>OX359275.1:19487804-21887804 GCA_947179155.2 Hedera helix | reverse complement strand
GAATTTTTAAAAAATATTCGTATTTAGCATTTCAAATTATATCCGAATATAGATAATACTTGTTTCTGTTTTTTATTCGAATAAACAAATTATTCAATTATCTGGATTCGAATATCAATCACCTAATAAACAATTTATTCAATTATTTATAAAAAGTAAAAATAAAAAAGTATTGACCAATTACTTATAAATCACAGCCATTTAAAGTTTTAAAAATACATATCATAAAGGGGAGACAAATATCAAATACATCATGATCCATAATTGAACATAAAGATCAATTAAAATTTAAACATCTTACAAAAATATTAAATTAACAACATTTTCAATAAATAGAAAAAAATTTCTAAATTATCCTCTAATTTTGTTTTCCTTTGCAATCATATTTCGTCTATTTGCATCTTAATTCATTTCAGCTGCAAAAAAGAAATAATAATATTAATATCACTATTCACTAGTATAGATACATGCGTGAAGAGACTGAAGTCCTTAAAAATACAAATATTAGATTCTCCAATTGTGTATAAATTGTAGATATAAATAAAAGTAGTAAAAGTATATAAATTGTACATATAAACTGTATATAAATTGTACATATAAATTTGTTCCATATTGAGACAGTCATACAAGTATATTCATGCAAATTGTGTATATATACTTTTTTAACAAAGTTACTTTTTGTACATTATATGATTGTCATATTTAATTGAGGATATGGTTTTCCGGTAAACAGGAAAAAAATCTATGACTCAAAATCTATCACTTGGACCCAACTTATTAACTAAACACTATCACTGACTCACCTTTCCTTCAATATGCATACCTGTCAAATGCAATTTTGCCCACATTTATTAGACCCAACCTTCTTCTCAGTTTCACAGCAAGTGTTGCACTCAAATCATTTGCAGTAAGGAAATTCATTTCCAGATCCAAAATTGTAGTTGGTAATTTTGAATTAGTTTAGCGATGAAGAACATGAAAACAAAAATACAACATAATTACATATCAACCATGCCTAATGGTTATACATATACCAAGTGGTCATTAATGTTATTAATTATAAATTTTAATGTCCATTCCCAGTTCCAAAACCTGTCAACACTATCCTTGTATGTGTGTGGCAACATTAGCAGACTTTTATTTGCTCGTGGTACCCACGATGAGGAGAAATCAAGAATAATCAGTAATACGAAATATAGCAACAAAAAAACCTTTCGTTACCACAATGAGGAGAAATTAAGTGGCGGGAGATGAATTTATACCATATATTGGCAAAAAAATCACAATAATCAGTAGTAAATCATGATAATCAATAAGTTTAGCAGAGATTTCCTTAAGAACATTGTAAATTTTAATATCTTAAGAAGATATGATGATTTAGCAACACACAACAATTGTGTATATCAGATAGAGTAAAAATTAGTTAACTGGATCATAAACCACTTATGCAAATTGAATAGCAGTGTGTTCTTCTATGAGTTGGCAACTAAAAATTATTTTTAAAAAAAATTCTATTATTCGGTTAATCGGTTAACTGAATAGTAGATTTTTTCCATCCAAAATCAACATATATTATCTCAAAAATGAAAAAAAGCAGACTCTTAAACAGTCTCTCAAGTAGGAAACTATGTCAATGACAGTACATAAATGCAATTCAAAGATACAATTTCGTTTGCACTTGAAACAAATATAAAGCTCATATTTTCCTTATTTGCAAGTTGTATAAAATCAAATTTATACTACTTGTAGTTGTTTTCTTACAAACAACTACTACATAATCAAAAGAAACTAAACAACTGTGGCAGGACACCTCTGGTGTGTAAGGTTTAGGGAGAGAAAGACTAGAGTTACACCGGAGGTGTTCCAAGGAGCATATCAATATATAAGTAATCTCCTACTAAAAAAACTATCTTAATCATTTATGCAATCTGCTGCAATGGCTTTGCTAATTAAGATCTCATTTTTTTATGCACTTTAGAATGAGAGGTGAATTAAAGCATAATATCTATACTAACATAAACACAAAGGCAAGAAAAGTGAAAATTCTTCTCAAGTTGCTAAAATTGGTGGAATAAAAATCCTTGAATTCGATAATGACACTTGATCTGGCATACATTTATACATTCTTCTCACTAAAGGATACTAGTATTCTAGGTTTAATGGAGTAAATTTAAAGATTGTCCTGGTTCTTAAACAATCATGATTGAAACTTAGAAGATGTACGAACAACATAAGAATGAGCTATTGAAATAAATAAACTATGGAAGATGTACAAATCAGCACCACCATATAATACTGTTAAATAGATCTCTACAATCAAACCTTAAAGAATTGCATGTAATATAGTTATGGTTGTTTAGTTTTATGTTTCAGAACCTTAAATAACATTCTAATACCGAACTATTTTCAAAATGTAAAGCTCTCTTAAAAGAAACAAAGGATATAAGGCTTATCTTCAAAATAAAAGCTCTTTGCGATTCCACCTTAAGGAAGGTAATACAATTACAGTTGCTTAGCTCTACAATGAAGTATTATATATCCATACAATTCAAGATCAAATTTTAAGCTCTGTAAGCTAAAATTGACCTGGACCTCAAACCAATCGATCACCATTCAATGAATAACAAAATACCCTAAATCTAATATTCAAGTTTATAAAACATACTATCTAATGTGACCAATAATTTAGAGAATGAACCACTACAAGCTGAGTATATAGATATATAAGACTGATGATCACTGAGAATATGCCACATCCAGCAAACATACCTAAAACATTACTAGATGCATTATAAATCACAGATTCCCACTCAGATTATCAAATAAACCACTATAAAGCATTATAATAGGTAAAATTATAAACTAATCAGTTCAATTCAGCAACATCTTACACACACAAACCCCTAAACTTACTAGAGAATTGAAAATAATATTAAATTAAAACTAAGAGAAGCTGTAGTAAGTGCGCATATAAATAGAAAATAATTAAGAAATATAAGCAACAATCTATTAGCACAAGCACAATCGAATAAGAAACTAAGTTTGAAGCCAAATTAATTCATATAAAGTATAAGTTAAACTGCTCCAATATGCATACATGAGTTATAATATAGTATCATGCTGTATAACACTTGTCATTTTTCACACTTCTCAAAACAAAAATAAATTGGGTTCCCATGACCCAATTAACCTTAGTCATAAGTTGACTTTAATAGTTCATATAGCATTGTAACATAAAACGTATATTTCAATATCAAGTTCACACATAACAAATAAAACTGCAAAACTTGCCTTGATAATCATTTATTGTTTTACATCCATTGAACGTCCACGTGTTAGCCTTACATGTGGTTATTATTGTAATGATATGCAAATTTGGCATCATTGTAAATATTATTATTAATTAATGGAATTTAAATTTTTGAAGTGTGACAAATGTTTTAGGACAAGCAAGTCATGGACTATTTGATGATAAAATTAAATTCAAGCCTAATGAAATAAATTTGGATCACAAAGGATTTTAATTGGATTGAAAGTAAGCAAATTATCAATTAATGAGAATTAAATTCTCTTGATTTTTGGAAAAAGGACCATGCTACCCTTGACATCTTGGAATATGACATTTGTGTCCTAAAGTGGTGTAATGACCAAGCTATCCTTGTCTAGCATTGGGAAATATCCTAAATGACCCTAACCCTATATAAGTTAAATTAACTAGGCATGGTTAGTTGTTGGAGATTTATTTATAAAACATGTATGTATGTTTTTTCAAGTATAGCAAGAGTTAGCTCATTTCATTTCATCTCCAAAGTTGCTAAGTAGAGAAAAGGAGAAGAAGAAAGCTAGGGTTTGATAATTCTTGAGAGAATTTGCTACAAAGTGAGCAAGAGAAGAAAAACAAGCCATCAAAGTGGATAATAAAACCTTGAGAAGGTTTATTGCAAGAAGAACGAAGGCTACAAGAAGGTATAATCATGTTCTAGCTTCAAAATTTCATTTTTATGTGTTTAAGGTTAAGGATAAGAGTAGCCATGCTTGAATCGTTGGCTACATGTGTTGATTATGCGATCTATGTGCTTCATGCAGGATATATCATGAAACCCTAAGCTCAAAGTTGGCTAGAACAAAGGTGGTGCACTATTCATGTCTATATTTAAAGTTAGGAAGCATGATTCCTGGATGATCATGTGTTGTATGTTGCTAGAAATGATGAAGACATAGTTCAAAGTGTTAATCATGTTAGATATATGTGAAAATTCATGTTAGATAGCATTATAAGATCATTAATGGTTCAAGAACATGTTTTGTTTAAGGAAAATTGCTATATTAGCCTATGATTTGTATATAAGTCAAATCATAATCTGTAAAGTGTTTTGGAAGGTGCATGTAGGAGTTACACAAGCATACAAAGTTGCTAAATGTGCTTATGGTAGTCTATGTGATGTATGAGGTTCAAGATGTCAAGTGAGTTCAAGTTTGAAATTTGCTAGAGGGGATAAAATACAACTAATGTGTGATTTTTGGCCAATTGGTGTAATTGAAGGTCAAACGAGGCCAAAGTATCTAAGTTTGATGTAAATACATATGTTAGAATCAAATTGGAAGTCGTTTGGAGTCTATGGTGCTAAATGTCCATTTTAAACGCTTTAAAACGTTCACCGACGCCTAAAATGAAATCTTTGGAAAAATAAGGTCATTTTAAGATTTTTGAATATTTTGAAGGCCCATGCAAGTCAAATACATGTTATATGTGCTATATGAAGTGTTAGAATCAAGTTTCACAAAAAAGGGCTAAACATTGCATGGATTTTTGAAAGAATTTTTTTCCAGTAAAACTAGTACTTCGTCCGGGCGCAGTTATTTGAACTGGAAACTGCGTCGGGGCACAGTGCTCTGTAAGGAACCTCACCGAGGTGAATTCAGGGGGCGCTGAAGTGCGGTCTGGCCAAGAAGATCTCACAGCCAGTGAGATCTTCAAGGTTAAATATCTCGCCAGGGCGAGATGTATTGTTTCAGCCAAATTTTTTTTATTTTAAATCCAAAATGAAATGTTTTAATATTAGATGATAGAAACATGTATGTAAGCCTAATTTGATCAAAATGATCAATGTGGTAGACGTTAAGGCATAAACGAAAAATGTGTTATATGTTAAGGGTTATGTAGAGCTAAATGATAGCTTGTATAGTAAGTTATGGCGTGCATATGTATATAACAAATGCTTGAACCCATATTATGGTCATGTAGGTTATAAACGGGATAGTATTTTACCAGTTGAGAAAAAAGGAGATAAAGGCAAGTCTTCTAACTTAACTTCTATTTATAGTTCATTGAACAGTCATTCGTGTTATACACTCATATGATCATGTAAAATTCATTCACTATTGAACTACTTTGAAAATGTCGATGTCAATCTTTATTCCGACTAGACACGTATGATGATACATGTTGAAATCAGATGTTTATTGTTATGTGCTCTAATCCACATTGTTGTGGTGCGAATTCTATGATATACTGTAATAGAACAACCCTGATAAAGGGGAGTAAAGTATAAAGCAATATAATTTTATGGCGTGGTTGCATCGCTAGATGCTTATGTTGTGCACAATATAATGGTACGATGGGCTGATCACCCAGAGTACACATCTAAATTGAACAACAGTCTTATGACTAACTTGGGCAATATCAGTCTTTATGATTGGTATTGTTCTTAAAGAGTTCTTGGTCTTGTGACCATACATCAAGTAAATTCCATGCTCTCAGTACCTCATATAAAGTTCATGTATAATTTTCATATTCATATATTGAACCGATGTTGATACCAGTCAGCCTATTGATACTGATCCATTTTATTAAACATGATTCAGTCTATTGATCTTAACCTAGCTTATTGAAAATATTTCAGTTAATTAATATTGATTCAGTTGTCATGCATGATTCAGTTAAATCGTATATGATCTTTCATTCACCATTTCAAAATATCATATCATCATTTACTTATGTACTTGCTGAGCTATTTTATATTCATTCTTGCTTTTAAACATGATATTTCAACTAAACCTGAGCAGGCTGAGGGATCAAGATTAGACAAAGGAAAAGAAAAGGCTAGTCAACAGTGAAGGCTTAGATAAAGAACAAATTTATTATAAATATTACCTTTTGTAATATATCATGTATGGATGTGTGTATGTATAAAGGTATATAGAACCTAGGATTAAATATGTAAAAATGTAAATTAAGTTTTATTATTTTATTCAGAATGAATGAATGTGATGACAGGGTAGAATAGTAACGTGAGCACCTAACTCGTGGTACAAGGGACCCGGATTTGGGGGCATGATAGGTTGGTATCAGAGCTGTTAGGTTAAAAACCTTAGGTGGGGAAACCTTAGGAATATGACCTTAAGGAAAATTATTAAACTCATTTAGAGTTCTAAGATGCGAATGGTGGAAGATGTCAAGGTTACAATTTCCACAATACATGTTATGTGTTACGTGCTACGTGCTATGTGTTTTAAGAATAAGAAAAATTGTGTTGAACTGAAACAGTTGTTCTTGTGATTTTATAGTATGCCAGAGAATGTAAAATCTAGTCGGGCAACAGAAGAAGAACCCAGAGACATTTAGATTGACGTAATGACTACTGTACTAGTTATGGAAGTAGTACCAACTAATGACAGTGAACAAGAGGAAGATCCAGATGAATTGGAGGGAGACTCAGATGGGGCATTGCTGGATAATGCATCATCTGAGCTGAGAGAAGCAGACCAGGAATGGGTGAATGGTTTAATACAGCAGAATAGTGAGTATGTGGATAGGATATTAGAGTTAGAGACTCAAGCAGCTGAATAACAGACAACTGTTGAACGAAATGAGAATGCAGTCCAAGTATTAGTTAATAGGAATATGGAGCTGGGAGACAAACTAAGATAGGAAGAATAGAAGGTTTAAGAGCTGAAGAATGACAAGGAAGCCCTGGAGGCTAAATTGAGGGATGCAACTGCTGAGATAGCCAGGTACGAACATATCGGGGCTAAAGCAGTATGAAGGATAAATTTGGTAGAAAAAGAAGTGAGAGCAAAGAAGGCCCAAATTGATAATATGGAAGTGAGAATGGACGATATGCGTTATGCATTTCGCACGACATTTAGATGGGCATAGGATAGAGTGCATTATTACCCTATAGAGTACGATCAAACTAGAAGCAATTTGAGCAGATGGAAGATGATAGCAATCATGGAGGAAGAATATGACGATGCAGTGTGACGATGGATGCTCTCGTAGATTATATGTAATAGCTGTGTAGGGTTATGTATGTATAGTTATGTGAGTATGTCATGTACATCCCTAGTTTTGTTATAAAGGGGATATAAACTATTATGTAACCTCGTTTATCCTAAGGAGGGAAGGTCTGAGTTTGTTATATAAAGTTATGAAATGTGAATCCCGACTTTTGTAGTCTGAAGGAATGAAAAATTAATACTAATGTGCTACATGTGATGTAATGTGCTAGGTACTAGTTAAGTTGATTATGAATATAAATCTAGTTATTAATGTGTGTTGACGCGGCCTGTATTTAAAGTTCATAAGAATATGATATGCAATTGTTATATATTAATTATGATGAAAATTTTTGAACAAAAATGCCGCCTAGATGCAGACCAAGTGTTCAACCTCCACCAGAGGAGTCAGTAAATGCTCAAGAAGAGCCAGTTAATCCCATGCAGCAATTTGTGGACTTGTTGATGGGAGCTTTCCAGAATAGAAATGTAAACCCCACGGATGATCAACCAATAACTGATAGAATTGTTACCTTTAAAGATTTTAAAGCTGTAGGATCCCCAGAGTTCAAGTGAACGATGTATCCGGTTGAGGCTCAAAATTGGATAATTGAAATGGAGAAAGTATTTGACGTAGCTAACGTCGCAGAAGAACAAAAAACTGTTTTTGCTACATTCATGTTAAAAGGGGAAACAAATTATTAGTGGACTGCTGATAAAGGAAGACTGGGAACAAGAGTTGTACCCTGGAAAAGGTTTAAAGAGATTTTCTTCGAGGCTTATTTTTCTCTAGTAACGCCAGATATGATGGAAGTTCAATTCCTGGAACTGAAACAGGAAAATATGACTGTGGCGGAGTATGCGGCTAAATTTAATGAGTTGGCGAGGTTTGCTCCACACCAAGTGGACACAGAACAGAGGAAGGAAATATGCTTTGAACGGGGATTAAAGTCATGGATTTACATCAAGTATTAATTATTTTGATTCCATATATGTATGGGTATGTGTTTAGAATAATTTATTAGGCATAATTATTGTTATATAAAATTATATATTTTTTTAAAAGATTTCGGATTATATATATGTATATATATTATTACCGAAATCCACTGTTTTGGTTTTGATGAAAACGGAAAAGGGAGCAACAACAGTTTCGATCCATGTGAATTGGATTCATGATTGGAATATATGTGATTACCAAAATGGTTTCGGATTTGGAGGAACATTAGCACACTGTTTGGTTACAGTGATTCACACACATATATGGCTTTATTGCTATCATCGAAACTGAGCATGAATTTATATATAATAAGTATATGTTATGAAAGTAAAGCATTTATTAAGCAACATGTCAGCCCACTATTTCGGTTATTGGCTTATATATATATATATATATATATATATATATATATATATACCTTGTCCCGAAATCAATGTCACCGGTAATAGCAAGCTTCAGATTTGAAAGGTTTTACTGTTTTCGGTAAAGCATGATCCGGTCTTATACATATATATATATATATATATACTACTAATTAATATATATTTGTATATTATTAATATATATGATATATTATTAATATATATATTAATTAGCCAAATAGTTTGGTAATTTAATACAGTTTTTAAAATTTTAAAATAAAAGAGTTTATTTTGGGTAATTTTAAAATAATAAAAATAAATAGTTTATTTTTAAATAATTTTATAATTAAAATAAAACGTTTATTTTAAACATGCAATTAGATTTCATGCAACTTTAATTACCCATTAAATGATACCAATACATATATGGAATGTTTTCTTTAATTCTTGCGATGAATATTATTTATTGATATATATGATAATAAATGGGATTGACTATGGACTATTTGACCAATGTGATTGGATTTAATTTTAAATGGATGCATGAATGAATGGGTTTTATAAATGGAGTCTGCGTACCTCGTCTTTCAAATTTTTCTTATGTATAATTCTATCTCACTCCTATTGAAAGTAGTATGCCCCCAAGCCAATCACATTTGAAGTGATAAGAATATACTTTGTAATCTTGTTTATTTATTAATAAAAGAATAAATGCATTTCTTTATTCATGATTAATCACTTGAATTAATCAAATGGATAAACCCATAGTTTTCGAGCAATGCTTTTGGAACCATGATGAGGATCATGCTAATGAGATCTAAATTCATGATAACTCAAAACTAAAATTGTTCCTAATCGTTGGATCACTAAAATGGGTATTAGTAAATCCGGATAGATTAGTACATACTATGCTTGCTCTTATGAAGAGAATGATTGATCTCATAATCATTTGTGTAGAGACACTAAAGCAAGTAGGTAGGTGCTTATTAGAGAATAAATTCACTGAACGTGACTCGCTCAAGGAACACCTAATGGAGTCTTACTTGTCTGTCAATAGGAGTTCCTTTTGTGATAGTAGTACAAGTGATCCTTGGACTTGAGATCATCATAGTATCTTGTGTATAATGAATTATATTTTGACATATTCCTTAAAACCTTTAGGGTGTATCAAAGGGTATGATTGGATATAATAAGTCATATATGGAGATATGCGAATGATCAACAAAGAATCTACCACTTCTAGTAAAAGAAGAGAATGTCGTATGCGATTCGATAAATGACAACTCAGTAGTCCTTGGCCAAGGCAGAATGAAAATTAAAAAGTAGTTTATAATTTACATTAATTAGATTTATTCATTTAAGGATCGAAATGCATATAATCAAATAAAATAAGACTTGACAGAAATATCATGTCTTATATTTGATTGGGACATTGTGAGCTAGAAGGGTTGAATTGTACGGTAACTATTCGCTGAATAGGTTCTTTTGTGATTAAATGTTGAAATCTATATTATCTGGAAAGTCGTTGATCGCTAAGGGGGCTTACCCTTATTATGGAATAAATATTTTTTAAATGAATTAAATAGTTTAATTTATTTATATAAATAAGATTAGAATAGTTCTAATTAATTTATTCTATAACCGGTTTAATATGGAGAACCTAAAGGGTCACACCGCAAAAGAAAAATAATTATTTAAGAAGTAAATGGCATAATTGTAATAATGAATTAAGTATATTTAATTTATACTATGTGGATAGAATAAATTAAATAATTTAATATTTATTATTTAGTATTTTGGAAATACTAATTATAAATTAATAAGAGGAGTCTTATTATTATTATTATTACTATCATTATTATTTAGTTCCTAAATGGTTTAGGAATTAATTAATAAGAGTACTCTCATAATTAATATTTAATTTCCTAAATAGTTTAGGAATTATAATTATTTTATTAAATCAATTAAATTCCTAATTAGAATAGGAGTTTAATTTAAAACCCTATTCCTAAAGGTGTTAGGAGGGTTTACTAAATCTATAAATAAGAGAAGTCTTATTATGAATTAAGGTTACACACATACACTTCCATAAATTTTTGGGAGAGTACTCACATATTCTAGTGAGAGAAAACTAGGGTTTGCCACCATCCACTTCTTGAATTATTATTATTTCTTGGTGGATCACCTCTAGAGGCCAAACACCTGGGTGGCTAACGTTGATCAATGGAATCCAATCGGTGAAATTCAAGGAGATCGTGAAGGATTTGGAGGTGAACTTGTACCCGTTGAAGCTTTGAGTTCTACAAGGGTATATCTCTAACTTCTTCTTTATTAATTAATAGTTGCGCATAAAGGTCGATCCTGGATTATGGTTTGTAAATTTTAAAATTTAATTTTACCATGCTTCCGTTATTTTGTGCAATTTGATTGCGTATATGAATTTTACAAACCAACAGTGGCATCAAGAGCCAAACTTTATGCGAATTATTAATTATTTTAATTTCATATATGTATGGGTATGTGTTTAGAATAATTTATTGGGCATAATTTGTTGTATAAAATTATTATTTTTATATACCGAAATTGATTCACCATTCTCGGTTTTGGATATTAAAAACTACTGCTACGGTTTTTGATAGATATATTAGATTGCAAAAAAGGTAAACAAGCCCCGCACGGTTTTGTCTTATATGTATGTATATATATATATATATATACTAACGGTTATATATATATTATTAATATATATATGATATATTTATAATATATATATTAATTAGCCAAATGGTTTGGTAATTTTGTGCAGATTTTAAAATTTCAAAATAAAAGAGTTTATTTTGGGTAATTTTAAAATAATAAAAATAAATAGTTTATTTTTAAATAATTTTATAATTAAAATAAAAGATTTATTTTAATCATAAAATTGGATTTTATGCAACTTTAAATTGCCCATTAAATGATACTAATACATATATGGAATGATTTATTTAATTCATGCGATTAATATTATTTATTGATATATATGTTGATATGTATGCTAATAAATGAGATTGATTATGGACTATTTGACAAATGTGATTGGATTTAATTTTAAATGGATGAATGAATGAATGAGTTTTATAAATGGGGTCTGCGTACCTCGTCTTTCTAATTTTTCTTATGTATAATTATATCTCCCTCATATGTACTTCCCCTTGACTGTTGATCAAGATTTCTATTTATTATAAATAATTTGTAATAGGATTGGTTAGAATTATTTGAAGAATTGGAGTCAAGGAGCAAGGAGCGCATGAAAACTCATTTGTAATGGAGCCCGAATTTATATGTAATAGATACATATAATTTAATTTATTCTTGCACCCTAGGTTTGACCTTTTGGTTCACTTGGTGGCTCTAGTGAACCAAACTAGAATAAAAATCCATAATCAATCCATGTAGAATATAGTATTCAATATGTGCATGTCAATTATATATTATCCAAACATGCTTCGCATGTTAAATAATATGACGCGTATTTTATATATATATATATATATATATATATATATATATATATATATATATATGTGTGTGTGTGTGTGTGTGTGTGTGTGTGTGTGTGTGTGAATGCGCGTTAAATAGGATGAGACAATTAATATTAATAAACCCCTCATGTTGTAGAATAAATATTATTTAAAAATGAATTAAAATGTTTAATTCATGAATTAAAATGAGTTTAATTCAATTAAATAAAATTAGAATTGTTCTAATTTATTTGTTCTACTACTAAACTATTAAGTTGCAACGTTCAAAGATATTTGGAATATCGAACGTCGCATTCTAGCATGATAAAACGATAGAATATCAAATAATCAATATACGTTTGTTGTGCACACACAAGGCTTATATCGATCATTTGAGATGTTGTTTTATCACATTTGATGCTTATAAGGAATTGAACATTACTGTTTTGTTGTGCACACACAAGGGCAGTATTTTTCTCTTTACTATATGGAAGTGCTAGGTTGGATTTAACTTAGATAATTTTGATTCAGATGTGCACACACTTGATTATAATAATCTAAGAGGCAAAATACAAGGAGTTACATGTTGATGTAATTGACAAAAGTTGTCTACTTATTTATTTATATATAGGTTGTTGTGCACACACAAGGCTGTATACATTTGAAATAGGATCCTTATTCTCACTAGCAAGTCTTTAATTAGATTTGCCGAACTATATAAGGAGGGTAATATAGTTTGATGAAAATAGTGGGAGACACCATTTTAAATAAAGACTTAATTAACTTGGTGATTAATAAAATGAATGCATGTTAATGTTGTTATTAATTCACTTAAAGAATATTGCTATGTTTAATTCACTAACACTGCATAGCATATTAGATGCTAATAATTAATCGAACCGAATTTTTTGGATTGATTAAACAAATTTGAGAATAGTTCTCAATATTGAAAAACTAGCAAAATGTCCTAAATTTGTCTATCCCTGCAAACGTTGTAGACTAAGCCTATGAGGAAGATATTGTTATTTTAAGAAATAGCAAGATGATGCAAAGATGACTCAATGCATCATGCTCGCATCCATAAATATCGAGTTACAACGTCAACACGAGAAAATGGATGCACCTACTATATTGTTGACATTCAATAGTTGTTTGGTGAACAAAGTAGGTCAACTAGATAAAAGATATCTAATAAGCTCTTCCAATCTATAATAACCAATGGCACTACAGTAAAGACACGTATCCTAAAGATGATCAATCCGATCGATCAATTAAGACACTTAGGTTTTGTTAAGGATGGAGAGTTAAGTCAAGATTCGATCTTGCAGTCACTCGCTAACTCCCTTTCACAAATTGTTGTGAACTTTAACATTAATAAGCTTAAAGACAGTTTACCTGATTTGCTTAAATATGTTGAATAAGTTGAGAGTCACTTTCCTTCCAAGAAAGACCAAGTCTTACTAGTAGATGAATCTTCTAAGTTGAAGAAGATGGCCAAAGGTATTTCTGAGGAGTCAGAAAAGATAGAAGGCAATAGAAAGACTAAACAAAGGACATAAATAAAAGTGATCCCGAGGGCAAAGGAGTTTGCTTTCATTGCGATAAGTTGGGACACTGGAAGAGGAACTGCAAGGAGTATTTTGCAGTAGTTAAGCAGAAGAAGCTTAGTGAAGCTTCAACTACAGATATAGATTTGTTCATAATGAAATAGAACTTTTTATAAGTCATGTTTCTACTTGGGTATTAGATACCGGCTGGTGGTTTTGAATATGCAAACCGTTGCAGAGACTAGGCAGAAGTAAAAAGCTGAACTAAAGATAAGTAATCCTGTGCGTGGGGAATGAGGCAAAAGATTGCTACATTAATCACAGGAACTTACAGTTTAGCATTGTCTACGGGCAAATCCATTTAGTTAGTAAGATGTTATTATGTTGATTACTTGATGGATTTTGTAAGCTTGACTTACATGAAAAATATTTCAAAGTTGAACAAACTAAAGGCAAATAGATGATATGGATCATACCTTTATGCAATACTGTTAACTCGGTCATGTTGATAAAACAAGACTAAACAAGTTGTATAAAGATAGGGTTTTTAGAGCCTTTTGATTATAAATCAAATACAACTTGTGAATCTTGTATCATGGACAATATGACTAAATCTTCATTTAGTGGACATGGAGAGCGAGTTGCGGAGTTGTTAGAAATTGTACACACAGTCGTGTGTGGGACCTATGACAACAAATGCAAGAGGAAGGTATTCATTCATTACTTTCACTAATGATTCTAGATTTCGATATATGTATTTGATGAAATACAAATTCAAATCGTTTGAAACGTTCAAAGAATTCAAAAGTGAAGTATAGAAACTAAAGGCCAAAAGTATTAAAGTTCTTCGATTAGATCGAGAAGGAAATACTTAAGCAATAAGTTTCTAGATCATTTCAAGAGAAATGGTATTCTCACATAATGGACATGGTGATGATCCATGATGAGTTATACCAATCTTCCAGTATACTTCTAGGGTTATACCTTAGAAACAATCGCATATCTACTAAATCAGATACCTTCTTATTTCCTCCTCAAGACTTCGTATGAGTCATGGATAGGGAGGAAACCAAGTCTTAAGTATGTTAAGATTTGGATTGTCCACCTTATGTCAAAAGGTTTGACAGTGATAAGCTTGGGACAAGATCTGATAAATGTAAACTTGTGGGATATCCTAAAGAAAGTTTAGGGTATCACTTTTATAGTCCGACTAACTAAAAGGTGTTTGTTGAAACACGCTGCCTTATAGGAAAAGAAGTTTTTCCTTAAAGGGTTAGTGGGAGTAAA
This sequence comes from Hedera helix, assembly GCA_947179155.2. Taxonomy (NCBI): domain Eukaryota; kingdom Viridiplantae; phylum Streptophyta; class Magnoliopsida; order Apiales; family Araliaceae; genus Hedera; species Hedera helix. The sequence continues at coordinate 21,872,827 of OX359275.1, read as the reverse complement.
ATAGATCTTGAAGAAGTTCAAGAACCACAAAACACTACAGATCAAGTGAAAGAATTTGTATAAGTAGATAAACCTGTTGTACCATAACCAAGTCATAAATCTGGTTTAGTACCGAAGATACCTGAATAGTATGGATTCATCATAGATGATGATGATGAGGTACACATCATAGTGGATGATGATGAGGTACACATCATAGTGGATGATGATCCAGTTACATACGACAAAGCATGAGTATTAGATACTAAAGAGAAATGACTGATGATCATAAAATTCGAAATGAGTCTTTAGAGAAAGACTAAAGCATATGGCAAGGTGGAGACCTATAAGACTTGACTAGTAGTAAAAAGATTTCAAATAAGGTCAATGAGTTGACTATAATGAAACTTTTCACTATTGAAAATGCATATATCAATTCGGATTTTACTTACAATTATAGCTTAATATACAAAAGGATGTATGTACGATACAACCAAGAGGATTTATCTCCATATAGATGGAGTAAATAGTATGTAAGTTACAATGATCCAATTATGGATTGAAACAAGTTTCTCGAAGATGGAACATCCGTTTTGATGAGATAATCAAAAGAGTTTGATTTTATCAAAGACAAAGATGAACCAAGTGTGTACAAAGGTTAGTGGGAGCACTGCGATATTTCTAATATTATATGTTGATATACTATCGATAAGGAATGACATACCGATGCTACAATCAGTAAAGATGTGGTTGTCTAAAAACTTCTCCATCAAGGACTTGGGAGAAGCATCCTAACATTCTATTGAGGATAAAGGTCTATAGAGATAGATCTAAAAGGATGCTTGGCTTGTCCCAAGGAACGTACATTGATTATATGCTGAAGAAGTTTAGTATGAAAGATTCCAAGAAAGAGCTCATGCCGATGGGTCCTGGAATACATCTCTTGAAGAAGCAGGCCCCAAAAACACTTGAAGAGAGAGACCGTATGAGTAAGACTCCTTATGCCTCAGCAATAGGATCTATCATATACGGGATGATATGTACTTGACCTGATATTGCTTATGCATGATAAGCAGATATCAGTTTATTTCTGGAGAAGAATATTGGAAAAGAGTTTCTAATGATGAGTCTGATATAAAACTAGAGGGCTTAACAAACTCAACTTTATTCAGACTAACCAAGATAACAACATATACGTTTTAGGTAATATGATTACCTTGAACGATGCTGCAGTGAGTTGGAAAAGTTCCAAACAGCAAGGAGTTGCTGATTTAGTGACAAAGACATAGTAAATAACTATAAGTGAAGCTGCAAAGGTGATTGTTTGGTTCAACAAGTTCATTACAAACTTATAATGGTTCCTAGCATTAAAGAAGTTTAATTTGCCAAAGAACCTAGGTCTCATCTGAAATCCAAACATGTGTTGCGGCACTTTCATATGATTAGATGAATCATTGAAAATAAGAGGACACCATAAAGATGGTAGACTCTTAGAACAACATTACAGATCCATTAACTAAAGCATTTACTAAGCAATTTGTACGCCACTTAGAGAAGAATGGTATAGGGAGACCAAAGGGCGATTGGCTTTAGTGCAAGTGGGAGATTGAAAGTAGTATGCCCTCAAGTCAATCACATTTGAAGTGATAAGCATATACTTTGTAATCTTGTTTATTTATTAATAAAAGAATAAAGACATTTCTTTATTCATGATTAATCACTTGAATTAATCAAATGGATAAACCCATAGTTTTTTAGCAATGTTTTTAGAACCATGATGAGGATCATGCTAATGAGATCTAAATTCATGATAGCTAAAAACTAAAATTGTTCCTAATTGTTGGATCACTAAAATGGGTATTAGTGAATCCGGATAGATTAGTACATACTATGTTTGCTCTTATGAAGAGAATGATTGATCTCATAATCATTTGTGTAGAGACACTAAAGCAAGTATGTAGGTGCTTATTAGAGAATAAGTTCACTGAACGTGACTCGCTCAAGGAACACCTAATGTAGTCTTACATGCCTGTCAATAGGAGTTCCTTTTTTGATAGTAGTACAAGTGATCCTTGGACTTGAGATCATCATAGTATCTTGTGTATGATGAATTATATTTTGACATATTCCTTAAAACCCTTAAGGTGTATCAAAGGGTATGATTGGATATAATAAGTCATATATGGAGATAGGTGAATGATCAACAAAGAATCTACCACTTCTAGTAAAAGAAGAGAATATCCTATACGATTCGATAAATGACAACTCAGTAGTCCTTGGCCAAGGCTGTAATAACCCGAATATTTAACAATATTTCTTTTAATGAAAATATTGAGGAGATTAATAAAGGTGGTAAAATTTAAAAAAAAAAAAACCTAGTTCTATGAGAAAGGTGAAAATAGATGGATAAATTTATTTTTTCCTATGTGTTAGTAAGAACCTGGGAGGTTCAAGTGTTGTAGAACCCTGCAAATTTTCTCTTGGAGCAGAGATGCCTTAAAGGGGCGAGTAAATCAGTCATTAACTCAGGATGCGATTAGTGACTCGATAGATAAGAGAATTATAATAAAGATAATTCCCTAGGGTAAAACAAGGTAGTATGATACCTTTAAAATTTTGATGAATTATTTGATATATAAGATAAGCTAGGTTGTTGCGGTAATTCGATTTAAGCCAACCTAGTTGAAATGAACCTAAAAATTTAATAATGTTATAAATAAAATTTAAAATTTAAAATTAGTGAATTAATGAAGGGTGATCATTTCAAACCCTAGGAAAGGTTATTATGAATATTTAAATATTCGAGGATTTATTTTAAGATTGTTCGATCAAAGGGGTTATTAAACTAACGAACAAACTTAGAAAATTAATACCGAGCGAGTGGTATGTTGAGAAACCCAAATTAGGATTCAATTAGGCTTAATTAGGGCAAGTCTAATTGGGTTATGTAAATTAATTAATATAATTATTAATTAATAATAACTATGTGAAATATTAATAATATTAATTAATAGTCCAACTAGTAGTTAAATACTAGTAGGTTAGCTCATATATTATTTTTAAACAAGTCCACTTAATTAATTAAGTATGGATTTGTATGTTGGTTGTATTAATTTAATTAGGTAAGCCCAATGATTTATTTAAATTGGGAGACTAATAAATTAATGTTTAAACCCAATGTTGGTAAATTAATTTGGTGTTATAGTAGCCCAACCAAGATGAATAGTAAGCCCAAAGAATTAAATTGAAAGCCCATTTTTTTGATCCAAATTAAAAGTTTCTAGAAGGATTTTTATTTTGCAAGTTAACTAATAAAAATAAATCAAAAATTGGGGCAATGTTGAGAAAAAGTGTGGAATACTCAACCTCTTTTGGCTAGAATTTGTAGAATGCTTGAAGTCCAATTTATATGCTTACAAGGTGTGTATGTATAGGTTGGCTCCACTATAAATAAATCACTTGGTTCATTGGCTAAGAGTTTAAAAAGTTGCAAGAGAGAGCTTTTATATTGGTGCTAGTGAGTTAGAGTGAGTTCCAAGTGAGTTGAGTGAAATAGTGAATAAACTAATGAGTTAACTCAACCGAGTCGAGCCGAGTCAAGCCAACTCAACCCATTCTTAACCAAGAGAAGAGCTTAGAGGTTCATCTACTATTTTGGAAGGAAGAGAAAGCAAGCACACAAAACAAAAATGTTAGAAAATCCTAAAAACCTTAGTTATGCTTGTTATGTGATTAAAATAAGAAATAAATGGTAAAAATATCATATTTATGTTCTTTAAGTCTAGATCCATGCTAGATATGTTAAACAAGTGTTTCATGGATTTTTGGTATGGATCCATAAGCATTTATGTGGAAAAACTTAGCAAAAGCTGTAAAATGATGTTTACCGAAAAACTAAAAATCGAGTAGCCTCATTCCCGAATTTACTGTTCACGAGCCGTAAGTCGGATTTTTGATCCATCAATTTTATTGGATAGATCTTGAAGTTTTGTAAATTTTAAAACTTGAATGACTAAAATTCGAGTTAAAATGAATTAGTTATGATTTTTCTAGCAAAACACTCCACTATCGGAAGTTTTACATGAACAGTCCGGTTCCAGGCTGATTTCGGAGGTCAAATCGTGTCCGAAAAATGAATTTGATAATGGAAAATTGTAGTTCGAGAAGATACGAACGCAGAGATATAAAGTAGAGCACCATCGGTGTTATGGAACTTAAGTTATTAAGGTTTTTGTAAGAGACCCCAAAAATGGACAGAACCTGAAAATGCTAAAAAGTCACTGCCGGTTTTTTTGAAATAAACCCGCCGGAGCCTTCGAGTGACCGGTTCACCCATTTTTCGGCCAGTTCCGGCGATGGTCAAAACTAGAAAGTTGCTTGTAATTTCGTGTACTATTTTCTAAAATTTAATGGTATTTTTATAATGTCAGTAGCTATTTTTCATAATTATTTAATAATAAAAGCTTACTAAATGTATGAAAAATAATAAAAAGTATTTTTAAATGTTGGAAAAATATGAAAAAATAACCTACTGATTATTTGAAGTGTTATATGTATGGAGATGGTATTATTTCCGAAAATTGGTATTTTTCATATTATTTATGGTGTAAATGTACACTAATTTGTGACTATCTAGCTAATAATTCAAGAAAATTATAAATATATTGTTATTAAATATTAAATATTTTCTTTAGGTATTTAATAACAATATCAACTTGTTTGGAGAAAATAAATTAATTATTTATTATTTAATTAGGTATTAAATAGTAAATAAAGGAAAGTAAATAACTAATTATTCTTTAATTAATATTAAATAATAATTAGAGTAAGATAAAGATTTTAAACTTTAATTATTTATTATTTAATGAGATTAAATAATAAATAAACAGAGTTAGGTAATTATTATTTAACAGTAAATAATAATTTCAATTAAGTAAAGTTGATAACATAATTATTTATTATTTTATTTAATTAAGAGTAAATAATAAATAAAGTTAATTAATTAATTATTATTTAATTAACATTAAATAATAATTAAAGAGGGTTAATTGCTTACTATTTAATATATTAAATAGTAATCAAAGGATGTTAGAGTTAATAGTATAATTGTTTATTATTTAATTAATATTAAATAATGAGTACGGATAATTAATTAATTAATTAATTATTATTTAATTCATATTAAATAATAATTAAATGGTAATTAAGTGGAATACATTATTACTTAATCGGGAGAAGATTATTAAGTAATTAAAATATATTGATAATATTAATGATTAACTACTAAATGATAATAGTTAATAATTAAATCATTATTCAATAATTAATAATGATATTTAATTAATTTAAAATATTATTAAGGAATTAATAATATTGTTTAACAAGTAATTAACTATTGAATAATAATAGTTAAGGATTGAATCATTATTAAATAATTACTAATGATACGTGAGGATTTCAAATATTATTAAATGGTTAATAATATTCGAACAATTAAATTATTATTAAAATGATTAATAATAATGAGAAGTCAAACAAAATATTATTAAAGGGTAATAATACTAGCAAGCAATTAAATTTTTATTAAAAGAGTAATAATAATGATTAAGGTAAACTATTATTAAAAAGAAATTAATAATAGTAATGATTATTTAAAGTGTTATTTAACAATTAAATAACATTATAAGTTATTACTAATTAATAGTAAGAGTTTAAAATATTAACCAATGCAGTTAATATTATGATAAATCATCGAGTTAAATAATGTGATTAAGTTAAACCAAGGGTATGATCCATTAGTGACTAATTAGTTGTTCGACCTAAACAGAAATAAGGTTCAGGCATTAATGCAGTGACATTAATAAATATCAGAATTGCATAGTTTATACAAAAGATTTACGGTGTTGAATATGAAACACTGAGTCAAGTTAACGAGGGAGTAAAATATAAAATTAACCCTATTAAATAAAGGGGACGATAAGAAGAAATAAATATCTTTAAAATAAGATTTAGTATTGAGTCAAACTTTGACTGATATTGTGCACCGTTGATCTCACATACCGTGTAGGTGGTGCAAGGAACATGAAAGATTAGCGTAAGCTGGTTATGCAAGTCCAGGCAAGTTTTTCAGAACGTGTTGCATTATGTGCCTGATTTAAAATACTACAAAATTATTATATGTGCATAAATTATTATGTCTAATACTGTGGTAATGTGCTTTTGTGATAAAGGTTAAAATAAACTGTTGATACGCAGTAGATGATTAAGTTGATTGCTCTATATATATTGAACTGTATGAAATTGTAAATGACATGCATGAATAGCATGAATCATAGAGTAAATGCAAAGCATGATAGACATGAGATATGTAGTCATTGTAAAGCATGAGATGCATGAAGCATGATGAAATATGTTTATGTGTTATGTGAAACTGTTAGACTTGCTGAGTCGTCGTGCTCACTCTTGCTTAAAATAAAACATTACATCGCAGCTTGGGAAAACGGATTACTCTGGTAGAGGCAGACGAAAATTAACTAACGAGTCATCAAGATTAAAGCGTAGGTGCCTTTATAGTAAAACTTGCGATAGATTAAATTACCTTCATTGTGTAATATTTGGGATTAAGTAATGTTTTAATGTGCTACAGAATAACAAACCTAAATGTTGAAAGAACATGTATAGATTATTTAAAATCGTTTGCAGAGGTTGTCATTTATGTATAAGGATAATAGATTGGGTAATTGAGTCACTATACATATGATCTCAAAGTTGTAATAAAATATTTAAAGATTGCGATTCTGGAATGGAATAGAGTTGAAGGTTGTATTCAAATATATTGTTTGTATTCATTTAAGGTTTAATACCTAGATTATAGTAATAATTGTATTAACTTATTGTTTATGAGTTTAATATAATTAGTTTAAACTCAGGATTGAGGTTACTTTTAACGGACCAGATTCGAGGTTAAAGGAGTCCGAATTTGGGGTCGTTACAAAGGCAGAATGAAAATTAGAAAGTAGTTTCTAATTTACATTAATTAGAGTTATTCATTTAAGGATCGAAATGCATATAATCAAATAAAATAAGACTTGACAGAAATACCATGTCTTAATTTGATTGGGACATTGTGAGATAGAAGGATTGAATTGTACGGTAACTATTCGCTGAATAGGTTCTTTTGTGATTAAATGTTGAAATCTATATAAATTAAATAGTTTAATTTATTTATATAAATAAGATTAGAATAGTTCTAATTAATTTATTCTATAACAGGTTTAATATGGAGAACCTAAAGGGTCTCACCGCAAAAGGAAAATAATTATTTAAGAAGTAAATTGGATAATTGTAATAATGAATTAAGTATATTTAATTTATACTATGTGGATAGAATAAATTAAATAACTTAATATTTATTATTTAGTATTTTGCAAATACTAATTATAAATTAATAAGAGGAGTCTTATTATTGTTATTACTATTATCATTATTATTTAATTCCTAAATGGTTTAGGAATTAATTAATAAGAGTACTCTCATAATTAATAATTAATTTCCTAAATAGTTTAGGAATTATAATTATTATATTAAATCAATTAAATTCCTAATTAGATTAGGAGTTTAATTAAAAACCCTATTCCTAAAGGTGTTAGGAGGGTTTACTAAATCTATAAATAAGAGAAGTTTTATTATGAATTAAGGTTACACACATACACTTCCATAAATTTTTGGGAGAGTACTCAAATATTCTCTAGAGAGAGAAAACTAGGGTTTGCCACCACCCACTTCTTGAATTATTATTATTTCTTGGTGGATCACCTCTAGAGGCCAAACACCTGGGTGGCTAACGTTGATCATTGGAATCCAATCGGTGAAATTCAAGGAGATCGTGAAGGATTTGGAGGTGAACTTGTACCCGTTGAAGCTTTGAATTCTACAAGGGTATATCTCTAACTTCTTCTTTATTAATTAATAGTTGCGCATAAAGGTCGATCCTGGATTATGGTTTGTAAATTTTAAAATTTAATTTTACCATGCTTCCGCTATTTTGTGCAATTTGATTGCGTTTATGAATTTTACAAACCAACAGTGTCCATGTTTTATATCGGAACTTTTGCTGGAGTTATGGAAAAGGTGATCTTAGCAGAAGGAGGCAACGATACTTTAACAAAGTACAAGCAAGAACAGTATGGCAAGAAAAAGGATGGAGCCAATAGGGAAGGGAGCAGTGGAGGAAGCAACTCCAACAAGCAGAAATGAAGTGGGAATAGTAATACGGCTGGGAATAAGCAAGGTGAACAGAAGAAGAAAATGGAACCATACCCTAACTGTGGCAAGGGGCACTCAGGAGTATGCTTAAAAGGGAAAAATGTATGTTTTAGATGCGGTAAAGAAGGGCATATTGCAATAAATTGCCCAATACCAACGACGAACAAAGGTTGTTTTTATTGTGGAGAAGTGGGACATCAAATGAAAGACTGTCCTAAGAAGAAAGCGGATGGAGGAAGTAGAAGTAAGGGAAATACTGGTGGGAGATTGGCAATAGGAGGACCTGTTCAGCCAGGGAGACTGACGACCCACACTTTTAACATGACAGTACAGTGCAGTGGCATCAAAGGATGTGGTGTCAGGTATTATTCCTGTCAATGACATAAATGCATATATATTATTCGATTCGGGTGCTACATGTTCTTTCATATTTGATGAATTTGCTAAGAAATTGAAATTGCCTCAAGTAAAGTTAGAACATGTGTTGAATATAGAAGTAGTCAACAAGGAAGTAATCCAGGTGGAAAATATTCATCGAAATTGTTGTTTGACAATAAGAAGGCATAAGCTGCTAGTTGACTTAATTCCCATCCGGTTAGGAGAATTTGATGTGATACTGGGAATAGATTGATTACATAGCTATGGGGTGGTGATTGATTTCCAAAAGAAAAGTGTAAACCTTCAGACTCCTTCCAAGTCTAAGGTAGTGTTCTATGGTAGCAAGTCGCCTAGACAATCTTGTTGTCTGACGATGTTGCAGGCCGAAAAGCTGTTAAAGAAAGGATGTACGGGATACTTAGCACATGTGGTTGATACACGAGTAGTGGGATCATAAATCGATCAGATACCCGTGGTAAGAGAGTATGCAGATGTATTTTCGAATGAATTACCGGGTCTTTCGCCGGATAGAGAAATTGAATTTGTTATACACCTTGCACCAAGAACATCGCTAATTTCAAAGGCACCATATAGAATGACCCCAGTAGAATTGAAAGAATTAATTATTCAACTGCAAGAATTGTTGGATAAAAATTATATCCAACCGAGTGTGGCTCCTTAGGGAGCACCAGTATTGTTTGTAAAGATGAAAGATGGCTGGCTAAAACTTTGTATCGACTACAGGGAGTTGAACAAAGTGACAGTAAAGAACAAGTATCCGCTACCAAGGATTAACGATTTGTTTGATCAGTTGCGAGGAGCTAAGTATTTTTCGAAGATAGATTTGAGAAGTGGTTATCACCAGTTGAAGGTGAGACTTGAAGACGTACCCAAAACAGCATTTAGGACTTGTTATGGTCATTACGAGTTCTTGGTAATGTCATTTAGATTGATGAATGTACCTGCTGCATTTATGGATTTAATGAATCGAGTGTTTAAACCGTATTTTGACAAGTTCGTGGTGGTATTCATTGATGACATCTTGATTTATTCAAAGACTCAGGAAGAGCATGAGGAACATTTGAGAATTGTATTGGAAAAGTTAAGAGAAGCAAGTTGTATGCAAAATTCTCAAAATGTGAATTTTGGTTGAAAAGGGTGCAATTTCTAGGACACGTAATTGATCAAGAAAGGATATCAATAGATCCAGCCAAAGTGGAAGCAGTAATAAACTGGGAATAACCAAAGACACCAACAGAGGTATGAAGTTTTCTTGGATTGGCTAGATACTACATAAGATTTATTAAAGATTTTTCAAAGTTGTCAGTACCTTTGACTAATTTGGCGAGGAAAGCTGTGAAGTTTGTATGCACAGATAAATGTGAAGAAAGTTTTCTAGAGCTCAAGAAGAGGTTAAGTGAAGTGTTTGTGTTGTCATTGCCTGATGATACAGGAGAATTTGTAGTATATAGTGGTGTTTCGCATAAATGACTTGGTTGTGTGTTAATGCAATATGGTAAGGTAATAGCGTATGCGTCAAGACAGTTGAAAGATTATGAGAAGAGGTATCCAACCCATGATTTAGAATTTAGCAGCAGTGGTATTTAATTTGAAGATATGGCGGCATTATCTATATGGAGAAAAGTGTGAGATATACACAGACCACAAAAATTTGAAGTATATTTTCACTCAGAAATATTTGAATATGAGGCAGAAAAGATGGTTGGAGTTAATCAAGGATTACAATTGTGAAATTCTATACCATCCAAGGAAAGCAAATGTGGTGGCCGATGCCTTAAGTAGAAAGGGTCGGGAAAGATTGAAAATGATAACGGCTCAAGAAAAACTAATTAAAGAGTTGGAAAGATTGGAGTTAGAAGTGAAGTATCTGATGGAGTCGGAAGAGAAGTTATATGCTATTGAAGTTCATCTAACATTATTGGACAAAGTGAAAGAAGCTCAAATGCAAGATCAAGAATGCGGTCAAATCAGATACCGTATAACAGATGGACAACAGACAAAGTTCAAGATAAATGACAATGGGTTGCTAAGATTTGCAAGGAGAGCTTAGGTGCCAATGATATCCGAGTTAAAAGATGAAATTTTCCAATAAGCGCATAATTCAAGGTATTCAGTTCATCTAGGAAGTACGAAGATGTATCAAGATCTTCGACAGTATTTTTGGTGGCCTAATATGAAAAGATATGTGGCGGAATGTGTTAGTAAGTGTTTAACGTGCCAAAGAGTTAAAGCAGAATATCAGAGGCCAAGCGGGCTACTACAACTGTTGGAAATTCCGGAATTGAAGTGGGAGTATGTCACAATGGATTTTGTCGTATGACTCCCAACTACACAGAAAGGCTATGACGCAATATGGGTGATAGTGGATCGACTAACGAAGTCTACACACTTATTACCTATTAAAGTCAAGTTCAATTTGGATCAGTTGGCAAAGCTTTATATAAAAGAGATAGTGTCAAGGCATGGAGTTCTGGTATCGATTGTTTCAGATCGAGATCCAAGATTCACGTCCAATTTTTGGAAGAGTTTCCAGGAGCGTATGGGTACGCAGTTAAGGTTGAGCATAGCGTATCATCCTCAAACAGATGGGCAAAGTGAAAGAACAATTCAAACGTTGGAAGATATGTTAAGAGCATGTGTAATGAACTTCAAAGGCAATTGGGATAACCATTTGCCACTAGTTGAGTTTGCATATAACAACAGTTATCATGCGAGTATCGGTATGCCGCCGTATGAGGCATTATATGGAAGGAAGTGCAGAACATCTCTCTGATGGGATAAGGTAGGAGAACGAAAGTTGTTGGAATCATAAATAGTTCAGCAGACTGTCGAAATTGTCAAAGTGATAAGATCACGACTTATAGCAGCATAAGATAGGTAGAAAAAATACTGTAATGGCCGACAAAATTAAGAACCCAATTTTTTTTTATATATTCATGAGAAAATATGATGCATGAAGTATGTGTGTATGTGTTTATGATTATATGATGAGAGGTAGTAGGTTAGTTAATTAAATTTATTTGAATTAACTAAAGAAGGAAAAAGGAATGCAAGAGAAGCTTGCATGATGAAAACACAAAGTTTGAATGTTGGCCTTGAATGACAATTAAGAATATTAATAATAAACAAGTGAATTACTTGTATGAATAATGAGAAAGAAGAAAAAAGTGAATTATTAAAGATAACCCGATGTGGGAATAATTGTATGTGTATGGGTAACGATATTATAAACTCAAGTTGATGATAAGAGATAATTAATGAATTAAATTTAATCAAGTCGAGGAACTTGTATTAATGTGGATTAGGGTTTTATTAAAATAAACCCAAGAATTTGTAAGTGATAGTATTTTGTAAGCTAACTTAATTAAGTAGTCCAATGGACTTATAAATAGCAAGTCTAATTGGATTATGTAATTAAATTAATGTGTTTATTTTACAAGCCCAATGTAATAGCCTTATATAATTTAATTAGTGAACCTTATATAAAATATATGGTGAGTCCAAATTAATTTAAACTATCCAATACTTGTTTTATTTCAACTGACATAGTTAGCCCAATTGATTTAATTGTTGGGAGCCCAAGTGTTGATGACTTAAATGAATAAATTTAGTAGCCAAATGAATTAATTTGTTGAGCCCAAACAGTTGTAATTTTAAAGTCCAAATATAATTAATTTAAAGGTCCAAAGTGAAGCCCAATATGCAAGTATAAGTGAATATGGATACATATGTTGGTGTATGTATATATGGATATATATGTAATGATATAGGACATAAAAATAAAGCTAAATTGGTGTAAATATAATGCTATGGCCGAATTTTTGGAGGGGCCCCCACTAGGATGGAGTAAAACTTCATTTTACTTCATTGACACACAAAATCAAGGTTGCTCAACCACTACTATCAAGAAATAGTAAGTGAGTTTAAGCTCTTAATTCACCAATGCTAGCTAATTAAGGGACTAATGGTGTGTTCCTAGAGTTCTATAAATATGAATGACCAACACTTGTGCAAATGTTGGTTCATTTTCTCCATTCACTAAATTTTTTAGGGGGAAAGTTTTAGAGAGAATCTAGAGCATTTGTGAGAGCCTAGAGAAGAAAAAACTTTGAGTGTTACTAAGTGTGAGTGATTTTTGGTCCATACAAGAAGATCAAGGAAGAGTTCTAACAATTTACAAGAAGAATGTCTCCATTAAAGGTTTAAAAGTTTCTTTGAGCCTTAGCTTTTTATTTAGTTTTGTATGTGGAAAAGAAAAACCTATGTTGTGTTAGAACTTGAATATTTATGAACGTTGATGATTAAATATGCTAGATTTGTGTTCTAACATGTTTTATATGGAAGATGACGAAAGGAATGGTTGTATAAGCATGCTTAGTTTTAAAAACTCTAGTTAAATGTCTAGGTTTATGATTTTTGATTTGGGATATATAAGTTATTTTTATGATCTATGACTCTTGAATGATAGGTTTATGAGTTATAAAGTTAACCCAACTTGAATGACTAAAACATATGAAGAAATGAACAAGTTATGGTCATTTTACTAAAGGAGATCGTTTTGGAAACCCTAGATGGTTCGATCTTAAATTTCGTGTCAAAACAAAACTTGATGGTTATAGCGTGCACAATATAAATGTACAATTGGCTGATTACCTAGAGTACCCATATTCGGATATTATAATTGAAATAGTTGTTAAAATTCAAAATGAAATGACAGTCTTATGTCTACAGGGTATTATAAATACTCAAAACGTATATTCACAGTCTTGCGACCTTTTAGCATGAAGAAGCAGTATGATAAATCAATTGAATGTTGTTATTTAAAGATGCATGTCTTCACAATTATTGCATATTGTTGAAGTTCCAAGAGTTATTATTATTCATTTATGATATATCGTTTATTGTTTATTTAAACTTGCTGAACAAATTAGTTGCTCACCCTTGCTATATCATGAACTATTTTTCAATTAAGCTAAATGATCTAAGGAGTACAAAGGCAAAGGAAAGGTGAACGAGTATAAGTAATTAATTTTTATTTTCATGTTGTAAACCTTTTTGTATTATAAGGTAATGGTGATGTATTAAGGTAAGTGGAGCCCAGGATTGATGGTACATTTTGTAATGAATTTATGTATATTCTTCGTGAGTTATTGAAGATTTAGTTTTATAGATGTTTGTCAAGTGATGAATAGTGAGCACCGAACCCGAGATTCGAGGGACCCGAATTTGGGAGCGTCACGAGTTGGTATCAGAGCTGTATATTATAAACCTTAGGTGGGGGGGACATTAGGATTATGACCATAGAGAAGATAAGAAAGCTCACAAAGAGTTTAGGAGATAGATGGTGAAAATTCATCAAGTAGGAAAAGTTATGTGTATATAAGAAAAGACTTATATTAAGATCGTAATAGAATGAGGACTTGAAAGATGATCCGAAAGTAAGTTAAAGGAGAAGTTAAGCAATGATTTAGAAAAGAAGAAATGAGAGAAGAAAAAAAATATTGAGAGATACTTAATCAATGGAGTATATAAGAAGAAGTGATCATTTGTAAATGTGGTGAAGGTTAAATAGAAGGAGATGATGTTAATGTATCAAGTAATGATTTTGAGGATATAGAGGATATCTTAAGAAGATTGATCTATATAGATTGATAGTAGTAAAGATGATCGGAGTAAATAGAGATTAAATGATTGGATGAATAGATAACTTGTTAAAAATAAAAGTTGAAGAGTTAAAGAATATAGAAGAATGGGAGGATTATGGAGTTAATCATAAAAGCTGAGAATGATAAAGTAATTGAGGAATAGTAGAATGATCGTAGAAGAAGATAAGCATGATGAAGAATTACATAGGAATGATAATAGTGTATGTTAAGGAGTCTGATTTTGGAAGTGTATATCTTCGGGAGTTTGATTTTTGGAAGTGTATATCTTCGGGAGTTTGATTTTGGAAGTGTATACGTTTTCGAAAGTTATTTTTAGAGGATTAAAAATCGAATGATTTTCTAATCTGTAAGTTGAATTATATGAAAATGTTGATAGAAGTTATAAGATTTTGAAGATCCCAACTTTGGAGTTAAGTATAGGATATGTTATGTATTTAGCATAATGCTAAGAAAATTATAGTACTAGGTACTAATGTGAAGCATATTTAAATAAAAATATTTATTAAATGTGCAAATGTGATGATAGAAAGACGATGTGATGTTAGAATGGACGTTTAAAAGAATGTAGAGGATCGTGGTATAGAGAATATGCTATAAAACGATTAGAGGATATGTGACTAATAAATTGTGCGTATGAAATGTAAGCAAAAGAACGCTTAAAAGGGCGTATTAGTATAGATGATGGTGTACTATGTACTAAAGGAGAGCATGTTAATAAATTTTTTATGTTTTAAGATTGATTATGTGTTGGCATTAATAGTACATGCTTAAAATCAATAGAGGGGTAGTAATGCTACCGTATTATGAAAATATCAAGAGAAATGTCTTAAGAAGGAATATCCTAGATAATAGGGAAGAAAGTTAAGGAATTAGACCATGATTCTTTATAGACGATTAGTGAGTCTAATAGTAGACGCTTTTGAGGAATGAATCAATGAAATAGGAGAAATTTAGAGATAAAGAAGAAATTAAAATAGTTATAAGCAAGATCTGAAGGAAGATATCAAAGAAATGATAGAGGATATCTTACAATAAGATTTTTGAGGAGCAGAAAGAACGATAATAAGATCGTAAAATGATCTAGAAAAATGAACTTATAAAGAGTTATGTGCTAAATTATGAATTTAAGAATTCATATTAAGTTAAGAAAAAGATTAGAGGTTTATTGATTTTAATTGAGAACTCGTGTTAGTGGCTGAGTTATTCCTTTGTATGGGCACTGGATTGTGCTTGGTTTAACAACCACTTAGCATCCTATAATGATAATCGATTAAAATATGGTGTCGCGTTATTCGCTATATGTATGTTAAGAAGGTGATTCTTTTCTCGTGGGTATAACGGATAGGTAGAGGATGTTAAGGTAGGTACGTGTTCTTAAAACTCACACGTATGGTAAGTTCATGACTCATAATTGTATGGTAGAGCCCTTCAGCGAATGGACGATTTTGGTTTGACTAGGATAAGTTCCTCAACCCATATGATTGTGGCAAGTTCCTGAACTCATATTGTGTGGTAAGTTCGATGAACAATATGTGATGGAGGTTAGAAGAAGGTCATAGATAAAGATTTAAAAGTTCTCAATGATTTGAGAACAGTTATAGAAATTGTGTATGGCCAAGCATTATTTTTCTAAATACTACTGGTAGGTTGTAACATATAGTGATGTTTTGCATCGAGGAATAGGCTATGATTTGAAGAAGCATAAGGTGGGTGATTGCGTATATGGCACCATAGTTACTAAATTTTAAAAAGAATCATTTTAAATAAGATTAGCAGAGAAGGGAGTGAGTATTTATTGTAAAGATACAGAAATTTTAGAGAGAAGAAGAAAGGAACAAGCTGAGAAACAGTATGAGGAATTGTCGAGAGTATGAAGATATGTTAATGGATATGAATAAGCTTAATGAAGGATATGTTGAAGAATAAAAGACAAGTTTTAGAATCGTAGTAAATTTTACTAGATGAAGGGAAATTAAAAGAGAATAGTGATACACTGCTTAACAATCAAGTATGTGTAAGGAGCACAAGAAGAAAATGGCATTCGAGTTATTAAGTTCATTGGTGAGAAATGAAAACGGAAGAAGAAATGAATAAGAGTATTAAGAGATATCAGGTATTGGTAAAACCAACTCTAGGAGTATGTGGGTTATGTGGTTATGTTAAGTTCTGACTTTTGTGTCCTTTATGGGATATGATCGTTATTTATGTATGTTTCAGAATGTAATGTGCTAAGACAATACTGTTTTAAGTATAAATATAAATGCGTTACGTTTATATGCTTTGAAGTAATTAATGTAAGAATTAAATATTAAATGCTATAAGAATGTATGTAATAAACAAAAGGTAAGATAATAATGTAAGTTTTATCTTTAAAACAGAACAATGCCATCGCGTAGACAACCCCGAAACTCGAGAGTAGAAGGACCAGTTAATAATGAAGGAGGTCAAGTAGACTCGATGCGAGCTTTTGCTAGTATGTTAGCTAAAGCAATACAAAATCGAACTCCAGCAATATGAAGTCCGCTGGAAAGTCAATTGGCGAACTTTAAGGATTTTAAAATAGTAGGACCACCGAAGTTTCGAGGAACGTTAGATCTGATCGAAGCTTAAACATTGATGGACGAGATGGAGAAAGTGTTTGAAGTTATGCGTGTTACGGAAGAACAAAAGACAGTATTTGCCACCTTCATGATAAGGGGAGAGGCTAATTATTGGTGGAAGGCTAACAAAAATCGAGTAGGAGAAGGAATAGATACGTGGAATCATTTCAAGGAATTATTCTTTGAAAACTATTTTCCAAATAATATGCAAACAAGAATGGAAGTGAAATTTTTGGAGCTCAAATAAGGAAATATGACGATAGCAGAATATGCTACCAAGTTCAACGAACTGGCGAGATTTGCTCCACATCAAATGGACACGGAAGAACGAAAAGCAAGGAGGTTTGAACAATGATTAAATCCATAGATCTATAGTAAAGTTTCAGTTCTTCAAATTAGCACATTTTCAACAATATTGGAAAAAACAATCATAGTAGAAGGTAGGAGTGAAGCGTTGTCAAAATATAATCAAGAGAGGAAAGGAAAGAAGAGTGAAGAAGGAAATAGAAAAAGTAGTAGTGGAGGTAGTAACACACCAAAACAAAAGTGGAACCATCAAAATAGTGAGGATAGGCAAGGAAAAATCAAGCGAAAGATAGAAAGTTATGAATGTTGTGGAAAGAACCACTTAGGAGTGTGTCTAAAAGGGACAAATAGTTGTTATAGATGTGGAGAGCAATGACACATTGCTTCGAACTGTCCTAATCCAATGAAGAGTAGAAAGTATTTTATTTGTGGAGGAATGAGTCATCTATTTAAGGACTGCTCAAAGAAGGAAAGCAACGCTGGAAGTTGAATCAATGGAAGTAATATCACGAAAGTCAAGAGACATGGTGACATGTAATTTTTTCAATCAATAGTATAATTTCTTAAGTATTATTTGATTCGGATACTATCTGTCTGATGATTTCACTAAATAATGAGAATTATTTAGAAAAGAGAATAAATACCTTAATAATATAGAGGTCGTAAGGAATTAAGTAACAACTGTTTAGTATTAAATCGGAGGGTTGGGTTAGAAAGATGAAGTGTAAGTTGTACGTAGAATTAATTCGGATATTTGAGAAAACATGCAAGAAAAGAACAAATTATAAGAAAATTTTAAGTAACCTTGTAACAGTGATTATGGGGATAGAATCCTTATAAGGATGGGTGAATGTAATGACCGACAAAATTATGAACCCAATTTTTTTTTTTTATATTCATGAGAAAATACGATGTATGAAGTATGTGTGTATGTGTTTATGATTGTATGACGAGATGTAGTAGGTTAGTTAATTAAATTTATTTGAATTAACTAAAGAAGGAAAAAGGAATGGAAGAAAAGCTTACGTGATGAAAACACAAAGTTTGAATGTTGGCCTTGAATGACAATTAAGAAGATTAATAATAAACAAGTGAATTACTTGTATGAATAATGAGAAAGAAGAAAAAAGTGAATTATTAAAGATAACCCGATGTGGGAATAATTGTATGTGTATGGGTAACGATATTATAAACTCAAGTTGATGATAAGAGATAGTTAATGAATTAAATTTAATCAAGTCGAGATACTTGTATTAATGTGAATTAGGGTTTTATTAAAACAAACCCAAGAATTTGTAAGTGATAGTATTTTGTAAGCTAACTTAATTAAGTAGTCCAATAGACCTATAAATAGCAAGTTTAATTGGATTATGTAATTAAACTAATGTGTTTATTTTATAAATCCAATGTAGTGGCCTTATATGATTTAATTAGTGAACCATATATAAAATATATGGTGAGTTCAAATTAATTTAAACTATCCAATATTTGTTTTATTTCAACTGACATAGTTAGCCCAATTGATTTCATTGTTGGGAGCCTTAGTGTTGATGACTTAAATGGATAGTTTTAGTAGCCAAATGAATTAAATTGTTGAGCCCAAACAATTGTAATTTTAAAGTCCAAATATAATTAATTTAAAGGTCCAAAGTGGAGGCCAATGTGTAAGTATAGGTGAATATGGATACATATATTGGTGTATGTATATCTCGATGTTTATGTAATGATATAGGACATAAAAATAAAGCCAAATTGGAGTAAATATAATGCTATGGCCGGATTTTTGGAGGGGGGCCCACTAGGATGGGGAAAAACTTTATTTTACTTCATTTACACACAAAATCAAGGTTGTTCAACCACTACTATCAACTCCCAAACCACTCTAGTAATTCTAAGTTGTCATTCCAACAATAGTAAGTGAGTTTAAGCTCTTAATTCACCAATGCTAGCTAATTAAGGGACTAATGGTGTGTTCCTAGAGTTCTATAAGTATGAATGACCAACACTTGTCACTACTACAAAACAGTAAATAGACAACACTTAAACAATAACGTTTTTATAAAAAATATTGTGGTGTTTTTCGACATAACGTTTTTTTACAAAACGTTGTGGATACATATGAAAAAACGTTGTGTATTTATAATTGCAATTTTTGGCTTTAATTACATAACGTTTTCTTAAAGAAAACGTTATGTATTTAAAAAACACGGAGGCAAGCTAAAAAAAAAATTATCGCGCGAACTGAAAACTTGAAAACACGGAGGAGCATAACACCTGATAATGAAATGAAAAAATTTCATTACAAAGAAATGTTCCCTGATCCAAACCTCAAAACCCATCACAACACCCCAAGTCAAAAACACCCATTTCAGAATCATTCCTTCTGAAACTTCAAACCCTACTTGATTTCACTCTCAAAAGCAATGAATCTCTCTCCCTCTTCTCTTGTTGCTCCAATATAATCGCTTCAACATAAGATTCTGTGCCAACCCATCTCTCTCTATTGGCTTCAAAAGTGTATCTTTCTTAGATCTGAGCAAAGATCCAATTGGCATTGACCGCCTCTCTTTTTTATTAGGGTTTACAGTGTTCCGTTCCATAAATCTAACCTCAAATTTGTTTTAAAGAGAGAAAGTTAGAGCCTGTCATCGGCTAACTCTCTCCATTTGTTTTAAAGAGAGAAATGTGTTTAGGGAACTTTTATACAACCAACACATAAGGAGTGCGGGTATTTTGTGATGCTCTTTATGAAAGAGATAGTTGAGGATGGTAGTTTGGACTTTGTACCCAAGGTTAGTAATTCTTTTGGCTGCTGAGCTTATTGTTCTGGAATTTTTCTCTGTAGATTTTTTTTTGCTTGCCACTTCTTATTTTGAGTTTATGCTTGTTCTAGACTAGTGCCTTTGATTGTTTTTGTCTGTTCTTGGGTAAGAGGTCTGCTATGGTCCTATTTTTACTTGTTGTTTTGCCCATGAGATTATCTGAGATGGTGTTAGAAACCTGTTTTGGCTGTCTTAGTTATTATCTGAGATGGTGTTTTAAACCTGTTTTTGCAGTTTTGGGTCAAAAGTTAGGGACTGTTTTGGTCAAGTTCAGTACCTGAACTTATGAGTCAGTAAAGAGACCATGAAATTTTCATAAGGAATATTTAAAAGGTGTTCCTTAATTTAGTTAAGGTCTATGTTATGTGTGGTTCAAATTCATATATAAAAACTAATGAAAGTAAGCTTTAAAATAAAAATTAACACCTAAATAAAGAACCACCATACCTGGACCATATAGGCAAGTTTCAATAGTTATAATATGGTATAAGTGAGCTACACAAGCTAAAGAAACTAAGCTTAAACTGTTTTGAGCATTAGACTTATGAAAAATCACATTCTAAGTCCAAAAGTGGGACTATTTTGTGTAATTTTTAATACCAGAACTTAAAGGACTATAATAAACTCATATAAAGATAGTAATGCATGCTTATAATGGTTCTCAATTATTGTCATGACCAAAGCAAGTAAGAACACCAAGTTAAAATCTATTTTTTTCAAGCCTAAAGTGAGCTTTGATAGGTCAAAATTGGCTTGATGATTAAATAAAATGCGGTGATGCTAAAAGTGTCATTAACTAACTAAAATACACATGCCTAGACTATCTAAGTAGCCAAAACTGGAGAAAAATGACAAAGTGTTAAAACAGTTTTTGCAAAAAGCTAGAAAACAGACCAGTTTGAGGCACTGTTTTGAGAAGCTTAAATGAAATGAATAAGAAACCTAAACCTTGATTAAAATACCTTGATGTATGTTTTGTAGGCAGGGTCAAGTGGTTGAGCCAATAGCTTAACCAAGAAATTTAAAAAAATCACCAAACAAGCTAAGAAAATCATACAAATTGCAGTTTTGGCCAAGTAAGGAAATATATAAAACAACTCATTTGGGGCTTGTTTTTGGTCAAGTTCAATACCAGAACTTATGAGTCAGTAAAGAGACCATGAAATGTCCATAAGGGGTATTTAAAAGGTGTTCCTTAATTTAGTTAAGGTCTATGTTATGGGTGGTTCAAATTCATATCTAAAAACCAATGAAAGTAAGCTTTAAAATAAAAATTAGCACCTAAATAAAGAACCACCATACCTAGACCATATAGGCAAGTTTCAATAGTTATAATATGGTATAAGTAAGCTACACAAGCTAAAGAAACCAAGCCTAAACTGTTTTGAGCATTAGACTTGTAAAAAATCACATTTTCAGTCCAAAAGTGGGACTGTTTTGTATAATTTTTAATACCAAAACTTAAAGGACAATAATAAACTCATATAAAGATGGTAATGCATGCTTATAATGGTTCCCAATCATTTTCATAACCAAAGCTAGTAAGAAGACCAAGTTAAAATCTATTTTTTTCAAGCCTAGAGTGAGCTTTGATAGGTCAAAGTTGGCTTGATGATTAAATAAAGTGTGGTGATGCTAAAAGTGTCCTTAACTAACTAAAATACACATGCCTTGACTCTCCAAGTAGCCAAGACTAGAGAAAAATAACAAAGGGTTAAAAACAGTTTTTGTAAAAAGTTAGAAAACAAGCCAGTTTGAGGCACTGTTTTGAGAAGCTTAAAGGAAATGAATAAGAAATCTAAACCTTGATTAAAATGGTTGAGCCAATAGCTTAACCAAGAAATTTATAAAAATCACCAAACAAGCTAAGAAAATCATGCAAATTGCAGTTTTGGCAAGGAAATATGTAAAATAACCCGTTTGGGGTCTGTTTTTGGATTGCTTAACTTAATAGTTTTAAAGACCCAAACCAAGAATAAAATACTATGATATAAGGTCTATAATATTGCACAAATAGAAGATTCAAAAGGCTACTATAAAAATTACTAAAAATCTCCAAAAGTACATCAAAAATCATATTTTTGTGTTTTTGAGTTTTGCTGCAAAAGTAAAGTTTAAAATATGTTGAGACTGAAAACTTGTATGTTTTGGGATATGTGAAGGCTATATGTGTTATGTGTCTATATGAAGGCTATATGTGCTATATGTCTATGTGACCTAGCTATGTTTTGGGATGTTATAATTATGAATGAACTTATTTGTTATTATACTACTAACTCTCGATTTGTTGCTCTTGATATGAGTTGTAGGTGAATTATTATAATTTTTTCACTTGTGTGTTTATTTTTTAATATGAATGTACACGTAAAGCAACTACATGTAGAGCCTCAAGTTAACGGTGAATGTACAGGGTTATATATGGATATATTTTGGGAGAAGACTTTTTTGCACATGATTAGGTGGTAGCTTAATTTTATGGATAGTTTGGTATATTTTGTGGATGTAATTTGAAATTGTAAACGTGTGGTATATATTATTGGGATGTATTTTGAATGGTTGATACATTTTGGCTATAAATGAGAATTTAGAGCTTTTTTAGCTATATATCATGGCATTAACTGTCCTACACAACAATGCAGGTGCACCACTGTGTATGTAATTTCAAATATGCACAACTTTTTTTTTCCTGGAAAATGTAATGTATTCGGCATACCTACAACATTTTAAAAACGTTGTATAAGTATGTCTAAATATATGACACCTTAGAAACGTTGTGTAAATTTGTCTTAACGTTGTCTAATGTATCAAACAACAACATTTTAAGCCAGAAAATGTTGTAGAATTAGAACATTTACAACGTTTTCTTGCATTCAAGAATTTATGAAAAACATATCTACAACATTTTTTAATGAGAAAACATTGTATAAATGTGTCAAATAGATGACACCCTTAACATCGACGTTTCTAGGGGAAAAATTACAACGTTTTTTAGGTGTTATATATTTACTATTTCGTGCTAGTGTGTGCAAATGTTGGTTCATTTGCTCCATTCACTAAACTTTTTAGAGAAAGTTTTAGAAAGAAGCTAGAGCATTTGTGAAAGCCTAGAGAAGAAAACACTTTGAGTGTTAATAAGTGTGGGTGATTTTTGGTCCATACAAGAAGATCAAGGAAGAGTTCTAACTATTTTCAAGAAGAAGGTCTCCATTAAAGGTTTAAAAATTTCTTTGAGCCTTAGCTTTTTATTTCGTTTTGTATGTGGAAAAAAAAACCTATGTGGTGTTAGAACCTGAATATTTATGAAGGTTAATAATTAAATATGCTAGATTTTTGTTCTAACATGTTTTGTATGAAAGATCACGGAAGGAATGGTTGTACAAGCATGCTTAGTTTTAAAAACTCTAATTAAATGTCTAGGTTGATGATTTGTGATTTGAGATGTATAAGTTATTTTTATGATCTATGAGTCTTGAATGATAGGTCTATGAGTTATAAAGTTAACCCAACTTGAATGATTGAAAAATATGAAGAAATGAACACGTTATGGTCATTTTACTGAAGGAGGTCGTTTTGAAAATCCTAGATGGTTCGATCTTAAATTTCGTGTCAAAACATTTTCAAAAATGTGATTGAACCATGAAATATTGTAAAACAAGAAGTTATAAAGACAACAACACTGAGTTGGTGTCATTTGAATGTGTAGATTTTATTTTATTCAAGTTTGAACCAATAAAACCAAAGATTTGTAAAGTTAGTTTTCACTTTGTCCTTGTGAGCAGTTTTGAGTCTAGTTCCGCTTGGAATTTGGATTTGTGACCTAAAAAAAAGTTGTAGATCATGAAATTCTAATGATTTTAGACTCAAGAATCACCTCCAAATATATTTGTATAACAAAGTTATGGCCAAATTACTGAGAGAGGTTCCGACAGCCAAAGTTAAACTTAAAATTTTACTCCTAACGTCTAGATGCCCAGAATATGCCCAGATTACACCTAGCCATTTTTTTAAGTTCTATCCATTGGCTTATATACACCTCAGAAATGCCTTGGGCCAGAGTATATACGCCTATACTTGTCAAAAATTAAGTTTTTAATCCAAAATTGTTCGGAACTGAAAGTTTCGCTTGTCGGACATTGTAAAACTTGACAAAAGGAAATTACACTATTGAAATAAAGATAAATTATTATAAGAGAGTTTATTAGTAACTAATTATGAGCTAAATGTTTAAAATAAAGATTAAGGTTAACACAATTAAAAAGCTAACTATTGGTATTATTTGAAATAAAATATTATTAAGTGGTAAATAATATTAATATGTAATTAAAAGGTTGTTAAATGATTAATAACATTTGTAAATGATTAAAATATTATTACATAGTTAATAATATTAATAAGTAGCTAAAATATTATTAAATGGTTAATAATATTAGTAAGAGATTAAAATACTATTAAATGAGTAATAATATTAATAAGTCAATAAAATATTATGGAATATATAATAATATTAGTAAATGAATAAAATATTATTAAATGATTAATAATATTAGATAATGAATAAAATATTATTAAATAATTAATAACATTAATAAGGTTATAAAATATTATTAAATGATTAATAATATTAGAACGTAAATAAAATATTATTAAATGATTAATAATATTAGGATGTAAATAAAATATTATTAAATGATTAATAGTATTAGAATGTTAATAAAATATTATTAAATAATTAATAGTATTATAAGACTAATTAAATATTATTAAGTGATTAAAAATATTATATAAGAGTCTGAACTATATTAAAGAATTAATATAGGCTTTATGTTAATTAAAATATTATTGAGTAATGATAATATTTTCTAAGTGTTTATATACCCTTAACTAAATAATTATTTGGTTAAGTATTAGAGGTGTAAGATGTATAGAGGTTATCATATGAATATATATATATATATATATATATATATATATATATATATATATATATATATATATATATATATATATATATATATATATAATAATAATTTAAAGATCAACTTGATTAATTATTAGGTCTATTCAGAGATAATTAAATTGAATTGGTTAACGGTAATCTACACACGAGACAAGTTTCTTAACCTTACTCAAATTTTATATTGAGCAAGTTCTCTAATTTTATTCAAATTATTATTAAGCAAGTTTCCTAGACTTGTATTTAATTTCGTCAAAGCTTTAAATGGTTTAATTATGTAAAATTATTCCACATCAATATTATTATTGATATTCGCACTTATGTGCATTTGCATGACTGTTCACGTTATGAACTATTTAAAGAGAAATATCTATGCTATTTGTTTCGGCTAGATATTGCATGTGTTATTATAACTGTTCTTATTATGAAATATTTAAAGAGGAGAATCTATGCCAGTTGTTTCGGTTAGACCATGTATGTATTAAATTCATAAATTTGAATATTGTTGAAGCTAGTTTAAACCATATTGTTGTGGTGTGAAATCTGATGGTAAAAGCTAAAATGAACAAATTATTATGAAATGATAAAACTACGGTCGGATGAAAGAATTCTGGTGAAAACGAAACTTGATAGTTATAGTGTGCACAATATAAATGTACAATAGGCTGATCACCTAGAGTACCCATATTCGGATATTACAATTGAAATAGTTGTTAATATTCAAAACGAAATGACAGTCTTATGTCTACAGGGTTTTGTAAATACTCAAAACGCATGTTTACGGTTTTGTGACCTTTCAGTATGAAGAAGTTGTATGATAAATCAATTGAAAGTTATTATTCAAGTATGCATGTCTTCACAATTATTGCATATTGTTGAAGTTCCAGGAGTTAATTCCCATTCATTCATGATATATCGTTTATTGTTTAATTAAACTTGCTGAGCAAATTAGTTGTTCACCCTTGTTATATCATGAACTATTTTTCAGTTAAGTCGAATGATCTAAGGAGTACAAAGGCAAAGGAAAGGTGCACAAGTAGAAGTAATTAGTTTTTATTTTCATGTTGTAAACCTTTTGTATTATAAGGTAATGGTGATATATTAAAGTTAGTGAACCTGGGATTGATGGTACGTTTTGTAATGAATTTATGTATATTTTCACGAGTTATTGAAGATTTAGTTTATGGATGATTGTCAAGTGATGAATAATGAGCACCGAACCTGAGATTCGAGGGACCCTGATTTGGGGGCGTCAAAAATATGCTGACCAACATTGATAGAAAATAGAGTTTGAAGTAGGATCCCATGTATTTTTGAAAGTTTCTCCTTAGAAAGTGAAGATAAGATTTGGAAAGAAGAAAAAGCTGAGTACAAGATTTATTAGACCTTTTGAATTATTGAGAAGAATAGGTGAGGTAGCCTATGCTATGGCTGTGAGGACCCGAATTTTCGAGATTTCTTTAATAATTTTAAATAAGAATTTAAATAACAAAATTGTTAAGATTATTTAAATTACTTATGATTGATATATTTTATGTGATTTAAAGTGTGTGATGAGATTTTATTGATAAATTTAATATGTACATAGATGGTGCTGTTGGTTTGTAAAAATCATTGACGCAATCAAATTGCATAAAATAGCGGAAGCATGATAAAATCAAATTTACAAATCATAATCCAGGATCGACCTTTATGCGCAATTATTAATTAATAAAGAAGTTAGAGAATTACCCTTGTAGAACTCAAATCTTTAACGGGTACAAGTTCACCTCCAAATCTTTCGAGTTCTCCTTGAATTTCACCGATTGGATTCCAATGATCAATATTAGCCACCCAAGTGTTTGGCCTCTAGAGGTGATCCACCAAGGAATAATAATAATTCAAGAAGTGGGTGATGGCAAACCCTAGTTTTCTCTCTCTAGAGAATATGTGAGTGCTCTCCCAAAACTTGTGGAAGTGTATGTGTGTAACCTTAATCCATAATAAGACTTCTCTTATTTATAGACTTAGTAAACCCTCCTAACACCTTTAGGAATAGGGTTTTTAATTAAACTCCTAATCTAATTAGGAACTTAATTAATTTAATATAATAATTATAATTCCTAAACTATTTAGGAACTTAATTATTAATTATGAGAGTACTCTTATTAATTAATTCCTAAACTATTTAGGAACTAAATAATAATGATAATAGTAATAATAATAATAAGACTCCTCTTATTAATTTATAATTAGTATTTCCAAAATACTAAATAATAAATATTAAGCTATTTAATTTATTCTATCCACATAGTATAAATTAAATATACTTAATTCATTATTACAATTATGCCATTTACTTCTTAAATAATTATTTTCCTTTTGCGGTATGACCCTTTAGGTTCTCCATATTAAACTGGTTATAGAATAAATTAATTAGAACTATTCTAATCTTATTTATATAAATAAATTAAACTATTTAATTCATTTAAATAAATAATATTTATTTCATAATAAGGGTAAGCCCCCTTAGTGATCAACGACTTTCCAGATAATATAGATTTCAACATTTAATCACAAAAGAACCTATTCAGCGAATAGTTACCGTACAATTCAATCCTTCTACCTCACAACGTCCCAATCAAATATAAGACATGGTATAACTGTCAAGTCTTATTTTATTTGATTATATGCATTTCGATCCTTAAATGAATAACTCTAATTAATGTAAATTAGAAACTACTTTCTAATTTTCATTCTGCCTTGGCCAAGGACTACTGAGTTGTCATTTATCGAATCGCATAGGACATTCTCTTCTTTTACTAGAAGTGGTAGATTCTTTGTTGATCATTCACCTATCTCCATGTATGACTTATTATATCCGATCATACCCTTTGATACACCCTAAAGGTTTTAAGGAATATGTCAAAACATAATTCATCATACACAAGATATTATGATGATCTCAAGTCCAAGGATCACTTGTACTACTATCACAAAAGGAACTCCTTTTGACAGACAAGTAAGACTCCATTAGGTGTTCCTTGAGCGAGTCACGTTCAGTGAACTTATTCTCTAATAAGCACCTATATACTTGCTTTAGTGTCTCTACACAAATGATTATGAGATCAATCATCCTCTTCATAAGAGCAAGCATAGTATGTACCAATTTATCCGGATCTACTAATCCCCTTTTTAGTGATCCAACGATTAGGAACAATTTTAGTTTTGAGCTATCTTGAATTTAGATCTCATTAGCATGATCATCATCATGGTTCTAAAAGCATTGCTCAAAAACTATGGGTTTATCCATTTGATTAATTCAAGTAATTAATCATGAATAAAAAAATGTCTTGATTCTTTTATTAATAAACAAACAAGATTACAAAGTATATGCTTATCACATCAAATGTGATTGGCTTGAGGGCATACTACTTTCAATCTCCCACTTGCACTAAATTCAATCGCCCTTTGGTATCCCTATACCATTCTTCTCTAAGTGGCGTACAAATTGCTTAGTAAATGCTTTAGTTAATGGATCTGTAATGTTGTTCTAAGAGTCTACCATCTTTATGGTGTCGTCTTATTTTCAATGATTCATCTAATCATATGAAAGTGCTGTAACACATGTTTGGATTTCAGATGAGGCCTAGGTTCTTTGGCAAATTAAACTCCTTTAATGCTAGGAACCATTATAAGTTCTGTAATGAACTTGTTGAACCAAACAATCACCTTTGCAACTTCACTTATAATTATTTACTATGTCTTTTTCACTAAATCAGCAACTCCTTGCTGTTTGAAACTTTTCCAATTCACTGCAGCACCGTTCAAGGTAATCATATTACCTGAAACAGATATGATGTTATCTTGGTTAGTTTGAACAAACTTGAGTTTGTTAAGCCCTCTAATTTTATATCAGACTCATCATTAGAAACTTTTTTCTAATATTCTTCTCTAGAAATGAACTGATATCTGCTTATCATGCATAAGCAATATCAGGTCAAGTACATATCATCCCGTACATGATAGATCCTATTGCTGAGGCATAAGGAGTCTTACTTATACGGTCTCTCTCTTCAGGTGTCTTTAGGGCCTGCTTCTTCGAGAGATGTATTCCAAAACTCATCGGCATGAGCCCTTTCTTGGAATCTTTCATGCTAAACTTCTTTAGCATAAAATCAATGTACGTTCCTTGGGATAAGTCAGGCATCCTTTTAGACCTATCTCTATAGATCTTTATCCCCAAAATATAGGATGTTTCTCCCAAGTCCTTCACGGAGAAGTTTTTAGACAACCACATCTTTACTGATTGTAGCATTGGTATGTCATCCCTTATCAGTATTATATCACCATATAATACTAGGAATGTCACAGTGCTCCCACTAACCTTAGTACATACTTGGTTCATCATCGTCTTTGATAAAATCAAACTCCTTTGATTGTCTCATCAAAACGGATGTTCCATTTTCGAGAAATTTGTTTCAATCCATAATTGGATCGTTGTAACTTACATACTTGATTTACTCCATCTATATGGAGACAAATCATCTTGGTTGTATCATACATACATCCTTTTGTATAATAAGCTACAACTACAAGTAAAATCCGAATTGATATATGCATTTTCACTAATGAAAAGTTTCATTTTAGTCAACTCATTGACCTTATTTGAAATCTTTTTACCACTAGTCAGGTCTTTTAGGTCTCCACCTTGTCATATGCTTTAGTCTTTCTCCAAAGACCCATTTCAAATTTCATGATCATCGGTCATTTCTCTTGAGTATCTAATACTCATACCTCATCGTATATAACTGGATCATCATCCACTATGATGCGTACCTCATCTTCATCATCTATGATGAATCCATACCTTCAGGTATCTTCAGTACTAAACCAGATTTACGACTTAGTTGTGGTACAATAGGTTTATCTACTTATACAGATTCCTTCACTTGATCTGTAGTGTTTTGTGGTTCTTGAATTTCTTCAAGATCTATTTTACTCCCACTAACACTTTAAGGAAAAACTTTTTTTTCTATAAGGCAGCGTGTTTCAACAAACACCTTTTAGTTAGTTGGATTATAAAAGTGATACCCTAAACTTTATTTATGATATCTCACAAGTTTACACTTATCAGATCTTGTCCCTAACTTATCATGTCAAACCTTTTGACATAAGCTAAACAATTCAAATCTTAACATACTTAAGACTTGGTTTCCTCCCTATCCATAACTCATATGAAGTCTTGGGGACGAAATTTGAAGGTATCTTATTTAGTAGATATGTGATCGTTTCTAAGGTATAACCCCAGAAGTATACTGGAAGATTGGTATAACTCATTATGGATCATCACCATGTCCATTATGTGAGACTACCATTTCGCTTGAGATGATCTAGAAACTTATTGCTTAAGTATTCCCTTCCCGATCTAATCGAAGAATTTTAATACTTTTGGCCTTTAGTTTCTATACTTCACTTTTGAATTCTTTGAACGTTTCAAACAATTTGGATTTGTTTTTCATCAAATACATATATCGAAATCTAGAATCATTAGTGAAAGTAATGAATGAATACCTTCCTCTTGCATTTGTTGTCATAGGTCCCACACACGACTGTGTGTACCATTTCTAACAACTCCGCAACTCGCTCTCCATGTCCACTAAATGAAGATTTAGTCATATTGTCCATGATACAAGATTCACAAGTTGTATTTGATTCATAATCAAAAGACTCTAAAAAACCTATCTTTATACAACTTGTTTAGTCTTGTTTCATCAACATGACCGAGTTAACAGTATTGCATAAAGGTATGATCTATATCATCTCTTTGCCTTTAGTTTGTTAAATTTTGAAATATTTTCATGTAAGTCAAGCTTACAAAATCCATCAAGTAATCAACATAGTAACATATTACTAACTAAATGGATTTGCCCGTAGGCAATGCTAAACTATAAGTTCCTGTGATTAATGTAGCAACCTTTTGCTCCATTTCCACACACATGATTACTTATCTTTAGTTCAGTCTTCTACTTCTGCCTAGTCTCTGCAACGGTTTGCATATTTGAGACCTCCAGTCGGTATCTAATACCTAAGTAGAAACTTGACTTATAGAAAGTTATATTTCATTATAAACAAATCTATATCTGCAGTTGAAGCTTCACTAAGCTTCTTCTGGTTAACTACTACAAGATACTCCTTGCAGTTCCTCTTCCAGTGTCCCAGCTTATCGCAATGAAAGCAAACTCCTTTGCCCTCGGGATCAATTTTATTTATGTCCTTTGTTTAGCCTTTCTATTGCCTTCTATTTTTTCTGACTCTTCAAAAACACCTTTGACCATCTTCTTCAACTTAGAAAATTCATCTACTAGTAAGACTTGGTCTCTCTTGGAAGGAAAAGACTCTCAACTTATTCAACATATTTAAGCAAATCAGGTAAGCTGACTTCAAGCTTATTAATGTTAAAGTTCACAACAATTTGTGAAAGGGGGTCAGTGAGTGATTGCAAGATCAAATCTTGACTCGGCTCTCCATCCTTGACAAAACCTAGGTGTCCTAATTGATCGATCGGATTGATCATCTTTAGGATACGTGTCTTTACTGTAGTGTCATTGGTTGTTATAGATTGGAAGAGCTCATTAGATATCTTATATCTAGTTGACCTATTTTGCTCACCAAATAACTATTGAATGTGCAACAATATAGTAGGTGCATCCATTTTCTCGTGTTGACGCTATAACTAAATACTTATGGATGCGAGCATGATGCATTGAGCCATCTTTGCATCATCTTGCTATTTCTTAAAATAACAATATCTTCCTCATAGGCTTAGTCTACAACGTTTGCAGGAATAAGCAAATTAAGGACATTTGCTAGCTTTTCAGCATTGAGAACTTTTCTCAAATTTGTTTAATCAATCCGAACAATTTGGTTCGATTAGTTGTTAGCATCTAATATGCTATACAGTGTTGGTGAATTAAACATAGCAATATTCTTTAAGTGAATTAATAACAACATTAACATACATTCATTTTATTAATCGCCAAGTTAATTAGGTCTTTATTTAAAATGATGTCTCCCACTATTTTTATCAAACTATATTACCCTCTTTATATAGTTCGGCAAATCTAGTTAAAGATTTGCTAGTGAGAATAAGGATCCTATTTCAAATGTTATATAGCCTTGTGTGACACAACAAACGATATATAAATAAATAGGTAGACAACTTCTTGTCAATTACATCAACATGTAACTCCTTGTATTTTTCCTCTTAGATAATTATGATCATGTGTGACACATCCAAATCAAAATTATCTAAGTTAAGTCCAACCTAGCATTTTCTTATATTAGAAGAGAAAAAGACCGTCCTTGTGTGACACAACAAAACAGTAATGTTCAATTCTTTTATAAACATCAAATGTGATAAAAGAACATCTCAAAAAATTAATATAAGTCTTGTGTGACACAACAAACTTATAATGATTATTTGATACTCTATCGTTTTACCATGCTAGAAGGCGACGTTCGATATTTTTAATAAATATCTTTGAACGTTACAACTTAATATTTTAGTAGTAGAATAAATAAATTAGAACAATTCTAATTTTATTTAATTGAATTAAACTCCTTTTAATTCATGAATTAAACATTTTAATTTATTTAATAAATAATATTTATTCTATATCATGAGGGGTTTGTTAATATTAATTGTCTCATCTTATTTAGCGTGCATGCACATATATATATAAAATACGCGTCATATTATTTAACATGCGAAGCACGTTTGGATAATATATAATATATATAAACAAGCATTCACATATAGAATATTATATTCTACTTGGATTGATTATGGACTTTTATTCTAGTTTGGTTCACTAGAGCCACCAAGTGAACCAAAAGGTCAAACCTAGGGTGCAAAAATAAATTAAATTAAATGTAACTATTACATTTAAATTCGGGCTCCATTACAAATGGGTCTTCATGCGCTCCTTGCTCCTTTGCTCCAATTCTTCAAAATAATTCTAACTATTTCTATTACAAAACTATTTACAATAAATAGAAACCTTGATCAACAGTCAATGAGAAGTACATATGAGGGAGATAGAATTATACATAAGAAAAATTAGAAAAACGAGGTACGCAAACCCCATTTATAAAACTCATTCATTCATGCATCCATTTAAAATTAAATCCAATCGCATTGGTCAAATAGTCCATAATCAATCTCATTTATTATCATATATATATCAATAAATAATATTCATCACATGAATTAAATAAATCATTCCATATATGTATTGGTATCATTTAATGGGAAATTAAAGTTGCATGAAATCCAATTTCATGTTTAAAATAAACCATTTATTTTGGGTAATTTTAAAATAATAAAAGTAAACCACTTCTTGAATTATTATTATTATTCCTTGGTGGATCACCTCTAGAGGCCAAACACTTGGGTGGCTAACATTGATCATTGAAATCCAATTGGTGAAATTCAAGGAGAACTCGAAGGATTTGGAGGTGAACTTGTACCCGTTGAAGATTTGAGTTCTACAAGAGTAATTCTCTAACTTCTTTATTAATTAATAATTGTGCATAAAGGTCGATCCTGGATTATGGTTTGTAAATTAGCATGATCCTCATCATGGTTCTAAAATCATTGCTCAAAAACTATGGGTTTATCTATTTGATTAATTCAAGTAATTAATCATGAATAAAAAAATGTCTTGATTCTTTTATTAATAAACGAACAAGATTACAAAGTATATGCTTATCACATCAAATGTGATTGGCTTTAGGGCATACTACTTTCAGATAAATGGTGTTAAATTAAAACAATTGAAAAGTAAATAAATTGTTTAAAAGCGATTTATTAAGAATAAGAGAAATTACATGTAATGGTACAATAAAATTGTACAATTAAATGATTATAGAGGCGTAGAAATTATTATTTAAATGGTGTTATAAGGTAATGTGAGGTTTATAAATTAAATATGTGTGTGTGTGTGTGTGTGTGTATATATATATATATATATATATATATATATATATATATATATATGTTCAATTGTTATATTGATAACATTTTATTGTTTATGGAAATTAAGAGATTAATAATTAACTTAATCCAAAGTTAAATAAAAAGTGAAAGAGGAGGTTAGTAAAATTAAAAATATTGATTATATAATTATGGTGAAGGTTTAGAAATTTTTAAGAGGAGGATGTAATTTTATAAATTATATACTAATAAAGTATATGATTTATATAAGTAAATTAAAGTAAAATATTAATAGAATAATAATTATATAAATTATATAAGAATGATTATATAATTTATATAAGATGATTAAATTAATGAGAGAGTTAATAAATGTATAATTATTGATTATGTAATAATTGTGGAGGAATTTTAGAAATTATTTTTAAAAGGAGAATGTAATTATATAAATTATATAATATTAAATTATATAATTTATATAAGAAGTTAATGTAAATAGTAAAGAAATGAAAAATAAATGAGGAAAAGAAATGTTTTAGATTCATTAAAAATTATGTTTATGTATAATGGAATTTTTATAATTTTATGGAGGATAATATTTTAGAAACGTAAACATGTTGATGTAACATGTTGTCCAAGTAACGAAGTGAAAAAGTACGAAAAATAATTTTTATAAGTTATATGAATTATTTTATTAATTTTGGAGGTATAAATTACCTCATATAATTACATGCATGTCATTATGCATGTACAAAATTTGTCAAGAAAAGTACCTGAAAAATGTCTAAATATTATGTATAAATCGTATTATGAATTTTGGTGAATTAAAATAAATATTTTATATTTATTATATAAAATATTTATTACACGTAATAACTATGTAATGTATTAAAATAATTAATTTTGCATGTGATTTATTCAAAAATTATGTCGGTTGTGGCATGAGAGTGAAAGGCGGTGGAATTAATTTCTTTGTTCAAAATAATTAAGTGTCTTAATTATATAAAAGAAGGAAAAAGGAGCAAGAAAAAGAAAGAAAACACAAAACATAAACATTCTCTCTCTCCACTTCTCCAACCGAAAAACCACCACAGTCATCACTAGGGAAAAAAAAATATTTGGTGCCACCAACGAGGAGGAAGAACAAGCTTCAAGGAATGTTTTTCTAACAGTTGAGAAGGTATAAATCAATTTATTTGATTTATTTTGATATTTTTGTGTTAAAATAATTTTATAAAAATTAGAAAATAATTAGAATAATTATTCTAAATAATTTTTGGAATGTATATTATGAATTTTATGATTTTTAGAATTATTATGTTGTGAAAGTTTAGATTAAAAATGGATTAAAATTTCTTGGGTTGGCTTATTGTTCGGCAGAAAGAAAAAGAAAAGAATAAGGGCCACCCGCGCATTGCGCGGCGACCAAATTCTTTCTATGACAGGGACAAAACAACGCCGTTTTGGGGCGTGCGAAAAAAAAAAAAAAGTCGCGCCATGCGCGGAGGCTCGGGAAACGGCAGGAAACGACGCCGTATGGCGTCGGCAGGAGAAGCCGTGCTTAATGCGCAGCGGCCGGCAACGCTGAAAATTTCCAGCGTGCCCCTGGCCTTTTAAGGAAATGACCAGAGTGTCCCTTGGCCACAGAAATTATGACCGTGCCCCTGAGCTTTTCTGGAAATACCAAACGTGTCCTAGAAGCGCAAAAATTACGAAATTGCCCTTAGAAATTATTTTTAATTGAAATAAATGTTTAAAAATTGTTTAAAAATTATAGAAAAATACTAAAAATATAGAAATAATATTTGGGCATTAAATTTAATATTTTTGTAAAAATATTAAATATTGGAGATTAATATTTAAATATTAATCTATTAAGTTTAAAAGTTAGAAAATGATTAAATAAAAATTCGGACAATCAAATACGTTAAATTTTATTCGACGAGCCGGTTTGTCCGCATTGAATGTATTTTATATTAAGTTAAATTAATATATTAAGAGATGAGGTTAATATAATTAACCACATAAATTGATAATTGGCCCGGTACCCTAAAATAAACCGTCGGGTAGGGTTGATTACATTATAGATGATATTAATTAATTAAATTAATATCATGAGGAGATAAATAATTATTAATTTATTATCTTATGATCATAGGTTGATCGAGAAAGGGTTTTGAGCTATCAATTTAATAATTGGACGTCAAGGCAAGTTCTTCAGTACTTTGATGTTAATTGTTATCTATTATGATATGTTAATTCTTGTTCAAATGAATATAAAATTATGTGTTATGTGGTCTGTGAATAATATAACTAGGAGGTGTACTGTGTGCAATGACATGGATATATGTGAATTGATTAATGTTAGTTTTACGAAATGACTAATCTAAATTAGATATGAGATATGTTAGATATATTGCTTTGGTAGAAGCACAACACATGATGTATGACACACACACATAGCATATTATGATATGTGCTAAGTGAAACATGAAAGGTGTAAATTGTTGAACTTGTTGAGTCGTTGTGCTCATTACTTGTATGATATAAACTTTTGCAGGAAAAGAAATGAATTTCAAGAATATCAGATTCTGTTAGAGACGGATTACCTAGAAGGTTGTGAACGTAACTGTTATATTTTTAATATTATAATTCAATGTGGGTAAATTTGTGAAATTTACATTGATGTGCTATATGTACATATAAAATTGATCCGGATAGGACAAAAAGAGTTTAAATATGAGCTGTGATTGTTCAAAGTAGTTGTTACGATAGAGACTATGATATGTCTAATTATGAATTATGGAATAAAAAATAATAATTGTGTGGATATAAATAATCCTAATTTTTGGTTGTTGAACTTTACGACACTGGTAACAGAAAGAAAAAGTAAAGGTTATGATCCAAGGACTAGTATCGAGACGAAAAGTTTTAAATGCCAAAATATTTTAATACAATGATTGAATTGAGAAAAGAGAAAAATTTATACTAAAAAAATTGGTAATTGATGACTATAATGTCAATTAAGGGGATAAATAAGGTGATTAAAAATTTATTAACGGACCAAAATTCGGACGTTAAGGAAATAATATTTAATAAATATGAAATTTAAGGTAATAAGTTTTGTCGAATTTCGGGGTCGTTGCAATGGCATTACTTCCAGCGTTAGAACATATTCATAATGTGTTTCATGTATCGGTACTGAGGCCATACAAGACAGACTACGAGAATGTGATTGAGTACGAATCAATCCAGATTGAGAAAGACTTGACGTATGAAGAAACTCATGTTCAAATCATAGACAAGAGGGAGCAAGTTTTAAGGAACAAAGTAATACCTTCTTCAAAGGTAGTGTGAAGGAACCACAATGCAGAGGAGGCAACATGGGAGTTAGAAGAGAAAATGAAGAAAGAATATCCAGACTTGTTCATGTAGCCTTGATTCCGGGGATGGAATCCTTGTAAGGATGAAAGAATGTAACGATATGCAAATTTGACATCATTGTAAATATTATTATTAATTAATGAAATTTAAATTTTTGAAGTGTGACAAATGTTTTAAGACAAACAAGTCACGGACTATTTGATGATAGAGTTAAATTCAAGCCTAATGAAAAAAATTTGGATCAAAAAAGATTTAAATTGGGTTGAAAGTAAACAAATAATCAATTAATGAGAATTAAATTCTCTAGATTTTTTGGGAAAGGACCATGTTACCCTTGACAAGTTGGAATATGACATTTGTGTCCTAAAGTGGTGTAATGACCAAGTTATCCTTATCTAGCATTGGGAAATGTCCTAAATGACCCTAACCCTATATAAGTTAAATTAACTAGGCATGGTTAGTTGTTGGAGATTTATTTATAAAACATGTATGTATATTTTTTCAAGTATAGCAAGAGTTAGCTCATTTCATTTCATCTCCAAAGTTGTTAAGTAGAGAGAAGGAGAAGAAGGAAGCTAGGGTTTGATAATTCTTGAGAGAAATTGCTACAAAGTGAGCAAGAGAAGGAAAACAAGCCATGAAAGTGGAGAATCAAATCTTGAGAAGGTTTATTGCAAGAAGAAAGAAGGCTACAAGAAGGTATAATCAGGTTCTAACTTCAAAATTTCATTTTTACGTGTTAAGCTTAAGAATAAGAGTAACCATGCTTGAATCTTTGGCTACATGTGTTGATTATGTGATCTATGTGCTTCATGTTGGATATATCATGAAACCCTAAGCTCAAAGTTGGTTAGAACAGGTGCAGGTGGTGCACTATTCATGTCTATATTTAAAGTTAGGAAGCATGATTCATGGATGATCATGTGTTGTGTGTTGCTAGAAATGATGAAGACATAGTTCAAAGTGTTGATCATGTTGGATACATGTGAAAATTCATGTTAGATAGCATTATAAGATCATTAATGGTTCAAGAGCATGTTTTGTTTAAGGAAAATTGCTATATTAGCCTATGATTTGTATGTAAACCAAATCATAATCTGTAAAGTGTTTTGGAAGGTGCATGTAGGAGTTATACAAGCATACAAAGTTGTTAACTGTGTTTATGGTAGTATATGTGATGCATTAGGTTCAAGATGTCAAGTAAGTTCAAGTTTGAAATTTCCTAGAAAGGATAAAATGCAACCAATGTGTGATTTTTGGCCAATTGGTGTAATTGAAGGTCAAACGAGGCCAAACATCTAAGTTTGATGTAAATACACATGTTATAATCGAATTGGAAGTCGTTTGACATTTATGGCGCTAAATGTCCATTTTAAACGCTTTAAAACGTTCGCCGACGCCTAAAATGAGATCTTTGAAAGAAAAAAAAGGTCATTTTAAAATTTTTAAATATTTTGAAGGTCCATGCAAGTCAAATATATGTTATATGTATTATATGAAGTGTTGGAATAAAGTTTTACAAAAAAAGGACAAAAAATAGCATGAATTTTTAAAAGGATTTTTTCCCAAAAAAACTAGTACTGCGCCACGGTGTAGTGCTCTGTGAGGAAGCTCGCCGGGGCTAATTCAGGGGGCGCTAAGGCGCGGTTTGGCCGAGAAAATATTGCGACCAATGAGATCTTCAAGGTTAAACATCTCGTTGGGGCGAGATTTACTATTCCAACCAAGAAATTTTTATTTTAAATCCAAAATGAAATATTTTAATATTAAATAATAGAAACATGTATGTAAGCCATACTTTAAAAAAAATGATCAATGTGGTAGACGTTAAGGCATAAACGAACAATGTGTTATATGTTAAAGGTTATGTAGAGCTGAATAATAGCTTGTATAGCAAGTTATGGCGTGCATATTTATATAACTAATACATGAACCCATATTATGGTCATGTAGGTTATAAACGGGATAGTATTTTACCAGTTGAGGAAAAAGGAGATAAAGACAAGTCTTCTAACTGAACTTCCATTTATAGTTCCTTAAACAGTCATTCGTTTTATACACTCATATAATCATGTAAAGTTCATTCACTATTGAAAAGGTCGATGTCAAACTTGATTCTAGCTAAACACGTATGATGATACATGTTGAAATCAAATATTTATTGTTATGTGCTCCAATCCACATTATTGTGGTGTGGATTCTATGATATGTTGTAACAGAATAACGCTGATAAAGGGGAGTAAAGTATAAAGCAATATAATTTTATGACGTGGTTGCGTTGCTGGATATTTATGTTGCGCACAATATAATGGTACGATGGGCTGATCACCCAGAGTACTTATCTAAATTGAACAACAGTCTTATGACTAACTTGGGCAATATCAGTCTTTATGATTGGTATTGTTTTTAACGAGTTCTTGGTCTTGTGACCATATAACAAGCAAATTCCATGCTCTCAGTCCCTCATGTATAGTTCATGTATAATTTTCATGTTCATATATTGAACCGATGTTGATATCAATCAGCCTATTGATACTGATCCAGTTCATTAAACATGATTCAGTCTATTGATATTAACCCAGCTTATTGAAAATATTTCAATTAATTGATATTGATTCAGTTGTTATGCATGATTCAGTTAAATCGTATATGATTTTTCATTCAACATTTCGAAATATCATGTCATCATTTACTTATGTATTTATTGAGCTATTTTATGCTCATTCTTGCTTTTAAACACGATATTTCAGCGAAACCTAAGCAGACTGAGGGATCAGGATTAGACAAAGGAAAAGGAAAAGATAGTCAACAGTGAATGCTTAGATAGATAACAGATGTATTGTAAATATTATCTTTTGTAATATGTCAGATACAGATGTGTGTATGTATAAATGTATGTAGAACCTGGGATTAGATATGTATAAATGCAAACTAAGTTTCATTATTTTATTTAGAATGAATGAATGTGATGACAGGGTAGAATAGTAACATAAGCACCTAACCCGTGGTTCAAGGGACCCGAATTTGGGGGCGTCACAATTATTCTTTATACATATTACTAATCATGAAATCTATATATAACACATTAAATTATAACATGTTTGGGACTCAAATTCGAGATTTAACAAACTTCTAAATTAATTTATAAGTCCTCAATTCATCCTACGCTTGAAATATTATACCTTGTTGGTTATTTATTACATTCATAGCACTACACAACATAATTATATCATGAAATTGTAACACAGTTAACAAAACAGCAAAAAATTCCTTCCAAGTTCAATTTCACTTCTTGGGTTGTCCAAAAAGTATTGCGCATAGATTACATATTTGGACTCTACACGAAAAACTGAACAACATAGCAAAAAATTACGTAATGCTCAAAAATTGACTTGAACCAAAAATGACTCGGCTAGCCAAACAGCCTGGAAACAGCCCAGAACAGCCTGCACACTTTCCAGATTCTACAGAAAATTTTCTGGAAATTTCAACATGTGACTTTTGGGCAAGTTTTGTGAATTTTTATCTCATTCATTATATATAGGATTAAAGCCATTTTTGGATATGTTCTACCTAATACTATATAGTATTTTTTAAAAATATAACATGTATGAACAGAGTTTGGCAAGACCTGAGAATAATGGCCTGAAACTTCCTGCTCAGGTTAGTTTCAAACACGACCAAATTTCCTAATTTCTGTAGAATTTATAAGACTTTGATTTTCAAGGAAATTTTGAGGAATTTTAATTCTTTCATTATAACTCTGATTGCCATTACTTTTGGACATAATTATAGCCCTTGCTACATAGTATTTTAGAAAAATACTACTTGACCAAAATGGTTTCATTAAGTCCTAAATTCAGAAGGCTAAAAGTGCCCAATTAGCACAGATTTGGTCGGCAATCAATTTGTTAGAAAATCTAAAGAACCCTTTTGAACTTGATTTGAAACACTCCAATAGCTTAGGCTATCTTATAACTCATGTATGCATATTTATTTATCAAGAATATCAATCAATTCTCATGTTTTTAGTCAAAATAGCTTCTTTTAGGTAATTTAACAAACACATGGCGTGCACGGTTTAGAAATTTAGTTTTCATGAATATAAACACAATACACAATCTCCATAAACCATTCCACCTTATAAATTCGAATCCTTCATGATTCTCAAGGATTCCACCTTGTAGTCTTAATTACATAATATTAAATTGTGATGATCATCAAGGCTACATATTAAGTAAGGTGCAGACAAACATTTAGCATGGAAACCCTATCAGTTGGCTTAAATTAGAACCTCATATGGAGTAACATAATACCAAAATGGGATTGGTACCTGGCGACAATCAGAGTGACAGGATAAGAGGGAGGAAGAGAAGCACCCACATAGGAAGAAACTAGAACGGAGAAGCACCAGCGCGACATGTGAATTTTGGTAGAGAAGAAACCTAGCCAATCTCAACAATTTTGGTAGAGAAAAAACCTAACCCATCTCTCTGATTAAAAATTGACGTCTGAAATTTTGGCTAGATACCCAAATCAGTCTCTATTTCTTTTTCCAAACCACACATAACTTTTAAATAAATTAGGACTCTATTCCAAAAAAAGAGTTTGATAACATTTTAAAAAAATAACTAAATAATATTATATGTAAAATAATTATTTCAAAAACTTAAAAATAAGTCTAAATTTAAATTTTAGGATATCATAAATTAATTATAACAAAATGAAATATAATTCTTTTGTAGAATAAAAAAGGTAATATTTTAACATTTGTAATTTGTTCCACAAAAAGAGTCATAATTATTATAATTTTTTTTATTGTCAATTTACAATATTTTAAATTTTAAATTGTAAATTACTTAAAAATTATTATTAAGAATAAATTTCTATGAACATATTAACTACATTACAATTTGAATTGCAGTATATCATAAATTAAAGAACAAACTCAAACTTAACTCTTTTTGTAGAACATATGAGTATTTTTATATATATATATATTTGTGGTCTATTCCATAAAAGAGCACCACTATAGTCTTTTTTTATTTTGTCATGATCAAAATATGAAAATTTAAAGTTTAAAGTAGTGTAAAGTTATTTACTTTATAATTTATTGAAAGAAATAAACGATATTGTAAATTACTTAAAAAGTGTTATTAAAAGTAAATTTACTGTTGTAAAAAAATTAAGGTATTTATATATAATACAATTTATATTCACTATAATTAATTATAAAAAAACTTATTTTAACAAAATAGTGACCAATTTTATCTATTGTAAAAAATATCTCATCAATAATATATAGTGAGTAATAATTCCTTCATTAATAGTATTTTTCTTCGCAAATTTTCATCAAAGATAGTGGCTCCAAACATCCTTGTAACATCTCAATTTTGCAAAAGAAAAAAATCTAAATTGTGAAGGATATTTATTTCAGAATAACTATATTGTCACTAATTTTTTCCCTTCATCATTCCCTCGCTAGAAAACTCATCATGTGAATGAATGAATTCCTTCGCAAATTTTCCTTTACTACATCCCTAATTTCTTGTAGTGATATTATATATTATTGTTACTTTTTTTAGTTAATTTGTTTAATATGGTAAAATAGTGTCATTAATATTTTTATATTTTTTAGTTACCAAACAGTTTTTTAGATTCAGATACTACTTCACTCAAATTATATAATTTATTAAGATATATTAACTATTCGGATCTTAATTATGCAGTTTTATCAAATACCATATTCTTTTATGGTTAAATTGACCATTTTTCAAATCAATAAGTCTTATTATTCTTTTACATAATTACAAAAAGTCGATAAACATTATTAGCTACATACAATTTAGTACTATATAATCTCAATGTTGTCTTTTAAAAAATTTAAATACGTGTGTCTAATTAGTAATTTAAAAAATGTCAATTTGATCATAAAAGTTAATTGAGAACTAGTAATTTAATTTTGTAATATTTTTACCTTGACTTATATTAAAATCAATATATCTTCAATAATCACATTAAAATTAATTAAATGTCAATAGTTTATTATTTAACAATTGAAACATTGTCGCTAGTGTAGTGTAATGCAATAATGTTTAAAAATTATTTATACTAAAATTTTGTAAATAAGAGAATAA
Organism: Hedera helix; assembly: GCA_947179155.2. NCBI lineage: Eukaryota > Viridiplantae > Streptophyta > Magnoliopsida > Apiales > Araliaceae > Hedera > Hedera helix. The sequence goes on along the minus strand of OX359275.1, from coordinate 21,829,338 downwards.
AGATTTGATTTTAAAACATAAGGACAAACTTTTATGATGATTAATTAAATAGAGATAAGTTTTTATTTTTTATTCAACAGTTTAAGTATAAATTTAATTTATACATTTGCAAAGTATTCATAATAAATTTATGCTACTGTAGTTTAAAAAGAAATATTTCATTTGTTCTCGTTTAAAATGTCGTTAAGTTAATTAAAATTATAAACATTTATGCACACTATAATACTATTATTACACATATAAAATGAACACACTACAAATTATTAATTTCTAACATATTAAAGAAAAGCTTATTCTAAAATAGTTAAAAACACTTCTTAAAGTAATTAGATATATTTTTATAATTAGATATATTATAACACCATATATAATGTTTTAAAATAGTTGAAATACTCTATTATAAATTGCAAATATTTGCAGACACTACAATATTTGTGCTACACATACAAAATGAACACTGAAACATTAATAACAAAAATTGATATAAATATTTTTAAGTAGTATTATAAATATCTGTTAATTTTTTTTTACAAAGGTATATAATTTTCATTATTTAATAGTATACTAGTTAAATAGCTAAATTAATTTTTGCTATAATACTATAAGTATATGTAGGTATTATATTAATTAAATATTATAGTACAATGATTGGTCCAAGCGAAAGAAACAAAAATTGATCCAATGAATAGGAAGTGGGTTGATGACAACTATTAGTCACTACGTCAATTAAAAGCAAGCACATGGATAACAAATATTAACCATTATCTGCCATTGATCCTTGATAATTAAACTCCAGTCGTTGGATCAAAAGGTTAGTTTGAAATCTAAAAGCTGACAATTACTTTTCAAAATCATTTTCTATCTTCACTTTCTCTCTCTTATCAGCCAACTGTTTCTTTTCTTTCACAAGGAGACATGTTTAAACCTAGTTAAAACAAAAGATCAAATCATGTTCTTTAAACAAGTTTTTCATCAAATCAGTTCGATTAAAACGTTTATACATGGTCTATGATCATGACCTCCACCCCACCCACCCAATCGAGATGCCTCCACTCCCACCCACCCAATCATGCCGCCTCCACCCCCACCGCCACCCACCCACACACCCACCTAGTCACACCGCCTTAATTACTCCTCACCCACCGAGTCACGCCACGTCCAACCCCACCTACTCGGTTACTGCCTTCACTTTCTTTTCTCTCCAACTCAATTAACAAATTCAATATTATATGGTAAATTATCCCTCTTAATTAGGTTTTTATTTTTTTAAACTCTATTGTCCAAAATCTTTAAACCCTATTTTTTTTAATTTGATTTATTTCATCTCAATGCTCATAGTGTTATTTTTCTGTGAAAATGTCAACTCCTTTGACATCTTTCGAGCATCCCCGAATCAGAGCTACAAACACGGTATACTAGTCCTCAATTGACTTTTATTTCGAAAGATCATTGAATGCACATAGTGTTGTTATTTTGTTTTAATCTAAATCTATTTTCTTGTTGGTATTGCTATTTGCTAATGTAATTTATACTTAAGTGGTCAATACTTATATGTCACTTGTTTGCAGGTGTTATATATATATATATATATATATATATATATATATATATATATATATATATATATATATCCATTAATAAATTCCTTGAAGGTTTGTTTAGTCTTGCTAATGACCCTGCTGCTGCTAATTTCATCTCAATTCTTACCTAAATAGTCCCTTTAAATAGTATAGAGTCCATCTAAATAGTTTCTATGAAGACTTCGCTCATGATTTTACATGATATTGTATTATACCAATTATTTTGACATCGCCAAGGAGGCTAGTCAAAGCCAGGTAATCATGCTGCTGTAGTTGAATCTGTTTGTTTTCGCGGTTCAATGAGAACTTATTTCTTTGATAATATTACGCTTTCTTTATTGAATCTTCTTCTTTTATGAAAATTAAAAGTATAAGCAAAAAAGTATGCTTTGTGTAAAGTATTGCAAAGTGGAATGATATTGCAGAACTTTCCAATATTATTTTGCATTTTCTTTCCTAAAGGCATTTTGAATGTTATAATTCCAGTTTCTTTTTTTTAGCGACTGTAAAGATACTTTTCTTTGTCTTTTCATTGTATCCACCTTCTCATAAGATTCTAGTAGAGTACCTATTAAATTTAGAAATGGGGTATTCAAGAAAGAACACATCATAATAATTACTCCCATGATTCTTATCAAGAAAAAAATTGGTACTCTATAATATGTGTGATAATATATTTCTCAGAGATTGCGCTTTTTGCATCCTCAGGTTTTCTATTACTTGGGTAAACTTAATGACTCGTTATCATATGCTCTTGGAGCTATTCCTCTATTTGATGTTTCGGAGGATTCAAATAATGTTCATACTCTTCTGTTTATAATTCTTACATTTGATCCTTTTTGTTGCCTATGTATGGGTGCTGAAATTAAGATTTTAATAAGTTGTACTTGTTATAAAAAAATGTTACGTTGTGGTAGCCAGTTTCTACACTATGTTCAACTCAATGGTTGTAGAAAGATTTTTAGACTTTATATGCTTTCTAAAGTGTGTTGGTTAATTTTTAATTTTTTATTTTTTTTGCATCCTGCTTGTTTTTTTTCTCGGCTAAAGCTATAGACGAATATGTTAGTCATAAGACCAAGGCTGCTGAGTCGAATGATGATGTAACAATTATTAATCCTAGGTTAGAGGCAATCATGGAGAGGATGCTTGATAAGTATGTAGCCTTGTACCTTTGATGCAGAGTGGTAACCTACCTGTTTTGTTTTCATTTCTTGAGAATTGAACTGAATTAAGACATATGTCACCTTATGCACATATGGGAACATGTTCCTCAATTAGCCCAAATGTTGTAGATCAATAAGTGTGAATAAAAAAAACTAATTTATATTATAATACCCGAGTGTAAAGTATAGTAATTCCCAGTATTGTTTGCATATACTTAATTATCTTAGCCTTTAGCAGACACCGAAGGAATACGTAACTCGTCTTGTGCACTTTTGTTTTCTACATTCGTCTTTTACTTGTTGAGGACATCTGTTTTCTAGTATTTATAATAGTTGTTTGGTATCTATATTTTGTGATGCATTATATAGTGTTGTCTTTGTTTTCACTGGCCTTATTAGAAGGAATGGTATAGGAAAAACAACTTTCCTTCTGTACATGGCTATGCATGCCATTGACGGTATTCCTAAAAACTGCCAAATATTACATATAGAGCAAGAAGTTATTGGTGATGATACATCAGCCTTGCAATATGTCCTTAATGTTGATGTTGAGAGAGCCCAACTGTTATAAGAAGAAGCCAAGTTACTCGTATTACAGGATATTAATAGTACACTAGCTTTTTTTTCTGCACTACTACATGTTTCTTTTCTTTTGATGAAATACATGCATATTTACATTTTTAATCAAATCTCGCCCCAGCATTGTGATTGTCCTGAAGAGAGACTTGGAGCTAAATGTTGCACCCGAAAGTAATAAAGGGTGTCAAATAGTACCACACTGCAACTCTATTGTCTTTATGTATTGATTTTAGCACTATGTGCCTCTGCTAACCTATTTGCTTCATTTTTCTACAGCTATGACTTGCTATTATTTTTAAATATGTACAAAAAGACTGCTTATATCTGCCTTACAATATTGGGTACCAAATTTTCTGTATATGATGCGCTATGTTTATGGTAGAAAAGGGACGAAATAAGAAGTATACTCTATCTATATATGTAAATATATACTTGATTGAAGAACTATGACAGCCTTAGATGGTTGATTGTAAAGATGATGAATGATTATGTATTGGATGATTTTATTAAGTTAATAATATTTTATTTTTATTTTTGCCATTATTTGCTATTCATTGAGCTAGTTAAGTACACAACAAGATTGACAATTTTTGATTTGGCAACGATACAGTCAATGACTATTTCGTTACCAAAGCGTTATACAATTAAGGATATAGTATCAACTTTTTATACATTTAGCAACAAGTTTTTGTTGCTAATGGTATTAAAATATAATTTTTGGCAATGAAAAATTAACCTTATAACAACAGGGAGGATATTGTTGCTATACCCAAATAAAAAGGCAATATTTATATTTTTACAAATCATATCAATTTTCGTTGCACATATAAAGAAACAGCAACGTATAGTGTCGTTGTTAGTCAACAACTTTCATTGCTATTGAAAAATGACCCGCAACAAACATTATCGTTGCTAATTAATCATAATATTGTTGCAAAATAGTATAATCAACAACGAACATCGTTGCTAAAAAGTATACAATCTACAACAAAAACATGTTTAGGCAACAATTTTCATGCTCTTCCGCAGCGAAACTGATCATTAGAAAAGGTGAACCAACCGCAATGAAAGCACATGTTCGTTGCCAAAAAAAAGAGTTCATTTCATTGTCAATTAGTAGGATTTTGCAACGAATGGTGATTTTCAATAACGATTTTTTATTGATTCTGCAACAATAAATTTCGTTGCTAAAGGATCGAGGCTTTTACACGAAAGCCAACTTTCGTTGCAAAATGTATCACTTTCAGCAACGAACAAAATACATTCATTGCGTAACAATTAGTAATGTTCATTATGCAATGAAAGGTGTAATGACAAGAAAATCATTGCTAAAGACCTTTGGCAACGAAATTTGGCACCTTTATTAATGAAAATCGGTTGTTGCTAAAGCCCCATTTTTTGTAGTGTAGAGGTAGGTGAATGGTCAACAAATGATCTATCACTTCCAATAAAGGGGGAGAATGTCCCATGTAATTCGATAAATGAGAACTCAGAAATCCTTGGCCAAGGTGGAATGAAAGTTAGAAAGGAGTTTCTAATTTACATTAGAATTGTGCATTTGTGAATTGAAATGCAAATGATCAAATAAAATAAGACTTGACAGTAATTTTATGACTTATATTTGATTAGGACATTGTGTGGTAAAATAATTGAATTGTACGATAACTATTCGCTGAAAGATCCTTTTACGATCAAATGTTGAAATCTATATTATCTAGAATGTCGATTAATCATTAAGGTACCCTTATTGTAAGAATAAATATTATTTATTAATAAATTAAATGGTTTAATGTATTTATAAAAATAAGATTAGAACTATTCTAATTAATTTATTCTATAGCCGGTTTAATATGGAGAACCTAAAGGGTCACACCGTAAAAGAATAATATTTATTTTAGAAGTTGATAACATAATAGTTATAGTTTAGTATTTTATAAATACTAATTATAAATTAATGAGAGGATTATTATTATTATTATTATTATTATTATTATTATTATTATTATTATTATTATTATTATTATTATTATTATACTCTCAATATTAAATAATTAAGTTCCCAGATGATTTAGGAATTCTAATTAATAAATTTATTTTCTAATTAGATTAGAAATTAAATTAAAACTCTAATCCAAAATAGTTTATGAGGGTTATCTATATCTATAAAAAAGAGAAATTTTATTATGGGTTAATGTAACACACCCTTTCACAAGAATTGAGAAAGTACTTCATAATTTTCTACATCTAAGGAGTTAGAGAGAGAAAGAGAATTAGGGCTAGCCACCCATGGTTTAGAGAAACAAAAATTCACTTCTTTAATTCATAGATCTCTTGGTGGATCACCTCTAGAGACTTTACACTTGAGAAGCTAACATTGATCCGTGGAATCTAATCGATAAATTTAAAGAAGAGTGTGAAGGATTAAAGAGAGATAAACTTGTACATGTGGAAGTTTGGTTTTACAAAGGTATAAATCTTTTATTATTCCTCAGTTAATAATAGTTGCATAAGAAATATCCTAGTTATTGGTTTGTACAAAAAAATTAAATTATGATTTTTTTTGCTTTCGTTACTTTTATATAATTTGATTATGTATATGTCATGTTTTTGCAAACCAACAGTGACATCAGAGCCAAACTTATGCAAATTATTAGTTAGCCACAGTTTTAACTAATTAAAAATAAAGAGTTATTTTTAATAATTTTAAAATTCAAAATAAAAGAGTTTATTTTGGGTAATTTTAAAATAATAAAACTAAATAGTTTATTTTTAAAGAATTTTATAATTAAAATAAAATTATTATTTTAAACATGAAATTTGTGATATCCCGGATATTAAAAAAAAAAAGAATTAGAAATAAGATTTCTATTATTTAATAAAGGTTAGTGTTTGATAACCTAGTTGTGGAGGTTAGGATTGTGGGAAAACTGGATTAAATTAAAATTTTATTATGTGCTTGCAAGAACCAATATGGTTCGATATGTGCCATAGAGGCTTTTAGAAAGGTCCTATGAAGTGTATGAGGAGGTAAGATTTGATAATTATTGATAATAAGATTCTTCTAAAAGAAGATGAGTCAAGTATTTAAAGGGATTATGAGTAATAAGATTGCACCTTCTGTTAAAACGTTTTGGAGGGACTATGTAGCTGAAGAGGTAACGTGGGAGCTTGAAGAAAAGAGGAGGATGATTTATCCGTATATTTTTGAGTAACCTTAAGTGTAATTCCGGGGACGAAATTCTTATAAGGGGGAAGAATGTAATAACCACAAATATTATTAGCCTATTGTAAATTAAATTGGGAATTTACTTTCCAATAGAATGACCCTAGTGAGTTTAGTTAAATTATTATGTGGCTATGTGAATTATTTGATTGAAATTCTTATTTAGTTAAAGGGAGTACAATTAATATAGATATTAAATTATTGGACTAACCTAAGAGTTTGATATCAAGAAATTGATGAGTTGGGTAAATATTCAAGTAAACCTTGAATATGACAAGTTTAATTGGATTAGTATTTATGAGTTAATTTAGTGATTGTTAAATGTGAAATCACATAAGAATTATTTAATAGTCCAATCATGCGATTAATTGTGGTGGACTAATTGCTATGTTGTTAAACAAGTTCCAATAATTTAATTGGGTGGGGGACTTGTAGTTGTATGATACCTGAACTAAGTGAGGTAAGTTAATAGTCTAAGGGTATAATTAACCTAATGAGTTAATTTAATCAAGCCACATTTTTAATTATTTTTATGTATGGGCTTATATGTAATTTAAAATGATGTATTTAGATTAAACTAGCCCTATGTAAATTAATTACTTAGTGTGCTAGTAGATTATATGAGTTATTATTTAAATCCCAAACTACTTTATTTTAGTAGTCATTTTTTAGAACCCAACTACCAAATTATTTTGGGAAGTCAAAATTGTACCATTTAGCATTTAAGATAAAAATCAAAATTTGGATATATATATAGAGAGAGGTGACTGAACTTTTTGGGGGTCCCTCATGGGACCCATGTGACCCCACACTTGCTAGATTTCTACGGGTAGATGTCAAAGTGGAATTCAAATTAATTTAATTGTGCTTTGAGAAGAGAGATTTAAGTGGATCTAATGATATTTCAAGTCCATGTGACCCCACGTGACATCATCATCTAGCATCCTATTGGGGGACTTCAAATGGGCATCCAAACTAATTTATTTTAGCATTGGTAAGTGAGATTAAAGAGGAATTAATTGTGATTACAAGTCCAAGTGTATACTTACACTATCATCATCTTCTTCCTCATTTGTAAGTATCTTCATCTTCCTCCATTGTTAGCCAAGAAAAAGCTTAGATCAAGAGAGAGAAGAAGAGAGAAACCCTAATTCTAGAGAGAGAAGAAGAGAGAAACCCTAATTCTTGAGAGAGAAATGGAAAGAGAGACTTGAGTTCTTCACTTCCTAGCTTTCTTATTATCAAAAATTTGCAAAATAATCAAGATATAGAGAGAGGTAGGTCACGGTTTTGGGAGAAGAGCTAGGGAAGGTTTATGACATCCATTTCCATCTCCTACTTTTGCCTAACAAGGAAGCTAGCTCTCAAATCTTCAAGGTTTAAGAGTTTTTCTAAACCCTAGCTATTTTATTTTGTTAATCTAATGATTTAAATGATCATGCATGTTTGGGTTTGGGAGATTTGTGTGATTGGTAGCCATGGAGGGCTAAAAGATATAAGGATGGTGATTATGATGGATATTATGTGAACAATAGGTGTATGTTATGTGTATATGTCTTTTGTGGTTTAAAAATTTGGTTGATGTTAGTTTATGCCATATTTATGGCTAAAAATGATTTTAAAACCCTTGAATACTAGATTTATGTTGTGAACCATGTTTTATGCCTAAACATGTTAGATGAACATAGTGTTAGGTGTTAGATGTCAAAATATTTGAAGAAAAATGTTTAAACATGAGAATGAGTTTAAAAACTCTAAACTATGCTTGCGGTTTTGAGTTCTAAAACCTTTTGTGCGTACTTGGTGTACTCGGTTTTATGACCTAAGGTGTTAAAGGTGTAAGTCATGGACAAAACCTAGTTAGTATCGCGTCAAAATGATTTAAAACATGCGCGATACGATTTTTCGAACGAAACTACGCAAAGCTGAAAATGGCCACTGTCGGCAGTCCGCTTTGCGCAGTTTCTGTGTTCATTCCGTAGCTCATTTTAAAAATCCATTCGCGCTTGTAAGTTTATTTTCGAGTTCCGGAACAAACCCAACTGGATTTACTAAATTCCGAGTTACGGTCTATTTTATATGATTTTTCCCGTAAAACTGTCCAAAACTGTTTTCAGTCGAAATGCAATCTGCCCAGGAATTTCTGAGGGGCATTTTGGTCATTTAACGAGCTGTGAAAATTATAGGCTCCTGTGTTTTGAAATTATTTGTTGTAATGTAGCCTCTGTCCAAAATTGAGCCCAATCGGAGTTCGTATGAGTGAGTTATGGCCAAACGAGTTTTTGCGTTACAGATTGTTAAACTCTTATAACTCACTGTTGGTAACTCGGATTACTCTGAAAGTTTTACTGTGTGTTCTCTGGTATAACAGGAGGCTACAGTTTAAATTTTAGAATTTTCTGTTGAGTTTTAGATTTTTAATAAATATTGCAAGCTTGGTCAGAATTGGATCCATTAAAAATAGTAAATTGACTTGGAAAATTAAACGAAAATTATTTTGTGTGTATTATATCATATAGTAATGATTTCCAGAAAATATAAAAAAATAACAAGTCAATTTGGTATTTTTGATAAATATATTTGTGTGTTGAGTAATTAGAGAACGTAATTACGTTTAAGCCAAATAAATTATATAATATAATTTATTCGACCGAGAAGTCTTAAAATGATATAATAACTGTGTTATGTGAATTTTATGTGGAATTAAGTGTTAGCTAGAGTGGTTGGGATTAGCACTAATTATTCAGTTAACCTATTAATGGTAGGTTTTCGGAAATGATTAATAATATTGATATCTATTTAAAGTGTTATTTAGCAATTAAATAACATTAGAAGTTGATTGAGGTGTTACTAGGTAATAACTCAATATATTATCCAAGCCGGATAATATTATGGCAAATTGTTGAATTTTGTGGTGTAATTAAATTAAACCCAGAGTAGGGTTCGTTAGCAACTAATTAGTGGTTCGAACTATACGAATAAAAGATTAAGCACTTAGTCAAATTTTGACTGATTTTGTGCACCGTTGATCTCACATACCGTGTAGGTGGTGCAAGAAACGTGAAAGGTTAGCGTAAGCTGGTTTTGCAATCCAGACAAGTTTTTCAGATATTGTTGCTATGTGTATAACTGTTGTATTTAAAGCATGTGAGAATTTGAATTAAATATGCTTTTGTGAAACCATATGATGTGTGTTGATTCTATATGATAGAAAGCCTGAATTAATTGAAGAAGTTGAACCGTATGCCATATATTCATTCTAAAGCATGATCAGTATGTTGCATAAATAATTGCAAAGCATGAGAAGCATGATGCATTTATATAATGTCATGCATGAAGTATGATAAGCATGTATAAACATGAACAATGTGTTATGTGTTATCTGTTAGACTTGCTGAGCCGTCGTGCTCATTCTTGCTTAATCAACATTTTCAGTTGAAACTCAAGAAATTTAGACGATGTCGATAAAGACAGAAAATGAGACGTGAATGTCCGACTTGTACGAATGGTATTATACATGGTAATGGAATCTCTACGTAGAGAAAGTTAGATGTTGTTGCGATAAACCTGTTAAGATTGTTTGTTTTTATAAATCAAAGTTAGAAAACTTAATAGTTAATATAACTTGCAATTTGGAACAGATGTGAGATATATTATCATACCCTTGTGTACAAAGGAATATTTGTATAAATAAACAAAATTTGAATATGGTATTTAGTGAGTTTATTGAACTCATATTTTTGTAACAGACTAGATCATATTATATTCGGTCTGAAATGTCATTAAGTAAAGATTTCGATTCTGAGACAGGATCATGATATAGTTTTGAATAAACAATGTTTTAAATAACTACAGTATAGTTGTAGATTGTAATAGTTTTAAAATAAACTAGTTTTATCAATTATATTATTGAGATATATTGTGAATTTAAGTACAAGGTTGTACGTCTAACGAGCGGGATCCGGCGTGGCCAGCACGCGAATTTTCGGGTTGTTACAAAATTGAATTTCATGTAACATTAATTGACCATTAAATGATATTGATATATATATCTGGAGTGATTTTAATTTCATGAGATGAATATTATTTATTAATATATATGTTGATATATATGATAATAAATGTGATTGATTATGGATAATTGACCAATATGTGATTGGATTTATTTTATGTGGATGCTTGAATGAATGAGTTTTAATAAATGGGGTCTGTGTACCTCGTCTTTATCTAATTTTCTTGTATATAATTCTATCTCTGTCCTATGTATTTCTTTTTGACTGCTGATCAAGGTTTCTATTTTATGAAAATAGTTTGTAATATGATTAGTTAGATTTATTTTAAGAATTAGAGTCAATGAGCAAGGAGCGCATGAAAACCCGTTTGTATTGGAGCCCAGATTAAATGTAATAGTTACATTAATGTATTTATTCTTACACCCTATATTTGACCATTTGGTTTATTTGGTGGCTCGAATAAACCAAACTAGAATAAAAATCCATAATCAATCCAAGTAGAATATAGTATTCTATATGTGCATGCTTATTTATATATATTATATATTATCAAATAGGATTCGCATGTTAAATAATGTGACGCGTATTGTGTATATATATATATGTGTGTGTGTGTGTGTGTGCGCGCGCGTGCGCTAAACAAGATAAGACAATTAATATTAACAAACCGTTCATGATGTAGAATAAATATTATTTATAAAATGAACTAAAATGTTTAATTCATGAATTAAAGGACTTTAATTCAATTAAATAAAATTAGAATAGTTATAATTTACTTATTCTACTACTCATAATATTAAGTTGTAATGTTTAAAGATATTTGGAATATCAAATGTCACCTTCTAGCATAGTAAAACGATAAAGTACCAAATAATCATTATAAGTTTATTGTGTCACACAAGGCTTATATTTATTTTTTGAAATGTTATTTTATCATATTTTATGCTTATAAAAGAATTGAACAACGTTGTTTTGTTTTGTCACACAAGGACAGTGTTTTCTTTTTCACTTATATAGAAGTGCTAGGTCGGACTTAACTTGGATAATTTTAATTTGGATGTGTCACACATGATCATAATAATCTAAGAGGTAAAATAAAATAGTTACATGATGATGTAATTGACAAGGAATTGTCTACCTATTTATTTATATATAGTTTGTTATGTCACACAATGCTATATACATTTGAAATAGGATCTTTATTCTCACTAGTAAATCTTTAACTAGATTTGTCGAACTTAAAACTAGAGGGTAATATAGTTTGATGGAAATAGTAAGAGACACCATTTTAAATAAAGATCTAATGAACTTGGTGATTAATAAAATGAATGCATGTTAATGTTGCTATTAATTCACTTAAAGAATATTACTATGTTTAATTCACTAACACTACATAGCATATTGGATGCTAATAATTTAATCGAAGCAAAATGTTTGGATTGATTAAACAAATTTGAGAATAGTTCTCAATGCTAAAAACCTAACAAATGTCCATAATTTGTCTATCACTACAAATGTTACAGCCAAAGCCTCTGAGGAAGAGATTGCTACTTATAAAGTAACAAAATGATGAAAATGTGGCTCAATGCATCATGCTCGCACCCATTAGTATCGAGTTACAGCGTCAACATGAGAAAAATAGATACACCTACTATATTGTTACACCTTCATAAGTTGTATTGTGAGCAAAGTAGGTCAACTAGATATAAGATATCTAAGGAGATCTTCCAAGTTATAATGACCAATAGCACTACAGTACAGACATAAAGTCCTAAAGATGATCAATTGGATTTATCAATTAGGGCAACTGAGTTTTGTTAAGGATGGAGAGTTGAGACAAGATTCGGTCTTCCAGTCACTTACTTACTCCCTTTCACAAATTGTTGTGAACTTCAACATTAATATGCTAGTCGTCAGTTTATCTGATTTGCTTAAACATGTTGAAGACTATTGAGAGTCACTTTCCTTCCAAGAAAAACTAAATCTTACTCGTAAATGAATCTTCTAATTGAAAGAAGATGGCCAAATGTGTTTCTGAGAAGTCAAAAATGATAGAAGGCAAACGAAAGACACTAATTAAAGTACATAAATAAAAATAATCCCGAGGGCAAAGGAGTTTTCTTTCATTGCGATACGCTGGGATATTGGAAGAACAACTGCAAGAGAGTTACAGTACCTAAGCAGAAGAAGCTTGGAGAAGATTCTACTGCAGATATAGATTTGTTCATAATGAAATAGAACCTTCTATAAGTCAAGTTCTACTTGGGTATTAGATACTAGTTGGTGGTCTCACATATGCAAGTCGGTATAGAGACTAGGCAGAAGTAGAAGGTTAAACTAAAGATACGTAGTCGCATGCATTGTGGATGGAGCAAAATGTTTCTGCATTATCTATAGGAACTTACAGTTTAGCATTGCCTATGGGTAAGTCTATTAAGTTAGTAAGTTGTTACTATAATGATTACTTAATGGACATTGTATACTTAACTTACATGAAAAATATTTCAAATTGAAAAAATTAAAGGCAAAGCAATGATATTAATCATACCTTCATATTGCACTGTAAACTTAATTATATTAACGAAATAAGAAGTAACAAGTTGTATAAGACAAATGGGCTTTTATAGCCTTTTGATTAGGAATCAAATATAACTTGTGAATCTTGTATCATTGATAATATGACTAAATCTTTATTTAGAAGACATGGAGAGAGAGTTACAGAGTTGTTAGAGTTGGTACATATAGTTGTGTGTGGGACCTATGACAACAAATGCAAGAGGAAGGTATTCATTCATTACTTTCACTGATGATTCTAGATTTTGATATATGTATTTTATGAAATACAAATCTAAATCGTTTGAAATGTTCAAAGAATCAGAAGTAAAGTAGGAAAACAAACAGCCAAAAGTATTAAAGTTCTTCGATTAGATTAAGAAGGGAATACTTAAACAGTAAGTTTCTAGATCATCTCAAGTGCAATTGGTATTATCTCACAATGGACATAGTGATATTCTATGATGAGTATTACCGATCTTCCAGTATCCTTCTAAGTTTTCCCTAAAAATGGCCGCACATTTACTAAATAAGATACCTTCAAAATCTATCTCTAAGACTCCGTATGAATTATGAATAGGAAGGAAATCAAGTCTTAAGTATATTAAGCTTTTGGATTATCTAGCTTATGTCAAATGGTTTGACGGTGATAAGCTTGGGACAAAATCTAACAAGTGCAAACTTGTGAGATATCCTAAAGAAAATTTAAGGTATTACTTCTATAATCCGACTAATTAAAAGGTGTTTGTCGAAATACGCTGCCTTCTAGAAAAAATGAGTTTATCCTTGAAGAGGTTAGTGGGCATAAGATAGAACTTGAAGAAATTTAAGAACCACAAAACACTAAAGATCAAATAAAGGAATCTGTTCAAGTAAATAAACCTATTGTACCACAACTAAGTTATATATCTGGTTTAGTACTGAAGATACCTGAAAGGTATGGATTTATCATAGATAATGATGATGAGGTATGCATCACAGTGGATGATGATCCAGTTAAATACGAAGAGGTATGAGTACTTATTCAAGAGAAATGACTGAAGGCAAGACTAAAGCAGATGACAAGGTGGAGACCTATAAGACCTGACTAGTGATAAACGGTTTTATACAAGGTTAAAGAGTTCACTATGATGAAACTTTTCACTAGTAAAAATGCATATATCTATTCGGATTCTACTTGCAGTTACATCTTACTATACTAAAACTAGGATGTATGTATGATACAACCAAGGGAATTTATCTCTATAGAGATGGAGTAAATCAAGTATGTAAGCTACAACGATCCAATTATGGATTGAAGCAAGCTTCTTAAAGATGGAACATCCATTTTGATGAGATAATCAAAAGAGTTTGATTTTATCAAAAACGTAGATGAAACAACTGTGTACAAAAGGTTAGTGGGAGCACTGTGACATTCCTAGTACTATATGTTGATATACTACCGATAAGGAATGAAATACTGATGCTACAATCAGTAAAAATATGATTGTCTAAATACTTCTCCATCAAGGACTTGGGAGAAGCATCCTAATATCAGGGATAAATATCTATAGAGATAAATCGTAAAGGATGTTAGGCTTAACCTAAGAAATGTACATTGATTTGATGATATGTACAAGACATGTTGTTGCTTATGTATAAGCAAATATCAGTTCAATCCTAGAGAAGAATATTAGAAAAGAATTTATAATAATTAGTCTAATTAAAACTAAGAGGGCTTAATAGACTCAATTTTTCAGACTAACCAAGACACCAACAAATCCGTTTTAGGTTATATGATTACCTTGAACGGTGCCGTAGTGAGTTAGAAAGGTTCCGAAAAGTAAATAGTTGCAGACTTAGGGACAAAGACATAATAAATAACTATAAGTGAAGTTACAAAAAGATTTTTTGGTTCAACAAGTTCATTAAATAACTTGGAATGGTTCTTAGCATTAAAGGAGTTTAATTCACTAAAGAACCTAGGTCTCATCTGAATTCAAACATGTGTTGCATCACTTCCGCGTGATTAGAGGAATCATTAAAGAGGAGATGACACTATAGAGATGGCAGACTCTCAATACAACATTACAGATCCATTAACTAAAGCGTTTACCAAGCAATTCGTACTAAGAATGGTATGAGGATACCAAAGGGCAATTGACTTTAGTACAAGTGGCAGATTGAAAGTAGTATGCCCTCAAGCTAATCACATTTGATGTGATACGCATATACTTTGTAATCTTATTTCATTTATTAATAAAAGTATCAAGACATTTCATTATTCATGATTAATTGACTGAATTAATTATATGAATAAACTCATAGTTTTGAGTAATACTTTTAGAATTATAATATTGATTATGTTAATGAGATCTAAATTCAAGATGGCTCAAAACTAAAATATTCCTAATCGCAGGATCACAAAAATAATGATTACTGAATTCGGATAGATTAGTACATACTATGCTTGCTCTTATGAAGATGATGATTAATCTCATAATCTTTTGTGTAGAAACACTAAATCAAGTATGTAGGTGCTTATTAGAGAATAAATTCACTGAACATGACTCGCTTAAGGAACACTTAATGGAGTTTTATTTGTCTGTCAATAAGAGTTCCTTTTGTGATAATAGTACAAGTGATCATTGGATTTGAGATCATTATAGTACCTTGTGTATGATGAGTTATATTTTGGCATATTTCTTAAAACCTTTACGGTATATCAAATATGATCGAGTATAATAAGTAGTACATGGAAGTAGGTGAATGGTCAACAAATGCTCTACCACTTTCAGTAAAGGGAGAGAATGTCCCATGTAATTCGATAAATGACAATTCAGAAATTCTTGACCAATGTGAAATGAAAATTAGAAATTATCAAATAAAATAAGACTTGATAGTAATTCTATATCTTATATTTGATTAGGACATTGTGTGGTAGAATGATTGAATTATACAATAACTATTAGGTGAAACGTTCTTTTACGATCAAATGTTAAAATTTATATTATCTGGAATGTCGATTAATCGTTAAGGGGGCTTACCCTTATTGTAAGAATAAATATTATTTATTAATAAATTAAATAGTTTAATTTATTTATATAAAAAAGATTAAAAATTTTCTAATTAATTTATTCTACAATCGGTTTAATATGCAGAACCTAAATGGTCAAATCGCAAAAGAGTAATATTTATTTTAGAAGTGGATGACATAATCGTAATAATAAATTAAGTATATTTAATTTATACTATGGTGATAGAATAAATTAAATAGCTTAATATTTATAGTTTAGTATTTTATAAATACTAATTATAAATTAATGAGAGGATTATTATTATTATTATTATTATTATTATTATTATTATTATTATTATTATTATTATTATTTAGTTCTTAGATGGTTTAGGAATTAATTAATAAATAATAGTATTATTATAAATAATTAAGTTCCTAAATTGTTTAGAAATTATAATTATTATAATAATTAATTTAGTTCCTAAATGGTTTAGAAATTAATTAGTAAGTACGCTCAATATTAAATAATTAAGTTTCTAAATGATTTAGGAATTCTAATTAATTTATTTATTTCCTAATTAGATTGGAAATTAAATTAAAAACCTAATCCTAAATAGTTTAGAAGGGTTGTCTATATCTATAAATAAGATAAGTTTTATTATGAATTAATGTTACACACTCCTTCACAAGAATTAAGAGAGTACTTCATAATTCTCTACATCTAAGGAGTTAGATAGAGATAGAGAATTAGGGCTAGCTACCTATGGTTTGGAGAAACTAAAATCCACTTATTTAATTCATAGATCTCTTGGTGAATCACCTCAAAAGGCTTCACACTTGGAAAGCTAATATTGATCCGTGGAATCTAATCGATGAATTTAAAGAAGAACACGAAAGATTAAAGGGAGTTAAACTTGTACCTGTGAAAGCTTGATTCTACAAAGCTATAAATCTTTTATCATTCCTCAATTAATAATAGTCACATAAAAAAGATCCTAGTTATTGGTTTGTACAAAAAATTTAAAATCTGATTTTGTTTGCTTCTGTTGCGCTTATATAATTTGATTATATGTATGTCATATTTTTGCAAATCAACATGTCTAACATCCCCCAAAGTAATAGTACAACCTACATTTGTCTGAATGTAAATATCACTAATTCTAACAATCTTGGACTGATCGATCATGTTACCCATTCTCACTTTCCCAAAGTCTCCATCTTTGTACATCATGAAAAATTTCCTCTTGGACATAGCATGATATGAAACACCTATTTCAATAACCCAATCAATTTTTTGATCAACATGTAAGCATTCTTTTTCCCCGAATGAAAAAAGCACTACATCCTCGATAATTGTAATTGCAGTATTCTTTTTCGCAACTTTCATTTAATCACCAATTTTCTATTTCTCTAATAAGGTCTTAGAATTTATTTTGTAGTGACCTTCCTTGTTATAATAGAAGCATCCGTATATAACGCTTTCTCTGGCATTTGACTTGCTCCTATGATTTTTGAAATTTTTTCTTTTGTTGCGATTCATGTTTCCCTTGTGAGATCCTTTGAAATTACTTCTACCCCTATTCTCTGCCACAAGTATTTGTGTCTTAAAATTCATACCCTACTCCTTTCACCTTGTCTCCTTATTATGTATGCTGTCCTTGACCATCTACATAGTTATTTTTTCTTTCGGAGATGAATTGCTTAGTGACATAACCAAAGTTTCTCAACTATTAGGCAACAAACTGAGAAGCAACAATGCCTGAATCTTATCATCAAGATTGCATTTTATGGTAGACTAGTGATGCGCAATACCGGACTGTCCTGTTCTAGCTTAAGACCACCAGGCTTTGACCATTAATCAGGCCAGGTTGGGCCTTAATTTTGAGCCCTTCAAACCAGACCAGATTTATCTCATGAAAACCTAACCTATTGAAGCCCACAGGCTAGGCCGAGCCAGGCCCCACCACTTAGCTAAGCCTTAAGCCAACACACCTCCAAAGGGCAATAGAGGCCCAATCTTGGGTAAGCTTTAGTAAGGCCAAGGGCTTATTGTCTTATTTATAGTTATAAGGTACTTTGAATTTCTTTTGAACAATCGATGTGGGACTTAAAAAAGGCTTTAAAGTTTAATTTTCCTATTCTTTGATCATTTAACATTTTCTCAAGTTAAGTTTAATGGCTATTTTTTTTCTTCCTTCATTGTCCAACTGCAGCTAAGTAATTCTGCAAGCTTATGGTTTTTAATGCTTTTCATATGTATTTTTGCAACAATTATCCTGGAAATGAGATGGCATAGAGTTGCTGTTGATGAGTGGTGGGGAAATGAGAAATTTTGGGTGATTGGAGGTGTTTTAGCACATCTGTTTGCTGTGTTCCACAGATTGTTGAAGGTGCTGGAGTTGATACCAACTTCACGATGACATCAAAAGAAGTGTATGAAGGTCTATAACAATCAATTCCTGGAATCAAGCTAAGTTTGTTCAAGGTTTCAACAACATATAATTGAAATATAGATACTAATAAAGATGAGAAAGAATAAGCTTTAAGCACCAAGTACCAATAACAACTTGTATCCTTATGGTAATAATATAAAATAAAAAAGCCACCCAAGATGGTTTGTAAAAAATCATAACTACTTACTTACATAAAGTTCCTATCTGACTTTATTCCTAAACTTCATTATTAAAAAAATGGATAATTATTTCATATCCTACAAACTTCATAACATAAATGCATAAAGTCACAAACAATAACAGGGGTCTGATTATATATACATGGATAAGAAAACAAAGTTAATTAAATATTGAATAAAAAATCGAAAAAACTAACCAATGGATGTATGAACTTGGAACCATCTTCACTTTTCTGCAATCAAGCATGCTCGAATGGTTGATTCAAGTTTTTAACCAGTATCTTGTACTCATCTTGCGGCCTAAGAATCGATAGTATATGAAACGGAACTCTAGGCTGTGTTCCTATAAGGAATTTGGGTTGGACTATAACTTCGAATTTGAATTTGTTAACCTAAATTTCACTGAATCACATATTCACATGTGATTTGATAATGAATACATGAACTTGTTGGTTATGGTGCCTTTTCCAAAATGAACATTATCATATATGGGGAATGCATTTTCCCTTTTTTGGTATGCTTTTCAGTTTGATATTCCTCAAGTCTTTTCATTCTTATGCTTGTTCTTAGCCTTGGAGAATTCAAGTCCCACCTCGCCTAAAAAGGCTTATCCTACCCACCTTTCATCTATAAATAGACTGGTTGTCTCACACTTACTTCTACAAACCAATTAAGGTATATGTCTAATATATTTATTGGACTTAGCTTAGGCTGTGGACTAGTCCAGGCTAGACTTTTTGGCCAGGCCGAACTAGGGCGAATTTTTGTGTTTAAATTGTAGTTTGTTTAAAGTTTGTGGACCGGAACTAAACAAACTAGGTTGACCAGGCCGAGTTTTGACCAGGTTAGGCTTAAGCCAGATCAAGGCCAGACTCGAAGCTTTTTGTGCATCTCTAAGGTAGACAACTGGTTCACCAATCTTTGAAATTTACTCATATGCTCGAATATACTTCTACCATCTTTGTACTTCAGGTTCATAATCTTTCAAATCACAGAAGCCTTATTTTGTGCACTTTTCTTTTCGTACATGGACTCTAATGTAGTCCAAAGAATATGGCATCCATTTTTTGCGAAACATGATGGAGCACACTCTGATCGATCCAGTGTCGGATGTGATCAATTGTCTTCCTGTTCATCTTTTTCTAGCCAGTCTCAAATTTATCCGCTAGCTTAACTCCCTTAAGCTCCAATGGTTCATACAAATTCTTAGAGAAATAACTACACAAATAACCTTAGATGAGGTGGATTTAATCATGGTGTCACTTGATTCCTCTATTCAATTTATCATAAAGATAACTGCACAAATAACCTTGCTCTGATATCACTTTGTTATGAATACTTCTTCATCTAGAACCGTTTTTGATAAATTAAATAGCAAATCACGCCAAATAAGTAATGTAATTCCACCAAAAAAAAAACCACATAAAATAATAATAGTACAAAAAAAGCCAAACACAATACTCCAAATTTTTCGTGAAAAAATCATCTAAAACTAAAAGGTAAAAATCACGGGTCGAGTTCCGAAAAATTCCACTATAATTAACGGTGAATACAAATAGTCCTTTCAAATTTTAATACAAAAAAACTCAAAATATTATAAAATTGAGATAGTACAAAAATACCTTAATTTGAGTGAAAACTCAAATTATTACACCACCTAATTTTTTTTGAATTAATTAAAGTCTTCAAATAATTAATTGACCCGAAAAGATGACGATATCCGTGAATCTCACCTTGATGAACAACTCTCAATTTCTCGTCTTGTTCTCCGATATGACCTCCCAGTAATAATTTTTCACACACTAATTATAGAAATTTCTCTTATTTTCATTCACGTCACACATATAAGCCATATATACCCAATATATGATCAACTCTGAGTCCAATTTGATTTCGGAAGTAAGAATCCAATCGAGCAGCTCATTAAATAATTAAAATCTTTTGTTGGTTTAGGAAGGAACACGCCAATTCTCTCCGTCCTATATAACAGGACCAATAGCTGCCCCACATGGAAAAAAATATATATTTTCAAATTTTTAAAATAAAAAAAAAAACTCCCAATTTAATTAGATAATCTCACGAGTTTAAACCCTAGAAACCCAACGCTTTGATCCAGGAGGAGTCGCGAGATGCATAATAGCTTTACGTATATAAGTACCGGAGATATTTTTAAAGATAAGTCCGAAAAAACATTTTTAAAACAGTATAATAGCTGGTCAAAATTAAGTAAAATTTCAAATAATTTTAAGTATATTAAATAAGGGGAATATTGCACACACACATAATAAAATAACATATAGTGGTTATAAAAGGTTATACGACCACCAAATTTAGAGTATCATTCGTTGTAAAATTTAGCGGTCAAGATTTAAAAAGTGAATTCCTCTGCCGCTACAAAATATAGTGTTAGGAGATTTAGTTATTCTATGATAATTTTACTCTTACCACAACACCATATTTGGCGATTACTACAAAATTGTGCTCGCTGTTCCTTGTTTTTTTAATCCTTTAGTCAAAATAATTAAAAGGATCCATCACATCATGTATACCCATCTTGTTAACATTCTAAATTAGATCATGCCATGATTTTTAATAATAAAAAAATTGAAAAGACAAAATAAAACACAAGAAATAGCAATTACAAGGAATATCTTAAGGATTTGACACATCGCAACAAGGGATTTCGTTGCTTATATGGAAGCTGCATTCTTGGAAGACGCCATTCTCCAAGGAATGGAGATGTTTACTAGGAAATGGACATAATATAACTCTTTGCCCTTGTACTATTAACTTAGTAGTCTTCATCTATTTAAATATATACTCCCATTCTATAATAAAAGATTAAATTTGAGTCCTAAAATTGGTAAGAAATATTTTTAAATATAAAATGTGATGTGATTTATTTCAATAATGAAAAAAATAATAATTTATAATTAGTTATTTTTTTTACATAATTTATAATTTTTAGTGTATATATTATGTAAAATTGAAACAATATATATATATATATATATATAAAGTTTTGAGCAAAGAAATATCACAAATTAACTTTAAAACGCTAATGCGAGTATTTTAATAACATAACCGCATGTCATTCTCAAAGCAAACATCGGCCACGTAATTTTGTCATGGTTGTTGTCTAAAAATAAAATTTAGTTATTAACCTTTAAATCTCCATCATCTAGTAAGAAAAACAAAAATAAGTGGCTAAATATCACTTTTGTTCCTCCAAATTACCGCCCACTCTCAAAATTGTCCTTAAAATTTATTTTTCGTCACTTTGTTCCTTAAAATAATATTTTTTTGTCGTTTTCGTTCCTTTTATCCGATTTTAAAAAATTTGACCTGATATATTTTTTTAAGGCAAACCCGATCCATTATCAAAATGGTTGAATGACACTTCTGTCCCTCTAAGTTACCATCCACTTTTAAAGTCGACATTTTTCTCAATTTCATTGAAACCCATCTAAAATAATATTTTTTATTTTTATTTTTATTTTAAAATATATTTTGCAGTTATAAATATACACTAACTATGTTTTATTTATTTTTTTATATTTAAACTAACGTTAATTTTAATAAAATTAGTATATATTATATGAATTTGTTTTTACATTATATTAGTATACACTATATTTGTTTTTTTTATTCATTTCTCACTAGAAAAAGATAATTTAATTTTTTTTTTATTTTGGAGATAATAATTAATTTTTAAAGTTTAGATATTTTTAAAAAATTTAATTAGTATAGTATATATGTTAAAATTTTAATTTTGGTCTTGTATTTAAGAAGAACGTTACCCGTAAAGTAGGAAAAAAGAAAGAACATGTGTTTTGTATTTTTTTATTTTAAATATATATTTTGTTGTTATAAGTGTTGATGCCTGATTCTGTCAGCACGTTCAACCACTGGTCCGGAGAGAATACTTGTACAATAGTCTTGACGGCTCGGGTTGTCGGTGGACTTCTTCGGTGTAAGAGTCAATGAAGGTCTCAAGTTAAGTCAACAATGGAGCCTTAAAGTATTTAGTATAGAGATAATAATAGTAATAATGAATTCTCACCTCCATCGTTAACCAACTATTTATAACACTTACTTGGCTCTTATCAATCCTATTAGGAGTGTTTACCGAGGAGTTGCAATTGAAGGGGGTAACAATCATCCTAATCTATTCGAGGTATACAACTTTCACTCTAATTAGGATTATATATGATAATTAGTCAACACCCGAATTGGTTTAGGACTCTAACCCAAGCTTATCGGACTAAGGAGTCCTTTTAAATAACCGTCAAGCTGATGGGCTATTGGGTCGAGCCCAATATAAACTGTCGACCATGTCTTGACAATTATACATCTTAACATTTCTCCCTACTCCTCTAGTATATAAAATGTGCTAGGGGAGTAGACC
Source organism: Hedera helix (assembly GCA_947179155.2). Taxonomy (NCBI): domain Eukaryota; kingdom Viridiplantae; phylum Streptophyta; class Magnoliopsida; order Apiales; family Araliaceae; genus Hedera; species Hedera helix. The sequence continues at coordinate 21,806,186 of OX359275.1, read as the reverse complement.
AAAGGTTTCGAAAGTCTAAAAACTTAAACTACCGAAGTAGGAATACCTTATTAAGATCCTGGAATACCTCATCGGGATCCTGAAGGCATCAGATGGAAGGGAAAGCTCCTTCGAGGCATCAGACCGAAAGGAAAAGCTCATTCGGGAATCCTTTGACCTTTACTCGAAGACATGAGTCTTCGAGGCACCAAGGACGTCCGACGGAAGGGAAAACTCCTTTGTGAGCTCATAGACATCACACCAAAGGTAAAATCCCTTTGGGAGCCAAGAGGCGTCAAATCGAAGGGAAAAGTTTCTTTAGAAATCAAAAGACTTTTATCCAAAAACACAAGTCTTGGGGGTGCCAAGGACGTCTGACCGAAGGGAAAGCAAAGAAACACTACTTTTGAGAATCCCAAAAAAGTATGCTTTCAGGTGACTGAATAAACATTACTTTCGAGAATTTGAAGAAAATATGCTTTCGGGAGGAAAAAAGCTCTCTTAGGATTTTAAGATAATTAACCCGAAGATATAGGTCTTCGAGGTTTCGAGGACGTCAAGCCAAAGGGGAAGCTTAAGTGAAAGTTTTTTTTTTTTGTCTTGTGTGTAACTCTTTGTGTAAATAATTTTTTTTCAGGCGTTTGATGATAAATATTGTCTTCTTTTCATGATGAGTTCTGTGTATTTTACATTGTATCTATTTGCTAGCTTAACACTTATATTCCCTTGCCCTTAGCCTTATTTGATAGATTAAAGTTAAGGCTAAAGAACAAAAACTAAGTGATGTATTTAAACAGAAAACAAGAATGTGATAAAATAGAACTATCATATTTGTTAATATCAAAGAAGAAACATAATCGGTTAAAATAACCTCTAAAAAATATTTAGTACATATATGATTACTGATAATATCGCCGAACCGTATGCCATATATGAGAGATAGGCTTTATGTCTGTGGTCTGAAGCTCCTCAACAATCATATGGAGACATCTTTAGGTAGGTACAGGCACAACATGCTTCGGGAACCTGAGGATTGCTCCTTGGTCTCTTCGACTGGCATAGCTATTGGTTCAAAATCACTTTCAATGGAGTTATCATCCTCTTATTGCTAATTATCCCTGGAGTCTCTCGTTTTATTTTTTATTAGTAAACTTCTTATCAGCATCATCGCTTTCAGGGTCTCTCTGGTGAAAATCACTTGTGTTTTTTGAAGAACCCTAAAGATTAGCGAGTGTCTCTTCCAGTTCTATGAACTTGTCCACCTTTTCGTAAGCTTCGGGTAAAGATTTAGGTGCCTTGGAGATGATTTCTTCAATCAACCTGTTATATTTATCCATATTCAATCTCGTCAAAAATTGGATTACATGTTTCGGGTCTATTCTGTTGATCTCAGACATTGCCTCTCATAATCTTTTGATATAGTGTCGAAGAGTTTCATTCGGCCTTTGTTTCACTTGTAGGAGAGACGTCATCATCCTGACACGTCTTTTATTACTGCAAAAACGCATGTGAAATTGTTCCTGTAATTCTTCCTATGAGTTAATGGAATGGGAAATAAGGGAGATGACCCATTCTCTAGCCGTCTTCTTCAGAGTGGACAGAAAGAGATGACACATCGTCGCTGCGTCATGACCGTGAAAATGCATTACCTGTTCCATCATACATCTCTAAAGTAAGGGGAACTTTAAGACTCCGGTCGATCTTTGTTTCTGCAAGTTCCTTCGAGAATGGAGAACTTCGGATTTTCTTTGTTCCATAATATTTGTTCGGAGCTTTATTAGGCGATGATTCTCCTGTCTGGCTTCCTTCGCTATATTTCCAGTTTCAATCCTCCCGATCTTTCTTCGAAGGTGATTTCACCGGTTTCCTAGGGTCTTTGGTATAGATGGATAGGGAACGTGCCGGTTCCCGGTCTCGATGGCATTCATGATGCATGTCATCTTGGCGATCGCTACGTTCTGAGTGGGAGGCCGAGCCTTTTAGGCTCAACAAATTATGTCCCACTTCATTCAACTTCTCGTATTGTTTATCTAGCTCTTGCTGTTAGATGTCAAGGGCATTCTTCTTGTCGAGGATTTCCTGGAGACGGCGATCATTTTCTGCATTCGTCTCTCGGTGAGTTGGTAAAGGGGGTGGCCGTTGTGAATTATTCTGGCTTCGCTGCGACTAAGAAAATTGCTATGTCAATTCTTTTTTATAGAGAAAAGAATGGTACTAAATACTAGAAGCCCTCCTTTTAGTGCCAATGTTGACGCCTGATTATGTTCGCACGTTCAACCACTGGTCTAGAAAGAATACCTGCACAAGATTTCTGATGGCTCGAGCCGCCGATAGACTTCTCCGGTGTAAGAGTTAGTGAAAGTCTCAAGATAAATCAACAATGAAGGCTTAAAGTATTTATTAGAGAGATAATAATAGTAATAATAAATTCCTACCTCCATTGTTAACCGAATATTTATAATACTTATTTGGCTCTTACCAATCCTATTAGGAGTGTCTACCGAGGAGTTGTAGTTGAAGGGGGTAACAACCATCCTAAGCTATCCGGGGTATACGACTTTCACTCTAGTTAGGAGTATATGTGATAATTAGTCAACACCCGAATTGGTTTAGGACTCTAACCCAAGTCTATCGGACTAAGGAGTCCTCTTAAATAACTGTCGAACTGATATGTCATTGGGCCGAGCCCAATATAAACTGTCGACCATGTCCTAGTGATTATACATCCTAACAATAAGTATACGGTAATTCTGTCGCATTTAAAATTTTATTTTATATTGAACTGTTAATTTAAAAAAAATTGGTATATATTATATGAATTTGTTTTTACACTATATTAGTAAACACTATACTTGTTTGTTTGTTTGTTTGTTTTTTACTCATTTCTCACCAGAAAAGATAATTTCAAAATTTTTATTTTTTATTTTTGCAATAATAATTAATTTTTAAAGTTTAGAGTTTTTTAAAATTTGAATTAGTATAGTATATATGTTAAAATTTTAATTTTGGTTTTGTATTTAAGAAAAAGCATTACCTATAAAGAAGGAAAAGAGAAGAACTTGGACTTTGTATTTTTTTTTTAAAAAAAAATATATTTTGTAGTTATAATTATACAATAATTCTGTTGTATTTAAAAATTTGTTTTATATTTAAGCGTTAATTAAAAAAAATTAGTATATATTATGTGATTTTTTTTTTTGGCTACTTTGACACACACACACCTCCAACACACACACCCTTCCTTGCTGTCACCAAGGATCGAACCCCCAACCTCATGCCTCCACATGAGTTGGTCGTACCACTGGGTTAAATGCCACTCGGTTATATGAATTAGTTTTTACACTATATTGATATTTTTTTTATGATAATAATTAATTTTTGAAGTTAGTTATTTTTTAAATTTTGAATTAGTATAATATATATGTTAAAATTTTAATTTTTGGTGGGTTTCAATGAAATTGGAGAGAAAGAAGACTTTAAAAGTGGGTGATAACTTAGTGGAAAAGAAGTGTCATTCAACAATTCTGATATTAGATTGTGTTGACCTTAAAAAAATAGATCGGGTCAATTTTTGGTCGGATTTTCAATAAAATCGGGTAAAATGAATGAAAACGACAAAAATATTATTTTAAGGACTAAATTGACGAAAAATATATTTTAATGACAACTTTAAAAATGAGTGACAACTTGAAGGGGTAAAAGTCGGCCAATATAAGTAGATAATATAAGTTAAGAAAATAGATTTGTCTGAACGCTAAGAATTAAGCATACTTCACCACCACTTTGGTATGAGCATATTAATATCGATGCCCTCTATTTTAGTACTTCTTTGTTACCGTTCATACCAGACTTCTTAAGTGGATAATGTGAGGAATCAGTTTTTTAAAAACGAAAGGCTCTCAATAATTTTTAAATTTATTTTATCCAAATTGAGTCGTTAGATTATTATTATTATTTTTTAAAATTAAAATGTCTAGTTTGACAGTATTATAATAGGAGTTTATTTATCAAATTTTAGAGATAGAATAAAAAAATATAAAAATTTTTAAGAAAAACGAAACTAATAAAACCAAACTTGTAGGGGAAAAGTGGAAGAAAATTTGTGACACAGTCTCAAAAGAGCGGTTATTTTCATTGTTTTTATTTAATAAAAAAAATATATTGCAACTTTATGTATTAATTTCTTATTATCAGTTATGTGAATAATTCTTAATAATAACTTTATTAATAGATATATAATGTATTGATAATCGTCACAATGCCAGAAAATTTCCACGATATATACAATACATAGTATAACTCTAAATAAAATAGATGAATGGAATTTCACAAAAAAAAAAAAAATCTTCTTAAAAACCTTCGCCCCTTTCGTCAAAGAACCCAATGATGCGGAACTAACAAAGCTATATATATTATAAATTCTTTATTTTTTTTAAAATTATAATATCAATATTAATTTTTTTAAAATTAATTTTAAATATTTTTAAACTGCAAATTGACATGAATTTATGTAGTTTATGTCAATTCAATTATGAATAGTATAAACTACTGAAAAAGTACTACTAATTATAAGAGTTATTGTTTTTAAAACTTATAAGAATTATGTAAATTTTAAATTTAAAAATATCTCAAATTAATTTTTAAAAATTAATATTAATTTTATAATTCAGAATAAATGAAGTATAAGAGTAAAATGTTAAAGCAAATGTTAAATTATGTAACGAGGAAGTATAAGAAATTAAGTAAATGTTTTTATACATGCAAAGTAAGTCATCCTAGTTATCAAGAGTAGTATATTACCAGACTAAACATTCAGGGTGATCACGAGTTATTATCTTACTTTGATAAGTGGATTAGGTACTGAAAGTTATAAAGGTATCTAATTAAGAAATGACTAAAAAAATCATTTAATTAATTACAATATGCTTATAGCTATAATTGATAAGCGAACATAATATTTCATACCCTTTTTCCCATAGAAATGGGACAAGTAATAAATTATTTTGAAAATATGCATTCCGGACAAATTAAGTTAAGAAAATTAACAAAGTTAAATAATGAAGACTCTCGCGCCACCGAGAGAGTATGAATCGGATTTTATGAAATTAGTACTTGTTAATTCTGGTAAACGTCCGTAACAAAAGTTACATTATATGGGACAAAGTTGCATTTCATTCATCTTGATTTGTTTAGAAAGCCATCTAAGGTAAATGAGATATATATGACCCTATTCTAATCAAGTAAAAGTTTTTGTTTTGAACTTAATGAAGTATTGACCACCATAAGTTTGCTTAATCCAGGTATACGCATACTCCTTTTGTCTTAAAAAGATGATTTACGTACATATTTTATACAAATTAAAAAATTTAAAGTAGAAAAAACATATCAATTAATTTTTATTTTTATCCATAGTGGTCGACCCTAAATATTGGACTTAGAGATTTTTTTTTTCTTTAGATTAGTGAACCTCACCTATGTATTATATATAACATTTTGTTGTACTTAATTCAGCTTTAGGAAATACTCAATCCATCTCAAATTAAAAATCTCTTTTTGATTTTTTTTGATCAAATTATAAAATAATAATAATACAAAAACTTAAATTGTCAATTTAATAAAAAAAAAATCAAAATGAGAATTGTAATTTGAAAGAGTAAATTTTTATATTTCAGTCATCATTATTATGAAACATAAAGTATATAAGAAGGGAGTGGGGAGCGGAAAGGGTCATCTACTTGAATAATTTGTTTGAACACCAAGGGTAGTTTCATATATAAAACTCCAAAACAAAAACCCATATATATTTCCATTACCATTTTTCCTCTCAATTCTCCCTGCACCAAAGATCAACTACCCTACCAAAATCAATGGACAGAGAACAAGAAGATATGCAATTTCTTGGACTCTTTGGCATCTACAAAGAGAGTTTCAAGATCATCATCACATGGAGAAAAATCTTCAGTCAAATAACCCTAGCCCTAATTCTCCCTCTTACCTTCATATTCCTAGCCCACATGGAAATATCCAATCTTCTCTTCTGGAAAATCCGCTACTCCGAATTCAGATCACACAAAAAATTATCCTCCGAATGGCTCCCCTATTATCTTTTCAAGGCCGCATACTTCACTTTCCTCCTCAGTTTTTCACTCCTTTCCACTTCTGCCGTCGTATACACCATCGCATGCATCTACACTGCCCGCGATGTGTCCTTCAAAAAGGTCATAAGCGTTGTCCCAAAGGTCTGGAAGAGACTAATGGTTACATTTTTGATCATTTTCCTGGCAATTTTTGTTTACAACATAGTCGCGATATTAGGCCTACATTTGTGTTTCGTAATTGGTGGAAACGTCACTCTTGTCCTTGTCATACTCATGTTGATCTTATATGCGGTAGGGTTTGTGTACATGACAATTTTGTGGCAGCTGGCTAGCGTTGTCACCGTACTAGAAGACTCCTATGGACTTAAGGCCATGATGAAAAGTAAAGGTTTGATCAAAGGAAAGATGTGGGTGGCATTAGTAATATTTTTCAAGTTGAATTTTTCTCTTGTTGGGATACAAATTTTGTTTGAAATATTTGTTGTGCATGGACATTCGTTGGATATGTGGAAGAGGGTTGGATTTGGGATGTTGTGTTTCTTGTTGCTTTTCAAGTTGATACTGTTGGGGCTCGTGATCCAGACGATTATATATTTTGTTTGCAAGTCGTATCACCATGAAAATATCGATAAGTCATCGTTGTCGGATCATCTTGAGGTTTATTTGGGAGAGTATGAGCCTTTGAATAAGGAGAAGGATGTGCAGTTAGAGCAGTATAATTATCATGTTTGATTGAGTTCTATGTGATGATATAATTATATGTGAAGTTAATTAAATGGTAAAAAGTAAATGAATTTTACTACCAGTTTTCATGATATCAAATAAGTAGGATACAAAACTTGTGGTTGTTTCGAGTGAATTTTGATAATAGTGTTATGAAAATCCTGATTTCAAATAGTTTATTTGGATGATTTATATAAATAAGTTACATTTTATATAACAGAAGTTGTAATTGTATTATATTTGTATCGCAAAAAACATTTGAATTGTAAGTCTTTATCATATAAAATGCAATTTATTTTATAGACGGTGTAAATCTCTATCATATAGAATGCAACTTATTTCATACACTGTAAATAAACTACAAAGATATGTCTGGAATTAGGATCAGTCTTGTGATAGCTATGCACTTAGCCTACACGACAAATCTCTTCTAGTTTTCGGGAAATTTACTTCATGTAAGTTTTACGTACCTTTGTTTAATTGTTATGCTTTGTCCTGCCCCACGGAGCGGTTGGTTTGTATGGTATGCCGGCTATAAACATGCATGTATGTATTATTGTTTTTTATACGGCTTAATTTTTGAAAATAATTAACGAGAAAAGATGAATTACTTAATTGGAGTAGAATAAGATAAAGGTATAAATATGCATTGGGCACTATAAAATGTAATGGCCGGCATGATAAAGGTATAAATATGCATTGTAAAATGTAATGGCCGGCAGTAAACTAATGCACTGTAATCAATTATATATTCTAAATATATACTGTAGCAATAACTACAATCACAATTTGTTTGTTATAGGCGTAATCAATCAGAAAGAAAAATTAATTAATAATATAATTTTATTAATTAATAATTATACAATCATCTAATTTAATATTAATTTATGACTACTATTATTAAAACACACACACACACACATACATATAGTTTAAGTTAGATTTTTTTTTTCTAAATAATTAGATAATAAAGTTTGAAAAGAATATAAAATAATTTTCTCACAAAGCCTTTCTTGCTCGGTTTTTTCAAAAAAAAATTCAATTTCTTTTAAGAACCTAACCTTTTACGAATTAAATTTAGAAATATATTTTAATCCCAAGGATCTAAGGTGAACTAGGAAGAACTAATTACCTTTAATAAATATCAGGTATAGACTTTGATTCGACTACTCTAGAATTCTTAGGTTACTCCAAATTCTAAAATTCTCAAAATCTCGTTCATCTATTTGAATTTAATGAATGAAAAAATAAAGTCACACATCATGACATTAAATTTTTAATTAAATAATATTTAACTCAGCTTGACACATCATGATCACGTTCTCTCTCCTCTCCATCATATCCAAAAATTTAGGATTTTTTTTTCCCTTTTTTTAGAACTGATATTTCATTCTTGAAAATGCGATAATGTAAAACAATTAACATTTTCTCCCTACACCATTGCAACACTCACCTCCACTTTGTTCGTAAATTTGTTGTTGAAATTATTTATCTTTCAGAACTGGATTTTATAAGAAATAAATTAATGCAATTGAAGAACAAAGCTTAATTGAGGGGAAAAAAAATCAGAGCTCTACAGTTTGAAGAAATTACATCCGGTTGACTATTAATTGTATATATAAGGAAATGAAGAGATACTCGATCCATAGTTATACGATAAATAGGAGATCGGATCGCCTATCACACATAGTGTCAAATCACCTATCCCAAAAATTATAATTACTACAAAAAAAAAAAAAACAAGCATTGACGATCGGGACTATCTTCAAACGACCAAAATCATTGTTGTTAATGATGGTAGTGATCACCAGTGACGACCGCAATTCAACCTCATCGTTGTTGGTTTTAGCGACCGATAAGCCGTCATCAGCCCGTTACCATGACTAATTTCCCGCCCATAATTTGCCGCGGTCCCTTGGCGCAAAAATCTAGCGACAACCTTGTGATATCAGTAACCACCATGGTATCGCCATAAGGTCCACGTCATTTAATGAGAACACTATTGGCGACCGCGTTGCCGTCGTAGGAAGCCGTTGCAGATTATTTTTACTTTAATCCATCCAGGCGGTGATCGGGTTATTTGGCAAAGAAAGAAAAGTGTAGAAGTAGATAGAAGAAAGAGAGAGAAGGAGAAAGCTAAGAAGAGGGAAGCACACCATCCATCGTCGCTGCCACCCGCCACCGCTGTTGTCGCCATTGTCAGTCTATCTGCTGTCGCCCACTGTCGTCCCTGTAAGTCTTGTATTTTTTATCTTCTTTCTCTATATAACTCTCACAAATAAAATATACAAATGATTGTTGTAACGTCCCGAAAATCTCCGCACTGGCAGTGAGCGACTCCCGGTCATTAAGCACGACCTTCTCATAATAACCATAACATTATATAATTTATTGCTGTTAAAACTCAATAAATTAATTAATAAAACTAGTTTATTTAAAAACTATTACAATCTTCTTTATTTCCCCCGAATCGAAATCTTTACATTAATTTTCTTGATCATAAGATTTTAAACCTCGTGATTTAAATTACCACAATAACTGTGAGTACACAAAAACTCACACTCCAACAATAAGCCATTAAAACAATACCTTAACTTTTATTATCTGATCGAGTTCAATAATATTAGCATTCGACTAACGTATATTCATCTTTTATTACAAATATCTGGTCTCTAACCAAGGATATTACAACCAAATAAGTATCCAACAAATTTTACATCAAAGGGATATTAAAATCTCACTCCATAATTATATTACCTTGATATCCATAATCAAACCCGATGGCAATGTTCACCTCAAATTTTAAAACTTCAATCATGTTGGTCATTAAGCTTTTCTTGTTTCTTGGTCTTTATTCTAAACCTCGGATGCCAACATTTAACTCTATAAATATATCTTAAAGACATTAAGTAATTTAAATTATTACAAAATATCTTTACGTAAATCCAATGTATTAACCTTTATAGGAATACAACATTCTATCTTAAAGATTAGCAACCAATGCTAATTAAGTAACTTATTAACTCACAACTTCAATTCTTTTCAGAATTTTAATCTTTACATCTTTTCTTAACTCACAAAATCATATATATTATAATTTGTTCAATTATAAAGTTATGAGTAACTAATACCTCATCAAATGACTTTAAGTCTGTCCGTTTTACAAAAATTTATCTTGTCTTTCGAGTTCGTTATATACGATGCTCGCATCTCCTAATCACAAGTTATACGAACTATTACAAGTTTTATAACTTTTACTATTACAGATCAATATGGCTACCTCAACAGGTTTGCACAATATAAAACACATTTCGGATGACAAATTTTAACACCAATAATATAAGTGTCGAACAATTCTATACCTTATTAAGCTTACATTACTCTAACATATTTATCAAATTGTCCAATTTGATAATTCAATAAAATATTCTCCATTTGCATCTAAGCAATGAGTCATCCTTACTCTTTAGCTTTATCGAAGCATCTGGCCTTCCCGTATTTCGCTGAAAATATTAGTTTATGCAAGGATGAGCACGATGGCTCAGCAAGTCCAATAGGTATCACATAGCACATAACGATATTTTATCATGCTTCATGCAGCGTATGCTTTGCAATTTATACATATTTTATGCATATCATGCTTTGCATTTAACTCTATGCTTCATGCTTTTCATGTATAGCATTTACCCTATCAAACAGTTCAATATAGAACATGTATCTATTATCATTAACTGCACATCAATCATTTATAACACGTTATTGCACAAAACCACATTAACTCATGTTCACACATAAAAACATGTAACATATAAGAGTAAGTTCTGAAAGACTTACCTGGATCGCTCATCTGGCTTACGCTAACGCCCTGCGTTTCTTGCACGACTTACATTTATTAGTGTCGGTTTACACGTTAGTTAACAACATAATATGTTCAACTATTTATTTTTAATTATTTCTCAACCACGACATCTTACTAATTTACTTCACTAGTCTTTAAATCATTTATAAATTTAATTTATTACTCCAAACATTAGTTTAGTTAATACCCAATTAGGTTCTACGTAACTTAACTGTCCAACGAGCAAAAACTGCTCTATGGCCCAAGACAGGACCTAACATTTATGTTTCTTAATAACATATTAAACCAAACAACCAAAACAGACAACCTTACCTGTCTGTTCCTTTATATCATTAAAGCAAACACTCACACGGACAACCTTTACATGTCTACTTGCTCACAAAATTAAAACAGACAGCCTCAAAGAGACAACCTTACCTGTCTACTTATTAACAATTTCTTATATTCATGAACTTATACTAAGAAGATACACAAAACAGACAAGTATACCCTGTCTGGTTTAACTTAGACTGCACAACAAGGCTTGACTCTGTATTTTTTTAACTAATCCAGACAGCAAGCAGACAGGCATAACCTGTCTATTTCTTAACAGATTCAACTTCGCGCAACACTGATTTTAATTTAAGTGTAACTTCTTCGTTACAAGTCCGTTTTTGATAAACATTATGTCAAATTAAAGCTTATGAAGTATACTTTAAATCTTATTTAGGCCTTGACTTCATCCCATTCACCAAACAACACAAATCTAACTGTTTACACAACCTGTCCAGAAAGTTTCTTTCTCTGGACAGTCACACAAAATCATTTTTTTCAAAAAATTTTTATTCCATAAAATGGTTCAATCTCATAGTTACTTCTAGATAACTTCCATATCTACAACTTTGTAGTTTATACCAACATCAAATTCAAAACACATGATTTTCTATCATTTTTGCAAGCACAAAAATCGCTGCAGATTCTGGGCAGACCATTTTTTTGTCCAACCCAGACTACTTCAATCAGTCACCACACACAAACCACAAAGAATTTCCGTGTGCTTCAAATTTCTGTGAAAAGCTTATTTTCATAGCTTTAATTTGATATATAGCCCATTTTCTAACTCCAAAAACTCGATTTTATAAAAATCCTTAAACCAACTGCAACACAACACAACATTCTGCGAATTTTGTTCTTCGAATTTTTTCTTTCATTTTCATTTAATTCGTGAATCATCTACTAGATTCAAGCAAATCTATGGTTAGACCATTACCCACAAGATTACTCATGATCTAAAACCATTAATTTCATTAAAACAAACATTTACCAAGGAAAAAATCAAATATTACACAAGGGTTTAGGGAATATACCTCCATAGCTTCATTCTTTCTTGGCTTAAGCTTTACATTTCTCTTTTCCTTCTCTTTTTCTTTCTCAGCCGTAAGCACTATCTCTCTCTCTTCTCCAAATGTTGCTAATAATGCTCTCCTTAAGTTGGTTTAATCACATAATTTTATCCAATATGGAGATAAGATAAGAGAGAATGTGATTGGTTGGAATGGATTACATTAGGATAAGCTTAGAGGTGATTGGCTAATTTAAATCCACCTCATAAAAAAATCTGAGCATTATCCAGCTGGCCCACTCCAAAAATTTGAACATTAAATTTATCTTTTGGGTCTCACTTTTAATTATCTGATCCTCTCTTTGACTGTTTGACCCGAAAAATCAAAATTTCAATATTACAGTCAATTCATAGTAATTTGGATGTTCCCGTCATCATGGTAACATCTGTTTCTTCAAATTCACTTCCGAACTTCATGTTTGACCTTTTCCCCTAAAAAGTCAAACAATCGACTTTGACAAAAAAGTCAACCGGAACACATATCCTGTTTACAGTCCATACTTACTAAATTCGACGTTCCTGTCGTAACGGTATAGTCCGTTTCTCAAAATTATTCTCCAAACTCAAATGTTGACTTTTCACTTTTACAAATCAAACGATTGACTTTGAATAAAAGTCAACCCCCAACACCAAATTGTGTTCACTATCTCTCCTTGTCAAATTCGACGCTTTGATCTCAACGGTCCAGTTATCGTCTTCAAATTCGCTTCTGAACTCCAAATTGGGGTTTTAACTTGTCTCTCTTATCTTTCTTTTAGTCAAACTTTGACTATTTGACCACTTTGGTCATTTCTTGATATTTTGATATATTAACTTGCCTTCACACATGCAAGTATACTTGTTTTATCAGGTATCCATTACCTCATTCACTTCACACTGCTATTCCACAAAATTACAACCACACAGGGTTCATTCTTAACCTTGGACTACCACCTTAATAACTTGGTCACACATACAAGTCTTATAATTATCAACTGTGTAGGCTTGTTCATTATATCATATGACTTGCCTTCTATATAAATTTAACCCGCCTTAATCTTAATCCATTTTGGACTATTCTTTAATTTCCAACACTTGGCCACTAGATTGGGTTTAAACTTAATTACCACCACAATATCCAACTTGTCTCTTCCCAAATTACTAATTTGGGCTATCTTAAATTACCACTCAAGGTTTAACTTTCAAAAGCTTGCTTAGTTAAAATATTAATCTTTACATTATTCTTAATGATTAAATATGTTAATCATTCACCACGCTCGGCTAAAATATAATTAGCGCACCTCCAAGTATATACATATTTATACATATATACCTTCACGTTAACTTAAAAATATCTCACCAACTAAAATTTATTCCCTTAATAAATTTTCTCAGACACCATATTATAACTTCTTACATAAACTCTTGTAGTCAAATACATTCATCGAACTTTAAAAGTATTATATTACCTTATTATTAATATACCTCCAAGTATACATAATAATCAAATTCTAGGTTTTAAAATTTAAAAACCTATATTCAATCACATTTCATTCCTAACACAAAGGTAGGGTAAAACGTTTACTCACTTTCTACAACTTTTACTTCTCTAAATCTAGGTTTTAACCTCAACCTTTATTTTATCATCAAGACCTTATTTAAAAATTTTGTGAAATATCTGGGATATTACAGTTGTGAATGCATGAATGTATAAATTTAGGAGGAGTGTTTAAGTTGCATGTTATTTGGGAGTGTATATATTCAATTAAATGTAGAGTTGTGAGAATGAGATGTGAGAATTTGGTTATTGGAGAAATTAGGGGAATTGAAAATAGAAATGGGAAAGACAGGCTTCAAGATATGTTAACAATGGAGGGAATGCATATTTAATAACTTAGAATATTGTATATCATACCTCTATTATTCACTATGTATTTATAGTAGTCATACCTTCTTGATAGGATCACAATTCCTAATAGGAATTGTATAGTAGATATCCTATTGAAAAAGTTAATTACCACTATAAGAAAAAAATGCTATTTTCGACAGAATATTCTGTCGGTTATAGGCTTCTTTCGTCAGAGTTAAACTATTACCAACGAAATATTCTATCATAAATTCAGTCGAAAATAAACACGTCGGCATTATTTTTGTTGGGAAATCAGTCGAAAATAGTTATCACCGACGAAAATTTCTTTGACGGAAAAAACGATTCTGTCGATCATGATGCCTATAATTCCGGCGGAAGTTTCATCAAAAATATATTATTCCGTCGGAATTTAGTAGTTTTTTTTTAATTTTTTCTTTCTTTGTAATTTCAATATACAGCCTTTAATATCGACATAATTTCTGTCGGAAATAAGTATTTTTTTTTTCAATTTTTTTTTGTTTTTTCAATACCTGATTTTAAAACCACATCTTTATACCTGTAAACATGCTTTATCCCAACAACACAACATCAATCAATTTCTTATGTTCACGCACACCATAACAACACATTTGAATTATCTAAGCAACAATATATAATATAAAATAAAGCGGCTCAAATCTCAAGGTTTTAACATCCAACGGCCTCAAATCAATTTAGGCTTCAACATCCAACGGTCATTAATCTATCTCTCATTCCCCCCCCCCCCCCCAATTCAACATCTTTTTTTTCAAAAATCTATTCACTCACATTTCCCGCCCTTTTTTCTATTTTTCGGGTATTACAGCCGTTATGTTTCCACATGCAAATTGATTTAAGCGGGAAATCACAGGAACTGTTCAGATTCATTCTAATTTATTTGTAAGTTATTTTAGGTTGCAAAGAGTCTTTAGGTAATAGAGTATTTTTGAAATTTTAATCTACGTCGTGCCTTCAGGTATGGGCAATTACGTGTCACCTTTTTGATGTTTTTAAGGGCTATATCGAGAGCAATTATTGTAGTAGGCTCTGACTCATGGTATGAGAATCTTTTGTCCAATTTCAAGAAAAAATATAGAGAAAAAAATGTTATGGTGATGTGAAGTTGGTGTTATGACAATACTTTTTTGTTTGGGCTTAGAGGCCTCATTTTATACTTTTGGGTATATATGCAAAAGTCTTTCTTTTGGATTTTTACATCTTTTTTTCCCTCATTGGATCCCACCAAATGGCTTGCAGTACTACCCTTTTTTCCACAGGAAATACTATTCATGTATCATATTAATCGATGGTTAGAAATACTGGAGGCAAATAAATGCTGCAAAACTTCTCATTCCGTTTTGTCAATAAAGGAAAGGTGTGTGGGATATCCGAAAACACTATATCACACAAATTTGAGTCCGCTATCATCAATCAATTAATTGCTCAAACCTACTAAGAACTCATTTTAAGTTGAAAATGAGTAGCACATTAATGTTTGCCTCAAAAAGAAACTATGACTAAATTGAGTATCAGTCTTTTTGTATTAATGATTGGACTCTCAGTTCTTTTATAGAATTGAGAGTCCACAACAATTTTAGATTTTACAACAGTTTTAGATTTTTCAATATAGAAATATTGGATATAGTACTCAATTATTATATTAGTTGTACCGTGCCTTCAAGTACGGGTTATCCCTGGTAATAAATATAAATTACGACACATTATAAGTTCTACAAAATAGTTTTACAAATCATCGTTTAAAAGTACAATAATTTACAAAACATAACTAAATTACGATGAATTACAATCAATTAAGCTAAATTAAAGTAAATATAACTAAATTATTTGCAAATAATCTACAAAACTAAATGAAACTAGTACTACCAGCGGTCAGTAAAGAATCATTGAGCGAGGATCGACGGTGTTGCTGTAGTGTATAAAAATCATCGTTGTCACCCCCCCCCCCCCACCGCTCGCGATCGACATTGCCAGCCTGCTTAGCATCGCCATCCTGTTAATACAATTACAAATATTAGTCATTAGTCTGTACTTGACACAAAAAATCACAGGTAAATAATAATTAAAGAACATGCAAAATACACGACACCTTAAAGTGATAAAAATACCTGTGTAGTCGGGCGATGACTCAGCATCGGGCCAAAAGCCTCCAATAGTAGGGTACTCACCATTCGAATCACCTCGTCGCGTATCACGACGAACTGCTATGGAGAGATACCTCGTACTCTTGACGCTGGCCCCTGCTGCAACGTCCTGAGCAAGCTAGTGAAGATGAGCACTGTGACGACCCCGAATCCGGGTCCCTCGAACCTCGGATCCGGTTCAACACTAGTACTATCTTTTCTTTATTGTTCATGAATTACAACAATATTATAATTGCTAAATAATCATTTATTTACAATTTTACAACATCTCTTTTTATTCCAGAATCGCAATCTTTATACATTCCTAGTATGTCTCAATATCATACATAATACGACATTTTATTACAATCAATTTGAGTATTTAATACTCATATTACATACCAACCAATTATTATACTGCACAATTATTTTACCTGTCCAACTCGGACTGATATCTACAATAGTCGTATTAAACCTTCAGTGAATGTGATATGCATTCATGTTTCTTGATATTTATCAAAAATCTCGAATAACTTCCACTATCTGAAAATGTTGGTTTTAAGCAAGAGTGAGCACGACGGCTCAGCAAGTTTAACAGCAACACATAACACATTACATGCTTCACATATTATACATACTCTACATTTTATTCCTAAGTCATGCATTTCATGTTTTTCATCTTATGAATGCGTCATATTTCTTATGCATCACATATACTAACCAACTAGTCTTTAGCAATTCATGCTTCATATTTCACATGTAATCATAACTCATGCTTTTCACATATCACAAATATCATCAATAAATCTGTATATCAATAATATAAAATCACGTTGTAGCATATTAATGCACATAAAAACAAGTTCTGAAAAACTTGTCTGGTTCGCTTATACCATTTATGCTTATTTGTGTTTTTCGTTCAACCTACAATTTATATAGGAAATTGACATAATCATTAGATACAATGACTATTACTTAGCCTTTATATAAGACTATAACTTAAAATTATTAATTAACTCTTTAGTTGTCCGACCAATGAACTCTTAAGTTCCGGACAAAAACTCTAGCCTAAACATAGTTGGATATGTCGGGTACGCTTAACCAACTTACACATTCACTACATGTTCATCGTATGACCTACTTTTAATAAGTTGTCTAAATTAGTCACAAATGGACTATCTACATTTGTTTAATTCAATTAAACTTTTTTCTATTACATAACTTAATGATTTGGACATTTAATAACGTATCAAATATAAAATATTATCTACCTTTGATAATATATATAACTACATTCAAATATTATTAATCATTTAATAATATTTTAATCACTTATTAATATTATTAACCATTTAATAATATTTTAATCACTTATTAATATTATTAACCATTTAATAATATTTTAATCTCATATTAATATTATTAATCATTTTATAATATTTTAATTACTTATTAATATTATTAACCATGCAATAATATTTTAATCACTGATTAATATTATTAACCATGCAATAATATTTTAATCACTTATTAATATTATTAACCATTTAATAATATTATAATCTCTTACTAATATTATTTATTATTTAATAATATTTTAATCATTTACTAATGTTATTCATTATTTAATAACGTTTTAATCATATACTACTATTATTGATCATTTAATAATATTTTAATACACTTCAAATACTATCAATAGTTAACTTTTTAATTGCGTTAACTTTAGTCTTTATTTTAGATATTTAGTTACCAATTGATCATTAATGGATTATATATATATATATTGATTTAATAACCAAACACATTCATTTTACACTTATTTCAACTTAATTTTTCAAAGAAAACTCGACCCGGACCGACTCAACCCGGACCACCCAAAACTAGTTGGCAGCGTGTTCTGGCGCAGTTGCATCAGTCCTGATGCAGGTGCGTCAGGACATTCTATCCGGAAGTCCTTTTTTTTGACTGCTCGACCATTCGACTCTCCGACAGCCATAACTTCTTCATTTTAAAACATTTTGGGGTGATTCTTGAGTCCATTCTCATTAGAATTTCCCCCTCTACATTTTATCTTTAGATCAAAAATCCAAATTCCAAACGGAACTGGACTAAACACTGCTCACAAGGATAAAGTGAAAACTAAAATCACAAATCCTTGGTTTTAATTGTTCAAACTTGAATAAAATAAACTCTACACATCCAAATGACACCAACTTAATGTTGTTGTCTTCCTAACTTCTTGTTTTAAAATATTTCATGGTTCAATCACATTTTTGAAATTGTTTTGACAAGAAATTTAAAGATCGAACCACTTAGGGTTTTACCGGTAATCACAATATGGAATTTTTTTCCATTTATTAGCATACTACTCATACCAATACATGATTTAAACCTATCGAACCATGATTCTACCAATATAACATAGCTTAAGACTTCTAGATGATCAAAACAACCTTTTATCGGTTAAAACTATATTTTAACCGTTTAAAACTTATATAGACTACAAAAATGAACTAAAGAAAGTTTAAAACACTTTTTAACCTCTTGGACATAGATGCTCTTCTTCTTCTCCTTCCAAAGTATGCTATGAAGATATATGCCATCCACCAAGCTTCTCCTCTAGTAATCTCCTTCAACTCACAAGTGTTTGCTTGTTTTTTTCTAGAATGCTCTCTATTTTCTCTCTTGAATGCTCTAGCAATTCACCAACCAACATAACACTTGTGTGGAACACTCTATATATAGTCATTTGCTAAACCATTATTAACTCTCCTAATCCACCAACATAGTCAAATTAAGGCTTAATTGAGATTACTATTGGATTGATTGATTTGTTGAATGACTTGTGATTGACTAGGGTTGGTTCAACCACCACAACATTGTGTACAAGTAAAGCAACATGAGAAATCAAGCCACCCACTTGTGGGTCCCCTAAATCTCAGCAAAATGGGATTTAATCCCCCATTTTTGCTTTATTTTTATAGCTTATATATATATATATATATATATATACTTATATATGTAAATGTTGACCAATTTTGACTACCATTTGGGCTCCACATTGGACTCTAGGATTTAAATATATTGGGCTCATCCATTTTATTTGGTTGGGCTCAATTTAATTATTCTATTGGGCTAACATTAAATATCTTATGTTACATTTAATTAAAACAAGCATTGAGCTAGTTTAATTAACTACATGGACTAAGGTTTAATTAATTACATGGACTACTAGGTTAATTAATTTGACCTAGTTTAATACCTCATTTGGATTTATAATATAATCCAATTAGATTTGCTTTAAATTATTCTACCACATTGGGTTACTCAATTAACTCATCCAAAGTTAATTCTCATCACTACATTCCTTCTTCTAACAATTAACCAATGTTTGGTTAATTCCCTCTCTTGCCTACCAATTATGGTTATTCAATTAACCCTACATTAGTTAATTCTCTACACTCAATCAATACTTAAAAAAAATATTTTTCCAACACAATGACCATCATTTGACTTTTAAATGTTTGGGCTATATACTTATTTTGCATTTGACTCTCTTATTTAATTACTTGGGCTACCCAACACAACTCACACATCTTCCATAACTTGGGCTAGGTAATTTATTTAATTGGACTACCATCCCATTATATACAATACTTGCCAACATTAATTAATTGGACTTATATTAATTATCTCTTGGGCTATTAATCAACATAACACTTGGGTTTATTATTTAATTACCCACCTTCAAGCAAATATTCTCATACTGGGCTTGTTTTAAATCCATTAATGGACTCTATACAACAACTTAATAATTAAGTTAAGTACTTAATTAATTACTTCACATTATTGCCATTCAAGACAATCATCCTAAATTTTCCACAACTTTAACTCATACTAATATAATTAACCTAATTAATTTTATTTCATGACTTCATATTTAAACTAATTAATTTATTAGTTTAATTGAGTATTAACTTACTCATTTTCTTGTTTGGCTAACAAGCACACTTTAGGTATAAATGCATATCAATATAACCACCTTCACTCCTCAATTGAATTTATTTCCTTAATACAGTCTCTACATGCATCATTACAATATTCCCACATTTAATTTCTAACAAATAAATTATGTTAATAAAAAAAAATGTTCACCCATTAATTTTTCTACACTTCTCATTTTTTCAACTCTAGGATTTAAACCATAATCTTTAATTGATTATTTCAAATCTTATTTACAATTCTTGTAAATATGTGGGATATTACATTCATCCATTCTTATAAGAATTACGTCCCCGAAATTTCATCATACTCATATCTACCAATTTTCATATCTGAGAATATCTCTTTACTCGTCAAATTCTATGACCACCCTTTTCTAGGAAGTTCATACTTCTAAACTCATAATTCCAGAACAATGGAATATCTTGCAGAAGAATAAATTGAAAATCAATATCTTACAAAAGAATAAATTGAAAATCAAAATATTCGTTAAAACTTTTACAATACGCTGAGAGGTCATACAGACCATGAACATTTGAGAGGAATTATCAGTCATTCAACTGAATTCCAAATAAACAATATTTACTCATGTAAATATTTTATAAACACTATGTTTATCAATCACAAAGAGTGAAATGTTTATCAATCACAAAGACTGAAGTCAACTGACCACGCACGACGTCCCTTGTTTTATGCCAAGTCATATGCGCGGTAGTATGGGTCGACATGAATAGACGTTTAAGTCTCGACGCAATAGGAAAGTACATTATGATCTTTCTAGGCACACACTTAGTTGTCCTGTACCGAGGCAATTTGCAAATGTCACACTGCACTTTATCTCTGTCGGCCTCATAGTATAACATGCAATCCTGCTCACAAGCATCGATCTTTGTCTACCCCAAATTCAACCTTTTTACCATATTTTTCACTTCATAATAATTCGAGGGCAGAGTGTGACCCTTTGGTAAGAACTCCTTGATAAACCTAAGTAACTTATTGAAACCTCTCTCACTGCAGTCATGCTCATTCTTGAAGTGTAAGAGCTTTGTCACTATAGATAGCCTAGTGTGCTTATCATTTCCATTATACAATAGGATAACAAATTCAAATAATATATTGTAAAAGACTGCTGCTCTGTCCTTTAGCTCTTGCTGACCAGTGATTGACGACTACTCATTTGCACCACAATCAATATTGTTAGGGCCATAAGCATCGACCAACATCTTCACGACATCATAACTATCATCGTATGGATCCCGTGAATTGGTTGGACTACATTGTCACTCATTTCGTTGAACTCAGTTGACTCTCCGTGATGAATCCATACAGAATACCCATTTACAAACCCACGCTAATACAAGTCATACCTAATGTTGTCGACTTTCTTCCAAATCAGGTTTTTACACCTGAAACATGAACATCTCATATTTCCGTTCAAATTATCAACATGTTCATTTGCAAAATTCAAAAATTTGGACACCCTATTATGGTACTCAGGCAGTAATACTCTACCATCCATTGGTATTCTCCGGTACATCCAGCTTTGGTTGTCTAACATATTTAACTGAACAAAAGGATGTATCAAATTAACCAGGGTGATTAGTGTATGTGATATATACATGATTCCTGCATATCTTTAACTTCAAGGTATAAGGGTCAAGCTTTTATCCCATTCCTAGATGCGTCTCCTCACTTATGCCAACACCTTGAGCACAAATTTCGACAGCACTTGTGACGCCCCCAAATTCGGGTTCCAAATACCCGGATCCGGTCATCACGATCCAATACAAACATTCACCTCTAAACAACATACAATAACTAAATGCGGAATAATAAACATATGTTGTTCATTCAAAAGGTGTTTTTAGTCCCAAGATACGATAACCTTACACAAAAGTACACAAATACCCTTAATAAAGTACTTAGGGTTTATATTACATAACAATTAATTTAATTAACTACAAGGCTGCATCTCGAAGTCTATTACTTCATCTTTCCTTTACCCTTGTTCTTTCCCGAAGTCTCGGGTTGCACTGCAATAACGTTTCATGATATAGCAAGAGTGAGCAACTAGTTTGCTCAACAAGTTTAAATAACAACAAGAAATAATATATCATGAATGAAAGGGAATAGCTGAACAATTCAACAATATGAATAATATAAGCAGGAATAATAATTTGCTTTTAAAATTAGGATAGTCAAATATACTATGAACTATAAATATCCACTGGAGTCAATAGCAGGTTGACCCAATGGTTACTACCAGAAATATGTACCCGAGGGGATCAGCCTCAGTACAATATGTATATGCATAACATTTAATTTTCGTATTTTTGTACCTGATATTAGATACAGGGTACTCCCCTATAATAAAGAGGTGTTCATAATAGTCTAAGAATCCGCATCTTCAATGATTTGGATAACTTTTAAAATCTTTAACATAAATGTGTAGCCGAACAATGGCTTAGACCTACTTTGAACAGTTCTTTTTACAATAGAACAATAATTAAGTACAAGTCAATGACTGTACGATATCAAGTGCAATAAGTGTGAATAACAATAATATCGATGTGGAATAATTGTAAAGTAATTAAACCACTAAAAGCATGCTTGGAAATAACAGTTCAAGCTTAGATAAATAATTTGCTCAATGAAATGAGTTTAGAGATAAGGAACTTGCCTGTCTGCTCAGCTACAATAAATGTCTAGCTTTAACTAACTGGCTTTGAAAGACCTAACATTAATAAAATTGGTCTAATAATTAGTACGACGTATTTGCACAACTATACACTCACTAAGGTACTTATTTATCATATAAGTACTAACACATAATTTTCATTAGTCGAAATAATATTATTAACCTTATAGACCCTCAATCAAATTAGGTTAATAATTTAATAAGTTAGAAAAATATTTTTCTTAAGCGTTGGACACTTATTAAACCCTTAAACAACTTATTACAATTGTTTAATTAAATCATAATTAAATTCAATTTATTTTATTAACTCAATCTCTATTTAATTAATATTTAATCTTGATTAAATAGAAATTAATTAATTAACTTTAGTTATTATAAATAATAACTAATTGTACATACACATTATTTAATAATAATTAAATAATAAATAATTATTGACTTAATTTTAGCCTTCTTTAATTTAATATTGATCAACTAATAATTAACTAAGTAATTACCCTTTCCTATTATTTAATTTAAGGAAATTAAATAATAGTTTACTGACTTTAATCCTCTTTAATTATTATTTAATGTCGATTAAATAATAATTAATTATTTAATTAATTTTAATTATTATTTAAGGTTAAATAATAATCAATTCATCCTTATTTATTATTTAAATTAAATAATAAATTATTAATCTAATAACTTAATTTCCATTAATCGTTATTTAATGCTAATTAAATAATAATTAATTACTTAATTATCTTTATTTATTATTTAATAATATTTAAATAATAAATAATTAATTTATAAATTTTTATCTCCCTTTAATTATTATTTAATAGGAATTAAATAATAATTGTTAATTTATCACCTTTATTTATCATTAACATTTTAAATAATAAATAACTAATAAATTTATTTAACTTAACCATGATTTAGCTAACTAGATTAATATTTAAAATATTTAAATATTAAACTTAATGAAAAATATCCTCCCCAATATCATTTTTGTATTATTATTATTTTTGTTAAAATTTTAAATTAGTTTTTAAATATTTAAATTATTTAAATTTAACCCGAATGACATTTCTGTAAATAAGTTGAAAACTGAACCAAGGGTAAAATAGTAACTTCGCTAAAAAAAACACGGAGGGGCAGTTTAGTAATTTCGCTGGGAAATATACTGCCACGCATTGCGCGCGTTACAGAATTTACTGCCAAAAACGGTGCCGTTTTGAGAAGCCGGAAACGGCTTCCGCGCGTACGCGCGGAGTAAATTTCTACCGATGCCAAACGACGTCGTTTGATTCCGCGTCCTTTAACCAAATAACCTTCTGCGCATTGCGCGGAAAAACCCTTTTTTTTTTTCTTCCGGCATAATATGAACAGTACCCACTTTAATTAAAATTATACCTTCAAGTAATCTTTAACTCCTCAATAAAAATCCAAAAAAATTACCAAACACCTAATATCAATTTATAACATGAAAATTTAATTTTTCATGATTTAATATCATTCCTTTTTTATAAAAAATTTTACATCACATAAACTACCATAAATCATAACTTTTTGTGTATAACTCCATTTTGAGTGATTTAAACTTTGTTTTTCTCATGATTTGATGTTCTATAATATTAGAACATCAAACCTAAGTTTTATAGAAATATTTTTGGTCATAAATTTTAAGACTTGATTATACACTACTAAACACATATTTTAGCATACAAAATATACCAAAATACAAATCAAGCATATTAAACTCAAGCATGACATAAATATTACCACCACACATTATTAACTATATTAACATATTTATACCAACATGATAATTTATTTAATTTAAAAACAAAAATTAGATTTAGAATAACCATTACCTTGATTTAATGGTTATTCTCCTTTTTCTTCCAAAATAGGTGGTGAATCTTGAAGACATAAACCAAGAACTCCTTCTCTTCTCTTAGTAATTTGCTCTCAATATTTTCTCACACTCTCAAATGCTCTCTAGCTCTCTCTTTTGGACTTGGAGAAAATAATGAAGTGTAATCTACCAATTTCAAGTATACTTGCAAATTATTAGATACACATAATATATCTAATAATTTAGACCATGCCCCTAAATGACAACTTACACAAGGAATGGCTAAATGACACATTAAGTGAAAAGAGGGATGGTCCAAGTACTTGAAAAATCAAACAAGCAATCCATTAATTAAATAAATGAAAAATAAACTAAAATAAAAACAAAATCAAATTTTTCTCTCTCTCCTCCCAACATGGTCGGCTGATGGACATTGGTTTTGTCCCAAAATCATAGTCACTTTTCACTTTTTAATTAATTAATAAGTTATATATAGTATTTTTCAAGTGGGCCAATTATTGGGCTTTATTTAAAAATACCAATTGGGCTTCTATTAAATTGTTTGGGCTACTAATTTATCAAATTTTATTATTCTCCACTTGGGCTACAAATTGACCCATGTTGGGATAATTTAATAATTTACACATTAATTATTCAATCCATGATTAAATAAATAATTAGATTGAATAAATAATTAAATATTCTAACCCATTAGTATTAAATTACTAAATGGACTAATAAATATTATTATTAATATTTCACATTATTTACCTAAATTAATAATCATATTAATTAATTTATTATATTTAATTCACTTATTATATTCAATTTAATTGAATATTTAATTAGTAGGAAACTTATCAATTATTTTGATATTAAAACTTTAGGGTTTGTTCACTAATTTAATAACATATTAATGACCTCCTTCAATTAATTCTAGTAATTAATCACATAATTATTTAATTACATAATTAATTAATCACATAAAAAGATTTAAATAATCTCGTAAAACTAACTCGTTGGAAATTAAATTAATAATTTAATTAATAATGACGTGAAAATTTTAGGACATTACAGCACCTCCCCATGGTCTCCAAGTATACGAAATGGATCATATCAGTGTAGTCTAAGTATACACTCAGAGAACATGTAGAGATATCAGCCGAAAAGTTCCCAAAACAAAGAAAACGCATTCAAGTTATTGACACGGGCCTAAGTGAGAGACATAACATCTAGCAACAGTCCCAGCGGGGGGACTATTCTGCATTCACTCCTAGTGAGTGAATGTCAAACGAGTTTCTAAGCTCATAACCAAAGTACATGCACAAGTGATTAGAAATAATTGAATTAAGAGAGATAATTGAATTTATTAGATGATTTTTTACATAAAGCGCAATTGAATTTCTAAAAGCCTAACCAAATTGCATGTACAAGTGATTTGATTAAATTCGGACTATTCGATATTCACTCATTACGAGTGAATGTCAAATGAGTAACGTTCTACGGAAAGTATTGCTACTTAAGAGTGCAAATAAATAATTAAAGAGAAATTTGGTGAATCTAAATTAATTTGTTTTAATTTAATTTAATTTAATTTAATTATATTTAATTTAAATTAAATTAAATTAATTATATTAAAATTATTAATTTAATTATATTTAATTTAATTTAATTTAATTTTACTTAATTTAATTTAATTATATTTAATTTTACTTTATTTTATTTAATTTAATTTAATTTATTTGAATTATATTTAATTTAACTTAATTTAGTTTAATTTAATTATATTAAATTTATTTTATTTTGTTTTATTTTACTTAATTTAATTTAATTTAATTATATTTAATTTATCTTAATATAATATAATATAATATAATTTAATTTAATTTCATTATCTTTAATTTAATTTAATTTATTTTTTTGTAATTATATTTAATTAATGTTATTTATTTTTATTTTATTTTATTATATTATATTAATAATTAGATAATTTGTATTATAGTATATTATATTATTTAATTTAATTTAATTATTTTACTTTACGTTAATTATTTTATTTTAATTAATGTAATTTATTTTTAATCTGTTTTTTTTATGTTAGTTCATTTCATTTTATTTTATTACTAGAAAAATAAGTAAATACTACTTAGTTTATTTTAATATTGGAAGACTAATAAAATACATAAATATATGTAAGGCCCACAAATGTTACAATTGAAGAATTCTGACAGAACTTCCATCTGAAATTCGGTCAGAAATAGCAAATATCACATTTCAATACACTGACAGAACCCTATATACATACTTCAAAGTAGTCCACATTTACAACAATATATATATATATATATATATATACACTTTAAATTAAATGT
The DNA here is from genome assembly GCA_947179155.2 of Hedera helix. Lineage (NCBI taxonomy): Eukaryota > Viridiplantae > Streptophyta > Magnoliopsida > Apiales > Araliaceae > Hedera > Hedera helix. The sequence goes on along the minus strand of OX359275.1, from coordinate 21,779,220 downwards.
CTCAAATTACTTGCATCAAATATGCGTGTCCCAAATTCACAGCAATTTCACAAAAAATAATGTCCCAGTGCAAATTCACTACAATATATACTTCAACGTACATAATCAGTATGCAATATTCAAAAAATTAAATTGAACTCAATATGTAGATTTCAGTATCCTATTTGCCAATTTCAGATTCAACAATTATTCCCAATTCACAATTTCAGTACATGACAAATTGAATGACAAAATTATCAAAAATCTAGTACATGGAAAATTTAATGACAATTGCATGAAAAATCAAATATTTTTTACAAATTAAAAACTAACCTTGAAGAATGAGAGAGAGAGAGAGAGAGAGAGAGAGAGAGAGAGATGGGACTGGGCTAAGCGGCGGCACAGGCACCGAAAATGGGGCAACAGGAGGTGTGGGTGGCAGCGACCGGGAATGGGGGGGAAGAGTATATATATATATATATATATATATATATATATATATATATATATAGAGAGAGAGAGAGAGAGAGAGAGTGCGGTGGGGGGAAGAAGAAATGCTTTAGGGTTATAAAATAATTATTTTCGATAAAATTCCGTCGACATTAATTCCCTCCAACTTAAGCAATGCTCAATAGAATTTTCTTCGGCCTTAGATGCCTTTTTGTCAAAATAACTTTCGCGATGGCGGGAAACTTGGCGCCAAGTAGGGGTTCTTATGACTGACGAAATTCCGTCGACATTAGGTTATTTTCGACAGAATTATAATGGTGTGATGTCGCAAGCACCCAAAAATAAAATCTTACTTTTGAAAAATATTAATGTAGTAGTGTAAGCAAGAGTCGATCCCACAGAGAATGATTAATTTAATTTTATGTTTTTGCAAATAAAAATAGGGGGTTTTTTGAATTAAAGAAATAATTTAAATAAAACTAATTAAAATAAATATGCAAGAAATAAATAAGAAGAAAAAGCCTTGGTTTAAGTCAATATCCACCATCAAGAATTTACAACTGATCACTGATGCAAGAATAAATCAATTCATATTTTAAATATTCAACGTGGAATAATTACTCCCATTCGAATAATTTTCCTATCTCTCCTTAATTTTAGTTAAGCAGAAACAAGCGATCTAAATAACCCTTACTACTAAATAACCTCAGACAAACGCTAAAGATTTAACTTAGTAGCAGCATAAAGAAATAGAGAGATCGTTGAACTAAACAACACAATCCAAGCGTCTGCATTTAATTTAGATGAATATTTTTCCTAAGATAAAACAATCTTTTGATAAGCAAAATAATTATTAATCTTAGTTGCTTCGCAAATTAAAGTGACCAAACAATTACGGATTTGATATTTAATTTAGCAGTAGATTTTAACGAATAATAAACTAGTGTGCATCCTAGCAATTAAACGAATTAATCATAAAAGTAAACACAGAAAAATATCCAATACTTAAAATATAAATTGAACAATTAAAATAAATTAGATCTCATAGTGTATAAATTTTGATGGCTTCAATCACTTAAACCAAGAAAAAGAATTTAGCTACTCATAATTGTAGAGAGCATCAAAGAATAGAAGAGAGAATTTTTTATTCTAATAGAAGAGTTGTGTCTTACAATGTGTCTCAAGCCCTCTATTTATAGGCTCCAAAATCCTCCTAACCCTAGTAGGATTTACAATTAAAAATAAAAGAAAAAGAAAATAATTATTTTCCTAACCCTAATTGGAATTAAAAAATACAAAATAATAAATTAAAAATAAAAATCCTAATTTATATTCCAATTCCAAAACTAATTTGGAATTTATTAAATTTATTACTATTGCTGAAGAAACCACGCGAAGAAGCAAGGAAGAAATTTGCTACCATGCTGATGTCACACGCGGCAAGGGACCCACGCGGAGAGAGAGAGAGAGAGAGAAAAACTGCAACGCCAGCCGCCTTTTCCTTTCTTTACCGTTGGCGCGTGTCTGACACGCGCCCGTTCCAATTTTGCATAGCCGCGCATTGCGCGGTCCACTGTACCATCCCGAGTCCGAAAACGACGTCGTACGTTGCTGCTCCGGTTCTTCCACGTGCGCGCATGGCGCGAGTTACCAACTTGCTGATATTTACCATTTTGCCCTCAGACTTTAGTTTTCCTACAAAAATAAATATAAATTAAATAAAAATAATATAAAAATACTAAAAATTCTAAAAACACATAATAATAAATAAAACACCTAAAACACTAAAAATAAATAAAAACACATAAATAAAAATAAATATAAAAATACTATAAAATTACCTAAATTAACATAAATTAACTAAAACCCTATAAAACCTATTAAAACCAAAATAAGCTAAATAATTAAACATTTAAGCACTCAATAAATATAAAAACTAAGTATTAGGGCATAAAAATATCGTATAATTTAGCCCTATCAAATACCCCCACACTTAGCTTTTTGCTCGTCCTCGGCAAAACAAATATAAAAACTATAAAAATAAAACTAATAATCAAACAACTTACTCGAGCAACAGATCAATATAAATTTCAACATCAGCCTCAAAGATTTTTAAACGATAACTCAAAGAAAATTTCAAAATCATGCAAAATCTATAACTTTGACATATTTATCAATTATACTTTACTCAATATCTTTTGTGTGTGTGTGAATCCAAATGTATCAAACTAATCAAAATTCAGATAAGTTTTGGTCATTAATTACCTTATAAAAGATATATAATAAAACTTATTTTTCTCATCACTTTCAGCTAATACAGACAAATATAAATCAGAAGATCAAAAAGTTTTTAATTAATGAAACACACTAGGATTATCAATTTTTTTCTTTCAAATATTTTTTCAATTTTTCTCTTTTAATGGGTGCATTTTATGCTCCATCCCATTTTCTTTCTTTCTTCATTTTTTTTTTACGGTGAGTGCATTTTATGATCCATCTTACCCCACCACAAGATTTTTTTTCCAATAATAATCCTAGAAAAATTACCTAAATCATCTCCTCCAAATTATATTTTGCCTTATATTTCACTTCAAATAATGATCAAATAAGATATAGAGTTCAAAAATATCTTTCATAAGCATTTAACCATTTAAACTTTCTCTTAATTAAAATTAGCTCAAACAAATGGATATAAGTGCATAAAAATTTAAAAGATCTTAAACAAAGTGATAATCAATAAAAAGTCAAAAATTCTAACTAAGCAAAAATTTATCTTTTTTCCAAGAGTTATCAAAATAAAAATAAATTTTTTTATCATTGGCTAAAAATTAAAATTCAATTAACTCATTGCTCAAGTGACACATCCTAAAAATAAAATAAAAAATTACCCCATTTTCGTAGGAAACACGGTTACACTTAGCATGTGCAACAAGCCTTTAAACCCCAAGGTTACCCCAAGTGGACGAGTTTTGTCTCGTGAGGGTTTGCAGTGAATTTACCCACAAAATTCAAAATTTCAAAATTCTAAAATTTTCAAAAAAATAAAATAATTTTTTTTTTTTAAATATGACCGAAAAATTATAACCTAAAAATCAAAAATCCTAAATCCCTTCCCCCACACTTAAAATTTACATTGTCCCCAATGTAAAGTAAAATGCAAAGAAAAAGGCACAAATAACTATAAAAAGAAAAAGGGAAAAGAAATGCAAATCTGATTTCTTGGGTTGCCTCCCAAGCAGCGCCTTTATTTATTGTCATTGGCTCGACAGCAGGCCAAAATACTACGTTATTCCAACTTCTTGAATTTTGAGTACCCCAACCATTACGTTATTCTTCATCGGTAGATTCAGTCTCCCTTGCACGTGACATGAACGTTTGACTCCCTCGTCAACGAATTGATATTTAATATGATTGGAGAGAGTCTTTATAGTTGGAATGGGATCCTTTAAATCTTGTGTCAGCTCAATCGTTTCTTCTTCCTCTAACTCCAAATTGTTGGTAATTGCAATGTCTAACTTTTTCTTGTTTGTTTCCTCAACAACTGCCACCACCTTAGGCATGTCATCATAAAAAATAACATCATTGTCTATATAAACATTGTCCGCTTCATTGATGTTGTTTGCTTCTTCTTGCTTCGGTGATGGAGGGACCGTCTTTTCTGGATCTTCTATATCATTGGCACTTTTTAACACTTGTGCACTTGTATTCGCTGTTGGATTATTTACTGTTTGAGAAGGTAATTCTTCACAATCTAGTTCCTCCAAGTGACTGAGTGCAATTGCCATTTGACCCATTTGTTTTTCCAAATTCTGTATATTTTCCTTCGTTTCCTGTTGAAATTGCAAAGTGTTAGTTTCAATTAATTTAATCATATCCTCTAAAGACATATCAGAATTAAATGATTGGTCCTGTTGTTGTTGGGGATATGGCTGCACGTATTGTTGATAGCTCGAAAAATTCTGATTTGCAGGCGGATTCATTTGTGGAATCTCATAGCCAAAATTAGGAGGATCCCCCCATCCTGAATTATACACGTTTGAATAGGGATCATATCTCCATTGGGGATGACCATGGAAACCACTTGCCACATTGACTCGCTCATAGGACTCCTCTTGAAGAATGGGGCACATATTAGTTGGATGTCCTACCACCGCACAAATCCGACAAGCTTCTATTGGTTGTGCACGATCTGCCACCATTTGATAAACAAGAGAAGTTAGATCATTAAGTTGTTGCTTAAGAGAAGCAATTTCTACCTCCTCAACATAATTAAAGGCTGCCATGACTTCCTTCCTTAACCTGCACAACTAAATTAAATTATGAAAATCTAAAAAAATAAAAAATAAAAATTACTAAATTAAATTCATATTTACAAAAGCACAAAATTAAATTAAAATCATTCCCCGGCAACGGCGCCAAAATTTGGTGTGATGTCGCAAGCACCCAAAAATAAAATCTTACTTTTGAAAAATATTAATGTAGTAGTGTAAGCAAGAGTCGATCCCACAGAGAATGATTAATTTAATTTTATGTTTTTGCAAATAAAAATAGGGGGGTTTTTTGAATTAAAGAAATAATTTAAATAAAACTAATTAAAATAAATATGCAAGAAATAAATAAGAAGAAAAAGCCTTGGTTTAAGTCAATATCCACCATCAAGAATTTACAACTGATCACTGATGCAAGAATAAATCAATTCATATTTTAAATATTCAACGTGGAATAATTACTCTCATTCGAATAATTTTCCTATCTCTCCTTAATTTTAGTTAAGCAGAAACAAGCGATCTAAATAACCCTTACTACTAAATAACCTCAGACAAGCGCTAAAGATTTAACCTAGTAGCAACATAAAGAAATAGAGAGATCGTTGAACTAAACAACACAATCCAAGCGTCTGCATTTAATTTAGATGAATATTTTTCCTAAGATAAAACAATCTTTTGATAAGCAAAATAATTATTAATCTTAGTTGCTTCGCAAATTAAAGTGACCAAACAATTACGGATTTGATATTTAATTTAGCAGTAGATTTCAACGAATAATAAACTAGTGTGCACCCTAGCAATTAAATGAATTAATCATAAAAGTAAACACAGAAAAATATCCAATACTTAAAATATAAATTGAACAATTAAAATAAATTAGATCTCACAGTGTATAAATCTTGATGGCTTCAATCACTTAAACCAAGAAAAAAAATTTAGCTACTCATAATTGTAGAGAGCATCAAAGAATAGAAGAGATAATTTTTTATTCTAATAGAAGAGTTGTGTCTTACAATGTGTCTCAAGCCCTCTATTTATAGGCTCCAAAATCCTCCTAACCCTAGTAGGATTTACAATTAAAAATAAAAGAAAAAGAAAATAATTATTTTCCTAACCCTAATTGGAATTAAAAAATACAAAATAATAAATTAAAAATAAAAATCCTAATTTATATTCCAATTCCAAAACTAATTTGGAATTTATTAAATTTATTACTATTGCTGAAGAAACCACGCGAAGAAGCAAGGAAGAAATCTGCTACCATGCTGATGTCACACGCGGCAAGGGACCCACGCGGAGAGAGAGAGAGAGAGAAAAACTGCAACGCCAGTCGCCTTTTCCTTTCTTTACCGTTGGCGCGTGTCTGACACGCGCCCGTTCCAATTTTGCATAGCCGCGCATTGCGCGGTCCACTGTACCATCCCGAGTCCGAAAACGACGTCGTACGCTGCTGCTCCGGTTCTTCCACGTGCGCGCATGACGCGAGTTACCAACTTGCTGATATTTACCATTTTGCCCTCAGACTTTAGTTTTCCTACAAAAATAAATATAAATTAAATAAAAATAATATAAAAATACTAAAAATCCTAAAAACACATAATAATAAATAAAACACCTAAAACACTAAAAATAAATAAAAACAAATATAAAAATACTATAAAATTACCTAAATTAACATAAATTAACTAAAACCCTATAAAACCTATTAAAACCAAAATAAGCTAAATAATTAAACATTTAAGCACTCAATAAATATAAAAACTAAGTATTAGGGCATAAAAATATCGTATAATTTAGCCCTATCATATAATCCACTAAACATTCCTTCAAAAATAGTCTATTTCTGAGAGAATTAATTCTGTCGAAATTAATTCCGTCGAAAATAGCTACTTTTCTTGTAGTGTAACATAAAAATTAGTATTGGATATGATAACTAGTTAATTTCTTAAATGATAAGGTACTTAAGAGTCCTCACGTGAGCGCACTAAGCCTAATAGGCTATAGGAATAAGGCCCATTATATGCAGCTCATTTGTGCTAGTAAATACACAACCCAATATTACCCTTATTATTTCAGCATATGAAATGAGTTAAAGGAGTAGAGGAAAAGGTTTTGGGTGACGACTATAACGATCGAAGATAGTAGGTTTTGGGAGTGTAAAGACTACAACGACCGAAGACAATAGGTTTTGAGAGTTAGAAGATTACAAAGGTTTTGGCAGTTTGAAGACTAGAATGACTGAAGATAGGAGGCTTCGGGTGTCCGAAGACTACAACGACCGAAGATAGTTAGGTTTTAGAGTCCGAACACTATAGCGACCGAAGACAAAAGGCTTTAGGAGTTTAAAGACTACAAAGGCTGAAGATAGTAAATTTTGGGAGTCCAAAGATTACAATAACCAAAGACAAGAGGCTTCGAGAGTTCGAAAACTATAACAATCGAAAACAAAGCCCATATGAAGGGCAATTCAATTAATAATTGAATGGGTTACCCTGGATTTAGAAGTGATGCAATTACTCATTCTAAAAGGAATGATCTGCTTAGTTGTGGACTCATGAGTATCCACTAAATTTAAATTGACTTCTAAGAAGTAGGTTGTTAGGTCCGATTACTGAATAATTAATCTAGAAGAGGGGTTTGAATAAATTAATTTACTTTTTGACAAATCTTGACCTTTTTAATATCTAACACTATTTCCCTAAATGATTTTGGTTAAAAAATATTTGTTTAAATATTTTAGTAAATCAAAGTAAAAAGATAGGGATATAGAGATACAAAACAGAATTCAGGAATATGTTCAAAAAATTATTTTTCGAGAACTATTTCGCAAGAAGCATGAAAAATCATATGGAAGTGTGGTTTTTAGAGTTAAAATAAGGGGACTTGTTTGTGCCCCAATATGCGGCTAAATTCAATGAATTGGTCAGATTTGCTCCGCATCAGGTAGATACGGAGGAGAAAAAGATAAGGAGGTTCAAATAGGGTTTAAAACCTTGGATTGGTAACAAGTTATCAGTACTGCAGTTAGAAACCTTCGCGCAGATTCTTGAGAAAACCATAATTGCCGAAGGAGGGAGTGAAGTGAAAGTAGTATGCCCTCAAGCTAATCACATTTGATGTGATAAGTATATACTTTGTAATCTTATTCATTTATTAATAAAAGTTTTATTTAAAGGAAATTATTTATTCATGATTAATTGATTGAATTAATTAAATGGATAAACCCATAGTTTTAAGCAATGTTTTTAGAATCATGATGTTGATTATATTAATGAGATCAAAATTTAAGATACTTCAAAATTAAAATTTTCTAAATCGTGGGATCACTTAAATGGTTATTAGTGGATCCGGATAGATTAGTATATACTAGCACGTTCATTTGTGTGGAGACACTAAAGTAAATATGCTGATGCTTATTAGAGAATATGTTCACTGAACGTGACTCTCTTAAGAAACACCTAATGAAGTTTTACTTACGTGTCAATATAAGTTTCAAATGTGATAATAGTATAAGTGATCCTTGTACTTGAGATCATCAAAATATCTTGTGTATGATGAGTTATATTTTATCATATTCCTCAAGACTATAAGAGTATAACAAATGATATGTTCGGGTATAATACGTTATATGCGGAGGTAGATGAATGATCAATAAATGATCTATCACTTCTAGTAAAGGAAGAGAATGTTCTATGTAATTCGATAAATGACAACTAATAAATTCTTGGCCAATGTGGAATAAAAATTAAAAAGCAATTTTTAATTTACATTAGAGTTGTGTATTTGAGAATTGAAATACATATGATCAAATAAAATAAGACTTGACAGTAATTCCATATCTTATATTTGATTAGGACATTGTGTAGTAGAAAGATTGAATAGGTTCTTTGTGATCAAATGTTAAAATTCATATTATCCGAAAAATAGTGAATTGCTAAGGGGGTTAACTCTAATTTTGGAATAAATAAGTATTTATTCATAAATAAATTAAAGGAGATTAATTTATTATTATGAATAATATTAGAATGGTTCTAATTTATTTATTCTACAACCGGTTTAATATTAAACCTAAAGGGTTACACCGCAAAAGATTAATATTTATTTTAGAAGTGGCATAATGGTAATAATAAATTAAGTGTATTTAATTTATATTATTTTGATAGAATAAATTAAATAGCTTAATATTTATAATTATGTATTTTAGAAATACTAATTATAAATTAATAAGAGGATTATTATTATTATTATTATTATTATTATTATTATTATTATTATTATTATTATTATTATTATTATTATTATTATTTAGTTCCTTAATGGTTTATGAATTAATTGAATTAATTAATAAGAAGTACTCTCATAATAAATAATTAAGTTCCTAAATAATTTAGGAATTATAATTATTATATTAAATTAATTTAGTTCCTAATTAGATTAGGAGTTAAATTAAAACCATACTCCTAAAGAGTTTAGGAGGGTTGAAAATATCTATAAATAAAAAGAGTCTTATTATGGATTGAGTTGATACTAGATTCACAAGTATTGGAGAATACTTCTAAAATTCTATACATCTGAAAGTTAGAGAGAGAGAGAGAGAGAGAGAGAGAGAGAGAGAGAGAGAGAGAGAGAGAGAGAATTAGATCTAGCCACCCATAATTTTAAAAAATCAAAATTTACTTCTTGAATTCATAGATCTTTTGGTAGATCACCTTTAGAGGCTAAATATTTGGGTAACTAACGTTGATCCGAATATTCTAATTAATGGAGGTGAACTCGTAGCTGTTTAATAATTGAATATACTATTGCCTTTCTCTAATAGCACTATAACACGCAAGTATACGCGTTCAATTGTAATACTCAGCAAGCAAGGTATCGTTCCCACGAGGAATCAATAACTATCCAAAATAATCTTAAACTCAATTAATCCTATTTAAACTAATGCTTTGCAAATTCAATGTTTAACTAAATTGTAACTAAAGAATAACACACTACTAAACTAATCAACCACGAAATAAACTGCAGATATGAAGGATTAAGATTACAATTTCCCCTAGTATTTCATGTAAATCGCCTCACTCTCTCTTTACAATTAATTACTTAACTTGACCGTTAACCAAGAATTCTTTATAATATTTATACGCTGCGTCCGCTAGTCATATAAACAAATCCTCCTAGATATGACCATGCGGCAACAGAACTAACAAGGAACACCCAAATTAATTAACTCACTATATTACTATGTGAACTATGTTAATTAGGGTTTCAAACTCAAATTATTTTCTAGTTGCAAAAGATATATAGGTATATTCCTATCATATACACTAATCATATAAACCCTTTTCAAGTTTTATGAACAGATGCTATCATATCCCGATCTAAATTGATACTCCATCTTTCAATTTTCGTATAAATTATCATAGTAATTGCTGATCAGACAATTAAACATTAACGCATAAGATATGATAAACGGTCCATCCGTAAGTAATCAAAGTAATGAGAGAGAGGTGAATTTAACTTACACACTAGGTTCCATTGTAATCTTCATTAAGAATTAGTTCATAGCGTTGAAGAAAAACAACATCATAATATTAATTAAACTCATATAGAGAATTATAATAACTGAAAATAGAAGATAAGATTAAGAGAAAACTATATTAGTCGCTCTAATTCTGTCCCAATCTTCAAGCTTTGCAAATTCTCTTTCACGTTCTTCTTCTGCTCCTCTCTGCTCTGCAAAAATCCTTCGCTGGTTGCTATCTATCTCCTCTCTCTTAGTTGTTAACTCCCTTCTTGATAGCTTCCCAGTTAAATCCAAATTAATTACAAGTTTCTCACGTAACATGACTCTAAAATCAGCTTCAAACCGCGTTAAGGACCCACATCAGAATCCTGATAAAAACTGGAAACGAATACCACCGCAGCTGCGGTCCATCATAGCGCAGCTACGGACCATCCAAGCGCAGCTGCGACCGATGCTTTTGTTTTCCACCTTCGAATTGACTATTGAAGCGCAGTTGCGGACCATCCAAGCGCAGCTGCGGTCACATTTTCCACAAAAATTACGATGTTGCCACCGAAGTCCAATTTCTGCAAAACAAAGAAAAACATAGAAACAAGTAAAACAAAACATAAAATGTCATGAAAACAAACAAATAATCAAGCTAAACATACTCAATTCGTAGGTATAAAACCCACTCATCATATACAAAGATATAATCTCTTATCATTCCTCAATTAATAATAGTCGTATAAGAAAGATCCTGAAATTTGGTTTGTAGAATTTTTTTAAATATTATTTATGCTTGCTTTCGTTGCGTTGTACAATTTGATTGTATGTCTGCCTTATTTTTGCAAACCAACATGAAGACCCTATCAAAATATAATACAGAGAAAAAGAACAAAACTGAGGGAAGGAATTTCAGAGGAAAGAGTAGTAATGGGGGAAACAATAAAAGGAAATGGAGTAATAATAATAATAGTAAGAACACTAAGGAATGACAGAACAAAAAGAAAATGGAGGCATGCAAAACATGTGGCAAGGGTCACATAGTGGCATGTTTAAAAGAAATAAAGTATGTTACAATTATGGACAGGAAGGGCACTTCGTCACCAATTGTCCAAGTCCCAAAAAGTGTGTATGCTTCAACGTTAGTGCTCAAGGTCATCAGGAAGGAATGCGCCCGAAGAAGGGAGTTGTGATAGGAGGAGGAAGTAAGGTAAGTCATACCATTAAACTATCCATATCAGGACTGGGGGGCCCAAGTCGACCTATAACAAGGACCTTTAACATGATGGTTAGAGATGCAGTTGCATCTCAAGACATGTTGTAAGGTATCATTCCGATTAACGCCATAAATGTAAGACCCCGAATTTTATAAAATACAAAATTTAATTTTTCTTCATATATATTTTTCCTGAAACAGTAAGTGATTAAATTGATAAAGTTAAAAGTTAAGGATGTTATGTGTAAATTATATTATGTCGGATAATATTCGTTTGGTCGGAGAATATTTGTTCTGTTGGGGAATATTCGTACGACGGCGCCATACGAACCAATCATTGGTGGACCCCACAACGAATAATTGTCGGATATAGAAAACGACATAAATAATTTTTAAATGGTCAATGATACTATCACTTTTAATTGTTAAAATATTCGGTGGTAAAAGAATAGTAATATACGGTATTACAAGTAACACACGGTATTGCACAGTAGCACACGACATTGCGTAGTGTTTCGTATTATTGAACTGATAAAGTGGTTATCGTACAATATTTGACTTTATTGTCACATGCACAATAATTCATATTATTAAACTGATAATTGTCACAGTAGCATATGCACAGTAATTCATATTATTGAATCAATAATTGTCATTACACAGTAACGTATTCTTTTTTTTACATACTTTTCGCATTATTGTTATCTCTATTATAATGTTAATTAAACAGTTGTATTTCATTATTAATTGACTTGATATCTAAGTCAGAGAGCCAACTACACTGTATTTATAACAATTAGTCATAATAATGAATAAGTGTGAATTATTGTTGAATAATTGAATTGATAAAGTTATTTGTTTTTGTTATAATAAATGATATAAAGTTAGGTGATATAAAGATGAAATGAATGGTATATATTAAAGATAATGTAATAATTATAGAATTTCAAATGAACGGTGTAGATTGAAGATGATATTTAAATGAATGGTTTAGATTAAGGAAATCTTAAAAGATGAAATGAATGGTATAGATTAAATATAATATAGAATTTGAAATGGATGGTGTAGATTAAAGGTGTTCTTTAAATGAATAGTTTAGATTGAAGAAATTTTAAAAGATGAAATGAATGGTATGAATTAAACATTATCTTGAAATAAACAGTTTGGATTAAATTAAGAAATCTTGGTTATGATAAGATTTTTGGCTATAAATAGAGGCCTTAACTTAAGGATTTTTCATAAACTTTATTGCTCATTCTTTCTTTCACTCTCTAAATACTTCTTTGTGTAAGTTCTCTCTAAGTGTGCTTAAGTCATCTTGAGTATTTGTGAAGATCTACAAGTGTACGAGTACTGTTCAAGTTAATCAACCTCATTTAAATCAATATCCAGTCACGTGTTAAGGTAAGGGATTCCATCTTTTTCATCTTCCACTATTCAAACTTACTACGGTAAGGGATTATCATTCTTTGCTCGAAAATAATATTGCTTCTCTCTTACTCATAAGATGTGTCATTTATTTCCATGTATTAAATTGTGGGAATAACCTTACGGCGCGGATTACCGCATGTTGGTGAATAACCTTTCGTATTCATTCCTTATTAATCTCTGAGAATAACCTTACTGCGCAGATTACCGCCTGTTTGGTGAATAACTCTTCGTATTGAATTTTTATTAAATTATGGGAATAACCTTACTGCGCGGATTACCGCCTGTTGGTGAATAACCTTTCGTATTCATTCCTTATTAATCTCTGAGAATAACCTGATTATGCGAATTACCGCATGTTTGGTGAATTACTCTTTGTATTCATTTTTTATTTGTCTCTTGTGAAAATAATTTGTCTACACGAATTATTGTATGACACTTTTATTCCAAATTCGTTTGTAATATCATTTTCTTTCATATTCGCAAGTGATATTATTTTCCTTTATACTCGTAAGGGATATCAACTTTTTCATCTTCCATTATTCAAACTTATTACGGTAATATGTATCATTCTTTTCATACTCTTAACTTACTATGGTAAGTACTATTTAGTAAAGTTCTTGAAATGATTATATGTTCCTTAATAGTTTGTGCTTCATCTAATATCATTTTAATTGAACCTTCCTATTTTTCTAAACATTTCTATTGAACTGTAACCGTTATTCTGAACTGTGGATCTTGAATATCATTTTTAAATTTTACTCCATATCATGTTGACAATTTGGACATTATTTTAATCTACAAAAAGTAAACTTCCGATACTTATTGTTTATCTTGTTTCTTCTGCTCATCATTTGTATCACTGTTATTTGTACTAATCATCAAAAATTAAGCTGTTGTGAATATCTATGGCCGGGGGCAAAAATGCGATATAATTGTTGAACAGATGATAGGTTAAAGACGATATAATAGGTTAAAGGCAATACATCTGTTCGGTGTCTTTTATGACATGTGGTGAAAGTTCTCTTTGGCCCGTAGTGCAAAGATGAACTGTTGTTTGATATGATTATGACCAAAGGCTGAATACTGGTATAATCATGACCGTTGGTGTTATATTGAATATCTTTGGCCGTAGTGCAAAGATGAACTATTGATTTGCATGATTATGATCAGGAACTGTGAATTTGTATTATCATGACTAATGGTATTTCAGATGATAAAAGTTGATGATACTTTTTTGAAAAAGAGAAACAAGTGGACATTATAGTCTGCATTATTCTTCTAATAGATTGCTCATTCCATTACTATTATTGATCTGAACGTTGTTCAAGAATTTAACTGTAGTTTTTGATATAAACCTTGTAGTCTATTGTATTCTATCAAGAACTCAACTGTTGAAGGCTAACGATAATTTATTCGTTATTATCTTAGTCATGATATTTTTTTACTAGGCTATTTGAGCTTACCCTTTCTTTTTGTTTCATTGTTTTTCAATAGGAGATGAGAACGTAGCTGAGTCTAGCCGGGGGATAGAGTGAGAGTCCGAGGGATAGCTATCGTAGTCTTCATGTGTTGTAAAATAGTGTGGTAATAATAGTGAAGACTTAGTTGTGTATTATTATACACTGTATTGTTAAATGTTGTAATAATTTTGTTGTAGTCTTTTGACAACTCAAGTTTGGGTTATGTGGGCCCAGATTTGGGGGTTTCACAATAAATGCTTATGTGTTATTTGACTCGGGTGCTACTTGTTCATTTATATCTTATGAATTTGCAAAATGTCTAAATTTACCTTGTAAAAATTTAGATTATCCCTTAAGTATAGAAATTGTGAATAAATAAATAATCTCTATTAAACATATTCCTAGAAATTGTTATGGATAGATTATGGGACACAAGTGTATTGTAGACCTTATTCCCTTACAACTAGGGGGATTCGATGTAATTTTGAGAATAGATTGGTTAATTAATCATAAGGCAATGATTGATTGTCATCATGAGTGTATAAACCTTTTGACCTTATTACAGTCAAAGGTTATACTATTTAAAGGGAATCATTCACCTAGGGTAGTCTATTTGGTCAACAGTAATGCAGGCATAGAAACTATTTAGGAAGGTTTGTCTTGGGTATTTAGCTTACATAGTAGATACCCAACATAAGGGGTCAGAAATAGACCAAATATCGGTAGTCAAGGATTTCACGAATGTGTTTCCGAATGACTTACCTAGTCTTCCACCTGATATGGAGATCGAGTTCGTTATCGATTTAGCACCTGGAACGGTACCTGTTTCAAAGGCTCCGTATAGGATGACTCAAGTAGAAATGAAGGAGCAAATGGTGTAGTTGCAAGAACTGTTGGACGAGAAGTACATTCAACCAAGTGTTTCTCAATGGGGAACATCGGGTTTTTTTTTTTTTTTTTTTTTTTTTGTCAAAAAGAAGGATGAGATGTTGAGATTATGTGCCAACTATCAAGAACTAAATAAGTTGACCATAAAGAATATGTATCCATTACCTAGGATAGATAACCTATTTAACCGGTTAAAAGGGGCCAAATATTTTTTGAAGATTGACTTAGGTTAAGGTATCATCAACTGAAAATAAGGAGTGAAGACGTACCGAAGACAACATTTAGGACACGCTATATGCATTATGAGTTTTTAGTAATGTCCTTTGGATTTTGTAATATTCCGAATCTTTATAAGACTTGTAATATTGTTAAATATGATTAATAAAGATTGAGTTTGTGATCTAATCTATATGTTATGTGATTGAAAATATATGTTACTGTTTTAAGGTAAATGATTATACATGAAAAATAACTCAAAAAATACTATTCACTTAAACGATATTTTGTATCACACCATAGTATTTATACGAGTTATAAATATGCAATCACTATTAAAAAGTACAAAAAGTCAAAGTCAACTTTTTCATGTAACTAACTAGTTAACAAAATGAAGTACCTTAGCATGAAACTAGAAAGCTAACTAATTGGATAGTAAGGTAACTAGGTTTGTAACTTGGTTACTTTGCAAACTAAGTTAGAGAAATAAAACTAGGGTAATCAAACCATGGGGAACTAAAATTTTTTTTTCTTAAAAATCTTCACCCCTTCGTAAGAAAACCCAATAATGCTGAACTAATAAAGGAATATTTTACAAATTCATTATTCTAAAATATTATTTCTTTTTTAAATTATAAGATCAATATTGAATTTTTAAAGTCAATTTTAAATATTTTCAAACTCCAAATTAACATGAATTTATGTCAATTCAATTATGAATATTATAAACTACTTAAAAAGTACTACATGTTATATGAGTGATTTTTTTTAAAACTTTTATAAATTATGTCAATTTTAAATTTAAAAGTGTTTCAAAATAATTTTTAAAAAGTTAATATTAATCTTATAATTCAGAATAATTAAAGGGAGTATAAGAGTAAAATGTTAAAGAAAATGTTACATTATGTAACAAGGAAGAATAAGAAATTAAGTAAAGAACAAGTATAAGTGTATAACATACAAACACAACATCCTAATACTACACCCATTCTAATTAATAAAAAATGGGACATGACACTGAAATTCATGTTATGTCCCACTTTTTAATAATTAAAATGAATGTATTATTTGATTTTGTATTTAAATATTGTGTATATAAACTTGTCCTTAAGTAAATGCTTTTACACATGCAAAGTAAGTCATACCAGTAATCAAGAGTATTATATTACCTAACTAATATTCATGGTCATCATGAGTTATAATCTCACTTTGATAAGTGGATTAGGTACTGAAAGTTATAAAGGTATCTAATAAAAAAATGAGTAGGAAAATCATTTAATTAATTACAATATTCTTATAGCTATAATGGATCAGCAAACATAATATTTCATACCCTTTTCCCCATAGAAATAGGACAAGTAAGAAATTATTTTGAAAATATGTGTCCTGGGCAAATTATGTCGAGAAAATTAACAAAGTTAAATAATGAAGACTCTCGCGCCATCGAAGGAGTATGGATCTTGGTTCTATGAAATTAGTACTTCTTAATTCTGGGTAAAGGTCCATAACAAAAGTTGCATTGTATATGACAAAGTTACATCTCATTCATCTTAACTTGTTTAGAAAGCCATCTAAGGTAAATGAGATATATACAACTCTATTCTAATCAAATAAAAGTTTTTGTTTTGACCTTAATAAAGTATTGACCACCATAAGTTTGCTTAATCTAGGTACATACATACTCCTTTTGTCTTAAAAAGATAGCTTAAGTACATTTTTCATACAAATTAAGAAATTTAAAGTAGAATAAAGATATCAATTAATTTTGATTTTTATCCATAGTAGTCGGCCCTAAATATATATAGTACCTAGAGAATTTTTTCTTCTTCTTTAAATTAGTGGACCTGACCTATATATATAATTTTGAGAACAAAGTAATCTTCATATATAACATTTTATTGTACGTAGTTCATCTTTAAGAAATACTTTATCCGTCTCAAATTAAAAGTCACTTTTTGACTTTTTTGATTAAATTTAAAAATAATAATAATATAAAGATTTAAATGGTCAATTTAATAAAAGTAATAATCAAAATAAGACTCTTAATTTAAAATGAAGGTAATAATTTTTTTATATTTCAGTCATCTTTATGAAATAGATTATATAAGAAAGGAGAGGAGTGGAAAGGGCCATCTACTTGAATAATTTATTTGAGCACCAAGGGTAGTTTCACATATAAAACTTGTAATACCTGGTCCTTCCTTAGTCCCACATCGCCCTTTTTTAAAACTCCTTCCATTCCTTTAACCTATATATATGGACTTACCCCCTTTAGTTTTTAAAACAACTAAACATTAAGTACCTCCTATTTTGTGAGAAACTTTTTGTGTGAGGACCTTTTTAGTAAGGATCTCTCTAGTTAAATTTTTCAGTGTCGAGGACGTGGACGGACTGCGAACCTCATAATTTCAGGTATGTCTCTTTTTCTTTCTTTGTGTAATTATTTAATTTTGTGTGTTAGTTTTAATTTTGTAGTTTTAATTTTTGTATGCTATTTAGTTTGTTAGTTGATATATTTGGGTATATCTTTATTAGTAATTAGCATTTTGGAATATTAAATTAGTATTTTTGTAACTTGAAAGTTTTGACAAATAATAATAATAATAATAATAATAATAATAATAATAATAATAATAATAATAATAATAATATATTTATTAGTAATAGAATTAAAAATAGAACAAATATTTTTGTGAATATACTTATATGTATTTCGGAAGCATCAAGAATACTATTATTTATTAATATATATGTTACCGTGATTTGAATATATATATATATATATATATATATATATATATATATATTACTTTAGGTGATATTTTGTTTAAAATGGAAGGATTTCAGATTCGCCTAAGAGAAAGAAAATGTGTAAAACTTAATCAATTGATTAATTATTTATTTATCAATTCCTTTATTTGTTTAATTAGTTTCGACGGAGGGAATTTAACAAGTCAGTTTTGAAATATAATTTCGGGTATTATATTGCTTATTCCAGGTACGAATTATGTACTCCTTCAGTGATACTCCTTTGATTTTAATTTGTTTGTTTTGTTCCTCATTAGAATTTGGATATATTGTTCATAGTCAAATGCATATGATGGTTTTGTTTGATTTTAGATATTTACAACTTAACTTGTACTCTTTAGACTTGTTAAGTATGTCTGGTATTTATTTTGATTATATAGAAACGTACATGCTTGTATATTTGGGAGGCTTTGTGTCGATTTGTTTTGGTTTACCAAATGCGTATTAGAATCCCTTTGTTAATATTGTGTCGCATGTATTGTGACATGATATTTTTGTTAGAATGTACCGTAGGGTATACCTGAGCTATAACCACCTGTGGGGGTACCATAGGCATGTCTCCGGGCACTAAGGCATGACATTTTTCGTGGCGGTGTGATCAGTCCACAACGTCTCTATTTTGTGTTTCGGTGGACATTTGGTGTTTTGTTGTGGGAGGCGTATGGGTCGGCCTTAGCATTTTGTTCTGATCTGCGATCTGGTGTTATTTGTAGCGTTGAGCACACTTGTGACGACCTCGAAATTCGACCAACTTTATTACCTTAAAATTCGTATTTATTATCCATTATTTCCTTAACGTCCAAATTTCGGTCCGTTAATAAATCTTCAATCACTTTATTTAATCCACTAATTGACTTTACAATTATCAATTACCAAATTTTGCGGTATAAATTTTTCTTTTTCTCTTTCATTGTATTAAAGTATTTGAATATTTAAAATTCTTACTTTTCGATCCTAGTCCCTGGATCGTAACATTTACTTATTCTTTTCTTTTACCAGTGTCATAAAGCTCAACATTCAAAATTTAATATCATTTCATATCCGTACAACTATTCCTTGATTCAAAATTTTTAATTACACATATCATAGTTTCTATCGTAACCATTATATTGAACTATTACAGTTTATACATTAAGGCTATTCATCATATCCGGATCTAACATATATGTACATACATAACATCAATGTAAACTTTGCAATTTACCCACATTGAGTTATACAACTGAAAATATAACAATTATATTCACAACCTTATAGGGTGATCCGTCTCTAATATAATCTGATATTCTTGAAATTTATTTCTTTACCTGCAAAAGTTTATTTTAAGCAAGTAATGAGCACAACGGCTCAACAAGTTCAACAGTTAACACATTTCATACTTCACGTAGCACATATCTTAACATGCTCGGTGTGTGTCATATATCATGTGTTGTGCTTATACTTGAGCAATATATCTCATATATATTCATATCGTTGCACAAAGTACACATTGTTGTCATATTAATCACGTATCACATAGCACATAATTTGTATGCATTTGAATAAATATTAACATATCATAACAGACAACATTTAACATTAAAGGACTGAAGAACTTGCCTGTATTGTGGAATTAAATAATAAATACCCTTTTAATCATGCTCATCATACAACCTATGATCATAAAATAATCAAATAATAATTATTCATCTCTTTATGATATTAATTTCCTTAATTAATATTATCTATAATATAATTAACCCTACCCGTCGATTTATTTTAGGGTACTGGGTCAATTATTAACTAGTATGGTTAATTATTTTAACCTCATTCCTTAATATATTTATTTAACTTAATATCAAACATCTTCAATACGGACAATCCGGCTCATTGGATAAAATTTAATATATTTGGTTATTCGAAATTTTTTATTTAACCATTTTCTAAATTGTAACCTTATTAGATTAATATTTAAACATCATTTCTATATTTTTAGTATTTTTCTATAATTTTTAAACATTTATTTGCTTAAAAACAAATTTTTGGGGGCATTTTGGTAATTTCCGCGGCTTTATGGCATAATTGGCATTTTTCGGGAAGATCAGGGGCAAAACCGTAATTTCTGAGGCCAAGGGACACACTCGGTATTAACGGAAAAGACTAGGGGCACGCTGGTAATTTTCAGCGTGTCGGGCGCCGCGCATTGCGCGCGGCCTCCCCTTCCAGCCAAACAACGTCGTTTGGCCCCCTGCTTCCAGAAATTTCCACCGCGCAAGGCATGGCCATGCCCTACTACTCCAAAATGCCATCATTTTATAGCCGCGGAAAAAAAAAATGATCGCGCGCAATGCGCGGTCAACCTTGTTTTTTTTTTTTTTTCTTCTATTATTCTTCTTCTTCCGACAGTAACCAACTTAGCCAAAATACGCCATTTTTTATCATTATTTCAACAACACAACACTCCAAAAATCATATAATTTACATATCTTCATCCAAATATTATTTAGAGTAACTATTCTAATTACTCTCTATTTTTCCATAAACTTTATTTAACATCATAAATACCACAAATAATCAAATAATTTAATTTTTATACCTTCCTTGAAGTTTTCTCTACCCATGTTGGCACCAATTTTCCTCTTCCCCTTCCTCTTGGTGGCTATGGTGGCTACGGTGGTGGAGGGTGGCGGCTTCGGGTGGGAGAGAAAATGAAATGGTTTGTTTGCATGCATTTTCTAGTTCTTCCTTTTCTTTTTCTTTGCTTCCTTTTTCCTTTTATAAATAAGGCAACTTAACCACTTTGGATAAAAACAATAAGTCCACCGCCTCATTTCCACGCTAACCAACTTTATTGTAACGACCCCGAAATTCGACCCACATTATTACCTTAATTTTCATATTTATGACACATTATTTTCCTTACGTCCAAAATTTCGGTTCGTTAATAAATCTTTAATCACCTTAATTGATCCATGAATTGATTTTAAAATCATCAATTATCCAAATTCTCGTATAAATTTTTCTTTTTCTCGATTCAATCGTTGTATTAAAACATTTGGATATTTAAAATCCTTATATCTCGATCTTAGTCCCTGGATCGCAACATTTACTTTTTCTTTTCTTTCTGTTACCAATATCGTAAAGCTCAATATTTAAAATTTAATATTGTATATAAATCCATACAACATCTTTCGTTTCATAAATCATAATTTAATCATTTAATAATCTCTATCGTAACATCTATCTAGTACAATCACAGTTCAAAATTTAACTTTACTTATCCTGACTGGATTCAACATATATGAACATACAAAATATCAATATAAACTTAACAACTGTATTCACGTTAAATTATGTTATTGAAATATAACAATAACATTCGCAACCTTCTGTGAGTATCTGTCTTTATATCATCTGATATTTTTGAAATTTATTTCTTTCTTGTAAAAATATATATTAAGCAAGTAATGAGCACAATGGCTCAGCAAGTTCAACAGTTAACACATTTCATGCTTCACGTAGCACATACCTTAATATGTTTGGTGTGTGTCGTACATCACGTGTAGTGCTTCTAATCAGGCATAATATCTCAAATATGTTCATATCATTTCACAGAGTACATATAGTTGCCACATTAATCACGTATCACATAACACATAATTTGTATACACTTAAAGCAAGAATTACATATCATAACATTCAACATTTAACATTTAAGGACTGAAGAACTTGCCTGTGAGGATCCGAATTTTCAGAAATTATTTAATAAAAATTAAATAAGAATTTAATTAACAGAATTATTAAGATTGTTTAAATTATTTATGATATTTTATGTGAATTAAGGTATGTGATGAGATTTAATTAGTAAATTAAATCTGTACAGAGATCATGATAAAGTATGTTGAATTAAAATAATTAAAAAGTAAATAAATTATTTAAAAACAATTTATGAGAAATAAAAGAAATTTCTGGTAGAGGTACAATAAATTGTACGATAAAAGTATTGTGAAGGTGCAGGAATTAGTATTTAAATAATGTTATTAGATATGAAATGAATATATATACATTGGTATATATATGTGTGTGCATGTTTAATTGTGATAATTATTAAATTTCATTAATTATGGAAATAAAGGGATTAATAATTAAATTAATCCAATTTTAAATGAAAAGCGAATGAGAAAGTTAATAAAATTGTAATTATTGAGAATTATGGAGCAAGTTTAGAAATTGATTGAGAATAAATGTAATTATATAAATTATATAATAATAAATTATTATATAATTTATATAATAATAAATTATATAAATTATATAATAATAAATTATATAATTTATATAAGAAAATTAAAGGGATGTATAAAGGAAATTATAATTATATAAATTATATAAGGATAATTATATAATTTATATAAGAGTATTAGAATAATGAGAGAATTAATGAATGTATAATTATTGATTATATAATTAATTAATAATTATGGAGGAATTTAAGAAATTATTTAAAAGGAGAATGTAATTATATAAATTATATAATATTAAATTATATAATTTATATATAAAGAAATTAATGTGAATATTAAAGAAATTGAATAATAAATAAGAAAAAGGAATGTTTTAAGTTATTAAAAATTATATTTATGTATAATGAAATTATTATGACTTTTATGAAAAATAATATTTCAGAAATGTGAACATGTTAATGTAACATGTTGTCCAAGTAATGAAGTGAAAAATTATGAAAAATAATTTTTATATGTCCTATGAATTATTTTATGAATTTTGGAGGTATAAATTACCTCATATAATTACATGCATGGCGTTATGCGTGTACAAAATTTGTCAAGTAAAGTATCCAAAAGAGGTATTAAAATTATTTATAAACCACGATATGATTTTTGGTGAATTAAAATAAATATTTTATATACATTATATAAAATATTTATTACACGTAATTACTACGTAATGTATTAAATTCATTAATTAGCATGAATTTGGAACGTTCGAGAAGCAACAAAGTCGGTGGACTTGTTTTGGTGTTTAAAATAGTTTAAGACTTTTGGCTATTAAAAGGAAGAGAGTTAGAGAAAAAAAAAAAAAAAAGAGAAAAGAAATCAAAACAAAAAGCAACAAAAAAAACACAACTCTCTTTCTCTCTTTGCTCTTCCACCGTGAACACCACCACCCGCCACCACGTCAACCTCCATGAGCCGCCAAGAGGATGCCATCCAAGTATGGAGAAGCATGAAAAGAAGAAAGTTAAGCTTTGAAGGTATAAAAATATTTTTATTAGAATTATTTTGGTATTTTAGATGGTAAAATAATTTTATGGAAAAATTGTAGATAATTAGTATAATTATTCTAAATAATTTTTAGATGTATACCTATGAATTTCATGATTTTTGGAGTGATTTTGTGGTGAAAAATTGGAACAAAAATGGATTAAATTGGCTTAAGTTGGTGCACTGTTCGCGGGAAGAAGGAAGGAAAATTCTGAATGCGCGGCTGTAAATTTCGCTGAACCACGGGCCGAAACGATGTCGTTTCGGCGCAGGGGGAACGGAGGACCGCGCAATGCGCGAGGGGCTCAGGGAACGGCTTCGAAATGACGCCGTTTTGGCGTCGGAAGCGAAGGGCCGCGCGCAATGCACGGCCGACGACACGCTGGAAATTACCAGCGTGCCCCTGCTCTTTTCGGTTAATACCAAGCGTGTCCTTGACCCTTGGCAAAGTACGATTTTTCCCCTGAGTTTTTCGAAAAATACCGAACGTGTCCCTAGCTTTGTAAAATGACCGGAATGCCCCTGAACTTTCCGGAAAATGACCAGCGTGTCCCCTAGGGCACGGAAATTACCAAAATGCCCCATAAATGATTTTTAATTGAAATAAATGTTTAAAAATTGTTTAAAAATTATAGAAAATTATAGAAAAATACTAGAAATACAGAAATGATGTTTGGGCATTAAAATTAATATTTTTGTAAAAATATTAAATATTGGGGGATTAATATTTAAATGTTTAAATATTAATCTAATAAGGTTATAATTTAGAAAATGTTTAAATAAAATTTTCGGGCAACCAAATATGTTAAATTTTATCCGATGAGCCGGGTTGTCCGTAGTGAAGGCATTAAATATAAAGTTATGTTAATATTTTAAAGGACGAGGTTAATATAATTAACCATATAAATTAATAATTGGCCCAAAGATGATATTAATTAAGTAAATTAATATCATAAAGAGATAAATAATTATTATTTGATTATTTTATGATCATAGGTTGATCGAGTAAAGGGTATGAGCTATCAATTTAGTAATTGGACGTTCAGGCAAGTTCTTCAGTCCTTTTATGTTAAATGTTGGACTGTTATGATATGTAATTCTTGTTTTAACTGCATACAGATTATGTGCTATGTGATACGTGATTAATATGACCACAATGTGTACTTTGTGCAACAATATGAATATATATGAGATATATTGCTATAGTAGAAGCACAAGCACATGATGTATGACACACACCAAGCATGATAAGGTATCTGCTACGTGAAGAATAACTGTTGAACTTAATGAGCCGTTGTGCTCATTACTTGCATAATATAAACTTTTGCAGGTTAAGAAATGAATTTCAGAAATATCGGAATTAAGTGTTAGAGGTGAATTGCCTAGAAGGTGGGAAATGAAATTGTTATATTTTTAACATCATAATTTAATGTGAATACAGTTGCTAGGTTTATATTGATATTTGTATATAGATATATGTTGGATCCGTATAGGACGAATAATTTTAAATTATGAACTGTGATTGTTCAAGATGATGGTCAAGATAGAGATTATTATATGTTTAATTATGACTTATGAAACAAGAAAATTGTATGGATATGAACAATATTAAATTGTGAATGATGAGCATTATGCTATTAGCTACAAGAAAAGAAAATAAAAAATAAAGGTTGCGATTGAGGGACTAGGATCAAAATGTAAGGATTTTAAATATCCAAATATTTTGATGTAATGATTGATAAAAGTGAAGAAAAAAAAATTATGCGAGAATTTTGATAATTGATGATTTTAAAATCAATTATTGGATTAAAGAAGGGATTAAAGATTTATTAACGAGCCGAAATTCGGACGTTAAGGAAATAATGTTTCATAAATATCAAAATTAAGATAATAAAGTGGGTCGAATTTCGGGGTCGTTACATTGCCTGAAGTCCAATTAATTAATTTGATAGCTCAAACCCTCTCTCGGTCAACCTATGATCATAAACTAATCAAATAATAATTATTTATCCTCTTATGATATTAATTTAATTAATTAATATCATCTATGGGCCAATTATTAATTTATATGGTTAATTATATTAACCTCGTCCCTTAAATATTAATATAATTTAATATCAACTCCTTCATTTCGGACAACCCGGCTCATCAGACAAATTTTAACATATCTGGTTGTCCCAAAAATTTTATTTAATCATTACCTAACCTTTAAACTCATTAGATTAATATTTAAAATATTTAAATATTAATCCCCAATATTTAATATTTTTACAAAAATATTAAATTTAATCTTCAAACATCATTTCTATATTTTTAGTAATTTTCTATAATTTTACTATAATTTTTAAATATTTATTTAATTAAAAACTGATTCTGGGGGCATTTTGGTAATTTTCGCGCCCTAGGGGACACGCTGGTCATTTTTCGAAAAGTTCAGGGGCATTCCGATCATTTTACAAAGCTAGGGACACGTTCGGTATAACCTGAAAATGCCAGGGGCACGCCGGTCATTTCACCACGTGACCGACCGCACAATGCGCGGCCCCTGCTTCTGCCGAAGCCAAACGGCGTCGTTTTCCCCTGCCGGTTCTTGGCTTCCGCGCATGACGCGGCTTCCCTTCAGACCGCACCTAAAACGACGCAGTTTTACTCGGCGTACGAAGAAAAAAAATGGTTGTCACGCATTGCGCGACAACCCAGATTTTTTTATTTTTTTTTCTTCTTCTTCTTCCCAGCGACAGTAGCCAACTTAGCCAATTTTCACCATTTTGATCAAATTTTTCTCAACATAATTACACCAAAAATCATAAAACTCATAAATAGATATTCATAAATTATTTAGAATCATTATTCTAATTATCTCCTATTTTTCCATAAACTTTATTTAACAACATAATACTAAAACAAATCATATTAATCAATATTTATACCTTCCAAAGCTTAAATTCTTCCTTTGATGGCTCCAAAACCTTCTCATTTCTTGGTGGTGATCTATTCCGGTGGTGGCATGGTGGCTATGGTGGTGGAGGATGGAGAAGAAAGAAAATGAAGAGAGAGTTTTGTGTTTATTACTTGTTTGTTTGTTTGTTTTTCTTTTTCCCTTTTTATTTCTTTTGTTTGCTATTTATACCCAAACCTAACTTTGGCAAAAATCCATTCCACCGACTTAACTTTCCAATGCCACCACCGACTTAATTTTCGGATAAGTTAGCATGCAACTTAATTATTTTAATACATTACATAATTATTACGTGTAATAAATATTTTATATAATGTATATAAAACATTTATTTTAATTCACCAAAAATCATATCGTGATTTATAAATAATTTTAATACCTCTTTTAGGTACTTTACTTGACAATTTTTGTACACGCATAACGTCATGCATGTAATTATATGAGGTAATTTATACCTCCAAAAATTATAAAATAATTTATAAAAATTACTTATATACTTAATTAGTATATGAATTATATACTTTATTAGTATATAATTATTAGTATATAATTATATACTTGATTAGTATATGAATTACTTATATACTTAATTAGTATATGAATTATTAGGAAATTATATGAGGTAATTTCCTTATATAAATTATATACTTTATTAGTATATAATTTATAAAAATTACTTCCTCCTCTTAAATAATATTTAAACCTTCACCATATTTATTGATTAATTAAATAATCAATATTTCTAATTTTACTAACTTCCTCATTCACTTTTATTTAACTTTGGATTAATTTAATTATTAATCTCTTAATTCTCATAATTAATGAAATTTATAATTATCAATTAAACATGCACATATATATATATATATACAAATGTATATATATTCATATATAATTCATACATCCCATATTACAACACTATTTACATAATAATTTCTATATTCCCACAATAATTAAATTGTACAATTTACTGTACCATTACATGGAATTTCTTTTATTCCTCATAAATTATTTTTAAACAATTTATTTACTTTTTCAATTATTTTAAATCAACACAATTCATTACCATTTCTACACAGATTTAATTTACGAATTAAATCTCATCCCATACATTAAATCACATAAAATAATTAATTTAACAACCTTAATAATTTTATCAATTAAATTATCATTTAATATTATTAAAGAAATCTTGAAAATTCGGGTCCTCACATTTATCATTTTCGGATTTTCCCATAAAATCATGCATAATTAATAATTTAATACATTACGTATTTATATAGTGTAATAAATATTTTATATAATGTATATAAAATATTTATTTTAATTCACTAAAAATCATAAATTGATTTATAAAAAAACATTAACACCTTTTTCAGGTACTTTACTTGACAAATTTTGTACACGCATAATGACATGCATGTAATTATTTGAGGTAATTTATACCTCCAAAAATCATAAAATAATTCATATAACATATAAAAATTATTTTTCGTAATTTTCACTTCGTTATTTGGACAACATGTTACACTAACATGTTCACGTTTCCGAAATATTATTCCTCATAAAAATCATAATAATTTCATTATACATAAATATAATTTTTAATAAATTAAAACATTTCTTTTTCCTCATTTATTTTCCATTTCCTTACTATTTACATTAATTTTTTTTTAAATATAAATTATATAATTTAATATTATCTAATTTACATATTTACATTCTCCTTTCTTAAATAATTTCTTAAATTCCTTTAAAATTATACATTTATTAACCTTTTCATTAATTTAACCATCTTATATAAATTATATAAATTTTTTTATATAATTTATATAATTATTCTTCCATTAATATTTTACTTTACTTTCCTTATATAAATTATATACTTTATTAGTACATAATCTATAAAAATCCCTTCCTCCCCTTAAATAATTTCTAATCATTCACCATAGTTATTGATTAATTATATAATCAGTCTTTTTAATTTTACTAACTTCTTCATTCACTTTTTATTTAACTCTGGATTAATTTAATTATGAATCCCTTTTTATTTCCATAATCAATGGAATTTAAAATTATAACACTTAAACATGCACATATATATACAAATAAATCTATATACATATCTATTTCATATATATCACTTTACCTCGTAACGTCATTTAAATAATAATTTCTACATCTCCACACTAATTTTATTGTACCATTACATGTAATTTCTCTTATTCTTAATAAATTATTTTTAAACAATTTATTTACTTTCCAATTATTTTAATTCAACGCCAATTATCACTATCTCTGTACAGATTTAATTTACCAATTAAATCTCACCACATAACTTAAATCACATAAAATATCACAAATAATTTAAACAACCTTAATAATTCTGTTAATTAAATTCTTATTTAATTTTGTTAAGAAAGTCTGAAAATTCGGGTCCTCACAACACCTTTTCAATTTGCATGCATTTAGATCCGCAGTCCGATGTGTGACTTCTATTTTGTTTTGTTTTGTTTTGAGGTCGGTATGAAATAAACATAGCCATTCAGTTTAGACATTTATGTTGTTCAGTAAATTAGTTCAGTTCAGTAAGATTATGTTATTCAGTTTAATTGATTTTGTTAATCTCAGTTTGGTTCAATTGATTTTGTTATTTGTTTCAGTTCTTATTTTTTCACTCTATATCCGTACTAGGCATTTGACTCATGCTATATTTTTCTTCCAACAGGTATTCAGGGGAATGAAGGGCGAGTGTGAAGAGAGCTTCCTTTTTGTTTTGATATTCTGTTTAGAGTTCGTTTGTGCATAGTTTCCCTGTTTGACCTGTGAGTTATGGGTAGACATTTGGGATAGGTTTTTGTTCTGTTTGAAATTTTGTTTAGCTACCATATGAGTTTGTATTCGAATTTGCCTTAAATCAATTTCGATTTCGTCCGTTTTGTTTTGTCGAGGGCTCGTAAAACCATTAGAAGTGATGGAGGCAGTGATAATGGTGGCAATGTTGGTCGGCACCACGGAGGATTTGTGTTCACCTTGTAATATAATTAGGTGACAGATACACAATATTCTGTTTTGGCACTCTTTTAGTTGGTAGTCGTGAGACTTGTATTTATTTTGACTCTACTCATTCGATTGTTTCATTATTTCTTTGTTCAGCATCTTGGTGTGCCATTTCTGTCCTTAGATTCTGCTATGTCTATTGCTGCTCCGATGATAAATTTTTTTTTTTGCTATCTCTGATTTGTAATGAGGTTGTTTCTATTAGTTTTGAAAATAAGAATTATGGGGCTAATCTTCTGTCGATGCGTATATACGATTTTGATGTGGTTCTTGGGATGAATTGGTTGGATAAGTACGAGGCCACTATTGATTGTTAAGAGAAGAAGGTTATCTTTGGGAATTTAAAGTCTCCAGATTTTGTGTTTCAAGGTTCACGACGGGGTAATGTGGTGAAATTGATTTTTGTTTTGAAAGCTGAAAAGTTGGCGGCTAAGGATTGTGAAGAGTATTTAGCATTTGTAAATGATACCTCTTTGAGAGAGTTGTATTGGAAATGTTTTAGTCGTTCGTGAGTTTTCTGATGTATTTAATTAAGAATTATCAAGGTTTTCATTGCAACAGGAAGTTGAGCTTATCATCAAACTTGTTTTTGGGTGCAAAGTCTATAAGAATGTTATGTGGCACTAAACAACAGGCAAAGCTAGGCCCTGGGTCGTGTTAGGTGCAAGACAATGTTCAATTATTAATTACAAATATTATGTAAAAGATTTTAATGTATAATAAGTAATTTTATTTTGTACAACCCTTATGTTTGAATCTATTGTACAATTGATTAAGGATCAAAATTGTTAGGATAATCTGAATTAAATAAACTCTGAACAATCCTTATGATTGAAAATATTGTAATCATTATAAAAGAACTTAGGGATCAAATCTGTTAGGTTGATCCAAATTTTAGATAGAAAAATGTAATAAACTAGGTTGAAGATTCGCAGAGCAGACAAATCAGCAGAATAAAACAGTATCGACGTGCATTAGAGTGTATTATCCAAACTTCAGAAAATATGTTAAGGTCTTGTGCATTAGAGTGGTCGACTAATTGGGATGATTAGTTGAGCCTTGTTAAATTTGCTTATAACAACAGCTGATATATAAGCGTTTGGATGATTTCATTTAAGGCACTGCATGGCAGGAAGTGTGGGCACCAATTTGATGGATAGAGGTTAGTGAGAAGGCCATAGAAGGGTTTGAGTTAGTTTGAATCACTACGGAGATTGAAGCTATGACTAAGGATAAATTTAGGTCTGCTCAATCAGTATTCGACAATTTAAGTTAATGGGTTTCAGTCTGCGCTTTATTGTCCATTTGAGATTTAAGAAAGGGTTGGTGAAGTCACATTTCGGTTAGCTTTGCCTCCACAATTAACTTATGTGTATAACGTCTTTCATGTCTCAGTGCTAAATAGTTAACATTATCATCTATTACACGTGGTGCACTATTCGCTTTGATAGGATTCTAGAAGAAAAACATTTTGTTTATTTTGTGAAAATTTTATTTGAGCAACGTATTTGCCTTTAATTTTGATAATTAGGTTCGTTTCATTTTATTTTTTTGATTCCGGGGACATAATCCTTTTTAGGGAGGGGGGGGGGGGGGGATAATGTAATAACCGATCCTTCCTTAGTCCCACATCGCCCCTTTTTAAAACTTCTTCTATTCATTTAGCCTATATATATGGACTTACCCCCTTTAGTTTTTAAAACACCCAAACATTAAGTACCTTCTATTTTGTGAGAATTTTTTTTTGTCTGAGGACCATTTTAGTAAGGACTTCCCTAGTTAAAATTTTCGATATCGAGGATGTGGACGGACTGCGAACCTCATAATTTTGGGTATGTCTCTTTTTCTTTCTTTGTGTAACTATTTAATTTTCTGTATTAGTTTTAATTTTGTAGTTTTAATTTTTGTATGCTATTTAGTTTGTTAGTTGATATATTTTGGTATATCTTTGTTAGTAATTAGCATTTTGGAATATTAAATTTGTATTTTTGTAACTTTAAAGTTTTGATAGAAAATAATAATAATAATAATAATAATAATAATAATAATAATAATAATAATAATAATAATAATAATAATAATAATAAATATTTGTTTATAATAGAATTAAAAATGAAAAGAATATTTTTGTGAATATATTTATATGTATTTCGGAAGGAACAAGAATATTATTACTTATTAATATATACTTTACCATGATTGAAATATTTATGTATGTATAACTTTAGGTAGAATTTTGTTTAGAATAGAAGGATTTCAGATTCGCCTAAGAAAAAGAGAATCTGTAAAACTCAATCAATTGATTAACTATTTATTTATCAATTCCTTTATTTGTTTAATTAGTTCCGACAGATGGAATTTAACGAGTCAGTTTTGTAATATAATTTCGGGTATTACATTGCTTATTTCAGATACGAATTCCGTACTCCTTCAACGATATTCCTTTGATTTTAATTTTTTTTTGTTTCTCATTAGAATTTGGATATTATTTGGATATATTGTTCATAGTCAAATGCATATGATATTTTTGTTTGATTTTAGATATTTACAACTTAACTTGTACTCTTTAGACTTGTTAAGTATGTCTAGCATTTATTTTGATTATGTAGAAACGTACATGCTAGTATATTTGGGAGACTTTGTGTCAATTTGTTTCAGTTTAACAAATGCATATTAGAACCACCCCTTTGTTAGTATTGTGTCGCATGTATTATGACACGATATTTTTGTTAGAATATACCGTAGGGTATACCTGAGCTATAATCACATGTGGCGATACCACATGTATGTCTCTGGGCACTAAGGCATGATCAGTCCACGACATCTCCATTTTTTAGTTTCGGTGGACATTTGGTGTTTTGTTGCAGAAGGCGTATATGTCGGCCCCTAGCATTTTGTTCTATTCTGTTCTGCGATTTGGTGTTGTTCGTAGTGCCGATCACACCTTTTCGATTTTGATGCACTTGGATTTGCAGTCCGATGTGTGACTTCTGTTTTGTTCTGTTTTGTTTTGAGCTCGGTATGAAATAAACACAGCCATTCAGTACAGCCTTTTATGTTGTTCAGTAAATCAGTTTAATTTAGTGGATCATTTCAGTTCAGTAGATTAGTTCAGTTCAGTTCAATAAGATTATGTTATTCAGTTTAGTTGAATTTGTTAATCTCAGTTTGGTTCAGTTGATTTTGTTATTCGTTTCAATTCTTATTTCTGCACTCTATATCCGTACTGGGCATTTGGCTCATGCTGTGTTTTTCTTCCGACAGGTATTCAAGGGAATCAAGGACGAGTGTGAAGAGAGATTCCTTTTTATTTTGACATTCTGCTCAGAGTTCATTTGTTCGTAACCTCCTCTTCCACTAGTCGGGAAAAGGGGTGTTACAAAACTTCAAAATAAAAACTCCTATTTCCATTACCATTTTTCCTCTCAACTCTCCCTCCACCAAAGATCAACTACCCTACCAAAACCAATGGACAAAGAACAAGAAGATATGCAATTTCTTGGACTCTTTGGCATCTACAAAGAGAGCTTCAAGATCGTAATTCACATGGAGAAAAATCTTTTGTCAAATAACCCTAGCCCTAATTCTCCCTCTCTCTTACCTTCATATATTCCTAGCCCACATGGAAATATCCAATCTTCTCTTCTGGAAAATTTGTCACACTCACACACCCAAAGATTTGAATCCTCGACCTAATGGTAACCATGAGGTATGTCATACCACTTTAGCCAAAGGCTCTTGATCTATTATCTTTTCAAGGCCGCATACTTCACTTTCCTCCTCATTTTTTTCACTCCTTTCCACTTCTGCCGTCGTATACACCATCGCATGCATCTACACTGCCCGCGATGTGTCCTTCAAAAAGGTCATAAGCGTTGTCCCAAAGGTCTGGAAGAGACTAATGGTTACATTTTTGATCATTTTCCTGGCAATTTTTGTTTGCAACATAGTTGCGATATTAGGCCTAAATTTGTGTTTATAATTGGTAGAAACGCCACTCTTGTCCTTGTCATACTCATGTTGATCTTATATGCGGTAGGGTTTGTCTACATGACAATTTTGTGGCAGCTGGCAAGCGTTGTCACCGTGCTAGAAGACTCGTATGGACTTAAGGCCATGATGAAAAGTAAAGGTTTGATCAAAGGAAAGATGTGCGTGGTATTAGTAATTTTTTTCAAGTTGAATTTTTCTCTTGTTGGGATTCAAACTTTGTTTGAAATATTTGTTGTGCATGGACATTCGTTGGATATGTGGAAGAGGGTTGGATCTGGGATGCTGTGTTTCTTGTTGCTTTTCAAGTTGATATTTTTGGGGCTCGTGATCCAGACGATTATATATTTTGTTTGTAAGTCGTATGACCATGAAAATATCGATAAGTCATCGTTGTCGGATCATCTTGAGGTTTATTTGGGAGAGTATGAGCCATTGAATAAGGTGAAGGACGTCAGCTAGAGCAGTATAATTATCATGTTTGATTGAGTTCCATGTGATGATATAATTATATGTGAGGTTAATTAACTGGTAAAAAGTAAATGAATTTTACTACCAGTTTTCATGATATCAAATAAGTACGATACAATACTAGTAGTTGTTTCGAGTGAATTTCGATAGTAGTGTTATAAAAATCCTGATACCAAATAGTTTATTTGGATAATTTATAGAATTAAGTTATATTTTATATAACAGAAATTACAATTGTGTAATATTTGTATAACAAAAAACATTTGAATCCTAAGTCATTATCATATAAAATGCAATTTATTTTATAAACGGTGTAAATCTCTATCATATAGAATGCAACTAATTTTATCCACCGTGTAAATAAACTACAAAGATATGTCTGGAATGAGGATCTGTCTTATGATAGCTATGCACTAAACCAACACAAATCTCTTATAGTTATCGGGAAATTTACTTCATGTATGTTTTATGTACCTTTTTTTAAACTTATGCATTGTCCTGCCCCACTGAGTGGTTGTTTTGTATGGTATGCCAGCTATAAACATGTATGTATTATTGGTTTTTATACAGCTTAATTTTTGAAAATAATTAAAGAGAAAAGATGAATTATCTAATCGGAGTAGAATAAGATAAAGGTATAAATATGTATTGGGCATTATAAAATGTAATGACCGGCAGTAAAGTAATGCAGTGTGATCAATTATATAATCTAAATATATACTGTAGCTGTGTAGCAATAACTAAAATCACAATTTGTTCATTATGCCCTCGTCATGAGAAAGCTTTCTATGTAAAGAAGTTGGTCATCAAAAAAGATTTAAAAGTTCTCTTAACTTAAAACTTTGATTCATGTAAGTCTATGTGTGTATATATGGTTAAAGTTAAGAATTAGGGAAGAATATGTGTTTAGAGTTGGAAGATTTTGGTGAAACCTTAAGCTATAAGGTTGAACATAAGAATTTGTAGGGTATTAGGGTATTTGCATGTATATGGCATGTTATACACTATAATGTATAGAGATTGTCAATTTGAAGGCTAAAATTGGCTTTGGTAGAAATATGTTCATGTAAGCATAATTTAGAAGTAAATGAATGTTAAGCAATTCACTTGTGTTTAGTGTAAGTCTACAAAAGTTAGAACAAAACTGTGTTTCAAACAATCGAAATCGATCGTTTCGACTCAAAATGGATTTTTATGAACAAATCCCGTCTCGTGCAAAGTTAAGTTATTTGAAAGGCCTAGACATATCTTATATGATGTATGTGAGCTATGTCAGGTGTTAGAATGAAGTTTGGAAGCAAATGGACAAAAATTACAAAGTTGATAAAAATGAGTTAAAACGCTCTCCTACGGGCTATTGCTTTGATAATTTTAAGAAGTCAAATGAGTCAAGTAATATTTTTGTAAAATATTAGGTAGTAAGACCTAGCTATCGTCCAAATTTGAGCTTAATTGGATATAAGATAAAGGAGTTAAAAATCAGCAAAGGTAGCGCAAAAATTAAAATTCTTGATTCTAAACACTGCGCCTAGGCCCAATGTTTTGTATTAAACATTGCGTCGGGGCCAAGTTACTGTTCATGGCTGAGAGCTTTTCGCAGCCAGCGAGTTCAGAGCGCGCCGAGGCGGTGAAATTTTTTTAAGTTTTCAAAAAACTATATTTTGATGTGAAATGATAGAAATAGGTTATGTAAGCCCTAAATTATTATATAATGGACAATTTAAAGGGTGTTAAGGCATAAAGAAATAATGAATGACATAATATGACATGCCTAAAGCTAAGTTAAACCATGTTATGGGTTATGTAAAAGGTCGAGAATGAGTTAGTATGTATTATTAACTTATGGAAGGTATAATACATTAAATGTAAAATGATTAGAGACGAGTGGTCCTGTATTTATGATTTAAGTTTGAAAAAGATTGTAGAACATGTTATGATATTATAATGACATGTAGGTTAAATGTGGATAGATAGTTTGGAATGAGCAAACCGACATGATGAATGATAGAAAGAACGAACGAGGAATGTAAATGTTATGTATATAAAGCGTAACAAGCAAGTTTCCCAGAGTTAAATGTGATAATTGTTCTATGTGGACTATGTAATATTAAAAGATTTGAAATGTGCACTTCATGCAACTATGTGTTTTAACTGTTAAATGCAATGTATGACATTTATACACAACATGGTAAAGTATGGAATGCATGACACATGATTATGAACTGCAAGCATGAAATGTGTTATCTGTTAG
Source organism: Hedera helix (assembly GCA_947179155.2). Classification (NCBI taxonomy): domain Eukaryota; kingdom Viridiplantae; phylum Streptophyta; class Magnoliopsida; order Apiales; family Araliaceae; genus Hedera; species Hedera helix. Next base: position 21,743,006 of record OX359275.1, on the reverse strand, counting down.
ACTTGTTGAGCCTTTGTGCTCACTCTTGCTATGAACTAACAATTTCAGGTAAAGTACGAGAAGACCGAAAGTTCCAGTGAAGCTAAAGGGTAAGGAGTGAGAAATATTTAAAATGACATAAGGTATAGGTATTGACGTCTTAGTTTTAATTTTAAACTTTGTCGTTAACAAAGAGATGTATGTTTTGTAAATCCGTAGAGATTGATTTGTATGTATGTATTATTTAGAGAAAGATTGTAATGAGGTAAGATTAATGTATTAGTGTAAGTCGAGTCTTATAATTGATGAACTCGCATGTTCGGAACATGTATCATATAAGCAGGGCTATGTATGATAGAAATAAATGGTGAAAGTATTCACAGATTATGTCATATAAAATCATAAATTATATGATTTGAATTGTAATCGACTATGTCATGATATATGCAATTATGATCTGAGTTCTAAGATAGAGAATGTGAAGGTTATGATTCTGAGACAAGTAAAGAATGTAAGACAAATAAATAGATTTATGAACTTTATTATGTTCTAATAAATGGTTTTAAAGGATAAATGTATGTTTTAGCACCCGAAATTGCCATTAGTAAATGATGGGAATTCGGGGTCGCTACAATTACTCTATCCTTTCATAGAAAAATTTGCTAACTGGGATGTTCAATTGCAGAAATATCTGAATGGTTGATGACTGGTTTTTATACCTATTTATTTAATACATTTGAACTTGATGATGTTGTGAATTCTTTAACATTTTTAGTTAGTTTTATATATTTTTATGTATTATTGTAAAATATTGTTAATATTAATTTTATGTGTTTTGATTGTATTTTAGTTGATTTATATTAGTTATATATGTTTTAATTATTGATTTTATAAAATATCTCAGCTAGATGATATTTTGGTAATTATGGTGCAACAGAAGAGCGCCAAGGCGCCCAAATTAAAAAGGAGAATGGCACCGTGGTGCCCAAGCCCCTAAACGCCTAGACGCCCAAATACAAAGGAATTAGAGGGCTTAGGTGCCTAGGCTTAATTTTGGCTATTGATTTATGCAAAAATGATAGAAAAGGAAGCAAAAGCGTTGAAAGAATGAACAACCTCATTTTCCTTTTCCTTTGGGGCTGAGAGAGAGGTGATTTGGGCGAGAGAGAAGAAGAACAACGGTAGTTTTCTACCATGGGAAACCTTCGTTTCCTTTGATTCTTGATCTCAAATCATCCTATTTTTGGAATCTTACAATGAAGAAGATGAAGAGCAACCAAGGAAGCCATTGATGGAGCCATGGATGTGACGCCCCCAATTCAAGTACTAAGACCTCAAATTTGGTGCTCATGCAATAATACATTCAAACACCTCTAAACAACATATAATACTAATGCAAAAATAAATAAACATAAGTTGTTTATTATAAAAGGTTCACTATAGTCCTAAGGTCTATAACCTTAAATAAAATACATCATGAATACACTATAAATATTAAAAAGGGATCATGATTTACCAAATAGGATAGTAATATCAAACTATCCCTAAAGCATTCCCTTGTCCTTGTCATTCTTAGAATGCTCAGGCTTAACTGTAATTAGTTCATGATATATATAGCAGGAGTGAGAAACTACTATGCTTAGCAAGTTTAAAATAATTAATAAAGACATATCATGAATAAATTACAAATGAAATGAAGTACTTAACAATTGAAGGTAGTTGATGAATTTACTGATAGAATAATCAAAGTTCAAACGAAGACATGAAGAATGATTATTTACTGTTGAGTGGTCCAACCGACCATGAACATTGACAAAGAATTAATCATTTGAATAACCCTTTTATAGTTCAGTTTGTACTCGGGGGGATCAGCCTCTTATACACCATGTGTATGCATACCATTAAACTCTAAACGTGTTGGACAAAAGACACTTATAATCCCCTATTTAGGGTCTGTTTTCTCAGTACAAGATTTTTCGCAGCAACTACTGGTTTGTATAGCTTTTAAAAGTATTAACTTTATATATCTAGCTGGAACAAATGACATAGACTATTTCTTGAACAGTTCATGTAATGAATAACTTTAAATAATTTATAGTTCAATAATAGAACAATATTTCAAATGCACAAAGTGCGGATATCAATAATTTGCATTTATGTGGAGTAATTAACAATACAGTAAACCACTAACATGCTTGAAAATAATAATTCAAGTTTGAGTTAGAAAACTTGTCTCAGTTGTAGACTACAGCTTACACGACTTAAATTATTGTCCTTGAACGACCTAGTACTAAATAGGTTTATCTATCAATTAGTAACGTACATAAGATTTCATATATCACTATCAAATAGACTGTCAGGTAAATACATAATTTCCTATTTAACAATACGTAGCTTATAAGTCAATATTATCACACTTGGATAATATCTTAATTACCAAATAATATTATTATAATATGAATAATATCAAATTCACTTACTAATGTTATTAGTTAATTAATAAAATTTTAATTGATCACTACTATTATTAATTCCCTAATAATATTTAACCACATATTGTTATTATTAATCATTTAATAATAATTTAATCAGTTACATTTATTATAAATCAATTAATAATAATTTTATCACTTAATATTATTATTACTAATTTAATCATTTACTATTATTTTTAATCATTTAATAATAATTTAATCATTTGATATTATTATTAATCATTTAATAATAATTTAATTATTTACAAATATTTTAACTACTATTATTATTTAATAATATTTTAAATCATTTAGTAATATTTAAAAACTTAAACAATTTAAATGTAAATTGTTTAATTATTTTATTAATTTATTTATTCATTTCCTTTATTTATTATTTAGCATTTAAATAATAAATAACTAATTTAATTCCTTTTTATTTACTTTATTTATTATTTAATACTATTTAAATACAAAATAATTACCTTTATGTATTTTTTAATAAAATTAACTAATACATAATTAATTATGCTATTATCTTTATTTCTCTTAAGTCAAATGTATTTATCAAAAATACCTACTTGACTTATTCTTTTTATATATCTTGGATATCTTTAGTATATTTTATTTTATATACAATTTTCTTTTTAATTTTTCAACCTTATTTGCTATTTTTAAATAGTCTATTACTGGCCAAAATGGCATCATTTATTAAAAATTTAATTTTCATTATAATATTCTTAACTTTATACAATAGCTTCCTTATATCAGAGAATACTTCCACTAATAATTTCATAATTTTTGGAGATATGATTTTCAAAATATTTTCGTATTATTCTTTTAAAACTTGGAAAATCGTTGGCTCATAACTCCCTCATCCCAAGTCGGATAGAGCGCATTTTTGGACAATGGCTGATCTACACAATAAAACATCATGTGTAAAATGGCTGGAATTTTTAGAGTAAGAAAAGTGGCCAAAACATCCCTCACAAAATTCTGGACAGTTACGTTTTCCTAGATTTTTCGGCAAGAATTGTTTTGCTAGAAATATCACTATGAATAGCTCGTTTAATATTTTTTAGTCGTTCCACTTGAAAAATCTTCGTATATTATAGTAATAACACCCAAAGTTAAAGGATCTTGAATATGACTTACGAAACGTGAAAAGTAAATCCGGGATTGGACTGTCCAGTTTAAGGGTTTTTCGGCGAAAATCGATTTCATGTTTTGATCAAACTTTTCAACATAAAAGCATACAAATACACAAGTTAAGCACATTATACCCTAGATCTATCCTTCTAACATATATCTAGACATAATGGTTTTGGAAAATATTTTTCTACCAAATAAATCATATAAAGCACAATAAAAGCTTCAAAACTAGGGTTTGATGGATTTTTATACCTCTTAGGCTTATGAGCTCTCTTTCTCTCCTTTCCAAAGTAGAAGATGAAGCTTGAGGACATACAATGAAACCCTCCTAGTTGTCGAGCGCCCCCCCCCCCCCCCCCCCTTTCTTGTAGCTCTCTAGGTATTTTCTTATGAACTCTCAAGAACACTAAGTGTTTTTAATATTTTCTCTCTTTTGGTCTCTAGGAAAACTCTCTCAAATGGACCAACTCTTGTGCACTTGTGAGAGGCTTATATTTATAGAAAATAGCTAAGTATGCTTACGATCTCCTAATCCACCAACCTTGATTAATTAACTTAATTAAACAAGAAACATAAATCCACTTTTTAGGGGACTTGATGGGGCATTGGTAAGGCTTTTGCATTGGAGTAAAATGAGAAGCATTGAGCTTTGTTCCCTTACTAGACTCCTCTTATTGCCAGCAGCCCCCCCCCCCCCCTTCCCCCAAATTTGATTTATTTTTCTTTTTATTTTAATAGATACAAGTTGGTAATATATATATATATATATATATATATATATATATATATATATATATATATATATATGAATTTAATCAATTCTTTGGGCTTTCAATTAAATTAACTTGTGCCTTCAATAATTAAAGTAATGGGCGCTAAGTAATTAATTCTATGGGCTAGGTAATTAATTCCATGATCCAAGCATTTAATTGATACCCATTTAATCACATAATGTTAATTAGTAACATAAATTAATTCTACCACTTTAAGGTTAACATTTAATAGATTCATGGACTACTATTATTAAATGTTACAATTGAATTAGTTATATTAATTAATCTAATTAAACTTGCCTTTAATAAATTAATTTAATATATCAAATAATTGGTTTAATTATAAACCCTACCACATTCCATTAAGTTATCGATTAGGGTTTCTAACTTATTGTTTCTCAATATTAATATTTCTAGGATAGTTCATTTGGTTTAAATAAGATCACCGAGTGAGCTTCTTCTTTAATTAAATCCGCATACACATAGATATGATTATTCATTAATGCATAACAAAATAAAAATTAAATTTATTTCATTGATAAATACTAATCAAATATATTTGATGTGTGTCGTAATATTGACGGTCATTACATTCTCCCCCCTTTAAGAATTTTGTTCCCGAAATTACAACCATAAGGTTACTAAAAAAGATTAGGATAATTCCTCCTCATATTTTCTTCCAGTTTCCACGTAACTTCCTCAACCGCGTGATTTCTCCAAATAACCTTGACCAAATATATAACATTATTCCTTAGCGTTAGCCCCTTCCTATCTAGTATCTGGATACGAATTTTCTCATACAATAAATTTTTCTCGACTTGGACTGGTTCGTAGGATATCACATGCTTGTAGTCAAGTTTATACAACCGTAACACTGAAACATGAAACACACTGTGAATGTGCTCAAGTTCAGGATGTAAGGCAACCTTGTACGCCACTTCACCCACTCGCTTCAGAACTTCAAATGCTCATACGAACCTCAGACTCAGTTTTTCTTTCTTGTCAAACCTTATCTTCCCTTTCCAAGGAGATACTTTCAAAAATACAAAGCTACAAACTTCAAAGTCTCGCTTCCGACGATGTAGATTGGCATACTTCTTCTGATGATCTTGAGCTGCTACTAAACGAGCTCTTATTACATTAATAACATCCACGGTTTGCTGCACCATTTCAGGTCCTCACAGTGTTCGTTCACCAACCTCATCCCAACACAATGGCGTGTGATATTTCCTTCCATATAGCGCTTTATGCGATGACATGCCAATACTAGCATGATAACTGTTATTATATGCGAACTCCACCAAAGGTAGATGGGCATCCTAATTGCCTTTTAAATCCATCAAGACTGCCCTAAGCATGCCTTCTAGTGTCTGAATCGTTCATTTACTTTAGTCATCAATTTAAGGATGGTACGTCATACTCAACCTCAACTGCGTTCCTAATCTTTCTTGTATGCTTCTCCAAAAAGTTGACGTGAAGCGCGGATCTCTATCAGACATAATAGATACCGGCACTCCATGCCATGACACAAGCTTCTTTATATATAACTTTGTCAACTGCACCAAATTATACCTTATCTTAATCGGTAGAAAATGTGTATATTTGGATAAATGATCCATGATCACCCAAATCGCGTCGTAACCCTTCTGTGTTAGTAGAAGCACATTCAAAAAATCCATCGTGACGTGTTCCCATTTCTACTCCGAAATTTCCAACGGTTGCATCTGCCCACCCGATTTCTGATGCTCTACTTTAACCCTATGATATGTCAAATATCTCCCCACACATTCCGCCCCACACATTCCGCCCCACACTTCTCATTTGCCTCTTCTGGATACTTGACCACCAATTCTAGTCTTTCCATATTTAATTAATTCTTCTTGGGTTGTCAGCATCAACAACTTTTCTCTACCCTTTCTGCTTAGAGCATCTGCCACCACATTCGCCTTACCAGGATGGTTTAGAATTTCACAATCATAGTCTTTGATTAATTCCAACCATCGTCTTTGCCTCATGTTCAGCTCCTTCTTAGTGAAGATACACTTCAGACTTTTATGGTCTGTGTATATCTCACATTTCCCCCCTTACAAGTAGTGCCTTCATATTTTCAGTACGAACACCACCGCTGCTAACTCTAGTTCATGAGTTGGATACCCTTTCTAACAATCCTTTAACTGTCGTGAAGCGTATGCTATGACCCTATCGTGTTGCATCAGAACTCACCCGAGCCCTTTGTGTGACGCATCACTGACTACCATAAATTGTCGTATCATCTGGTAGTGACAATACAGGTGTTTCACGAAGTCTCTTTTTCAGCTCCAAGAAACTTGCTTCACACTTCTTCGTTTATACAAACTTCACCGTCTTCCTCGTCAAATTTGTCAATGGCTTTGCTAATTTCGAGAAATCCTATATAAACCTTCTGTAGTAACCTGTTAATCCCAAGAAACTTTCGACTTCTGTTGGCATCTTCGGCTATTCCCAATTTATAACTGCCTCCACCTTTGCTAGATCTACCGACACACCATTTTTATCAATTACATGCCCTAGAAACTGCACCATTTGTAGCCAAAATTCACACTTGGAAAACTTCGCACAAAGCTTCTCCTTTCTCAAAGTTTCCACTACCACTATCAGATGTTCGGTGTGCTCTTCCTCCGTCTTCGAGTAAACCAAAATATCATTTATGAATACAACAACGAACTTATCCTAGTGCTGCTTGAACACTCTATTCATCATGTCCATAAATGCTACTGGCGAGTTTGTTAGACCAACGATATCGCCAGAAACTCAAAGTGACCGTATTGAGTTCTGAATGATGTCTTCGATATGTCCTCTTTTCTCACCTTCAGCTGGTGATACCCCATTCTCCAGTCAACCTTTAAAAAGTACTTCGATCCCTTTAGTTGATCAAACAGATCATCTATCATGGGCAACGAGTACTTGTTCTTAATCGTAACTTTGTTCAACTCCAGGTTGTCGATACAAAGTCTTAACGACCCATCTTTCTTCTTTACAAATAATATCGGTGCTCCCCATGGAGACACGCTCGGTCGAATATACCGCTTCTCCAATAATTCCTGTAATTTTATCATCAATTCCTTTATTTCTACTAGAGCCATATTGTACGGTGCTTTCGATATTGATGCTGTCCTCGGTACTAAGTCAATTACGAATTCCACCTCTCTATCTGGCGGCAAACTAGGCAACTCATTTGGAAAATATCTAAAAATTCCCTTACCACAGGTATCTTTCCTACTTCACCCATACTCTCTGAGTATCAATCATGTAAGCCAGATAACCTATGCAACCCTTCCTTAGTAGTTTCCTTGCTTCCATCATCGTCAGACAACAAGATTGTCTTGGTAATTTAATCCCATAAAATACCACCTTTGACTTACTTGGAGTCTTCAAGTTTATACTCTTCTTCTGGCAGTCAATCACATCTCCATGATTAGATAACCAATCCATTCCATGTATTACGTTAATTTCTCCTAAACATATTGGAATTAAATTCACACACAATTTATATCCCCTTATCTCGACACAACAATTCTTATATATGTACTCTATAGGGATCACTTCCTTATTTGCTACTTCTACATTCATTGGGTTCTCTAATTTCTCACAAGATAACTTTAATTGATTAGCAAATTCATTTGATATGAAAGAACAGGTAGCACCTGAATCAAATAATACACATGCATTAGTAATATTGATCAGAATAATACATGCCACCACTTCCTTCGATTCCATGGCATCGTGGACGGTCATATTGAAAGTACATGCCACCGACCTGTTCTGTTGTGTCGGCCCTCCAATTGTTTAGTTTGTTGTTGTTCCTCTGATTTGAGCTCCCAGAATCGCTCTTTCTTTTGATGATCAGGTGAACCATAATAGAAACAATCTCCCCTTTTTACCTTCAGGCATTGTGGAACAAAAGTGCCCCAGCTATCCACAGTTGAAACATACACCATTACCCCTCATGCACTCCCCTGAGTGATTCTTCTCACATTTTTTGCACTTGTTGCTCTTCTTAGCCTCACTTTATGGCTTTCCAGAGCTCTGACTATCATTCCATTTCCTTTTGTGAGGATTTCTTCCTCCACTGTTATTCCATTCCTTATGCCCTTCATGGCTCTTCTTCTTATGGTCTTGCTGATATTTGGTCAATGCTTCATTCCCTTCTTCAGTGATGATAGCTTTCTCTATCAATGACGAAAACGTGTTGATTTATAGCACTGCAACTTTTCTATACACCCAAGCCTTCAGTCCTTGTTAAAACCTCCTAGTTCGCTTGACCTCAGTGTCTACCTATTTCGATGCAAATCTGGCCAGTTCGTTGAATCTTGTAGCATAGCCAGCAGCTATCATGTTCTCTTATTTCAGTTCCAGGAATTTTACTTTCATTCTCACTTGTATACTCTCCAAAAAATAGTTTTTGAAGAACAACTCCCTGAAACGTGTCCACATTATCACTCATTCTCCTGCTCGATTTTTGTTGGCTTTCTACTAGTAGTTTGGCTCTCCCTTCAACATGAAGGTAGCAAATGACGTTTGTTGTTCCTTGAGCGACCTCGAACACTTTTTCCATCTCTTTCACCCATGTCTGGCTTCAATTGGATCGGTAGTTCCGCAAAACTCCGGCAATCCTACCAGTTTGAAATCCTTAAAGTTTGCCAAGTGAGTCCCTGGTTGATCCACTACAGGCAGTGGTCTAGTCTGCATGATTTTTGCAAGTATAGCTATAAAAGCTCTCATTGGGTGTGTTGGAAGTTCCTCATTATTTATCGACTCCTCTATGCGTGGGATTCTATTTCCTTTTCTTGGCCGCATGGTCTGATGTAAACAAAACCTTATGTTATTTATTTTGTGTTTTTACATTTCATGCGACATTTATTTATGTTTACATTTAACAGTTAAACACAATTCAATCTCAATACACATAGATAAAAATAACTGCATTTATATTAATAAACCATCATTTAATACATCTAGTGACAATCTGTGGCATATTGCCATAAACGCTAGCTATCTCCTAAAAATAGAAAGTGGGGAAACCAACCTACCCCTATGACAAAAGAAAAGTCGGGGTTTATTACTATCCCAAGTCTAAACAAAATAGTGGGATTTACAACATATACCAGTCCCTAATATGAACAAAAGTGAGAACTAACTGTATGTATATACAAGCTAAAATAGTGACATAGCTAGTGACGGTACATCCCACGATAAATAGCCTCTGCGTGCTCCTGCCAGGTGATCATGTTAACTACCCTACAGCTCACGAAGCGGCACTCAGGTCCTCATCCAAGGGATACCTCCGAATCCGGCTCCTCAGCCTATCGAAGGCTGTATCCATTGCAAAGCCCAATGAATCAATCCTGGATGCCCCAACTCGAACCTCTCCCTCTAGATCGTCCACTCTGTTGGCAGCTTTCATCCACTCATCATGAACACGGATCTTGTCTGCTATCTCCAAATCAAACTCAGCTATCATTTCTGCCAACTGTGTTTGCAATTCATCCCTCTCCGTCCGGAATCCCTCAGCCTAGATCTTGGACTGCTCCATCTTACTAACCATGTCTAAATTCCTCTCGAGGAGATGATGTACCATAACTCCTAGTAAAGTAGTAGTATGACGACGCCCATACACCTCAGCCTCCAACTCAAAAATCCGAGTCTCCTACTGCTCTCCCCTCCCCTCTTGCTCTAAAATCTTCTGGTCCTTCTCTATCACTTTCTCTGTCAACTCTGCATTATCTCCAAGTGTCTGGTACACTAGAGACCTATACTGATCCTTTCTGTCCTGAGGATCCTAATTCTGATCCTCGAAGTGGCAGATTCGCTCCTCCACTGACTGAAACTCAAACAACCCTCTAGGCTCTTAGGCGTCTGTGAACTCCTCCTCTAGGTCATCCTTACTAGCCTCCTCGGGCTTATCCTCGCTGGTCTCCTCTCATCCTCCTCGTACTCGCTGTAGAGCCTCACCACCCAGCCTATAATAGGATCTCCGTCAGAGTTTGACTGATGCTCCTCCTAAAGTATTGGCTCTAAAATGTGTAACTGCTCAGTATCTAAAGGAATATCCCGACACTCTCCTTGCTCTGCCTTTGGGATATGCTCCTTATCAACGGGTGGTATCTCATGACCCGGTACTATAGTATACCATCCTGAGATCGTATCCCCACGGGAATCTCTCATGGCTCATCCTCTCTAGCCCGACTGGACTCTCCCTATTTAAACACCCTACAACCACAGACAAGAAATAATAATGGCAACACGTTAGTAACACAATAAAATATAATCATTGATGAAATGAGAAAATATTTAATCATGTACAAAAACGGCTCGATGAATTTCCACAATCCATCTATAGCAGACTTAATGGATCTCCTCGATCCATCTCCTAGCTTACTCGATTTGAGTTTAATTCTAAGGTTATAACCTAGGTTTCACAGATCCTAAAGTTTATAACCTACAGCTCTGATACTAACCCGTAACTCTCCCAAATTCAGGTACCAAGACCTCGAATTTGGTGCTCACGCAATAATACATCTAAACACTTCTAAATAACATATAATACTAACGCGAAAATAAATAAACATAAGTTGTTCATTACAAAAGGTCCACTATAGTCCTAAGGTCTATAACCTTAAACAAAATACATCATGAATACACTATAAATACAAAAAAGGATCATGATTTACAAAATAGGGTAGTAATATCAAACTATTCCTAAAGCTTACCCTTGCCATTGTCCTTCTTAGAATGCTCAGGCTTAACTGCAATTAGTTTATGATATATATAGCAAGAGTGAACAACTACTATGCTCAACAGATTTAAAATAATTAATAATGACATATTATGAATAAATTGCGAATGAAATAAAGTAATCAAAAATTGAAGGTAGTTGATAAATTTACTGATAGAATAATCAAAGTTCAAATGAAGACATGAAAAATGATTATTTACTGCTGAGTGGTCCAACTAACCATGAACATTGACAAGGAATTAATCATTTGAATAACCCTTTTTATAATTCAGTTTGTACTCGAAGGGATCAACCTCCTGTATACCATGTGTATGCATACCATTAAATGAACGTGTTGGACAAACGACACTTATAATCCCTTATTTAGGATTTGTTCTCTCAGTACAAGATTTTTCGCACCAACTACTAGTTTGGATAGCTTTGAAAAATACCAACTTTATATGGCTAGCTAGAACAAATGGCGTAGACTATTTCTTGAACAGTTCATGTAATGAATAAGTTTAAATAATTTTCATTTCAATAATAGAACAGTATTTAAAATGCACAAAGTGCAGATATCAATAATTTGCATTTATGTGGAGTAATTAACAATACATTAAACCACTAATATACTTGAAAATAATAAGTCAAGTTTGAGTTAGGAAACTTACCTTAGTCGTAGACTGTAGCTTACACGACTTAAATTACTGTTCTTAAAAGACCTAATATTAAATAGGTTTATCTATCAATTAGTAACACATATACAATTTCATATATCACTACCAAACAGTCTGCCATGTAAGCACATAATTCCATGTTTAGCAATACGTAGCTTATAAGTCAATATTATCACATTTGAATAATATCTTAATTACCAAATAATATTATTATAATATTAATAATATCAAATTCACTTACTAATTTTATTAGTTAATTAATAACATTTTAATTGATCACTACTATTATTAATTTCCTAATAATATTTAACCATGTATTGTTATTATTAATCATTTAATAATAACTTAATCAATTACTATTATTATAAATCAATTAATAATAATTTAATCACTTACTATTATTATTACTAATTTAATCATTTACAAATATTTTAACTACTACTATTATTTAATAATATTTTAAATCATTTAGTAATATTTAAAAAGTTAAACAATTTAAAAGTAAATTGTTTAATTATTTTATTAATTTTTTTCTCCTTTCCTTTATTTATTATTTAGCATTTAAATAACAAATAACTAATTTAATTCCTTTTTATTTAATTTATTTATTATTTAATACTATTTAAATAACAAATAATTATCTTTACGTCTTATTTAATAAAATTAACTAATACATAATTAATTATGCTATTATCTTTATTTCTCTGAAGTCAAGTGTATTTATCAAAAATACCTACTTGACTTATTCCTTTTATATCTCTGGGATATCTTTATTATATTTTATTTTATACACAAAATAATTTTATTTTAATTTTTCAACCGTATTTACTATTTTTAAATAGTCTGTTCCTGTCCAAAATGACATAATTTATTAAAAATTTAATTTTCATTAGAAAATTATGGAATTTATAAGGTAGCTTCTTGATATCAGAGACTACTTCCAGTAAAAAGTGCATAATTTTCAAAGTTATACTTTTCAAGATATTTTCGTATTATGCTTTTAAAACTTGAAAAATCGTTAGGTCATAACTCCCTCTCCGAAGTCCGATGGAGCTCTTTTGTGTATAGTGATTGATCTATACCATACAATATCATGTGTAAAATGATCAAAATTTTTACAGCAATAAAAGTGGCCAAAATAACTCTCACAAAATTTTGGATAGTAGGTTTTCCCAAATTTTCAAGCAGGAACTGTTTTACTAGAAAAATCACCATAAATAGCTCGTTGAATAATTTTCAGTCGTTCCACTTGGAAAATCTTCATATCTTATAGTACTAACACCCAAAGTTGATGAATCATGAATATAACTTACGGAATGTGAACAGTAAATCTGGGAACGGACTGTTCAGTTTAAGGGTTTTCCGGCAAAAATTGATTTCATGTTTTGATTAAACTTTTTAACATAAAAGCATACCAATGCACGAGTTAAGCACATTAAACCCTATATCTATCCTTGTAACATAGATCTAGATATAATGGTTTTGAAAAATATTTTTCTATCATAGAAATCATATAAAGCACAATAAAAACTTTAAAACTAGGGTTTGATAGATTTTTATACCTTTTAGGCTTATGAGCTCTCTTTCTCTCATTTCCAAAGTAGAAGATGAAGCTTAAGGACATCTAATGGAACCCTCCTAGTTGCCGAGCCCCCCCCCCCCCCCCTTCTTGTAGCTCTCTAGGTATTTCCTTATGAACTTTTAAGAACAATAAGTGTTCTTCCTATTTTCTCTCTTTTGGTCTCTAGGAAAACTCTCTCTCAAATAAACCAACTCTTGTGAAATTGGGAGAGAATTATATTTATAGAAAACTAGGGATAACCCGTGCCTGAAGGCACGATGTAATTAATATAACAATTGAGTATTATATCCAATATTTTTAGATTGAAAAATCTAAAACTGTTTTGGACTCTTAGTTCCATAATAGAACTGAGAGTCCAACTATTAATACAAAAAGATTGATACTCAATCCAGTCATAGTTTCTTTTTAGGCAAACATTAATGTGCTACTCATTCCCAACTTAAAATTAGTTCTTGGCAGGTTTGAGCAATTAATTGATTGACGATAACAGGCTCAAATTTATGTAATATAATATTTTCGGGTATCCCACACACCTTTCTTTTATTGACAAAACGGAATGAGAAGTTTGACAGCATTTATTTGTCTCCAGTATCTCTAACCATCGATCAATATGATCAATGAATAGTATTTCCTGTGGAAAAATTTAGTACTGCAAGCCATTTAGTAGGATCTAATGAAGGGGAAAAAAGATGTAAAAATAAAAAAGAATTATTTTTGCATATACCCAAAATTATAAAATGAGTCATCTAAGTCCAAACAAAAAAGTATTGTCATAACACCAACTAAATCTCATCACCATAACATTTTTTTCCTTTATATTTTTTTCTTGAAACTGAACAAAAGATTATCATACCATGAGTCAGAGCCTACTACAATAGTTGCTCTCAATATAACCCGCAAACACACCAACGGATGACACATAATTGCCCGTCCCTGAAGGCACGACGGATATTAAAATTTCAAAAATACTCTATTACCTAAAGACTCTTTGCAACCTAAAATAACTTACAAATCAATTAGAATAAATCTTAACCGTCCCTGTGATTTCCTACCCAAATCAATTTACATGTGTAAACGTAACGACCGCAATACCCAAAAAACAGGAAAAGGGCGTCAATGCTAAAAGGGTGCCCATGTTGTTTACATGCAATTATTATTATTATTATTATTATTATTATTATTGGGAGCATTGAGCCTTGTTCCCTTACTACACTTCTCCTCCTATTGCCAGCAGCCCCTGATAAGTAGGTTTTATACCTACTATTTCGGTACCAACTTGCTTAACTTTCGCTCGTTCTCATTAGTTTTTATTTACTATTCATGCTTTTATGTCGCTTTTGTAGGTTTCATGCTCCATAGCTCTTTAATGGCCTTTTTCGTCTTTTTGTGGACAAACCGGTGTGTTTTGGACTAGAACTTGTGCGGGGAGGAAGAATAGCAGTTTTCAGGACAAAATTGGTACGAGGAGGGTGTGATATGCGCGAAGATCGGATGCAGCAGAAAGCCATGCACAAATTCCAAGACTGGTGCACGGCGCAACTGCACTCTAATCCTTCACAAACACTGTGCAGCTGCGCAGTCCCTCTGCATGCTGCCTGACTGGTGCACGGCGCAGCTGCGCCGAATTCCTTTACAATTGCTGCGCAGTCCCTCTGCTGGCTATTTGACTGCCGTGAGGCGCAGCTGTGCCCCATCTCAGTACAAACACGGCGCAGCTGCGCCGGTCCTTCGCACCAAAATCTGATATGACTTATTTTAAACGGGCCAATTACAAACTCCTTACTACAGTGATTAGAAATGAAGCGACTGGGGCTCTATATAACAGAAGTTCAGTTTAAGTGCTAAAAGATAGAAGATAAGATAGAGAATAGCTAGTTCAAAAGGAAGAGGAGAGAGCTCATTGTCATATTCATTCTTTGTTTTTTTTGTTCTCTCTTGTTCCTTGTGATTTAGCAAGAGTAGTTTAGCTTAGGGCTGGACTTTGGAAGTTTGAAGCATTGTGTCAACATTGGAACTCCGGACTTGAAGAAGAGAAACCGAGCTTTGCATTTCTCTTCCTTTTCATTTGTAGCTTCAATGTATGAACATTTGTGGATGATGGTTGTTATTTCTATTATGAACTAACTTCTCTTATGGGATTATAATGAAACCTTGGGTTTAGTTCAATTTGTTATGCTTCCTTGTTTTGGCTAAATGGTTATGTATGGATTGTCTAATGTGGTTTATTTTCATTGTTTAATTGTTTGATCACCAATTACCATGTTAACTCACATGGAACCGAGATGGGGAGTGTGAGTTTAGAACCGACCATGTTAGCTTGTGTTCATGAATTCACATGACATTGGATTGCATGATTAGTGCTAAGGATAGACATATACCGAAGCACCACACGTAGTCTTTTGAAAACTTGTGCTTAAACTCATTTTTCTCTAGGTCACATAAAGATATAGTGATTTAATTAACTTGGGTGTTATTTCCCGTTTTGTTGCCCTTGGGTTGGATCTGGGTTGGATATAGGTATGATGCAATGAGATTTGGTTATGCTTTAGTTTCGCGTTTTCGACTAACAATCCGAGATAATCAGTTAGGTTTAACAGGAAGTAGCACAGTTGAATGACACCCTAGGTGAAGTTATAATCCCATGCCTCCTTTGTCTGTTTAAAACGTTTATTATTTAGTTGTCTTTAATTTTCATAACTTAGATTTAATTCACAATTCCTTGATTTACTTGACCACTGTTTAAAGAAGCCAAAATAATTATAAAACTGCTGGTTGATAGTGTAATAATGATTCATAGTCCTCGTGGGAACGATACTTTACTTATTCTATATTACTTGTTGACCACGTGCACTTGCGTGTAAGTGTTGATTTGTCATGCGTACAGTTTGGCACCCAACAAGTTTTTGGCGCCGTTGCCGGGGACTTTGCGTAGTTTTTATTACTTTCATCGTCAGTTTAAATTAGATTGGTCTAGTTAAACAATCTTTTTGTACCTCATTTCTTTTTATCTATTTCTTTGGTTTCAGGTACTTGTGACTTGTTCATGCTAACTCGAGCAAAGAAACGTAAGCTGTTGGCTCTCAACGACAACGTTAATACACGAGTTCAACAAGTGATTGAGGTTAGCTCTGACAGTCAAGAGGGCTTTAAACAGCCAGAAATCATGATGAGTATTTTCCCGATGAGCAGCTCTTCACTGTTGTCGACGCCAGGATTTCGTCGTTTCGTTTTTTAAATATTAAAAGCCCCTTTCCAATTTTAGCCTTTAGATTAAGATGTGTTTTTTGAAAAGGGTCGGCTTAGTGTCGAAGGGGTTTCGAAAGGTCGATTTTTAATGAGCCAATTGACCAGAGACGCCAGTTGGTATATTTGAAAATGGATGTACCAACTCATCCGAATTTTATTTTCGTAATCGCTGGCTCATATGTGACTCCGAATTAATTGGTCTGTGAACCGAGATTCATAGAGTTCGAGGGCTTGCTTAAGCGAGGGGAAGGTGTTAGGCACCCCCCGACTTCCGTGAAAACACAGTTACCGCAATCTCAATGTTTCCCTATCCTTTCAAAATCCTAAAAATGTATGAGTTGCGTGTGTGTGCGTGCGTGCCTAGGTGATGGTTATGGTGAATTTTGCGTGAAAATCGCTTTGATTTCTTATGGAAAACGTGTTTTGTCGGGAAAGCGTTTAGACGTCCTTTGACCCAAATGACAAGGCTTCGTTTTTTATAATAAAGATTGATTTTAATTTCGAAAACGATGAGGTTTTTTTTATTATATGTCATTTTTAGAAAACAATAATTTTTAAACTTTTGTCAAATAGGAATCGAGACTATACATTGCCTTCTAACAGTAAAATCAAATAAAATGAAGGCAACTTCTAGAACTCTTTAACCCTATGCACAAAGTTTAACGAAAACGTTTGTCTATTTTTACGAAATCATTTTTTATGATATTTCAAAACCAATTGGAGCCTTTTCATCAAACCGGAATCAAAGTTCGCCACAACTCTTAATTTTAAACCTCGTGAATCTAATATCCTAATTTGATCGATTTTATGAAAATCTTCATCTTTTCATTCCAAAATTCATTTTCCATGTCGAAAGGGAAAACCAAGCATTGAAATGGCGTTGGAGTTATTCATGGGTATGTGAGCCATCCAAATAACTCCAAACACCCACAATCGAACATTTTTACTATTACGAGGCCTTAAACCCGATCACAACTTGGTATCACTTTTAGGCCCGATATTACAGTAAATAGACCCCTTGCAATGATTACATACACCCTATTTGGTCCATCATCGGGATTCGATCACGAGGATCTATTCCCTAGGCTCACAATCACCCAAATCGCCGCACGACCATACCAAAGCAACTTAGCTATACTAAACTTCTTACTGTGCTACACGAATCAAAAATCCCAATGCCAACACTACAAATTATCCATAAACACAACGAACTACATCTCACCGTACGGATGTCATTGGGACATTAGGAGGAAGTTACGTTTACGGAACCCTCGCTAATGATCCCTAATCCACGGATCCTCAATGATATCACAACATACTATGTTAAACAAATCAAAACACAAAATTACAATAACAATACAAGCAAAAGATTTAAAGAAAACACCTCCATTTCACCTTGCAATACATCGATAAAAGCATTATATTCCAATATTTGAGCAAAACCCAAAAGAAAACCTAACTATTTGAGCAACAATCAACAATTTATCACTCAAAATAACTCCTCCTGAGCCTCTCTCTCTTCTTCTCGCATTTTTCTCTCTCTAAAACTTACCAACTTCTCTCTTTTTCTTTTCTCTCGGGTGGAAATGGCAATGTATAGCATTCCGCAGGTGCAACTGCAGCTGGCCGTAGGTGCATCTGCGGCTGGGCTCGCTAGCCGCCCGCGCCGAATCCTCGGCTTCCGGGTTATCTCCTCGAGTCGCGCACTGTCCCCTTTGTCAGTGGCCGCAGGTGCACCCGCGGCTGCCCGGTTTGCTTTTTTCAATTTCCGTGTCACGCGGTCTTAAATTGGCAATTTCTGCTGTATTATTTTGGAAGGCTGTTTCTTGATACATGAATCGTTTTAGTGCATGGTTCTCCGGGAGCGAGGCCCCCTACCGCTATAAACGTAATGGTCCGTTGCCGTCTTTGGCGATCGCATCGGGCTTTGTCTGGATTGACCGTATGTCTCGCCTCAAATGACTCGATTCTCGTTGCGCGTTTAGCAGCTTTGATCGTAAGCCGTGGTGGTGACTTCGTGTTGGCGCCCACCTTTCCTTCTCATATGTCGGGTCAAATGACGATTTTGCCCTCCTGTTAGGGTTAGTACACAGGTGCAGAATTTGGGTGTCTACAACTTTGACCTCAGAGATTCCTTGGTACGCTGAATTTGTCAATTATATAGTAAGCAATGTTCTCCCACCAGAGTTAACTCGCCAGCAAAAGAAAAAGTTTTTCCATGAAGTGAAGAGTTACCTGTGGGATGAACCTTTCTTGTTCAGACAGTGTGCAGATTAGATAATTCGCAGATACATCCCTCACAGTGAGACGTCCAGTATACTGCATGAATGCCATTCTTCTCTCTATGGAGGTCATTATGGGACGGAACGAACCGTATCTAAAGTACTTCAAGCAGGGTTCTATTGGCCGACTATATTCAAAGATGCCCACCAGTTTGTAAAAAGCTGTGATCGATGTCAACGAGTGGGTAACATTTCCAGACAAAATGAAATGGCATTAAATTCAATTCTGGAAGTGGAAATATTTGATGTTTGGGGAATCGACTTCATGGGCCCATTTCCATCATCGTCCGGCAATCTGTATATTCTTTTAGCAGTCGATTACGTCTCAAAATGGGTAGAAGCCAGTGCTCTACCATCCAACGATGCCATAGTCGTCCTGAAATTCCTTCAAAGGAACATCTTCGCTAGATTTGGCACTCCTCGAGCAATCATCAGTGATGGAGGGAGCCATTTCTGTAATAGGCTCTTCACAGCATTATTAGCCAAATATGGGGTAAAGCACAGAGTAGCCACAGCCTACCACCCCCAGTCAAGTGGCCAAACGAAAGTATCTAATCGAGATGTGAAGAGAATTCTAGAGAAGATGGTAAATCCGTCAAGGAAAGATTGGTCAATGAAACTTGACGATGCATTATGGGCATACAGGACAGCCTATAAGACTCCCATTGGCATGTCGCCTTTCCAGATGGTTTATGGTAAGGCATGTCACCTTCCAGCGGAGTTAGAGCACAAGGCTTACTGGGCCATAAATAAGCTGAATTTCCATCTCTCAGCAGCAGGAGAGCAGCGACTGCTCCAACTTAATGAGTTAGATGAATTTCGACTGCGGGCTTATGAGAATATGAAATTGTACAAGGAAAAAGTGAAACGATGGCATGATCGAAAAATTATCAAAAGGAAGTTCGAGCCGGGGCAAGCAGTATTGTTATTCAATTCCAGGCTTCGATTTTTCCCGGACAAACTCACGTCTCGATGGTCAGGACCATTCACAATCAAAATTGTCTATCCTCATGGCGCCATCGAAATTGTGGGAAAAGAGCATGAACAACCCTTCAAGGTCAATGGGCAGCGTCTGAAGCATTAATGGGGAGACGACTTTGATCGCCAACAGTCCTCAATTGCCCTCGAGGAGACAGAATGAGCCGAAGAACAGTCGAGCTACGACTATAACTAAAGCGCTTGTTGGGAGGCACCCCACTTTTTGTCTAAATCTCCATT
Organism: Hedera helix; assembly: GCA_947179155.2. Taxonomy (NCBI): domain Eukaryota; kingdom Viridiplantae; phylum Streptophyta; class Magnoliopsida; order Apiales; family Araliaceae; genus Hedera; species Hedera helix. The sequence goes on along the minus strand of OX359275.1, from coordinate 21,722,869 downwards.
TGATTAATTTTTGAATTATGATATTGTTAAGCTTAATGTTTGAAATACTCTTGGAGATTTGAATTTTGTTTTTGTGATTTCTTTTAGGAGGAGTTGAACTGAATTTGCACGATGGATCATAGGAAAAAAAAGAAGCCTCAGTTTTGGGCTGACTGGCAGAAGGTGCAGCTGCGCCGGTTTTACACTACCAAAAGGCGCAGCTGCGCCGGGTAGCAAGGCAGAATTCTAAAGACAAGGGAAGGCGCAGCTGCGCCGTTATCCCTTGCATTTGCTGTGTAGCTGCCCCGCACGCCAGTTGCAGTTTTTGAAGATCTTTTAAAACCCGACCGATGGACTCCCTTCTTTTTGCTTTAAATCATTTCATTCCCCAGCCCCTTCCATAAAAGATCACAAAAGAGCTATCAAAGAGTATCAAACCCTAGTTTCCCCTACCCATTTCCTAGCACACCTTGGCCCAATAATCTCCATCCATAGAATCCTCATCTAGCCCTACTCGAGCAAATAATTAGATTAAGGGTTGTGTGAAGCAAGTTTGGGGGTTCTTCAAGGTTGAGAACTGCGTTTTTACAAAGAATCCTCATCTAGCCCTAGCACTTTCAAAATGCTGAAGCGCATTCGTACCCCATCTTCTTCGTCGGCTAGTAGTGATGCGGGGGGAGAAGGCGATGACAGAAACACGCTAGATGTATCAAGGTTTGTCAACCTTTCTACACAACATTACTGTTGGGACGTCATGATTACGAAGTCGTTTGTGTTAGAAAGGGGCCTCAAGCCCAGTTCTGCGTATGGAGGGCTGCTACAGCAGATTAGGAGTCGTGGGTGGGTTTTGCTTATGGAAACGCCCATAGCGGCACCGATGTCAATTGTGAAGGAGTTCTATGCCAATGCTCGAGAGACTCAGAATGGGATTTCATATGTGCGGGGCAAGCAAGTTGACTACTCCCCTCGAGCCATAAACGAACTGTTCAGGATGCCGGCCCTGACTGCTGAGGCAATTCGGTGGACGCGAGAACTGCGATTCTAGACCGATTTAGACACCCTGATGGAGGAGATGTGCAGGCCCGGTGCGGAGTGGAAGATTAGGCCAGACACGAATCAAAAGGTGCATTTTCCTCAGACGGCCTTGAGCAGGTATGCTAAGGCCTGATACAGTTTCATATGTGGCAGCATACTGCCTACGACCCACCATCAGGACGTGACTAAGGAGAGGGCTATAATTTTGTATGGGATTTGCAAGGGTCAGAGTATGGATGTAGGATACATCATCCATCACTCTATGCTTAAGTTCATGAGGGCCAGTACTTCGGGCGGAATCCCGCATGCCTCCATTATTACTCAATTATGTAGAGCAACAGAGGTGGAGTGGGGCGAGGAGTCCTCTCAGTTGCCGATGAGGGATATTGATCATACCGTCATTGAGAAGTTCACGGTCTGGAAGAGTATGAGATCGCATCCAAGGGGTCTCAGTTTTATTAGGGAAGAGGTTCCTAAGGAGTAGGGTGTGGCAGCTAATGAGCCATAGGCCGGAGGGCTTCCTCCTGATTTTATTGCTAGGCATGATAGAGAGATGCGTCGCTTGCGGAGGCGCATGGACGCTATGCACACGGACTTCAGATCATATACTGCCGACTTCTCAGCGGCATTGACTAGTGCATTCTCTCAGCTAGGCGCGGACACACAGTTCCCGACCTTCGGGCAAGGAGGCTTGTACCCACCGCCAGATTCGCCACCCGAGGCCTAGGGGAGTTTTCTCTCTCACCATTATCTCCAATGAGGACATTGTGACATTTAAGTTTGGGGGTATTGGGTGCATGCCATATTTTGCTATATTATTATTATATTTTGCTTGTCATTTAAATTAAGTTTATGTTTAGTTGCATTACATCTAGATTAATTTGTAAAAAAAATAAATAATAATAATAATAATAATAATAATAATAATAATAATAATAATAATAAATAAATAAATAAATAAATAAATAAATAAATAAATAAATTGCATCATATTTATTTCTCGTACTACATTTAGATTAATTGCATCTTATTGCATGAATCCTAGCGTCTTGTTCGGTCAAAGTCATATTGGCATCTGATGATACTCGGTTTTGCTTGATCATGTAACGGGGTTGAAAATCGAGTCATAGTCTTAGTGTCATGTTGATTTATGATTCCTAACTTGTTTGACTCTGATATAACCGGATAGCACTTTATGTGTAATTGTTTTGTTTGGTTTAATCTAAATATGTGCATAATTGTCTTCTGGTGGAAATTTTTTGTTTTTTTTAGAAATTTGGTGAATGGGTTGTGTCGGCTATAATAACACAGAAATCAAGTTTGGGGGTTAAGAGAGCTATAGCGTGAGATGGAGCGTTAAAACGCATTCACATAAAATAATAATAATAATAATAATAATAATAATAATAATAATAATAAACACGTTGACTGGTTTAGTTCTGTGGCCGTAGATACTCGAGTTAATAGGCCTGTAGGGGTGTCTTTACACCTAGCGCCCTAAAGCCGACTGGGTTGGGAGTCGTTGGTCGAAAGCTTGCTACATGGGTATCTTTGAAGCCTAATAGGACTAGGCATTGCACAGCCGAGTGTAAACGTGAGATAGAGCAATTAATGCCCTCGTGGTTGTATACAAAGTCGGTTAATTCAGAATAACCCTGATATTGATTAATGTGAAGTCGTAGCTGACAGTTTTCCTGTTATCGTCTTTCTTGAGTTAGAACTGTGATTTTCCCTCTAAGAAGCGCATTATTACAATATTTGCATCATACCAACCTTAATGATGGCCAATCACACTACACACTGTATGAGTAATAATATGTTATGGAATTGTCGATTGATATGACCTACTGACTATTTCTTGGTTAGATGCTATGTTTAATGATCATTGCAACTTTTCTGAGGCTGCTCAATTAAGCTTTGTACTGACTGGTGGATTCATAGGCATGTAGCGTAGACTGCATTTGTAGCTTAACTAGCATTTCAGATTTCTTGTTCAGTTTGCTTATTATGTAGCTTGAGGGCAAGCAACGGGTTAAGTTTGGGGGTATTTGATAAGTAGGTTTTATACCTACTATTTTCGGTACCAACTTGCTTAACTTTCGCTTGTTCTCATTATTTTTTATTTACTATTCATGCTTTTATGTCGCTTTTGTAGGTTTCATGCTCCATAGCTCTTTATTGGCCTTTTCCGTCTTTTTGTGGACAAACCGGCGTGTTTTGGACTAGAACTTGTGCGGGGAGGAAGAATAGCAGTTTTCAGGACAAAATTGGTACGAGGAGGGTGTGATATGTGCGAAGATCGGATGCAGCAGAAAGCGATGCATAAATTCCAAGACTGGTGCACGGCGCAGCTGCGCCGAATTCCTTTACAATTGCTGCGCAGCTGCGCAGTCCCTTTGCTGGCTATTTGACTGTCGTGAGGCGCAGCTGCGCCCTATCTCAGTACAAACACGGCGCAGCTGCGCCGGTCCTTCGCACCAAAATCTGATATGACTTATTTTAAACGGGCCAATCATAAACTCCTTGCTACAGTGATCGTAAATGAAGCGGTTGGGGCTCTATATAACAGAAGTTCAGTCTAAGTGCTAAAAGATAGAAGATAAGATAGAGAATAGCTAGGTCAAAAGGAAGAGGAGAGAGCTCATTGTCAAATTCATTTTTTGTTTTCTTTGTTCTCTCTTGTTCCTTGTGATTTAGCTAGAGTAGTTTAGCTTAGGGCTGGACTTTGGAAGTTTGAAACATTGTGTCAACATTGGAACTCCGGACTTGAAAAAGAGAAACCGAACTTTGCATTTCTTAACCTTTGTTTTTTCTTCCTTTTCATTTGTAGCTTCAATGTATGAACATTTGTGGATGATGGTTGTTATTTCTATTATGAACTAACTTCTCTTATGGGATTATAATGAAACCTAGGGTTTAGATCAATTTGTTATGCTTCCTTGTTTTGGCTAAATGGTTATGTATGGATTGTCTAATGTGGTTTATTTTCATTGTTTAATTGTTTGATCACCAATTACCATGTTAACTCACACGGAACCGAGATGGGGAGTGTGAGTTTAGAACCGACCATTTTAGCTTGTGTTCATGAATTCACATGACGTTGGATTGCATGATTAGTGCTAATGATAGACATATACCGAAGCACTACACGTAGTCTTTTGAAAACTTGTGCTTAAACTCATTTTTCTCTAGGTCACATAGAGATATAGTGATTTAATTAACTTGGGTGTTATTTCCCGTTCTGTTGCCCTTGGGTTGGATCTGGGTTGGATATAGGTATGATGTAACGAGAGTTGGTTATGCTTTAGTTTTATGTTTTCGACTAACAATCCGAGATAATCAGTTAGGTTTAACAGGAAGTAGCGCAGTTGAATGACACCCTAGGTGAAGTTATAATCCCAAGCCTCCTTTGTCCGTTTAACTCGTTTATTATTTAGTTGTCTTTAATTCTCATAACTTAGATTTAATTCACAATTCCTTGATTTACTTTACCACTGTTTAAAGAAGCCAAAATAATTATAAAATTGCTGGTTGATAGTGTAATAACGATTCATAGTCCTCGTGGGAACGATACTTTACTTATTCTATATTACTTGTTGACCACGTGCACTTACGTGTAAGTGTTGATTTGTCATGCGTATGGTTTGGCACCCAATAGCCCCCCCTCCCCCTTTTCCCCCAAATTTGATTTATTATCCTTTTTATTTTAATAGCTACAAGTTGGTAACATATATATACACATTGATACATATACATATAATCACCAAAATACACATGTTTGGGCTAGGGTTTGGGCTAAAATTTAATCAATTCCTTGGGCTTTCAATTAAATTAACTTGGACTTTCAATAATTAAATTAATGGGTTAAGTAATTAATTTCATGGGCTAGACAATTAATTCTATGAGCTATGTATTTAATTGATACCCATTTAATCACATAATGTTAATTAGTAACATGAATTAATTCTACCACTTTATGGTTAGCATTTAATAAATTCATGCACTACTATTATTAAATGTTACACTTGAATTAATTATATTAATTAATCAAATTAGACTTGCCTTTAATAAATTTATTTAATCTATCAAATAATTGGTTTAATTATAAACCCTACCACATTCGATTAAGTCATCGATTAGGATTTTTAGCTTATCATTTTTCGATATTAATATTTATAGGTTAGTTCATTTGGTTTAAATAAGATCACCAAGCGAACTTCCCATTTAATTAAATCCTCATACACATAGATATGATTATTCATGAATGCACAAAAACATAAAAATTAAATTCATTTCATTGATAAATACTAATCAAATATATTTGAAATGTTTCGTAATATTCGCGGTCATTACAATGGATGAGGGAGCTTGGAGGTTTTTCTCGGATGACAATAAGTTTATATTTCTAACTCTTTATTATCTTTGTATTTCATTGTGTTGGATTTCTTGTGGATTTGCAATTAATATTTGTTAACTTCTTACATTAGAATCTAAGTATGCTTTTGAATACAATTTGTTGTTGAAATTGATTTTCTCTCTCTTAATTGGCACCATAGATTGGATTAACATGTTTAGTTTTTCATGTATTGATTGCTTGGCTTAATAATTAGTTTAGTCGCCTATATGAAATTAACAAATGGATTATAGTGGGTTGACCCAAATGTGTTAACATGTGATTGTGCTATTTTACATGTTGGAATACATAATTTGCATATAGGATAGAAATATACCTGTATGTCATGTGTAACCAATTAAGAACCTGAGCTTCAGAACCCTTATTTATTGCTTGGCTTATGTGTGCTTGTATTACTATCGACAGAGGTGTATAAGTACTATAGTGTTCTTGGTTGACCATTCGTTTGTTAAGGCCATATGAGTGGGTTATCATGTTTTGTGCTGATTGTTAATTGTTTGTCTTTGTAATCACTTTGGTAACTTGTATGAAATCGGAAGATGGATTATAAGTTTTGACCTGAATATGTTAACATGTGTATGTTATTTGGTCGTAGGATTAAATTCATATTTAAGTGTAGGATAAACATATACCTGCATGCCGCGTGTAGCCTAATGTGAGAATCCGTGCTTAAAAATCCTGCTTGTGCTAGTTCTCATAAAAATATAGTGAATTATCTTGCTTGGGTTGTTCATGTCTGAATTATGTCGAATGAGATATGTTTAGATAAGATATGTTTATATATCCTTCAAAAGAGGCGTATAGATACTTTTGTATTCTCAGTTAGCCATTTGTCGTGACCATAAGATTAAGATGAGAGTTAGGAGATGAAAATGACATGTTGGGGCAAATTGCATTCTTAGATTCACTTATCTTAATTGCTTTCTAATTTAATTGATTAATTTGCATTATGCCCATTTATATTTCACTTCTTTCATTAAATCAAATGTTTGAACTAATGTAATCCCCCGAGAATCCACGTACTTGCTACATACGACCCCGTGCGTTATGTACAACCTTACCATTAATATTCACAACATTGAATTATAAAATATTGCTAAAATTCAATAAATTTTAAACTTTTTATAACAGTCTTCATTCCTTGAATCGTAATCTTTACATCAATTTTCTTGATCTCAAGATCATACATATCATGATCTAATTTATTACAATAACTATGAGTACACAAAAACTCACACTCCAACAATAAGTCATTATAGAAATACATTGACTTTTACTTATCTGATCGAGTCTAATAATATTAGCATTCGTCTAACATAGGTTCGTCTTTTATTACAATTACATGGTCTCTAACCAAGAATATTATAATAGCATAAGTATCCCAAAAAGGTTACACCTAAGGGATATTATTATCTCACACTATACTTACAAACTTGATATTCATTATTAATTCTAATGGCAAAGTTATTACCAAATTCAAACTTCAATCATGTTAGGTCATTAAGCATTTCTTGTTCCTTGGTCTTTACTCTAAACCTCGAATGCCAACATTTATCTCCATAAATACAACTTAAAGACATTAAGTAATGAAAATTTATTACAAAATATCCTTACATAAATCAAGTGTATTAACCTTTATAAGAATACAACAACTCTATCTCAAAGATTAACAACCATTGCTAACTAAATAGCTTCTTAACTTTGTTTAATTGAAACTTACAACCTCAATTTGATTCATAATTGCAATCTTTACATCTTTTCTTAACTCACAAAATCATATATATTATGATTTGTTCAATTACAAAGTTACGAGTAACTAATACCTCATCAATTGACTTTAAGTCTATCTGTTATATAAAATCTTCTTTTATCTCTCAAGTTCGTTATTAACGATGCTCGTCTAGCTTAATCAAAAGTTATATGAACTAATACAAGTTTTTATAACTTTTACTATTACAGTTAATATGGCTACCTCAACAGGCTTACAACAATATATAAGGTATTTTTGATAGCAGAGTTTAATACCAACAATATAAGTGCCAAATAATTATATACCTTATCAAGTTTACATTAATCTAACATATTTTTCATATTGCCCAATTTGGTATTACAATGAATTATTCTTCATTCACATCTAAGCAATAACTCATCCTTACTCTTTAGCTTTATCAGAAAATCCGAGTTTCCTGTACTTCGCTTAACATATTAGTTTTATGCAAGGGTGCGTATGATGGCTCAGCAAGTCCAACATATATTACATAACACATAACAACATTTTATCATGCTTCATGCAACTTATGCTTTGCAATTTATATATATCTTATGCATATCATGATTTGCATTTAAATGTATGCTTCATGCTTTTCATGCACAACATTTATCATATCATGCAGTTCAATGTAGAACATGTATCTATTATCATTAAATGCACATCAACCATTTATAACGCGTTATTGCACAAAGGCACATTAACTCATGTTTACACATAAAAGCATATCACATATAGAAAACAAATTCTGAAAGCCTTGCCTGGCTCGCTTATCCTATTTATGCTAATGTCTTGCGTTTCTTGCACGACCTACATTTAGTAATGTCGGTATACACATTAGTTATTAAAATGACGCGTTATACTACTTCTTTTTAATTATTTTCCAACCATGACTTCTCACTAGTTTATTTTACTAGTCTGTAAATCCTTTCTAAGTTTGATTTATTACTTTAATGTTAGTTTAGTTAATACACAACTAGGTTCTTCTTAATTTAATTGTTTAACGAGCAAAAACTGTTATATGGCCCAAAACAGGACCTAACTCTTCTGTTTCTTAATAACAGATTAATTCAGACACCCAAAGCAAACAGTATTACCTGTCTGTTTCTTCACAAAATTAAAGCAGACACCCAAGGCAAACAGCGTTACCTGTTTGTTTATTCATAAACTAAAATAGACACCCAAAGCAAAAAGCCTTACTCGTTTGTTTCTTCATAAAACTAAAACAGACACCCCAAAGCAGAAAGTCTTACCTATTTATTTATTAACAAAACTAAAATAGACACCCTAAAGCAGACAACCTTAACTGTCTATTTATTAACAAATTCTCTTTTACGAAACACTAGTTTCTATTTTTATTTTAATTATAACTTCTTCGTTATGTGTCCGTTTTTGTTCATCCTTATATGAAATTAAAGCTTATTAAGTATAATTTAATCTTATCTAGGTCTTGACTTTAGCCCATTCTCCAAACAAAATAGATCTTAATTGTTTTCACAATATGTCCAAAAATTTTCTAGACAGTCTCACAAAATTATTTCTCTCAAAAATGCTCTACTCAATAAAATGGCTCATTATCGCGAGTACTTCTAGAAAACTTCCATATATACAACTTTAAAGTTTATACCAATATCAAATTCCAAACACATGATTTAATACAATATTTATAAAGTCAGAAATCGCTACAGATTTTTGGTTTTCTGGGTAGACTATTTTCAATCCGACCCATCCTTCTTCATTCGATCACTACCAACAAATTACAAGGAATTTTCTCATGCTTAAAATTTATGTGTGTATATTACTTTCATACATTTAATTTGATATATAGCCCATTTTCTAACTGCAAAAACTAGATTTTATATGAATTTTGACAACCACAACAACATAACTTAATTTTCTGCGAATTTTGATCTTCGACTTTTCTTTCATTTTAATTCAATTTTTGAATCATCTACTAGATTCATGTCAATCCATGGTTAGACCAGTACATACAAGTTTAATCATGATGTACTACCATAAATTTCAATAAAAGCTAACATCTAATCAAGAAAATTAAAGATTATACAAGGGTTTCATAATTACCTTCATAGTTTTCTTCCTTCTTCTATTTCTTCATTCCTCTTCTTTTCTTCCTCTCACAGCCGTGAGCTCTCTCTCTCTCTCTCTCTCTCTCTCTCTCTCTCTCTCTCTATTTTTCTATGTTGCTGATTTCTTTTGCTAGAATGAAGTGGGTGTTGGTCAAAATTAAATAATATAACCAAGATAGAGATAAGATAAGAAATGAGTTTTGATTGGTTGAAAATATGATTACATTAGGATAAGATAATGAATGAGTGGCTCAAATTAAACTCCACCCCTTTAAAAATCTAAGAATCCAGTTGGCCCCGCTTAAAATCTGTAGAGTTAATTTCTCTTTTGGGGTCTCACTTTTAATTATCTGACCCGCTCTTTGATTTTTTGACCCAAAAATTAAAATTTTAATATTACAGTCTTTTTCCACTAATTTTGATGTTCCCTTCATCGTGGTGACATCCGTCTCTTCAAATCCATTTTCGAACTTTAAGTTTAACCTTTTTACCATAAAAAGTCGGATTATCAACTTTGACAAAAAAGTCAACCGAACACCTATTGTATTTACAGTCCATACTTACTAAATTTGACGTTCTCATCGCAACGGTAAAGTCTGTTTCTCAAAATTCTTCTTCAAACTCCAACATTGATTTTTCACTTTTACAAGTTAAACGGTCGACTTTGACCAAAAATCAACCCCAACACCAAATTGTGTTTACTATCTCTCTTTGTTAATTTAGATGTTTTGAACTCAATGATGCATCCACGTCTCCAAATTCTCTTCCAAACTCCAAATTGAGTTTTCTTCACTCCCTTTCATTTTCTTTAATTAAACTTTGACTAGTTAACCATGTTGGTTATTTCTTGACATTTTTATTTATTACCTTGTCTTCACACATGTAAGTATACTCGTGTTATCAGGTATATATTACATCATTCTCTTTACACTGCTATTCCACGTAATCACAACCACACATGGTTCATTCTTAATTTTATACTACCACATTACTAAGTAGGCCATACATACAAGTCTTACAATTATTACATGTTTAGGCTTGTTCACTATATTCGTATGACTTGTCATATATATTAATTTGACTCGTCGTAATCTTAATCCATTTTGGACTATTATTTAATTTCTAACACTTGGCTACTAGGTTGGGTTTAAGTTTAATTGTCACCACAATACCTAGCTTATCTTTTCTCAATTTACTAATTTGGACTATCTTAATTTACCATTCAAGGTTTAACTTTCATAGGCTTGTTTAATTAATATATTAAGCTTTACAGTGTTGTTGATGATTAATTTAGTTAATCATTTATCACGTTCAGCTAAAATATAATTAGCACACCTCCAAGTATATACGTATCTATACACATACACCTTCACGTTAACTTAAAAATATATCTCAAACTGAAATTTATTTCCTTAATAAATTTCCACATGCATCATATTAACAATTTCTTATAATATCTCTTTTAGCCAAATACATCTATCGAACTTTAAAGATATTATATTACCTTATTATTAATACACCTCCAAGTATACATAATAATCAAATTCAAAGTTTTAAAATTTAAAAACCTACGTTCACTCACATTTAAATCATAACACAAAGATTAGGGTAAAATGTTTACTTCTTTTCTACACCTTTTACTTCTCCAAATCTAGGTTTTTAACTTCAACCTTTATTTCATCATCAAAGATCTTATTAAAAAGTCTTGTGAAATATCTGGGATATTACAATTAAAATTGGCTCGATGGATTCGATATTTGGGAAACTGTTATAACTAATTCCTCGTGGGATCAACTTTTCTTATCACTTTATTACTTGGTGACCATGTATACTTGCACGTTATTCATTCAAATGAATTCGAGATCGAAATTTAACTAATATATAAAATGTAAATAAATCAATTCTGATTTTGACTAGCAATGGTATAGACGCTTATATAAATGATGCAGGAACTAGTGGTCAATGCATTCAAACGAAGCTAATCCCCATCTTTGATGATACAAATGAAATAATATTCAATTATAGCACTGAAAGGTCATGGCGTGAAATAGAAAATAGCTCTATTTCAGATTCAAATGTTGAAGAAGACTTTTATATAGACAAACTCAGTTTAATGGCCATAGAAGAAAAATCAAGCAAATTCACCGATCGTCGAGAAATTGATATAAGTGAGGTATTTAATTTTAACTCTCTTAATATAGATATTAATGATCTAAGAACTGCGTTATAAGATATAACTAAAGATTTACATCAATACATGAAATTATTTAGAGTTCTATCAAAAGACTATTCCCTTCTTCAAGAGGAAAAAGAGAAAGTTCTAGTAGAGCTGGAAACTACTTTACAAAGTGCTGCCTCTTTTGCCACATTTGAGGCTGAGAATGCTCACTTGAGAAAAATAAAAAATCTATAAGAAGGTTAGAGAAGTTCAAAATCTATAGATCATATTGTTGTTCTAAAAAATAACAGGTTATATAAGTAGGACATGGTTTTGTGAAACTGAAGAGTAAGCCAGAGTCTGTGGTTATGACTAAAAAAATTATAGAGTTAAGTAAAAATCACTCTAGCAATCGACTAGGAATAAATAGTAGAACTAACTTTTACTTAACGAAACCATAAAATCCTAGAACAGTTTGGTGGCAAAAGAAATTCAAGTCAAAAAGAATAACTAGATATAAGAATCGAACACAAGAGTTTCCAGTAAGAAAATTCAACTATATTAACTCATCCATACATAATGATAAATGCTATATATGTCATGATTATGATCATAATACTGCATTGTGTTATAATGATTATTATCCATCAGTTTATGAGAATCCTAAAGTCAAGCATATTTGGCTACCTAAATGCACTAACATAAAAGGATCCAAGCTAGTCTGGGGTACCAAAATAAAGAATGACTCATTTTGTAGGAACTTAGCTCCACTGAATATGTTTGGTATTTGGATAGTGGATGATCAAGGCATATGACAGAAAATAAGGCTCTGCCGACGAACTTCAAATAAGGCTATGCTGACTAACAGTTTTAGATTTTTCAATCTAGAAATATTAGATACAGTGCTCAACTGTTATATTAGTTGGACCGTGCCTTCAGGCATGTGTTATCCCTAGTAAACTTGATATTATGTTCTCTACATATATTTGTGCCAAATTTTAAGTAAATCTTAAGGAATTTCATTTTATCTCTGTTAAGAGAATATTTAGATATCTTATAGGCACTCCAGATCAGGACTGTGGTATCCTAAGGAGTATCCATTTAATCTAATTGGATACTCAGATGTTGACTTTACAGGATACATGATAGATAGGAAAAGTACTAGTGGGACATGCCAACTACTGGGGAATAAACTTGTCTCATGGTTCAGGAAAAAGAAGAATTATGTTTCAACTTCTACTACAGAAACTAAGTACATTGCTGCTCGAAGCTGTTGTGCTCAACTTATATGGATAAAGAATCAACTAGGTGACTGTGGGTTTGAGTTTAAATCAATTCTCATTCATTGTGATAACACTAGTGCAATTATTATAACTCATAGCTACATTCTAGGACTAAACATAGTGATATAAGGCATCACTTTATTTGGGATCATGTTCTAAATAATAATAATATCTTTTTGCATTATATCCCAACAGATTATCAACTTGTTGATGTATTTATAAAATCCTTAGATGAATCGAGATTTAATAAGTTAATAAGTAAATTAGGCATGCTAAATTTAAGATGAGCATTTTATATATTTTTGCCTTGTAAATCTAGCCACGCATGAGAAGATCGTAGAGTGCAATCGCTTAGTGATATATCGTAAAGTTAATACTCTATGAAGATCTACTGTACAAAAAAGTTGAAAGCTTTAAATCCACTATACAAATTATAAAACTTAAATCGGTTGAGTCAGAAACAAATTGTCAAGACAACAAGTGGAGAACACGATTGGTCTAAAGTTATTAAAGGTCATAAGGGCTTGCACGTCTAACTAGCATAAGAAAACTAACAGACGTATCTGCTATAGCAGATCCAACCGCCTGATAAACAAGTGAAACTCAACACGTGTCCCACTCTGCCAAACTTTAACGAGGAGTCTTCAATTTTTCAACACTCTGACTCCTCGAATACCCTAGAACATTAAAGACTCTCCAACTTGTCTCTTCATATATCTTTTAAAAGGAGCCATCAACTGTGATAACCAGAATTCCGATGTATTTAAATAAGAATTTAATATATAAAATTCTTATTATGAAACGAAGCAGGTCGAATGAATAGAAGTAAATATGAATTAAATTTCACAAGTGAGATAATTAATTCACTTAAATAAAATTGTGAATTAAAGTGAGTATTTTTATAAAAGCGAGGGAGTTAATAAAACTCATTATTTTATCATATTACATATAAATGTAATATATTTATGTAATAGTTTATTATATTAGGCTAAAAGACTACAATTTCACATATGAAATGAGGAGATTAAGTCATTAATTTCATTAATAGGGTAATATGTTATTTTGAATAAAGAAAGTTAATTTCTTTTATTTGAGTTAATGATCAAGATTATGTTACGCTAATTAAAGATGTAACATAAATAAAGGTATAATATTTAATATTATATCAAATGAATGTAGATTGAAAATATAGAGTGAGGGACTAATATTAATTAAATAAATATTGGATGTCATATTGGTAAATTATATTAATATTTAATTTACAATTCATGCGTTAGTTTAATATATGTAATTTTAAGTAAATGTGTTGGTTTAATGTATGTAATTTTAAGTAAATTGTTTGAAACGCTTTATGGAAGGAAGGAAGAAATTAGAAGTTAATGATACAATATTTATAGTACAAATTAAATGAGTTAATTAAAATAATTAATGGTGTAAATATTAATTATTTTAAACAGTTAATTTGTGACACAGAAAAAAATTGCTAAATTAATTATGGATTATGTAATATTCCAAATATTTTAAATATAATCTGACAAGATCTAATTAAGATTGTTAATTCAAAACCTAGAGAACGATTGCTTGAGTATACCTTGAGCTATCGTAAGGAATATATAAAACTCAAAAATGTAATCGTATACGACTGTAAGTTAAAACTTTTAACCTAAAATATGTGTTACGGGATTAGTAAAACTTGAATTGAGTTTTTAAATATGTTATGTGATTATTCTATGTGTAGGATATTGTATTTTGGTTCACGTAGTTAACCTTAACACTTAATAAAATCAAGAAGTCAATTTAAGGCAAAAACCTAAATTAAAAAGAGTTAAAATCTAAACCCTAAACCCTAGAAAATAACCTAGGCTCTCGAGAGAAATGCATATGTCAAATTGACATTCCGTTTCAAGATGCATCTTTCCCACACTTTGAAAATACGTAATAGTCAATAAAAGTTTTTTTCGAAAACCGTGTAAAAACACTATTCACGAGAAAATATTTTTCATTCGTTTGAATGTTTCTTTCATCTGTAGGATTTCTTACATTTTACAACTTAGTGTTAACATGAGGTTTATACGTCGGGAACCAATAAAAAATTTTAGGGAAAAAGACGGAAGTGACACGATTTACGAGAAAAAATTTGTTGTCTTTTTTATTGTTCTTTTTGATGTTTTGACTTTTTACATTTCACGATATAGTATTTATACGGGTGATGAATACCAGGGAACCACTTATATTTTTTCCAAAATAAAACGTAAAAGGTTCGTAAAAAGGAAAACCTTTCCATTTTTGTGCTTTCCGTCGAATGATATGGTGTTTGTATGAAACACATGTGTAATGAGCAATAAAAGTTTTTATTGAAAAGCATGTCTGAGAATAGGACAAAATAAGAATAAGACAAAAAATTATTTATTTCGACTTTTTGGTCATCTAGCTATTTTTTGAGAAAGTGTCGCTAAAAATACTATTCACCAAAAAACGTGTCAAGTCTTTTGGACATTTCACTTCGTAGAATAATGTTTATACGGAACAAAACTCAGTAATGCCAGACTTTCAAATTAGTAAAAGTCAATTAAACCAAAAGACTTAAAAATGAACTAATTTCATTGGAAATGAACCGACTAAGTTAGGAATAAACTAACTTTGTTATAAATGAACTAAAAGACTAACTGATTTAGTTAGACCATATAATACGAAAATTTTAAAAAAAAATAAACAAAAATTATACAAAAATTATACGAAAATAATAAGAATGATGTAAGCATGATGCAATGATGATGTAAGCCCCAAAACAATATTCCAAGAATATGCTGGGGGTGATGTAAGCATGATGCAATGATGATGCAAGCCCAAAAAGAATATTCTAAGAATATGTTAGGGTGATGTAAGCATGATGCAATGATGACACGTGATGTATTCTAAGAATTTTCAGGATTTCTTTAATAATATTAAATAAGAATTTAATTAACAAAACTATCAATGTTGTTAAATATGTGATTTAAAGTGTGTGATGAGATTTGATTGGTAAATTAAATATGTACAGAGATAGTGATAAATGTGTTAAGTAAATATAATTGGAAAGTAAATAAATTGTTTAAGAATAATTTATAAAGAATAAGAGAAATTTCATGTAATTGTACAATTAAATTGTTGATATTTAAAATGGTTGTGGAAGTGTATAAATTGTTATATAAATGGTGTTATGTGGTAATGTGAAGTATATGAATTAGATATGTATATATATGTGTGTGTGTGTGTGTGTGTGTGTGTGTGTGTGTGTGTGTGTGTGTGTGCGTGCGTGTTCAATTGTTATATTGATAAATTTTTATTGAGTATGGAGATAAAGGGATTAATAATTAAATTAATCCAATTTTTAATGAAAAGCTAAAAGAGGAAATTAATAAAATTGAAATTATTGATTGTATAATTAATCTATAATCTATAATAATAAATTATCTAATTTATATAAAGAAATTTAAGTAAAATATTAATGAAATAATAATTACATAAATTATATAAGAATAATTATATAATTTATATAAGAGGATTTAATTAATTGAGCATGGAAGAAAAATTATATAAATTGTACAATATGTTATTGTATAGTTTACATAAAGAGTAATGAGTAATGAAGAAAATAGAAAATAATGAGAGAGTTAATAAAGGTATAATTATTGATTATATAATTATTCAATAATTATGGAGAAATACTATAAATTATTTAAGAAAAGAAAGTAATTATATAAATTATATAATAATAAATTTTATAATTTATATAAGGAAAGTTAAAGTAAATGGTAAGGAAATAATTATATAAATTATATACAAATGATTATATAATTTATATAATAAGAGTACATTAATTAAGAAATGAAATATAATTGTACAAATGGTGCAATATTTTATTATATGGTTTATATATAAAGTGTGGCAAATAGTAAAGAAATGGAAAATAAATGAGGAGAATGAATGCTTTAATTTATTAAATTATGTTTATTGTATGATGGAATTGTTATAATTTTTATGGGAAATAATATTTTAGAAACGTAAACATGTTAATTAAACATGTTGTCCATGTAACGAAGTAAAAAATAATAATAATATGAAAATTAATTTTTATAAGTTGCATGTGTTATTTTATTAATTTTGGAGGTATAAATTACTTCATATAATTAAATGCATGTCATTATGCGTGTACAAAAATTGTCAAGTAACGTACCTAAAAAAGGTATAAATATTATTTATAAATCATGTTATGAATTTTAGTGAATTAAAATAAATATTTGACATACATTATGTAAAATATTTATTACACGAAATAACTATGTAATGTATTAAAATTGTATTTATGCATGATTTTATGGCTGATCCGGATTGAGAGGCAGAGGCGATGGACTTGGGATGATTTTTAAAAATCATTCATAAACACTTAAGCTTACGTAAGGTTAAAAAAAAACAACAACAACAATCACAAAAACTACAAACCAAACACAACCATCTCATCTCTTTATTTTCTTCTTCCACTATCACCATGCCACTCGTGCACCACCACTACCGAAAGGAGAAATGTTTGGTGCCATTAAGAGGAACAACAAGCTTCAAGGAAAGTTTTCAAGCTTTTGTGAAGGTATAAAATTAATTTATTTTATTTTTATTTTGTATTTTTGATGATAAAATATTTTTGTGTAAAATTAAAAAATAATTAGAATAATTATTCTAAATAATTTTCGGGGGTATATATGTGAATTATATAATTTTTAGAATTATTATGTTGTGAAATTAATGTAAAAAATGGTTGAGATGGCTTACTGTTTCCAGAACAAAAGAAGAAAGAAAATAGGGTCGCCCATGCATTACGCGGCGGCCATTTTTTTTTTTTTTTTGGAAAAGCAGAACGAAATGACAGCGTTTTGGCATGCAAAGGAGGGGAGCCGTGCCATGCGCGGTGACTTCGATAACCGGTAGGGGAAAACAACGTCGTTTGGCATAGGCGGAGGCTGCGCAATGCACGGCTGGCACGACTGGTTAATTACCAGTGTGCCCCTGCACTTTTTCGAAAATGACAAGCGTATCCTGCAAGTTACGAAAATTATGAAAATGCCCTCAGAAATTAGTTTTTAATTAAATAAATGTTTAAAAATTATTTAAAAATTATAGAAAAATACTAAAAATGTAGAAATGATATTTGGGCATTGAAAAAATATTAAATATTTGAGAATAATATTTAAATATTTTGAATATTAATCTAGTAAGTTTAGAATTTAGAAAAATTGTTAAATGAAAGTTCAGACAACCGAATACGCTAGGTTTTATCCAACGAGCCGGATTCTCCGCATAGAATGTGTTCTATATTAATTAAATTAATATAGTAGAGTGCTAATCAATTATTATTTAATTGATTTACTATAGGTTGTACAAGAAGAATTATAAAATGGTTATTATTAATTTCGGACTGAGGCAAGTTTTTCAGTATTTGATGTTAATTGTTCATCTGTTAGTGTACATTAATTTTTGTTCAAATGTATATAAAATTATATGTTATGTGATCCATTGTTGATATGACCGCGATGTGCATTCGGTGCAATTATGTGATTATATGTGAAGTTGTTCAATGTTTGCTTTACATAATGGCTAATCTAGAATAGATATGATGCACGCGAGATATATTGCTTTAATAGAAGCACAACACATGATGTATGACAAACACATAGCATGTTATGTTATGTGTTATATGAAGCATGAAAGGTGTAAACTGTTGAACTTGCTAAGCCGTTGTGCTCATTCTTGCATAATATAAATTTTGTAGGTAAGAATGAAACTTCAGATGTATTAAATCATGACTAGAGATTATGTGCGACATCAAGGAAAGTTACAAATGTAATTGTTGTATATATTTTATTTGTATATAGAAACTGGATGTGGTTAAATTAGTGGAATGAGTGATTATAATTTATGAGTTATATATATGTCGAATTCTGATCGGACAAATAAGGTTTAGTTATGTATTTTAATTATTCAAGAATATTTATCATGAAAGAAAAAGAAAAAGTAAAGGTTGTGATCCAGGAATTAGGATCGAGATGCTAAGTTTTTAAATGCCGAAACGTTTTAATACAATGATTGAAAAAAAAATTATACCGAAAAATTTGGTAATTGAGGATTGTAAAGTCAATTAATGGATTAATTAAGGTGATTAAAGATTTATTAATGAACCGAAATTTGGACGTAAGGAAAATAATGTATAATAAACATGAAATTTAAGGTAATAAGGTTTGTCGAATTTCAGGGAAGTTATAGATGGTATCAAAGCTAGAGGTTATAAACTTTGGGTAAACGATACCTTAGGCTATAACCTTAGTATGAAAGAGTAAAGTTAGTGGCGTGTTCTGAAAACTCAAGCGTATAGTAAGTTCGTGACTCATGATTGTATGATGGAGCCCCTCAGCGAATGGGCGACTATGGCCTGACTAGGACAAGCTCCTCAAGCCATATGATTGTGGTAAGTTCCTGAGCCCAAATACGTGATAAGTTTGATGAACATGGGGAGATTAGAATAGAGAGCCATAAGTTGAGAAATATAGTTCTCAGATATTGGCTAAGGTTAAGGAAATATGAAAGATATAAGATTTTAAGGAAAAGATAGAGATGTTAACAAAGATTTGAATGAAGGTAACGAATTGAGAAAAAAAATCATAAGTTCAATTAAGAATATGCCTGAAAGAATATTTGAAGTGATTCAAAGATGAATCTCAAAGAAAATCAGGGGACACCTTATTCAAGCAATAAAGATGACAAGGTAATCTAAAAAGCAGAGAAAGAGATCATAATAATATGATCAGGTACAGTAAGAGGATCGCGCTACGATATGATTACGAGAAAAGAAAATCGAATAATGAATAGGTTGTTAAGTAAGTTCACGATGTGATCCAATGAGACTGTGAAATAACAGAGAGACTTGTTAATGATCCAAAATGTATAGCTTGATGTTATAAAAAGATATGGTACTGTGAAATAGTATGAGATGAACTCAGAGAATGATGAGACATGAATTACATAAATGTTATGTTCAGGGGACAGAAAAACTTGGGTACGAAATTTTAATTGAGAACTCACGTGATGACTGAGATGCACAAGCCTTTGTATGGGCAGGGAACTTGTGTTCACTTAGATGCCACAGTGATAATCATTAAAATGTTAGAGTCGCACTATCGGTATAGATATGTTGAGAAGGTGAGTCTTCTCTCATATGTATCTTTGAAAGATAGATAATATATAGTTAGGCATGAGTTCTTAAAACTCATGCATATGGTAGGTCCATGACTCATAATGGATAGTCTTTGATTTGTTCTTAGACTACGTATTGCTAGGACAAGCTCCTAAACTCATATTTTTGTGGTAAGTTCCTGGACTTATAATGTGTGGTAAGTTTGATGAACAGGGTATAGAAAAGTTGGAGTAGCCAGGAATCTTTAGTATGATATGTAGTAATAGTCTTAGCAATAAATATTATAATTAAGTGAAGGAGCAGAAGGTGGCAGATTTTTGGAATTTAGGGTATTTCTACTTTTGAGCTTTGCTAGACTTCGAAATTTTTGGCCTCAGGCTAATTTTGCACGAATGTTCTTTTAAAAATGCAAATGAATTTTATTATCATGCATGCACAGTAACACGGGTGTGTGGATTCACACATCGTTCCCTGTCGCGGTATGATAAAAACTAAAATGATTTTCAATGTTTTAAGCGATTTAAAAAGTATCTATGCTACTTGTTTCGGCTAGACAAATATTTTGAACATCAAAATGTATTTCAAAATAATCATTAATGCACCTTTTAGTCCGGTGTAGATTTGATGAATGACAGAATGCTCAATGTGTTATTGAGACGGTGCAGTACTATGACGTCATAAGATGATTTGGCACCATAAAGTATGGTGTAGGAATTATTAACGACAAAATTCTAAACGTACTGTCAAGATGATACGGTAACATGAAGTTATAAATGATTTTGGTTTTATAAAAGTATGTAAAAGTTATAAGTCAATTCCATTTGACTCAGCTAGACGTTTTGAAAAGTTTTGACATGATGAATGTTTTAAAATTTCTACAGGTTATAAATTATTAAAAGAAAGTCTATGTTAATTGACCTGGCTAGACAAACGTTGAAGATATATAAGTCTAAGCTATTTGATTCAGCTAGACAAATTTTGAAATATATTTATTGAATTCATATTCTTTAAAAGTTATGCCCAATCAAATTACTTTTTTTATGAATTCTAAGGCTGAGATGAATAATCCCTATAAAAAAGGGGACATAGAGAGGTTACGAGTATTGCAGGTTGATCGAATGGTCAGCTGACATATCAATACACAAGCATTGCAGATTAATCCCCTGGCGTGCCAATGTATGGATGAGATATCCATCACTTTAATGACAGATAGATCATCTGTCAGTGGTTTGTAGTATGAGGTACTCTGGGAGCGAAGTACTGTTAAACCGGGATACATGTTCACTCAGCATATTATAAAAATTCATCACTTTAATGACAGGTAAATTCTCTGTCAGTGGTTTGCAGTATGAGGTACTCTGGGAGCGAAGTACTGCTAAACCGGGATACGTATTCATTTTCCAAAAAAATAAATAAAAATTATTCCTCTACTCTTATGAAGATTGGATGGTAGGATGGGGTAACATTTTCTAATTGTGAGCGATAATGAATGTAGAATTTGTGGAGCAAAGAAACTATGAAATGTGATGAATTAGAAAAATAAACTACAATGTGCAGTGACCATGAGACAGGAAGGGAAGAAGGTTATGTTGGATATGTTACAAAGAGAAATGGAATGTGAAGAAAATTTATGAAAATGAATTAAGAAAAGAAGGTTGAATGTGCAGAGTATAAATAATGTTGCAATAAAGAATATGAAATAAATTGATTGAGTAAGGGTAAGTAGGATTAAAGAAAGAAAATTTTCAGAGAATGAGAAACTATTTTGATAAGTACATCAAGAAACAAGCTAAAGTTTTATTAATAAAACTTTTCAGAGAATTGTGAAATGTAATATTACAAAGAAATTGTAAATTAAGTTAGGAGTTAAATACTCTGACAGTTACGATCATTATGGTGTTATCCATTAAGGATGTGATTTACAGCTATTAAAGAGGTAAGTTATGGTTATTAATGGATTTAGTTGTTATTTATCAAGATAAAAGTATAGCAAAGTGCTATAAATGAAATATGTAGGGTTATTACAGTAATTGTGATTCCGGGGATGAAATCTTGTTAAGGGGGGAAGAATGTGAGGACCCGAATTTTCGGGATTTCTTTAATAATATTAAAGAAGAATTTAATTAACAAAACTATCAATGTTGTTAAATATGTGATTTAAAGTGTGTGATAGGATTTGATTGGTAATTAAATATGTACAGAGATAGTGATAGATGTGTTAAGTAAATATAATTGGAAAGTAAATAAATTGTTTAAGAATAATTTATGAAGAATAAGAGAAATTTCATGTAATTATACAATTAAATTGTTGATATTTAAAATGGTTGTGCAGGTGTATAAATTGTTATGTAAATGGTGTTATATGGTAATGTGAAGTATAACATATACATACATACATATATATATATATATATATATATATATATATATATATATATATATATATATATATATGTGTGTGTGTGTGTGTGTGTGTGTGTGTGTGTGTGTGTGTGTGCATGTTCAATTATTATATTGATAATTTTTATTGAGTATGGAGATAAAGAGATTAATAATTAAATTAATCCAAATTTTAATGAAAAGCTAAAAGAGGAAATTAGTAAAATTAAAATTATTGATTGTATAATTAATCAATAATTATGATGAATGTTTAGAAATTTTAAGAGGAGAAAGTAATTATATAAATTATATAATAATAAATTATGTAATTTATATAAAAAAATTTAAGTGAAATATTAATGGAATAATAATTTGAGTATAGAAGAAAAATTATATAAATTGTACAATATGTTATTGTATAGTTTACATAAAGAGTAATGAGTAATGAAGAAAATAGAAAATAATGAGAGAGTTAATAAAGGTATAATTATTGATTATATAATTAATCAATAATTATTGAGAAATTCTGGAAATTATTTAAGAAAAGAAAGTAATTATATAATAATAAATGTTATAATTTATATAAGGAAAGTTAAAGTAAATGGTAAGGAAATAATTATATAAATTATATACAAATGATTATATAATTTATATAATAAGAGTACATTAATTAAGAAAGGATATATAATTGTACAAATGGGGCAATATTTTATTATATGGTTTATATATAAAGTGTGGCAAATAGTAAAGAAATGAAAAATAAATGAGGAGAATGAATGCTTTAATTTATTAAATTATGTTTATTGTATGATGAAATTGTTATAATTTTTATGGGAAATAATATTTTAGAAACGTAAACATGTTGTCCATGTAACGAAGTAAGATAATAATAATAATAATAATATGAAAATTAATTTTTTTAAGTTGCATGTGTTATTTTATTAATTTCGGAGGTATAAGTTACCTCATATAATTACATGCATGTCATTATGTGTGTACAAAAATTATCAAGTAAAGTACCTAAAAAGGGTATAAATATTATTTATAAATCATGTTATGAATTTTAGTGAATTAAAATAAATATTTTTCATACATTATGTAAAACATTTATTACACGAAATAACTATGTAATGTATTAAAATTGTATTTATGCATGATTTTGTGGCTTATCCGGACTGAGAGGGAGAGGCGGTGGACTTGGGATGATTTTTAAAAATCATTCATAAACACTTAAGCTTACATAAGGTTAAAAAAAAAAAAAAAAACAACAACAACAACAATCACAAAAACTACAAACCAAACACAACTATCTCATCTCTTTATTTTCTTTTTCCACCACCAGCACGCCACTCATGCACCACCACTACCGAAAGGAGAAATTTTTGGACAAGGAATGTTTTCAAGCTTTTGGGAAGGTATAAAATCAATTTATTTGATTTTTATTTAGTATTTTTTATGATAAAATATTTTTGACAAAAAATTAGAAAATAATTAGAATAATTATTCTAAATAATTTTTGGAGGTATATATGTGAATTATATGCTTTTTAGAATTATTATGTTGTGAAATTAATGTACAAAAATGGTGTAAAATGGTTGAGATGGCTTAGTGTTTCCGGAATAGAAGAAGAAAGAAAATAGGGCCGCCCGCACATTGCGCGACGACCAATTTTTTTTTCAAAAAAGCGGAACGAAATGGTAGCGTTTTGGTATGCGAAGGAGGGGAGCAATGCCATGCGCAGTGACTTCGGTAATCGATAGGGGAAAATGACGCTGTTTGGCGTAGGCGGAGGCCGCGCAATGCGCGACTGGCACAGCTGGTCAATTACCAGCGTGCCCCTGCGCTTTTCCGAAAATGACCAGAGTGTCCTGCAAGTTACAAAACTTACGAAAATGCCCTCAGAAATTGGTTTTTAATTAAATAAATGTTTAAAAATTGTTTTAAAATTATAGAAAAATACTAAAAATATAGAAATGATATTTGGGCATTAAATTTAATATTTTTCCAAAAATATTAAATATTTGAGATTAATATTTAAATAATTTAAATATCAATCTAGTAACTTTAGAATTTAGAAAAATTGTTAAATGAAAGTTCAGACAACCGAATACGCTAAGTTTTATCCGACGAGCCAGATTGTCCGCATAGAATGTGTTCTATATTAATTAAGTTAACATAGTAGAGTTCTAATCAATTACCATTTAATTGATTTACTATTGGTTGTACAAGAAGAATTATAAAATGGTTATTATTAATTTCGATCTGAGCCACGTTCTTCAGTATTTGATGTTAATTGTTTATCTGTTAATGTACATTAATTTTTGTTTAAATGCATATAAAATTATGTGTTATGTGATCCATTGTTGATATGACCGCGATGTGCATTCGGTGCAATTATGTGATTATATATGAAGTTGTTCAATGTTTGCTTTACATAATAGCTAATCTAGAATAGATATGATGCACGTGTAATATATTGCTTTAATAGAAGCACAACACATGATGTATGACACACACAGAGCATGTTATGTTTTATGCTATATGAAGCATGAAAAGTGTAAACTGTTGAACTTGCTGAGACGTTGTGCTCATTCTTGCATAATATAAATTTTGCAGGTAAGAATGAAACTTCAGATGTATTAAATCATGACTAGATATTATAATTTATAATTCATGAGTTATATATATGTCGAATTCGGATCGGACAAATAAGGTTTGGTTATGTATTTTAATTATTGAAGACTATTTATCATGAAAGAAAAGAAAAAGTAAAGGTTGCGATCTAGGGACTAGGATCGAGATGCTATGTTTTTAAATACCGAAACGTTTTAATACAATGATTGAAAAAAAAAATTATACCGAAAAATTTGGTAATTGAGGATTGTAAAGTAGATTAATGTGTTACTTAAGATGATTAAAGATTTATTAACGAACTAAAATTTGGACGTAAGAAAAATAATATATAATAAACATGAAATTTAAGGTAATAAGGTTTGTCGAATTTCGGGGAAGTTACAAGTTCCAAACCTTTATGTGTTATTAGGATGTTCTAAAATTATTCATGTTATTATGTGATAGTTGATATGTGAAATTACATGAACGAAGGTCTTATGTGATTAAATGATTAAGTGTTAGTCTAAAAGAGAAAATTTTAATGTATAGTTTAAAATAAGTAAGATCTAGGGACTGAGTAAGAGAAAAGTTTTTGAAGTAAGAGAAAATTTTAATGTACAGTCTAAAATAGACTAATTCAACCAATATGATTATGGGATCATTAGTTAAGTTGGTAAATATATTGAGTTTAACGCACAAGGTCTGTCGTAGCTAATGCGGGAATTTTGGTGGGGCGTTACAGTTGGTATCAAAGCAGTGGATTATAGCTGTAAGGTAACAAGTACCTTAGGATATAATTTGATGGATTAAAAATAAATGGACTTATGAAGAGTCCGTAGATAATTAAAAGATATGTATAAATCTTATTAAATCTTAATACGTAAAAATTATTATGTGAAAGAAATATACTAAATAAAGATAAACTCTTTATGAGAATATTTGAAGATAAATTGACTCTTAATGAGTTCTCAAGCAAGTAATAAGATAAATGATCTTATTTGTTTTTATGTGAAAATGTTTCATCAAAATAAAATAGTGTATTTCGTATTATGTGTAATTATACCTAAGAAATGAGATGAGTAAACTCTTAGAAATGTAAATAATAAAAGAATGAATTAAAAAAAATTATAAGATAGTTAGAGAACGAGTAGGGATTTCAATTGAAAACTCATGTTATCAAAAATGTGTAGAACAACTCTCTTGTATGGGAAAGAGTTTAATATGCTTCAGAAAACCGATCTAACTACATTGTTAGTACGAATGATTCATAGTTAGTGTTTTCAAAGTGGGATACACACTAAATGAAGTCATTTGTGTAAGACCCCGAATTTTATGAAATATAAAATTTAATTTTTCTTCATATATATTTTTTTTCCTGAAAATGTAAGTGGTTAAATTAACGAAATTGAAAGTTAAGGATGTTATGTGTAAATTTTATTTTGTCGGACAATATTCGTTTTGTCGGGGAATATTCGGGCCGTACGACGGCGCCGAAATAACTAATTATTGGTGGACCCCACAACGGAATATCTGTCGGATATAGAAAACGACAGAAGTAACCTTTTTAAATAAAAATAGTCAACGGTGTTAACTGTTAAAATACCGGTGATAAAAGAATAGTAGCATACGGTAATTTATGGTATTTTCTGTAGCACACGGTACTCTACAGTAGCACACGGTATTGCACAGTGTCTCATATTATTGACACCGTAACTGTTACGCATCATTTCATCAATAATTGTCATTGCATAATATTTTATATTATCAATTCAATTATTGTTGCTACACAGTATTTTGCATTATTGATTCAATAATTATCATTACACTGTAGTTCATATCATCGAGTCAATAATTGTTGGTGCACTGTAGTTTAAAATTATTGAATCTAATAATTGTCACAGTAGCAAATACACTATAATTTATATTATTAAATTAATAAAAATATGTAACGTGTTTCTTACATTATTATGGTAACATTATTTTATATGTTGGACTCACAGGAAGAATAAATAAATAAAAAAAAAAATAAAATAATTAATTTTACTATTTGAAATAGTAACGTGAATAGTGACGTGAATAGTAACGTGAATAGTAACGTGAATAGTAAGTGAATAGTAAGAAACATGTGGGACCCACTGTGGGGCCCACACGAAATGTGAGAAATGTGTTTGCTGGGAATGGGTTGGTGGAGGCTGCGCAGCAGCCTCTGCTGAATTTTTTTTTCTGTTCACCTACCACGCATAGTAACTTCTTTTCTCCTATAAATAGCTTGCTGAACTGAATAGAAAAATCACACCTAAAACATAAAATTTTTCTATAAGAATTTTATGAGTTTTCTCTGATAATAGTAAGGCTATTTTGAGTGTTTGAAAGCCAAAAGGAGTGCAGGAATTTTTCAAGTAAGTCTTTTATTAAAGAGTAGTAATTTTATAAATTCCTATTTTTCACGGTATTCACAAATCTTCCTTTAGAAGACTCTTCTTTGAGAAGATTCATTTTTAAAAGCTTTCTTTGGAAGATTTATTTTGGAATATTATTTTTAAAACTATTTTAAAGTTGGTATTTTATACTACAAAAATTATGTTAAATATATATAATTTTGATAGTTCATAATATATGAGTTATCATACACCTTGAAGTTTACATGTTGTAATTACTAATTTTATTATAAATATATAGGTTGATCAATCTCATTTAAATCAATATCCAGTCACGTGTTAAGGTAAGAAATGTCATTTTTTTTACACTCTTGAATTTGCTACGGTAAGGGATATTATTTTCTTTCATACTCCTGAACCGAAACTTATTATGGAACTATTGCTTCTATAATTCCTGAAAATATTATATGTTCCATAATAGTTGAACTTCATTATTTCAACTGAACCTTCCTATTTTCTGAATCTTTCTATTGAACTGTAACCGTTATTCTGAACTGAGAATCTTGAATAACATTTTTAAATTTCACTCCACATCATGTTGACAATTTGGACATTATTTGAATCTGCCCAAAGTAAACTTCCGATACTTATTGTTTATCCTGTTTCTTCTGTTCATCAATTGTATCACTATTATTTGTACTAATCATAAAGAATCAAGCTGTTGTGAATATCTGTGGCCGGGGGCACAGATGTGATATATTTGTTGAACATATGATAGGTTAAAGGAGATATAATAGGTTAAAGGCGATACATCTGTTCGGTGTCTTTTATGACACGCGGTGAAAGTTCTCTTTGGCCCGTAGTGCATAGATGAACTGTTGTTTGGTATGATTATGACCAAAGGCTGAATCTGGTATAATCATGACCGTTGGTGTTATATTGAAAGTTCTCTTTGGCCCGTAGTGCATAGATGAACTGTTGTTTGGTATGATTATGACCAAAGGCTGAATCTGGTATAATCATGACCGTTGGTGTTATATTGAAAGTTCTCTTTGGCCCGTAATGCATAGATGAACTGTTGTTTGGTATGATTATGACCAAAGGCTGAATCTGGTATAATCATGACCGCTGGTGCTATATTGAATATCTTTGGCCCGTAGTGCAAAGATGAACTGTTGATTTGCATGATTATGACCAGGAACTGTGAATTTTTATTATCATGACTAATGGTATTTCAGATGATAAAAGTCGATGATGTTTTTACTAAAAAAGAAAAGCGAGTGGATATTATATCTGCATTATTCTTCTAATAGATTACTCATTCCGCTGCTATTATTGTTCTGAACATTGTTCAAGAATTTAATTGAAGTTTTTGATATACACCTTGTATTCTGTTGTATTCTATCAAGAACTCAACTGTTGAAGGCTAATGATAATTTATTCGTCATTATCTTAGTCATGATATTTCTTACTGGGCTATTTGAGCTCACCCTTTCTTTTGTTCCATTGTTTTTCAACAGGAGATGAAAACGTAACGGGGTCTAGCTGGGGAATGGAGTGAGAGTCCGAGGAATAGCTATCGTAGTCTTCACGTATTATAAAATAGTGAAGACTTAGTTGTGTATTATTGCTGTACGTTGTGCTTTGTTGTAATAATTTTGTTGTAGTCTTTTGACGACTCAAGTTTGGGCTGTGTGGGCCTAGATTTGGGGGCGTCACAGTTGGTATCAGAGCTTAGGGATATGGTCTTTAATGGAGATCTGGGGTAGAACTAGGAGGGGAGAGACGAATATAATCAGTTACTAGTGTGTCCTACCTAAATTAGATTTTTTTTTTTTATCTAACGAATCGATTTGAATGTAGGAACAGGAAGTGATGAGTCAGTTTATTTGAACTAACAATTATTTTGTGACCACAGTTTAGTATGACATCTGGAAATCAAGAGGTTAACTATGAAATGCCCGGTACGTCAATTTCGGGGACGAAATTTCATAAGGAGGGGAGGTTGTAAGACCCCGAATTTTATGAAATATAAAATTTAATTTTTCTTCATATATATTTTTTTTCCTGAAAATGTAAGTGGTTAAATTAACGAAATTGAAAGTTAAGGATGTTATGTGTAAATTTTATTTTGTCGAACAATATTCGTTTTGTCGGGGAATATTCGGGCCGTACGACGGCGCCGAAATAACTAATTATTGGTGGACCCCACAACGGAATATCTGTCGGATATAGAAAACGACAGAAGTAACCTTTTTAAATAAAAATAGTCAACGGTGTTAACTGTTAAAATACCGGTGATAAAAGAATAGTAGCATACGGTAATTTATGGTATTTTCTGTAGCACACGGTACTCTACAGTAGCACACGGTATTGCACAGTGTCTCATATTATTGACACCGTAACTGTTACGCATCATTTCATCAATAATTGTCATTGCATAATATTTTATATTATCAATTCAATTATTGTTGCTACACAGTATTTTGCATTATTGATTCAATAATTATCATTACACTGTAGTTCATATCATCGAGTCAATAATTGTTGGTGCACTGTAGTTTAAAATTATTGAATCTAATAATTGTCACAGTAGCAAATACACTATAATTTATATTATTAAATTAATAAAAATATGTAACGTGTTTCTTACATTATTATGGTAACATTATTTTATATGTTGGACTCACAGGAAGAATAAATAAATAAAAAAAAAAAAAAAATAATTAATTTTACTATTTGAAATAGTAACGTGAATAGTGACGTGAATAGTAACGTGAATAGTAACGTGAATAGTAAGTGAATAGTAAGAAACATGTGGGACCCACTGTGGGGCCCACACGAAATGTGAGAAATGTGTTTGCTGGGAATGGGTTGGTGGAGGCTGCGCAGCAGCCTCTGCTGAATTTTTTTTTCTGTTCACCTACCACGCATAGTAACTTCTTTTCTCCTATAAATAGCTTGCTGAACTGAATAGAAAAATCACACCTAAAACATAAAATTTTTCTATAAGAATTTTATGAGTTTTCTCTGATAATAGTAAGGCTATTTTGAGTGTTTGAAAGCCAAAAGGAGTGCAGGAATTTTTCAAGTAAGTCTTTTATTAAAGAGTAGTAATTTTATAAATTCCTATTTTTCACGGTATTCACAAATCTTCCTTTAGAAGACTCTTCTTTGAGAAGATTCATTTTTAAAAGCTTTCTTTGGAAGATTTATTTTGGAATATTATTTTTAAAACTATTTTAAAGTTGGTATTTTATACTACAAAAATTATGTTAAATATATATAATTTTGATAGTTCATAATATATGAGTTATCATACACCTTGAAGTTTACATGTTGTAATTACTAATTTTATTATAAATATATAGGTTGATCAATCTCATTTAAATCAATATCCAGTCACGTGTTAAGGTAAGAAATGTCATTTTTTTTACACTCTTGAATTTGCTACGGTAAGGGATATTATTTTCTTTCATACTCCTGAACCGAAACTTATTATGGAACTATTGCTTCTATAATTCCTGAAAATATTATATGTTCCATAATAGTTGAACTTCATTATTTCAACTGAACCTTCCTATTTTCTGAATCTTTCTATTGAACTGTAACCGTTATTCTGAACTGAGAATCTTGAATAACATTTTTAAATTTCACTCCACATCATGTTGACAATTTGGACATTATTTGAATCTGCCCAAAGTAAACTTCCGATACTTATTGTTTATCCTGTTTCTTCTGTTCATCAATTGTATCACTATTATTTGTACTAATCATAAAGAATCAAGCTGTTGTGAATATCTGTGGCCGGGGGCACAGATGTGATATATTTGTTGAACATATGATAGGTTAAAGGAGATATAATAGGTTAAAGGCGATACATCTGTTCGGTGTCTTTTATGACACGCGGTGAAAGTTCTCTTTGGCCCGTAGTGCATAGATGAACTGTTGTTTGGTATGATTATGACCAAAGGCTGAATCTGGTATAATCATGACCGTTGGTGTTATATTGAAAGTTCTCTTTGGCCCGTAGTGCATAGATGAACTGTTGTTTGGTATGATTATGACCAAAGGCTGAATCTGGTATAATCATGACCGTTGGTGTTATATTGAAAGTTCTCTTTGGCCCGTAATGCATAGATGAACTGTTGTTTGGTATGATTATGACCAAAGGCTGAATCTGGTATAATCATGACCGCTGGTGCTATATTGAATATCTTTGGCCCGTAGTGCAAAGATGAACTGTTGATTTGCATGATTATGACCAGGAACTGTGAATTTTTATTATCATGACTAATGGTATTTCAGATGATAAAAGTCGATGATGTTTTTACTAAAAAAGAAAAGCGAGTGGATATTATATCTGCATTATTCTTCTAATAGATTACTCATTCCGCTGCTATTATTGTTCTGAACATTGTTCAAGAATTTAATTGAAGTTTTTGATATACACCTTGTATTCTGTTGTATTCTATCAAGAACTCAACTGTTGAAGGCTAATGATAATTTATTCGTCATTATCTTAGTCATGATATTTCTTACTGGGCTATTTGAGCTCACCCTTTCTTTTGTTCCATTGTTTTTCAACAGGAGATGAAAACGTAACGGGGTCTAGCTGGGGAATGGAGTGAGAGTCCGAGGAATAGCTATCGTAGTCTTCACGTATTATAAAATAGTGAAGACTTAGTTGTGTATTATTGCTGTACGTTGTGCTTTGTTGTAATAATTTTGTTGTAGTCTTTTGACGACTCAAGTTTGGGCTGTGTGGGCCTAGATTTGGGGGCGTCACAGTTGGTATCAGAGCTTAGGGATATCGTCTTTAATGGAGATCTGGGGTAGAACTAGGAGGGGAGAGACGAATATAATCAGTTACTAGTGTGTCCTACCTAAATTAGATTTTTTTTTTTTATCTAACGAATCGATTTGAATGTAGGAACAGGAAGTGATGAGTCAGTTTATTTGAACTAACAATTATTTTGTGACCACAGTTTAGTATGACATCTGGAAATCAAGAGGTTAACTATGAAATGCCCGGTACGTCAATTTCGGGGACGAAATTTCATAAGGAGGGGAGGTTGTAAGACCCCGAATTTTATGAAATATAAAATTTAATTTTTCTTCATATATATTTTTTTTCCTGAAAATGTAAGTGGTTAAATTAACGAAATTGAAAGTTAAGGATGTTATGTGTAAATTTTATTTTGTCGGACAATATTCGTTTTGTCGGGGAATATTCGGGCCGTACGACGGCGCCGAAATAACTAATTATTGGTGGACCCCACAACGGAATATCTGTCGGATATAGAAAACGACAGAAGTAACCTTTTTAAATAAAAATAGTCAACGGTGTTAACTGTTAAAATACCGGTGATAAAAGAATAGTAGCATACGGTAATTTATGGTATTTTCTGTAGCACACGGTACTCTACAGTAGCACACGGTATTGCACAGTGTCTCATATTATTGACACCGTAACTGTTACGCATCATTTCATCAATAATTGTCATTGCATAATATTTTATATTATCAATTCAATTATTGTTGCTACACAGTATTTTGCATTATTGATTCAATAATTATCATTACACTGTAGTTCATATCATCGAGTCAATAATTGTTGGTGCACTGTAGTTTAAAATTATTGAATCTAATAATTGTCACAGTAGCAAATACACTATAATTTATATTATTAAATTAATAAAAATATGTAACGTGTTTCTTACATTATTATGGTAACATTATTTTATATGTTGGACTCACAGGAAGAATAAATAAATAAAAAAAAAAATAAAATAATTAATTTTACTATTTGAAATAGTAACGTGAATAGTGACGTGAATAGTAACGTGAATAGTAACGTGAATAGTAAGTGAATAGTAAGAAACATGTGGGACCCACTGTGGGGTCCACACGAAATGTGAGAAATGTGTTTGCTGGGAATGGGTTGGTGGAGGCTGCGCAGCAGCCTCTGCTGAATTTTTTTTTCTGTTCACCTACCACGCATAGTAACTTCTTTTCTCCTATAAATAGCTTGCTGAACTGAATAGAAAAATCACACCTAAAACATAAAATTTTTCTATAAGAATTTTATGAGTTTTCTCTGATAATAGTAAGGCTATTTTGAGTGTTTGAAAGCCAAAAGGAGTGCAGGAATTTTTCAAGTAAGTCTTTTATTAAAGAGTAGTAATTTTATAAATTCCTATTTTTCACGGTATTCACAAATCTTCCTTTAGAAGACTCTTCTTTGAGAAGATTCATTTTTAAAAGCTTTCTTTGGAAGATTTATTTTGGAATATTATTTTTAAAACTATTTTAAAGTTGGTATTTTATACTACAAAAATTATGTTAAATATATATAATTTTGATAGTTCATAATATATGAGTTATCATACACCTTGAAGTTTACATGTTGTAATTACTAATTTTATTATAAATATATAGGTTGATCAATCTCATTTAAATCAATATCCAGTCACGTGTTAAGGTAAGAAATGTCATTTTTTTTACACTCTTGAATTTGCTACGGTAAGGGATATTATTTTCTTTCATACTCCTGAACCGAAACTTATTATGGAACTATTGCTTCTATAATTCCTGAAAATATTATATGTTCCATAATAGTTGAACTTCATTATTTCAACTGAACCTTCCTATTTTCTGAATCTTTCTATTGAACTGTAACCGTTATTCTGAACTGAGAATCTTGAATAACATTTTTAAATTTCACTCCACATCATGTTGACAATTTGGACATTATTTGAATCTGCCCAAAGTAAACTTCCGATACTTATTGTTTATCCTGTTTCTTCTGTTCATCAATTGTATCACTATTATTTGTACTAATCATAAAGAATCAAGCTGTTGTGAATATCTGTGGTCGGGGGCACAGATGTGATATATTTGTTGAACAGATGATAGGTTAAAGGCGATATAATAGGTTAAAGGCGATACATCTGTTCGGTGTCTTTTATGACACGCGGTGAAAGTTCTCTTTGGCCCGTAGTGCATAGATGAACTGTTGTTTGGTATGATTATGACCAAAGGCTGAATCTGGTATAATCATGACCGTTGGTGTTATATTGAAAGTTCTCTTTGGCCCGTAGTGCATAGATGAACTGTTGTTTGGTATGATTATGACCAAAGGCTGAATCTGGTATAATCATGACCGTTGGTGTTATATTGAAAGTTCTCTTTGGCCCGTAATGCATAGATGAACTGTTGTTTGGTATGATTATGACCAAAGGCTGAATCTGGTATAATCATGACCGCTGGTGCTATATTGAATATCTTTGGCCCGTAGTGCAAAGATGAACTGTTGATTTGCATGATTATGACCAGGAACTGTGAATTTTTATTATCATGACTAATGGTATTTCAGATGATAAAAGTCGATGATGTTTTTACTAAAAAAGAAAAGCGAGTGGATATTATATCTGCATTATTCTTCTAATAGATTACTCATTCCGCTGCTATTATTGTTCTGAACATTGTTCAAGAATTTAATTGAAGTTTTTGATATACACCTTGTATTCTGTTGTATTCTATCAAGAACTCAACTGTTGAAGGCTAATGATAATTTATTCGTCATTATCTTAGTCATGATATTTCTTACTGGGCTATTTGAGCTCACCCTTTCTTTTGTTCCATTGTTTTTCAACAGGAGATGAAAACGTAACGGGGTCTAGCTGGGGAATGGAGTGAGAGTCCGAGGAATAGCTATCGTAGTCTTCACGTATTATAAAATAGTGAAGACTTAGTTGTGTATTATTGCTGTACGTTGTGCTTTGTTGTAATAATTTTGTTGTAGTCTTTTGACGACTCAAGTTTGGGCTGTGTGGGCCTAGATTTGGGGGCGTCACAATTTGAGGATAGTGTGGATGAGACGGAAAACTTATTCATTAGTTCATGAGTGGAGGAAACACTTAGTTTGCTATATTAATAAGTAAATTGAAATCATGTGTCAAACTATTTCTTGTATATATTATGAGGAAGTGATTATTTTCTCATATGTATATTGATTAGTTATTAGTTGTTACGTCAAAACTATAGTTTTAAAGATATTAGTATGTTAGTTACTGAGTTAATGAACCCTTGTTATGGGTTGAGACTATGATATGTCAATCAAACTGACTTATGAGATGCGGCTACGAAATTGTTTTAAAGTGGTGTATTACAAAATGATTAATATGCACTGAAACTTTTTCATCCCCGTGTTAATAAGAAAAGGAACTGATATATTTGTTCTTGTGGTAAAAATAATCAACCAGTTTACTAGATTGTTATATATTTGCAAAACTTGTGTTATGGTTAGAGAATAATGGAAAGGATAAAGGATTAAGGGTATTCCAAAATCTTCTAGCTATGCTAGATCTTCATACATACATTCACACTTGGGTGCCTTTGAAAAGAATTGTTCAATCATTGAACTGACAAATTTTGTTAGATGTGTTAACGCTAATTTTTCAAGCTAGACATAGTTAAATTTAATGAATTTTAACATGAACACATAGTCAAATAGTGGGGTTATGATCTTAAGTCATCAATGCACTGTTACCTCATGCGGGTAAGATAAAGTCATAAAATTGATTTTTAAAATGAAACTTTTTTAGCTACGTTATTTATATGTCTATGCTAATTGTTTGGCTAGACGAATTTAATGTGAAGAATAAGAAATAATTTATTCTTCAACACCCCATTTAACCTAGTGTGAAAATGATACATGATGAGTTATCAACGCACTTTGCAATGTGCGGTATACAGTCATAAGATTGCCTTTCAAATGTTTTAATAGTTTAAATTATAAGTCAATGCCAATTATTTCGGCTAGACACCTTTGGTTATGATAAAATAACGGACATATGAATTCGGTAGATGCAATATACCGCGTCTTTAAAACGATAATATGATACAACAGATTGATCACCTGAAATACTATCATGAGTGTTTCCAGTTTGAATTGATTGTTACACTAAATGGTGTTTTTCAGTCCTAGTGATGGTTAAACAATTGTGGATCATATGACATCCATGGTATTTAAAAAAGATCAAGGTCTTGATTTACTACAGTATACGTTAGAAGAATCCTAAATAAAGGAAGAGTAAAACTAAAAGTCGAGTATGATAAAAAGTTTAAAACCTAGTGTAAGGAAAGGTTTAACTTAAACCTGTTCAGACCTAATCTAAGTATTAGAAATATAATATAAGAAATATGAATTAAGAAAATTCATAAGAGTAAGTTGAAAATAATTTCGATGACGAAATTCTTATAAGAATGAAAGAATATAATATCCTGAATATTTATAAAACTTATAAATATGGTACTAAATGACTAAAGTTAGTTGTAACTTAAATTTGATGACGAGATTCCTGTAAGTTAGGGTAACTGTAATATTCCAAATATGATCTGACAAGATCTAATTAAGGTTGTCAATTTAAAACCTAGACAATGATTGCTCAAGTATACCTTGAGCTATCTTAAAGAATATATACGACTCAAAAATGCAATTGTATACGATTGTAGGTTAAAATTTTAACCTAAAATATATGTTACGTGATTAGTAAAGCTTGATTTGAGCTTTTAAATGTGTTATGTGATTATTCTATGTGTAAGATATTATATTTTGGTTCACGTAGTTAAATTTAACACTTAATAAAATTAAGAAGTCAATTTAAGGCAAAAACCTAAATTCGAAAAAAAGTTAAAATTGAAACCCTAAACCCTATAGTCTAAACCCTAGAAAATAATCTAGGCTCTCAAGAAAAATATGTATGTCAAATTGATATTCCGTTTCAACATTCAACATTCTCATGCTTTGAAAACACGTAATAGTTAATAAAAGTTTTTTTCTCGGAGAACGTATAAAAATACTATTCACGATGAAATCCTTCCCACGTTTGACTGTTTCTTTCATCTGTAAGACTTCTTCATTTCATAACATAGTGTTAATATAAGGTTTAGATGATAGAGAATCAATAAGATTTTTTGGGGAAAAAGATGAAAATGATAAGATTTACGAGAAAATGTTTGTCGTTTTTTTGACTTATCTTTTTGACGTTTTGACTTTTTATATGTCACGACATAGTATTTATATGGGGAACATATATCAAGGAGCCACTAATATTTTTTCAAAAATAAAATATAAAAGGCTCTTCAAACAGAAACGCTTTCCATTTTTGAACATTCCGTCGAATGATATGGTGTTCGTATGAAACACAGATGCATGAGCAATAAAAGTTTTTTTCAAAAAGCGTGTCCAGAAATAGGATAAAACTGGAATAAGACGAAATATATTTTTTTGACTTTTTGGCGGTCTAATCATTTTTTGAGAAAGTGTTGCCAAAAATATTATTCATCGAAAAACGTGTCAAGTCTTTTGGACATTTCACTTCACTGAATAGTGTTTATACGGAACAAAACTCAGTAATGTCAGACTTTTAAATCAGTAAAGGTCAATTAAACCAAAAGACTTAAAAATGAACTAATTTCGTTAGAAATGAACCGACTTAGTTAGGAATGAAATAACTTCGTTAGAAATGAACTAGGAGACTAACTGATTTAGTTAGACCGTATAATACAAACATTATACATAAAAAATACTGATAATGTAAGCATGATGCAATGATGATGCAAGCCCTAGAAAATATTTTAAGAATATGTTAGGGTGATGTAAGCATCATGTAATAATAATGCAAGCCTTAAAAGAATATTTCAAGAATATGCTAAGGTGATGTAAGCATGATGTAATGATGATGCAAGCCCTAAAAGAATATTCCAAGAATATACTTTAACTTAGCCTAGAAGTTATGTGCAAATAACCAAAATGCCCTAGGTTTAAAAGTTCTATAAATAGATAGCTAGTTCTTCATTCATTCCTTACATTTTTCAAAGCAAATTTCTAAGTATTAAAGTTATAATCAAATATTTGTAAGTGAGTTCTTGAGAGTTGTTATTTGAAAGTGCAAAGAAATAGTTAAAGTTTGCAATATAAGAGGTAAAACCCTAGTCGTTAATATGTTTATTTATTTTTAGTTAAAATCTCAAGAACACGAATTGTAGCCATGTACTATTGTCGTTCTCCGTGCTCTTCACGTGTTCTTGAGCATTTCTTTATTTTATAGTAGTTATAATGTCGAATTTTGTTTCATAGTTTAAAAGCTCAAAAATGTACGCCGTAGTCATGTACGATTGTCGTTCTCCATGTTCTTCGTGTGTTCTTTAGCAATAATTATAAATTGTTATAATCAAGTAAACAAGTTGTTATAATGGCCAAATTTTGTCAACTATAAAGTGTCATAATCACATATGTAAGTAGTTATAATGCTCAAATTATTTCATGTATGAAATTCAAAAGCTCAAGAACATAAGTCGTTACTATGTACAATTTTTCTTTCTTCATGTTCTTCGTGTGTTCTTGAGCAAAAATCATAATTTTCTACATAAGTAGGTTTATGATTTTGAAATTTAGTGTTATAGAGGATTGAAACAATAACATTTATGACTTTTACCTACATCCTTAATCGCATACCTTGTAAGTTAATTACTTCAACACTATATAAATTTTGGGAAGGCCAAAAACTAGCCCTATATCATTTAGGACCCTGGGGGTCGGTAGAATATCTGCACATTCTGTCCTAATAAATTAAGAAGTTAGACTCAAGAGGAAATAAGGGTATC
Organism: Hedera helix; assembly: GCA_947179155.2. NCBI lineage: Eukaryota > Viridiplantae > Streptophyta > Magnoliopsida > Apiales > Araliaceae > Hedera > Hedera helix. Next base: position 21,683,880 of record OX359275.1, on the reverse strand, counting down.
CTTATAAGGTATCCTCAACACTTAAAGGGCTATGTGATGGTATGTGAACAGCTTGATGGAGTAAAGAATGAGATTGAATAATGAGATAAAGAAATCGTAGAGAATGAGTTCCCAATCAGGGTTGACGCGAGACTGGATTTTGAGCTATATAAGATGTCTTAATTAGTATGAGACATTCCACAATTAATCCCTTAGCTTATGAAAGGGATTTGATTCTCATCGTTTTATCACTAAGGATATTAAGACTCATATATTGCCTAACAGGACACCTGATTCAAGAATTTAGACCACGTCAAAGCAAATGTGAAAATGTACCTTAAAAAAATTTCAAAATTGAAGAAGAATCCCTTTTTTTACTTGAAGGAGAGGCCTTTATCTATGCTTTAAAAGATGATAATGAGCCTATTATGTATAAGGGAGCTCTCATTTCACATGTTCGCAATGAATGGTGTTAGTGCATATTTATGTTTAAGCCTATTTTGATTTAATGATGACTACTATAGAGATGATTCTGACAAGCTTAATGTATATTTGTAATTAGAATTAGAAACAAGTAACATTGTAAAGTCCTTAAAGGAATAATCGTCGTGCAAGGACTTATGGATCAAAATTGTTAGGTTGATCTAAACTACAAAGATAAATTATATATAGTCCTAATGATAAAAAAAATGTTGTAATCTATTGAAAAAGAACTTAGGATCATATTTTTTAGGTTGATCCAAAAACATAGTGATAGAACTTGTAATAGACTAGGAAGTTCAAGTTTGTAGATCAAAGACATTGAGAAAGAGTTTGGAGACATCGGATGAAAGATCAACATATCAAAGATGAGTTTGGACATCAGATCAAATAAGGTATCAGAGATCAAATCAGTGGAGACATCGGATGAGTTCAAGCAAAGAAATTGGTTATGAGTCCAAAAGGCTAAGACTTAATTCTTTAAAATCTCAGAATGAACTAAGCACACGGCAAAGTCATCGAGCAAAAATGCAAAGGACTAGGAGATCGCAGAATGAAAAGAAGGACTAATCTAAAATGCTAAACAACTTCAGACAGTTAAATCATAGTACGACTCCAAATTGCCAAAATGTAGAGTTAGTCAGATCGACGAGTGAAATGCCTAAAGATTGACTCTACAATCCTTGACCCTCATATTAGAGAGTGCAAACTAGGAAGTTTCCATTAGAAACAAAGCTTCCTTAACACACAACTAATGAAGATTCCAAGAGTATGATGACAAAAGTATAAATGTCTAATCAAGTCGTAACTCCAACAACTATATTTTAAAAAATACAGTCTGTACAGAATCCTAACACAATTAACAATTAGAACGGCTAAGACTAACACTTGAATTTTGAGGCTTTAACATAGGACTTTTTAACGGGATTTTTTTAAATAGAAGTCTATATATAGAGTTCTACTCTCAGATAGAAAAGTATCGCAAAATTGCTGAATAAATAAATCAAGAAAGAACAATAAAAAAGAGAATAATCAAATAAAGAGAAAATATTCTGAAGCACAACATACTCTACGATATGATTATGATCCAAAGCTACTCTACGATCCAGAAATCACTTTATGATTTTGGTGACTGCAATCAAGATGCTAAGCTATTTGAAGAAGAGCTCAATGATCCTTAACAACACCTCAAACACAAATAACCTATCAACAAAAATGAGTTTTAGTGGTTCACCTGATTAAGTGGAATTAGTTCTTTAGTGAGATTTGGAAAGATGAGTTTTGGCAGCTCGCCTGATTCAAAATAATTAGTTCTCTTAGTGAGATTTGGAAAGATGAGTTTTAATGGTTTACCTGATTTAGAGGAATTAGTACTCTGTGTGAAATTAAGTCTAGGTGACTTGTTGTAATTGGTTCTTGGTGAACCTTGGTCTGAGTGACCTTATCTTAGTGAAGGATCCCTACTTAGAAGAGTGAAAGAGGGGATTAGGTGTAGTTAGACTCCGAACATCTTAAAACCTTGTCTCATTTATCTGCTTTCCATAAACTGTGATAAACTACAATAAACTATCGTAACTACAATATTAATTAGAACACATTTTATGGTTCATTTTCATGTTGTACACTAAATTCAAAGTTGTAAACTTCAATAATCTTTGAAGGAATTTATAAACAAACTAATATTTCGCTATTTATAACAAATAAGTTATCTACTTAAATTATTTGGTAAATAATTTAAAAGTGAAAGTTTATAAAAGAATTTATTCAACCCCCTTCTAGATCTCTTTATGCCATCTGGGAATAACAATTGGTATCATAGCAACATTCTCATTGAATAAGCTTAATTGCTTGAGTTGATCCAATAGTACACAATAAAACCAATTCTAAACTTGGTAGTGAAAGCAAAACACCATTATGCAATAAAGATAAATTTAGTAATTGGAAATTGCATACATAGGCTTACATGGATGCAAGGTTATTAAAAAATACGGTAAACTGCACGACTACCAAAGAGGTATGGAAAGCTCTCCTAGTCATACATGAAGGAACAAAATAAGTAAGGGAAAACATATAATCTCTCCTCAATCAACAATATAAAATATTCTCACACATTCCAAGTGAGAACATTACATCTACTTATGAGAGACTCAACATTCTTCTCAACACTCTAAATGCCTTCAAAAAGATTTATCCTATAAAATATGTGAACATTAAGTTCATGAGATCTCTACCGAGCAAATGGAATGCTAAGACAACAGCAATCAGAGAATCCAAAAAAAAAATCATGATATGACTTTGTAGTAGTTATATCTTACTCACCTATGAGCTTGAGCTTAACCAAAAAGCATAAACAACATCCACATCAGAGGCAAGTAGAAAAGATAAAGGTGTTGCTTTGAAAGCTGCTGAAAGACTAGCATAGAAGAAGAAAGTCAATCTAAGGATGATGATGAAGATATTATTGTCCTGGCCAGAAGATCAAGAAGATTCATGAAGAAAGACAAGAGCAGCACCAGAAAGTTCCTCAAAAACTACAACAGTAACAACAACTACATCAAAGGCATGTGTTTCAAATGTAAGAAGCTGTGAAATTTTATTGTTGATTATAGCAAACTTGTCAAAGAGGAACCAAAGAAAGACAAAAAGAATGAAAATGCCCAAAAGGAGGAGAAAACATATCCAATAAAATTTTACAAGAAGAACAGAGGGCTAATTGTTGATGGTTCCTGTAGTGCAACTGAAAGTGACTTAGACTCTATGTTAAGTGAAGATGAAGTATCTCACAAAGTCAACCGTTGGCTCATGACAGTTGAAAATATAAGGGAGATCACTACTGATATTAAAGACTTTAATATTATTGAGGTATTTAATTTTAACTCTCCAAATGTTGATATGCGTGATTTCAGAAATGCTTTATATGGCATACCAACTGATTTACATAAATACATGAAATGGTTCAGGGTACTCTCGAGGGACTATTCTCTAATTCAAATAGAAAAGGGAAAAGTACAATGAAAGTTGAAAATAATTTAAGAAAGTACTGTTTCCATATTAAGACTTGAGACTGATAATAACACCTTAAGATCTACCCTTGAATAGTCTGCACTTAGAGATTCTAAGCTAGTCTCCAAGATTGAAGAGCTAGATAAAACCATCTCCATTTGGAATAGGTCTTCATGTTCCATAAACTCCCAGATCACTGGTTAGCGATTGAGCTTCGATATATCAGGTTTAGGATTTAAGGAATCTCCCCCAAATCAGTGTGAGGGCATATGCACTAAAATGAATAATCACACTGCTCTTATTTCCCATAGGAACATTATGTTTATTAAATCCAAACTATTAGAATCTATGTGTATGATTTGATGATACAAAAGTAAATAATGTATAATTGTTCACTAACTTTTGTAAAGTCCTTATATGAGATTTATTATATAAGGACTTAGAATAGATTGATCAAACTTGTTAGGTTGATTTTTAAGTTAATGTTATGTATAGATTGATATAATCAGATCCATTGTAGAGTTACTCTGCCTATTCGTAAAGTTTTTATTGACCACAGAGTATCTTGAGCTCGTAAGGTAGTAGTAAGAATCGTCAAGCAAAAGCTATCTGAGCAATTATAGAACAAGCTCTGGGCCTGCCTAACCAATCTTGAAACATTGAAGAGTATCTATGCCCGAATCGTAATATAAAAGTTGTTAGTATAGCACTCTAGTAGTTCATAAAGCAATAAAGGCATCTAAGTATTAAAGTCAAAAACAGTCTACTATTAGAAACGTAGAGTTGTATTTGGAATCGTAAAGCTACTATCAGAGTCGACACTAAAGCTAGAAAAGTTGTTGAAAGAAGAAGTTTGATGACTCTGCTTCAGCATCATAAAGCACAGTTCATAGAGAAAATCGTATGAATATCTTACTGCCTAGAATAAAGGCATTCGTAGAGCTGAAAACGTTGAGTATCGTATATCAGACTCTATGTTCTTCATCAAACTCAACGATCAAGCCAAGCCTGATGTTAGTGTCAGAACGGTTATAAGTCTGACAAGTACATGGTATTGCAGAACATCCAAGTACAGATTTCAAGGATATTTCTCACCATCTTCAAATTAAAAAAGTAAGATTAGAAAGACTGCTTTGTAGAAGGTCTGTCTCCTCGCTTTAGAGGTAGGTGAGAACTACTGAGTGATGGGATATACTAGGACCAAAAGCAAGCCTACTTTCTACCCCAAAGTCAGAAGAGCATTAAATGCACTATCAAAACATTAAATGCTTCAATGGAACTCTTCAATGTTAACAATTTCTAAAGAGCTATAAAAACTTATAAGGATTCAAATCCAAAATACAAATCACCTAAGTACAAAGTTGAACCTCTGTAGAAAGAAAAATGAAGGAATTTACTCTACAAAAAAAAGAAGAAAAAGTACTTGTTCAAAGCTGCTAAGCACCAGAAGAAGTCAAGCATCATTGCAAAACTTAGTAGCACCTCAAACTCAATCAACAATCAATTATGATTCACTTGATCTATCTGATCATTATACCAAGTCAGAGTGACTTGAAAAGGTCTAAGTGTCCTGGACTAGGTGTCTAAATATCCGAGTCTAAGTGACTCTAAGAGGTCTAAGTGTCCTAGACTAAGTGTTTGAATATTCCGAGACTAAGTGACTCGAAGGAATATAAGTGATTTAATTGTAAGAGATCTTTGTGATTTGGTCAGTGTGACCCATCCTTAGTGGATATCCTACTTGTTAAAGTAGAAAAGTGGACTAAGAGCGTTGATACTCCAAACCACTTAAAACATCTTCTGTTATTTACTTTTAGCATTTATGTTTTGTTATATATGTCACTGACTAATTCTCACAAATAGAGTTAGGATTTATGAAAAACTTTAAGAGGAATTTTACACTAATATTCCCCTGTACTAAATTAATTAAACAAATTAATTATCTTGAAATTGATGTATTAAATGAATAAAAAAAAATTTAAAGAGCTATTCAACCCTCCTTCTAAATCTCTATTGTGCCTCTGGGAAATAACAAGTGGTATCAGAGCAGGTTCTCCTAAAACAAAAGTTTAAACACTTTGAGTTAATCATATAGCAGACAATAAAACTGGTTCTGAGTTTAATAGTGAAAATGAGTTACTCTGTCTTATCATAGAAAAATTTGCTAACTGGGATGTTCAATTGTAGGAATATCTGAATGGTATAGATGCTTATATAAATGATGCAAAAACCAGTGGTTAATGCATTCAAACGGAGCTAATCCCTATCTATGATGATACAAATAAAATAATGTTCAATTATAGCACTGAAAGGTCATGGAGTGAAACAGAAAGAAGCTTTAGCTCATATTCAAATGTTGAAGAAGATTTTTATATAGACAAACCCAGTCTAATGGCCATAAAAGAAAAATCAAAAAAATCCACTTATCGTCGATAATTTAATATAAGTGAGGTATTTAATTTTAACTCTCTTAATATGGATATTGATGATCTAAGAACTGCATTATAAGATATAACTAAAATCTGCATCAATATATGAAATTATTTAGAGTTTTATCAAAAGACTATTCCCTTCTTCAAGAGGAAAAAGAGAAAGTTCTAGTAGAGTTGGAAACTACTTTACAAAGTGATGCCTCTTTCGCCAACCTTGAGGCTGAGAATGCTCACTTAAGAAAAATAACTGAACTAAACGCTCAAAGAGAGTTAACTCAAACCTTTAAGATAACAGATCTAGAAAAGATAATTTATATATGGAACCATTCTTCTGTGTCTAAGGATTCTTTGATTGAAAATTAGAGGTATATCTTTCACAAGTCAAGATTAGGATTTGAATTTTTTTTTCTCAGTTTTAAATATGGTTAATAACAATAATGAGTTATGTAAGTTAAATAAAGATATTATATTTTTGAAATCCACAAAGACCCCTGACTGTTGTTCTAAAAAATAAAAGGTCATATATTGGTCATGGTTTTGTGAAATTGAAGAGTAAGCCAGAGTTTACGGTCATGACTAGAGAAATTACAGAGTTACATAAAACTCACACTACGAATCAATCAGGAATAAATAGTAGAACTAACTTTTACTCTATGAAACCATAAAATCCTAGAACAGTTTAGTGGCAAAAGAAATTTAAGTTAAAAAGAATAACTAGATATAAGAATCGAACACAAGAGTTTTCAGTAAGAAAATTCAACGATATTAACTCATCCATACATGATGATAAATGCTATATATGTCATAATTATGATCATAATGCTACAACGTGTTATAATGATTATTATCCATCAGTTTATAAGAATCCTAAAGTTAAGCAGATTTAGTTACCTAAATGCACTAACATAAAAGGACCCAAGCTAGTATGGGTACCAAAATAAAGAATGACTCGCTATGCAAGAACCTAGCTCCACTGAATATGTTTGGTATTTGGATAGTGGATGCTCAAGGTATATGATAGAAAATAAGGCTCTACTGACAAACTTCAAAGAGAAAGATGGTCCAGTTATTATCTTTGGAGATAATAATTATGGAAAGACCAGAGGCTATGGTTCTTTTGGAAATGGAGTAATATCTTTCAGTAAGGTTGCCTATGTTAATTGTCTGAAGCACAACTTGTTAATCATTAGTCAGCTATGTGATAAAGGTCATCAAGTCATCTTCCTCAACAATCAGTGTGAAGTCAGAGATCTTAAAACCAACTCCTTAAAGTTAACTCGATCAAGAGAAGAAAATATCTATATAGTTAATCTTGCTAAGCTGAGTTCATCAAAAATAGCTTGCTTCCTTACTAAAGCCCAGAAGATATGAGTTGGCTGTAGCGTAAAAGATTATCTCATCTAAACTTCAAAATCATGTCAAAGCTTGTCTCCAAATATCTTGTTATAGGTTTGCCAAAACTAAGTTATGTCAAAGAAAGACCATGCAAGGCATGTCAACTAGGAAAATAAACGAGAAGTTCATTCAAAAGTAAAGTAGTAAATTCAAATGTGATTTATTTAGGCCAATATTAACTGCTAGTCTTGGTAGTAAAAGATACTCATTAGTCATAGTCGATGACTACACCATATATACATATGTATTCTTCTTAAGCTCTAAAGACGAAACCAGCAATCAGCTGATCAGATTGTTCAAGTTCATCATGAATGAAAAAGGTAAAAAGATCAAGGCAATTAGAAGTGATTATGGAAGAGAATTGATCTTTCTAGGATGGATCAATTCTGTGAAGATAATAAAATTCAACACAATTTCTCAACTCCAAGGACTCCACAACAAAATGGAGTAACTGAAAGAAAGAACAAAACTTTTATTGAAGCAGGAAAAACACTTCTAACAGTTGCTCATCTCCCTGAATACTTTTGGGCAAAAGATGTCAGCACTACTTGTTACACTCAGAGCATATCATTAATTCATTATGGGCTCAAGAGAACAACTTACAAGTTATGAAAAGAAAGAAAGCCAAACATAAGTTACTTTCATGTTTTTGGTTGCACATGTTAAATCCTAAACAATGGCAAGAGATACTTAAGAAAGTTTCTGCCCAAGTCAGACGAAGGAATATTTCTTAGATACTCTATGAATAGCAAAGCTTATAAAGTGTTTCAATAAGAAATTGTTGAGCATTGAAGTTTCCATTCATATAACCTTTAATTAATCTGATTCAAAATTTTTGAAGAAAACTGTATCGTCTAATAAGGTCGAAGAATTGGATCCTTCAATCATAGAGCAGGCTAGCGTTATGAGTTCTGAAACTGAAGTTATATAGCCAGATCCAACAATTATAGTACTAGATCAAATATTGTCGAATATTTAGTTCCTAAAGAGAGTACTCTACTAAATATTGAAGCTAATCCAGAACAAAATCTTGAAAAATTTAGACAAGAAAGCATGAGGATAGATATTCCAATTGGAAGAAGATGGGCAAGAGATCACACTCAAGATCTAACCATTGAAGATCTAAATGCCAGAGTCAAAAAATGGTCAACCTCTCAAAGCGAGTGTTTTTACCCGAGCTTCCTCTCTTATATGGAACCTGAGAAGATTGAAGAAGCAATGAAAGATTCAAGCTGGATTGAAGCTATGCAAGAAGAACTGAATCAATTTGAAAGAAGCAAGGTTTATAAGCTAATTCCAAGACCAAAAGATCATCCTATTATTGGCACCAAATGGGTTTTTAGAAATAAGATGGATAGAGAGGGTGTAGTTATAAGAAATATAGCAAGGCTAGTAGTCAAAGGCTATTCTTAGGAAAAGGGAATCAACTATGATGAGGCATTTGCTTATGTTGCCAGATTAAAACCAATCATAATGTTTATAGCTTATGCAGCCTTCATGAAATTCAAAGTCTTTTAAATAGATGTCAAGAGTGCATTACTGAATAGTGAACTTCAAAAAGAAGTCTACGTTGAACAACCTCCAGGTTTTATCAATCAGTCTCATTTAAATTATGTCTACAGATTAGACAAAGCACTCTACGATTTGAAACAAGCACCTAGAGCATGGTATGAAGCATTCACTTCTTTATTAATTGAAAATGGATTCACTAGAGGTAAAGTAAACAGAACACTATTTCTGAGAAAGCACAAAGAAAAGATTTTATTGGTACAAATCTATGTAGATGATATTATTTTTTGTTCTACTGACAGGAAATTATGTGAGAGATTTACTAAGGTAATGCAAAGTAAATTTAAAATGAGCATGATGGGGAGCTGAACTTCTTTCTTGGACTATAAGTGAAGCAAACTAAAAAAGATATCTTTATAAACCAGGCTAAATAAATTAAAGATTTTCTTAAAAAGCATCGCATGGAATCTACAATTCCCATGAAAACTCGTATGGCATCTGCAACCAAGCTAGATAAAGATGAATTTGGTAAAAGTGTTGATATAATTCAATAAAAAGTTGCAAATTTTGTATGATGCAAGATGGACAGAAAAGCACTAGTGAAGCTAAGTACATTGCTACTAGTAGTTGAAGTGCTTAAATTTTGTGGATGAAGAATCAGCTGGCTGACTATGGGTTTGATTCAAAATTTATCCCTATATTTTGTGATAATACATGTGCTATATCAATTACTTGTAATCCTGTCATGTATTCTAGAATAAAGCATATAGAAATCAGATATCATTTTATCAGAGATTGTGTACAAAATTAAAATATTGCATTACACTTTGTTCCAACTAAAGATCAACTTGCTGATGTGTTTACTAAGCCATTAGATAAATATGGGTTTAATAAGTTAATCAGTGAGTTAGGTATGTTGAAATTACATACTTAGTACTAGGTTTTTGGAACATTCTAACTATACAAATGGAAAATCATAGAATGAACATTTAAGTGAAGAAACATCGTTGAATGATCAGAAGCAGATCGTAAAACTGAAAATATCACAAAATGAAAATTTACCCAACGAAGAAGTTGAAGCAGTTACTTTACTGCTATTGAAGTTCACGTTCAATAAAAGAAAGTAAAGTCCACGAGTTATTTCACTGCAGCTGTTAACAGTAACCATGAACAATCGTGCAAATCAATCAACTTCCTACACGTGTCCCACCCAGCCAAATTAATGGCAAACTTTCAAGTTATCAGCGACAATCAAGTATGTTTTGACAAGTTTGATGATTTAGAAAGAAAGTTCAAAGACATTCTGAAGCTGATTCAAGATGTCGAATTTACTGAGTGTTTGGAGTCTAGTACCCAAATTTTTTCAAACCTCCTGAAGGAATTCTATATGAATGCTATAAATAGAGATTGTATCATTGTCACCAAAGTTAAAGGAACTACTCTACATTTGGGATCTTCTGAAATCAATTCTTTCGTAAGATGTTTTAATCAAGGCATTAGATCTTTTGATGAGATCAACATGGAAGAGGGAATGCAGATAATGGGCTATCAGAAGTCTCAACTTAGGGATTAAAAAGAATAATTTCCCTCAGGAATACGAGTTTATTGCTGACATCATCGACAAATATATTATCTGCAAAGACACTACTTATGATATAGTCAGTGAACTGCAAATGAAGTTTATGACTACTATTGTTCAGAAGACAGAAATCAACTTTGAAACCATTTTCATTGGTTAGTTAATCGAGTGGATTAAAGATGTTGAACTGCAGAATGTTATAGGCAAATCAACTCCTAAGATGCTCTATGAAATATTTGTGAGCATTATAAGATGCTCTATGAAATATTTGTGAGCATTATTCTGAAAAATGGACTGAAAGTTAAGATAGGGGATGAAGAGGCAAAATCCTAAATTTCAACAAAAGGATTAACCCTAGACTATTCAAAGAATCTAGGAAAAATTAAAAAGTCAAGAAAATCATAAAGTGGAGGTGAACCCAGTGTACTTGGGAAGTCTAGAATCTTCTAAGACCAAGGGAAAAAGAAAGGTTGAAGAAGCAGAAGAGAAATGTCTCAAGATTCTTCTGCATCTCAAGATCGTAGAGCTATGGACTCTACAGATGAACAATCCATGAAGAAGAAACAAAAGGTTTCTCAAAACTCTTCAAATCAATCTTTAAAATTTGAGAAAGTCTCCAGATTCTTTCTAGGGAGACAGAGTGAAATAATTCGTCAACCAAAGAAAGTTCGTATAAAATCAAACAATCCTTAAGTCATTGAACTTGAGACAGATGATGAAGAGTCTCAAACTGAGATGGTTGATGATTCATAGGATCAAGGATGGCCAGAAGATAGGTCTGTCAAAGTCTGAAGGTCTAAGTCTACGAAGAAAAGAGAAAAAAAGATAAGAGGGAAAAGCTACTAAGGGGGAAAAATCCAATGAATGTCAAGTATCTTCTCCCTTATACACATTCATTAGAGAAGAAATACAAAGATACATTGTACTTGAAATGATAGTTTCAACAAATCCAAATGAGTTGAAGATGGACAGAAGTACCTCACTCTATGATTCTCAGAGTGAACAAATGTTGTACTTCTTGCCCATACTACCTTTGTAGAAGGAAATAAGTTGGAAAGATCAGAGCTTCGTCAGTTGGACCTAATCTAAATTCCCAAATCTCAACTTAATAGCTCAGAATTTTCCCAAGGTTTTATCTTATCCAATTATGTTAATATGCAACAAGCCTTTCTATCCAGGGTATCGAAGCTGACAAGTAATCTTTATATCAAGAAAAAATTGCTCTTCATTTATTCCTTCATTTTTTTATTTTGATGAAGATGTCGTAGAGTCACTCTCTATGAATGTTGAGCAACCTGAAACTCCTATATTATCCCATATCCTCTGATTATAAAGATATCCATTCTTCATCTCAAAGCTCATATCAGGGTATTTTTGAAGATATTGAACAGGAGTTTAAGGAAAATTCTATTGCACTTCATAAAGGTATAAATGAAATGTTGTCAGGTAGCTTGTTATCTGAACAAATGCGGTCCATCATTCAGAGATTGACCCATAGACTTCATGACCAAGATCTAATCTTTCTCAAAACTATTCACAAGTAGAAGAAGCCTGATGATGCCAAATAGGGGGAAAAGGTTTTATGGAAGTGAGAGGTTTCAGGAAGGAAGGGGGATGAGGATTAAAAGTTTAAGAAGGAAGAGGAAGGAAATAGTAAGCATGAATTAAGGGGGAGAATGAACAAAGTATTGTAAGGTGTCTTACTTTATTTTGTGATTAATAATCTTTGTATGAACTACCTTTATATATTTGAATGATCATTTTTGTATTAGCAATACAGTGGCTTACTGTATTTTAAGTCATATTTTAAATTCAAGTAAAAACACTAATAAATTATCAAGTATTATGTCATTGGTTTTTTGTCATCATCAAATAATGGGAGATTATTAGAATCTATGTGTATGATTTGATGATACAAAAGTAATTAATGTATAATTATTCACTAACTTTTGTAAAGTTCTTATATGAGATTTATTGTACAAGGACTTAGAATAGATTGATAAAACTTGTTAGGTTGATCTTTAAGTTGATGTTATGTATAGATTGATAGGATCAGATCTATTGTAGAGTTACTCTTCCTGTTCCTAAAGTCTTTATTGATCACAGAGTATCTTAAGCTCGTAAGGCAGTAGTCAGAATTGTGAAGCCAAAGCTATCTGAGCAATCGTAAAACAAGCTAGGGACTACCTAGGCAATCTTGAAGCATTGAAGAGTACTCTAGTAGTAAAGCTATATTCGAAATCGTACTGTCAGAGTAGATACTAAAGCTAGAAAAGCTATTAAAAGAAAAAGTTAGAATCTGCTTTAGCATCGTAAATCATAGTTCGTAGAGCAGATCGTAAAATAACTTACTGACTCGCATAAAGGCATTCGTAGAGTTGAGGATGTTGAGTATCCTATATCAGACTCAACATTCTTCATCAAACTCAACGATCAATCCAAGCCTAAATATAGTGTCAAAATGGTTATAAGTATGACAAGTACAAAGTATTGTAGAGCATCAGAGTACAGATTTCAATGATGTTTCTCACCATCTTCAAATTCAGAAAGAAAGATCAGATAAACTGCTTTGTAGAAGGTCTATCACCTCACTTTAGAGGCAGGTGACAGATGGGATATACTAGGACCAAAAGCAAGCCTACTTTCTTCCCCAAAGTCATATGAGCATTAAATGCACTATTAGAACATTAAATGCTCTAATAGAACTCTTCAACGGAAGAATTTCTGAATAGCTATAAGAACTTATGAGGATTTAAATCCAAAATATGAATCACCCAAGTACAAAGTTGAACCTCTACAAAATGTAAAACGAAGAAATTTACTCTACAAAAACAAGAATAAAAAGTACTTGTACAAAGCCGCTAAGAACCAGAAGAAGCCGAGCATTAGTGCAAAGTTTAGCAGCACCTCAAACTCAATCAACAATCAATTGTGATTCACTTGATCTGCCTGATCATTATACCAAGTCAAAGTAACTTGAAAAGGTCTAAGTATCTTAGACTAGGTGTCCGAATATCCAAATATAAGTTGCTTAAAGAGATCTAAGTGTGCTAGACTAAGTGTCCGAATATTCAGTTGTAAGAGATCTTTGTGATCTGGTCAGTGTGACCCATCCTTAGTGGATATCCTACTTATTGAAGTATGAGAGTGGACTACGAGCGTTGATACTTCAAACCACTTAAAACATCTTATGTTATTTACTTTTAGCATTTACATTCTATTATTAACTACTATATCTATCTGTGACTAATTCTCACAAATAGAATCAGGATTTTAATAAAACTTTTAGGGGGATTTTATACTAATATTCCGTTGTGCTAAATTAATTATCTTAAAATTGATCTATTAGATGAATAAAACTTTTTCAAGATCTATTAAACCCCCCGCCCCCATTCTAGATCTCTATTGTGCCTCTAGGAAATAACAAGTTACTCAAAGCTCCACTATTTATTCTAATCTTATTGTTTTTTTTTTTTTTTGAAAATAATAGATTACATACTAGTCTCAATTTTAATAAATATCATAGTAAAATTAATCCTACGACCAAACTAAAAAGGATCGAAGAGTCAGTAAAAACTCATTCTACGAACCAATCTGGTAATAACCGAAGAGTTACACCTTACTCTACGCACTCTCAACATCGTAGAACAGTATGGAAGCAGGAACAGTTTGAGCCTAGAAGAAAGGCTAAATGTTTTAAGGCCCCCCACTTATCTCAAAAAGAAAGAACTTGTTTCACACACACGAGCATCAAATACGCAAAGTGCTATAACTATCATATCCATGATCATATTGCTACTCTGTGTAACCTTAATGACTATCATGTGTTTGAAAGATCCAAAATATAACAAATCTAGGTTGCAAAGAGGACTAACCCATCCAGACTTAAACATATATGGGTACCAAGAATGAAGCCTAATGTTTAAATGTAGAAAATGATCTTCATTGAGTTAACTTAGTTAATAGACAGTGGATGCTCAAGGAACATGACAGAAAATCGAGCTCTTCTGTCAAAATTCAAAGAAAAAGATGGTCTAGCAGTTATCTTTAAAGATAACAACTCTGGCAAGACCAAAGGATATGGCACCATAGGAAATGGTGTTATCACATTCAAGAAAGTTGTTTATGTTAAAAGATTGAAGCACAACCTGATAAACATTAACCTACTATATCACAAGGGACACCAAGTGATTTTTCTTAACAACAAATCTGAAGTCAGATATCTAAATACAAACTCATTAATGCTGACTGGGAAAAGAGATGGAAATGTATATGTGGTGGATTAGAAAAGTTGAGCTCAACTACAAAAACTTGTTTCTTTTTCAAAGTTTCAAAAAATGTAAGCTGATTATGGCATAAAAGGCTTTCCCAACTCAACTTCAAGAGTATCTCCAAGTTAGTTATCAAGGATCTAGTCTCTGGGATACCTAAGCTAACCTTCATCAAAGAAAGACCATGCAAAGTTTGTCAACTAGGTAAGTAAACTAGAGTCTCGTTCAAAAGCAAGACAGTCAACTCCATCAATAGGCCCTTACAACTTCTACATGTGAATCTTTTAGGGTCTATACCTACTGTTAGCCTTGGCGAACAGAAGTACACTTTGGTCATAGTAGATGACCATACTATATTCACATGGGTATTCTTTCTGGCCTCTAAGGATGAAACCAACTCCAGTTTAATTAAATTCTTCAAGTTGGTTGAGAATGAGAAGGGTGAAAATATCAAGGCAACAAGGAATGATCATCTCAGAGAATTTAACTTTTCTAAAATAAACAAGTTTTTTAAGGATAATGGAATTAATCACATTTTCTCAACACTAAGAACTCCACAACAGAATGGCTTAGATGAAAGGAAGAATAGAACCTTGATTGAAGCATGAAGGATAATTTTGGCAGCTGCAAAGATGCTAGAATATATCTGGGTTAAAGTTGTCAACACTGCCTGCTATACTCAGAATGGTTCTCTGATCTACTCTACACTTAAGAAGACACCTTACGAACTCTGGAAAGGAAGAAAGTCTAACATTGGTTACATACACATCTTCAGTTGTACGTATTATATCCTGAGCAATAGTAAGAGTTATTTGACTAAGTTTTAACCTAAGTCAGATGAAGGTATCTTTCTTGGTTATTCAGATATTTGTAAAGCTTATCATGTTTTTAACAAGAGATTGTTAATTAATGAATTTTTAATTTATATTACTTTTTAAGAAACTAACAATCTTGAACCGAGTGAAGCTATTATCTTCAATGAAAACATTGAATAGGCTGACCCTATAATCAACCATCATGCGATCATAGAGTTAGAAGCAAAATAAGAAGAACATAATGACCCTACAATTGCCTACCAATGATCGTAAAGTCGGATGAAGAAAACATAGAGCTAACTATACCTAACAAAAGTACTCTACAAGATGTGGAACCAATAACAACACCTACAAGAACCAAACCTGAAAGTTTTCAGACAAGAAGGCACAAGGACAGATGTACCACCTAGAAGTAGATGGGTTAGGGATCACACATAAGATCTAATAATTAAAGATCCAATAGTTAGAGTCATTACCAGATCTACAACATAAAATAAATGTACCTATTTGAGTTTTCTTTCTCAAATAGAACCAAAGCAGATTAATGAGGCTCTACAAGATTCAAGGTGGATAGAGACAATCCAAGATGAATTGAACCAATTTGAAAGAAGTAAGATCTAGAGATTGGTTCCCAGGCCAAGGGATCATCTAGTCATTGGAACTAAATGGGTCTTCAGAAATAAAATAGATGAAGATGGAGTGATCACAAGGAACAAGGCCATACTGGTAGCAAAGGGTTACACTCAAGAAGAGGAAATTGACTATGAAGAAACCTATACACCAATAGCAAGACTAGAAGCAATCAGGATGTTCCTTGTTCATGCAACCCACATAAAGTTCAAAGTCTTTTAAATGGATATCAAAAGTGTTTTCCTGAATGGAGAACTATAAGAAGGGGTGTATGTTGAACAACCTTCAAGTTTTGCTAATCTAACTCATTCAAATTATGTCTATAAATTAGAAAAAATCATTATATTAGTTAAAACAATCACCTAAAGCATGGTATGAAACATTAACTAGTTTTCTTATTAAAAAAAGGATTTATTAGGGGTAGAGTAGACACAACACTATTTCTTAGGAAGGACAAGAAAAAAATATTATTAGTACAAATTTATGTATATGATATAATTTTTTGTTCTACTAACAAAATTTTGTGTGAGAGGTTTTCCAAGCTATTGCAGAGCAAATTTGAGATGAGCATAATGGGTGAATAGAACTTCTTCCTTGGACTACAAGTGAAGCAGACTGATGAGGGCATCTTTATTAACCAAGCCAAGTACATCAACTATATACTGAGCAAGTATGGTTTCGAATCAGCCATTACCATGAAGACTCTCATGGCTCCTGCTACTAAGCTAGATAAAGATGAAAATGGTAAAAGTACTGATATTACTCAATACAGAGGTATGATTGGCTCTTTCTTATATCTAACTGCCAATAAACCTGATATTATGTTTTTCACATGTATTTGTGCCAAATTTTAAATAAATCCTAAGGAATTTCATTTGATCTCTATTAAAAGAATATTTAGATATCTCAAGAGCACTCTAGATCAGGATTGTGGCATCCTAAGGAGTCTCCTTTTAATTTAATTGGATATTCAGATTTTGCAGGATACATGATAGATAGGAAAAGTACTAGTAGGACATGCCAACTACTAAGGAATAGACTTGTCTCATGGTTCAAGAAGAAACAGAATTATGTTTCAACTTCTACTAAAGAAACTAAGTACATTGTTGTTAAAAGCTATTGTGTTCATCTCTTATGGATAAAGAATAAACTAGTTGACTATGAGTTTGAGTTTAAATCAATTCATATTCATTGTGATAACACTAGCGCAATTTTTATAACACATAACTATATTCTAGGACTAAACATAGTAATATAAGGCATCACCTTATTTGGGATCATGTTCTAAATAATAATAATAATAATAATAATAATATCTTTTTGCATTATATCCCAATAGATGATCAACTTGTTGATGTATTTATAAAACCCTCAGATGAATCAAGATTTAGTAAGTTAATAAGTAAATTAGTTATGTTAAAGTTAAGTTGTGCATTTTATATATTTTTGCCTTGTAAATTTAACCACGTAAGAGAAGATCGTAAAGTGCGATCGCTTAGTGATGGATCGTAGAGCTAAGTGAATCATAGAGTAAATACTCTACGAATGTCTACTGTACAAAAAGCTGAAAGCTTTAAATTCACTCTACGGATTATGAAACTTAAATCATTAAGTCAAAAACAAATTGTCGATATAACAAGTGAGGAACACGATTGGTTTAAAGCTAGTAAAGGTCAAAAGGGCTTTCACGTGTAACTGGCATAAGCAAACTAACAAACGTTTCTGCTATTGTAGATCCACAACCTGACAAACAAGTGAAAACTCAAAACGTGTCAACTCTGCCAAACTTTAACGAGGAGTATTCCATTTTTCAACACTCTGACTCCTCGAATACCCTAGAACATTAAAGACTCTCTAACTTGTCTCTTCATATATCTTTTAAAAGGAGTCATCAATTATGAAAACACAGAATTTCGATGTATTTAAATAAGAATTTAATATATAAAATTCTTATTATGAAACAAAGTGGGTTAAATGAATAGAAATATATATTTTTTATTTTGAACTATGTGATTTATGAGGAAGAATAAAATAAATATATATTCATATGTGAAATTTATATATTTATTTGAAAAAAAATTTAATAGTTGATTAAAACTATTAAATTAATTACTTGAATTAAATATGAGATGGTGTTTAGACGCGATGAATTAATTAATTAAGACTAAGTAATTAATTAAGACTAAGTGAAATATTATATTATAAAATAAAATAATTTGAATTTTAAGTTTTAAATTGTAAGGAAATTATTATGAATTAAATTTCATAAGTGAGATAATTAATTCACTTAAATAAAATATTGAATTAAAGTGAGTATTTTTATAAAAATGAAGGAGTTAATAAAACTCATTATTTTAATATATTACATATAAATGTAATATATTTATGTAATAGTTTAATATATTATGCCAAAAGAATACAATTTAAAATATGAAATGAGAAAATTAAGTCATTAATTTCATTAGTAGGGTAATACGTTGTTTTGAATAAAGAAAGTTAATTTCTTTTATTTGAGTTAATGATGAGGATTATATTACGCTAATTAAATATGTAACATAAATAAAGGTATAATATTTAATATTATATCAAATGAATGTAGATTGAAAATATAGAGTGAGGGACTAATATTAATTAAATAAATATTGGATGTCATATTGGTAAATTAAATTAATATTTAATTTACATTTCATGTGTTAGTCTAATGTATGTAATTTTAAGTAAATGTGTTAGTTTAATGTATGTAATTTTTGGTAAATTGTTTGAAACACTTTATGGAAGGAAGGAAGAAATTAGAAGTTAATGGTACAATATTTATAGTACAAATTAAATGAGTTAATTAAAATAATTAATGGCATAAATATTAATTATTTTAAATAGTTAATTTGTTACACAAAAAGTGTTAAATTAATTATGGATTATCTAATATCACAAATATTTTAAATATGATTTGACAAGATCTAATTAAGGTTGTCAATTCAAAACCTAGAGAACGATTGTTCGAGTATACCTTGAGCTATCTTAAAGAATATATACGACTTAAAAATGTGATCGTATACGACTGTAGGTTAAAACTTTTAAACTAAAATATATGTTATGTGATTATTAGAGCTTGAATTGAGCTTTTAAATGTGTTATGTGATTATTCTATGTGTAGGACATTGTGTTTTGGTTCACGTAGTTAACCTTAACACTTAATAAAATCAAGAAGTTAATTTAAGGCAAAAAACTAAATTGAAAAAAAAAATAAAAATCTAAACCCTAAACCCTAAGAAATAACCTATGCTCTCTAGAAAAATGTGTACATTAAAATTGGCATTCCATTTCAATGCTCATCGTTCTCACGCTTTGAAACACACGTAATAATCAATAAAAGTTGTTTTTTCGAAAAACGCGTAAAAACACTATTCACAAAAAAAGGTTTTTCATTCGTTTGACTGTTTCTTTCATCAATAGGACTTCTTACATTTCACAACTTAGTATTAATATGAGGTTTATATCTCAGGGAACCAATAAGATTTTTTGGGGAAAAAGATGAAAACGACTACGTCAAATTAGCATTCCATTTCAAGATTCATCATTCTCACGCTTTGAAAACACGTAATAATCAATAAAAGTTTTTTTTTCGAAAAACATGTAAAAATACTATTCACGAAGAAAGGTTTTTTATTCGTTTGACTATTTATTTCATCTGTAGGACTTCTTACATTTCACAACTTAGTATTAATATAAGGTTTATATGTCAGGGAACTAATAAGATTTTTCGGGGAAAAAGACAAAAACGACTACGTCAAATTGACATTCCATTTCAAGATTCATCATTCCCACTCTTTGAAAACACGTAATAATCAATAAAAGTTTTTTTTCGAAAAACGTGAAAAAACTCTATTTACGAAGAAATATTTTTCATTCGTTCGACTGTTTCTTTCATCTATCGCACCTCTTATATTTCATAACTTAGCATTAATATGAGGTTTATATGTCAGGGAACCAATAAGATTTTTCAGGGTAAAAGACGAAAATAACACAATTTACGAAAAAATATTTATCGTCTTTTTGACTGTTCTTTTCGACGTTTTGACTTTTTATATTTCACGATATAGTATTTATATAGGGAATGAATACCAGGGAGCCAGTGATTTTTTTCCAAAAATAAAACATAAAAGGCTCGTCAAAAGGAAATGCTTTCCATTTTCGAACGTTTCATCGAATGATATAGTGTTTGTATGAAACACAGATGCGTAATGAGCAATAAAAGTTTTTTCTCAAAAAGGATGTCTAGGAATAGGATGAAATAAGAATAAGACAAAAATTATTTATTTCGACTTTTTGGTCATCTAACCATTTTTTGAGAAAATGTCGTCAAAAACACTAGTCACAAAAAACTTGCCAAGTCTTTTGAACATTTTATTTCATAGAATAGTGTTTATACAGAACAAAACTCAGTAATGTCAAACTTTTAAATAAGTAGAGGTCAATTAAACCAAAAGACTGAAAAATGAACTAATTTCGTTGAAAATGAACCGACTTAGTTAGGAATGAACTAACTTTGTTAGAAATGAACTATAAGACTAACTGATTTAGTTAGACCGTATAATATAAAAATTAAACAGAAATTATACCAAAATTATACTAAAATAATATGGATGATGTAAGCATGATGCAATGATGATGCAAGCCCTAAAAGAATATTCTAAGAATGTGCTAGGGTGATGTAAGCATGATGCAATGATGAAGCAAGCCCTAAAAGATATTCTATGAATATGTTAGGGTAATGTAAGCATGATGCAATGATGATGCAAGTCCTCAAAGAATATTTCAAGAATATGTTTTAACTTAGCCTAGAAGTAATGTACAAATGACTAAAATGCCCTAGATTTGAAAGTTCTATAAATTGAGAGCTAGTACTTCATTCATTCCTTATATTTTCCAAAGCTAATTTCTAAGCATTAAAGTTATAATTAAAGATTTGTAAGTGAGTTCTTGAGAGTTGTTATTTGGAAGTGCAAAGAAATAGTTAAAGCTTACACTATAAGAGATAAAACCCTAATCGCTATTACATTCATTTATCTGTAGTTAAAAGCACAAAAATGCGAATCGTAGCCATGTACGATTGTCGTTCTCCATGCTCTTCACGTGTTCTTGAGCATTTCTTCATTTTATAGTAGTTATAATGTCGAATTTTCTTTTATAGTTTAAAAGCTCATGAGCATACATCGTAGCCATGTAAGATTGTCGTTCTCTGTGTTCTTCGTGTGTTTCACATGGTTAACCCTAAAAATATTGATCAAAGTATGGTCACTGATTATTTTTGCAATTTTTTGAGACCTTAAACTCAGAATTTGCCTTAGCAACCTAAAGGAAAGTTGTAGATCGTGAAATTCTAATAAATTTAGAATCAATAGTCACCCCAAAATGTTTCCGGATGACAAAGTTATGGCTATTACCGAAAAAGAGATCGAAGCTAAAAATTTAAAGGGGCTCTCATGTGACGACCCCAAATCCGGGTTCCTTGAACCTCGGATTCGGTTCAACACCAGTACAACCTTTTCCTTATTGTTCATGAATTACAACAATATTATAATTGGTAAATAACCATTTATTTACAATTTTACAACATCACTTTCTATTCCAGAATCGAAATCTTTATACATTCCTAGTATGTCTTAATATCATACATGATACGACATTCTATTACAATCAACTTGTGTATTTAACACTCATATAACATACCAACTAAAGTCTTATACTACACAATAATTTACCTCTCCAATTCGGACTAATATCTACAACAAATATTTAGATCTTCCGTGAAATTAATATGTTTTCCTGCTCCTTGATCTTTATCGAGAACTTCAAATAATTTGCACTATCTGAAATTGTTAGTTTAGGCAAGACGGCTCAGCAAGTCTAACAGATAACACATAACACATAGTTCATGTTTATACATATTTCTCATGCTTCATGCATTACATTATATGAATACATCATGCTTCTCATGCTTTGCATTCATTCATGCAGCATACTGATCATGCATTGCAATGAATACATGACATACAGTTAAACTTATTCAATTAATTCAGGCTTTTTACCATATAGAATCAACACACCTCATATGGTTTCACAAAAACATATTTAATTCAAATTCTCACATGCTTCAAGTGCACACACAACAGTTATACACATAACAATAATATCTGAAAAACTTGTCTGGATCGCTTCCACCAGTTATGCTTATTTGCGTCTTTCGTTCAACCTACAATTTATATAGAAATTGACATAATCATTTGATGCAATGACTATTACTTAGCCTTTATATAAGACTCTAACTTTAAATTATTAACTCTTAAGATGTCCGACAAACGAACCCTTAAGTTCCGGATAAAACCCTAGCCCAACCCCAGTTGGACATATCGGGTATGCTCATCAACTTATACATTCACTACACGTTCATCGTACGACCTACTTTGAATAAGTTGTTTAAATTAATCACAATGGAGTATTTACATCTGTTTAATTTAATTAAACATTTTTTTTCATAACTTAATGATTTGGACATTTAATAATGTACCAAATACCTCAAAATATTATCTACCTTTGATAACATACAAATATATTCAAATATTATTAACCATTTAATAATATTTTAAATCTCTTACTAATATTATCAACCATTTAATAATATTTTAATCACTTATTAATATTATTATCCATTTAATAATATTTTAATCACACATTAATATTATTAACCATTTAATAATTTTTTAATCACTTATTAATATTATTATCCATTTAATAATATTTTAATCACTTATTAATATTATTAACCATTTAATAATATTTTAATCACACATTAATATTACTAACCATTTAATAATATTTTAATCACTTATTAATATTATTAACCATTTAATAATATTTTAATCACATATTAATATTATTAACCAAATAATAATATTTTAATCACTTATTAATATTATTAACCATTTAATAATATTTTAATCACATATTAATATTATTAACCAAATAATATTTTTATCACACATTAATATTATTAACCATTTAATAATATTTTAATCACTTATTAATATTATTATTCATTTAATAATATTTTAATCACTCATTAATATTATTAACCATTTAATAATATTTTATTCATTATCTAATATTATTAATTATTTAATAATATTTTATTTATTATATAATATTGTTTCTCTTTTAATAATATTCTAATCACTTATTAATAAACTCCATATATCAGTTTATTATATAAACACACTCATTTTACACTTATATGAACTTACTTTTTCATAAGAACCTAACCCAGACCGAACCCGGACCGACCCGACCCAACCCGGACAACAAAACAACACAAAAACAATCTGATGGAGTGGGGCGACCGCCCCGTAAAGTAGCGAGGCCGCCCCGTTCATGCAGCAAATTTTCACTGGTTGGACTGTCTGACCTTCCGACGCTCCGACATCCATAACTTCTTCATTTTAAAACATTTTAGGGTGATTCTTGAGTCCATTTTCATCAGAATTTACCCCTCTACAACTTCTATTTAGATGACAAATCCAAATTCCAAACAGAACTTGACTCAAAACTGCTCACAAAGACAAAGTAAAAACTAACTTCACAAATCCTTGGTTTTAATGATTTAAACTTGAATAAAATAAACTCTACACATCCAAATGACACCAACTTAGTGTTGTTGTCTTCTTAACTTCTTGTTTTACAACATTTCATGGTTCAATCACATTTTTGAAAATGTTTTGACAAGAAATTTAAGATCGAACCATCTAGGGTTTTACCGGTAACACAATAAGGAATTTTCTTCCATTTATTTGCATACCACTCATACAAAAACATGATTTAAATCTATCAAACCATGATTCTACTAATATAGCATTTATTAAGACTTCTAGACCATGAAAACAACTTTTGATCGGTTAAAAATACATTTTAACCGTTCAAATCATATCTAGACTACAAAAATGAACTAAATAAAGTTTAGAGCATTTTTTAACCTCTTGAACATGGATGCTCTTTTTCTCTTGGCTATGATCTTTTCTAGAGACTCCATCTTGGCTATCCTCTAGCACTTTTCCTTGGTGGATCATCAATCTCGCAAAGTTTACTTGTTTTTCCCTCCAAGAGCTCTCTCTTTTCTCTCTAGAAAATGCTACGAAATGAACTAACCAACATGTCTCATATGTGGAGCATGTTATTTATAGGACTTCACTAATCCATCATCAACTCTCTTAATTCACCATCATAGTTAATTTAGTACTTAATTAGAATTACTATTGGAGTGAATGACCACTTCAATGACTAGATGATTTACTAGGGTTGCTGAACCACTTTGATATTGTGTACAAGTGAAGCAACCAAGCAAAATCAAGCCACCCCTTGTGGGGACCACTAAATCTCAGCAAAATGGGATTTAATCCCCCATTATTGCTTTATTTTTATAACTTAAATATACATATATACATATATACATCTATATATATATATATATATATATATATATATATATATAAATGTTGACCAATTTTGACTACCATTTGGGCTCCACATTGGACTCTAGGATTTAAATATATTGGGCTCATCCATTTAATTTGGTTGGGTTCAATTTAATTGTTATATTGGGCTAACATTAAATACCCTATGTTGCATTTAAATAAAACAAGCATTGAGCTAGTTTAATTATTACATGGATCAAGGTTTAATTAATTACTTAGACTACTAGGTTAATTCATTTGACCTAGATTAATATCTCATTTGGATTTAAAATATAATCCAATTAGACTTGCTTTTAATTATTCTACCACATTGGGTTACATAATTAACTCATCCATAGTTAATTCTCAACACCACCTTTATTTACCTAGCAATTAACCAATGATTGGTTAATGCTCTCTCTTGTCTATCAACTAGGGTTGTTCAATTAACCCTACATTAGTTAATTTTCTACTCTCAACAATACTTGAATTTATTCTCCCAATATATTGACCAACATTTGACTTTTAAATTTGGACTCAATATGTGGGCTACTAGTTTATTTTGGATTGGGCTCCCTTATTTAATTATTTAGGCCACCCAACACAACTCACACATCTTTATAACTTGGGCTAGATAATTAATTTAATTGGACTACCACCACATTATATACAATACATGTCAACATAATTTAATTGGACTTATATTAATTACCTATTGGACTATTAATCAACATAACATTTGGGCTTATTATTTAATTACCCACTTCATACCAATATTTTCATATTGGACTAACATCTATAATTCTTTTGGGCTAGTCCACTAGTAGTAATTAAATTACTTGAACTCTATACCACCACTTAATAATTAAGTTAATTACTTAATCAATTAACTTCTTAATATTGTCATTCTAGACAAACTTTCTAGCTTTTATATAACTTTAACTCATAACTAATATAATTAACATAATTAATTATATTTCATGATTTTCATTCTTACTTCATATTTAAACTAATTAATTTATTAGTTTTATTGAGTATTAATTTACTCATCTTCTTGTTTGGCTAACAAACACAACTCTAGGAGTATATATATATATATATATATATATATATATATATATATCCCTATAACCGTCTTCACTTCTCAAATGAATTTATTTCCTTAATAAATTCTCTATATGCATCATTACAATATTCCCACGTTTAATTTCTAACAAATAAATTATGTTAAAAAAATGTTTACCCATTTTCTACACATCTTACTTCTCAAATTCTAGGTTTTAAACATTAACCTTTAACGAAATCAATTAAGATATTATTTAAAATCTTGAAAATATCTGAGATATTACATTCACCCATTCTTATAAAAATTTTGTCCCCAAAATTATCTCATACACATTTCTACCAATTTTCATCTCTGAGTATAACTTTTTACTCATCAAATTTTATGTCCACCCTTTGCTAGGAAGTTTATTCTTCTATCTTACAATTCTAGAACAATAAAATATATTGCAGAAGAATAAATTGAAAATCAATATCTTACAAAAGACTAAATTGAAAATCAAAATATTCATTAAAACTTTCATACTATTCTGAGGAGTCATAAAGACTGTGAACATCTAGGATTGAACTCTCTAGATTTACCAACCCATATATTGTTATATCAGCGTGACACCACTCTTGGGCTCCCCCTCGTGGGTTCTTTATTCATGGCTCTGACATATCCCCCATTATAGGGTTGTTCACCTCAGACTTGCTACATAATTCCGCTCCAAATAATTTGGATTGGATAATAAAACTTGAGTCATTTCTGACCAAAAGTGTCCAGTCAAAATAAATGACATAGACTCATATCATTGAATTGTTCGTATATTACGATTCAAAAATCATTTTAGATTAGTTAAAGTAACTAAAATTCATTTATAGGACTTCATGATACCGCACCTTTGCAACAGTGCGTTGAGGATTCCGTCTTTTTCATCTCTGCACCATGGCTTTAATGGCGTGTGATGATTTTATAAATACATTTTGATATTTTCAAATCAATTTGTCTAGCCGAAACAATTAGCATAGACTCTTCTTTAAACGTTTCAAAATACAAAAAAATATCATTTTGACTTTGTCATATTACATCATACCATAGTGGGCTTAAAAATACATCCAACACTAGGTTACTCTACATTGATGACTCCATCGTTTATCATCTCTACACTAAGTGCATTAATGATCTATAAAATACATTTGTCTTTTCAAAAGCACAAAAATGCGAATTTAGCATGATTTTAAGAATTTCAAAGTCTAGCATAGCTAGAAGATTTAGAATATCCTAAAACCTCAAAATACCTCAAATTTCTCCTCATCTTTTCCAGCTTAATAACTATATCTAGTATAGCCTTAACCTGGCTACTTAACTCTATCCATACACACTGTTCATCAAACTTACCACGTATTTGGGCTCAAGAACTTACCACATTTATATGGTTTGAGGAGCTTGTCCTAGTCAGGCCAAAGTCGCCCATTCACTGAGGGGTTCCACCATACGATTATGAGTCACAAACTTACCATATGTGTCTGTTCTAAGAACACGAACTTATCTTAACATCCTCTACCTATCCGTTATACACATGAGAAAAGAATCACCTTCTCAACATACATATAACGAATAGTGCGACACCAGGTTTCAATTGATTATCACTATAGAAAGCTAAGTGGTCGTCAAACCAAACACAATCTCCTACCCATACAAGAAATTGGTCAACTCGGCCACTAATCAATACAGAAAGTTAAGCGGTCGTTAAACCAAGAACAAATACATCATTTTCCCAACTCTTCAACACTGTAAGGAACACATGCCATCAGTGCATACGTTTATTCTACGATACACACTGATCGTGCAAGTTTCGCAGTAGCATCTCCCAAAATGGTTCGCTGACATATCATAGCCCCCGCCCATACAAGGGTTCGTTCAACTCAACCACTATATTAATATAGGAAGCTAAGCGGTTCTAAAACCAAGCACAAATCCATAAAAGGAATTGTACAACTCAACCACTAATATGAGTCCTCAATTAAAATCCCACAAATCTCTAATTTTTCTTATCTGAATACGAATTCTCTCCATTCATATTTTAGCATATCTGCCTCATTACAAGTTCATTTCTCTAGATCATTTCATAATCTCATTAGCATTTTCTTTACGTTTCTCAAAATCTTATCATAAGATATTTTTTTTATCATTTCTTCAAATTAGGTACAACATGACCTTTTTCATCTCTTATATATCTTCTCAAATCCATCTTTGGATAATCTTCTCTATATGAATTTTACAAATTCATCTTTTATTACTCAAACTCTACCTGAGTTTATTCATTTTACTTATCTTCTACTATGGTTATAGCCTAAGGTACTCTTACCTAAGGTTTATAACCTATCAGCTCTGATACCAACTTGTGACGACCCCAAATCCGGGTTCCTTGGACCTCAGATTCGGTTCAACACCAGTACAACCTTTTCCTTATTGTTCATGAATTACAACAATATTATAATTGGTAAATAACCATTTGTTTACAATTTTACAACATCTCTTTCTATTCCAGAATTGAAATCTTTATACATTCGTAGTATGTCTTAATATCATAGATGATACGACATTCTATTACAATCAACTTGTGTATTTAACACTCATATAACATGCCAACTAAAGTCTTATACTACACAAACATTTACCTCTCCAATTCGGACTAATATCTACAACAAATATTTAGATCTTTCGTGAAAGTAATATGTTTTCCTTCTCCTTGATTTTTATCGAGAACTTCAAATAATTTGCACTATCTAAAAATATTGATTTAGGCAATAGTGAGCACGACGGCTCAGCAAGTCTAACAGATAACACATAACACATAGTTCATGTTTATACATGTTTCTCATGCTTCATGCATTACATTATATGAATGCATCATGCTTCTCATGCTTTGCATTTATTTATGCAACATACTGATCATGCATTGCAATGAATACATAACAGTTCAACTTATTCAATTAATTCAGGATTTCTATCATATAGAATCAACACACCTCATATGGTTTCACAAAAACATATTTAATTCAAATTCTCACATGCTTCAAGTGCACACACAACAGTTATACACATAGCAATAATATTTGAAAACTTGCATGGTTCGCTTCTACCAGTTATGCTTATTTGCGTCTTTCGTTCAACCTACAATTTATATAGGAAATTGGCAAAATCATTAGATGCAATGACTATTACTTAGCCTTTATATAAGATTCTAACTTTAAATTATTAACTCTTAAGATATCTAACAAACGAATCCTTAAGTTCCGGACAAAACCCTAGCCCAACCCTAATTGGACATATCGGGTATGCTCATCAACTTATACATTCATTACACGTTCATCATACGACCTACTTTGAATAAGTTATCTAAATTAATCACAATGGACTATTTACATATGTTTAATTTAATTAAACATTCTTTTTTTTCATAACTTAATGATTCGGACATTTAATGATGTACCAAATACCTCAAAATATTATCTACCTTTGATAACATACAACTATATTTAAATATTATTAACCATTTAATAATATTTTAAATCTCTTACTAATATTATCAACCATTTAATAATATTTTAATCACTTATTAATATTATTATCCAATTAATAATATATTAATCACTCATTAATATTATTAACCATTTAATAATATTTTAATCACGCATTAATATTATTAACCATTTAATAATATTTTAATCACGCATTAATATTATTATCCATTTAGTAATATTTTAATTACTTATTAATATTATTAAGCATTTAATAATATTTTAATCACACATTAATATTATTAACCATTTAATAATATTTTAATCAGTTATTAATATTATTAACAATTTAATAATATTTTAATCACATATTAATATTATTAACCAAATAATAATATTTTAATCACATATTAATATTTTTAACCAAATAATATTTTAATCACACATTAATATTATTAACCATTTAATAATATTTTAATCACTTATTAATATTATTATCCATTTAACAATATTTTAATCACTCATTAATATTATTAACCATTTAATAATATTTTATTCATTATCTAATATTATTAATTATTTAATAATATTTTATTTATTATATAATATTATTTCTCTTTTAATAATATTCTAATCACTTAATAATAAACTCCATATATTAGTTTATTATACAAACACACTCATTTTACATTTATATGAACTTAATTTTTCATAAGAACACGACCCTGACCAAACCCGGATCGACCCGACCCGACCCGGACAACAAAAAAACACAAAAACAATCTGATTGAGTGGGGTTGCCGCCCCATAAAGTAGCGAGGCCGCCCCGTTCATGCAGTAAATTTTCACTAGTTAGACTGTCTGACCTTCCGACGCTCCGACAGCCATAATTTCTTTATTTTAAAATATTTTGGGGTAATTCTTGAGTCCATTCTTATCAGAATTTCCCCCTCTACAACTTCTATTTAGATGAAAAATCCAAATTCTAAACAGAACTTGACTCAAAACTGCTCACAAGGACAAAGTAAAAACTAACTTCACAAATTATTGGTTTTAATGGTTCAAACTTGAATAAAATAAACTCTACACATCCAAATGACACCAACTTAGTGTTGTTGTCTTCTTAACTTCTTGTTTTACAACATTTCATGGTTCAATCACATTTTTGAAAATGTTTTGAAAAGAAATTTAAGATCGAACCATCTAGGGTTTTACCGGTAACACAATAGGAATTTTCTTCCATTTATTTGCATACCACCCATACCAAAACATGATTTAAACCTATCAAACCATGATTCTACTAATATAGCATTTCTTAAGACTTCTAGACCATGAAAATAACTTTTGATCGGTTAAAAATACATTTTAACCGTTCAAATCATATCTAGACTACAAAAATGAACTAAATAAAGTTTAGAGCACTTTTTAACCTCTTGAACATGGATGCTCTTTTTCTCTTGGCTATGATCTTTTCTAGAGACTCCATCTTGGCTATCCTCTAGCACTTTCCCTTGGTGGATCATCAATCTCGCAAAGTTTACTTATTTTTCCCTCCAAGAGCTCTCTTTTTACTCTCTAGAAAATGCTAGGAAATGAACTAACCAACATGTCTCATATGTGGAGCATGTTATTTATAGGACTTCACTAATCCATCATCAACTCTCCTAATTCACCATCATAGTCAATTTAGTACTTAATTAGAATTACTATTGGAGTGAATGACCACTTGAATGACTAGATGATTGACTAGGGTTGGTGAACCACTTTGATATTGTGTACAAGTGAAGCAACCAAGCAAAATCAAGCCACCCCTTGTGGGGACCACTAAATCTCAGCAAAATGGGATTTAATCCCCCATTGTTGCTTTATTTTTATAGCTTAAATATATATATATATATATATATATATATATATATATATATATATAAATGTTGACCAATTTTGACTACCATTTGGGCTCCACATTGGACTCTAGGATTTAAATATATTGGGCTCATCCATTTAATTTGGTTGGGCTCAATTTAATTGTTATATTGGGCTAACATTAAATACTCTATATTGCATTTAATTAAAACAAGCATTGAGCTAGTTTAATTATTACATGGATCAAGGTTTAATTAATTACTTAGACTACTAGGTTAATTCATTTGACCTAGATTAATATCTCATTTGGATTTAAAATATAATCCAATTAGACTTGCTTTTAATTATTCTACCACATTAGGTTACATAATTAACTCATCCATAGTTAATTCTCAACACCACCTTTATTTACCTAGCAATTAACCAATGATTGGTTAATGTTCTCTCTTGTCTACCAACTAGGGTTGTTCAATTAACCCTACATTAGTTAATTCTCCACACTCAACAATACTTGAATTTATTCTCCCAATATATTGACCAACATTTGACTTTTAAATTTGGACTCAATATGTGGGCTACTAGTTTATTTTGCATTGGGCTCCCTTATTTAATTATTTAGGCCGCCGAACACAACTCACACATCTTTATAACTTGGGCTAGGTAATTAATTTAATTGGACTACCACCACATTATATACAATACATGCCAACATAATTTAATTGGACTTATATTAATTTCCTCTTGGACTATTAATCAACATAACATTTGGGCTTATTATTTAATTATCCACTTCATAACAATATTTTCATATTGGGCTAACATCTATAATCCTTTTGAGCTAGTCCACTAATAGTAATTAAATTACTTGAACTCTATACCACAACTTAATAATTAAGTTAATTACTTAATCAATTAACTTCTTAATATTGTCATTATAGACAAATTTTCTAGTTTGTATATAACTTTAACTCATAAATAATATAATTAACATATTTAATTATATTTCACGATTTTCATTCTTACTTCATATTTAAACTAATTAATTTATTAGTTTTATTGAGTATTAATTTACTCATCTTCTTGTTTGGCTAACAAACACAACTCTATTTGATGAGTGGGTATTATACATATGATTTAGGTACTTTTAGGCTTAATTACTTTCTATCTTTAAGTAATTTTAGTTCTATTTTACTGGTTTTTATGTTTAATTTGCAGAAAACGGTTTCGAAAGGTCAAAACGGGTAAACAAGCAAGCAGTGGCAATTTTGTAATTGTGAGCAGTGCTTGGCGCCGGGGCGCAGTGACAAGGCTTGAAGTTGGCGCCGGGGCGTAGGTCGGCAAATCCAGTTGTCCAATTCCGCGTTGAGCAATTCGAGTTTGGGTAGGAAGTCGGTTGTTGCAGTCGAGTAAAGGGAGGATTCTAGGACTTCAGGTAGCAAGGAAAGGAACGTAATAAGAGAAGCAAACGCAAGGATTAGGGAGAGACGGTTTTGAGCTATTGGAGGATTCCTGAAGGAGAAAAGCAGCAGTGAAGGATTTCTTTTATTTCTTTTTCTTTTATCTTCTGGATTTTGATGAACTTTAATATTAATTTGATTATGGTTTTCATGACGATGTGTAACTAAATTCTTCTTTAGGATTACAATGGAACTGTTGGTTGAACTTTAATTAAATTATATTAGTTTCAATTATTTGATCAATTTGTGGATTGGTTGTTATATCTTGCAATAATTTATAATTGTCTGATCAACAGTTATTTGATTTCTTAGATGGAATTGATGAAGGAAATCTAGGAATAGATCTGGGTATAATAACGTGTGACTTTGTTTATTTTTCTTAAGAAGAGTATCATGATAGTATATAGGATGCAAATACCTATAGACCACACGTAGCATATTGAGAGTTTGATCTTAATGAGTCTGTTTCAACGAATTTTGCATAGAACTATAGCATTATAAATTGGAGTGGATCTTTTTATTGGTTATCGACGGAGATTAGTAAATAGATAAGTGATTTCAGTTAACAATCCATATGATTAAGTAATTGGAAGTAAGATAATGATATTATTGTGATCCAACGGGGAAATTGTAATCTTAAAGCTTTTTATTATTTGATAAATCATTCTCATTAGTTAGTTAGTTTAAATTCAATTTCAATTTTAAGTAGTTTATAATCCAATATTCAAAATCTAATTGCGCTAGGATTAATTAGAATCGAATTAATATAAATTTAATAGTGAGCATAATTGTTATTACTTGTTCCTCGTGGGTTCGACATCCTTATTTCTACTATATTACTTGATTGACCGCGTATACTTGCGTGTGAATTCCATATATCTAAATCGGACAACAAGTTTTTGGCGCCGTTGCCGGGGAACGATTCTAATAATTAGTTTATTATTAAGTTTCGTTAGTTTAATTTTAATTTAAAAAAGTTTTAATCTTGTGTTTCACCGTTGTTCTTTTCTGGCTTTCATCAGGTAGAGTTTTCTCGTGCTTTCTGGAAGAAGTTGCTTTTATTATTTTGTATATGCACACGAGATCTAAAGGTCCAGAACTAGAGCCTTACGAAGACGACGTAGAACGAAGGTTCCGTAGAATTCGCACTTATATTCGGACGACTCTAGAAAATCAAGAAAGAATGGTTGAGGAAGATTAGAAAACACTGCGGGAGTATGCTATGCCACAAGTGACGGAAATTTAATCTAGCATCACAAGGCCCGCCATCACAGCAGCAAATTTTGAGATCAAACCCGGCACTATTCAGATGATCCAAAACTCGGTTCAGTTTGGGGGTTTGCCGAATGATGACCCTAACGACCACATTGTCGGCTTCTTAGAGATATGCGACACGTTCAAGTACAATGGGGTGACGGAGGATGCTATTAGACTGAGGCTATTCCCATTCACACTGAGAGACAAAGCCAAGAGCTGGTTACATTCCTTGCCGGCAGGATCCATTACAACGTGAAATGATTTGGCACAAAAAATTCTTGCCAAATTCTTTCCACCAGCAAAGACGGCAAAGATGCGGAACGATATCACTTCTTTCGTTCAGCACGACTCAGAATCACTATATGAAGCTTGGGAGCGTTTCAAAGATTTGCTACGGAGGTGTTCACATCATGGAATTCCTAAGTGG
This sequence comes from Hedera helix, assembly GCA_947179155.2. NCBI lineage: Eukaryota > Viridiplantae > Streptophyta > Magnoliopsida > Apiales > Araliaceae > Hedera > Hedera helix. The sequence goes on along the minus strand of OX359275.1, from coordinate 21,649,710 downwards.
TTGCAAGTTCAAACCTTCTACAATTGTCTATTCAGTCAGATTAGGACAAGCATAGATGCAGCAGCTGGTGGAGCATTGATGGGAAAGAATATTGAAGAAGTGTACAACCTGCTTGAGAATATGGAAGCAAACAACTATCAATGGCCTACAGCTAGAACTCATCAGCCAAGAGCAGCAGGTATTTATGAGGTGGATCCCATGACAGCCTTCTCGGCACAACTTTCTGCCATGTCAAAGAAAATAGACGCTATGGGAATGCAGAAGAATCAGTTGGAGACAGTTTGTGAGATTTGTGCAGGAGATCACTCAACAGAACATTGTGCTATTAATTCGGAGTCGGCGCAGTTTATCGGAAATCAAAACAGACAGCCGCAATATGGTAATAATGCAAATAATTACAATTCTGGATGGAGGAACCATCCAAATTTTGCATGGAGCAATAATCAGGCGCAAACTCAAACTCAAGCTTCAAGACATCCATACCCACCTGTAATTCAGCAACAACAACAACCTGATAAGCTATCACTAATGGAAGAAGTACTAGCGAAATTGTCAAATCAATTTGACGTAACTTCGAAAAATCAAGCAGCTGCAATAAGGAACCTTGAAACTCAACTTGGTCAGATCCATAGTGCTTTAAACAACCGACCTCAAGGATCTTTACCAAGTGATACTGAGAAGAACCCAAAAGGATAGGGTAATGCACACTGTAAGGCAATTACACTGAGAAGTGGGACAGAATTATCTGAAACAGTCAAGGAGAACTCAAAGCAATCACAAGATGTCGAAGCAGGTGAGGATGCAGACTTAGCAAAGAAAACGGAGAAACCCGTGGAAAAACCCGAAGAGTCAAGCTGAATCCCTATGTTCCACCAGTACCATTTCCTCAGCGACTAAAAAAGGCAAAAGCAGACAAACAATTCTCAAAGTTTCTAGAGGTATTCAAGAAACTTCAAATCAACATACACTTTGTGGAGGCTCTAGAACAAATGCCAAACTATGTGAAATTCATGAAGGATAATTTGTCAAGAAAGAGGAAGTTGGAAGATTTTGAGACAGTCGCACTGATAGAGGAACGTAGTGCCATTCTACAGAATAAATTGCTGCCCAAACTAAGAGATCCAGGCAGTTTCACAATACCATGCACAATTGGTGACAAGTTCTTTGGGAAAGCTTTGGGTGATCTGGGGGCCAGTATCAATCTAATGCCGTTGTCAATATATCAACAGTTAGGCCTAAAGGAAGTGAAACCAACCAATGTTACTTTACAGCTGGCAGACAGGTCATTAACGCATCCACGAGGAATAGTGGAGGACATATTGGTGAAAGTAGAGAAATTCATCTTTCCGACAGATTTCATAGTATTGGACTTCAAGGAGGACAAAGAAATTTCGATAATACTTGGGCGTCCATTTTTGGCTACGGGTAGAACTTTGATAGATGTGCAAAAAGGGGAGCTGACTATGAGGGTACATGATCAAGAGGTCACTTTTAATGTTTTCAAAGCTATGAAATTCCCAAAGGAAGTAGAAGAATATTTCCGAATTGATTGGCTAGAGGTAGCAGTGGACAAAGTTTCTGAGGTGAATTGTAATGCGGATCCACTTGTAACGGCATTAGTTAATCCTATAGCTGCAGATTTTCCAGCCCCATTTGAGTTTTTGCAGCTGTTGAATGCGTATACACCGCTCTTACAGACTGGCAAGAAATTTGAGCCTTTAAATTACCATGAGAAGGCAAAGACTCATGACAAGACATCTTTAAAAGAACCACCCGTTTTGGAGTTGAAACAGTTGCCAACTCATTTGAGATATTCTTATTTGGGGAATTCGTCTACACTACCGGTGATTATATCAGCTTCACTTTATGAGTTACAAGAGACAAAATTGCTAAGGGTATAACGGGAATTCAAAACTGCCATTGGATGGACCATAGCAGACATCAAGGGAATTAGCCCATCACTATGTATGCACAAAATCCTGCTTGAAGAGGATGCCAAACCGGTTGTAGAGCAGCAACGACGACTAAACCCAATCATGAAGGAAGTCGTAAAGAAAGAGATTCTCAAATGGTTAGATGCGGGTATAATTTATCCCATATCAGATAGTTCTTGGGTAAGTCAGGTGCAATGTGTACCAAAGAAAGGAGGCATGACAGTAGTAGCCAACGAGAATAACGAACTAATTCCAACAAGGACGGTGACGGGTTGGCAAGTCTGTATGGATTATCGGAAATTAAACAAGGTAACTCACAAAGATCATTTTCCGCTACCTTTTATTGATCAGATGTTAGGTAGATTGGCGGGACATCCATTTTACTGTCTGTTGGATGGCTATTCGGGCTACAATCAAATTGTCATAGCCCCCGAGGATCAAGAAAAAACAATGTTCACGTGCCCGTATGGAACATTTGCCTTCCGGAAGATGTCTTTTGGGCTCTGCAATGCACCGGTGACATTTCAGAGATGTATGATGGCAATCTTCTCTGATATGGTAGAGCAGAATTTAGAAATATTTATGGACGATTTTTCAGTCTTTGGTGATAGTTTTGATTTATGCTTAGTAAATCTGATTGCGGTTCTAAAGAGATGCGTAGAAACAAATTTGGTGCTCAATTGGGAGAAGTGTCACTTCATGGTGCAAGAAGGAATCATCTTGGGACATAAGGTGTCGGCTAGTGGTATAGAAGTGGACAAGGCAAAGATCGAAACGATTGAAAATCTGCCACCACCAAATTCCGTGAAAGGAATTCGAAGTTTCTTGGGACACGCAGGATTCTATCGATGATTTATCAAGGATTTTTCCAAGATTACAAAGTCGTTGTGTGCATTACTTGAAAAAGATGTTCCTTTTAAGTTCACTACAGAGTGTCATGAGGCATTTTAGAAATTGAAGACAAAGTTGATAATTGCACCAATAATTGTCGCTCCAGATTGGACTTTACCGTTCGAGCTCATGTGTGATGCTAGTGATTACGCAGTTGGGGCAGTCTTAGGCCAGCGTAAGGAAAAGATATTTCATGCAATCTACTACGCTAGCAAAACGCTAACAAATGCACAATTGAATTACACCACAACAGAAAATGAACTACTTGCAGTGGTATTTACATTCGACAAATTCCGAGCCTATTTGATTGGGACAAAGGTGATCGTGTTCATAGACCACTCTGCAATAAAATATCTCATCTCTAAGAAGGATGCCAAACCAAGGTTGATCCGTTGGATTCTTCTACTTCAGGAATTTGATCTTGAGATTCGGGATAGGAAGGGGTCTGAGAACCAAGTAGCAGACCATCTCTCTAGACTGGAAAATTCGCAACAAGACCAAAGAGATCGGGTATTGATAAATAAGTCATTTCCCGCGAGCAATTATTCTTTATAGCAAAGGAAGCCCCGTGGTATGCGGATTACGTCAATTACATCGCCAGTGGTGTACTTCCTTATGACCTGAGTTATCAGCAGAAAAAGAGGTTCCTACATGATGTCAAGCAATACTTTTGGGACGAACCTTTTCTTTTCCGACAATGTGCTGACCAGATGGTAAGACGATGCGTGGCTAGGGAGGAAGTCGAAGGAATTTTACAACACTGTCATTCATCTTTGTATGGAGGTCACTATGGAGGTGATAGGACAGCTGCAAAGATTCTCCAATCGGGATTCTATTGGCCAACAATGTTCAAAGATGCTCACGAATTCAGAAAGAGGTGTGATCGTTGTCAACGGATTGGAAACATATCAAATCGGCAAGAAATGCCATTGAATTCAATCTTGGAAGTGGAAATATTCGACGTATGGGGGATTGATTTCATGGGACCGTTCCAATCGTCACTCAATAACAAGTATATTTTAGTAGGGGTGGATTACGTCTCCAAATGGGTGGAAGTAGTGGCGTTACCAACTAATGATGCCAAGGTCGTTCTAACTTTCTTGCGTAAGAACATATTTACAAGATTTGGAACACCAAGGGCGGTAATCAGTGATGGGGGGTCACATTTTTGCAACAAATATTTTGCCACTCTTCTCACGAAGTATGGTGTACGGCATAAAGTTGCGACGGCATATCACCCACAGACGAGCGGACAAGCCGAGATTACAAATAGAGAAGTCAAGCGGATTTTGGAAAAAATAGTTAACCTGACCCGCAAAGACTGGTCCAGCAAGCTTGATGAGGCTCTTTGGGCATACCGCACTGCGTACAAAACTCCCATAGGCATGTCTCCATATAGGCTCGTTTACGGAAAAGTATGCCATCTCCCAGTAGAATTGGAGCACAACGCATATTGGGCGATTAAGAGGCTCAATTTTGAGTCACAGGCTGTAGGAGAAAGGAGGCTTCTGCAATTAAATGAATTGGATGAATTCCGGATGAACGCCTATGAAAATGCCAAAATGTACAAAGAGAAAGTCAAAAAGTGGCATGACAAGCGTATTGTTGAGCGAACATTCGAACCGGGTCAATCGGTGCTACTATTCAATTCAAAACTCAAGATTTTCCCGGGCAAGTTGAAATCCAGATGGTCAGGACCGTTTACGATCACGAACGTCTTCCCATACGGTGCAATTGAAGTGATTGACCCTCGTTCTCAGGAAACGTTTAAAGTTAATGGGCAAAGACTTAAGCATTATTGGGGCGGCAACGTGGATCGACAACGGACCTCCGTAACCCTTTCCGAGCCAACTTAAGCGAAAGGGAGAAAGTCAGGCTGAAAGACTCTAAATCAAGTGCTTGTTGGGAGGCAACCCAACCGTAGTATCGTTTTCGAATTTAATTTTCAATTTTTAGCATTTTTAAGTTAATTTAGTCAAATTATAGGATTTATTAAATTTCTAGCTTAGGTTAAGTTTCTTATGAGTAGCTCTACTAATTCTTGCATATTCTTATATCCTTGCAGTTAAAGATGTGCGTTGTTGAGTTTTAAAGTCAGAAAAATGCAGCAGTCCAAAATTCTGCAGAATTCAGCACGGTGCCCCGGCGAGAATTTTTAGTTGATGTATAGCGCCCCAGCGCAGTAAGGCGCCCCGGCGAGACCAGAACGCCCCCCCAGCGAGAAGCTTGCAGTTGGAAAGCGCCCCGGCAGAAAACATCACGCCCCCAGCAAGAAGCTTGCAGTTAGACAGCGCCCCGGCGCTATTCCAAGGCAAAATTACAGCGCCCCGGCGCCACAGTCGTATTTCAGTTTTTAAAAACTCTAATTCCCACGCCCGAAAGGAATTAAATCCTAAACCTACTCGGCTCATTCTTCTCTCTCGCAAGCTCACCGCCTATCTCTTTTCTTCTTCTTCGTCTACACCCTACGTATACCCCTCCTCCCCACAGACTTTCCTCCGGTGTTCACATCTCACGGGTCTATTACAACGTTTGGGGTTAGTGATTCTTTCGGTTTATCAACAACATTCAATCATCCAATTTGAGGTACCAAATATAGCAATTTATCCTATATATATTTTCTTTACATTACAATCTTTCAAGTTTAGTAGTTGTATTTGGTACTTTGATTACTTGTGTTGGGATTACCCAGTGGTTAGTGTTGGCCATTGGAGGAGAATAGGTGGTGTGGTGATAAAAAAAACGGAGCTCAGAACAGAGTATCAGTTAGTAAGGGAAATTTTCGGTCTAAAACTAACATAAGTTTGGGGGAAACTTTGGTGCACACAAACTGTTTGATAATTTGATACAAAGAGGGATTTGAATCGTTTGCTTCCACATTGGTATTGTGCAATTATGCCTCCGAAACGACAGAGGGGAGAAGGCTCTTCAGCTGCACCTCGGCCCTTTAATCGGAAGAAGTTTGTAAGTGTAGAAGCCGAGGATAAGTCCAGTAATGTGTTAGCCGGTTGAGCGTTGATTGCAGAAAGGGGGTTGCGACCGGATATTTTAGAGGACGAGGAAATGTGCGCTATGTTAGTTGGACGTGGATGGTAGGTGTTTACAGAACACCCGGATGCGGAGGTAACGGTCGTGGTTAAGGAATTCTACGCTAATGTGATCGATACACCTGAGTGTGAGGTGCTGGTTCGGAGCCAGGTGGTGTCATTTAGCAGAGAAAGGATCAATGAATATTATAATTTGCGGGCCCCAGATGTGTGTCAGTATTCTGCACTGGGAACTCCCGATTATGGACAAATTGTCCGTGAGCTTTGTTGACCGGGCACGGAATGGAAAACAAACAAGTATATGGGCGGGATATCGACATTTCCGTTCAATGCGTTGAGTCAATATGGCAAGATTTGGTACGCCTTCTTGTGTGCCAAATTGATGTCGTGCATGCATGTGAGCGACGTGACAAGGGAGCGGGCTGTTCTTCTATATGCCATCATAACAGGATTATCTATTGATGTGGGCAGTGTAATTGTCGCGTCAATTTAAAAACAGTTGAAAGGTGCAACATCCGGAGGCTTGCCACACCCGTCCCTAATAACCGCATTATGTCAACAATCTGGTGTTAAGTGGGGAGCAACTGAACCAGTGCAGCCACCAACGACTCTCCTCGATCATAACCTGATTGCACGCTACAAAGTTTGGGAAGGGGGAGAGTCTCATCCACGTGGCTTAGGATTTATTATGGCTCCTCACTCGCCACCTCATGCCGCTGCTGCTCCTGATAGCCCCGATGATGAGGCAGCTGAACCAGTTCCTAACCGAGCCGTCAGATGATTACAGAGGCTGACAGATATCCAGTTTGAGGAGGTGTTTCGGCAGCATAAGCGCCTAGCGGAACGTCAGGATGCTATGCACGCGTACACTTATACGTGCACTTCCGCTTTGGTCGCGATGTTGTCCCAGTTGAATCCGAATGCTCCAGCCTTTTCGATTCCAGCCCCGCCGATGTTACCAGATTATCCGCCGAATGACTCAGACTCGGAGGACGAGGAGGACCACCCCGACCATGATGCCTGATTTACTAGGGGAGGTGTTGAGCGGAATCGGCACCTATAAAAAGTACGCGATTCCGAATTCGTTTGAATGAATGCAACGCGCAAGTATACGCGGTCAACAAGTAATATAATGAAAGTAAAGTATCGATCCCACGAGGAGTTATGATTAATATAAGCAAAGTATTAAAAGTAAATCAACTTGGTTCTAATTCGACGAAGAGGTTTTTGGTATGAAGAAATGTAATTAACAATTAACTAACTAATACCGACTGGAATTCAATAAGATACAAGCTAGGATTGCAATTTCCCCCAAAGTTATATTCAATCTCATAAATCTCTCTTGAATTAAATGAACATAGTGAATAGCTAACCGAGAATTCATTATAGTGTTTATATGCCTCTTTCGATAACATATAAACATATCCCTTCTAAATCTGTCAATTCAGAAAGGAACACCCAATCAAAGTAATTCACTATATGTCTATAAGAATTAACAATAGGAAGGATTTCAAGCACAGATTCTCTCGTTGGCTACACATGGCACAAAGGTATATGTCTATCCTTTATACAAATTATGCATTTAATCCTAAGAACAAATAGCATAACATATGTCATCATATTTTTGGCCAACACACTATATTCCATCTATCAATTTCATATAGGTTACCAAATTAATTACTATGTCTAGCAATTAATACATGAAGAACTAAATATGACAAACCATCCACAAATGCCAAACAATCATCCAAGAGAGATATAATCAATTAAAACTACACAATGGGTTTCATTACAATCCTAGAATGGAAATCTAGTTCATTACAAATAAACAAAATCCCATCAACAATGTATTCGTCAATTCATAAAAAGCAAAATTAAAGGAAAAGAAAGGAGAGAGAAAACCCATTTGGAATCCAATCTTCAAGCTTAATCCTCCAACCCAAGCCCTTAAATCCTTGATTTGGACTTGTTCTTGAGGTCCCAACAAGCTTCCAAGCCGCCTCCCTCCCTCTCTTTAAGAGAGAATGAAAAGATGTCTAACTAGGGCTCCAAAAAATGACTTAAAAAGGCTAAAATCGCGAACTGGTCGGGTCCGACCGCCGCGGCGCTCAAACACACTGATTTGGCAGTCCCCAGGACCGCTGCGGCGGTAGGCTTAATTTTGGTTTTTGGACTGCTGCAGCCTCCTTTAGTGTTTTGGGCATATCTTCTTCATACGAACTCCGATTGAGGTGATTCAAGATGTTCTGGAAAGGAGACTCGTAGACCTACAACTTTCATGTTTTACAAAATTGAAGATTCGGAAAGGATCAAGGCCAAAATTGGACGTTAATTGGCTGCTGCGTAAACGGAGCGCGGAAAATGCGAACCGGGCAATTCCAAGCCTTGATCCACCAAGCCCTTATTATAATTCCTAAAAAATGAAATAGAAACACATAAAAACAATACAACACCACATCCTATACAATGTGATACAAAAACACATACAAGTAAGCAAACTCTTAACATATAAATTACGAATAAACTACACAAAATGACATAGAATACATAAAATACTTAAACGTGATATAATACACCATATTATACAATAACATAAAAACATATATAAAATCACATAAAACACTTAAAGATTCACAAATTATCAAGCTTAAATGTATTCAATTCATAGGTATAAAATCCGTTCATCAAATACCCCCAAACTTAAACATTTGCTTGTCCTCAAGCAAAACAAGGACCCACTAAATAAAGCAAAATAACTAAATAAGTAGAACAAAATAAAAAAAATTCTACTAGTTAAAAAATCACAGGAAATTACTTGAAGAATCACAAATTATCAAGGTCAGGAGTACTCTAAGCATACATATAACATTAAATAACAAAAATACCCCCAAACTTAAACATTTGCTTGTCCTCAAGCAAAATAAAGACCCACTAAATAAACAAAAACAATAAACTTGAGCAGAGAGTTAATAAGACAACCAAATTTGGCCTCATGGATTATTTCAAGTTATAATTACAAGAAAATTTCAAAACATTGCAAAGTCTAGAATTTTAACTTACATATTAGACATACTATACTAATGACCCCCGTGTGTGTGTGAACCATTTACAACAAACTAATCATCACCCAGAGGGGTTCTTGTAGACAAATTACCTTAACAAAGAAATCTAAAACTTAAAACAACATGCATAATACATCACTCTATACTAGTCCCAGCAGATAAGTCAAAACAAAATTAATCTTGACATGCACAAGTCTCATTCCATTAGGCTCTACAGAGTTATCCATTTAACGAGCGTTTGGCTAATGACTCCCAAACCAGTTGGCTTTAGGGCATTAGGTGTAAAGACACCCCTAAGAGCCTATTAACTCGAGCAACAAAGGCCACAAAACTCGACTAGTCAAGTAATTTATTAACATCTTTCTTTTGTTTGTTTGTTTGTTTGTTTTTTCTTTTCTTTTTTTTTCTTTTTTTTCTTTTTTATAAATATGTGAGTGCGTTTTACGCTCCATCTCACGCTATAGACAAATCAAACATGAGAAATCGTTTCGAGTGATGCATATACGAGTTTTAAAGTAAAAGATTATCTCAATAAGCATGCAGTCAAATACACCGCCTCTAAGCAAATAATCAATTCATTAGAAATGGATATGTGCTCAAAGAAAAAGGGATCGCAAGTAATGTAAAAATCAACAGTAAGTCAAGCACACAGACGAAGCGACACTAATCAATTTTCTATGAGTTATAACTCAAATAATCATTTGCCTGATCCTCGATTATGGTTCAATTCAGATTAACTCAACGCTCAAGAGACTCAAACCTAAACTACAACGACTCAAAAACAAAAACGCAAGAAAATAAAACAAAAACAAAAACAAACGAACATAAAACAAACAAAACAACATAAACCGACGAAAATAAAACAAAAATAACACATATAAATCCATTTTCGTAGGAAACACAGTTGCACTTAGCGCGTGCAACAAGCCGTTAAACCCCAAGGTTGCCCAAGAGGACGAGTTTTGTCTCGTGAGGGTTTGCAGAGAATATACCCACAAAATTCAAAATACAAAAATTAACAAAAATCTTTTTAGCATTTTATATATATATTTTATTATTTAATTTAATTTAAATTTTTTTTTTTTTTTCAAACATGCATACTTAATTAACAAATTAAACTATCATGCAACGAAAATTTACTATCATGCAATCCTATTCCAGATAACAAGAAAAACATAAATGCAGAATAAGCATGCAACTACCCCCAAACTTAAACTCCACATTGTTTGCAATGTAAGATAAGGAAATACAAAATAGAGGAACTTCCCTGAACATGACTCAGGCATGGACCTCATCATCAGGAAAGTCTGGAGGATAGTCAGGAGCAAGCATAAGTCACTCTGAGATTAAAGCTTTGTTGGCCTCTTTGTTTCCAAAACGTCGGCGATCATAAGTTAGCGCCGCCTGAGAACTTTCATCCGTCCCTGCTCTTTTTGGTCCCATTTCGATGCACTGTACTCCCAAGAAGATATCCCAAGTGATGATTGAAGAAATCTATAGGCAACCCAAATTTTTTTCTCTTTGAGGAATTATGTCAAACACTTGGCGTGCGCTCTAAATTTGCACAAATTGGACATGACCTCTCCCAACATGAATTAGCCACCCAAATTGAGGGTTTATCAATACTGCACAAAGCCCACAACAACTTCCCCAATCCACAGTCAAAACAACCACATAAAATGACACAATTAAGAAGATAGAATAAATGGTAGTTTGGATCCTCAATGTGGCTTGGGATTGGAAGGTATTGCAATTGGGTGCAAGAATTAGATGGGAGTGATGGTTGGAAGAGTTTAAGGAAGCAAGGCTTTTGAGAGGGAATGTCGAGCAAGCTGGTTGCGTTCATGCTGCTAGGAAATAAACCCCGACTGGGGTTTATAAAAAAAAAAATTCTGAGTTTTTGAACGACCGCTGCGGCGGTAGCAGGGCACCGCTGCGGCGGTGAAACATTCTGCTTAACAAAAAATTAACTCCTGAGGACAACCGCTGCGGCGGTAGCAGGGCACCGGTGCTGCGGTCAAAGCTGCTGCCAGAAATTTTTTTCTGTTCAACTGATTCCACATTGAGGCATTGCTTTGATAGTACCTGAAAGTTTTACATAGATTTATCAAAAACTAGATAACTAATCACACTTTTAACTCAAAAACATAGAAACTGCAATTAGTAATAAAGCTAATTTAATTTTATAATTTTTTTTTTTAAATATAAATATAATTATACTAATATACTATATCAAAAGTATTTAGCCCATCAAACTAAAGCAAAAATGACTAAATATAAAAAATAATAACATGAATTAAATCAAACATTTGGGGTGCCTCCCAAACAGCGCTTGAGTTATAGTCCTCAGCTGGACTACTCCCTGTTCAATCCGGATTACGCGCGAAGATGGTCACATCATGCCGCCTTTTAGTTATTTCCTTTCGTTCGTCGGCGTGTGTGTATGATTTAAGCCCTCCGAACTTGAATTTCGTCAGGTCCTCCTCTTCTTCCGCGAATTCAATCCGGAAGCATTCCACAAAATTTTTAATAGGATGCAAGAACTGCACAAGAGGCACACTCGAGCCTTGCATCAAAACAGTAGACTCCCTTGCTTGATCATCACCATCCAATTTTTCTTTTCCCACGTCATCTTCCATAACCGGATGCGAACACATCTCATCATCACCAACTTCAACGTGGAACTCCTCACCACCTTCTAGTAAATCATCCCAACACTCCTCTTTACCCACTATTTCAAGGTTAGACTCTACGACGCAAGGTAAAGCATCTTGTGGGCTACAATTGATAGTGCTTGTGAGTTGTTCCACATGCTTAGTAAGAATTTGAATTGATGAATCTCGATTGCTCATTCTCATCTCAATTTTTTCTATGTAGTCGACAAAGAGCTCCTCCAACTTAGATTCATCCTCTTCTTGTGGTGGAGGTTGAGATGAGAGCATATGTGTGTTCATTGCCATCTCGTCTTGCTTAATGGTTGTGGTAAGGTTTTCCTCAAATCTCAAATATTCTTCTTCTTGTTGTCTTTTTTCATTTTTCCCTATCAATGCGGCAAGAAGACTCTCCACATTAGAATATTGCTCTTGCGGTGGTGGAGGCTCATATGAGACTTCAGGTTGGTTTGAAATCCATGGATCAAACGGTTGGACATGATTGTTGTTGTCCCATGAAGAGTCTGGATGATAATGCGATTCTCGATGATAATAGCTTGGGGAGTAATTGGACTCCTGTTGATTGTAAGCATTTTGAATAGGTTGACCACCGAAAGGATCAACCGTACCTGTAAAAGTCTCAAGTCATGCAACCATTAGTTCCATAAGTGCATCCATATCAAGCAAATGAAATAAAAACAATAAACAAAAGAAAAATCGCCTAAATTAAAACCAAGAAGACAAAAATTAATATTTACAAAATATTATTCAATAACTCCCCGGCAACGGCGCCAAAAACTTGTTGAGCGGAATCGGCACCTATAAAAAGTACGCGATTCCGAATTTGTTTGAATGAATGCAACGCGCAAGTATACGCGGTCAACAAGTAATATAATGAAAGTAAAGTATCGATCCCACGAGGAGTTATGATTAATATAAGCAAAGTATTAAAAGTAAATCAACTTGGTTCTAATTCGACGAAGAGGTTTTTGGTATGAAGAAATGTAATTAACAATTAACTAACTAATACCGACTGGAATTCAATAGGATACAAGCTAGGATTGCAATTTCCCCCAAAGTTATATTCAATCTCATAAATCTCTCTTGAATTAAATGAACATAGTGAATAGCTAACCGAGAATTCATTATAGTGTTTATATGCCTCTTTCGATAACATATAAACATATCCCTTCTAAATCTGTCAATTCAGAAAGGAACACCCAATCAAAGTAATTCACTATATGTCTATAAGAATTAACAATAGGAAGGATTTCAAGCACAGATTCTCTCGTTGGCTACACATGGCACAAAGGTATATGTCTATCCTTTATACAAATTATGCATTTAATCCTAAGAACAAATAGCATAACATATGTCATCATATTTTTGGCCAACACACTATATTCCATCTATCAATTTCATATAGGTTACCAAATTAATTACTATGTCTAGCAATTAATACATGAAGAACTAAATATGACAAACCATCCACAAATGCCAAACAATCATCCAAGAGAGATATAATCAATTAAAACTACACAATGGGTTTCATTACAATCCTAGAATGGAAATCTAGTTCATTACAAATAAACAAAATCCCATCAACAATGTATTCATCAATTCATAAAAAGCAAAATTAAAGGAAAAGAAATGAGAGAGAAAACCCATTTGGAATCCAATCTTCAAGCTTAATCCTCCAACCCAAGCCCTTAAATCCTTGATTTGGACTTGTTCTTGAGGTCCCAACAAGCTTCCAAGCCGCCTCCCTCCCTCTCTTTAAGAGAGAATGAAAAGATGTCTAACTAGGGCTCCAAAAAATGACTTAAAAAGGCTAAAATCGCGAACTGGTCGGGTCCGACCGCCGCGGCGCTGCCCTGGACCGCCGCGGCGCTCAAACACACTGATTTGGCAGTCCCCAGGACCGCTGCGGCGGTAGGCTTAATTTTGGTTTTTGGACTGCTGCAACCTCCTTCAGTGTTTTGGGCATATCTTCTTCATACGAACTCCGATTGAGGTGATTCAAGATGTTCTGGAAAGGAGACTCGTAGACCTACAACTTTCATGTTTTAAAAAATTGAAGATTCGGAAAGGATCAAGGCCAAAATTGGACGTTAATTGGCTGCTGCGTAAACGGAGCGCGGAAAATGCGAACCGGGCAATTCCAAGCCTTGATCCACCAAGCCCTTATTATAATTCCTACAAAATGAAATAGAAACACATAAAAACAATACAACACCACATCCTATACAATGTGATACAAAAACACATACAAGTAAGCAAACTCTTAACATATAAATTACGAATAAACTACACAAAATGACATAGAATACATAAAATACTTAAACGTGATATAATACACCATATTATACAATAACATAAAAACATATATAAAATCACATAAAACACTTAAAGATTCACAAATTATCAAGCTTAAATGTATTCAATTCATAGGTATAAAATCCGTTCATCAGGAGGTTTCTTGTTCTTATTCATGTTTACTTTCTTTACTTGTTTTACAATGAGGACATTGTTTCTTACGAGTTTGGGGGTGTAGGACATTCTTTCTACATTTTCATATTTACATTGCATGTGCATATTTCTAGTTTTCGTTTTTGTTAGTTTTGTCTGATAGTTTATGGCATATAGGTTAGGGTTAATTATTAATTAATTAATTAAAAAAAATTAATTAAAAAATTTTCAAAGAACAGAAAAATATGTGCATGTAGGATCGTATAGTATTGCATATAGGAACACTTGAGCATTAAATTAATGTATGAAATTTAAGGATAGCCAATGATGAAATTGTGAGTCTTCATTTAATAATCTTAGCAAAATGGATTTAGATCGTTAAAGTCGGAGTTTTTCATATTTTACTGATTTTGTTGAGCTTGATACCCTTGGTTCTTAACTGCACTTGTTCAATATATTAAGTTAGTTGAGTTTTGATACAAGCTTTGTGGATTTAGGTGCTTGAGAAATATTTAGATAACTTCTATCACTTGTTGAAAAAAAAAACTATATGAAAAAAAAAAAAATCATGTGCTTCGATGTTTGTTTTATAGAAATGAAAAAAAAATAAAAATAGACAGATATGAGCAACACTTAGCTAATCCGTTTTCGTGGCCTTTATTACTCGAACAAGTAAGCCCTTAGGAGTGTCTCTACACTTAGTGCCCTAAAGCCATTTGGTTTAGGAGTCACTGATGGAAAGTTCGTTACATGGGTAATTTTGAAAAGCCTAAGGAAAATGGGTATTGCACATGCTAAGTTAGTCATATACGAGACGGAGCGTAAGACGCACTCGTAAATAAAAAGGATGAATAGAAAAATGTAAAAACAAGTGTATAGAGGGGTAATAAAGTGTTATATGAGTGATTATCTGTTTTGAGCGCTGAGATTCATGAGTTGTATTAGAATAATGACTGGTTTGATATGTTGAATTCCCACACACACGAAAGGGTTGAAGGTGAAATGAAATTGGTGATATGTTAGATTTTAGACTAAAACGAGAATGTGAAGTTTAGCTAAGTTATTATTTAAGATCTTTGAGGCTTGATATTCAAGGTTTATGTTGATTTGTGCTCAAGACATTAGTTATGTTGCATTGCGTTCATGTAGTTCAGTTAGTTAGTAATTTTTATTTTATTAGTAGTGTTTTTGCTTGAGGTACGCAAAGTCTTGAGTTTGGGGGTATTTGATGAGTGGGTATTATACCTACGATTTAGGTACTTTTAGGCTTAATTACTTGCTATCTTTAAGTAATTTTAGTTCTATTTTACTAGTTTTTATGTTTAATTTGCAGAAAACGGTTTCGAAAGGTCAAAACGGGAAAACAAGCAAGCAGTGGCAATTTTGTAATTGTGAGCAGTGCTTGGCGCCGGGGCGCAGGTCGGCAAATCCAGTTGTCCAATTCCGCGTTGAGCAATTCGAGTTTGGGTAGGAAGTCGGTTGTTGCAGTCGAGTAAAGGGAGGATTCTAGGACTTCAGGTAGCAAGGAAAGGAACGTAATAAGAGAAGCAAACGCAAGGATTAGGGAGAGACGGTTTTGAGCTATTGGAGGATTCCTGAAGGAGAAAAGCAGCAGTGAAGGATTTCTTTTATTTCTTTTTCTTTTATCTTCTGAATTTTGATGAACTTTAATATTAATTTGATTATGGTTTTCATGACGATGTGTAACTAAATTCCTCTTTAGGATTACAATGGAACCGTTGGTTGAACTTTAATTAAATTATATTAGTTGCAATTATTTGATCAATTTGTGGATTGGTTGTTATATCTTGCAATAATTTATAATTGTCTGATCAACAGTTATTTGATTTCTTAGATGGAATTGATGAAGGAAATCTAGGAATAGATCTGGGTATAATAACGTGTGACTTTGTTTATTTTTCTTAGGAAGAGTATCATGATAGTATATAGGATGCAAATACCTATAGACCACACGTAGCATATTGAGAGTTTGATCTTAATGAGTCTGTTTCAACGAATTTTGCATAGAACTATTGCATTATAAATTGGAGTGGATCTTTTTATTGGTTATCGACGAAGATTAGTAAATAGATAAGTGATCTCAGTTAACAATCCATATGATTAAGTAATTTGAAGTAAGATAATGATATTATTGTGATCCAACGGGGAAATTGTAATCTTAAAGCTTTTTATTATTTGATAAATCATTCTCATTAGTTAGTTAGTTTAAATTCAATTTCAATTTTAAGTAGTTTATAATCCAATATTCAAAATCTAATTGCGCTAGGATTAATTAGAATCGAATTAATATAAATTTAATAGTGAGCATAATTGTTATTACTTGTTCCTCGTGGGTTCGACATCCTTATTTCTACTATATTACTTGATTGACCGCGTATACTTGCGTGTGAATTCCATAAATCTAAATCGGACAACAGTAGCCATGCACAATTGTCGTTCTCCATGCTCTTCACGTGCTCTTGAGCATTTCTTCATTTTATAGTAGTTATAACGTCGAATTTTATTTCATAGTTTTAAAGCTCAAGAATGTACGTCGTAGCCATGTACGTTTGTCGTTCTCTGTGTTATTCATGTGTTCTTGAGCAATAATTATAAATTGTTATAATCAAGTAAACAAGTCGTTATAATGACCAAATTTTGTCAAATATAAAGTGTCATAATCACATATGTAAGCAGTTATAATGCTTAAATTATTTCAAGTATGAAATCCAAAAGTTCAAGAACATAAGTCGTTACCATATACGATTTTTCGTTCTTCATTTTCTTCGTGTGTTCTTAAGCAAAAGTCATAATTTTCTACATAATTAGGTTTATGATTTTGTAATTTAGTGTTATATAGTTGTGAAACATGATGGCCTAGCAAATTCATACTTGTGGCATCATGTTTTAGCGAGCTAAACTAAGAACGATGAAACTTAGCTCTTCATGTTCTTCATTTCGTTCTTTGTGTTCTTGAGTAAAAGTCATAAATCGTACATAAATGGGTTTATGATTTTGTTATTTTTATATTATAAAGTGTTATTGAGTCTTATAATGTGACATCCCAAATTTTTACAGAATTTTCAAATGAGGATTTTGATAATTTAGTAAAGGTTATAAGATAAAACCTAGTGTTGAATGGCAAGATGTTGTAAAAGTGATTAAATATGAAGTATTATGTGATCAATGTGTTATAAATGACCTATGTGATTGAAATGATATAGAAGGACTCTTGATGTAAATAAGGGTCTATAGAATGTACGATGATGAGCTATCTATTAAAGTGTATTAGTAGTGTAACAAATCATGAAATTCTTAGGAATATGAATTTCGATGATTAAATGGAAATATAGCGAATTAAAGACAAAGAATAGAAAGAAAGAAAAAATCTGTAGGACACTAATTGTGTCAGATCAGCATATGATAGATTGGACATATGAAGCTTGATGTATTTAATCTGATAAAAGGAAAAAGGAATTAAAGTTAGAACTAAAAGAAATAAGGATGTATATGTGAATTGAGCTTAAGTGATGAAAATTGATAGCGAGCTTAATGAATAGGCCTGGTGAGGCGAGGATATGAAAATGACAAGGTAAGATATGTATATATGTACAATGAGGAAGGAACCATATGACCTAATTGGTCTATTAAGGATTAAAGGAATGATACGACTAACGATCGTGGAACGTTTGAAATTATTAAGGAATCGATATTGAATGCTTGAAGTAAGATAATCGTGATATGATGTGTAAAGATAAGAAGATAATACTCTTGAAAGTGAGTACAAGGAATTTAGTATGCAAGTCTAATTTGAATTGGCGTATGTGTGCTAAGTAATGTACCAAATGACGTAAAAGTCGTAGAAATGGTTATATGGACGAATAAGGATTTAAGGGATGGATTTTGGTAATCCGGTCAAGTTCGCTTCTCAAGGAAGCGTTTTAGGGAGAAAATGAACAATTCGATTATATTGTGATATCGAAAAGTGAAAGTTATGAAATATGAAACTGAAATAGTTCGCAGTAAATTAAGATTTTATTGATATGTAATTGCGCATAATGATAAATTGATGATTATGTAATTGATGGAATTAACGTTTTGAAGTGTGATAAGCAAGTTATGGAGCATTGGATGCTAAAATAAAACTCAAGCCTCATGAAACGAATTTGGATTGAAAAGCACTTGAATTGGATTGAAAATAAGAAAGAAATGATTTTTAAGGAATTAAATGGATTAAATTCTCTAGAAAATTTGGCAATAGTCCAAAATGCCCTCAACAATTTTGTTAATGACCATTGTGTCCTAAAGGATAAAATGACCAAAATACCCTCGACAAATTAAGTAATGACCGTAATGTCCCAAGTGATGAAATGTCAAAAGTGCCCCTCACTTATTATGTGAAATGACCAAAATGTCCTTGGGTTGATTTGATCGTAGTTAAGCTTAGTTAACTCATATTAAGTTAACTCTCATAAAACCAAGTGAGCCTTCTTCCTCATTTGTTTAGCTGGAAAATAACCTAAGAGAGAGAAAGAGAGAGAGAAACCATAGATATAGAGAGAGAAAGCTTGATTACATGAGCCATGATGCTTGTTTGGTATTGAAGCAAGAAGAAAAGAGAAAGAGCTTGTCAAAACAAAGCTTTCTATGCAAAGAAGTTGGTCATCCAAGAAGATATAAAAGTTTTCTAAGCTTGAAACTTTAAGTTATGTATGTCAAATTATGTATTTGTGGTTAAAGATATGATTTATGTAAGAAAAGGTGGCTAGAATTGAAAGTTTATGGTTAAACCTTAATATATAAGGTTGAACATATGTATATGAAGTTTATGTGTGTAAAAGATAGCATGATAATATTTAAATGTATAGAAATCATGATTTATGGAGAATCATGTGTTTTATCAAGCTAAAAACCATGGCATGTTGGTTGATTATATGTAATATGTTGAAAATTTTGATGAAAACCTAGTTTATAAGGTTGAACATGTAAGATGTATACATATTTTTATGCTAGATAGCTTCAAAGATGCATTAAATGTTGAAAATTATGTTTCGTAAAGGAAGTTATAATATTAGGCTATGATTTGTAATTAAACTAAATTGTAATCTGTAAAGTGCATATAGAAGTTACACGGACTTACAAAATAGTTAAATTTGTATATGATTGCCTATGTGGTGGCATGGAGTTAAGAATTGAAATTGAGTTTAAGTTTTGGAATTTGAAAGGTTTGCAAAAGTTATTAAAAATGACATTAAAGGGTAAGTTTTGGCAATTTTGAAGAACTAAAGGTGAAATGAAGTCAAATGACCTAGTTTTATGTAAACACACGTGTTTAGGTTGATTTAAAAATCAACAGATTGAAATTTGAATAAAAAGGCAATTCGAACGATCGAAATCGATCGTTTCGATTCAAAATAGATTTTTTACGGACAAATATCGCCTCGTGCATAGTTTTATGGTTTTAAAAGTTTGGACATGTCATATATGACCAATTTGAACGATGTCAAGTGTTGAAACAAAGTTTTGAAGCTTATGGCCAAAAATCACAAAGTTGGTAAAATTAAGTTTTAAAGTTAAAAAAAAATTCTAAGTCTGAAAACGAGTTTGAACGCCCTCCTACGAGCTAGTATATCAATAATTTTGAGAAGCCAAATGAGGAAAGTAATTTTTTTATAAAATACTAGGTAGTAAGACCTAGTTCTTTCCCAAATTTGGACTTAATTGGATGTGTGAGGAATGAGTTAAAAATAGCAAAGCAGCAGCAAAAATCATATAGTCTAAGACTGCGCCAGGGCGCAGTGTTTTGTGCTGAACACTGCATTGAGGCGCAATGTACTGTTCATGGCCAAGAAGACTTAGTGTCCAGCGAAGTCTGAAGCGGTTGAGGCGTAGTGAACAGTCCCCAGAAATTTTTTTAATGTTTTCGAAATGCGACGTTTTGATACAGAATGATAAAGTTAAGCTATGTAAACCCTAGATAGATAAAGAATGGCCAAAATAAAGGGTGTTAAGGTATAATGAGATAATAAATGGCATAGTGTGACATGCCTAAAGCTAAGCCAAATCATGATGAGAGTTATGAAAGATGTCGGTAGTAAGTTATGATGTATTACTAACCTACATAAGGTATAATACATCAAAAGTGAAATGATTAAAGACGAATGGTCATGAGATAAGTTTGACAAGTTATATTAAGTTTATAAACTTATATTGATGTATATAGATTGTATGTTGACAGATGGCGCTCGATGTAGTAAGTTAATGCAAGGAAAGATAGAAAGGCCAAGCGAGGCAGTACAAGTTAAGTGAAATAAATGCGTATCAGGCAAGTTTTTCAGACTTAAGTGTACTAATTGTTCTACATGAACTATGTGATAATTGAAATGTGCACTCCGTGCAACTGTGTATTAATTGTTAAGTGGAATATGTGTCATTAAGCATAGCATGGTAAAGTAGAGGATACATGACGCATAAATATAAACTTTAAGCATGAAATGTGTTATCTGATTGACTTGTTGAGCCTATGTGCTCACTCTTGCCATGAACTAACATTTCAGGTAAAAGTACAAGAAGGCCGGAGGTTCCGGTGTGGCTAAAGGTAAAGATTGATGAAAGCATAGATAACCATGAAAGGAATTGTTATGTGTATTTATAATGTGGCTATTCAGATAGTTAAATGTAAACATATAATAGATTTAAGGGTTATATGATTTATAAATCCATAGAGATAAATGTTCATGTATGTATTATTCAGAGAAAAATTGTAAAAGGATAAGGTAAATGTATTATTGTTGGTTGAGTTTTATATGTAATAAACTCACATGTCTAGAACATGAATCAGTAGACAGGATTATGTATGGATAGTTTAATGGTGGAATGTATGCATAGGGTATGCTATGTAAAATCATTATATATATATATATATATATATATATATATATATATATATATATATATATATATATATATATATATATATGATTTTTAAAATGTAATAACTTATTTGTATATGATCTAAGTTCTAGTAAAGTGAATATTACGATCCTGAGTCAGGTATTGATAGTAAGTTTTAAGAAGAAAAAAAATATGGACCGCATTATAGTCAAAGGCTTGGTTTAAAAGGTTACAGGTTAAGTTTTAACGCACGAGATCGCCTTTAATATGTTTTATGATTATATAATATGATTTTAAGATTAATGATTATGTTATCCAGATGTGATTGGAAATGAATAAGGAAAGTAGGGATTTTGGGTGCGTTACATATAACATGATATCTTAAGTAATTAAAGCTAGTGGTACCATGTTTCACATGGTTAATCCTAAAAATGTTAATCAAAGTATGTTCACAAACTGTTTTTCCAAAACCTTAAGATCAGAATCTGCCTTAGCTACCTAAAGGAAAGTTGTAGATCATGAAATTCTAATGAATTTAGAATCGATAATCACACCAAAATGTTTTTGTATAATAAAGTTATGGCTATTACTGGAAAAGAGGTCGAAACTAAAAATTTAAAGGGGCTCTCGGATTTCTATGCTTAAAAATGAGATTTTGAGTGAGTCACTTGTCCTAAATATTTCATCAATGGAAATAGTATAGTTAAGTTATAAAAACACTTACCAAGAAGTAAAATTTGACAAATTAACATTCGGGTACACATAACCCGTTTTGTAGGGTTTTAACGCTCTGTCGGAAAACCCTAGTTTCGATTCAAGGCAAGTTCTAAACATTTTATGTGTTATTAGAATGTTCTAAGATTGTTTGTGTTATTAGAATGTTCTAAGTTTGTTCATGTTATTATGTGATAGTTCATATGTGAAAGTATATGAATGAAGGTCTTATGTGATTAAATGATTAAGTGTTAGTTTTTGATTAACTGTTAAATGTTAATTGATATTTGATGATGCATATGAGTATGCATAAAATATGTTTATTGTTAAGCATAAATTAATATGATTATTCATTGAGATGTATGTTCAGTCAAAGCATGTTAAAGTTTATATGAAAGCATGAATTGTGTATATGATAATATGTTAGACTTGCTGAGCCGTCATGCTCATTCTTACGAATAAAACTTATTTGCAGATTAAGAAGAATGATAATATGATCATGAATGTAAAGAAGAAGCGTAGATTAGGTTTCATACTTTATTTACTTATATCTGTATAAAGTCTTAGTGACTGTTGTAGTACGTACAAGTAAACCATGTAACTAAATATTATGAAATGATATTATTATATTATCATCAAATGTTGTTATGTTTTCACTTAATAACCTAGAATTGCTAAGAAATTATAAATCTAAGTGAGGGTATTGGTAATATGGACTGATCATGTTATGCCGATACTCTGAACTTCAGATAGATAGTAAGTTAATACAGTATTGATAATGAATTACTTATCAGAATAAGGATGGTAAATAATATTTGTGAGTACTGTAAGCATCTGAGACATGACTAATCGATGTGAAATGGTCAAATTCATCGTTAGGTTCCTCAGACCTAAGTACAAGCTTGTTATTACTATTTTGAATGTCAGATAAGTAAGAATATTGATATGAAGAGATATTACTATAACCAAATGTGTTTCGAATGAGGGTTTTAACTAGTTGGGTATGTTCTGTACGGAAAGAGAATTTTCCACTGGACAAAGATACAAAAATTTGTCACGAATAAAGATACAAACATTTATCACGGATGAAGATATAAACATTCATCGCAAGATTTTATGTTCCCAAAAACTGTCCTAATGATTTAATGTCGTGAATCTTGGATATGTAAAGTTATAGACTATTTAAATCTTAAGGTTAAAATTGGACCGTTATATGTGGTGTTATCTATTTATAGGGATGAACTTCAAGTTGATACTTGTATAAATAATGAGATCGATATCAAATTAAGATCTAGGGACTAAGTAAGAAAAAATTTTAATGTATAGTCTAAAATAGAATAATTCAACCAATATATATAACAATATATATAATTTTCTTACATGAATTAATATTATTATTGTTTTATGAAATTATATTATAGCAATTATAATTATGTCTTGGTAATAATAGTAATTACAATACATATAAATGTATGTATTATATATATATATATATATATATATATATTACGTACATATATATGTATATGTGTATTAGTATGATGAGAATGGAGAAGGGAATACTGAAAATGCATTAAATGTAGTAAGTGGAAACATCGGTATTACACTTGGAAGCATGAGGTGTTATTATACCAAGCATCTAAGAAAGCCACCTAAGTTCCTAAGTACTAAAATGATTTTTTTTTATACATATCATACATGTATAAATTATCCAATTATGTAATGAGATACATATAATTTTAATATATGTATTAGTTATAATTATATTTATATATTGTTAATTATAAAAAATTTCAATATATAAATATAGAGGTAATATGTATATGATTTATATTCCTATAAATGTTGGGGGGGGGGGGGAATTATATATAACAATATATATAATTTTCTTACATGAATTAATATTATTTATGTTTTATGAAATTATATTATAGCAATTACAATTATGTCTTGGTAATAATAGTAATTACAATACATATAAATGTATGTATTATATATATATATATATATATATATATATATATATATATATATGATGGGAGAAAAACAAACCAAACAACACAGCGAAACAATATAATTCTCCCCTCTTGTGTAAACCTAATAAGAAAAATAATCCAAGCAGTTAATAATTAAGAACAAACGCACACAAGAACACAAACAAATTTTTACGTGGAAAACCCCCTCAATGTGAGGAGTAAAAATCACGGGACCATAGTCCACCAAATATTCCACTATCAAGAATAACGGGTAATACAATGTTCTCTCTAGCAACAACTAGAGGCATAAAGCAACCATAACCATCAAGAATAATATATTCTTGGCATACATCTTCAACTAGAAGAATAACAAGAGAAAACTAAAAACTCCACCAACTCTCACAAAAAATGTATCAATAATGTATAGCAAAACCTGATGTTCGGAGACTCCGATGCTCAATCCCACCGTTCAGATTGAAGACCAACAAGTTACGGCATCACCCTCCAAAATTAGTCCAATCGGACCACGAATGACCTTCCGATCACTGAGTTGTAAAATACTACACTATTTTATGCGGGAATCAGTTTTTCCTTTTCCTCTCTTATGTTTTTGTTACTCGTTACTTCTGTTTTTCCTGAAACCTATGTTATATCATCCATATGGGTCAATGGACCATATGGGCTACTAATTGGGCCTACCCACATAGGAGAGAATAACCCAACAAATCTCCCCCTCACGACTATATGGAGGGGTTCGCCATCCCGGTGCTCAATCTGCAATACTCAAGTTTTCCCCTTGGCAATATCTTTGTCATCATATCGGAACCATTATCGTTTGTATGAATCTTCTGAAGTTTTAGCAACTTTTCATCAAGAACATCTCTAATCCAATGATATCTCACATCAATATGCTTTGATTTGGAATGAAATGATGAATTCTTACCAAGGTGAATAGCACTCTGATTATCACAAAACAATACGTACCTCTTCTGTTTGAATCCCAACTCGTTCAAAAATTTCTTCAACCATAGCAACTCCTTACTCGTTTCAGTTGCTGCAATAAACTCTGCCTCTGTTGTAGAAAGTGCAACACACTTTTGTAGTTTAGACTTCCATGACACAGCCCCACCAGCGAAAGAAATCATATAACCTAAAGTATATTTTCGGGTATTGAGATCTCCAGCCATATCTGCATCTGTGTAACCAACTAATTCAATTTTTCCATTTCCGAAACAAAGTCTCAATTCGGAAGTGCCCCGAAAATACCACAAAATCCACTTCACTGCATTCCAATGTTCTTTTCCCGGATTTGACAAATAACGACTGACAACACCAACTGCAAATGTCAAGTCTGGCCGTGTACACACCATGGCATACATTAAACTTCCTACAGCTGAGGCGTATGGAACTCTTTCCATATCTTTCTTCTCTTCATCAGTTGACGGACATTGTGTTGTGCTCAACTTAAAATGGGAAGCAAGAGGAGTACTAACCATTTTAGCTTTATCCATGTGAAATTTTTGAAGTACCTTTTCAATGTACTTCTCTTGTGACAAAAATAATTGCTTAGCATCCCTATCCCGCGTGATTCTTATGCCAAGTATCTGTTATGCTGGACCTAAGTCTTTCATCGCAAAAGACAGACTTACTCAACTGTCTTTTCAACAACTCAATTCGTGAAGAATTCCTACCAACAATTAGCATGTCATCAACATAAAGCAGAAGAATAATAAAATCATCATCAGAAAATTTATGCACAAATACACAATTATCCGAAGAAGCTTTCTTGTAGCCATGCTCCCCCATAACTGACATAAACTTCTTGTACCACTGCCTCGGTTCTTGCTTTAAGCCATAAAGACTTTTCTTCAATTTACACACATAATCTTCTTTTCCTTTCACTTCAAAGCCCTCCGGCTGTTCCATATAAATCTCTTCCTCTAAATTACCATGTAGGAAGGCAGTCTTCACATCCATTTGCTCAATCTCTAAATCAAGTGTAGCGGCTAAGCCAAGTATCACCCGAATGGATGTCATTTTCACAACTGGAGCAAAAATCTCATTGAAGTCAATACCCTTTTTTCTATGTAAATCCCTTCACAACCAATCTAGCCTTGTACCGTGGACATGCGGTGTGTTCTTCTTGCTTTACCCTGTAAACTCACCGATTCTTCAAGGCCATTTTACCCTTAGGCAGTTCACCAACTCAAATGTATGATTCTCATGCAATGAATGCATCTCATCTTGCATGGCATCAACCCACTCCTCTTTATGTTCATCTTCCATAGCTTCCTCATAACTATCTGGTTCTCCTGTATCTGTCAACAATATATAATCATTAGAAGAATAGCGTGTAGAAGCTTTTCGGTCTCGAGTAGACCTCCGAACATTAATATGTGGGTGTTCCAACAAGTGCGGTGACTCGGGAGCATCATTATGTATTTCTTCCTATATAGGAACATCTGCCTCATTTAAATCCATGTTCTCATCCCGAATTTCTTCCGCAGGCTCAGAAAATTGGGATGTCAAAGGAACTGGATCTAAGTCAACTAGATCATCAAAGTTGTTCGGTAACATTTTCTCGGACATGTCAATATCATCTATAGTCTGATTTTCAATGAAAATAACATCTCGACTTCGAACTATTTTCTTCTGAACCGGATCATATAATTTGTAACCAAATTCATCTTGACCATACCCAATAAATACACACTGCCGAGTTTTCGCATCAACCTTTGATCTCTCTTCTTTAGGAATATGCACAAATGCCTTACATCCAAAGACACGTAAAGAATCAAAAGAAACCGCTTTACCGGTCCACACTTTGTTCGGTACATCAAACTCCAACAGTACACATGGTGTCAAATTTAATAAGTACACAGCAGTACTTAATGCTTCACCCCAAAAAGAACTCGGTAATTTTGCTTGTGAAAGCAAACTTCTAACTCTTTCAGCTAAGGTCATGTTCATTCTCTCCGCCAAACCATTCAACTGGGGAGTTTTAGGAGGTGTCTTTTGATGCCGAATACCCTGCTCTCTGCAATACTCGTCAAAGGGGCCTATGTACTCGCCTCCATTATCTGTTCGGATACACTTTAGCTTTTTTCCCGTTTGTCTCTCAACTGATGCCTAAAATGCTTAAATACATCAAGTACTTGATTTTTGGTCTTCAAAGTGTATACCCATATCTTTCTCGAATGATCATCAATGAATGTCACAAAGTAAAGAGAACCACCAAGTGTTTTTACTTTCATACCACATACATCGGAGTGTACCAAATCAAGTATATCTGACTTTCGTGATGGAGAACTCGTGAATGAAACTCTGTTCTGCTTTCCATCCAAGCAATCACTGCATTTTTCCAATTGTGTACGTTTTAACCCAGATAAACTATTATTCTTGGCCAATAGCTTCAATCCCTTTTCACTTATGTGACCAAGTCTCTTATGCCACAACTCTGCTTGACTATCATTCTCTACTGCATTAACAATGTCTGTAGAGAGCTTTGCCTGTAATGTGTACAATGTTGAACATTTCTTATCTATAGCCACAACCATAGAACCTTTAGTAAGTTTCCACTGTCCATCACCAAAGACGTTGCAAAATCCATCATCATCAAGTTTACTAGCAGAAATCATATTTAACCGAATATCAGGAACATGCTTAACATTTTTGAGAACTAACATTTTACCATTGTTAGTCTCCAAACACACATCTCCAATGCCCACAACTTTCGACACTCCATCATTACCCATCTTTACAACCCCATAGTCACCAGTTGCATAGGATGTAAAGAAGTCTTTTCGCGACGTAGCATGAACTGATGCCCCACTATCAATGACCCAACTCATCTCATGAGTAGCAAAATTAAGAACATCTTCATCATACATAATGAGAAAATCATTAGAAACGGTAGCAACTCGATTATCATCCTTATTATCGTCATTCTTCTTTTCTTTACCATTTCCCATATTGTTTTCTCTCTTGAGCTAGCGACAAAAATTTTTTATATGCCCCTTCTCATGACAATGAAAACATTCTACATTTGCAAATTTGTTGGACTTGCTTCTGCTCTTGCCTCTATACATCGGATATTTGCTTTTGCTCCTTCCCTTTCTCTCGGTAACTATCACATCTGACTGTGAAGAGATATCTTACGACTTTCTTCGAACCTATTCATTCAGAACACTACTTTTAGCCAAATCCATAGTAATTTTACCATCTAGAGCGGAGTTCGACAACGATGTTTGAAACGTCTCCCACGAATCCGGCAATGTACCAAGAAGCCATAATCCTTGTATCTCATCATCAAACTTGATACCCATTGCAGTTAACTGATTAATAATCCCCTAAAAGGAATTTAAATGATCAATCAAAGGTTTTCCGTCATGATACCTCAATGCCATCATCTGCTTAATCAGAAACAATTTATTATTCCCCGTCTTTCAAGCATACAATTGTTCAAGCTTACTCCACAAACTGCGTGCATGAGTCTCTCCACTAATATGATTCAAAACATTATCATCAACTCATTGCCTACTGTAACCACACACTTGACGATGCAGAATTTTCCACTCGTCGTCGGTCTTTTTCTCAGGCTTCACATCAGAAAATACAGGCAAATAATAATCCTTCACATAAAGGAGGTCCTCCATTTTTCCTTTCCAAATATGATAATTTGAACCATTCCAAGTTACCATCTTACTCGTATTAGTTTCCATCGTTTAACACAAGGCAAACAGTTCAATAACAACCACAGCTCTGATGCCACTTGATGGGAGAAAAACAAACCAAACAGCACAGTGAAACAATATAATTCTCCCCTCTTGTGTAAACCCAATAAGAAAAATAATCCAAGCAGTTAATAATTAAGAACAAACGCACACAAGAACACAAACAATATTTTAACGTGGAAAACCCCCTCAATGTGAGGAGTAAAAACCACGGGACCATAGTCCACCAAATCTTCCACTATCAATAATAACGGGTAATACAATGTTCTCTCTAGCAACAACTAGAGGCATAAAGCAACAATAACCATCAAGAATAATATATTCTTGGCATACATCTTCAACTAGAAGAATAACAAGAGAAAACTTAAAATTCCACAAACTCTCGCAAAAAATATATCAATAATGTATAGCAAAACCTGATGTTCGGAGACTCCGATGCTCAATCCCACCGTTCAGATTGAAGACCAACAAGTTACGGCCCAATCGGACGACGAATGACCTTCCGATCACTGAGTTATAAAATACTACACTATTTCCTACGGGAATCAGTTTTTCCTTTTCCTCTCTTATGTTTTTGTTACTCGTTACTTATGTTTTTCCTGAAACCTATGTTATATCATCCATATGGGTCAATGGACCATATGGGCTACTAATTGGGCCTACCCACATAGGAGAGAATAACCCAACAATATATATATATATATATATATATATATATATAAGTATATGTGTATTATTATGATGAGAATGGAGAAGGGAATACTGAAAATGCATTAAATGTAGTTAGTGGAAACATCGGTATTACACTTAGAAGCATGAGGTGTTATTATACCAAGCATCTAAGAAAGCCACCTAAGTTCCTAAGTACTGTGAATGGGTAATCTCAAAATACTTACATGTTCAGCAACCAAAACTCCATTCACGCATTTTAATGTTCAGTAAACTCTCTCTCTCATCAAGCTCTATCAAAACCCAAACCAAATTTCACCAAATTGAACACTACCAAGAAGATATCTTACTCCAAGTTAGTTTTTAGGGAATTCTGGACGGATTTACACCAACAAGAAGATTTAATCCAAGCTCTGATACACAGAATCAAGGTTATTCAAGTTTCAAGCGAAGGAAGGGGGAGTTTGTTCGTGGATGAACCATAAGGGTTCAGAAGTATAATGTTGGAATCATTGAGGAGATTATGTGATTTAAATGGCTAAAACTTCATGGATGTCATGCTTTTACTAACATGCATGCCATGTAATTACGTAAAAGGAAATTTTAAACCAAACATGAAATTTATGCATAGATTTGGTAAAACAACACGTGTACAAATGTTTTATAAATTAATTTCATGGTTGGGATGTGTAGAAGTTGTTTGGGTAGTGTTAGGGCAAGGACAGATTCTGCAGAATCTAGTTCTGCGATAGTGCACCAGAGTGCAATTTTAAGCCCACAAGATCGCGTCGAGGCACTGCACTTGAAACGCCCCGAGATCCCACCTTCCTTAATTATGTCCAATTATATCTGGATTACATAGTGATTAACTTAAAACCTTGTTAACCGAGACCCCGTGCGTTAAACTTTATACCTTTGACCTTTAAACCCATTGAGTTGACCTTAAATTTGGTCCATATTTTTTTTTTAAAACTTATTTAACTTACATTCCTTACTAGTCTCAGGATCGCAACGTTCACGTTATCTTTTATTAAACTTAGGTCCGCATTTTATCAATTGTGACCTATGATATACAATTTCCATAATCAAATATATTTTTATAATTTAACATAATCTTTAAATAAAATTTCGCCATGAACTTTCTGTATCTATGGCCTTGTCTATATGTATTCCTGTTCCTGTTTGCTTATACCTGTTTACATTCATTCATTTATATCACACATATCATATCTACGTATTCCTGTAATACCCATACAAGTTTATCACATGTATCACCTTTTCACTATCCCTGGATAATATATACATGCACTAGTCATTCTCTGATAATACAAATTAGCAAATCATACATTCCTTTCTACTATCTAGGTTTCACATTTAAACTTGATTATTACATAGCCTGCATTTATACAAATTTACATATATTTGCTTCACATGAATATCTCACAGACACAATTTACAAATCTCTTCAAGCATCTCCATGCATTCACATTCTTTACCTTAGCGTCACCGGAACCTCCGGCCTTCTTATATTTACCTGAAATGTTAGTTCATAGCAAGGGTGAGCACATAGGCTCAGCAAGTAATTCAGATAACACATTTCATGCTCACAGTTTATTTATGCGTTATGCCTCTACTTAATCATGTTATACATGAATGCCACGTATTACACTTAACAATTAAATCATATAGTTGCACGTAAGGCACATTTCAAATGTTTTACTAACACACAGTTCCCCTAGAACATAGCACCTTATAGTCTGAACACTTGCCTGTACTGCATTTATTTAGCTTAACCTTTTACCACCTCGTTTGGCCGTTCTATCCTTCTTCGCATCGGTTCGCTACATCGAGCGTTATCTGTAAACATACAATCTATATTTATCAATATAGGATCATTAACTTATATATACTAACAGACTTAATCCATAACACATGACTATCATCTCCATCACTTCACGTTTGATGTATTACACCTTATGTAGGTTTATAATACACCCTAACTTGCTTCCGACCTTTTTCATAACTTATAACATGTTTTGGCTTAGCTTTAGGCATGTTATATTATGTCATTTGTCATTTCATTATAACTTAACACTCTTTAATTTAACCATAATTATTACTTTTAGGGTTTATATAACTCATTTCTATCATTCCATATCAAAATATAGCTTTTTGGAAGCTTAAAAAAATTTCAAATGAACAGTAACTCCGCCCCAGCGCCGCCAGAGCTCGCTGTCCGCGAAAAGCTCTCGGCCATGAATAGTAAATGGCGCCGGGGCGCCATTTTTAGTACAAAACATGGCGCGGGGGCGCCATGTTCAAATTCAGCACTTTCTGATTTTTGCCCTACCTTTGCCGATTTTTAATTTCTTCATCTTAACTCCAATTGAGCTGAAATTTGGACCACATCTAGACCTTACTACCTAGTATTTTACAAAAATACTACTTACCTCATTTGGCTTCTCAAAAATAGAGATACACTAGCCCCTAGGATGGCTGTTCAACACGTTTCTATACTTAGAAAATTTTTCAGAATTTTCAAAACTCAAGTTTTGCAACTTGGTTATTTTTGGCCATTTGTCTCCAAATTTCGTTTCAACACTTGACATAGCTCACATAACCTATATGTGACATGTCCAAACTTTCAAAACCGAAAAACTTCGCACGAGGCGACTTTTGTCCGTAAAAATCCGTTTCGATTCGAAACGATCGATTTCAATCGTTCGAATCGCCATTTCACTCAAATCCAAATCCGTCGATTACCAAAACGACTCTAACATGTGTATTAACATAACCATGAGTCATTTGACTCCATTTGATCTTTAATTCCTCAAAATTGCCAAAAATCACCCTTTGATGGCATTTTATCAAATTTTTCAAAACTTTTCATTCCATCATTTAAACCCAACTTGACATTTTTAACCCAACACACTTCATAGGCATTCACATACACCTTTAACAACTTTATAAGTCCACTTAACTTCTATACGCACGTTCTAATGCACTTTACAGATTATTACGTTATCTACACACAAAGTATAGCCTAATATTCATTTTACTTAACCAAGTCATGCTTTTCTTTCATTCATAATTCCTTGAAGCTTTCTAGCATACTAATATACATGAATTAAACATGTTCATACCTTTCAACTAGGTTTTCATCAAAACCATCAATTTATTACACAAAATCATATCTTAAATCATGATTCTTAGCCTTAAATATGAACTTGGATATCATAATACATTTGTTCTACCACTTTGGAACTTAGGGTTTCAACAAGAATCACAAATATAACTTGTAACTAACATAACCCATACAATCAAGCCATGTACCCCAAAGATACATGCATGGCCATCTTTATTCTTGAATTTAAACTTATAAACACTAAACTTTGAAGCAAGAGCATGGTTATACCTTCATGTATGTCAAACTTCTTTACATGTCTAGCATCCTCTTGATGAGTACATCACTTTTCCTTCTTGCTCCATGAACGTTTAAGCTCCTTAGCTCCATGTTTTCCAAGCTTTTCTCCTTCTTCACATGGCTTCTCCTCTTTCTTTCTTTCTCTCTCGTATGGTTTGAGAATTTTCCAGCAAAAGTGAAGAAGAAAGTTACTTTGCTAGCTTTAAATAAAGCTTAACTCATGCTAGCTTAAGTTTACCTAACTATAGCTAACATTAACTAAGGGCGATTTAGTCATTTCACACTTTAAGTCAAGGGTAATTTTGACAATTCGTCACTTGGGACACATAGGTCATTATCCAATTTGTCAAGGGTATTTTGGTCTTTTTGCCCTTTAGGACACAACGGTAATTATCTAATTTGTTGAGGGGTATTTTGGTAAATTGTCAATTTAGCTAAGTTTTCATTTCTTGCAATCTTTCCCCCCATAATTAGACTTTTATACATTTTCCCCTTAATTCATTTCATAATCGTTTAAATTGATTCTTCTTTCACTCGACCAATTAGATCATCCGTTTTCCGTTATGCTATACTCACATAGTCTCATTTTATGACTTAATCAAACATTTAATCGTAAACCGACTACATAATCTTCTTTTAATCATAATTACAAGTTCTCATTTCCTACGAACTTTCTTGGTTCCATAATTCACAATTTTCAATTCCCGACATCTCAAATAGTCGGATTGCTTACTTTTTCCATAAACCGCTTCCTCGAGAAGCAAACCCTGACCGGATTACCAAAATCCATCGTCCCCTATCCTTTTAAACTCATAATACATTTATTACTACTTTACGTCCCTTTTTCTTGTTTACATATAATTTAAATACCAATTTAAATCATTCTTGCATCCAACATGCTTTCCACTCATTCTAAGAGTATTACATTCCATTTTTGCACGACGTATAATTACATAGCTTATTTCCATCAAAATTATCAATTCCTAAACAAATTTCATATATCCACATATCATATATTTATTATTCCTTAAATCTTTAATAACCGTTTTAATCACACGGTTCCTTCTCCACCGCACATATATGCATACCTACCTTAATTTGTCATTCTTATACTCTCGCCTCTCTAGGCCTATTCATTAAACTTGCTACTAACATCCATAATTCAAAACATCAATATACATATTTCTCATTTTCTCTAGTCTTTAGCTTTTCTTGCTCCAACTGCTCAAATACCTCTATATACACATATTCATGTATCTAATCTATAACATACTGACACATACATCGTGTCTTACAATAATTCTTTCCAAATCACCTTATTATAGGTATTATAATAAATCATTTATCTCAAATCCATTATATAACCCTTTTACTCATCAAAATTCAATTTCATTATAATTTCTCATTTCCAATAATTCTCTAGTTTAATTCATCTTTCTATATTCGACCACATAGGTCCCTCCTTAATATTTCAACCATACAGGTTCTTTCTAACGCATTGATCACGTAATCATTCAATTTAATCATATAATAATCATATTTAATCACTTTAACTAGGTTTTATTTTATAACTTTCACTTAACTATCCATAATCTTTATTTAGAATTTCTGTAAAATCCTGGGGTGTCACAGCACTGCGCTGAGAAGTAGTGTTAAAGAAGAAAAGTCGCGCCGAGGCACAGTGCACTAGAAGTTGATTTTATTTTGTTTTAATTTTTAAGTTTCTAAATAATTCTAAATGATAAAGAACTATACTCTAAAATGTAATTAACCATTAATGGGACTATTAAATCCAACTTGGTTAAATTAATTTTGGAGATGAATGAAGTTTTAATCAGAAATTGAAATTGATTAAATGTATTAAACGTTTAAGTTGAAATTCAACTTGAAATATATTGAAGTGTAAGAGTTATTTTATATAATATTTGTTACATCAAGCATTATATGAAATTAAAAGTAATGGCTTAATATAGACAAAAGTTAAGTCTCAAAATGAAATTGACAAATGCGTTTTAATACAAAATGTGAATTCTAGGGGTTATACAACGGAAAATGCGGTACGA
This sequence comes from Hedera helix, assembly GCA_947179155.2. Classification (NCBI taxonomy): domain Eukaryota; kingdom Viridiplantae; phylum Streptophyta; class Magnoliopsida; order Apiales; family Araliaceae; genus Hedera; species Hedera helix. The sequence continues at coordinate 21,615,183 of OX359275.1, read as the reverse complement.
AGAATATTAAACGACGAAGGACATTATACAATGAACATTTGTTGAACATATAGCAATAAGCGAAAATTAAGGCAAGTTTTTCATATTTAATTGTTATATGAAAATTTGGTATTGTTTATGTGTAATTTGTTTGAACTTGTTACCATTTGAGAATGTGTTATAATGTGAACGCAATGAGTTTGATACGTGTTGAACATGCGTTACATGTTACGTGACTGAATGCGAAGTATGAAAATAAAAACTATGTATTAGATATACAGTATGAGATTTTTGGATACACCGCATGAAAAGTATGTTGCATCATAAAATGCATAACATGAATATAGGATGCATGAATAAAATATAGATCATGCATAATATGTGAAACATGAAATATGTTATCTGTCAGATTTGTTGAGCCGTCGCGCTCATTCTTGCAATTATAGATCGAGCCGCCAGTTGAAGGTAATAGTAAAGAAATGAAGTGTATGCAATAGGAAATCATTGATTGTTTCTTTTAGCAGATGATGTACCAAGTTAAAATGACTGTTTGTAATAAACTAAGTTATAGTAATCCTCGATATGTGAGTACGAGATATTTATTTTTAAAGTTGAGATGTAAATCGTATCTATGAACTTTGTGATTGTAATATAATACAGTTGAGATATTATAGAAAAGATTATGTATTAAAGGATGTGGTTTGCTGCTTTGAGAATACAATTCTATTATATTTAAACTATTTGGATTGTAACAAAATGTATAAAAGAAATAGTTAAATGATATAGTTGAAGTTTTATATTCATAATTAATGTATTAAAAATGAATCATAGAACGTATGATTCTAAAAAGTAAAGATGAATAATAAAGGTTGCGATTTTAGAACTGAAGATTTATAAAGTTTTAATATATAAGTTTTAATATCTATATTGATATTGAATATTAGTTAATGTTGTTATAAAAAGTTTTTAAAATCCACAAAATTTATCATTTATATTACTGAATGATGACTTGGAGTTAGATTGAGGTCAGATCGTGAGTACCAAATTCGAGGTAAAGGAGACCCGAATTTTGGGGGGCGTCACATCAACACTTATCTCTCTCTCTTAGATGAACTTTCAATATTCCTAATTTAATTGAAACCATATCTTCAAAGAAAGTTCAAACCATATCCTGATTTCTCTAATTTTCATTCCTACTATTATTTAGAAATTAAATGGGCTCCGATCAAAGTGTTGATAAGGCTTTTACATCAACAAAGTCTTCTTTCCCAAATGCAAATCAAGCCTCGCACAGTTATTATCTGAAGATATCTGGATCTTCTCAAGGCTTGCAGAAGATATTCATTTCAAATGGAAGATAGATAATGAAGAAATAAAATTAGAAGCGGAAGGAAATCTTCTCTTCATTATAAATCTGCGCTTTGCTCTAGGACTGATCAGTCAACAAGAATCCAAGGTCAGTCTCAAGTATATTAGATATAAGATATCAAATTGTCCACTAGTTCCCAAAGGAAGAGTATATCCCTATAATAATGCATCTAGACCACCGTGGAGATCATTTATAATACCCATTTTGCCAGCGATGAAGGAGAAGTCGATGGTATTGAAAAGGCTTGATGGGTATACAAGACCTTCATTATCTGATGAAATGATGAGTACTGCGGCTTCATCATGATAAGTTGAAGTTGAATCCCTGGGCTGAAAAGAACAAGTAGCCACCCAAAGCATGAGAGAGAGAGAGACTTCGGTGTAATGCTGACAAAAAGGGGAGAAAAGTAACAAGGGGAAAAGACATGAGAGATAAGGGGGAGAAAAGAAAGAGAAGAACAGTTGTAATAAGGGTGGAGAAGAAGAGTAGGGAGAACAGAAGTGAAGTAATAAGGGGGGGGGGGAGATAAAGATCACTGACTGAAAATCATGATATCAATGCAGAAGTAATCGTCGAGTGGAAGGGACGATCGTCGAGCAAAAAGTTTTTTTTTATGTTTGGCTTGATCTAAATTGCCTTAACTGTTCTTAAATGAAATATTATGCAATTACAAGTGTTGTATGGTGATGGTATAAGCAACACTTGTTCACAACTTTTGTAAACAAACAAATCATCAATAAATTCATACTTCAATTTAGACAATACAAAATCTTACTGTATATAAGATCATATTTATTTATATATTGTCAAACATTAGAGTAATCGATGATTGTTGAAAATTACTTGTTTTTGCCATCATCTAATAGGGGGAGATTGTTAGTACATATTTGTGTTTAAACCTATTTTAAATTGATTATTACTACTATAGAGATGATTCTGACAAGCTTAATATATATTTATAATCATAATTAAAAACAAGTAATATTGTAAAGTCCTTGAAGGGCTAATCACTGTACAAGGACTTAGAGGTCAAAATTGTTAGATTGATCCAAACTACAAAGATAAATGATGTACAGTCCTTAAATTCAAAAATGTTGTAATCTATTGAAAAAAAGACTTATGGATCAAATTTGTTGGGTTGATCCAAAAACATTGTGATAGAACTTGTAATAAACTAGGAAGTCCAAGTTTGTAGATCGAAGACGTTGAGAAAGAATTCAAACAATAGATCAAAGATGAGTTCGAACATTAGATCAGACAAAAGATCAAAGATCAAATCAGTGAAGACATTGAATGAGTTCAAGCAAAGAGATCAAATAAGAGTTTGAAAGGCTAAGACTTAGTTCTCTGATATCGCAGAATGAAGTGAGCACGTGACAAAATCGTCGAGCAAAATGCAAGGGACAGGGACATCGTAGAATGAAAAGAAGGCTGAGCTAAAACGTTTAACAACTCTAGGAAGTGAAATCATATTACGACTCTAGACAGCCAAAACATAGAGTCAGTTAAGATCGTCGAGTGAAATGCCCAAAGCTTGACTATACGATCTCTGACCCTCATATCGTATAATGCAAACTAGGAAGTTACTGTTGGACATAAAGCTTCCTCAACACATAACAAATGAAGATTCCAAGAGTGTAATGACAGAAGTAGAAAGGTTTAATCAAGTCACAACTCCAACAACTATATTTTAGAAAACACAATCTACAAAGAAGCCTGACACAGTTGACAATTAGAACAGCTACAACAGACTGACACTTGACTTTGGAGGCTTTGATATAGGACTTTCTAACGAGCAGGCTTCAAATAGAAGTCTATATATAGAGCTCTACTCTTAGACATAAAAGTATCACAAAATTGCAAAAGTGCTAAATAAATAAATAAAGAAAAAGCAATTAAAAAGACAAGAGCAAACAAAGAGAAAATAGTCTGAAGCACAACACACTCTACGATCTGATTTTTATCCAAAACTACTTTATGAGCCAGAAATCTCTCTATGATTTCTGTTACTATGATCAAGCTGCTAAGACATTTGAAGAAGAGCTTAACGATCCTTAGCAGTACCTCAAACATAAACAACCTATCAACAAAGACAAGTTTTTGGTAGCTCACCTGATTCAGTTGAATTAGTTCTCTTAGTGAGATTTTGAAAGACGAGTTTTGGTGGCTCGCTTGATTCAGATGAATCAATACTCTATATGAGATTAAATCTAACTGACTTATTATAATTGGTTCTTAATGAACCTTGGTCTGAGTGACCTTATCTTAGTGAAGGGTCCCTACACAGAGGAATGGAAGAAAGGTTTAGGAGTAGTTAGACTATGAACTTCTTAAAACCTTGTCTCATTTATCTACTTACCATAAACTATGATAAACTGCTATAAATTGTCATAACTGCAATATTAATTGGAATACATCTTAAGGTTCATTTCGATGTTGTACTTTAAATTCAGAGCTATAAACTGCAATAATCTTTGAAGGGATTTTTATAAACAAACTAATATTCCATTGTACATAACAAATAAGTTATCTGCTTATTTTATTTGGTAAATAATTTAAAAGTTAAAGTTTATAAAAGAATCTATTCAACCCCTTTCTAGATCTCTTTGTGTCATGGGAATAACAAATGTGGACTATGATATGACATTCTCACCAGTTGTGAGAATTGACTCCGTTCACCTTATTCTAGCTATTGTCGCATAATATGATAAAATTATTTACTGCAAGTGCACAACATCTATTAAAGAATGGACAAGTACAGGTCAAACCATAGAGACTAGATTAATTCTCAAACAAATTAAAAATAAAATTGGTAGATATAATTAATTAACTAAATAACACAAATTAAAAATTAATTACGAAAACTATTAATGAGAAAAACTACTTAGGAATCCAAATCCACTAAATACTAACATAATAAATAATTTCTTCTTTTCTTAAATTAATTTATAATTTACTTTTTCCTTCCTTTTAAAAAATAATATTGATTCATATAATTAATATGGTCAAGCATAGATTATAAAAAAAATGCAGATTAACTATAACCAATCAAAATCTCGCAATTAATACAGAACCAAAACGAATTATGCACGAAGGTAAAAATAAGGAAATAAATAATTAGACATTAATATCGGAACGGAAAAAAAATATTAATATGCAATCTTCATCATCATCTTAGGTATTAAAAATTTAGCTAGCCATAGAAATTAAAATAAAAACAAGCAAGATTACTGCTATTACCAATTTTATAAAATAAAATTAAACTAAAAGAAAATAATTAACTAAACAAGTAGAAAACTAAATTAAATTATATTATTTTAAAATAAAAGTCCTATTTATAGGAGAAATAAATTGAACCCTAATATAATTTCAAGTAACTTGATCTCTTCTTTCCTTTTTGACTTGAACTTCTTCATGATAATCTTCTAAGAGTCCTTTTCTTACACGTCTCTTTATTGGAGTCCAAATAAAAATCAACTAGAAAACTTCTAAAACTCTTTTTTCAACTCAACTTTATTTATTTGTTTATTTTCTGCAAAACAAAATAAAATGTATTAATTAAATATAATATACATATAAAATAATAAAAATAAAAATATTAAAATGCATAATTACGTGTATATCATCGCGCGTTTAGATTTAGAACTTTATCATATGGACGTTATAACTGCATATCTATACGGAGAACTAGATTGGGAGATCTACATAGATCAACTAGTTGACTTTGACGTCAAGGGACAAGAGCGTAAAGTATGCAAGCTCAAATATTCTAATTATGGTTTAAAGCAATCATCTATACAATGGTACTTTAGATCTTATTGAACCATCATCGTTGATGGATTTACGATGACTAAATAAGACCATTATCTGTATGTTAAACAGGTCGACAAAGGCTTCGTGTTCTTCTTTTTGTATGTTAATGACATTTTGATAGCCGAAAATAATATAGGACTGATTGTTGTTGTTGGTTACTAGAGGCACAATAAAGATCTAGAATAGGGGGTTGAATAGATCTTTAAAAACTTTTATTCATTTAATAGATCAATTTCAAGATAATTAATTTGTTCAATTAATTTAGTACAACGGAATATTAGTGTAAAATCCCCCTTAAAGTTTTTCTGAAATTCTGATTCTATTTGTGAGAATTAGTCACTGACAAATATAGTAGTTAATAATAGAATCTAAATGCTGAAAGTAAATAACATAATATGTTTTAAGTGGTTCGTAGTATCAACGGTCTTAGTCTACTCTTCTACTTCAACAAGTAGGATATCCACTAAGGATGTGTCATCCTGACCAGATCACAAAGATCTCTTACAACTGAAGCACTTAGATTCCTTCGAGTCACTTTGTCTCTAAATATTCAAACAGTTAGTGTAAGACACTTAAACCTCTTCAAGTCACTTAAACTTGGATATTCGGACACCTAGTCCAGGACACTTAGACCTCTTCAAATCACTATGACTTGGTATAATGATTACACAGATCAAGTAGATCATAACTTATTGTTGATTGAGTTTGAGGTACTACTAAGCTTTGCAATGATGCTTGAATTCTTCTAGTACTTAGCAACGTTGAACAAGTACTTTTTCTTCATATTTTCGTATAATAGATTTCTTTGTTTTACTTTTTGTAGATGTTTAGCTTTGTACTTATGTGATTCATATTTTAGTTTTAAATTCTCATGTTTTTATAGCTCTTCAAAAATTATTCGGTTCGAGCATTTAATATTCTGATAGTAAATTTAATGTTATTCTGACTTTGGAGTGAAAAGTAAGCTTGCTTTTGGTCCTAGTATATCCCAGCAGTCAATAGTTCTCACCTACCTCTAAAGTGAGGTGACAAACATTCTACAAAGCAGTCTTTTTGATCTTCTTTACTGAATTTGAAGATGGTGAGAAACATCCTTAAAATCTTTACTCCGATGCTCTGCAATACTCTGTACTTGTCAAACTTATAACCGTTCTGGCACTATCTTCAGGCTTGGCTTGATCGTTGAGGTTGATGAAGAATGTAGAGTCTGATAGAGGATACTTAACATTCTCAACTCTACGAATGCCTTTATTCGAGTTAGTAAGATGTTCTACGAATTGTGCTTTATGATGCTGTAACAGACTCTTCGAACTTCTTCTTTTGAACAGCTTTTTTCAGCTTTGATGTCGACTCTGATAGCAGCTTTACGATTCCTAATACAACTCTACATTCCTGATAGTAGACTATTTCTGACTTTAAAGCTTAGATGTTTTGGTGCTTTACTAACTACTAAAGTGCTCTACTAACAACCTTCACATTACAATTCAGGCAGGGGTACTCTACGATGCTTCAGTATTGCTTAGTTAGCTCCATGACTTGTTCTACTATTACTCATGCAGCTTACACATTTGTTTGATGATTCTGACTGCTACCCTACGAGCTTAAGATAGTCTACGATCAATAAAGACTTTACGAACAGGAAGAATAACTTTACGATGGATCTGATCCTATCAAGTTATACATAATATCAACTCAAAAGGATCAACCTAACAAGTTTGATCATTATATTCTATGTCCTTGTACAATAATTCTCAAATAAGGACTTTACAAAATTTACTTAACAAATATACATTAATTACTTTTGTATTATCAAATCATACATATAGATTCTAACAGTCGTCACTAAAAAGTGGTTGTCATCTAATTTTGAGATGAAGGACATTGGTGAGGCAAAATTTGTGCTCGAAATTAAGATACATAGGGGTTGCTCTAAAAGAGTCTTAGGTCTAAGTCAAGAAAGTTATATAAGATCTATTCTACAGTATTGTCGTATGTATACTTATAAATTCGTTACTACTCCTATTGAGAAGGGTCATAAACTAAGTCAGGATCTTTTCCTTAAGACTGTCAAGAAAAAAGCAGATGGCTTGTGTTCCTTATGCTAATGTAGTTGGTAAGTTAATGCTTGCAATGATTTGTACATGCCCCAACATACGTTTTATAATGGGGATGGTTAGTAATTTTTAAACCAATCCTAGCTAGATTTGTTCATTGGGTGGTAGTTAAAAGGATATTTCGATACTTGAGAGGCACTATGGACTATATGTTATGTTATCAAGGTGGTCAGTTACGCTTGCAGGGGTACAATGATGCAGACTAGGCTAGTGACTTGGATGAGCGCAAGTCCACCACTGGGTATAAGTTCTTGCTTAGTGGTGGAGCCATTAACTAATTAAGCAAGAAACAACCAAGTTTTACATTATCCATCATGTAGTTAGAGTACATTGTATGTTTTTTTGTAGTACAAGAAGAAGTATGGTTACAGAGATTCTTCATGCGCTTGCGTGTTGTATCACATTCGAATGATCCTGTCACCATTCATTGTGACAACATGTCTGCTTTGTCTTATGTTAAGGATCCTAAGTACTATGAAAAGGCCAAACATATTGAGACTAAATTTCACTACATTAGGGATATTGTAGCATGAAAGAAAGTGGTCCTTAAACATATCTCTACGAGTAAATGGTTGTTGATCTCTTGACTATTCCCATCCCTAGGAATGTTTTTTAAGTCATATTAGGAGCTTAGGACTTCAAAGCTTGATATATTTTATGTTTGATTATAAACATCTTTTGGATATTGTTTATTTATTTTATATATTTATGCAATAAAGGTTATTACATAATGTTGATTTAATTCATTTATATGCTTTAACTTATTGTATTATATAAGCACACACAAAGTGTCACAAGGCAAAAAGGTTGATCTACTCACACGGATAACTTGTCTCGACACTTGTAATTGTGAGCAAGATAAGACTATTTCGCAATGGTCTATATGGCCAAGCATTCTTTTTAAGACACTACGATTTAGTTGCCTTAGTTGGGTCCAATAAGAGGTATCATAATATATCGAATACTTGTATGAGGTGTAACCTTATTTTTGGGGTTATCGGATATTGGATTCATACGAGATACTATCTTAAGAAACTAGGGATGTTTTCTAAGGTTAAATGCTACATAGCGATTAACTAGGATTCGTACGGTATTATTTTAGCTAGAGTGACACTTCTCTTTTGAGAGCTCCACCGTAACATGAAAATTGTACCTCGTGTGTATAAAGATGACCTATTATAGAAAAGTGATGTGGTGGATCACTATCCAATCACTATGTGAGCCCTGTATATTAATTTTTGTCCTTAGTAACTTGAACCTGTGTTATGAAACAAATACTTAATATTGCTACTCTAACTTGTATTCCTAAGTTCACATAATAAGGTTCCATAGGTACTTGTCTAGAAATGTAGTAGAGTTAATGAAGATTGATATAAGAGTTTAAGGAAGACATTTGTGATGCCCCCAAATTTAGATACTTGTATCTCGAATTTGGTGTTCACGATCCAATACATACATCTACCCTTAAACAACATATTCTAACTAAATACGGAAATAATAAACATATGTTGTCTATTACAAAAGGTGTAACTAGTCCCAAGGTTCAACACCTTAATACAAATTACCAACATACCCTAAGATATCAACTAAGGTTCAAATACAACTGATAATTAAATAAAACAACACAAAAGATATTTCAGCTACTGAAGTCTATCACTTCATCTTCTCTTTACCCTTGCCCTTGTTGGATGACTCGAGTTTAACTGCAATGTTTTTGTAACGACCCCGAAATTCGACCCACTTTATTACCTTAACTTTCATATTTATGAAATATTATTTCCTTAATGTACAAATTTTGGTTCGTTAATAAACCTTTCATTACCTTATATAAACCCTTAATTGATCCATTATCTGATTTTAAAATCATCAATTACCAAATTTTCGGTATAATTTTTTTTCTTTTTCTCAACTTAATCATTGTATTAAAACATTTGGATATTAAAAATCTTTGCGTTTCGATCCTAGTCCCTGGATCGCAACCTTAACTTTTTCTTTCGATTACCGGTATCATAATGTTCAACATTAACCATTTAATATCATTCATATCTATATAAATGTTCTTTGTATCATAATTCATCATTCATAATAATCTCTATCCTGACCATCATCATGAACAATCACAACTCATAATTTAACATTATTCGTTCTATCCAGATCCAACATATATGTACATACAAAATATTAATGTAACCTTGACAAATTATTCACATTGAATTATAACATCAACATTTCATATTAATGTTCACACCCTTTTAGGAAAATCCGTCTCTATATAATCTGATATTCTTGAAATTCATTTCTTTCCTGCAAAAATGTTTATTAAGCAAGTAATGAGCACAATGGCTCAGTAAGTTCAACAGTTTATGTTTCACGTAGCACATAGTTTAACATGTTCTGTGTGTCATACATTACGTGTTGTGCTTCTACTTGATCAATATATCTCATATATATATTCATATCGTTGCACAAAGTACACATTGTGGTCATATTAATCACGTATCACATAACACATAATTTGTATGCATTTAAAACAAGAATTACATATCATAATAGTCTAGCATTTAACATAAAAGGACTGAAGAACTTGTCTGGCATCCAGTTATTTAAATTGTTAGCTCAAACCCTTAACTCGATCAACCTATGATCATAAAATAATCAAATAATGATTATTTATCTCTTTATGACATTAATTTACTTAATTAATATCATCTCTGGGTCAATTTTTAATTTATATGGTTAATTATATTAACCTCGTCCTTTAAAATATTAACATAACTTAATATTTAATGCCTTCATTACGGACAACTCGGCTCATCGGATAAAATTAAACATATTTGGTTGCCCGAAAATTTTATTTAAACATTTTCTAAATTATAACCTTATTAGATTAATATTTAACTATTTAAATATTAATCCCCAATATTTAATATTTTTACAAAAATATTAAATTTAATGCCCAAACATCATTTCTATATTTTTAGTATTTTTCTATAATTTTCTATGATTTTTAAACAATTTTTAAACATTTATTTCAATTAAAATTCACTTCTTAGGGCATATTGGTAATTTTTCGGAAAGCCCAGGGACATTTCTATAAATTCAGCAACGTTAGGGACACAACCGTCATTAACAGAAAAGCTCAGGGGCATATCTGTAATTTTCACTGCTCCCAGGACACAGACGGTATTTCTAGAAAAGCTGAAGGGCACGGTTGTAATTTTCAGGGCCAGGGGACACGGTCGGTATTAACCGAAAAGAGCAGGGGCACGCTGGTAATTTCCAGCGTGTCGTCGACCGCGCATTGCGCGCGGCCCCCCGCTTCCGACGCCAAAACGGCGTCGTTTCCTGTCGTTTTCCAGAAACCTCCGCGCATGGCGCAGCTGTTTCTTCTGCGCGAACAGTAACCAGCCAACACACAAAATACACCATTTTGATCCAAATTTCCACAACAAAACCCTTCCAAAAATTATATAACTCATAGATATACATCCAAAAATTATTTGGAATAATTATTCTAATTATTTATAATTTTTCCACACAATTATTTTAACATCATAATTAATAAATAAACAAAATAAATAATTCTTATACCTTCAAAGCTTGCTTATCCTTCCTTTCTTCTCTTCTTGGTTGGTGGCTATGGAGTTTCGGTTGGCAAGGTGGTGGCTTCGGGTGGCGGTGGGAGAGATAAGGAGAGCTTGTGTGTGTGTCTTAGTTTTTTCTTTTCTTTGCCTTTTATTGCTTTTTCCTTCATTTTATATGCAACCACTTAACCCATTTGGCATAAAAAAAAATTCACCGCCTTAAGCCATCCCATTTCCGGAATGTTCAAAAAATTTGCATGCATAATTAATATTTTAATACATTACGTATTTATTACGTGTAATAAATATTTTATATAATAATATAAAATAATTATTTTAATTTACCAAAATTCATAATATGATTTATGAATAATATTTAGACCATTTTTGGGTACTTTATATGACAAATTTTGTACAGGCATAATGACATGCATGTAATTATTTGAGGTAATTTATACCTCCAAAAATCATAAAATAATTCATATAACATATAAAAATTATTTTTCGTAATTTTTCACTTCGTTACTTGGACAACATGTTATACTAACATGTTCACATTTTCAAAATATTATCCTTCATAAAAGTCATAATAATTCTATTATACATAACCATAATTTTTATTAACTTAAAACATTCATTTTTCTTATTTATTATTCAATTTCTTTAATATTTACAATAATTTCTTTTTATATATAAATAATATAATTTAATATTATATAATTTATATATTTACATTCTTCTTTCTTAAATAATTTCTTAAATTCTTCCATAATTATCAATTAATCCATAATTTTACATTTATTAACTCTCTCATTATTTTAATTCTATTATATAAATTATATAATTTATACTTATATAATTTATATAATTATAATTTCCTTTAAACATTACTTTAATTTTCTTATATAAATTATATAATTTATTATTATATAATTTATATAATTACATTTCTTCTCAATAAATTTCTAAATTTTCACCATAATTCTTACTTAAATCAAAAATCAATAATTATAATTTTATTAACTTCCTCATTTGCTTTTCATTTAAAATTGGATTAATTTAATTATTAATCCCTTAATTTCCATAATTAATAACATTTATAATTATCACTTAAACATAAACATTTATAAATATATAAATGTGTATATATATAATTTCATATATTTTACATTATCACATAACCTCCATTAAATCATAATTTCACATTACCACATAACCTCCATTAAATCATAATTTCTGCATTTCCATAATAATTTAATTGTACAATTTATTGTACCTTTACATGGAATTTCTCTTATTCTTCATAAATTGTTTCCAACAATTTATTTACTTTTTCAATTATTTTAAATCCACCCAATTCATCATCATCTTGGTACATATTTAATTTACCAATTAAATTCTTTCACACATTTTAAATCACCTACAACATAACTAATTTAAACAACTTTGATAATTTTATCAATTAAATTCTCATTTAATATTATTAAATAAATCTTGAAAATTTGGGTCCTCACGGTTTTCATGATATAACAAAGATGAGCAACAGGTTTTCTTAGCAATTTAAATAGCAATAAGAATAATATATCATGAATGAATAAGAAATATCTGAAAGAATTCGATAATATGAATAGATGAAGCAAGAATAACAATGCTTTTAGAATAAACATTAGTCAAGTAGACCATGAACAAAATCTCCAATGGACATCAATTTGCTAATTGACCCTTTAGTTACTATTCTAGAACTTTGTACTTGCGGGGATCAGCTTATGATCAGCTTCTCGTACACCATGTATAAGCATAACACTTAATTTCTAATCTTTGTATCTTATGTTAGATACGTGAGGTATTCCCCTATATTTAGGGGTGTTCATATTAGTCCAAGAATTCGCACCATCAATTGGTTTGGAAAGCTTTTAAAAACTTTAACATAATTATGTCTAGGCGAACAATGGCTTAGACTCAACTCTAGACAGTTCATACAATATAGAACTTTAAATAAAGTGCAAGTTAAAGACTGTACGAAATCAAATACACTTTGTGCGAATATCAACAACAATGATGTGGGATAATGTTAAATAATTAAACCACTTAGCACATGCTTGAGAATTAAAAATCAATCTCAAATAAAGTACTTGCAAAAAGTAAAGCCTCAATAGAGTGAACTTGCTCAATATAAATGTAAGTAATGTTAGAAACTTGTCTGTCTGTCGACCTACAGCTAATTCGCTTAATTTAAATTTCTCTTGAAAACCCAATATTGATAACATCGGCCTATCAATTAGTATAATATATAATCGTTAACTTTAAACATTTAAGTTTATTAATTACATAACATTAAATCACCTATGACTATCACATAACACCTTGTGAATAATTTTTTATATCATTTAACCTTGTTAAAACCATTAATTGTATTTAGTTAAATAATTTAACAGTCAAATATTACTTCTCTTTAAGTAATATTGATTTAATAAATATACAACATCACATATAAGATTATTTAAATCTTTAAACAATTTATTATAATTATTTCATTACCTCATTTATTGTTAATCATTATAAATTATAACTATCCTTGCTATCTCTGCTCAATAATTAATTATTCATGTACTATTAATCCTTCTTATTTATCATTACTTATTAATGATGCGATCATTAATTAGTTTATTAATTTTAATCTTATTTAATTATTATTTAATATTAATTAATTAATTAATTAATTATCCTTACATATTATTTACCCTTAATTAAATAATAAATAATTATTTTATTAATTTTAATTCTCTTTAATTATTATTGACATATGTCAATTAAATAATAATTAATTAATTAACCTTACTTATTATTTAATCTTAATTAAATAATAAATAATTAGTTTATTAATGTTAATTAAATATTAATTAATTAATTAATTATCCTTAATTATTATTTAATCTTAATTAAATAATAAATAATTAGTTTATTAATTTTAATCTTCTTTATTTATTATTTAATGTTAATTAAATATTAATTAATTAATTTATTATGCTTACTTATTATTTAATCGTAATTAAATAATAAATAATTAGTTTATTAATTTTAATCTTTTTTAATTATTATTTAATGTCAATTTATCCTTATTGCATCATATTGATACATTTGATCCAATATTGATATATTTGGCTTGACAATGTATCAAAATATATCAATATATCGTTATTGAATCATTTTGATATATTTGTTCCAATATTGATACATTCGGCTTGACAATATATTAAAACATATCAATATATCGTTATTTCATCATATTGATATATTTGTTCCAATATTGATATATTTGGTTTGAAAATATATCAGAACATATCAATATATCGTTATTTCATCATTTTGATATATTTGTTTCATTATTGATATATTTGGCTTGACAATATATCAGAACATATCAATATATCGTTATTTCGTCATATTGATATATATGTTCCCATATTGATATATTTGACTTGAAATTAATTATCCACTATTATTAGGGGTCCCGAGCGAAAACTTGCATAACTTGAGTTCTACAACTCTAATTAACCTCTAGTCGGTCTTGTTCTCTTCGTATCTTCTTAAACTACAACTTTCGATCATCAGATCATTTATTTAGATAAGTTTTGGCCACTGAAAGTGGTCAAAAAGCCGACTACCATTGAGTGTTTTTCGACAGTGGGGTCGTTTGTTAGAAAAATCATAACTCACTCATTTAAATCGGTTTTTAGTCATTTCACTTGCAGAATCTTCGTATTGAATATCTATATCACCCAGAGTTGACAGATCATGAATCCGACTTATGGAACGTGAACAGTAATTCTGGAAGCGGGCTGTTCAATTTTAGTTTTTCCGATAAAAATGTTTTTGGGCTTTCTTTTAAATTTATTGACATAAACGCATCCTAATACACAAGTTAAATAAATCTTAACCTATATAAACATGTTTAGCAAGAATCTAGCCATTTAGAACTTCAACATAACATTTTTATCATAAACTTGAAAGAAAAAGCAAGATTTGGGTTTTAAGGCTTGTTTTCCTTACTTGTTGCTTTTAATGGCTACTTTCCTTCTTCTTCCTTGGTATATGATGAAGCTAGATGGCATGAAAGACTCCCTCTCCTTCTCCTTTAAGTGGCGGCACCTTCTTCCTCTCTAGCTTTCAAAGAAAATGCTCACAAGCTTTTTCTCTCAAGAACTCTCTCTCGATCACAATAAAACAATGAAAGGGAAAATGTCTAACTCCATAGACTAAATGCAAGTATACTTGCAAAATAATAGATATAGAAAATATATCTATCAATAATCTCCGTCATGAAGCTAGCAAGTTGTAATGACCACAAATTCCATTAGTCATTGTAATTATAATTAGCAATGAATTTAAAATTTTTATACTAATTAATTGTGAAATAGATAATTAAATAAATGTACTTATGAGTGTGTATATTTATTTAAAGAATTAAAGCAATTGGTATAATTAATTTAAAGCAAATCTAATTGGATTATATTTTTAAATCCAAAGGAGTTGTTAAACTAGGTCAAAGATATTTACTTAGTAGCCCATGTAATTAATTTAATTATTAGTCCATGTAATTTATTAAACAAGCCCAATGCTTAATTTAATTAAAGGGAGCATAGTTATTTAAATGCTAGCCCAATGTGTTATATAAATTGAGCCCAAACAATTTAATTGAATGAGCCCAATAGAATTTATTCCCAAGCCCAATGTGGAGTCCAAATGAGGTCACAACTTTGGTCAATATATATATATATATAGATGTATATATGTATAATTTAGCATTAAAATTGAATCAAAAATGGGGCAAAATGAGGGAGTTTGGCCAACACATATGGGGCCCACATGGGGTGACTTGTGTAGCTTCATATTGCTTAGATTTACTATTTGTCATGGTTGTTCAACAACCCTAGTCAATCACCATGTCTATCCATCAAATAGTAATGGTAATTAGCACTTAATTTGACCAACATTGGTGAATTAGTAAGTGAAAGATGTGTTAGTAGAGTGCTATATATAGAGCACTCCACACTTGGTTCAAGTTTGTTGATTCATTTGTTAGACATTTCAAAAGAGAAAAGAGAGAAACTATTATAAGTTGAGAGAAAAAGCTAGAGGTTGTGCTTGGTGAATGGCCACTAGCTACACAACATACTTTGGTAGGAAGAGAAGAATAGCATCCAAGACCTCAAGGTTTAAAAGTGTTCTATCTCTTCTTAAATTTTATTTTTGTAGTCTAGAATGATTTTGAACGGTTAAAATCTATTTTTAACCGATCAAAACTCATTTTGCTAGTCTGGAAGTATTTAACTATGTAATATATGTATATTTATAGTTCTATGTGTTTATATCATGATTTGGTATGTGAGAAATGCATAAAGGTAGTAGAAATGTTCATAACACATGCTATCGGTAAAACCCTAACGATGCATGTTAGGTTTAATGTTGTATTTTGAAATATACAAGTTCAAAATTGGATTTTTATGGCTAGAAAGTTAGATCTATGAGTTTTAAAGAAAACCCAACTTGAAGCTTTCAAAAATATTGAATAACGAAGAAGTTATAGCTTTTACCGCAAAAGATGTCGTTTTTAAACCCTAGGTGGTTCGATCCTAATTTTCATGTAAAACGTTTTCAAAAAGACGATCGAACCATGGAATATTGTAAAACAAGAAGTTAGGAACACATCAGTACTGATTTGGTGTTATTTGGATGTGTAGATTTCATTTAATCAAGGTTTGAACAAAAAGTATCAAAACTGTCAAAAATCAAAAATTGGAATTTGTTTCTACAGTACAGCATCGGGACGCCGTGTTGTAGTGTTAATCACTGCGCTACGGTGCATTGAACTGTTACCAGAAAAAATATATATATAAATCGATCCAAGTTGGGTCGGGCCAAGCCGGGTTGGGTCGGGTCCGGTCCATACGGATCCAAAAATAAAAAATATTCCAAGAATTATTTTAGTATTTTTGGACTTAAGAAATATATTTTTAAGATGTATATAATTGATTTAATGGGTAAAAAGAGTTAAATATTATTAAAGGTTTAATAATATAAATAAGTTAAAAAAATATTATTATTAATATAATAATATTAGAAAATCATTAAAATATTATTAAATGTATGATAATATTATAAAGTGAATAAAATATTATTAAAGAGTTAATAATATTAAATAAATAAAATATTATTAAAAATGATTAATAATATTAATAAAGAAATAAAATATTATTAATAATATTAGAAGTCTAATAAAATATTATTAAATGATTAATAATATTAGAAGTCTAATAAAATATTATTAAACGATTAATAATATTAGATACTTAATAAAATATTATTAAATAATTAATAATACTAGATAATGATTAAAATATTATTAAACGATTAATAATATTAGATACTTAATAAAATATTATTAAATAATTAATAATATTGGACGATAAATAAAATATTATTAAATGATTAATAATATTAGTTAGTCTTAAAAGATTTATAAGGTATTATTACATGATTGATAATACTACAATGCTAATAAAATATTATTAAATTATTAATAATATTATATAATTGTTTGAACTATATTAAATAGTTAATATAGGTTCTTTGTGTTTGAAATATTATCAAGTAGTGATAATATTTCCTAAGTGCTTAAATACCCATAATTATTCAATTATGTGATTTACAAGAGTTATAAAGGTTATTATACTTACAAGTATATGATACTAATTTAAGATTAAATTGATTTAATTGTTAGGTCCGATCAAGGATTGTTAAATTAAATTGGTTAGCCGTAGACAACGCACGAGGCAAGTTTCCTAACTTAGAACTTTATTTTGTGCAAGTTTCTTCTTAACCCTAACTTGTATTTATTGTTGCAAGTATTCTTCAACCTTATTTACATTGAGCAATTCAATTATTGTTAAGCAAGTATCTACACTCGTAGTTATTTGACAGACCTTTGAGTTAATTAATTATCGAAAATTACTTCACATCATTATTGTATTGTATTCACACATAGCGCCTTTGCAAATATTATAGTTCAGTAGTTTACGAACTGTTTAAGAATGTCTAAGCTAATTGTTTTGGCTTGACAAATGCATGTTTAAATTCATCTAATTGAATATTATAAAAGTTTATCCAAACTATTGTCTGGTGCGGATTCTTATAGTAAGACTGAGAAAGAACAACCCTAGTTAAAGGGAATTTTTATATTGTCGAGTAACCGAATTTGCGCAAGAAATCTAAATGTTATGCATATACATAGGACATAAGAGGACTGATCCCCTCGAGTGTCCCGTTATTTTTAACAAGGTGTTAGACATTATATGTCTGTTCTACCTTAGTAGCAGTTCATGGTCATTAAAGACCACACAGCAGTAAAGAGTCAATCCATTCTTATATTGAACTTTGATTCTTAATATCTTTCACAATTGTCATTCTTGAAAACCTTGAAGTTATTTCCCTTCATCATGATATATCTTATGTTGTTGTTTATAAACTTGCTGAGCCATCTAGTTGCTCATTCTTACTATATCATGACTATATTTCAGCTAAGCCCGAATGTTCTAAATCAGACAAAGGCAAGGGAAAACAAATACGTAGATTAGTAGTTGCATGTTAAATTTAAAGTACTGTTATGAAATTCCTTTGTAATGTTACGATTAAGGTTAATAGACCTTGGGAAGTGTAGCCTTTTGATAAGAACCTTTTGTATTATTCCGCGAAGTTTAAATACAATTTATGTATTTCATTGTTGTTAAGTATTGTACAGTGAAAACCAAACCCGAGGTTAAAGAACCCGGATTTGGGGTCGTCACACAAATAGTGTGACTAATGTGAATTATTAACACCTAAACCATCAAGTCTAGTCCACACAACATCCAACACAAGCTAGGTAATTATTAAAATTGTAAAGCATCTTGGCTCCTTTCTCTCCCTTCATTGCCGACAATACAAGGGACTTGTGTCCCAAATTGTTTATCATCTTCTTTGCTTTTAATAATTAAATGAGCTACACTAATTAAATACCAAGTGGGCTTATAATTAGACCATATTTAATATTCATTTGGGCTTGCTATTAAATGACTTGGACTAACATTTAGTCAAGTTCATTAAATTTAACATTAGACTATTTAATTCAACTCAATGATGTCTTATTTAATTTGCCACACTATTAATTACTAAATCCATGATCAAATAAATGATTGGGCTTAGCTAATTAATTAAATGGGATAGTCAATTAGTAATTAATTACTAATTAGACTATTAAATACTATTGTTAATATTACACATTGTTTACATTAATTAATACACATATTAATTAATTAACTCACTAACTATATTCAATTTAATAGAATATTTAATTAATAAACATTTATCCATTCTTTTGATATTAACACCTTAGAGTTAGTTCACTAATTTAATTAGTCTATTAGTGACTCTCTTTAATTCAATCTAGTGATTAATTACAGTCACATAATCAAATAATTACACCCAAAAAAATTAACTAACTTCACAAAACTAACTCATTAGAAATTAAATACTTTATTTAATTAATAATTTATTTAATTAATAATGACTTTTGAAATTCTTGGTCCTTACAACATTTGTCTAATATCACATTCAGCTGTTGGTTATGCTATACGCACACAACTATTTTTAAACTTTATATATTATACTATGTATATAAAATTAAATTTTAAAGTGAGCATACCAAGGCAAATGTGTATTTTTGAAATGTAATCAATGAGGAATTCGAAATACTCAATAGAATGTGATAGACTGGTCTAGAACATGATGAGATTCTTTTAGGAGATGCCTGATGCTAGTTATGATGGAGACTTAGGATGTGTGTTATCACTCTTGATATCATTTCTCATTAGTCACACGCCGAGGTACTTCTACGAGGAAATATAGAGATGGTTGATTTGAGATGGGTACGTAACTTTATAACCTAAATTTCTTGATGGGAAATGTTAATAATTGATCCAGGTCAGACCCGTGGTTCATAGACATTCACTTGGGTATAGCTATTGGATAACCTAAATGGGATTGTGAGAGTCCCATATCGCTTAGAACTATTTCGGATAATATGTGAAATGGTCAGGACTCTTTATGAGATATGACTCCTGATTTAGTCATTTGTAGACTTATCCCATATCAATTGGAATTTATCGTTAAATACTAGATTCCTGCAAATTGTAGGGTTAAGGAAAAGGAACGTATCATTTTTTTCATATAATTTTCGTTATCTAAATATTCTCTCTAGTATTTATAAGTTTTTATCAATAGGCTTGAGTGTACTTGATGTGAACATTTAAGTTTGTTCACATCGTTGTTGGTAAAAACTCCGTATTGACGAGAAGCCGTACGTAGGATTGTAGTAGATGTGTTCGTGAGATTGTTTGTAGACTGGATATTTTGATTCAATTGCTTCCGCTTTATACATAATAACTGACTCATATGTAAGTTTATAAGCGTTTACATGTTACTTTCCATTCAATTTAACACATACGATTTTATTAACTCCAATAATAATAATAAAATTATGGCTCTATCTAATAAAATATACTTATTAATACAAAGTATAAACAATATAATAATTCTAGAATATGTTCCTGTGCTTTGCACGAGGTAATGAGTTGGTTTTAAAATAAAAGTTAAACAAGGACACTTATTTGGAAGGATAGAGCAATTGAATATAATTTTATAACCCCATAAACATTTTTGGGAAGTCCGTAATGCCAAACCAATATATATATGCTACCCATTTTCCAGAATATAACAAACTAAATTGTAATATGTAATATTTTTCGAGTAAAGTAAAGTGCTTTAAAAAATTGAAATTTCATTTTTGGAAAGAATTCGATTTGAAATCCATTCCATTTTTCTGTTTGGGAAATATTTAATTTTAAAATCGGCTCCTGCTTTTCTTTTGGACAATGAATGTAATTGTATGTATTTTTTATTTTTTAATAAAAAAAAAGGGGAAAATAAGAGATTGTGCACATATGAAAAATGTTCCCTTTCCTCTTATCCACATTACAGAAAATCCCACTAATTTATGAAGAATATCCAATACTTTTGATAGATGCTGCATTTAATAACTCCGATCCTCACGCAATAAATGATTTTAAACTTATCCAGATTTATCAATTACTTAAAATGAATAGATTCTATATTTTTAAAAGCTCTCATTTAGACAAAAAAATTAAATTTTTTTCAAACAATTAAGTTTTCTTCTAAAATTTGATTTTTGGAAAGAATTTAATTTAAATTCATTCCGTTTTTTAGTGAAAAATATTAGGGAACTGATATTTCCACATGTGTTGTTGATCTACATGATTATCTCTCACATGAGCATAAAGTAGGTCTCGCCTTTATATGAGAGGGAACTATGTAGAAATATCAAAAACTCATACAAAAATAGTGTTCTCCAAAATTATAAATCTAGCAATTTTATATATCGACTTTTTTATTGCAAGATACATTGATAACTATAGTTAGTAATATTTTAACGATATTTTTAATATAATGGGCTAACTTATAATCGTATCCAATTTTATGTATTAATATACGTTGCAATCGAAATTTCATATAATTAAAACTTTCGCTATACATAGCAAAATTATTTATCTGGTTGGAATAAAACTTAAGTAATAAATATCATTGTCCCGCTCTCCTTTTGGGAAAAGATAGTACCTCTCCACTCTAAAATATATAATTATTATTAACAAAGTTAATTTGAGACACTTTCCAATTAAAAACTAACCTAAACATATTTACTTTTAATCTATTTATTGATGAGAATTGTAAAGTATTAAAAAATATTACGAACTAAAAAATTTATTATTCCGCAATAGTTAATGAATCATATAAATTTTAAGTTTAAAAATATTTCACATTAACTTTCAAAAGTCAGAATGATTTTATAATTTGGAACGAAAAAGTAATAGAATTGAAATTGAAATAATTTTATTTTTTTTGTAAAATTTACCCTTATTATAGACATTACACAAAGCCCATTTAAAAAATACAAAAATTGTGCTCATATGTAAATGTTGCTGTGCATATATCCAAAATCCAAAATAGTCCCCCAAATGAAGATTACCAAAAGTTTGGATAGATCTGAGTATTAATAACTATTCTCCCAATATATAATAACAATTTTTTTTATCATGAATCCTGGAGTAAATAAGAAACGTTGTTACTCGGATAAAGATTTTACGATGGATAAGTCTAAAAACATAAAATTTAAATATAAAATTAAATATTATATTTATTTTAATTATTAAAATGTGGAGTATAACACGGATTTTAATGTCCTATCTCACTTTTAATAGTTAAAATAAATATAATATTTAAATATTATGTTTAGACATTTTTGTACTTATTCTTTTACAATTATCCAAATTCATTAATAACATTAAATTTGGATAACACTCTATATTCGGAAGGTCTGTCTTACAAATCAGATACATTGCATTTGTTAAAATGAAAAAACATTAAAATATAATCCACAGAAAAAAAAAATACATAAAACACTATTTTGTCCATATTTACGGCCTTGCCACTATCACTATACCTATATAAACACTTGAACAGTTCCCAACTTATATGCGGAGTACACAAATATAGTGAGAAAAACAAAATGAAGCAAGAAACATTAGTTGTGATAGTTGGAGCGGGTCCTGCAGGTTTAGCAACCTCTGCATGTCTAAACCTTCTTTCAATACCAAACATAGTTTTGGAGAGAGAAGATTGTTCCGCTTCGCTTTGGAAGAAAAGGTCATATGACAGATTAAAGCTTCACTTAGCGAAAGAATTTTGCCAACTTCCCCACATGCCATTCCCTTCTGATGCACCCACATTTGTCCCCAAAAAAGAGTTTATTCGATACTTGGATACATACATTTCCGAGTTTAATGTGAGTCCCTTGTTCAATCGCGCCGTCGAGGCTGCATGGTTTGATGTGGTGCTTGGAAAATGGCGTGTCCGGGCAAAAGACATTGTTTCCGATTGTGTTGAGGAGTATTTTGGGAATTTTTTGGTGGTTGCGACTGGCGAAAATAGTAAGGGTTTTGTTCCGAAGGTTAATGGTTTGGATAGGTTTGGAGGGGAGGTTTTGCATTCTTCTGAATTTGAAAGTGGGCTGAGGTTTAGGGAGAAGAGTGTTTTGGTTGTTGGTGGTGGGAATTCTGGCATGGAGATTGCTTATGATTTATCAACTGCTGGGGCCAAAACATATATTGTTGTTCGTAGTCCTGTAAGCTCTCTATATATCTCTTGTAAATGTTTGCAATGTTTAAATCATTAAGTTTCTGTGTTATTTTTTTATCTAATTTATCTGCTGAAAAAATGGGTCAACTTTTGTCAAGTTGGCAGTATCAAAAACATTGAACTCTTAAATAATTGTCAAAAATGACTAAAATTTGATCATATGGACTTACGAATATGCTATGGTCAAATCTTAGTCGGTTTTTAAAAATTATTTGAAAGTTTAACTGTTTTGGTATAAACGAAAAATAGTGTTTATGTTATTTTGATAGATTTATAAGAGTTTTAATTTATGGTTTTTTCAATAATTAAGGGGTTTTTTTTTCTCTTTTGTTTGTTTTCTAGTTTTTAATCTTTTTTGGTGTGTTTTCAATTTTTTTTAGATGCATGTGCTCACAAAGGAGATGGTGAGGATTGGAATGAATTTGTTAAGGTTTCTTCCTTATAACTGGGTGGATAACATTATTCGAATGGCTAGCAAATTGAAATATGGAAATTTTTCTGATTATGGACTAAGAATGCCAACAAAGGGACC
Source organism: Hedera helix (assembly GCA_947179155.2). Classification (NCBI taxonomy): domain Eukaryota; kingdom Viridiplantae; phylum Streptophyta; class Magnoliopsida; order Apiales; family Araliaceae; genus Hedera; species Hedera helix. The sequence continues at coordinate 21,591,486 of OX359275.1, read as the reverse complement.
ATTTTATCTCAAACAAACAACCGGTAGATCTCCAGTTATTGATGTTGGAACCATGGACAGAATCAAAGCCGGAAGCATTAAGGTATGCACTGCCTACCAGTGGTAAATTTCATTGCAGAATATTAATAAAAAAATAAAAAATAAAACATTTCATATGTAATCTAGTATAAATTTTGATGGTGTCATTTACGGATCCCGATTCTAGTAGTATATTTGGATAGTCTACAGAAATAAGTTACATTTTATTTCAGGAAATTGATATTTCCGCAAGTTAATTTAATATTTCCGCAAATGGATCTTATTTGATATTGCGCACATTAGCTTGTAGAAATATCAATTCTTCGCAAGTTAATTTAATATTTCTACAAGTCGGTCCAATTTGATCTCGTAGAAATATCAATTCTCATATTTCATAAAGAGTTAAATTTCAAATAACCTTTGTTATACAGTTACAACTCTCTGTTATACAGAATGCAATTTATTTTGATAAACTGCCATTTTGGACCGTTTGGAATCAGAATTCATCGTTGACACATTATTCTAGACCGAAGTTTCACGCAAATTTATACAAATAATGTTGTTTTGATTACGTTTTCTTTTAGGTTTTGCCATCACTTACCAACATAGAAGGAAACTATATAAATTTTGGTAATTATGAGAAGAAGAGATTTGATGCTATAGTCTTTGCAACTGGTTACAAAAGCACAGTGAGAAATTGGCTCAAGGTATTTATTTATATAAAGAGTATTATTTTCACATGAGTTTTTGATATTTTCATATTGTTATCTCATATGAAGGTGGGACCCATTTTATTTTCACGTGAGAGAGTATCACGTGAAAATATCAAAAGGACATATGAAAATATCAGTTTCCTATTTACATATATACTTAAAATAATGAAAAAATTATTCATTTATAGTATTAGATATACTTTTTATTGATAATATCATCTTAATACTCTATATTTTTATTGTGTTACTCTAAGCAGGATGATGCAAGCCTTTTCAATGAAGCTGGAATGCCAAACCGAAGAGTTCCGGATCATTGGAAAGGAGAAAATGGAATTTATTGTGCTGGATTTTCAACGGCTGGATTGTTTGGAATTTCAAGTGATGCAAAAAATATAGCTAATGATATCAACAAGATCTTAAGTGGGGATAAATATTAATCCAATACCATCTTTATATATGGGGTTTAATTAGGGTTAAATTAATTAATTAATAAATAGGCAAGCTTAAAATTGTGCTAATTGTGATATCTATAGGTCTATCGATCTCTTGTTTTGGTGTATATATAATTAATGGCTTGCAGGTTTAGATTATTGGGGAAATTTTAGAGAGTTTTTGTAACGACCCCGAAATTCGACCTACTTTATTACCTTAAATTTCATATTTATGAAACATTATCTTTATTTACGTCCAAATTTCGGTCCGTTAATAAATCTTTAATCCATTCTTTAATCCAATAATTGATTTTAAAATCAACAATTATCAAATTTTCGGTATAAATTTTTCTTTTTCTCAATCATTGTATTAAAATATTTGATCATTTAAAACTTTGTATCTCGATCCTCGTCCCTGGATCGCAACCTTTACTTATTCTTTCTATTACAGGTGTCATAACGCTCAACATTAACCAATTAATATCATTTATATCCATACAATATTCTTATGTCGTAAATCATAGTCAGACATATAATAGTCTCTATCATAATATTCATGTTGAACAATTGCAATTCACAATCTAAACTATACTTGTCATATTCGGATCCAACTTATCTGTACATACAGTATATCAATATAACTTTGACAAATTATCCACCTTGAATCATAATATAAACATTTAATAATCACATTCACAACCTTTTAGGAAAATCCGTCTTTACATCATCTGATGTTTTTAAAAAAAATTTCTTTCCTGCAAAAATGTATATTAAGCAAGTAATGAGCACAACGGCTCAGCAAGTTCAACAGTTTATGCTTCACGTAGCACATAGTTTAACATGCTCCTGTGTGTGTCATGCATTACGTGTTGTGCTTCTACTTGAGCCATATATCTCATATATATATTCATATCGTTGCACAAAGCACACATTATGGTCATATTAATCACGTATCACATAGCACATAATTTGTATGCATTTAGAACAAGAGTTGCATATCAAAACAATCCAACATTTAACATAAAAATGACTGAAGAACTTGTCTGGCGTCCAGTTATTTAAATTGTTAACTCAAACTCTTAACTCGATCAACCTATGATCATAAAATAATCAAATAATAATTATTTAACTCCTTATGATATTAATTGAATTAATTAATATCATTTATGGGCTAATTATTAATTTATATGGTTAATTATATTAACCTCATCCTTTAATATATTAATATAACTTAATATCCAATGCCTTCACTACGGACAATCCGGTTCATCGGATAAAATTTTAACATATTTGGTTGTCCGAAAAAATTATTTACTCATTTTTCTAAACTTTAACCTTATTAGATTAATATTTAAACATTTAAATATTAATCCCCAATATTTAATATTTTTATAAAAATATTAAATTTAATGCCCAAACATCATTTCTATATTTTTAGTATTTTTCTATAATTTTCTATGTTTTTTAAACAATTTTTAAACATTTATTTCATTAAAAACTAATTCTGGGGGCATTTTAGTAAATTCTGCGCCCTTAGGGACTCATCCGGCATTAACAGAAAAGCTCAGGGGCTTATCCATAATTTTCGCGCCCCTAGGGATACATTTGGTATAAACTGAGAAGCCCAAGGGCAAAACCGTCATTTTTTGAGGGTCAGGGACACGTTCGGCATTTCCTTAAAAGGCCAGGGGCATAACCGTACTTTCACCGCGCGCGTCGGCCGCGCATTGCGCGCGTCGGCCGCGCATTGCGCGCGGTCCCCCTCTGCCCAGACCAAACGACGCCGTTTGGTCTGCTGCGGACGAACCACAGCCGCGCATGGCGCGGCCCTGCCTCCTGTGTTCCAAAACGACGCCGTTTTATCGTCGCCTTGCGGAAAAAACGCCCGCGCAATGCGCGGGCTACTCCTTCTTCTTCACCAGCTTCAGCCGCGGAACAGTGCACCATCTTTCCAAAAATAACCCATTTTTTCTCAAAATTTCACAACAAAACTACTCCAAAAATCATATAATTCATAGATATATATTCTAAAATTATTTGGAATAATTATTCTAATTATTTTCTCTTTTTTTTCACAAAATTAATTTATCCTCATAAATAATAAATAAATCAAATAAATAATTCTTATACCTTACTGAAGCCAAAGAAAACCTCCTTGAAGCTTGTTCCTCATCTCTTGGCAGCCATAGTGGTCGGTGGTGAGTGGTGGCGGTGGTGGCTCTCGGTGGTGGGAGAAAAATGAGAGAGAGGGAGTTTATGTATATTTGTTTTCTTTTCTTTCTTATTCTTTTTCTTGCCTTTTATAACCAACAAGGTGAACAATTTTTGGAATAAAAAATTATCCACCGCCTTAGCCAATTCCTTTCACGCCACAAACTTAGAACTTTCCGGAAATTCCCATGCAAATTTAAAATTTTAAAGCATTACGTAATTATTTCGTGTAATAAATATTTTGTATAATAAATACAGAATATTTATTTTAATTTACCAAAATTCATAATATAATTTATGAATAATATTTAGACCCTTTTTGGGTACTTTACTTGACAATTTTGTACACGCATAATGACATGCATGTAATTATATGAGGTAATTTATACCTCAAAAAATCATAAAATAATTCATATAACTTATAAAAATTATTTTTCATAATTTTTCACTCCGTTACTTGGACAACATGTTACATTAACATGTTCACGTTTTTAAAATATTATTCTTCATAAAAGTCATAATAATTCCATTATATATAAATATAATTTTTAATGAATTAAAACATTCCTTTTTCCTCATTTAATTTCATTTCTTTACATTTCACATTAATTTCTTTATATATAAATTATATAATTTAATATTATATAATTTATATAATTACATTCTCCTTTTAAATAATTTCTGAAATTCCTCCATAATTATCAATTAATCAATAATTTTACATTTATTAACTCTCTCATTATTTTAATTCTCTTATATAAATTATATAATTATCCTTATATAATTTATATAATAATAATTTCCTTTATACATCACTTTAATTTTCTTATATAAATTATATAATTTATTATTATATAATTTATATAATTACATTTCTTCTTAAAAAATTTCTAAATTTCCACCATAATTCTTAATTAAATCTAAAATCAATAATTACAATTTTATTAACTTCCTCATGATTTTCATTTAAAATTGGATTAATTTAATTATTAATCCCTTAATTTCCATAATTAACAACATTTATAATTATCACTTAAACATATACATTTTTATATACATACAAAGGTATATATATATATATATATATATATATATATATATATATACATATCTAATTTTATATATTTCACATTACCACATAACCTCAATTAAATCATAATTTCTGCATTTCCATAATAATTTAATTGTACAATTTATTGTACCTTTACATGGAATTTCTCTTATTCTTCATAAATTATTTCTAAACAATTTATTTACTTTTTCAATTATTTTAAATCCACCCAATTCATCACCATCTTGGTACATATTTAATTTACCAATTAAATTCTTTCACACACTTTAAATCACCTACAACACAACTAATTTAAACAACTTTAATAATTTTATCAATTAAATTCTCATTTAATATTATTAAAGAAATCTTGAAAATTTGGGTCCTCACATTCTTCCCTCCTTAACAGGATTCCGTCATCGGAATCATAATTACCGTAATAATCATACGTATTTTATTTATAACACATTTCTATTCCTTTATCTTGAGGAATAATAATTAAATTCGTAATAATCATATTTTACCTCTTTGATATCCATAACTTACATGGATAATACCATAATGGTCGTAACTGTTAGAAATTCAACTCTTAATTCAATTCACAATTTCCTTGATTTCTCATTCTCTAAAAATTTCCTTTCTTTAATCATATACTTACCTTTACTCAATCAACTTATTGCTTACTCTTTATTACACATCATTTACATTCTATACATTCATCATTCTTTTCTTAATTCATATAAATCTTCTTTTTCACTTCATAAATCATTTCTTAATACTTATATCATTCAACATTAGGTTTTAAACACTAACATTTACTTAATTCATCATGCCCCTTATTTAAAATTATTTCAAAAATCCTGGGTGTCACATTCACCCTTCATTCATAAAATTTCGTCCTCGAAATTTTTATGAACTCATACTTCATTTATTTGTAACTTACACAATTCCTTTGTATTTATTCCACAAATTTTTCTTCCCTTCATTTCTTGTAATCATTGCCTATTGCAATTTTCTAATCCATCACATTTCATAATTTCTTTCCTTTACAATATTACTTTCCTTATCACTCACAATTTAAAATACTACCCCGTCCTACCATCCAATCTTCATAAGAGTAGAAGAATTCAAATTTTTATTTTGGAAAACTTTCATGATATGCTGAATGAACATTTATCCCGATTTACAGTACTTCGCTCCCCGAGTACTTCATACTGCAAACCCTGACAGTGGATCAATCTGTCATTAAAGTGATGGATGTTTCACCATACATTGGCACGCCAGATGATCAGTCTGTAATGCCTGTTTCTTTCTATGCCAGGTGACCATTCGATCAACCTACAATATTCTTAATCTTTTTGTTCATCTCAGCCTTATAATTCATTCGAAAAGTAATTTGATTTGGTCTAACTTTCAAAGAATAAGAATTCAATGCATTTATTTCAAATTTTGTCTAGCTGAATCAATAGCTTAGACTTATATTTCTTCAACGCTTGTCTAGCCATATCAATTAACGTAGACTTACTTTTAACAATTTATAACTCGCAGATTTTTTTTTAAAACATTCATCATGTCAAAACTTTCAAAATGTCTAGCCGAGTCAAATGGCATTGACTTATAGCTTTGACATACTTTTATAAATCAAAATCATTCATGACTTCATGTTACCGCATCATTTTGACAGTCCGTTGAGAATTCTGTCGTTAATAATTCCTACACCATACTTTATGGTGTTGAATCATCTTATGATGAAATAGTACCGCATCGTCTCAACAACACGTTGAGCATTCCGTCATTCATCACATTTACACCGGGCTAAAAGGTGCATGAATGATTATTTTGAAATACATTTTGATGTTAAAATATTTTTGTCTAGCCTAAACAAGTAGCATAGACACTTTTTAGATTGCTTAAAATAAATTCATTTATATTTTTCAAAGCATATTCGTGTCAAATTAGCTTGAGGTCAAAAATTTTGAAGTCTAGCAAAGCTAGAAGAATGGGAATATCCTAAATTTCATAAACATTCACCTTCCGCTTCTTTACTTAAATATTAATTTTATTGCTAGGACTATTTTCATTTATCATATTGAAATTTCTATCAACTCCAACTTTTCTATACCCCCGTATAGTTCATCAAACTTGCCACACATTATGAGTCCAGAAACTTACCACAAGAATATGAGTTTTAAAGCTTGTCTTAGCAATATGTAGTCTAAGAACAAGTCAAAGACTATCTGTATGCTGAGGGGCTCAAACATACCATACAATTATGAGTCATGGACTTACCATATGCATGAGTTTTAAGAACTCGTGCCTAAACTTAATATTATTTATCTATCAGAAACTCTTAGCGCGACTCTAACATTTCAATGATTATCACATAGTAACTAAGTAAACACAAATCCCCCGCCCATACAAAGGATTGTGCAACTCAGTTACCACATGAGTCCTCAAATGAAATTTCGTACCCAAGTTTTCTACCCCTTATCATAACCTTTCTGTCATTCATGTCTCATCATTCTTTGAATTCTTCTTGTACTATTTCATAGTACCATGTCTCTTTATAGCATCAAGTTATACCTCTTTGACCATTCACAGGCCTCTCTGTTATTTCACAATCTCATTTGATCCCATCAAACTCTTGCTTTACAATCTATTCCTTATTCATTTTCCTTGTCTTGTGATCGTATCGTAGTATGATCCTCTTACTGTTCCTGATCATGTTATTATGATCTCTTTCTATGCTTTTTGGATTACCTTGTCATCTTTATTGCTTAAATCAGGTGTTCCCTGATTTTCTCTGAGATTCATCTTTGATTTATTTCAAATATTCTCTTTCAATTATGTTCTTAATTGAACTTAGAAATTTTCTCAATTCATTACTTTCATTCAACTCTTTCTTAACATCTTTATCTCTTTCTTATAATCTTATATCTTTCATATTTCCTTCACTTTAACCCATATTAGAGAACTGTATCTCATAACTTATATCTTTCTATTTTAATTCCCCCATGTTCATCAAACTTATCACGTACTTGGGCTCAGGAACTTACCATAATCATATGGTTGAGGAGTTTGTCCTAGTCAGGCCATAGTCGCCCATTCGTTAAAGGGGCTCCACCATACAATCATGAGTCACGAGCTTACTATACGCTTAAGTTTTCCGAATACGCGACTATCTTTATTCTTCCTTACTTAGGTTATAGCCTAAGGTATCATTTACCTAAGGTTTATAACCTCTGGCTCTGATTCCATCTGTAACGACCCCGAAATTCGACCTACTTTATTACCTTAAATTTCATATTTATGAAACATTATCTTTATTTACGTCCAAATTTCGGTCCGTTAATAAATCTTTAATCCAATAATTGATTTTAAAATCAACAATTATCAAATTTTCGGTATAAATTTTTCTTTTTCTCAATCATTGTATTAAAATATTTGATCATTTAAAACTTTGTATCTCGATCCTCGTCCCTGGATCGCAACCTTTACTTATTCTTTCTATTACAGGTGTCATAACGCTCAACATTAACCAATTAATATCATTTATATCCATACAATATTCTTATGTCGTAAATCATAGTCAAACATATAATAGTCTCTATCATAATATTCATGTTGAACAATTGCAGTTCACAATCTAAACTATACTTGTCATATTCGGATCCAACTTATCTGTACATACAGTATATCAATATAACTTTGACAAATTATCCACCTTGAATCATAATACAAACATTTAATAATCACATTCACAACCTTTTAGGAAAATCCGTCTTTACATCATCTGATGTTTTTGAAATTTTTTTCTTTCCTGCAAAAATGTATATTAAGCAAGTAATGAGCACAACGGCTCAGCAAGTTCAACAATTTATGCTTCACGTAGCGCATAGTTTAACATGCTCCTGTGTATGTGTGGCATCCCAGGATTTTACAGAATTTCTAAATTAAGGATTATGATTAATTAAGTAAAGGTTATATGATAAAACCTAGAGTTGGAGGACAAATGATAACGATAAATGATTAAATGTGATTTTGATGTGATCAAGGTGTTATAAAGGACCTGAATGATTGAAATATTAAAGTGGGATCTATGTGGTTGAATATAGAAGATGAGTTAAGTTAGAGTATAATGGAAATGAGCAGCTATATATGTGAAATGTATAAGTGATGTAATAAATATGAAGTTATGATGATTACATTGTAATATAAAAGATTAAAGATGAATGATTGATGGTGATACCTACAATAAGGTAATTTGGGAAGAATTATTGTACGACACGATATTATGTGTAAACGGGTTATGGATTGAATACGAGAATATGTGTATATGTATGTATTTAAGTTGAGAAGGAAATGAGAGTTTAAGTTATAGGATAAAGGATGTAAAAGGATTTAAGGAAATAATAAAGTTAATGGTATTTGAAAGTTTTGAAGTTATTAAGAAATTTATATTAAATTATTGAAATAAGATGATCATTTCTCATGATGCATAGATACATATTGTGATACTCGAAAGTATGTAGAAAGAAAATAGATATTAATTATGTTGAGGATTGACAATTATGTTATAAGTAAATAAGTGAAAGAACGTAAGGATCGTAAAATGATTAAATGTGTGAATGAAGTTGAATGACGATGGATTTTTGTAAACCCGATCGAGGTTCGCTTCACGAGGAAGCAGTTTATGAAAAATTGAGCGAATTGGTTATATTGAAATGTCAGAAAGTGAAGTTTGTGAAATGAGGAACCAAAGGGTTCGTAGAAAATTGAAAAGAGTAATGTTATGTAAATCGTAAATGTTGCAAATTGATAAGTTATTCAAGAAATTCAAGTTCCTAAGTGTGACAAGTAATTTGGGACAAGCCAAGTGTGGACTAGTTGATGATGAAATAAAATTCAATCATGATAGAACAAGTTTGGATCAAAAAGGATTTGATTTGGATAAGAAATGAGCAAAGAATGAATTAATGGGGGAAAATGTATGAAAGTCTAGTTATGAGGGGGAGAGTTGCAAGAAATGAAAATCTAGCTAATTTGATAAATGACCAAAATGCCCCTCAACAAATTAGATAATGACCATTGTGTCCTAAAGGGAAAAATGACCAAAATACCCTTGACAATTTAGATAATGACATATGTATCCCAAGTGGCAAATGACAAGAATACCCTTGAATTAATAAGTGAAATGACCAAAACGCCATTGGTTAATGTTAGCTATGGTTAAGTTAATTTAAGCCAACTTTGGTTAGGTTTTATTTAAGCTTGTAAAGCAATTGTGAGCCTTCATTTTTGCTGAAAATGTTGCTCATTCGAAAGTTCTAGCAAGAGAGAGAGAAAGGAAAGAAAAGCTAAGGAAGTTTTGGAGAAAAGCTTGGAAACATGAAGCTAAGGTGCTTAAATGACCTAGGAGCAAGAAGAAAAGAGGAAGAGGATATCAAGACAAAGCTATCCATGTAAAGAAGTTGGTTATCAAGCAAGGTATAAGCATGTTTTTGTGATAAAGTTTGAAGTTTATGAGTTTAAATTCAAGAATAATATGAGCTATGCATGTATCTTTGGGGTACATGTCTTAATTTTGTGAGTTATGTAAGTTACAAGCTTTATATGTGTGTATTCATGAAACCATAGACTCAAAGGTTGAAAAGCAAAGGTGTTATACTATTCATGTGTATATTCAAATATATAAACTATGATTTAAGACATGATAATGTGTTATGTGTCTTTAGATTTGAAGGAAACCTATTTTGGAAGGTTAGACTTGGTTGATGCATGAGAAATTTCATGCTAGATAACTTTAAAGATTCAAGTATACTTGAAAGGCATGAATTGTTGGAGTAAAGTACAATATTAGGCTATACTTTTTGTGTAGACAACGTAATAATCTGTAAAGTGATTTGAAAGATTCATATAGAAGTTATGTAAGTGTATAAAGTGGTTAAATGTATATGTGTTAATGAATTTGATGTGTATAGTTGAGAATTCAAATGAGGTTCAAGAGTTAAGTTTTGAAAAGTTGGGTAAAAATGTCACCCATGTGTAAATTTGGCCATTTTGTGTAATTGGTGATCAAATGAGGCCAAAAAGCTAAATTTGATGTTAATATACATGTTTGAAATGATTTGGAAGTTATTTGGCGTCTACGGCGACAATTGAGGATTTTAAACATTTTAAAACGTTCGCTGACGCCTAAAACGAGTTATTTTGGAAAAAGGAATTCAAATGAAAAGTTATAAATGTTTTGAAGGCTCGTACAAGTTATTTATGTGCTATGTGTGTTAAAAGAGGTGTTGGAAGTAAGTGGTACCAAAAATGGAGTTAAGGATTGAAATTGAGTTTAAGCATTGAAAATGAAAAGTTTTGAAATTGGATGAAAATACAACCTAAGGTGTGATTTTTTGTAATTTTGAGCATTTAAAGGTGAAATGGAATCCAATGACTCATGTTTATGTTATTACATGTGTTTTGGTTGATTTGGTAATCAACGGATAGGAATTTGAACGAAAAGACGATTCGAACGATCGAAATCGATCGTTTCGAATCAAAATGGATTTTAACGGACAATTATCGCCTCGTGCGAAGTTTTAGAATTTTGAAAGTTTGGACATGTCATATATAAGTTATATGAACTATGTCAAGTGTTAGAATGAAGTTTTAAAGCTTATGGCCAAAAATCACCAAGTTGGTAAAAAGTGAGTTTTGAAGTTAAGAAACTTTTCTAAGTCTGAAACTGAGTTGAACAGGCCTCCTATGGGCAAGTGTATCTCTAATTTTAAATATCCAAATGAGGTAAAGGAAAATTTTGTAAAATACTATGGTATGAGGTCTACATGTGTACCAAATTTGGTGTCAATTGGATGTACGGTTAAAGAATTAAAATTCACCAAAGCAGCAGCAAAAATCAAAATTTCAGTTTTTGGCAGAAAAGAGGACCACGGCCGGGGCCATGGTTTTGTAGGCAAAACCACGGCTGGGGCCATGTTTGGCTGAGAGGTTTTGGCCGGGGCCATGGATTTCTAGGCCAAAAGCCGGCTGGGGCCGTGTGTAGCAGAGTTTAAAAAATGATATTTTTGACCCGAAATGAAATGTTTTGAAACTAAATGATAGAGATAAGTTATGTAAACCCTAGATTGATAAAAATGGACTATGTAAAGAGTGTTAAGGTATAATGAGATAATGAATGGCATAATGTAACATGCCTAAAACTAAGTTAAAGCATGCTAAAGGTTATGAAAAAGGTCGGGAACGAACTAGGATGTATTATTAACCTATGTAAGGTATAATACATCAAATGTGAAATGATTTGAGACGAATGGTCGTGTATTTATGAGATAAGTTTGATAAGTTATATAAGCTATGATCCTATAATAATGAATATAGGTTGCATGTTTACAGATAGCACTCGAAATGAGCAAGCCGACAAAACGGATATGAAAGGACGACGGAAAGTAAAGGTTAAGTAAAATAAAGGCGTACAGGCAAGTTTTTCAGACTTAAGTGTATTAGATATTCTATGTGAGCTACGTGATAGCATAAGAATTGAATGTGCCTTACGTGCAATTATGTGGTTAAGTGCTAAATGAGTTACGTGACACTAAGCATAGTACATTGAAATAAGGAAGCATGAAGCATATATAAATTATGAGCATGAAAGGTGTTAACTGAATTACTTGCTGAGCCTATGTGCTCATTCTTGCTATGTACTAACTTTTCAGGTAAAGCACAGGAAGGCCGGAGGTTCCGGTGATGCTAAAGGTAAAGAATGTGAATAGGTGGACAAGCATAAAGGAAATTGGTTATATGCACCCGTGTAATATTTATGTAAAGTAGATGAACATAAAGTTATTTATGAGCAAGTTATGTACTAGTTGGTTAAGTTATGAATTGAGGCAAGATGATTGTAATAATGATGTAAGTCGAGTATGAATATAATGAAACTCGCATGTATGGTATAGATGTATGAATCGGGATATGTATGATATTGTTGAATGTATACAGATATATATGAATAGTAGCAGGTGCACGATAGGTATATGCAAACGGGCCATGTATAGACGGATCATGGCGAAATTTTTATTACAGGTTATGCAAATCATAATATACTTGAATATGAATTGAAATAGACTCGGTCAAAATTGTTAACTGTTTAACCTAAGTTTAAGGAAAGGTAAAGTGAACGTTGCGATCCTGAGACAGGTAAGGAAAATAAGATAATGTTTTGATAAAAAAAAAATGGACCGAATTTATGGTTAACAGAACGATTTTAAAGGTCAAAGGTCAAGGTTTGACGCACGGGATCCCGGTTAATGTGGTTTAAGGTTTATGATTATGTTGTCCAGAATAGAATAGATATAATTAAAGGAAGGTGGGATCTCGGGGCGTCACAGTGTGTCATGCATTACGTGTTGTGCTTCTACTTGAGCCATATATCTCATATATATATTCATATCGTTGCACAAAGCACACATTATGGTCATATTAATCACGTATCACATAGCACATAATTTGTATGCATTTAGAACAAGAGTTGCATATCAAAACAATCCAACATTTAACATACAAAGGACTGAAGAACTTGCCTGGCGTCCAGTTATTTAAATTGTTAACTCAAACTCTTAACTCGATCAACCTATGATCATAAAATAATCAAATAATAATTATTTAACTCCTGATGATATTAATTGAATTAATTAATATCATTTCTGGGCTAATTATTAATTTATATGGTTAATTATATTAACCTCATCCTTCAATATATTAATATAACTTAATATCCAATGCCTTCACTACGGACAACCCGGCTCATCGGATAAAATTTTAACATATTTGGTTGTCCGAAAAAATTATTTACTCATTTTTCTAAACTTTAACCTTATTAGATTAATAATTTAAACATTTAAATATTAATCCCCAATATTTAATATTTTTATAAAAATATTAAATTTAATACCCAAATATCATTTCTATATTTTTAGTATTTTTCTATAATTTTCTATGATTTTTAAACAATTTTTAAACATTTATTTCATTAAAAACTAATTCTGGGGGCATTTTAGTAAATTCCGCGCCCTTAGGGACCCACCCGGCATTAACAGAAAAGTTCAGGGGCTTATCCGTAATTTTCGCGCCCCTAGGGATACATTTGGTATAAAACTGAGAAGCCCAGGGGCAAAACCGTCATTTTCTGAGGGTCAGGGACACGTTCGACATTTCCTTAAAAGGCCAGGGGCATAACCGTACTTTCATCGCTCGCGTCGGCCGCGCATTGCGCGCGGTCCTCCTCCGCCCAGACCAAACGACGCCGTTTGGTCTGCTGCGGACGAACCTCAGCCGCGCATAGCGCGACCCTGCCTCCTGTGTTCCAAAACGACGCCATTTTATCGTCGCCTTGCGAAAAAAACGCTCGCGCAATGCGCGGGCTACTCCTTCTTCACTAGCTTCAGCCGTGGAACAGTGCACCATCTTTCCAAAATTAACCCATTTTTTCTCAAAATTTCACAACAAAACTACTCCAAAAATCATATAATTCATAAATATATATTCTAAAATTATTTGGAATAATTATTCTAATTATTTCCTATTTTTTTTCATAAAATTAATTTATCCTCATAAATAATAAATAAATCAAATAAATAATTCTTATACATTCCTCAAGCCAAAGAAAACCTCCTTGAAGCTTGTTTCTCATCTCTTGGCAGCCATAGTGGTCGGTGGTGAGTGGTGGCGGTGGTGGCTCTCGGTGGTGGGAGAAAAATGAGAGAGAGGGAGTTTATGTATATTTGTTTTCTTTTCTTTCTTATTCTTTTTCTTGCCTTTTATAACCAACAAGGTGAACAATTTTTGGAATAAAAAATTATCCACCGCCTTAGCCAATTCCTTTCACGCCACAAACTTAGAACTTTCCGGAAATTCCCATGCAAATTTAAAATTTTAAAGCATTATGTAATTATTTCGTGTAATAAATATTTTGTATAATAAATACAGAATATTTATTTTAATTTACCAAAATTCATAATATAATTTATGAATAATATTTAGACCCTTTTTGGGTACTTTACTTGACAATTTTGTACATGCATAATGACATGCATGTAATTATATGAGGTAATTTATACCTCAAAAAATCATAAAATAATTCATATAACTTATAAAAATTATTTTTCATAATTTTTCACTCCGTTACTTGGACAACATGTTACATTAACATGTTCACGTTTTTAAAATATTATTCTTCATAAAAGTCATAATAATTCCATTATATATAAATATATTTTTTAATGAATTAAAACATTCCTTTTTCCTCATTTAATTTCATTTCTTTACATTTCACATTAATTTCTTTATATATAAATTATATAATTTAATATTATATAATTTATATAATTACATTCTCCTTTTAAATAATTTCTGAAATTCCTCCATAATTATCAATTAATCAATAATTTTACATTTATTAACTCTCTCATTATTTTAATTCTCTTATATAAATTATATAATTATCCTTATATAATTTATATAATAATAATTTCCTTTATACATCACTTTAATTTTCTTATATAAATTATATAATTTATTATTATATAATTTATATAATTACATTTCTTCTTAAAAAAATTTTAAATTTTCATCATAATTCTTAATTAAATCTAAAATCAATAATTACAATTTTATTAACTTCCTCATTCGCTTTTCATTTAAAATTGGATTAATTTAATTATTAATCCCTTAATTTCCATAATTAACAACATTTATAATTATCACTTAAACATATACATTTTTATATACATACAAAGGTATATATATATATATATATATATATATATATATATATATATATATATATATATATTTTATATATTTCACATTACCACATAACCTCAATTAAATCATAATTTCTGCATTTCCATAATAATTTAATTGTACAATTTATTGTACCTTTACAAGGAATTTCTCTTATTCTTCATAAATTATTTCTAAACAATTTATTTACTTTTTCAATTATTTTAAATCCACCCAATTGATCACCATCTTGGTACATATTTAATTTACCAATTAAATTCTTTCACACACTTTAAATCACCTACAACATAACTAATTTAAACAATTTTAATAATTTTATCAATTAAATTCTCATTTAATATTATTAAAGAAATCTTAAAAATTTGGGTTCTCACAGTTTTAGATGTTTTGTTACCATGTTAAGAAACTCTCTCGATCTCCCCATGATGATGTAATAAGATCAACTTTATATATGTGTATATTTATATGTATGTATGAGTTGCAATTGAATTTGTGCCATTTTATCTTCTATGTTTTCGCAAAATGTCAAATCTCATCGAGTATCTTATAACTGAAATTTAAAATGGATAAGGAAAAATATGATCTCACCCTAGTGGCTCGTGTGGTAAGAGGTTGGGGTATCCATTTTTACAAAAGGTAATAATGTTAAATTCTGTTCAAATTATCGGCGGGGGGGGGGGGGGGGGGGGGGGGGGGGGGGGGAAGAAAGAAAAGAAAAATATGTACGGAAAAAACAAGTTGTTTATTGTTTTATTTATGAGTTTTTAAGAAAAAGAAAAATTAGAGAATAAATAGTCAGAAGATTTGGTAATTTTTCGTACCAAAGTTTGTCATCATTAAAAAAATTAAGAAACATGTACTACAGTATTTAATAATTATTAAAATGACATTCTAGATATGAGAGTAACA
Organism: Hedera helix; assembly: GCA_947179155.2. Taxonomy (NCBI): domain Eukaryota; kingdom Viridiplantae; phylum Streptophyta; class Magnoliopsida; order Apiales; family Araliaceae; genus Hedera; species Hedera helix. The sequence continues at coordinate 21,575,347 of OX359275.1, read as the reverse complement.
TAATTTTTTCTTTTTTATTTTCTTTTATATAAATACAAAAACAATGCAATAGAGAAGAAAATTTATAATTTTTCTATTCCTTTCATTATGAATTATGAAGAAGTCCAAATAAATGTTGCTCGACGTATCATACCATGAGATGCTTGCTGGACCTTATCATATTTTCCATTATTTTTACAAAAAAATATTTGATATTTTTTATAAAATTTTATTTAAATATGTAATAATCACATTTATATGACTAAAATATTATAAAATAACACTATGGGACACTGTAATATCTAACTATGGAGTATCTATTTTGGTATTCCCAAGTCCTCTACCTCACTATGGATAGAAATAACTAAAACAGTGTAATGGGTCCCCCATTAAAAATCCGTTGAACACAGTACATCTGTTCAAACAAAAGAATAATGACTTTTTAAGTTGACCATTTAAAAATATTGATCATATATGTATAAATCTTTAGATATATGTAATAATTTATACATTATTTATCATAGTTATTTATTGTCTCGTATGTAGTGAAAAGAATAATATAATTTATTATTTTTTTAAAAATTTACTGGATCATAAAAATTAATAAAGGCTAATTATCACTTCAATAGCATACCATTACAGAATACTCGAATAGATTACAGACTAAATCCCATTTTACACTCTATACTTCAGCTCTAAAATCAATTTTTACTTCAAATTTTATTTATAAATTAAATGCACTTTAAACTTTGAATTTAAAAAAAAATTACTAAACTTTAGGGTGCAAATTGTATTAATATAGAGGGTCCAAAGGATGTATTTTATTTTCTCGCTAAATTTATGGGATGTATTTAATTTAAAATATAATTTAGGGTGTAAATTAATTTTAGAGTTAAAAGTCTAAGATACAAATAGAATTTAGTGTAAATTACACTATATGTTTTCTGAACACCAACTCCAAGTTTCTACTCACCTTGTATATTTGAGGTGGTTTTATTCTATTTCTTTTGATCTGGTCATAGGCTAGATGTGTCTTTGTGATTTAATTATGGGAATTGTTATTTTCGTAAGTGATTCCACAAAATTCTCTTTCACATGAGGTTGACTCTACATATTATTCAAGTGAGAAAATACTTGTAAAATTAATAAATTTACATGTAGAATATCAATTTCCTTTAGTTAAACATGTATAAGGCTAATAATTAGTGAAATTAATTGATTCAATTAATTTGAATTATGCATGAGACAAAAAAGAAGTTCAGATGAATTACTAAAATTATGAGATAGGTATGTTGAAGCTTATGTTATGAATTAACTAAGCTTGAATGATGAACCTTGTATGAAAAAATAGAAGTTCAAGATAATTTATGAGGCAAGTCTCATGAAAGATGTAATCAAATAATTAATGTATTAAAGTATTTGTTTACTTGATTAGTTCATGAAAGAAGATTAGAATAGATTCAAAATGAAAATTGGATAAATTATAAGTTAATCCTTATGATGTAGATTAAGTAAGCATGTTAATTGAATAATTAATGGATTAGCTTAAGAGTTTGTTTACTTGGTTAGCTCAAGAAAAGAATTAAAATATATCCAAAATGATGATAGTTTGATAAGTTAGAAACTAGCCCTATGTTGGGAATTAAACAAACTCAATATATATATATATATATATATATATATATATATATATATATATATATATATATATGTAATGTGTTTGATGGTGTAGCCCAATATTTTAATTACTTGTAAGTCATTAAGTTGGTCCAAACTAAAGAGTCTAATTAAAAGCTGATAAGTGAGTAGTAGGACTAAGAATTTTTAGCCCAAATATGTGATCCAAATGGGGTCTACAAGGATACTTGCAAGTATATTTTATATAAAAAAAAATAAAGAAAAGAAAATTACCTTAGAGAATCATGTGAATAACATGCTCAATTTAAAAATAATGAGAGTGCCCTTGCCATGTGAAAAATATGCTCATTTTATTAAGGGAGCATATTGACCAAATTAACAAATTTAAGCTCAATTAGTCCATATGTTGGGAGATTAGGTGTAGGTTAAGCAAGATTAAGATTTTCCTTTAATAAGGCCCTCTCCCAACATTAGAATCTATGAGTTTTCAAATCAACCCAAGTGGAATGAACGAAAAATATTAAAATTTTTATTTACGGTGATTTTTCTACCAAAATCGTCCAGACTATCGAAAAAATCGTCAAACCCACCCCCTGACCTAGGTTATTTTCGAGGACCTACCCAATGAGATTAAATTCAGCCTTATGGATTATGAATACATATGTTATGAGGAAGCTCCCAAAAATAAGCTCAATCTGACTTCGGATGAGTGAGATATGACTAATCAAACTCTTAGGTTGAAACTGAAAAATTCGGAGCTAAGCATCTCCAAAAATTATGAAATTGGTACTGGAAATGCACATTGATATAAGGAAGCTACTATGTAAAGTTCAGGATTTTTGGATAAAATTTTGAATTTTGAAAAATGTTGTACTTTTCAGCTTATATGATCATTTTAAAAATAGTAAATTAAGTTGGAAAATTAAAAAAAAAATATTTTGTGTGCAAAATAGAGTTAACTAAACATGGCCAGATGGAGTAAAAGTAATAAGGCATCTATGTGCCTTAAAAAATACATTTAAGTCAAGAAAACTAAGAAAAATAATTAAAAATAAATTAAAATTTATATAATATAATTTTCCAACTAATTTGCAAGAAAATGGATGAATGAGACTAACGAATGGTGTTATGGTCATTTTTATGATCATGTTAAGAAAATATAATGGTTAGGTTAAATAAAGGATAAATTAAAAAAAAAGAATAATTAAAGCGTGAAAAAATAAAATAAAATTATTTCTAAGGGTAAACAAATAAAATTACTTTATTTGTGAAATAAAAAGAGTAAATAAATAAAATAATAATTATTTTATTTGTGAAGGTAAAACGAAATAAAAAGACTAAACAAATAAAATAATAATAAACAATTATTTTATTTGTAGGATTTGAAGATGTTGATAAATAAAATAAGTTTACACTAACGTTTGAGTCAAATAGAATTAGAATAAGGAATCTATTAGTGACTAATCGGTATATCAATGTATACGTCGATTGAAGGACGATATCGTAGAGCCGATTAAAGTCGACGAAATAGGCAAATTTGCTTTTAACTTGTACACTTTATTGTTCTGCACAAGTACATTAATTGCAATAATTGTTAAAAGATGTCTCGTAATGAAGTAAAATCTTAATCATATGTTTTCAAGAGTACTGTTCAAATATTGAATGGTTGAAGTTGAAAGTTCTAATTACCTATGAATTATTTTTAAAAGAATGTCTATGTCATTTGATTCGGCTAGACAAATAATAATATTAAATCAATCATGTTTTAGAAAACGATCCAATTTGGTGCGGACTCTTATATACTGATATGAACAACCTTGATAAAAGGAAAAATTATTTTATGTCGGTGAATCCGACTCGCACGCTATGACTAAACGTTATGCATAATGTAGGGTATGACGAGACTAACCACCTCATATACCTGTATTCAAAGGTTTTTCAGTAATGCAATGTTAACCCCTCTAAGAGTTCGTTGGTCCATAACGACCATTCAATAACACTAATTTTCATACTTTGAAATGTCAAAAGTGTTTATTCATCAATTACTTGAGAGTTAGTCATCCTTGAATCATTTAGACTTTGAATTTCACATACTTTGAACAATTGAAATCTATTCATTCCTAATTCTTTAAATTCCATAGTGAATTACTATTAAATTGTTAAATATCTCGAGACTATAAACCTTTGTACTTGATTATCAATTGTGATTCGTTATATACTTGCTGAGCAATTTGTTACTCACTATTGCCTGCATTACATGTTTATGGTTAAGACTTAGAAGACTGGTAGTTCGAGTAAAGACAAAGGCAAGGCTAAGGCCAAGGCCATCGAGTAGTTTCAGTTAAAGTTAATATTTATATTAAACCTGAATGTCATGAGTGATTATTATCTTTTGTGTATGAACTATGATAGTCTTTTGTATTGGAACATCGTTGTATTAGTAAAGGTTGAAAGGACTTGGGATGTTTATTTAAGTTACGTATTACTAAATGATGTAACTATTTAAGTTATTTCGAGATGAGTTGATGATTAGATATGTTGTATGTATTGTATCGTGAGCATAAGATTCAAGGCATAAGTACCTCGAATTTGGGGGCGTCATACGTTGGTATCAGAATTGTAAGTTATAAACCTTAAGAAGAAGAATCCTTAAGCTATAACCTTATAAAAGATGGTAGGAATGGAAGGAAATAAAACTCATTTAGAGTTTTATGAGACGAGATTATGAGATGGGTCATAGGGAGTTAGTGATGTCATAAAATATTTTCATTTCATACAATTACATTTTATTGCGAGATACTGATTTAGTTATTTTCTTATTTGTGGTTGTAGGATGCCCGAGAGAGGGGAGCCGAGTCATAGAATAGAGAATGAGCCCCGAGATATACACATAGTATTTGAGGGGTCCCATCGCAACAGTGCCAGTACAGGTAATGTTGGTTTGCAATATCCATGAATATACAATCAAATTGCACAATAACAATGGAAGCATAACAAAATCAGAATTTAAAATTTTACAAACCATAGCTAGGATAGATCTTTATGCATAATTATTAATTAACAAGAAAGTGATAGAGAATTATACCCTTATAAAACAAAGTTTCCCCAGGCATAAGTTCAACTCTAATTCCTTCGCGTTCCCCTTGAATTTCACTGATTAGATTCCTTTGATCAATGTCAGCCACCCAAGTATTTGGCCTCTAGAGGTGATCTACCAAAGAAGAATAAAGATTCAAGAAGTGGATGATTGCAAACCCTAATTTTCTCTCTATAAAGAAATATGTGAGTACTCTCCCAATTCTTGCGGAAGTGTATGTAAGCCTAATCTATAATAAGACTCCTTTTATTTATAGATATAGAAAACCCTCCTAAACTATCTAGAAATATGTTTTTTAATTAAGCTTCTAATCTAATTAGGAACTAATATGATAGTATTCTTATTAATTAATTCCTAAACCATTTAGGAAATAAATAATAATAGTAGTAATAATAATAATAATAATACTCCACTTATTAATTTATAATTAGTATTTTAAAAATACTAAATAATAAATATTAAGCTATTTAATTTATGCTATCAACATAGTATAAATTAAATAAACTTAATATATTATTGCGATTATGCCATTTACTTCTTAAATAAATATTTTTCTTTTGCGGTGTGACTCTTTAGGTTCTCCATATTAAACCGGGTATAGAATAAATCAATTAGAAAAATTCTAATCTTATTTAAATAAATAAATTTAAATATTTAAATTATTTAAATAAATAATATTTATTCCACAATAAGGGTAAACCCCTTTAGCGATCAACAACTTTCCAGGTAATATAGATTTCAACATTTAATCATTAAAGAACCTTTCAGTAAATAGTTACCATACAATTCAATATTTCTACCATACAATGTCCCAATTAAATATAAGACATAGATTTATTGTCAAGTCTTATTTTATTTGATCACATGCATTTCGATTCTCAAATGTACAACTCTATTTAATATAAATTAGAAACTCTTTTCTAACTTCTATTATGTCTTGGCCAAGGACTATTGAGTTGTCATTTATCGAATCCTATAGGACATTCTCTCCTTTTACTAGAAGTGGTAGATTCTTTGTCGATTATTCATCTATCTCCAAGTATAACTTATTATACCTATAATACCCATACATACCATTTGATATAATAAAGGTTTTAAGGGATATGTCAAAGCATAACTTATCATACACAAGATACTATGATGATCTCAAGTTCAAGGATCACTTGTACTACTATCACATTAGGAATTCCTATTGACAAGCGAGTAAAAATCCATTATGTATTCCTTTAGAGAGTCACGTTCAGTGAACTTATTTTTTAATAAGCATCTATATACTTGCTTTAGTGTCTCTAAACAAATGATTATGATATCAATCATCATCTTCATAACAGCAAACATAGTATGTATTAATCTATTCAGATTCACTAATCCCTTTTTTAGTGATTCCATGATTAAGAATAATTTTAGTTTTTAATTATCTTGAATTTAGATCTCATTAGCATGATCATCATCATGATTCTAAAAATATTGCTAAAAAATTATAGGTTTATCACAATTAATACAACAACAAAATATGGATAACGAAAATGTCTTTAAATCCTTTTGTTAATAAATGAATAAGATTACAAAGTATATGCTATATCACGTCAAATGTGATTGACTTATGTGCATACTACTTTTAATCTCCCACTTGCACTAAAGTCAATACCCATGGTATCTAATACCCATCTTCTCTAAGTGGCGATTAAACTGATGTTGAGTTAAAACTTTAGTAAATGGATATGTAATGTTGTCTTGAGAGTCCACGCGCTCTAGGATGAAATCTCCTCTTTCAATGATCTCTCTAATCAAATAAAACCGTCACAACACGTGTTTAGATTTCTGATGAGACCTGGGCTCCTTGGCTTGTGCAACAACTCCAGTATTGTCACAAAATAAAGACATTGGTCCTTGAATGCTAGGAACCACCCTGAGTTTAGTTATGAACCTTTTCATCCAAACAGCTTCCTTTGCAGCTATGTACTCCACCTCGGTCACTGAATCAGCAACTGTTTACTACTTGAAACTTTTTCAACTCATTATGCCACCGTTTAAGGTAAACACATAACCCGAAAAGGATTTACTGTCATCTTGGTCAATTTAAAAACTTGAGTCTGTATAGCCCTCTAGTTTCAAATCAGAACCCACCGTCGACAAGAGATACATCATTAGTTTTTCTTAAGTACTTTATGATATTTTCACTACTTTCTAGTGTTCTTCTCCTAGATTTGACTGATATCTTCTTGTTACACTAAGTGCATGAGCAACATTAGGTCTAGTACATATTATCCCATACATAATAGATCCTATTACTGATGCATAAGGAATCTTATTCATACGGTCTCTCTCTTCAAGTGTTTTTGTTTTAATGAATTTTAGGTAATTTATTTAATTTTACGTGTTTTTATTATTTTTAATTATTTTAATTTAATTTTGTAAGTAAAATAATCCTTGGTGGGAAATTCATAATTTTTGTAAGTGCTGAGGGCCAAAATTGTAATAAAGCAGCTGTTAGGGCCAGAATCATAATTATCTGAAAAAGCTGAGTCGCGCGCCATGTGCGCTAGGGACTTGATAAATCAACAATCGGGAAGCAAACGATGTCGTTCGAGAGTATTCACATTAGTAGGCCATGCAATGCGCAATGAGGATTAATAAGTAGCAGATTAGTTCATCAGGTAAGGGGGACCGTGCTATGCGCGCCATGCATGAGCGTTGACCGATCAAGTGAGCGAATGACGTGTTTGGCGTGCACATTAATTTCGAAAATAGATTATTAGCAATTTTTAGCATTAATTTGATTCTGGATTAGATTTATTTTCCACTTTTGCTTCGGATTAATATTGTACTCCTATAAATACACTATGAGACTTTTATTTTCAATACATTAACATAGTATATAATAGAGTAGATTTATTTTATTAGTTTATGAGCAAATATTCAATGCGAATGATTCAATAATTAAAAGCGGAGCTAGAAAATTGAAGACTGTGATCCGAGTGACAGACGGATATCAAAACACATATTTGATTATTTTATTTCTCTTTTATTTTTATAATTCTGAGATGTTGAATTATTTGTTGATAATTTATTATTTAGTTATGAGTTAATTTATTATTGAGATTGTAATTGAACCCAATGTGTAGTTTATTTTTTTTATTTTTAATTATTGATGATTATATATGAGTTGTTTATCATATTTAGTGCATCCATGGATTAATTATCTAGCTAATAATTAATTGGGATAATCTATATGAAATCAAAAGTGGAGTATATGTTTAGATTCGGATATGATAACATGTGAATTTGTTTATTCTTTTTAGGAAGAGTAGCATGATAGTATATATGATAGATATATCTATATGCCGCATGTAACATGTGGAGAGTTTGTTATTAATGAGTCTATTTTAAGTGATTTGCATGAATATAAAAGAACTAACTGAAATAGGTCTTTTTATTAATTTTTTATAAAGGTTAATAAATAGTTAAACATTCTCAATTAACAATTCTACATAGTTAATTAATTAAACAAAAAGTAAAGAGATTTAAATGAAGCATTGAAAAAAATTGTAATCTTAACTATTTTTAATCTTGTTTAATCCTTTTTATTAGTTTAATTTAGTTGATAAATTTAATTAGATTTTATGTTATAAATCAATTACATTTGTTTAATTAAAATTAATTTGATAATAAATTAGTGTTTGGTAATAATTATTTGTAATTTTCTGTGGGTTCGACATTCGACTTAATCATTATATTACTTATGGGTTGCGTATACTTGCGTGTAAATTCTATTTAAAGTTAGGCAAATAAGTTTTTGGCGCTATTGTCGGGGAATTAATTTAATAATTTTTTCCAATATTAATTTTAGTCAAATTAGTTTTAAATTTAAACTTGTATATTTTCATTTATTTGATTTTTATTTAATTTTTTTTAGGTACGATTGTTGCATTTAATTATTAATGGTCTTCTGAGAGGATGATTCAACCAAGTGTGGCAGAAATAACTAACCAATTGAATGCACAGTTTGCGGAGCTTGAAAGAAAAATTAACACTCTTGGGAATCAATCCATTTAGAATACTTACTATCAACAGCAACCCAACCTAGTTACACCCCAAACGGTTATCATTCGGGTTGACAAGATTATTCGAATCATTCATTAAATAATAATAATCAATCCCAATATTTTGCTCCAGAATTAACATACTTATCAGAATTTTCGTATCAACCTTAATCTTACAAATTCTCGTATCAGCAACCTCCACTGCAATAAGAGGAAAAATTAAATTTGGAGAAAATTTTTGTAAGGTTTATGGAGTCTTCCGAGAGGAGTACTAAAAACATTGAAGAATCAACTAAAAGAATTGAAGATTCAATACGAGATTAGGAAATTCAAAGGGAAGATGATGAGATTCGAAGGGAACAACTTGTCAATTAAGTCAACAGTTGCCTTCGTAATATGTTACTTAGCAATACAGAGATAAAATTTGAGGAGGAAGGTAAAAAGTTATGCGAGGCAAATACATTAGAAAATGGCAAGGAGTTACAAATGATTAAAAAAGTAAATCTTAAGAGGTCTCGTTCGGATGATGAAGATAATGATGAGGCTGAAAAGAAAAGGAACTAGGTTTGGGAAGAGGAAGAGAAGAATGAGGATGATCAAGTGGTGAGCTCGAATGGTAGTAAGAAAAATTCAATGGTGTCTTCCTTGCAAAAATTTCAAAATTTTGAGAAGTACTATCGGGTTGACTTTATTGAAGACTTTGAGAACTTGGATGAATTCAAGTTTGGGGGTGGTTCACAATTTTGGAAGAATGCCATGGAAATCAAATAAAATATGAAAATGAGGCATGAAAAGGCAATTTTTTTGATTGAGCCAGATTGAAATAAAATGGAGTAGTCAGACTGAGACTTTAAAATAAGCAATTATTGTACCCAAGTTTTATTTTTAGTTTTGATTTTTATTTTTAGTAGGTTTTATTTTAGTAGTAAATTTTAGTTAGGTTTTTTTATTTACTTATTTGTTTATATATATATATATATATATATATATATATATATATATATATATATTTTAGGTTTATTCAATACAATCCAAACTTAGAAGATGAGGAGAAAAATCCTTCATATTCAGGAAAGTCCTTTGTTCTTACTTTTTTTTATTTTATACATTAAGAATAATATATATTTTAAGTTTGGGGATGCGAATAAATTTTGAAATAAATTTTTATTTATTTTTAAATTCTTTAGGTTTTATTTTAGTGTAAATTTTAGAATTTTGTAGGTAAATTCACCACAAATCCTCACGAGACATAACTCGTCTACTTGGGGTAACCTTGAGGTTTAAAGGCTTGTTGCACATGCGAAGTGCAATTGTGTTTTCCTATGAAAATGACGTAACTTAGCTTTTAGGTTGAGTCATTAGGGCAATGAAAAAATTTGAATTAAATTTTTGGTCAATGATAAATTTTTATTTAATAACTCTTGAAAATTTGATAAATTTTTGCTAGTCTGAATTTTGGTTTTTTAGTAGTTATTATTTTGTTTGAGATTCTTTATTTTTATGCACTCATATCTATTTGTGTTAAGTTAGTTTTAACTTAGAGAAGGTTTATATGGTAAATTGCTTATGATAGATATTTGTGAATTTTATAACTTATTTGATCATAACTTGAAGTGAAATATTAGGCAGAATATAATTTGAGAGAAATGATTTAGGTAAATTGTTCTAGGATTGATTAAAGAATTGATCCTTTTCGAGTTGAATTAATAGTCATATGATAAGTTGAGATAGAGCGTAAAACACACTCACTCATAAACATGTGAAGAAAATAAGATGGAACGTAAAACGCACTCGTGAGCATAAAAAAAGAGTGAGATAGAGTATAAAATGCATTCACCTGTGATGAATGAAGAAAAAAATATAATAATATATTTGAAAAAAAATGTGGAGAACTTTAAAAAAATGATCCTAGTTTACGTAATGTGAAGAAAAGCAAAAAAACTTTTTGATCATTTAATATATATTTGTCTTTATTAGTGAATAGTGGTGTGAAAAGTGAGTTATAGAGTTTTCATTTTTAATTCTTTTATTATGTAATATCTTTTATGTGACATTTAATTACATGAATTTATCTGAGTTTAAATTAGTTTGATACATTTGAATTCACACACACACGAAGGGTCTTGAGTAAAATACGATTAATAAATATGTTGAAATTTTTGATATTGCATGATTTTGAAATTTTCTTTAAGTTATCATTTGTGTAATCTTTGAGGTTAATAATTTTATTCATATTGATTTATTGCTCAAGTAAAATAGTTGATTTATTTAGTAGGGTCATAGTTTTAGTTTTATTTTTGTTTTTCTTGAGGGCAATCAAAGAGTTAAGTGAAAGTAGTATGCCCTCAAGCCAATCACATTTGATGTGATATGCATATACTTTGTAATCTTATTCGTTTATTAATAAAAGTATCAAGACATTTCTTTATTCATGATTAATTAGTTAAATTAATCAAATGAATAAACCCATAGTTTTTGAGCAATGCTTTTAAAACCATAACGAGGATCATGCTAATGAGATCTAAATTCAAGATAACTCAAAACTAAAATTGTTCCTAATCGTTAGATCACTATAAGGGGCTTAGTAGATCCAGATAGATTGGTACATACTATACTTGCTCTTACGAAGAGGATGATTGATCTCATAATCATTTGTATAGATACACTAAAGCAAGTATGTAGGTGTTTATTAGAGAATAAGTTCACTGAACATGATTCACTCAAGGAACACCTAATGGAATTTTACTTGTCCATCAATAGGAGTTTTTTATGTGATAGTCATACAAGTGATCATTGGACTTGAGATCATCATAGTATCCTGTGTGTACTAAGTTATACTTTGACATATTCCTTAAGACTTGTTGGTATATCAAAGGATATACTTGGGTATAATAAGGTACACATGGAGATAGGTGAATGATCAACAAATGATCTACCACTTCCAATAAAGGGAGAGAATGTCTTATGCAATTCAATAAGTGACAACTCGAAAATCCCTGGCCAGGGTTGAATGAAATTAGAAAGTATTTTCTAATTTACATTAATTAGAGTTGTGCATTTGTGAATTGAAATGCATATGATCAAATAAATAAGACTTGACAGAAAATTCATGTCTTATATTTGATTGGGACATTGTATGGTAGAATGATAGAATTGTACGGTAACTATTCATTGCAATGTTCTTTGATGATCAAATGTTGAAATCTATATTATCTGGAATGTCGATTAATCGCTAAGGGGGATTACCCTTATTGTAGAACAAATATTTATTCTGAATTAAAGGATTAATTCGTAAAAAATGAATTAGAATTGTTCTAATTTATTTATTATACAACCAGTTTAACATGAAAAACCTAAAGGGTCACACCGTAAAAGAGTACTATTTATTTTAGAAGTGGATGGCATAATCGTAATAATAAGTTAGGTATATTTAATTTATACTATGGTGATAGAATAAATTAAATTGCTTAATATTTATAGTTTAGTATTTAAGAAATACTAATTATAAATTAATAAGAGGAGTTGTGACATCCTAGACTTTTACAGGATTTCTAAATGAGGATCATGACTAATTAAGTAAAGGTTAGAGGATTAAAACCTGGTTTAAAAGGATATGATATAGTAATATGTGATTAAGATTATGTATTATTTAATCAATATGCTAGAAATGACCTGTGTGGTTGAAATGGTACAGAAGGATTCTTAGGGTGAATAAGGGTCTTTAAAATATTTATGGATCAATTATCTATTTAGAGTGTATTAGCAACATAGCAGATGATGCAAATATTATGAATATGAATTTTGATTTTTAAATGGAAATATAGAGAATTAAAGGTAAATGACAAAAAATAAATTTTGTAGGACACTAATTGTGTTAGCATATGATAGATTGGATGTATGAAGATTGATGTATTCGAACTGATAAAGAAAGAAGGAATTAAAGTTGAAAATGAAGGAAATGATGGAAATGAGGAAAACGTAATTAAATTGATACCTTAGTTATGAACATTAATGGCGAATTTAATGATTAGGCCTGGAGATGCTAGGAGGTGAGAATGGGAAGGTAAGGTAAGTATGTATGTGCAGTGAAGAAGGAACCGTATGATCTAATCGGTCTATTAAGGATTAAAGTAATAATACGATTAACGATCGTGGAACATTTGAAATTATTAAGGAATTGATATTGAATGATTGAAATAAGATAATCGTAATACGATGTGTAAAGACAATAAGGTAATAATCTCAAATGTGAGTATAAGGAACGTAGATTTCATGTATGTTGAGAATTGATATATGTGTGTGAGGTAAACAAGCGAAAGGGCGTAAAAGTCGTAATAAAAGTGATATGAGCGTAAATGGTTAAAACAATGGATTTTGGTAATTCGAACATGATTCGCTTTTCGAGAAAGCGATTTATGAAAAAGGTGACCAATCTGACATTTTGAGATATCGGGAATTGAAATTGATTAAATGGGGAGCAGAAAGGGTTCGTAGGAATATGAAAATGTATTTTATGGGTAATAAAAGTTAATTAGTCGGATTATGATTAAATGGCTAATTAAGCTATAGAGAGAGACTACGTGAATTTAGTGTAGTGGAAAAGGATTGACTTAATTGGTCGATTGAAAGAAAAACCAAGTTAAACGAGTATGAAATGAATTAATGGGAGAAAAATATAAAAGTTCCTTAAAATAGAAAATTAGCATGAAATTCAAAAATCTAACAATTTTGGCTTTTGACCAAAATGCCCTCAAAAATTTAGTTAATGACCATTGTGTCCTAAATGATAAAATGACCAAAATTCCCTTGACAAATTGAGTAATGACCTATGTGTGCCAAGTGATGAAATGTCAAAAATGCCCTTGACTTAATGTGTGAAATGACCAAAATGCCCTTAAATGAGTTAACCATGGTTATGTTACCGTAACTTGCCTATTTAAGGCTCATATAATTAAACCAAAGCAAGCAAGTGCTCTCAATTATTTTCAAATTGCTGGAAATCTAACCCCAGGAGAGAGAGAGAGATAAGGAAGCCATGAAAGCTAAGGTGAAGAGCTTGAAGATTTGCAAGCTAGGGTGGTTTAATGATCATGGAGCAAGAAGAAAAGTTGATGGTCTCGTCATGAGGAAGATTTATATGTAAGAAGATTGAGCATCTATAAAGGTATAAAAGTTTTCCAAGTTTAAAACTTTGATTTATGTATGTCTAAGCATGCATTTGTGGTTAAAGACTTGAGTTATGGAGGGATATGTGGTTAGAGTCGAATGATCATGGTAAAACCTTAGTATATAAGGTTGAACATGTTTGATAGATGCATATTATCATGCATCAAAGAGTTATAAATGGTTTAAAGGTATGACTTGTTTAAGAAAATTGCCATATTAGGCTATGATTTGTGTATAAATCAAATCATAATCTGTAAAGTGCTTTAAAAGGTGCATGTAGAAGTTATACGAACTCACAAAGTTGTTAAATGTGTATATGGTAGCCTATGTGGTGTATGGAGTTCAAGATATCAAAATTGAGTTTAAGGATGAAATTGAATTAAGTTGACAAAGTGCCACCAATATGAGATTTTTGGCCATTTTGTGTAATTGGAGGTCAAATGAGACCAAATAGCTAAGTTTTATGAAATAAACGTGCTAGAAATGATTTGGAAGTCGTTTGGTATCTATGGCGAAAAATGTGGATTTTAAACGTTTAAAAACGTTCGCCGACACCTAAATTAAAATCTTTAGAAAAATGAATTTAATTGAAAAGTTTTAAATATTTTGAAGGCCCATGCAAGTCAAATATGTGTTATAAGTGTTAAATGATGTGTTGGAACCAAGTTTTGCAAAAAAGGACCAAGAATAGCATGGTGTTAGAAATGAAAAGTTTGTAAAAGTTAGTAAAAATTCAACTTAAAGGTGATTTTTGGCAATTTTGAGGAATTAATGGTGAAATGAGGTGAAATGACTTAGTTTTATGTTATTACACGTGTTTAGGTTGATTTGATAATCAACAGATTGAAATTTGAATGAAAAGGCGATTCGAACGATCGAAATTGATCGTTTCGACCCGAAATAGATTTTTATAGACAAATCTTGCCTCATGCGAAGTTTTATTGTTTTAAAGGCCTAGGCATGTCTTATATGACATATATGAGCTATGTCAAGTATTGGAATAAAGTTTAGAAGCAAATGGCCAAAAATCACAAAGTTGGTATAATTGAGTTTTAAAGTTGAAATTTTTTCTAAATGTTGAAATATTTTGAAACGCCCTCCTACGGGCTATTGCTTCAATAATTTTAAGAAGCCAAATGAGCCACGTAGTATTTTTATAAAATACTAGGTCACTGGTTTAGATGTGGTCCAAATTTGAGCTTAATTGAATGTAAGATGAATGAGTTAAAAATCAGCAAAGGTAGTGCAAAAATCAAAACTCTTGTTTCTGAACATTGCGCCTAGGCGCAATGTTTTGTACTAAACATTGCTCCGGGGCCAAGTGTATTGTTCATGGCCGAGGAGATTTCGCGGCCAGTGAAGTATAACGGTGTCGGGGCGAGATTGCTATGCTTTTGAAAAAAATTTAAGCTTCCAAAAAGCTATATTTTGATATGGGATGATAGAAATAAGTTATATAAACCCTATAATTGATAATAATGGTCAATGTAAAGGGTGTTAAGGTATAATTTAATAATGATTGACATGATATAACATGCCTAAAGCTAAGTAAAAGCATGTTAAGATTTATGAAAAAGGTTGGGAGCAAGCTAGGATGTATTATTAACCTATGTAAGGTATAATACATCAAATGTGAAATGATTAGAGACGAATGGTCAAATATTTATGAGATAAGTTTGAAAAAGGTTATAAAAGATGTTATGATTCTATAATGACATGTAGGTTCAATGTTGACAGATAAAGTTCGGACTAGCAACCCGATACGAGGAAGGATAGAAAGAACGAACGAGAAGTGTAAATGTTATATATATATAAAGCGTATCAGGTAAGTTTTTCATACTTAAATGTAATGATTGTTCTATGTGAATGATATGATAGTAAACGATGTGAAATATGCCCTACGTGCAACTATGTGATTTAACTGCTAAATGAAATATGTTACATTTAAGCATAGCATGGTAAAGTAAGGAATGCATGACGCATAAATATAAATTATAAGCATGAAATGTGTTATCTGATTAACTTGCTGAGCCTTTGTGATCATTCTTGCTATGAACTAACATTTTCAGGTAAAATACGAGAAGGCCGGAGGTTCCGGTTAAGCTAAAGGTAAAGAATGTAGATGCATAGATAACCATGAAGGAAATTTGTTAAGTGTATCTGCGTAATGTTCCTGTAAAGCAGATAAATGTTAACCTTTAAAGGTGATATGAATGAATGAGTGGTTTGTAAATCCATATAAATAAATTGTATATGCGTATTGTTCAAAGTAGAGGATGTAATGAGGTAAGATGATTGTATTGTTGTAAGTCGAGTATGCTATATAATGAAACTCACATGTATGGTACAGATGTATGTAAGCAGGAACAAGTATAAGTAAACAAGGCTATGTATGTGTAGTTAACTGGTAAAAATTTATTCACAAGTTGTGTTGTGTAAATCATAATATATATGATTCTGATAATTGTAATAGACTAGGTCACGATTTATAAATGTTTGACCTAAGTTCTATTGAATAGAATGTGAATGTTGTGATTCTGAGGCAGTTAATGATTGTAAGTTAAATAAACAAAATTTATGGACCGTATTATGGTCAAATGAATGATTTTAAAGGTTAAAGGTTATATATTAATGCATGAAATTGCCATTATGATGCTTTATGAATATATAATACGATTTTAAGATTAGTAATTATGTTATCCAGTTGTAATTGGAAATGAATAAGGGGTGTTGGGATTTCAGTAGCGTTACAGTTGGTATCAGAGCCATATAACGAAGAGGCCCGAGCCTCTCGCTGGTGACGTCCTAGGAAAAGGGAATGCACCGAAGCCAGACTCTCCATAGGGGACGCCTACAATACAGGTGGCAAACTGATAGGTAACAATGTAAGGTGTTGTCCTAAGCAAGGTTTAAAAGCCGAGTGAAGGATAAACATTACAGTTGGTATCAGAGAAGATAGGTTATAGATATTAGGTAAGAATACCTTAGGCTATGACTTTTGTGAAAAAGAAGGAAATAGTAAAGTAAGGGACTCTAGAGGAGTTGAGTAAGAAAGAAATAAATTTTGGGAATTCAGGATTAAGAAATGATAAATGATATCTTAAGATAAGATAATGAGATATGGTAAAGGATTAAAGGATCTTAAATGATCAAAGATAAAGGGACTCTTGATGAGTTGTGAATTATAAGATATGAAAAGGGACTCTTGATGAGTTGTGAGATATGAATTAATGAAATTCATATCAAGTAAAGGAAAAGTTGAGTAAAGGAAAAGCTGAGTAAATGTTAGGGTATGTGGTATTTTTCATTGAGGACTCATGTTAGTTGTGACACCCCATAATTTTATAAGAATTCCAAATGAGGATTATGATTAATTAAGTAAAGGTTATGTGATAAAACCTAGATTTAAAGGATATAGTATAATGATAAGTGATTAATGTGAATTAGTATGTGACCAATGTGTTAGAAAATACCTGTGTGGTTGAAATATTAAAGAGGGACCTATGTGGTCGACTATAGAAAAAGAGTTAAGTTAGAAAATTATGGAAATGAGGAAGCGTAATAGAAATGATCAGTTATATATGTATAAGGGATGTATCAGATAATGGAATTTTAAGAAATATGAATTTTGATGATCAAATGGTGATATAATGGAACTAAGATGAATTATTGATTGTAATGCCCACAATAGGGTAATTTTAAATGAATTATTGTAAGACACGATATTATGTGTCAGCAGGTTATAGATTGAATACATGTATGTGTGTATAGGTATGTATTGGATTAGATAGAGAAAGAAAAGTTTAAAGTATAGAGAAAAGTGATAAACAAGGGAGGTATATGTGAACTAATGTTAAGTTATGAATATTAAAGATGAGTTTAATGAATAGGCCTGGAGAGGCGAGAGTATGAGGAAGGACAAGGTAACGTATGGTTGTATGCATAGAAAAGAAATAGCAGTTTGACCTAATCGGTTTATTAAGATTTATGGAATATTAAATGTTGATATGTGAATATATGGAATTGCCAATGAATTAATCTTATATGATTGAAAGAAGATAATTAATTGTTATGAGGTGTAAATATGGAAAGTAATACCCCTGAGAATGTGCAAGAAGAAAGTAGTATGTAAGCATGTTGCGAATTAATATTATGTGTGCTAAATAAACAAGCGAAAGGAAGTTAAAGTCATAATAATGTTATATGAGTTTAAAAGGATAAAGGGCGATGAATTTTGGTAATCCGGTCGAGGTTTGCTTTTCGAGAAAGCGGTTTATGGAAAAAGTGAGCATTTTGATTATTGGATATATTGGAAATTGAGATTTATTGAATGTGGAACTGGAAAGGTTCGTAGAAACTATGAAGTCAATAATATGCAAATTGGCCTTATTATAAGTTAAGTTAATAAGTTATTAATGAAAAACAATTTTGAAGTGTGACAAGTATTTTGGGACAAGCCAATTATGATGTATTTGATGCTAGAATAAAATTTAAGCATAATGAAACGAGTTTGGATCAAAAAGGATTTGAATTGGATTGAAATTAAATGGGCTATGATTTAAGGGGAAATTAATTCTCTAGAATTAATGAAAAAAGACCAAGATGCCCTTGTCAAATTGAAGAATGACAATTTTGTCCTAGAATGGTTTAAAGACCAAAAAGTCCTTGACAAAGGAAAGAATAACAAAGTGTCCTTATTATGTGAATTGTCCAATTTGCCATTGCTAGTTAATGTGGAGTACCATGAAAGTCCCTAACCATGCATGGTTAATGTAAGCAAAGTGAGTTAAGTGCTAGCAAAGATATACAACTCTTATATTGGAAGTATCAAGTTATTAGTTCATTTTCATCTCATCACCCGAAAGTTCTAGCAAAAGGGAGAGCAAGAGGGGAAGAGCTAGGGTTGTAGAAATCTTGGAGAATCCAAGGAAAGAGTTCAAGCCAAGTGGAAATCATCCTTAAAATGGAACATACAACCTTGAGCAAGCTTTATTACATAAGGAAAGACAAGCTTCAAGAAGGTATACCAAAGTTTAAGTTATAAACTTTGATGTTTGAGTGTTTAAATTCAAGTTCAAGTATGACCAAGCATGAATCCTTGAAAGATAAGGGTTGATTATGGAGTTTATTTGAGTTATGTGATAATTGTTTGGTAAATCATATGAAACCTTAAGTGTTCAAGTAGTATAACAAGGTGGTGCATGATTTATGCATGTATTCAAGTTAGAAATCATGATATAGAGAATGATCATATGTTATTTGTTGATAAATTTGATAAAACTCTAGATGAAGAGGTTGTACATGTAAGATTCAAGTATATTTTATGCTAGAGATGATCCTAAGTGCACAAATGGAATGAAAACATGTTTAGTTTAAGGAAAGTGTAATATTGAAGTATGATTTATAGATGATTATGTGTTTTATGCGGCTAAAAGTAATGACAACCTAGTTTGAAAGGTTAATCATGTTTTATGCAAGCAAATTATTGTGCTAGATGGTAAGCTAGAGACTTTGATGGTTAAAAAACACATTTTGTTAAGGAAAGTTTGAATATTAGGCTATACTTTGTGAATAAACCAAATCGTAATCTGTAAAGAGCATTAGAATGTGCAGTTAGAAGTTATATGGACTTGTATAGTCGTTAAATGTGTATGTGGTAGCCTAGGTGGTGTGTCGAGTTTAAGAAGTCTAGTTGAGTTAAGTTTTCGAATTTGAAAAGTTAGTGAAAGTTGATAAAAATGCCCTTAAAGTGTGATTTTTGGCAATTTTAGAGAATTAAAGGTACAATGAAGCCAAATGGCTTAGTTTTATGATATTACACGTGTTTAGGTTGATTTGGTAATCAACAGATTTACATTTGAGTAAATTGGCCATTCAAACGATCGAAATTGATCGTTTCGATTTAAAACGAATTTTTACAGACAAATATCGCTTCGTGCGAAGTTTTACGATTTTGAAAGTTTGAACATGTCATATATGACGTATGTAAGAAGTGTAAAGTGTTGGATTGAAGTTTTAAAGCTTATGGCCAAAAATCACAAAGTTGGAAAAATTGGGTTTCTAATTTCTGAAAATTTTTCTGAGTGTTGGAACAAGTTGAACAGCCCTCCTACGGGCTAGTTTTCCTTAGATTTTAAGAAGCCAAATGAGGCAAATAATTTTTTTTGTAAAATACTATGTAGTGAGGTCTATCACTATTCTAAAGTTGATCTTAATTGGATGTATGGTGAAGAACTTAAAAATCTGCAATGTGGAGGCAAGAATCAAAGTTTTTGAAGTTGCAGGACTGCGTCGGGGCTTAGTCTTTTGACCTGTGAACTACGCCAGGGCACAGTGCTGTTGAGGGAGTTAACTGGGGCGCATTCAGGGAGCGTCGGGGCGAGGTCTGGTTGAGGACTTTACGTGGCCAGCGAGATGTTGAAGGAGAAACACTGCGCCGGGGCGCAGTGTACTGCGTTGGAAAAAAATTAATTATTTTTAAATTTCCAAAATGAAATGTTTTGATATAGAATGATAAGATAAGTTATGTAAACCCTAGATAGATAAAAAATAACCAAATTAAAGGGTGTCGAGGTATAATGAAACGATGAATGACATAATGTAACATGCCTATAGTTAAGCCAAAGTGTGTTATAGGTTATGTAAAAGGTTGGGAACAAGTTATGATGTATTATTAACCTACATAGGGTGTAATACATCAATTGTGATATGAATAGAGATTAATGATTATGCAATTAAGGATTAAGTTTGACAGAGATTATTAAGTTATGATCCTATAATGATGAATATAGATTGTATGTTTTCAGATAAGATTCGAATAAGCAACCTGAGTCAAGGAATGATAGCAGGGTCAAGCGAGGCAACAAAGGTTAAGTAAATAAATGCTAAACTGGCAAGTTTCTCAGACTTGAATGTAATATATATCCTATGTGAACTACGTGATAATAAATGAGTTGAAATGTGCCCTATGTGCAACTATGTGGCTTAATTGCTAAATGAATTACGTGACATTAATTATAGCATGTTAAGGTAAAGGATGCATGACGCATATTATGAACTGTGAGCATGAAATGTGTTATCTGATTAACTTGCTGAGTTTTATGCTCATTCTAGCTATGAACTAACGTTTCAGGTAAAGTACAAGAAGGCCGGAGGTTTTGGTGCAGCTAAGGTAAAAAATATGAATAGATGGATAGGCGGGAAGCAAATTTATTATATGTAATTTATATTATATGCAAGCAATAAATGTTGGGAGTCCATGATGATGGATTTTGTATGTATGTAAGAATTAGGAAAAGTTGTATTAATGTAAAATTAATGTACATTTTTAAGTCGAGTTTTATATGTGATAAACTTGTATATATGGTACAAAATTATGTAAACAGGTACAAGCGAATAAAATCATGTTTAATACAGGTATAGTTAAATAGGGCCATGTATGAATACTTAATGGCGAAATTTTATTTACAGGTTATGAAACTCATGAATATATATATTTGTTGATGAAATGGTAATAGATTAGGTTACAGTTAATTAATATTTGACCTAAGTTCTAATTATTGGTAAATGAACATTGCGATCCTGAGGCAGATAAGGGATGTAAGATAAAGTCTTTTTAAAAAAATTTGGACCACATTTATGGTCAATTAAAAAGGTATTAAAAGATTAAAGGTTAAGTTTAACGCACGAGATCGCTGGAAATATGTTTTATGATTATGAAAATGGATTTAAAGTTAATGATTATGTAATCCAGATATAAATGGTTATAATTAAGGAAGGTCGGGATCTCGGTGCGTTACATTAGTGGCTTGAGTTGTACACTTCCTTGTATGGGCGAGGATTTGTACTTGGTTTCACGATCACTTAGCTTCTATAATGATAATCAGTAGAGATCTAGTGTCCCGGTATCGGTTATGTATGTTGAGAAGATGATTCTTTTCTTTTATATGTACCTAATACATAGGAAGAGAAAAAGAGTAAGGTTAGTTGCGTGTTCTGAAAACCCAAGCGTATAGTAAGTTCGTGACTCATGATCCTATGGTGGAGCCCCTCAGTGAATGGACGACTTTGTCCTGACTAGGACAAGCTCCTTAAGTCATATAATTGTGATAAGTTCTTGAGCCCAAATGCGTGGAAAGTTTGATGAACATGGGTGGGTTAGAAAAGAGAGTCATAAGTTGAAAGAAATAGTTCTCAGAGTTTAGCTAAGATTAAGGAAATAGAAAATAGATAGAATTGTTAAGTAATGATTGAATGAGTTAAAGAAATAAAGGAAAGGCGATTAGGATTGGGTAGGCAATCCACTCTTCTAGCTATGCTAGACCATCAATGTTCTAAAATGTTCTTATTCTCGCACTTTAGTGCATTGAAATGTTTTGTTCAAGTATCAA
The DNA here is from genome assembly GCA_947179155.2 of Hedera helix. Taxonomy (NCBI): domain Eukaryota; kingdom Viridiplantae; phylum Streptophyta; class Magnoliopsida; order Apiales; family Araliaceae; genus Hedera; species Hedera helix. Next base: position 21,553,034 of record OX359275.1, on the reverse strand, counting down.
ATTGAATTTTTAAAATTCCGTGATTCATGGTCTATGCCAATTGATTAGGCTAGACAAGAGATATTTGAAATTTTCAAAATTTACTTATGAAATCATTGTCACACCGTTGAATACGATGTGGAATGATAAAATGATAGAATTCTCAACATACTTCTATGATGGTACGGTATTATGAAGTCTTGAAATGACTGAATTCTCAACGTACTGCTAAGATAGTGTGGTATTATGAAGCCTTTAAAAAGTTTTCTTTTTAGCTTATAAAAATGGGTTCAAGTTTTGAGCCAATGACAGTGAAAGTGAATTTTTGAAAAGTTTCAAGTTTGCAATGTATGAACGGTTTAATGATGTGAGTCTATGCCATTTATTTCGGCTAGACCATTTTGCTAAAGAAATGAGTAAATATTTTAAATCCAGAAATGGATAAAGGAAAATGTTTTTCTAAAGTCTGAGGCGAATAACCCTGAAAAGGGGATATGATATGTGGTTGGTTAATGTGGTTCAACCCAAAAAGCAAAGGAAAATGGTACAATAGGCTAATCACCTAGCGTACCAGTGATGGCCAAGGGAAAAGAGTGGCATGGTTGCGTCGTAACTCATGTTCCTGGTCTTATGACCCGTGGATATTCTCAATCTTCATGATTGTTAATATTTTTAACGTGTTCATGGTCTTTGTGACCCCTCAGCAAAAGCAAAAAATTGTTTGAAAGCAAAAAGGTTTTATATTTAAAGAAAAAGTTCACTCCTATTTATTCATACTGCTTCACAGTTATTGAACAATTGTGAACATTCCTGAAAGACATTCCAATCTTCTGGAATGAATGATAGAAATGAGTAAGACGGGTGGAGAGAGGAGAGAATGTAAATGTTAGTTAAAAACCTAGTTAGGATGAATAAAATGCAAAAAGATGTGTATGTTGCAAATGAGCAAGATATGGGTACACAACAATTTCGAGGATGAAATTTTTGAACGAGTGGTGAATATGACATCCCGAATTTTTACAGGATTTCTAAATGAGGATCATGGCTAATTAAGTAAAGGTTAGAGGATTAAAACCTGGTTTAGAAGGATATGATGCATTATTATGTGATTAAAATTATGTATTACTTAATCAATTTGCTATAAATGACTTGTGTGGTTGAAATGGTACAGAAGGATTCTTAAGGTGAATAAGGGTCTATAAAATGTTTATGGATCAATTATCTATTTAGAGTGTATTAGCAACGTAGCAGATGATGAAAATATTACGAATATGAATTTTGATGATTAAATGAAAAATATAGAGAATTAAAGGTAAAGGACAGAAAATAAATTATGTAGGACACTAATTGTGTCAGCATATAATAGATTGGATGTATGAAGATTGATGTATTCGAACTGATAAAGAAAGAAGGAATTAAAGTTGAAAATGAAGGAAATGATGGAAATGAGAAAAATGTATTTAAATTGATGCTTTAGTTATGAAAATTAATGGCGAATTTAATAATTAGGCCTGGAGAGGCTATGAGGTGAGAATGGAAATGTAAGGTAAGTATGTATGTGCAGTGAAGAAGGAACTGTATGATCTAATCGGTTTATTAAGGATTAAAGGAATGATATGATTAACGATCGTAGAACATTTGAAATTATTAAGGAATTGATATTGAATGATTGAAATAAGATAATCATAATAAGATATGTAAAGACAAGAAGATAATAATCTCAAATGTGAGTATAAAGAACGTAGATTTCATATATGTTGAGAATTGATATATCTGTGTGAGGTAAACAAGCGAAAGGGCGTAAAAGTCGTAATAAAAGTGATATGAGTGTAAATGGTTAAAGGAATGGATTTTGGTAATCCGAACAGGATTCGCTTTTCGAGAAAGCAATTTATGAAAAAAGTGAGCAATCTGACATTTTGAGATATCGGGAATTGAAATTCATTAAATTGGGAGCAGAAGGGTTCGTAGGAATATGAAAATGTATTTTGTGGTTAAAAAAAAGTTAATTAGTCGGATTATGATTAAATGGCTAATTAAGCTACAGAAATAGACTACGTGAATTTAGTGCAGTGGACAAGGAATGACTTAATCGGTCGATTGCAAGAAAAATCAAGTTAAACGAGCATGAAATGAATTAATGAGAGAAAAATATAAAAGTTCCTTAAAATGAAAAATTAGCATGAAATTCATAAATCTGGCAATTTTGGCTTTTGACCAAAATGCCCTCAACAATTTAGTTAATGACCATTGTGTCCTAAATGGTAAAATAACCAAAATACCCTTGACAAATTGAGTAATGACCTATGTGTGCCAAGTGATGAAATGCCAAAAATGCCATTGACTTAATGTGTGAAATGACCAAAATGCCCTTGGATGAGTTAACCATGGTTATGTTACCTTAACTAGCCTGGTTAAGGCTCATATAATTAAACCAAAGCAAGCAAGTGCTCTCTATTATTTTCAAATTGCTGGAAATCTAGCCCTAGGAGAGAGAGAGAGATAAGTAAGCCATTAAAGCTAAGGTGAAGAGCTTGAAGATTTGCAAGCTATGGTGGTTTAATGATCATGGAGCAAGAAGAAAAGTCGATGGCCTCATCATGAGGAAGATTTATATGTAAGAAGATTGAGCATCTATAATGGTATAAAAGTTTTTCAAGCTTAAAACTTTGGTTTATGTATGTCTAAGCATGTATTTGTGGTTAAAGACATGAGTTATGGAGGGATATGTGGCAAGAGTCGAAAGATCATGGTAAAACCTTATTATATAAGGTTGAACATGTTTGATAGATGCGTATTATTATGCTAGATAGCATCATAGAGTTATAAGTGGTTTAAAGGTAATACTTGTTTAAGAAAATTGTCATATTAGGCTATGATTTATGTATAAATCAAATCATAATCTGTAAAGTGCTTTAAAAGGTGCATGTAGAAGTTATACGGAGTCACATAGTTATTAAATATGTATATGGTAGCCTATGTGGTGTATGGAGTTCAAGATATATAAATTGAGTTTAAGGATGAAATTAAATTAACTTGACAAAGTGCCACCAATATGAGATTTTTGGCCATTTTGTGTAATTGGAGGTCAAATGAGGCCAAATAGCTAAGTTTTATGTAAATACACGTGTTAGAAATGATTTGGAAGTCGTTTGGTGTCTATGGCAATAAATGTGGATTTTAAACGTTTAAAAACGTTCGTCGGCACCTAAATTGAAATCTTTGAAAAAATGAATTTAATTGAAAAGTTTTAAATGTCTTGAAGGCCCATGCAAGTCAAAAATGTGTTGTAAGTGTTAAATGATGTGTTGGAACTAAGCTTTACAAAAATGGGCCAAGAATAGCATGGTGTTGGAAATGAAAAGTTTGTAAAACTTAATGAAAATCCAACTTGAAGGTGATTTTTGGCAATTTTGAGGAATTAATGGTGAAATGATGTCAAATGACTTAGTTTATGTTATTACACGTGTTTAGGTTAATTTGATAATTAAGGATTGAAATTTGAATGAAAAGGCGATTCGAAGGATCGAAATCAATCGTTTCGACCCTAAATGGATTTTTACAGACAAATCTCGCATCGTGCGAAGTGTTATTGTTTTAAAGGCCTAGACATGTCTTATATGACATATATGAACTATGTCAAGTGTTGGAATGAAGTTTGAAAGCAAATGACCAAAAATCACAAAGTTGGTAAAATTGAGTTTTAAAGTTGAAATTTTTTCTAAGTGTTGTAATGTTTTGAAATGCCCTCCTATAGGCTATTGCCTTAATAATTTTAAGAAGATAAATGAGCCAGTTAGTATTTTTGTAAAATACTAGGTAGTGAGTTCTAGATGTGGTCTAAATTTGAGCTTAATTGGATGTAAGATGAATGAGTTAAAAATCAGCAAAGGTAGTGTAAAAATCAAAACTCCTGTTTCTGAACATTGCGCCTAGGCGCAATGTTTTGTACTAAACATTACGCCGGGGCCAAGTATACTATTCATGGCCGAGGAGATTTTGCGGACAACGAAGTCTGACGGCGTCGGGGTGAGATTGCTATGCATTTGAAAAAAATTTAAACTTTCAAAAAGCTATATTTTGATATGGGATGATAGAAATAAGTTATATAAACCCGATAATTGATAATAATGATCAATGTAAAGGATGTTAAGGTATAATGTAATAATGATGGGCATGATATAACATGCCTCAAGCTAAGTAAAAGCATGTTAAGGTTTATGAAAAAGGTTGGAAACGAGCTAGGATGTATTATTAACCTATGTAAGGTATAATAAATCAAATGTAAAATAATTAGAGACGAATAGTCGAATATTTATGAGATAAAAAGGTTATAAAAGATGCTATGATCCTATAATGACATATAGGTTCAATGTTGACAGATAAAGTTCGGATTAGCAACCCGATGCGAGGAAGGATAGAAAGAAAGAACGAGAAGCGTAAAGATTATGTATATATAAAGCGTATCAGACAAGTTTTTCAGACTTAAATGTAATGATTGTTCTATGTGAACTATATGATAGTAAACGATGTGAAATGTGTCTTACGTGCAATTATGTGATTTAACTGCTAAATGAAATATGTTACATTTAAGCATAACATGGTAAAGTAAGGAATGCATGACGCATAAATATAAATTGTAAGCATGAAATATGTTATCTGATTGACTTGGTGAGCCTTTGTGGTCACTCTTGCTATGAACTAACATTTTTAGGTAAAGTACGAGAAGGCCGGAGATTCCGGTTAAGCTAAAGGTAAAGAATGTAGATGCATAGATAAGCATGAAGGAAATTTGTTAAGTGTATCTGTGTAATGTTTCTGTAAAGCAGATAAATGTTAAACTTTAAAGGTGATAGGAATGAATGAGTGGTTTGTAAATCCATAGAAATAAATTGTATGTGCGTATTGTTCAAAGTAGATGATGTAATGAGGCAAGATGATTGTATTGTTATAAGTCGAGTATGCTATATAATGAAACTCACATGTATGGTACAGATGTGCTGTAAATAGGAGCATGAATGGAACATATATAAGTAATTAGGGCCATGTATGTATAGTTAACTGATGAAAATTTATTCACAGGTTGTGTTATGCAAATCATAATATATATGGTTATGATAATTGTGATAAACTAGGTCACGATTTATAAATATTTGATCTAAGTTCTAATGAATAGAATGTGAAAGTTGTGATTCTGAGGTAGTTAATGATTGTAAGTTAAATAAAGAAAATTTATGGACTGTATTATGGTCAAATAAATGATTTTAAAGGTTAAATGTTATGTATTAACGCACGAAATCGCCATTATGATGCTTTATGAAGATATAATATGATTTTAAGATTAATAATTATGTTATCCAGATGTAATTAGAAATGAATAAGGGATGTTCTAAATAGTTTAGTAATTAATTAATAAGAAGTACTCTCATTATTAAATAATTAAGTTACTAAATAGTTTAAGAATTGTAATTAATTAATTTAGTTTCTAATTGAATTGAAAATTAAATTAAAACCCTCATCCTAAATAGTTTAGGAGAGTTAACTATATCTATAAATAAGAGAAGTCTTATCATAGATTAAGGTTACATATGCTTTCACAAGAATAGAGAGAGTAATTCATAATTCTCTACATCTAAGAAGTTAGAGAGAGAGAGAATTAGGGCTAGTCACCCATGGTTTGGAGAAACCAAAATTCACTTATTTAATTCATAGATCTCTTGGTGGATCACCTCTAGAGGCTTCACACTTGGGGAGCTAACATTGATATGTGGAATCTAATCGGTGAATTTGAAGTAGAATGCGAAGGATTAAAGGGAGTTGAACTTGTACATGTGGAAGCTTGGTTCTACAAAGGTATAAATCTTTTATCATTCATCAATTAATAATAGTCGCATAAGAAAGATCCTAGTTATTGGTTTGTAGAAAAATTTTAAAATCTAATTTTTCTTGCTTTCATTGCGCTTATATAATTTGATTATATGTATGCTATGTTTTTGCAAACCAACATTAAGTTTGGGAGTATTTGATAACAGTTTTTTATGCCTATTTATTAGATGTTTTTAGACTTAATTATTTGTTAGTTTTTAAGCATTTTAATTAATTTTAGGTCATTTATTTAATTTTATGTATTTTTATTATTTTTAATTTAATTTTGTAGGTAAAATAATCCTTGGTGGCAAATTCATAATTTCTGCAAGTGCTAAGGGCCAAAATTGTAATAAAGCAATTGTTAGGGGCATAATCGTAATTATTCAAAAAAGTTGAGTCGCGCGCCATGCGCGCTAGGGACTTGATAGATCAACAACCGGGAAGAAAATGATGTCGTTCGGGAGTATTTCGCATTAGTAGGTCGCGTAATACGCGGGGAGGATTAATAAGTAGCATATTTGTTCATCAGGCGACGCCGTTTAAGTGATGTAATGGAGGACCGCGCCATGCACAAGCGTTGACCGGTCAAGTGAGCGAAGGACGTGTTTGGCATGCGCATTAATTTCGGAAACAAATTATTCGCGATTTTTAGCATTAATTTGATTCTGAATTGAATTTCTTTTCCACTATTGCTTAGGATTGATATTGTACCCCCTATAAATACGTTATAAGACTTTTATTTTCAGTGCATTAATATACATTAACGTATAATAGCAGAATATTAACATATATTAGAATAGAGTAGATTTATTTTATTAGTTTAGGACTAAATATTCTACGCGAATGATTAATAATTAAAGACGAAGCTTGAGAATTGGATACTGTGATCCGAGTGATAGACGGATATCAAAACACAGATTTGACCCTTTTTTTTTTATATATATATAATTTTGAGATGTTAAATTATTATTATTTAGTTATGAGTTAATCTATTATTAAAATTGCAATTGAACCCAATATGTAGTTTAATTTAATTTATTTTCTTTTTAATTATTGATGATTATATATGAGTTTTTTTATTATATTTAGTGAGTTCATGTATTAATTATCTAGCTAATAATTAATTGGGATAATCTATATGAAATCAAAAGTGGAGTATATGTTTAGATTCGGATATGATAACATGTGAATTTGTTTATTCTTTTTAGGAAGAGTAGTATGATAGTGTATAGGATGGATATATATGTCGTATGTAACATATTGAGAGTTTATTCTTAATGAGTCTATTTTAAGTGGTTTGCATGAACATAAAAGAACTAACTGAAATAAGTTTTCTTATTAATTTTTTATAAAGGTTAATAAATAGTTAAGCATTCTCAGTTAACAATTCTATATAGTTAATTAATTAAAAAGGAAGTGAAGAGATTTAAATAAAGTATTGAAAAAAATTATACTCTTAACTATTTTTAATCTGTTTTAATCCTTTTTATTAGTTTAATCAATTGCGTTTGTTTAATTATAATTAATTTGACAATAAATTAGTGTTTGGTAATAATTATTTTTAATTTCATGTGGGTTCGACACTCGACTTAATCATTATATTACTTGTGGGTCGCGTATACTTACGGGTAAATTCCTATTTAAAATTAGACAAACAATGACCAATTGGCATGAGTCTTGTTTTGGAATCTTCCATGCTAAACTTTTTAGCATCCGGTCAATGTACGTTCATTAGGACAAGCCAAGCATACTTTTAGATCTATCTCTATAGATCTTTATCCCTAAAATATAGGATGTTTCTCTCAAGTCATTCATGAAGAAGTGTTTAGACAACCATATTTTAATTGATTGTAGCATAGGAACACCATTCTCTATCAGTAATTTATCATCAACATATATGTGACGCCCCCAAATCTAGGCCTACATAGCCCAATTTGAGACGCCATAAAATACACAATTTCTAATACAAATAGTACATATAATAGAAATACGGAACTCAATAGTACACAACTAAGTCTTCACTATTATTGTCACACTATATACAACATGTGAACACTACAATAGCTATCTCTCAGACCGTGACTCCATTCCCCTGCTAGACCCAGCTATTCTCTCATTTTCTGAAAAATAATGGAACAAAAGAAAGGGTGAGCTCAAATAACCAAGTAAGAAATATCATGACTAAGATAATGACAAATAAATTATCATTAGCCTTCAACAGTTGAGTTCCTAATTGAATATAATAGACAATAAGCTTTATATCAATAATAGTAGCGGAAAGCAATCCGTTACAAGAATAATGTAGACTATGATGTCTACTCGCGTCTCTCTTTAAGAAAATATCATCAACTCTTATCATCTTAAACACCACTAGTCATGATAATATAAATTTCCAGTTCCTGATTATAATCATTCAAGTCAATAGTTCATCTTTGCATTACGGGCCAAAGATATTCAAATATAGCACCGACGGTAATGATTATACCAGTTTTCAGCATTTGGTCATAATCATACCAACAACAGTTCATCTTTTCCCCACGCCAAAGAGAATATTCACCACATGCCCTAAAAGACACAACAATTATATCGTCTTTATCCTATCATCTGTGCCTCAGGCCACAGATATTCACAACAACATGGTTCTTGATGATTAGAATAACAACCGTGATATAGATGATGAATCAGAAAAAACAGTATGATCAATAAATATAAAAAGTTTATGATTTTTCTTTGTGCAGATTCAAATAATGTCCAAATTGTCAACATGATGTGGACTAAAATTCAAAAATGATATTTAAGATCCACAGTTCAGAATAACAGTTAAGGTTTAATAGAAAGATTTAGAAAAATAGGAAGGTTCAGTTGAAATGATATTAGATGAAGCGCAAACGATTAAAGAATATATAATCATTTCAGGAAACTTTACTAATAAGAGACAAATAAGAAATGAATACGAAGAGTAATTCACCAAACATGCGGTAGTCCGCGTAGTCAGGTTATTCCCACAAATTAATAAGGAATGAATACGAAAGGTTATTCACCAAACATGCGGTAGTCCGTGTAGTCAGATTATTCCCACAAATTAATGTATGGAGATAAATGACACATCTTACGAGTAAGAAAGAAACGATATTATTTTTTAGAATCAAATAATGATAATCCCTTACAATAGTAAGTTTGAATAATGGAAGATGAAAAAGTTATTATCCCTTACCTTAACACGTGACTGGATATTTTTATAATTTAATTAGTAACTACCATATATAATTTTATGGTGTATACCAATTCATATGAAATTATCAAAAATGATTTAATAAAATAAAATAGAATAACTTCAATATAATTGTTGAAGAAAATAATATTTCAAAATAAATATTCCAAATGAAGCTTTTCAAAATGAATCTTCCAAATGAAGAGTCTTCTAAAGGAAGATTTATAAACATCGTGTGATGTGTGTGGTTACTTATATAACTTTTATAAAAAGACTTACTTGGTCAGTACTCGTACACTTACAGATCTTTACAAATACTCAAGATGATTTTAGCACACTCAAAAAGAACTTATACAAAGAAATATTTGGAGAGTGAAAGAAAGAATAAGTAAGGAAGTTTTTTATGAAAAATCCTTAAGTTAATGCCTCTATTTATAGCAAAAAATCTTATCATCACCAAGATTTCCTAATTTAATCCAAACCGTATATTTCAAGATAATGTTTAATCCATACCACTCATTTCATCTTTTAAGATTTCATTAAACTAAACCATTTAATTAAAGATAATCTTTTAATCTATACAATTCAATTTACTTTATATATAAAACAACTAACTTTAAATAAATCAATTAACTTTATATATAAAAACAAATAACTTTATATAATTTATCATAATAAAAACAAATAACTTTATCAATTCAATTATTCAACAATAATTCACAATTATTCATTATTATGGCCAATAGTTGTAAATGCAGTGTAATTGGCTTTTCGAGTTAGATAAACAAAAAAATAAACTAATAATAGAATACAACAGTTTAATCAATATCATAAAAGAGATAACAATAATGCTGAAAATAATTAAGAAAATAACACGTTACTGTGTAATGACAATTATTGATTTAGTAATGTGAATTATTGTGCATATGCTACTGTGCCAATTATCAACTCAATAATATGAATTATTATGCATGTGACAATTATTGGTTCAATAAAGTCAATATAGTACAATAACCACTTTATCAGTTTAATAATATGAAACACTGTGCAATACCGTGTGTTACTGTGCAATACCGTGTGCTACTATGTAATACCGTATGTTACTATTTCTTTACCATCGGGTATTCTAACAGTTCAAGGTGATAGTACCGTTGACTATATTTATTTAGAAAGGTTACGTATGTCGCTTTCTATATCCGACAATAATTCGTTGTGGGGGTCCACCATTATTTTGTTATTTCGGTGCCGTCGTACGAATCGAATATTCCCTGACAAAACGAATATTCTCCTACCAAACGAATATTGTCCAACATAATAAAATTTGCACATAACATCCTTAACTTTTAACCTTATCAATTTAACCACCTACTATTTCAGAAAAAATATATATGAAGAAAAATTAAATTTTGTATTTCATAAAATTCGGGGTCTTACAATATAATACTAGAAATGTAACATCGCTCCCACTAACTTTCTTGTACACACAATGTTCATCCTCGTTTCTAATAAAATCAAATTCTTTGATTGTCAACGGTTGTTCCATCTTCGAAAAGCTTGCTTTAATCCATAAATGTATCGTTGTAGCTTATAGACTTGATTTATTCTAACATTTGAAACAAAACCCTTCGGTTGTATCATATATACATCATCTTCTAGTTTTCCATTGAGGAAGGTCGTTTGCACGTCCATTTATCAGATTTCGTAGTCATGATAAGTTACAATTGCAAGCAAAATTTAAATAGATTTGAGCATCGCTACTAGTGAGAAGGTTTCGTCATAGTTAACACATTTTCTTTGTTTGAAACATTTTGCAACTAGTCGGACCTTATAGGTCTCTATCTTGCCGTATGTTCCAGTCTTTCTCTTAAAGACCTATTTGCACCCAATAGGCTTAATGCCCTTAAGTGGAGTAACCAAAGTCCATACTTAGTTCTCATACATGGAGTCCATCTCGGATTTCATAACTTCTAGCCATTTCTCCGAGTCTTTACTACCCATTGCCTCTTCGTAAGTCAATGGATCATCATCATCTATAATGCGTACCTCATCATAGTCTTCTATGATAAATCAATACATGTCAGGTATCTTTGGTACTCTTCCAGATTTACAAATAGGTAATGGTACAGTATTTCTTTTACTTGGTTAGGTACCTCACCTTAATCTGTAGTGTTTTGCGATTCTTAAACTTCTTAATAATTTACTTTACTCCTACTGACTCCTTCAAGGATAAACTTATTTTTCAAGAAGGAAGCATGTTTCACGACAAACACATTTTGATTAGTTGGATGATAAAAGTAATATCCTAAACTTTCTTTAGGATATCCCACAAATTTACACTAGTCGGATCTTTTCTCTAGCTTATCATTCTCAAATCTTTTGACATGAGCTAAACAACTCCAAATCTTAACATGCTTAAAACTGGGTTTTCTCCCTATCCATAACTCATAAGGTGTCTTTGGGACAGATTTAAAAGGTGTCTTGTTAAGTAAGTATGCAGCCGTTTCTAGGGCATATCTGATAATGAGATTTTATACCTATTTATTTTATATTTTTAGACTTAATTATTTGCTAGTTTTTAAGTATTTTAAGTTATTTTAGGTAATTTATTTAATGTTATATGTTTTTATTATTTTTATTTATTTTTAATTAGTTTATATTTTATTTTATAGGAAAATTATCCTTGATGGCATAACGGTAATTAAAGCAAAGTGATGGCAATCTGGTAAGTAAATGGAAATCAGATGGCAATCCTTGTTTTTCTTAATTGGTTCACCTTGTTAGCCTTTATCGTGGGGAATATATAAAGATGAAGACCAACGGCACAAAACAAATTTACACGTTGGAGGAAAGAAGTAGATTACTAAAAATCGGCACAACCAACGATTTGTTAATTCCAAGCTAAAAGGAAATATTTTGAATTTGAATACAGATAACTTGAAATATATTAAAGTTAATCATGGAAAAGATCTCAGCTGATTTGATATGAGATAAGAAAAAATTCAATCACAAAAAATCGGCTTATTAATTTCAAGCTGATAAAAGGAAGGTTTTCTTCGAAATCAGACAACTTGAAACAGATTTAGAAAATATCCCAACAATTACATGAATATCTTTGGTACGGTGGGAATTAAAGGATATTCATAGGCATGATCCGAATCTCATCATTTTTCCTTGAAGTTTGTGTTTTGATGTCAACTATATATATAAAGATAGCATTTTCTAAAGTCAAATATTAGAAAGTTTTATAAGGTGAATCAATTAATAAGCTGACAACTTTGAACTAGTTATATAGTTTTAACTTTAAATTAAACGAACAAAGCATGGAATTGAGAAAATATATTAGGCTCCATTTTCTAGGCTCACGTTCATTTCAAGTTAATAATGTTAGGAATAGACCTGTGAGAAAACGACATTTTAGTAGGAAAAGGGCATGCAACATGCACGACACCAAAATTTTCGGACAAATATTTTGTCTGCGTGATATTGAATATGAACTTGTGGTGTGTGGTGTATGTATGCTTTTGGAGATTTTTCAGTTGTAATTTTAAAATACCTCAAAAACTATATACCGGACTATTTTCAATAAAACTGTTAGCATTATAAAATATTACTCTACACGTTCGAAAAAAAAAATCATTTTTTGAGTTTCTTTTTAATCTATTTTACTTATAAATATATTGAGTATTTAGTTTAACATCAATTGAACTAAAGAATATTGATCGTATCAATTAAACTATCAATAGAAGAACTCAAATCCTTTTATGAACCTAAGAAAGAAGAAGAAAATAGATGATACTCTTTTTTGTATGATAAAATAAGAGGCAATAACTACAAAATTCAATATTTTCTTAAAATAATTAACCTTTTATAAAAGAGTAAAATACAGTGACACTCCATGTAGATAACCATAGTAGCACTCACCTCTCCTCTAATTTTTTAATTAACAGTTAGTACCCCTGCAAGTTTTTAGAGTTGACTAAATAGATAAAACTACATATTTACCCTTGTATGTTATCAAATTTTAATTTCTGAATAATATATATATGTTTAATTATCCTTTTTTTAATACAATATATTTTAATTATAGTTTTATTTGCAATTAAGGCTATCTCATTCAAATTGCTAGTAACTTATAAAAAAAAACTAATTTAGTTTAATTAATTTTTGGATAAGTGATACGAATATTAATAATTTTAAATGAAATAATTAATGGAGTTGTTCTAATTAGAGTGATTGAGTATGTTGATAGTTTAGTTTTTGGTGTTTAATAACAAAAATTATTATTTGAATTCTTAGTTTCATATTATGATTTTTATATGTTAAATTTTCTCGAGTATATGTCAAAACTTGGGATGTTTATGACTTTGATTATAATTTTTAGTATACAGTTGGTGTTGTTTTTGTGCAATATTGAATAAAAGAAAATATAATAATATTTATTACTACTTCTATATTGTAAAAAGATTTTTCTTTTAATATATTTTTTCTTTTTTTTTTAGTAACAACATTTGTCATTTTTACTATAAATACTTATGCTTATAGTAAAAATGACAAATGTTTAGTTTGTTTTACATAAATTTTAATATTTGAAAATAATAATTATAATTTATTTTTGTGTTAATTTGTACTTTTTATGTGTATTAAAATTTTACTTTGTAATAAAAAAAAATATATTTGAATGTATATTATGTAAATTTTAATCTTTGAGACATTTAATTAGCAGAAGATGTATGACTTTATTTTCTTGATAAAGTGAATTTTTTTTTTTTGACATTTATGTTATTTATTGCACAAGTTCACTATTTTATTAATTAAATCAAGTTAAGTAAAATTTATAATATACAAATTTATATTTAGTGGATATATTAAACATTATAACTTGAAGGGTATACTAGACATTATATTAAAAATATTTTTTGGATATTAGTTGGTCAATCACGTTATGGGTAATGAATATTACATATTGTAGACTAAAGGGGTACTGACTGTTACTTGTATACTCTACAAATTTTAGTTGTTGGTTTACGATAAAATTAAAATAGAAATTATATTTTTACTTGAAAAAATGGAAAAGACTCATTCTAATTATAAACAAAAATTACTAGTAAAAGGCTAGTTATTTGGCCTCACTCTAACTGCATTCTTTGTGATCAGAATATGGAATCCTTCCACCATCTTTTCTTTGAATGTTTTTTCTCAAGTATGTTGTTAAGGAAAGTTTTCGCTTATCATGGCTGGTTGGTGTTCCAACTGATTGGGACTCATTAATTTTGCTAATTCAAAACTCTCAGCTAGACAAAACTTGTCCCATATTGGATCTCCCTTATTATTGGCACGGTAAGTGAAGATGTCATTTTCCATTATTGAAGGCACTGACCATTTCAATTGTAAAGGGTTCATGATAATATAACACCTTTCCTTGGGAATTGAGAACTATTTTTCTATTGCTCCATATTGACATGTAGCGTAAAGTATGTTGCGAAGAGTATGGTACAATTTGGCGTGGTAAGAAGTTTAAATCACACATGAAATTGTTTAGGTGTAATTTGACAAATTCAAAACCGCACATGAAATCACTTATGATTGGTACGGTGCAGTTTTAAAATATGCGGTGCAGTTTCATTTGGTGTTATTCGAATTCAAAACCAATTGAACATGTATGTACTGAAAAATATATTTTCTATAAAAAAAAATGAGAGTTGTGTTAGGTTACAATTTTAAAAACAAACCAAATTAAAGTTGAGGTATAGAAATGTAAAATCTCATGCACCAAGTCTGTAATAAACACTCATTTGTAATAAGCAGTTCTGCATTAAATAAGTCTCCAATAAAAATCCATTTGTTAAAACATTAATTTTCTAAAAACCTAACAAAAAAATTTCAAATAGTCAAATACCACACTACTGATTACACATAAAAAAAAATAGCAAATAAGAAATGATCAAAGACGACCATTTTCTTAAGTGAATCAGTTCCAATTTTCATAAATGGCCAAAAAAATGTCATTTTGGCTTATGTAACTTTAATATATATATATATA
Organism: Hedera helix; assembly: GCA_947179155.2. Classification (NCBI taxonomy): domain Eukaryota; kingdom Viridiplantae; phylum Streptophyta; class Magnoliopsida; order Apiales; family Araliaceae; genus Hedera; species Hedera helix. The sequence goes on along the minus strand of OX359275.1, from coordinate 21,537,936 downwards.
ATAAATATTATTGATGTGGTGCGATAGACTGCAAAACCTGAAATCAAACCGTATATGCAGTTTATAATATGATTAGTTAGAATTATTTTGAAGAATTAGAGCCGAACAACAAGGAGTGTATGAGGACCCGATTGTAACGGAGCCCGAGTTAAATGTAACAGTTAAATTTATGTATTTATTCTTGCACTCTAGGTTTGACCATTTGGTTTATTTGATGGATCGAATAAACCATACTAGAATAAAAGTCCATAATCAATCCAAGTAGAATATAGTATTTTATATATACATGCTTAATATATATTTATTATATATAATCCAAACATGTTTCACATGTTAAATAATATAACGCGTATTTATATATATATATATATATATATATATATATATATATATGTGTGTGTGTGTGTGTGTGTGTGTGTGTGTGTGTGTGTGTGTGCGCGCGCGCACACACACTAAACAAGATGAGACAATTAATATTAACAAACCCCTCATGATGTAGAATAAATATTATTTATAAAATTAATTAAAAGGTTTAATTCAATTAAATAAAATTAGAATAGTTCTAATTTATTTATTCTACTACTCATAATATTAAGTTGTAACGTTCAAAGATATTTATTAAAAATATCGAACGTCGCCTTCTAGCATGGTAAAACGACAGAGTATCAAATAATCATTATAAGTTTGTTATGTCACACAAGACTTATATTAATTTTTTAAGATACTGTTTTATCACATTTTATGCTTATAAAAGAATTGAATGATGCTGTTTTGTTGTGTCACACAAGGACAATGTTTTTCTCTTCACTTATATGAAAGTGCTAGGTCATACTTAACGTGGATAATTTTGATTAGGATGTGTCACACATGATCATAATAATCTAAGAGGTAAAATAAAATGAGTTATATGTTGATGTAATTGACAAAGTGTTGTCTACCTATTTATTTATATATAGTTTGTTGTGCCACACAAGGCTATATACATTTGAAATATGATCCTTATTCTCATTAGCAAATCTTTAACTAGATTTATCGAACTATATATAAAGGATAATATAATTTGATAAAAATAGTGGGAGACACCATTTTAAATAAAGACCTAATTTATTTTGGTAATTAATAAAATAAATGCATGATAATGTTGTTATTAATTCACTTAAAGAATATTGTTATATTTAATTCACTAACACTGCATAGCATATTGGATGCTAACAATTAATCGAACCGAATTGTTCGAATTGATTAAACAAATTTAAGAATAGTTCTAAATGCTGAAAAGCTAGTGAATGTCCTTAATTTGCCTATTCCTGCAAACGTTGCAGACTAAGCCTCTAAGGAAGAGATTGCTATTTTAAATGGCAAGATGATGAAAATGTGGCTCAATGCATCATGCTCGCATCCATAAGTATCGAGTTACAGCATCAACACGAGAAAATGGATGCACCTACTACATTGCTGCACATTCAATAGTTGTATAGTGAGCAAAGTAGGTCAACTAGATATAAGATATCTAAGAAGCTCTTCCGATCTATAATAACCAATGACACTACAGTAAAAGACACGTGTCCTAAAGATGATCAATTGGATTGATCAATTAGGACACCATGTTTTGTCAGGGATGGAGAGTTGAGTCAAGATTTGATCTTGCAGTCACTCACTGACTCTTATTCGCAATTTATTGTGGACTTCAAACATTAATAAGCTAGACGTCAGTTTAACTAATTTGCTTAAATATGTTGAAGACTGTTGAGAGTCACTTTTCTTCCTAGAAAAACCAAGTCTTACTCGTAGATGAATCTTCTACGCGGAGAACGATGGCCAAAGGTATTTTTGAGGAGGCAAAAAGAGTATAAGGCAAAAGAAAGACACTAATTGAAGGACATAAATAAAAGTGATCTCGAGGGCAAATAAGTTTGCTTTTATTGCGATAAGTTGGGACAATAGAAGAACAACTGCAAGAGAGTTGCAGTATTTAATCAGAAGAAGTTTGGAAAAGCTTTTACTGCAGATATAGAATTGTTCATAATGAAATAGAACTTTCTATAAGTCAAGTTCTACTTAGGTATTAGATACCGACTGGTGCTCTCATATACATAAGTTGTTGCAGAGACTAAGAAGAATTACAAAGCTAAACAAATGATAAGTAATCTTGTGCATGTCTACTCTGATACCAATTGTAACGTACCGAAATCCCTACGTTCCTTAATTCTATCCATTCAATTCTGGAGTTCATAATCATTAATCTTAAAATTAAATTATATTATCCTCAATCATCTTAACGACAATTTCATGCATTAAAATATAACTTTTAACCTTTAAAGACATTAATTGACCATAATGCGGTCCATAAATCTGTTTATTTATCTTAAAATCATCATCTTGCCTCATGATCGTAACGTTCACTTACTATTCATTAGAATCCAGGTCAAACATTATTAATTGTGACCTAGTCTATTACAATTATAAAAATCATATAATTTGTAATTCAACTTAACATCACATGTGAATATATTCATTATATATCTCTGTCATATATAAAACTCTGCTTACCTCATGCCTGCTCCGTATCTAATCCCGTTTACATACAATCATCCATCGTATATATATACATACATGTATCTGTCTATACATATCTGTACCATATATAGAAGTTTATTATATATAAAACTCGATTATCAAATAATACCTTCTTGGGGTAACATGTCCCAATCCAATATAAGAGTGCATTAGCATATTAAATGACAACTCGAAAATCCCTGGCCAGGGTTGAATGAAATTAGAAAGTAGTTTTTAATTTACATTAACTAGAATTGTGCATTTGTGAATTGAAATGCATATGATCAAATAAATAAGACTTGACAGAAATTCCATGTCTTATATTTGATTGAGACATTGTATAGTAGAAGGATTGAATTGTACGGTAACTATTCACTGAAAGGTTCTTTGACGATCAAATGTTAAAATCTATATTATCTGGAATATCGATTAATCGCTAAGGGGGCTTACCCTTATTGTGGAATATATATTTATTCTGAATTAAAGAGTTAACTCGTAACAAATGAATTAGAATTATTCTAATATATTTATTATACAACCGGTTTAATCTGGAGAACCTAAAGGGTCACACCAGAAAAGATTAATATTTATTTTAGAAGCGGACGGCATAATCGTAATGATAAATTAAGTGTAAGACCCCGAATTTTATGAAATACAAAATTTAATTTTTCTTCATATAGATATTTTTTTTTAAACAGTAAGTGGTTAAATTAACAAAATTGAAAGTTAAGGATGTTATGTGCAAATTTTATTTTGTCGGACAATATTCGCTTTGTCGGGGAATATTCGTTTGGTCGGGGAATATTCGTGCCGTACGACGGCGCCGAAATAATAAATTATTGGTGGACCCCACAACGGAATATTTGTCGGATATAGAAAACGACAGAAGTAACCTTTTTAAATAAAAATAGTCAACGGAACTGTTAAAATACCAGTGATAAAAGAATAGTAGCATACGGTAGTTTATGGTATTTTCTGTAGCACACGGTACTCTACAGTAACACACGGTATTGCATAGTGTCTCATATTATTGGTCTGATAATTGACACCGTAACTGTTACGCATCATTTCATCGATAATTGTCACTGCATAATATTTTATATTATCAATTCAATAATTGTTGTTACACAGTATTTTGCATTATTGATTTAATAATTGTCATTACACTGTATTTTATATCATTGAGTCAATAATTGTTGTTGCACTGTTTTTAAAATTATTGAACCTAATAATTGTCACAGTAACATATGCACAGTAATTCACATTATTGAATCAATAATTGTCATTACACAGTAACGTATGCTTTATTTTACATTATTGTTATCTCTATTATGATGTTATTTAAACAGTTGTATTTCATTAATTTATTGACTTGATATCTAAGAGCTAACTATACTGTATTTATAACAATTAGTCATAATAATTGAATTGATAAAGTTATTTGTTTATAATATAAAGTTAGGTGATTATTAGGTGATATGAAATGAATGGTGTAGATTAAAGTGTGAATTATTGTTGAATAATTGAATTGATTTGTTTATAATATAAAGTTAGGTGATTATTAGGTGATATGAAATGAATGGTGTAGATTAAAGTGTGAATTATTGTTGAATAATTAAATTGATTTGTTTATAATATAAAGTTAGGTGATTATTAGGTGATATGAAATGAATGGTGTAGATTAAAGATAATATAATATTTGAAATGGATGGTGTAGATTAAAAGGTGATCTTTAAATGAATGGTTTAGATTAAATGAATGATAAGATTTTTGGCTATAAATAGAAGCCTTAACTTAAGGATTTTTCATAAACTTCCTTACTTGTTCTTTCTTTCTCTCTCTAAATACTTCTTGTGAAAGTTCTCTCTAAGTGTGCTTAAGTCATCTTGAGTATTTGTGAAGATCTATAAGTATACGTGTACTGTTCAAGTTAATCAACCTCATTTAAATCAATATCCAGTCACGTGTTACGGTAAGGGATACCATCTTTTTCATCTTCCATTATTCAAACATACTATGGTAAGGGATTATCATTATTTGATTCTCGATAATAATATTGTTTCTTCCTTACTCATAAGACGTGCCTCTTATTTTCATGTATTAAATTGTGGGAATAACCTTACGGAGCGGATTGCCGCCTGTTGGTGAATAACCTTTCGTATTCATTCATTATTAATCTCTGAGAATAACCTTACGGAGCGGATTGCCGCCTGTTTGGTGAATAACTCTTTGTACTCAAATTCTATTAAATTGTGGGAATAACCTTACGGAGCGGATTGCCGCCTGTTGGTGAATAACCTTTCGTATTCATTCATTATTAATCTCTGAGAATAACCTTACGGAGCGGATTGCCGCCTGTTTGGTGAATAACTCTTTGTACTCAAATTCTATTAAATTGTGGGAATAACCTTACGGAGCGGATTGCCGCCTGTTGGTGAATAACCCTTTGTATTAATTTCCTTCACCTTTTGTTAATCAAACCTGCTACGGTAAGGGATATTATTTTCTTTCATACTCCTAAATCGAAATTTATTATGGAACTATTGCTTCTATAATTCCTGAAAATATTATATGTTCCATAATAGTTGAACTTCATTATTTCAACTGAACCTTCCTATTTACGTGAACCTTTCTATTGAATTGTAACCGTTATTCTGAACTGTGGATCTTGAATTTCACTCCACATCATGTTGACAATTTGGACATTATTTGAATCTGTACAAAGTAAACTTCCGATACTTATTGTTATCCTATTTCTTCTGTTCATCATTTATATCATTCTAATCATCCAAAAATCAAGCTGTTGTGAATATCTGTGGCCGGGGGCACAGATGTGATATATTTGTTGAACAGATGATAGGTTAAAGGCGATATAATAGGTTAAAGGCGATACATCTGTTCGGTGTCTTTTATGGCACGTGGTGAATGTTCTCTTTGGCCCGTAGTGCAAAGATGAACTGTTGTTTGGTATGATTATGACCAAAGGCTGAATCTGGTATAATCATGACCGTTGGTGCTATATTGAATATCTTTGGCCCGTAGTACAAAGATGAACTGTTGATGTGCATGATTATGATCAGGAACTGTGAATTTGTTTTATCTTGACTAATGATATTTCAGATGATAAAAGTTGATGATGTTTTTCCTAAAAAGAGAACCGAGTGGACATTATAGTCTGCATTATTTTTCTAATAGATTACTCATTCCGCTGATATTATTGATCTGAACGTTGTTTAAGAATTTAACTGCAGTTTTTGATATAAACCTTGTAGTCTATTGTATTCTATCAAGAACTCAACTGTTGAAGACTAATGATAATTTATTCGTCATTATCTTAGTCATGATATTCTTTACTGGGCTATTTGAGCTCACCCTTTCTTTTGTTCCATTGTTTTTCAACAGGAGATGAAAACATAACAGGGTCTAGCCGGGGAATGGAGTGAGGGTCCGAGGAATAGTTATCATAGTCTTCACGTTTTGTAAAATAGTGTGGCAATAATAGTGAAGACTTAGTTGTGTATTATTATACACTGTATTGTTGTACGTTGTGCTTTGTTGTAATAATTTTGTTGTAGTATTTTGACGACTCAAGTTTGGGCTGTGTGGGCCCAGATTTGGGGGCGTCACAGTTGGTATCAGAGCCATATAACGAAGAGCCCCGAGCCTCTCGCTGGTGACTTCCTAGGGAAAGGGGATGCACCGAAGCCAGACTCTCCGTAGGGGACGCCTATAGTACAGGTGGCAAACTGATAGGTACCATTGTGAGGTGCTGTCCCTATGGTGGGATGAGAGTCACAGTTGGCATCAGAGCTTAGGGATATGGTCTTTAATGGAGATCTGGGGTTAGAACTAGGAGGGGAGAGACGAATAGAATCAATCACTAGTGTGTCCTACCTAAATTAGATTTATTTTTATCTAATGAATCGATTTGAATGTAGGAACATGAAGAGATGAGTCAGTTTATTTGAACTAACATTTATTTGGTGACCACAGTTAATTATGGCATCTGGAAATCAGGAGGTTAACTATGAAATTACCGAAACAAATGTAGCTGCAAAACAAGAGGCGACGAATAATCTTCTTACAAACTCAGAGTTGAATCATTTGCCTAAGGCAAAAATTATGCGTGTTCTATCCAGTAAGGATGAAGGTGAAAGCTCTGCTACAGTCGTTCCAGATCCATTCTTAGAAGCAATTAAAGGAAGTAACGAACTTGCGGAAATTATTGCCTTTAATTTACTCACTAATTGGGAGAGTGATATCACCTGGTTATGCTCTATAACAAAGGATCAGAATATATGGACTTTTCATATTAGTCTTTGGGATTTATGGTGTTCCAGCTATGATTTCCAAGATTATTTAAAAATGATGTTTCTATACTTTTGGGCGTTACAATTTAGAGGAATTCAGGTTAAGTTAGTCACTATCGTGGAAACTGCAGTCTATCGAAAATACTATTTTAATGGAAATCATTGGTACCTTACTACTGATGAAGTTGATGAACCCGAGAAACAGTTTGCTAGAAAATTATTCAGTGGTATTCCCATGGTTGAAATACGTGAAGATCCGAATGAAGTATTCGGGATTCGATTTGACGATAACAGTCAAGAAACCGAATGAGGTGATAACCGGTAAGCTATTCATAAATTCTCGTGAAGTCTATGCCATATTAGATACTGGCTCTATCCACTCTTTTATCTCACCTATATGTACTCAACGTTTAAATTTGACTATTGAAAACTTAAATCTTGTCTTATCAGTTGAAACCTCATTGGGAGAAATACCTATTACATTTACTATCTATAAATCTTGCCTAGTTCAAATCAACAACCTCACATTACCTGTTGACCTTATTTCTTTGGAGATGCGTGAATTTGATGTGATTTTAGGAATTGATTGGTTGACTACCCATCATGCTAAAATTGATTGTTTTCATAAAATTATTAGTTTTCATATTCCTAATCAACCTGTCATGCAAATTCAAGCAACTAAACCATTGAAATCTATAACTGTTATTTCTAGCCATAAAGCCATTCGTTTATTGAAAAACGGATGTCAAGCCTTTTTAGCTCATGTCACTGATTTGAACAAAAACACGTCAAACTTGAATGATATTCCCATTGTTAATGAGTTTCCTGATGTTTTTTCTGAGGAACTTTCTGGCTTACCCCAAACCGTGAAATTGAATTTTGTATCGATCTTGAACCCGGCACTAAGCCCATTTTTAAAGTCCCATACCAAATGGCCCCCATAGAACACCAAGAGTTGAAAGTTTAATTACTAGATATCAGTATCATTCATTCTAGTACAAAACTTATATCGAGCGAGGAATGCGAGAAGAGTTTTCAAGAACTCAAGAAGAGACTGGTTTTAGCTCCTGTTCTGACCATACCATCAGGATCAGGAGAATTTGTTATTTACAGCGATGCTTCTGGCAAAGGTCTAGGCTGTGTCCTTATGCAACATGGAAAGGTTATAGCCTACGCCTCTCGACAACTCAAAGATTATGAGAAAAATTATCCTACTCATGATCTAGAGTTGGCAGCAGTCGTTTTCGCGTTGAAGATCTGGAGACACTACTTGTACGGAGAAAAAGTGGATATCTATACGGATCATAAAAGTCTCAAGTATTTCTTCACCCAGAAGGAACTCAACATGCGACAACGACGTTGGCTTGAACTGTTAAAGGATTATGACCACACAATCCAGTATCACCCGGGAAAGGCGAACGTTGTAGCTGACGCTTTGAGCAGAAAATCTTATGCAAGTACAAGTGCACTGCTGACAACACAAAAGTGTATTTTGTACGACTTGCAAAAGATGGAGATAGAGCTAAAGACACCAGGGACCCACTCGAAGATTGCTCACGTGCGAGTAGAACCAACTTTAATCGATAAAATTAAAGCTGCTCAAGCTACCGATCCGGAACTGATAAACATGATAAAGAAAGTACAAGAAGGTGCCATTCCCGAAGCAAGAATCGACGAGAAAGGAATACTTCGAGTCAACTCTCGACTCTGTGTTCCTAACGATCCTGAATTAAAGCATAAAATCATGATGGAGGCACACAACACGCCGTTTGCAATCCACCCAGGAGGTACCAAGATGTATCGAGATCTTCGACATACATTTTGGTGGAACAATATGAAAAGAGAGATTGCAGAGTTTATCTCAAAGGTGCCTAACTTGTCAACGTGTCAAGGCAGAGCATCAAGTTCCTAAAGGTCCATTACAATCACTTGAAGTTCCCGAATGGAAGTGGGAACACATCAATATGGACTTCGTGACGGGTCTTCCAAAAGTTTCTCAAGGCTTAGATGCAATTTGGGTGATCGTAGATAGATTGACCAAATCTACTCATTTCTTGCCTATACGAGAAAACTTTTCACTTGAACGTCTTGCCGGTATGTACATAAATAAGATCGTGAGATTGCATGGCATGCCAGTTTCCATAGTTTCTGATCGAGATCCTAGATTCACTTCACGCTTTTGGATCAGTCTACAAAAAGCTATGGGCACTGAACTACGTTTAGTTCTGCATACCATCCTCAAACGGACGGACAATCGGAAAGGACGATCCAGACCCTCGAAGATCTTTTGAGACTTTGTGTATTAGACTTCAAAGGAAGTTGGGATAAGTACTTGCCATTGGTGGAATTTTCTTACAACAACAGTTACCAAGCAAGCATAGGCATGGCTCCATTCGAGGCTTTGTATGGAAGGAAGTGTCGCTCTCCAATATGTTGGAATGAGGTAGGAGAAGCAAAATTGTTGGGACCCGAGTTGGTACGCTTGACGACCGAAAAGATCCAAATGATCCGACAACGAATACAGACCGCACAAGAACGACAAAAGAGTTATGCTGATCTTCATCGGAGAGACGAAAGTTTCAACGTCGGAGATCATGTATTCTAACGTGTTTCTCCATGGAAAGGGGTTACGAGATTCGGAAAGAGAGGAAAGCTCAACCCTCGATTTATTGGCCCATTTGAAATCCTCGATCGAATAGGAACCGTAGCCTACAGACTAGCCCTACCACCAAGTATGTCTCGCATCCATAACGTTTTTCACATATCTATGTTACGTAAATATGTGAAGGACCCAAACCACGTCATTGAGTTAGAACCAGACGTTATAGCAGAGGATTTAACATACGAGGAGGTACCTGTTAAGATCCTGGATAAGAAGGAGCAGATCCTACGCTCAAAGGTTATACCTCAAGTTAAGGTTTTATGGAGGAACCAAGATACTGAGGAAATGACATGCGAGCTAGAATCTGAGATGAAATCTAAGTATCCTTACCTCTTCGATATGTCAGGTACGTCAATTTCGGGGACGAAATTTCATAAGGAGGGGAGGTTGTAAGACCCCGAATTTTATGAAATACAAAATTTAATTTTTCTTCATATAGATATTTTTTTTTAAACAGTAAGTGGTTAAATTAACAAAATTGAAAGTTAAGGATGTTATGTGCAAATTTTATTTTGTCGGACAATATTCGCTTTGTCGGGGAATATTCGTTTGGTCGGGGAATATTCGTGCCGTACGACGGCGCCGAAATAATAAATTATTGGTGGACCCCACAACGGAATATTTGTCGGATATAGAAAACGACAGAAGTAACCTTTTTAAATAAAAATAGTCAACGGAACTGTTAAAATACCAGTGATAAAAGAATAGTAGCATACGGTAGTTTATGGTATTTTCTGTAGCACACGGTACTCTACAGTAACACACGGTATTGCATAGTGTCTCATATTATTGGTCTGATAATTGACACCGTAACTGTTACGCATCATTTCATCGATAATTGTCACTGCATAATATTTTATATTATCAATTCAATAATTGTTGTTACACAGTATTTTGCATTATTGATTTAATAATTGTCATTACACTGTATTTTATATCATTGAGTCAATAATTGTTGTTGCACTGTTTTTAAAATTATTGAACCTAATAATTGTCACAGTAACATATGCACAGTAATTCACATTATTGAATCAATAATTGTCATTACACAGTAACGTATGCTTTATTTTACATTATTGTTATCTCTATTATGATGTTATTTAAACAGTTGTATTTCATTAATTTATTGACTTGATATCTAAGAGCTAACTATACTGTATTTATAACAATTAGTCATAATAATTGAATTGATAAAGTTATTTGTTTATAATATAAAGTTAGGTGATTATTAGGTGATATGAAATGAATGGTGTAGATTAAAGTGTGAATTATTGTTGAATAATTGAATTGATTTGTTTATAATATAAAGTTAGGTGATTATTAGGTGATATGAAATGAATGGTGTAGATTAAAGTGTGAATTATTGTTGAATAATTAAATTGATTTGTTTATAATATAAAGTTAGGTGATTATTAGGTGATATGAAATGAATGGTGTAGATTAAAGATAATATAATATTTGAAATGGATGGTGTAGATTAAAAGGTGATCTTTAAATGAATGGTTTAGATTAAATGAATGATAAGATTTTTGGCTATAAATAGAAGCCTTAACTTAAGGATTTTTCATAAACTTCCTTACTTGTTCTTTCTTTCTCTCTCTAAATACTTCTTGTGAAAGTTCTCTCTAAGTGTGCTTAAGTCATCTTGAGTATTTGTGAAGATCTATAAGTATACGTGTACTGTTCAAGTTAATCAACCTCATTTAAATCAATATCCAGTCACGTGTTACGGTAAGGGATACCATCTTTTTCATCTTCCATTATTCAAACATACTATGGTAAGGGATTATCATTATTTGATTCTCGATAATAATATTGTTTCTTCCTTACTCATAAGACGTGCCTCTTATTTTCATGTATTAAATTGTGGGAATAACCTTACGGAGCGGATTGCCGCCTGTTGGTGAATAACCTTTCGTATTCATTCATTATTAATCTCTGAGAATAACCTTACGGAGCGGATTGCCGCCTGTTTGGTGAATAACTCTTTGTACTCAAATTCTATTAAATTGTGGGAATAACCTTACGGAGCGGATTGCCGCCTGTTGGTGAATAACCTTTCGTATTCATTCATTATTAATCTCTGAGAATAACCTTACGGAGCGGATTGCCGCCTGTTTGGTGAATAACTCTTTGTACTCAAATTCTATTAAATTGTGGGAATAACCTTACGGAGCGGATTGCCGCCTGTTGGTGAATAACCCTTTGTATTAATTTCCTTCACCTTTTGTTAATCAAACCTGCTACGGTAAGGGATATTATTTTCTTTCATACTCCTAAATCGAAATTTATTATGGAACTATTGCTTCTATAATTCCTGAAAATATTATATGTTCCATAATAGTTGAACTTCATTATTTCAACTGAACCTTCCTATTTACGTGAACCTTTCTATTGAATTGTAACCGTTATTCTGAACTGTGGATCTTGAATTTCACTCCACATCATGTTGACAATTTGGACATTATTTGAATCTGTACAAAGTAAACTTCCGATACTTATTGTTATCCTATTTCTTCTGTTCATCATTTATATCATTCTAATCATCCAAAAATCAAGCTGTTGTGAATATCTGTGGCCGGGGGCACAGATGTGATATATTTGTTGAACAGATGATAGGTTAAAGGCGATATAATAGGTTAAAGGCGATACATCTGTTCGGTGTCTTTTATGGCACGTGGTGAATGTTCTCTTTGGCCCGTAGTGCAAAGATGAACTGTTGTTTGGTATGATTATGACCAAAGGCTGAATCTGGTATAATCATGACCGTTGGTGCTATATTGAATATCTTTGGCCCGTAGTACAAAGATGAACTGTTGATGTGCATGATTATGATCAGGAACTGTGAATTTGTTTTATCTTGACTAATGATATTTCAGATGATAAAAGTTGATGATGTTTTTCCTAAAAAGAGAACCGAGTGGACATTATAGTCTGCATTATTTTTCTAATAGATTACTCATTCCGCTGATATTATTGATCTGAACGTTGTTTAAGAATTTAACTGCAGTTTTTGATATAAACCTTGTAGTCTATTGTATTCTATCAAGAACTCAACTGTTGAAGACTAATGATAATTTATTCGTCATTATCTTAGTCATGATATTCTTTACTGGGCTATTTGAGCTCACCCTTTCTTTTGTTCCATTGTTTTTCAACAGGAGATGAAAACATAACAGGGTCTAGCCGGGGAATGGAGTGAGGGTCCGAGGAATAGTTATCATAGTCTTCACGTTTTGTAAAATAGTGTGGCAATAATAGTGAAGACTTAGTTGTGTATTATTATACACTGTATTGTTGTACGTTGTGCTTTGTTGTAATAATTTTGTTGTAGTATTTTGACGACTCAAGTTTGGGCTGTGTGGGCCCAGATTTGGGGGCGTCACATTAAGTATATTTAATTTATACTATAGTGATAGAATAAATTAAATAGCTTAATATTTATAGTTTAGTATTTTAGAAATACTAATTATAAATTAATAAGAGGAGTCGTATTATTATTATTATTATTATTATTATTATTATTATTAGTATTATTATTTAGTTCCTAAATGGTTTTGGATTTAATTAATAAGTAATAGTATTATTGTAAATAATTAAGGTCTTAAATGATTTAGGAATTGTAATTATAATAATTAATTAAGTTAGTAAATAGTTTAGTAATTAATTAATAAGAAGTACGCTCATTATTAAATAATTAAGTTACTAAATAGTTTAAGAAGTGTAATTAATTAATTTAGTTTCTAATTGAATTGGAAATTAAATTAAAACCATAATTCTAAATAGTTTAGGAGGGTTGACTATATCTATAAATAAGATGAGTCTTATCATAGATTAAGGTTACACATACTTTCACAAGAATATAGAGAGTACTTCATAATTCTCTACATCTAAAAAGTTAGAGAGGGAGAGAGAGAGAGAATTATGGCTAGTCACCCATGGTTTGGAAAAATCAAAATTCATTTCTTTAATTCATAGATCTCTTGGTGGATCACCTCTAGAGGATTCACACTTGGGGAGCTAACATTAATCTGTGAAATCTAATCGGTGAATTTGAAGTAGAATGCGAAGGCTTAAAGGGAGTTGAACTTGTACCTATGGAAGTTTGGTGCTGAAAAGGTATAAATCTTTTATCATTTCTCAATTAATAATAGTCGCATAAGAAATATCCTAGTTATTAGTTTGTAGAAAAAATTTAAAATCTAATTTTTCTTGCTTTCATTGCGCTTATATAATTTTATTATATGTATGCTGTGTTTTTTGAAACCAACATCAAGTTTGGGAGTATTTGATAACAGTTTTTTATGCCTATTTATTAGATGTTTTTAGACTTAATTATTTGTTAGTTTTTAAGCATTTTAATTAATTTTAGGTCATTTATTTAATTTTATGTGTTTTTATTATTTTTAATTTAATTTTGTAGGTAAAATAATCCTTGGTGGCAAATTCATAATTTCTGCAAGTGCTAAGGGCCAAAATTGTAATAAAGCAATTGTTAGGGGCATAATCGTAATTATTCAAAAAAGTTGAGTCGCGCGCCATGCGCGCTAGGGACTTGATAGATCAACAACCGGGAAGTAAACGACGTCGTTCGGGAGTATTTCGCATTAGTAGGCCGCATAATGCGCGGGGTGGATTAATAAGCAGCAGATAGGCTCATCAGGCGACGCCGTTTCAGTAATGTAATGGAGGACCGCGCCATGCACAAGCGTTGACCGGTCAAGTGAGCGAAGGACGTGTTTGGCATGCGCATTAATTTCGAAAACAAATTATTCACGATTTTTAGCATTAATTTGATTCTGGATTGGATTTCTTTTCCACTATTGCTTAGGATTGATATTGTACCCCCTATAAATACATTATAAGACTTTTGTTTTCAGTACATTAACATACGTTAACGTATAATAGCAAAATATTAACATATATTAGAATATAGTAGATTAATTTTATTAGTTTAATAGTAAATATTCTACGCGAATGATTAATAATTAAAGACGAAGCTTGAAAATTGGATACTGTGATCTGAGTGATAGACGGATATCAAAACACAGATTTGACTCTTTTCTTTCTCTCTCTCTCTCTCTCTTTTTTATAATTTTGAGATGCTAAATTATTATTATTTAGTTACGAGTTAATTTATTGTTGAGATTGCAATTAAACCCAATGTATAGTTTAATTTAATTTATTTTCTTTTTAATTATTGATGATTATATATGAGTTGTTTATTATATTTAGTGTGTTCATGTATTAATTATCTAGCTAATAATTAATTGGGATAATATATATGAAATCAAAAATGGAGTATATGTTTAGATTCGGATAGAATAACGTGTGAATTTGTTTATTCTTTTTAGGAATAGTAGTATGATAGTGTATAGGATGAATATATCTATATGCCGTATGTAATATATTGAGAGTTTATTCTTAATGAGTTTATTTTAAGTGGTTTGCATGAACATAAAAGAACTAACTGAAATAAGTTTTTTTTATTAACTTCTAATAAAGGTTAATAAATAGTTAAGGATTCTCAGTTAACAATTATATATAGTTCATTAATTAAATAGGAAGTGAAGAGATTTAAATAAAGTATTGAAAAAAAATTATACTCTTAACTATTTTTCATCTAGTTTAATCCTTTTCATTAGTTTAATTTAGTTGGTAAATTTAATTAGATTTTATGTTCTAAATCAATTGCGTTTGTTTAATTAAAATTAATTTGATAATAAATTAGTGTTTGATAATAATTATTTTTAATTTCATGTGGGTTCGACAATCGACTTAATCATTATATTACTTGTGGGCCGCTTATACTTGTGGGTAAATTCCTATTTAAAATTAGACAAACAATGACCAATTGGCATGAGTCTTCTTTTGGAATCTTCCATGCTAAACTTTTTAGCATCCAGTCAATGTACGTTTCTTAGGACAAGCCAAACATACTTTTAGATCTATCTCTATAGATCTTTATCCCTAAAATATAGGATGTTTCTCTCAAGTCATTCACGAAGAAATGTTTAGACAACCATATCTTAATTGATTGTAGCATAGGAACAACATTCTCTATCAGTAATATATCATCAACATATAATACTAGAAAAGTAACAGCGCTCCCACTAACTTTCTTGTACACACAAGGTTCATTCTCGTTTATAATAAAATCAAATTCTTTGATTGTCAACGGTTGTTCCATCTTCGAAAAGCTTGCTTCAATCCATAAATGTATCATTGTAGCTTACAGTCTTGATTTATTCCAACCTTTGAAACAAAACCCTCCGGTTGTATCATATATACATCATCTTCTAGTTTCCCATTGAGGAAGGTCGTTTGCACGTCCATTTATCAAATTTCGTAGTCATGATAAGCTGTAATTGCAAGCAAAATTTAAATGAACTTGAGCATCGCTACTGGTGAGAAGGTTTCGTCATAGTAAACATCTTTTCTTTGTTTGAAACCTTTTGCAACTAGTCGAGCCTTATAGGTCTCTACCTTGCCGTATGTTCTAGTCTTTCTCTTAAAGACCTATTTGCACCCAATAGGCTTGATGCCCTCAGGTGGAGTAACCAAAGTCTATATTTGGTTCTCATACATGGAGTCCATCTCGAATTTCATAGCTTCTAGCCATTTCTCTGAGTCTTTACTACTCATTGCCTCTTCGTAAGTCAATTGATCATCATCATTTATGATGCGTACCTCATCATAGTCTTCTATGATGAATCCATACCTGTCAGGTATCTTTGTTACTCTTTCAGATTTACAAATAGGTAATGGTACAATAGTTATTTTACTTGGTTAGGTACCTCACTTTGATATATAGTGTTTTGCGATTCTTAAACTTCTTAAAGATTTACTTTACTCTTACTGACTCCTTCAAGGATAAACTCATTTTTCAAGAAGGAAGCATGTTTCACGACAAACACATTTTAATCAGTTGGATGATAAAAGTAATATCCTAAACTTTCTTTAGGATATCCCACAAATTTACACTAGTCGGATCTTTTCTCTAGCTTATCATTTTTAAATCTTTTGACATAAGCTGGACAACACCAAATATTAATATACTTAAAACTGGGTTTCCTCCTTGTCCATAACTCATATGGCATTTTTGGGACGGATTTAGAAGGTGCCTTGTTAAGTAAGTATGCAGCCGTTTCTAGGGCATATATGATAATGAGATTTTATACCTATTTATTTTATATTTTTAGGCTTAATTATTTGCTAGTTTTTAAGCATTTTAAGTGATTTTAGGTAATTTATTTAATGTTATATGTTTTTATTATTTTTAGTAATTTTTAATTAGTTTATATTTTATTTTATAGGAAAATCATCCTTGACGGCATAACGATAATTAAAGCAAAGTGATGGCAATCTAGTAAGTAAATGGAAGTCAGCAGTTGGGCGTCGCCTGACACGTTGGTTGCAAGAACAGGCGACTACGCAATGCGCGGTAATGAATTAGCAGCCGATAATGATGTTACGACATCATTGGACAGGGAAGGAAAAGGACCATGTGCCATGTGCGGTCGGCAGTTGAGAGTATAAACATTGGAACGAAGACGTGTTGTCCGAAGGAAAGGCTTAAGTGCGCATTGCTGTCAGTGCATCAGGGAGCATTGACTCGGTCAACGTCGCGTTTGGCAACACGTTAATTATAGCAGTTCGGGATTTTTAGATTAATTTGATTCCAAATTAGATTTTAATTCCTTTTATGCTATGGATTATTAATGTACTCCTATAAATACACTATGAGACTCTTATTTTCAGTACATTAATATATATTAACATATATTAAATTAGATTTAACATAGTTAAAAGTAAATATTCAACACGAAGGATTCGAGAATTAAAGTTGGAGCTTGGGATTGAAGACTATGATCCGAGTGACAGACGGATATTAAAACACAGATTTGATTTCTTCTTATTTTTTTTACTTTTTTTTTACAATTTTGAGATGTTGAATTATTTGTGGATAATTTATTATTTAATTATGAACTAATTTTTATTTGAGATTACAAATGAACCTAATGTGTATTTTAAATTATTTTATTTTATTTTTAATTAAATTGATTATAATTGAATTGTTTATCATATTTTGTGTGTTAAAGTATTTAATTATTTGCATTAATTAATGTGGTAATCTATATGAAGTTGACGAATAGATTATAGTGTTTAGACCTAATTAATTATTTTGTGCATTAATGTATTAATTAATTGTGATTAATTATTGGGATAATTTATATGAAATTTAGAGATGGATTATAAATTTAGATCTGAATATGATAACATATGTTTGTGTTTTCTACATTGATTAAATTCATGATTCGTGTATATGTAACCTTAAGAGAATCTATACTTTAAATTATTTTTAATTATAATTCACATAAAGATATAGTGAGTTAATTAATTATGGTGCTCTCTTTAATTATGTTACCTTTGTGTTAGATTTAAAGGAAATTATTTATGTGATCATCAAAAGATGCATATAAATACTATAAAGAATTCTCGTTTAACAATTTAATATAATTAATTAATTAAAAGAGGAGTGAAGAGATTTAAATGAAGCATTAGGGGAAATTATAACCTTAAGTATTTTTATTCTTATTCAATTCTTTTCATTAGTTTAATTTAGTTATTAATTTTAATTAGTTTTATTTTTTTAATTAAATTACGACTGTTTAAATAAAATTAAGTTGATATAAAATTAGTATTTGATAATTATTATTATTTAATTCTCTGTAAGAACGATACTTTACTTACTAGTATATTACTTGTTGACCGTGTATACTTGCACACATATATTCATATAGAAAATACCTAACAATATCTTTAGAACGAAATTGGAAGATCGGTAAAACTCCTCATAGAACGAATCATGTCCAATAAGATTCGATTTCTCTTTTCATATACACCATTCAATTGTGGTGTGCCCAGTGGATTCCATTGTGAGATTATACCATTTTTTTTTTTTTGAGATATTTGAGAAACTAATTGCTTATGTATTCACCTCCTCAATCTGATCAAAGAATCTTAATACTCTTACCAGTTTGTTTCTCTACTTCACTTCTGTATTCTTTGAACTTGTCAAATGATTCAGACTTGTATTTCATCAAATACACATATCCAAATCTAGAATGATCAATAGTGAATGTAATAAAATATGAATATCCTCCTCATGCATGCATTGTCATAGGTCCAATATACGTCTGTGTGTACCAACTCTAACAACTCTGTAACTCTTTTTACTTTTCCTCTAAAAGGAGATTTGGTCATCTTTTCCATTAGACAAGATTCACAAGTTGGATATGATTCGTAATCAGGTAGCTCTAAAAGCCCGTCTTTATGCAACTTGTTTAATCTTGTTTCATTAATATGACCGAGTCTATAATTCCACATAAAGGTATAATTTATATTATCTCCTTTTCTTTTCTTAGTTTGTTCAATTTGAAGTATATTTTTATGCAAATAAAGTAAAGTTCATAATACAATTTACCAGTACCATACAAAATATTATCATTATAAATAGAACAACAGTTATTCTTTATTATAATGTGAAAATCATCATTGTCCAACATAGGAATAGAAATAGTATTTCTAACAAGTACTGGAACGCAATAACAATTATTCAAATTAATGGACTTGCCCGTAGGAAGTGCTAAACAATAAGTGACCCTCCGCAGTTTTCAAAATGTTAAGTAATTCAGGCAAGCTGACATCCAACTTATTCGTGTGAAAATTCATAATAAATTATGAGAAAGTGTTCGGGAGTGACTGCAAGACTAAATATTGGCTCAACTCCCCATCCATCGATCACGACCCCTAACTGTCCAAGTTATTCAATCAAATTGATTATCTTAAGGACATGAGTCTCAATGATAGTGTCCTCAATTATCTGAGATCGGAAGAGCTCTTTAGATATCTGATATCTAGCAGTCCTACTTTGATTACCATATAACTCCTTGAGGTGTAGCAGTATAGTAAGAGCATCCATATTTTCATACTAACGCTGAAGCTCGTTACTCATGGATGCAAGAATGATGCATTGAGCCACAGTTTCATTAACTTGCCACTTCTTAAAAGTAGTAACTTCTTCCTCAGAGGCTTCTTCTGTAACAGTTGCAGGGACAGACGAGTTTAGGACATAAGAAATCTTTTCAGCGGTGAGAACTATTCTTAGATTCCTTAACCAGTCCGTGTAATTCGGGCAAGTTAGTTTGTTAGCATCAAGTATGCTACGCAGTGATAATAGTGAGTTTGACCTTTGTAAAATTCTGCATGTGAAAATAAACAATATTTTAGCATACATTCATTTTATTAATTATCAAAATAAATTAGGTCTTTATTTAAATTGGTATCTCCAACTATTTTCATCAAACTATATTACCCTCCATATATAGTTCGACAAATCTAATTAAAGATTTGCTAGTAAGATAAGGATCTTATCGACATAAGTATAACCTTGTGTGTGCAAAACAAACTATAATTTATTCGATAGGTAGACAACACCTTGTCAATTACATCAACATGTAACTCTTTTTATTTTGCCTCTTAGATTAAAATGATCAAGTGTGTGTACATCCGAATCAAAATTATCTAAGTTAAGTCTGGCATAGCACTTTCATATAAATGAAGAGAAAAATAATATCCTTATGTGTGCACAACAAAACAGTAATGTTCAATTCCTTTATAAACATCTAATGTGATAAAACAACATCTCAAATAATTGATATAAGCCTTGTGTGTGCACAACAAACGTATATTGATTATTTGATACTCTATCATTTTATCATGCTAGAAAGTGGTGTTCGATATTGCAAATATTTTTGAATGTAACAACTTAATTTATTTGACCTTTGAGGGGTTTGTTATTAATTGTCTCATCTTGTTTAGCGCACGTGCACACACACACACACACACACACACACACACACAGAGATATATATATATATATATATATATATATATATATATATATATATATATATAAAATACGCGTCATATTATTTGATATACGATAAATGTTTGATAATATATAATATATACATAATTGAGATGCACATATAGAATACTATATTCTACTTTAATTGATTATGGACTTTTATACTAGTTTGGTTCACTGGAGCCACTAAGTGAACCAAGAGGTCAAACCTATAGTGAAGAATAAAATTAAATGGTTCTATTACAAGCGGGTCTTCAAGCGCTCCTTGCTACTTGGCTCCAATTCTTCAAGATAATTCTAACTAATCATATTACAAAATTATTTACATTAAATAAAAACTTTAATCAGCTATCAAGGAGAAGTACATAGGAGAGAGATAGAATTTACATCAGAACAATTAGATAACACAAGTAAACCCAATTTATAAAACTCATTCATTCATGCACACACATAAAATAGATCCAATCATATTGGTCAATAGTTCATAATCAATTCATTTTATTATCATATATATCAACATATATATCAATAAATAATATTCATTTCATGAAATTAAAACCATTTCATATATACATTGATATCATATAGTGGGCAATTTAAAGTTGTATGAAATCCAATTTCAAGTTTAAAATAACTCTTTATCTTAATTATAAAATCATCCAAAATAAACCTTTTATTTATTGCTTTGAAAAGTTGCTGAAAAAAATTTAAAATTTGCATTCTGCGAATTGCGCCCTGGCGCAGTCCGGTTAACAGACCTAGCCAAAGAAAACTACGCCCCGATGGAGCGTTTCAGTTCAAACACTCCGCGCCCCGACGTGGAACGTTAGAACTTTCCTGCAGTCACAATTTTTAATCATTTTTCATCCAAAACACGATTTTTGATCATTATTTTCAAAACCCATGATTTTATACAATAAATTATGCCTAATAAATTATTCTAAATACATACACATAGATATATGGAATCTAATAATTAATAATTTGCATAAAGTTTGGCTCTTGATACCACTGTTGGTTTGTAATATCCATGAACATACAATCAAAATGCACAATAACAACGAAAGTATGGTAAAATTAGAATTTAAAATTTTACAAATCATAATCAAGATCGATCTTTATGAGCAATTATTAATTAACAAGAAAAATATAGAGAATTATACCCTTATAGAACAAAGCTTCCTCAAGTACAAGTTCAACTCAAATTCCTTTGTATTCTTCTTGAATTCCACCGATTAAATTCATTTGATCAATGTCAGCCACCTAAATATTTGGCCTTTAGAATTGATCCACCAAGGAAGAATAAATATTTAAGAAGTGGGTGATGGTAAATCCTAGTTTTCTCTTTTTAGAGAAATATGTGAGTACTCTCCCAAATATTATGAAAGTGTATGTAACCTTAATCCATAATAAGACTCTTCTTATTTATAGATATAGACAACCCTCTTAAACTATTTAAGAATAGATTTTTTAATTAAGCTCCTAATCTAATTATGAACTAATATGAGAGTACTCCTATTAATTAATTCATAAACCATTTAAAAACTAATAATAATAATAATAATAATAATAATAATAATAATAATAATAATAATAATAATAATAATAATAATAATAATAATAATAATAATAATAATAATAATAATAATAATAAGACTCCTCTTATTAGTTTATAATTAGTATTTCCAAAATACTAAATAATAAATATTAAGCTATTTAATTTATTCTATCAATATAGTATAAATTAAATATACTTAATATATTATTACAATTATTCTATTTACTTCTTAAATAAATTTTTTTTATGCGGTGTGACCCTTTAGGTTATCTATATTAAACCAGTTATAGAATAAATCAATTAGAACAATTCTAATCTTATTTAAATAAATAAATTAAACTATTTAATTTATTTAAATAAATAATATTTATTCCACAATAAGGGTAAGTCCCTTAGCGATTAACGACTTTTCAAATAATATAAATTTCAACATTTAATCAGTAAAGAATCTTTCAGCAAATAGGTACTGTATAATTCAATCATTCTACCACACAATGTCTCAATCAAATATAAGACATGAATTTACTATCAAGTCTTATTTTATTTGATTGTATGCATTTTGATTCATAAATGCACAACTCTATTTAATGTAAATTAGAAACTCCTTTCGAATTTTTATTTTTCCTTAGCTAAGGACTACTGAGATGTCTTTTATCGAATCGCATAGAACATTCTCTCCTTTTACTAGAAGTGGTAGATTTTTTGTCGATCATTCACTTATCATCATGTATAACTTATTATACTCAAGCATACCCTTTGATATATCATAAAGGTTTAAAGGGATATGTCAAAGCATAACTCATCATACACAAGTTAATATGATGATCTCAAGTCCAATGATCACTTATACTACTATCACATTAGGAATTCCTATTGACAGGCGAGTAAAACTCCATTAGGTATTCCTTTAGCGAGTCATGTTCAGTGAACTTAGTCTCTAATAAGTACCTACATACTTTCTTTAATGTCTCTACACAAATGATTATGAGATCAATCATCCTCTTTATAAGAGTAAGCATAGTATGTACTAATCTATTCGAATTCACTAATCCCTACTTTAGTGATCTCACAATTAGGAACAATTTTAGTTTTTAGCTATCATGAATTTAGATCTCATTAGCATGATCATCATCATGATTATCATCATGATTCTAAAAACATTGCTCAAAAACTATAGGCTTATCACAATTAATACAACAACAAAATATGATTAACGAAAATGCCTTTAAATCATTTTATTAATAAATGAATAAGATTATAAAGAATATGCTATATCACATCAAATGTGAGTGGCTTGGGTGCATACTACTTTTAGGCAGTAACCTCGGTAGAGGGAGATTTTGAGCCGAAGACAGATCTGGAGGAGGTGGACGAGTCAAATCCAGAGATGGGTCTATTAGAGGGGTCAGAGGGAGGATCCCCAGAGTATGCGACTTTTGAGGATAAGTTGTTGAATGAATATGCTGACCATATTATTAAGCAGGAGGATATGATCCAGGAGCTTGAGGCTGAGGTACAGGGATTGCAGGAGACAGCCACACAGCTAGGAGCTTTAGTGCATCACCTCCTGTTTAATAATAAAGTAGTATGCGCACAAGCCAATCATATTTGGTATGATGTAGCATGTACTTTGTAATCTTATTCATTTATTAATAAAAGTTTATTTATACAAAGGCATTTTCTTTATTCATATTTAATAGATGACATAAATTGTGATAAACCCATAGTTGTTGAGCAATTCTTTTAGAATCATGATGATGATCATGCTAATGAGATCTAAATTCAAGATAGCTCAAAACTAAAATTATTTTTAATCGTGGGATTACTAAATGGGGATTAGTGAATCCAAATAAATTAATACATATTGTACTTGCTCTGATAAAGAGGATGATTGATCTCATAATCATTTGTGTTGAGACACTAAAATAAGTATGTAGGTGCTTATTAGAGAATAAGTTCACTGAGTGTGGCTCGCTCAAGGAAGACTTTATGGAGTCTTATTTGCCTGTCAATAGGAGTTCCTTTTTGTGATAGTAGTACAAATGATCATTGGACTTGAGATCATCATAGTATCTTATGTATGATGAATTATATTTTGACATATTCTTTAAAACCTTTAGGGTGTACCAAAGCGTATGTTCGGATATAATAAATTGTACATGAAGATAGGTAAATGTCTTATGCGATTCGATAAATGACAACTCAGTGGCCATTGGCCAAGGCAGAATATAAATTAGAAATTAATTTCTAATTTACATTAATTATAGTTATTCATTTGAGATTCGAAATGCATATAATCAAATAAAATAAAAATTTAAAGTAATACCATGTCTTATATTTGATTGGGACATTGCGAGGTAGAAGGATTGAATTGTACGGTAGCTATTCGCTGAATATGTTCTTTTATGATTAAATGTTAAAATCTATATTATCTGAAAAGTCATTGATTGCTAAGGGGGCTTACCCTTATTATGGAATAAATATTATTTATTTAAAATAATTAAATAGTTTAATTTATTTATATAAATAAGATTAGAATAGTTCTAATTAATTTATTCTATAACCAATTTAATATGAAAAACTTAAGAGGTCACACCATAAAACAAAAATAATTGTTTAAGAAGTAAATAGCATAATCGTAATAATGAATGAAGTATATTTAATTTATACTATAAGGATAGAATAAATTAAATAGCTTAATATTTATTATTTAGTATTTTGGAAATACTAACTATAAATTAATAAGAGGAGTCTTGTTAATATTATTACTATTATCATTATTATTTAATTCTTAAATGGTTTAGGAATTAATTAATAAGAGTACTATCATAATTGATAATTAAGTTCCTAAATGGTTTAGGAATTGTAATTATTATATTAAATCAATTAAGTTTATAATTAGATTAGGAGTTTAATTAAAAATCATATTCCTAAAGTTGTTAAGAGTGTTTACTATATCTATAAATAAGAGAAGTCTTATTATGAATTAGTGTTACATACACTCCTATAAGTTTTGGGAGAGTACTCACAAGTTCTCTAGATCTAAGAAATTATAAGAGAGAGAAAACTAGGTTTTACCATCACCCACTTCTTGAATCCTTATTCTTCCTTGGTGGATCACCTCTAGAGGTCAAACACTTGGGTGACTAACGTTGATTAAAGGAATTTAATTGGTGAAATTCAAGAAGAACACAGAAGGAATTAGAGTTGAACACATACATGTGAAAAGCTAGAATCTACAATGGTATAACTCTCTATCTCTTTCTTGTTAATTAATAGTTATGCATAAAGGTTGATCCTGGATTATGGTTTGTAGTAAAAAGTTTAAAATCAGTTTTATCATGCTTCCTCTGCTTATATGTGACTTGATTGCATGTTCATGGATTATTACAAACCAACAAATAAGATAAATGACGAGAATGGTATTAGAAGTGAAGGAACTAACGGAGATAGGGGAGAAATTATTTATGATGGAAGTTCGATCGACCTTACTTGATAAAGTGAAGGAGGGGCATGAGAAGGATGAAGAGTGTAAGCGAATAAAGGAGAGGGTGACAGAGAGTGGGGAGAACAAGTTCAAGATGGATAAGGAAGGGATTGTAAGATTCGAGGAGTGAATATGGGTACCAGTAGTGCCGGAGTTGAAGGAAGAAATTTTGCAAGAAGCTCATAATTCGACCCATTCCATTCATCCGGGTATCATAAAAATGTATTAAGATCTTCGTCAATATTTTTGGTGGCCGAACATGAAGCGGGAAATAGCAGAGTGCGTCAGCAAATGCTTAACTTGTCAGGGAATAAAGGCCAAACATCAGAGATTGAGTGGCCTATTGTAACCTATAGAGATCCCAAAATGAAAATGGGAGCATATTACAATGGACTTTGTGGTAGGGCTTTCAATCACTCAGAGAGGTTATGATGCAGTATGGGTCATCGTGGATAGACTGACAAAGTGAGCACATTTTTTGTCAATTAAGATTAGATTTAATTTGGATCAGCTGGCCAAATTTTACATTAAAGAAATTTTTTCATTACATGGAGTGCCGGTATCGATTGTATCAGATCGAGATCTGCGTTTCACGTCAAATTTTTTAGGAGTCTTCAGGAAATAATAAGGATACAGTTGAGGTTGAGTACTGCGTACCATCCTTAGACCGACGAGCAGAGTGAAAAAATGATTCATACCTGTTAGTTCTCAAAGGCACACAAGTGATCTAGAAGGGGGGTTGAATAGATCTCTTAAAAACTTTTTACT
This sequence comes from Hedera helix, assembly GCA_947179155.2. NCBI lineage: Eukaryota > Viridiplantae > Streptophyta > Magnoliopsida > Apiales > Araliaceae > Hedera > Hedera helix. The sequence goes on along the minus strand of OX359275.1, from coordinate 21,511,662 downwards.
TAAATTAAATAATATTACCAAAAAGTTCATTTAATCAAGATTAGTTTGCACAGTGGAATATTAGTTTGAAAACTTCCCTTAAAGATCTGTAAAACCTCTTAGTTGAGTTTAGACTGTATTGAAGATAACCATTTATCAAGAAAACCAACCATAACAGTTATATCTATATATGACAGAATGTAAATGACTGAATGTAAATGACACCAGAGAGTTTAAGTGGTTCGAATACTGAATAACTCCTACTCCACTCTTCTACTTCAACGAGTAGGAAATCCACTAAGGATGGCTCATACAGAACCCTTCAAGCCCAGTAGGCCTGAAATCTCTGGTTCACTAAGAACCCTTCAAACCCAGCAGGTTTGGCTAGTTTAGTCACTAAGACAAGGACACAAATGCCCTCTTCAAATCTAGCAGACTTGGCTCCTTTAGTCACTAAGACAAGGACACAACTACCATCTTCAAGTCCAGCAGACTTGGCTCCTTGTTTGTTGATAGATGTTGGAGTTGCTACTGAGTTGTACTTTAAGTTCCATTGTCTTTAAATACTCAGTAGCAGGATGTGATCATGCTTGAAATGATATTGAGTTCGACAATGATGCTTGGCTTCTTTATATGCTCAATATCTTCTTGTGATCACCCATTGTGTTACTAAGCTTTGGCAATTCAGCTCCTTTGGTAAAAATTTGGTGTGATGTCGCAAGCACCCAAAACTAAAATCTTACTTTAGAAAAATAAATATGTAGTAGTGTAAGCAAGAGTCGATCCCACAAAGAATGATTATTTAATTTTATGTTTTTGCAAACAAAAATTGGGGGGTTTTGTAATTAAAGAAATAATTTAAATAAAATTAACTAAAATAAATATGCAAGAAATAAATAAGAAGAAAAAGTCTTGGTTTAAGTTAATATCCACCATCAAGAATTTATAACTGATCACTGATGCAAAAATAAATCAATTAATAGTTTAAACATTCACTGTAGAAAGAACTACTCGCAGGTGGAATAATTTTTCTCCTCTCTCCTTAATTTTAGATACGTAGAGCCACGTGGTCTAAATACCCTCACTACTAAACAACCTCCGGCACGTGCTAAAGATTTAATTTAATAGTAGCTTTAAGAATTAGAGAGATCGTTGAACTAAACAACACAAGCCACACGTTTACATTTAATTTAGATGAATATTCTTCCTAAGATAAAATAGTCTTTTGATCTGCAAAACAATTATTAAACTTAGTTGCTTCACAAATAGCAGTAGATTAATATGAATAATAAACTAGCAGGCTTCCTAGCAATTAAACAAACCAATCATAAAATTAAGCACAAAAAAATATTCAATATTCAAAATATAAATTGAACAATTAAAATAAATTAGATCTCACAGTGTATAAATCTTGATGGCTTCAATCACTTAAACCAAGAAAAATAAATTAACTACTCATAATAATAGAGAACACTAAAGAATAGAAGAGAGAATTTTTATTCTAATGAGAGTTGTGTTTTACATTGTGTGTCAAACCCTCTATTTATAGGCTCCAAAATCCTCCTAACCCTAGTTGGATTTATTATTTCCAAACCCTAATAGGATTTAAAATACAAATAAAAATAAAAGAAAACTAAAATAATTATTATCCTAACCTTAATTGGAATTAAAATCCAATTTGAAATCAAAAAGTAGCAAAATTCGCGAATAATCTCGTTTCTGGCAATTAACGCGCAAGCCAAACGCGTCACTCGCTACAGTGCCGGTCACAGCCTCCCGCGCATTGCGCGACACTTCCCTCTTGGCGAAACGGCGTCGTTTCTCTTTGTGCCGCTGTGCTGCTGCTTGGCCGCGCATTGCGCGGCCCTTTCGTTTGCCTTAAAACGACGTCGTATTGATCTGCCCGATGTTGACTCCTTCATTACGTGCGCAATGCGCGGTCATGACTTTTCCAAAAATTACATATTTGCCCCCGGTCTTTGCAGAATTTACAGATTTGCCCTCCAAGCTTATTTTTCCTACAAAAATAAATATAAAATAAATAAAAATAATATAGAAATACTAAAAATAATAAAAACACATAATAATTAATAAAACACCTAAAACACTAAAAATAAATAAAAACACATAAATAAAAAGAAATATAAAATTATTATAAAATTACCTAAATTAACATAAATTAACTAAAATCCTATAAAATCTATTAAAACCAAAATAAGCTAAATAATTAAACATTTAAGCACACAATAAATATAAAAACTAAGTATTGGGCAATAAAAATATCATATAATTTAACCCTATCAGTACTTGATAACTTCTCGAGACGAACTTCTGAGATAACTGTGAAGCTCATTCCTTTTGGTACTCAGTTGTTCCTTCTTATCATTGACAGTTTATAGCTTCTCGAGATGAGCTTCTGAGATGACTGTAAAGCTTCTTCCTTTTTGTACTCAGTCGCTAACATATCTGTATCAAGTTGGCGTTTAGGCTTATCTCTATCACTTGCTTAGCAGCTTTGAACACTTATCTTGCAATAGAGTCATTTCTCTCTATGTCTCTCTCAATTTAGTGTTAGTGTTCTGGTGGATCGTAGAGTGTTCTTCAGCATATTCATTTTTGTTTTGCTCTACGATCTGTTGTTGTCTACCATCCTCTCTTGTATATTCAACAACACTTTTCTCTGTGAGCATTTATGCTTTTATATATTTATGCATATTTTACCGTTTGAAAAGGTCCGTTGGGTTCCTTTGGCTTTGTGCAGATCCTTAATATCTTTGATGTTGACTTTCTGTTGCTTGTGTCAGTGCTTTTTCCTTTTGTTCTGACATATGTTCTGTTACATCAAACTGTAGCTCAGCTTTTTGCATTTTAAGCCGTTGCACCTCCAGAGTTGTATATCAAGGATTATTATATATTTAACCTTCTGATCCATCATTAAATATCTTCGTTGACTTTAATAACCAACTGCTCTATTGCTGTCAGAGATGTTCTGTTAGTCTGACTATTTTCACCAGCTTGCTGAGTAGTAGGTCCTGACTTATAGTCGTCTAGTCACAAAGTCTTCTGTGACTCTGACATGCATCTGTTCCTTAACAGCACTTACTCTTTCTTTAATCTGGAAGAGGAATATTCTCTCTTCTCTCGCACCATATTGCAGTTATGTTCCTTTACTGCTTCTGATAGTAAATTCGTAGATTGATTGTCTGTCCATTCAGACTCTTCAAATTTAGCTCCACTCGTTACTTGAAGTATGTCAGGTAAAATGTTGAGTTGGAGCGATCTTCTCTCTTACTCTGCGATCTTGCTATTCTGTTCAGATCGTAGAGTTGTTGTCTGTAGGCTTTGCTTTATGATGTCGTTCAATGATCTTGTCATTTTGTTCAAATCGTAGAGTTGCTGACTGCAGTGCTTTGCTTTACGATTTCATTCTACGATCTTGTCCTTCTATGCAAATTGTAAAGTTGCTGACTGCAGTGCTTTGCCTTACGATTTCGTTTACCTGTGCAAATCATAAAGTTCTCATATGTGCTTGCTCTTCGAATCCTCTCTACGATCTTGCCAGTTTGTGCATATCGTAGAGTACATTTCTTCTCTGGTTCTACGTTTCCTGAAGGCTTGCTTAGCTGTCTGTACGACGATCGTAGAGTTCTGCTCTACGTTTTGTACTTGATCAATTCTTCAATTCAACTTGTATATTCTGTAGAACTCTTGCACAGCTGTCTCTCCTTGATGATCATAGAGTTATCCTGGTATGGAGTCGTATAGTCCACTCTACGAATAGACTGAATCGTTGAGTCTTCTTTGCTTGGAATCGTAGAGTCCATTCTACGATTATATTGACTGAACAAATATAACATAAGATCAACTTAACAGATTTGATCTTTTCTATCTAAGTCCTTGTACATCATTACATCATTATATTAAAAGGACTTTACAAACTTTGCCATACAACAATGATTTAATCTTATATTACTCTGCTTATAATATTTATCTTTAATGCGGAGTAACTTCTACGGAAAGATCAACCTAACATTTCTGATCTTTTATCTAAGTCCTTTGTACACATAATTCTTTTCAAAATGACTTTACAACATTTGAACCAGATAACTTTTACTCTTATTATAAGCAGCATATAGTTTTTAACAGGATCATATTTTTGCTATATAAGTGTGCAAATCACAATACTTGAATTAGGTAATATATATCATACACACATGATCATGTAGACATATATTTAGATTAACATGTAATCACTTAGTCAATTAACCACATAAGCACTTTAAAACATATACGCACATAATCAAGTAAGCACATAGGCACTTTAACACATAAGCACTTAGTCAGATACATATGGACAATCAACCATATAAGCACATTTACCACAATCATTTTTGCACAACAGTCATCATCAAATCAAACAACCTTCAACAATATCCTAGAGGACATGCTTCAAGCCTGTGTCATGGATTTTAAGGGAAACTGGGATGACCACTTACCTTTGGTGGAGTTTGCTTATAACAATAGCTATTACACAGTCATCGATATTCCATCGTATGAAGCCCTATATAGAAGAAAATGTAGAACAATGTTATGTTAGGATGAAGTAGGAGAGTGTAAATTACTTGGGCCAAAATTAGTGCAACAGACAACAAAGATAGACAGAAGAAATACACCATTTTACATAGATAAAACATAGATTTTGAAGTAGACAGCTATATATTTTTGAAAGTATCACATTGGAAAGGGGAAATAAGATTTGAAAAGAAGGGAAAATTGGGGCCTAGGTTCATAGGACCTTTCAAAGTATTAAGGAAGATAGGAGAAGTGGTGTATGAGATAGCTTTACTTTCTGAACTGGAACATATCCACAATGTGTTTCATGTTTCAGTTTTATGGCCATACAAACCAAATTACAAGCACGTGATATCCTATGAGCCTATTCAAGTCAAGAAGGACCTGACGTGCGAAGAAATCCCTATACAAATAATTAATAGGAAATAACATATTTTAAGGAATAAGGTAATACTTTCAGTAAAGGTAGTGTGGAGGAACCACAATGCTGTGGAGACTATATGAGAACTTGAGGATATGATGATAAAGGATTACCCCTATCTTTTTGTTTAACCTTGCAGTGATTCCGGAGACGGAATCCTTATAAGGGGGGAGAATGTAATGACCAAGAGAATCATGTAACATTATTATTAATGAAAATAAAATTATTTAGAAAGAACTATGTGTAATAATTAGATGTATGGGTAAGAAGATCATAGTAATAATTAGCGAAGGTAATTGATTCAATTAATTTGAATTGAGCATGAGACAAAAGAGAAGTTAAAACAAATTACTAAAATTATGAGATGGGTATGTTGAAGCTTAAGTTATGAATTAACTAAGCTTGGATGATGAGCCTTGTATGGCAAAATATAAGATCAAGATAATTTATGAGGCAAGTCTCATGAAAGATGTAATCAAATAATTAATGTATTGGTTAAGTATTTGTTTACTTGATTAGTTCATGAAAGAAGATTAGAAGATATTCAAAATGAAAATTGGATAAATTATAAGTTAAACCTTATAATGTAGATTAAGCAAGCATGTTAATTGAATAATTAATGGACAAGCTTCAATGGGTTGTTTACTTAGTTAGTTCAAGAAAAGAATTCAAATAGAACCAAAAATAATAGTTGGATAAGTTAAAAACTAGACCTATGTTCGGAATTAAACAAGTTCAATATATATGTGTGTGTGTGTGTGTGTGTGTGTGTGTGTGTGTGTGTATGTGTGTGTGTAATGTGTCTTATGGTGTAGCCCAATATTTTAATTACCTGCAAGTCATTAAGTTGGCCCAAACTAAAGAGTCTAATTAAAAGATGATGAGTGAGTAGTAGGCCCAAGAATTTTAGCCCATATATGTTATCCGAATGGGGTCTACAAGGATACTTGGAAGAATACTTTATAAATAAATAAAAAGAAGAAAAGAAAATAAGCTTAGAGAGTCATACGAAAATCATGCTCAATTTAAAAATAATGAGAAATTGTGCCCTTGCTATGTGAAAAATGTGCTCCTTTTATTAAGGGAGTATACTGACCAAATTAATTAACTTAAGCTCAATTAGTCCATATCTTGGGAGATTAGGTGTAGGCTAAGTGAGATTAAGATTTGCCTATAAATAAGGCCCTCTCCCAACACTTAAGAAGGTTACTTCATACTTCTAAGTGTTAGAGAGATAAGAGATAAAATAGAGGAAATAGAGAGTTAAAGAGAGAAAATAAGAAAGAAGAGAGAAAAGAGCGAGTGGGATTGAAAATACTAAGTGTGAGAAAGATCTTGGTAGGTAGAAATGGAGGAGCCATTGTGTAGAACCTTACAAAGTTCATAGCCAAGAGGAAGAGAACATCTAAAAGGTTTAAAAGTACCCTAACTTAAATATTCTAGTTTTGTTAATATGTTTTAGTTAAATAGATGTTATATTATACTTGGTTGTGGGGGAATTTATGTGTTGTGTTAAAAATGTATACGAACTCAAGCTGGAAAGAAAATAAGAACATAAACGTTTTTATCAGAAAAACCCTAAAACAAAACTAAAACTTTGGATAGCTATAACCTTTTGTGGTTTTACTATTTTTGTGATCCATAAGTTTTATGTATTATATCTATGAGTTTTCAAATCAACCAAAGTGGAACGAATAAAAAAATATTAAATTCTCTATTTATGGTGATTTTTCTACCAAAACAGTTTAGACTGTTGAAAAATCGTCAAACTCCCTAACCTAGGCTATTTTTGGAGATCTAATCAGTGATATTAAATTTAGCCTTCTGGATTCAGAAAACATATGTTATGAAAAAGCTCCTATCCAAAACTGAGCTCATTCCGACTTCGAATGAGTGAGATTATACCTGGCAAAAAGTCCCGGGGCCCGTGGGCCGGGCCGGGCTGACCCAAAAAAAATCGGGCTTTGGGCCTAAAAATACAGCCCAAAAAAATCTGGGTCATTTTTGGCCCGGCCCATTTTGGCCAGACTCACAGGTGGCCCGGCCCGGCCAGCGGGCTAATATTTTTCTTTTTTTAAAAAAAAAATTATATTTCTTGGCATTGTTGACCAAAAAAAAATTTAATTTAGAAAATGAATCAAATAGAGAATTATGAAGAATATAAAAAATAATGTGTTATAATTATAAATAATTAGTGTTAATATTTATTTCAAATATAAAAAGTTAATCAGTTATGTATGCTTCTTCACGTGTTTTTTCGTGGGTTGGAAAAAGAAATCATGACACACATGAAAAAGATTTCATGTCTTACTTAATTTAGAAGTTTAGATTTTTATTTATATATTTTCTCTTGCAATTAACATTAATTTACCAGTATATATATGTTTGCATGCACTGATGCACATATAAGTATATGACTGCCATGATTTACCAGTAAATATATAGTAATTAATTAACTTAGGTCCATGATTACTTGATTAGAATTTGTGCAGATGGCAAAAAAATACGTTCAACTTAGAAAGCTATGTTGAATTTTGGTAGTGGTTCACCACTACTTTACAAGCTAGTCAATTTTTATAAACTTGCGTTCTAACACAAATTGAATAATCAATAATTGACAAAGATTAATACTTTATTTTATTATTATAAAATCTTCAAAAAAATCAAATTCAAAAATTCATTATATTCAAATATTGAGCAAGTTTTTCATCTTAGTATCAAAATCAAACTTTCAACTTTCACATTATAACTTATAAGTAACAAAGAAAGATACTACACTAGTAAAATAATTAATCTCCAAACGTATGAATTAATGTTCATGCATTTAAACATTATACTCGTGCATACATATGATATGAAAAGATGTAATCCCAATTCTGAATGCGCAAATTTGGCAATATAGAAAAATATTAATATACAGCTAAATATTAATTTAATTTTAAATTATAAGTCATAATAAAAAAATTAAAAAAAATTACACAAATGGCCCGCGGGCCGAGCCGGCCCGTACGGGCCAAGCTTTTCATAGCTCGCAAAAAGTCGGGCCATTTTTGGCCCGGCCCGCCCGTTTGCCAGGTCTAAGTGAGATATGGCCAATCAAATTTTTATATTGAAACTAAAAAATTAGGAACTAAACAACCCAGAAAATTATGAAATTTTTACTAGACATTTACACTAATTTAAGGAAGCTAATGTTTAAATTTCAGGATTTTTGGATAAAATTTTGAATTTTGAAAAATGTTGTAGTTTTTAGTTTATTGACCCTTTTAAAAATAGTAAATGAAGTTGAAAAATTAGAAAAACAAATATTTTGCGTGAGAAATACAGTTAACTAAGCATGGACAGATGGAGTAAAAATAATAAGTTGTCTAAGTGCCTTAATAAATACATTTGAGTCAAGAAAATTAAGAAAAATAATTAAAAAATTATATAATATAATTTTTTCAACTAATTTGCAAGAAAATGGATGAATGAGACTAATGAAGGGTGTTATGGTCATTTTTATGATCATGTTAAGGAAATATAATGATTAGGTTAAATAAAGGAATAATTAAAGTGTGAACAAATAAAATAAAATTAATTTTAAGAGTAAACAAATAAAATAATAATATAATTATTTTATTTGTGAAGGTAAAATAAAATAAAAAGAGAAAATAAATAAAATAATAATAATAATAATAATAAATTATTTTATTTGTAGGATCCGAAGATAAATGAAATAAGTTTACACTAATGTGTGAGTCAAATAGAATTAGAATATGAAATTTGTTAGTGAGTAATCGGTAGATCAATGTATAGGTCGATCGAAGGGCAATAAAGTAGAGCCGATTAAAGTCGACGAAATCGGCAAGTTTCCTTTAACTTGTACACTTTATTGTTCCGTACAAGTACATTAATTGTAATAATTGTTGAAAGATGTTTCATAATGAAATATAATCTTAATCACATGTTTTCAAGAGTATTATTCAAATATTGAATGGTTGAAGTTAAAAGTTCTAATTACCTATGAATTATTTTGAGAAAAATGTCTATGTCATTTGTTTCGGCTAGACAGATAATAAGATTAAATCAATCATGTTATAGAAAACGATCCAATCTAATTATCTTGGTACAAACTCTTATATACCGAGATGAACAACCCTGATAAAAGAAAAAATTATTTTATGTCGGTGAATCCGACTCGCGTGTTATGACTAAACGTTATACATAATGTATGGTACAACGAGGCTAACCACCTCATGTACTCTTATTCTAAGGTTTTTCAATAATACACTGTTAACCATTCTAAGAGTTCGTTGGTCCATAACGACCACTCATTAACGCTAATTTTCATACTTTGAAATGTCGAAACTATTTATTCGTCAATTACTTGAGAGTTAGTCATCCCTAAATCATTCAGACTTTGAATTTCGTAGACTTTGAACTATTGAAATCTATTCATTCCTAATTCTTTAAATTCCATTATGAATTACTATTAAATTATTGAATATCTTGAGTTATGAACCTTTGTACTTGGTTATCAATTGTGATTCATTATATACTTACTGAGCAATTTTTTGATCACTCATGCTTGCGTTACATGTTTACAGTTAAAACTAAGAAGGTTGGTAGTTCCAGTAAAGACAAAGGCAAGGCTAAGGTCAAAGAGTAGTTTCAATTAAAATTAATATTTATATTAAACTTGAATGTCATGAGCGATTATAATCTTTTATATATGAACTATGATAGTCTTTTGTATTGGAACATCGTTGTATTAGTAAAGGTTGATAGGACCTGGGATGTTTATTTAAGTTATGTATTACTAAATGATGTAACTATTTAAGTTATTTCGCGTTAGGTTGATGATTAGATATGTTGTATGTATTGTATCATGAACACCAGATTCGAGGCATAGGTACCCCGGATTTGGGGGCGACATAAAGGACATGATCGAGAAACGAGTACATAATGGAGAATTAATCTAGTACGTGGTCGGGAGAGAGCCACCTACTCTAAATCAGAATTCACAGGCTAGAGTACAGAGGAATGCCCCTAATATTTCGGCCTCGACGAATGGTAGATGTTTTCATAAGGGGATTGGTTCAAAAACAATTAGGGATGAAGTGTCAATCAATGTCAATAGTGATGGCCTTATTTAAGCAGATGTAAAGCTAGAGTAGCCTTTCCCAAACACAATAATCTCATTCTCGGATGAAGATTACCCATATGAGGCAGTAGAACAGGATAACATTTGAGCTAATAAATGTTGTAACCACATACTAGAGGATGATGAATAAGGTCTTTCAAAAATAGACAGGGAAGAACATGGAGGTGTATGTGGATGGCATGATCGTCAGGAGCACAAGGATACAAGATCATTTTCATGATTTGGAGGAATGCTTTTAGACAGTTAGACTTTATAATATGCGGCTCAATCTCAAGAAGTGTACATTCGACTTTGGATCAGGTAAATTTTTTGGGTTACTTAGTTAACATGAGGGGGGATTGAAGCCAACCTAGATAAAATTAAGGCTATACTAAACATGAAATTGCCCCAAAATATTAAGGATGTGCAAAGGCTAACTGGTTGGGTAGCGGCTCTTCGGCTATTCATGTCTAAGTCAGCTGAGAGGTGTCTTTCGTTCTTTGATACACTGAATGGTCCAAAAAAATTATGGTGGAATGCTCTTTTCTTGAAGAAGATTTGAACAGATCCCATTGTGATCATAGACTTTGTATATGTGTGGGCCCTAGAATATGGATGTTAGTGAGGCTGGGGTCATCCTGACCTATCCCGAAGGGTTTAAGGTTCAACAGACAATCAGATTTCACTTCAAGGAAACCAACAACGAAGCTTAGTACGAAGCGATTTTGGCAGGATTGAGATTAGCTCGGAGTTTAGAAGTTTGAAATATTTTAATTTTCAACAATTCTTAGTTGGTCATAAAACAAATTCAAGAGGAGTGTGTGGCTCGAGGTGCACGAATGACCAAATATATATCAAAGTGAAAAATTATTGCAGAGGTTTGAATCCTATTCTCTTCATGGTATAGAGTGAGATGGAAATACTATGGTAGATGGGTTATCAAAGTTGACTGTTACCCAAATGAAAGATTTTGGGGGTTCAGTGTATATGGAAATACTTGGTAAGCTTAGTATATCAGGAAAAGAACTTATGCCAATTAAAAGGAGGGACTATTTGATGATACCTTATCTAGAGTATTTAGCTGACAAAATGCTCCCAACAGATAAATTAATGGCTAAAAGGATCAAGTACAAGAGTGCATACTTTTGTTTAATTGTCGAGGATTTGTATCGACGAGCTTATTTTTCACCATTGTTAAAGTGCTTGGTTCCATCAAAGGCGTTTTATACGCTTCGGGAGGTGTACGAAAGAATCTGTGAGGACCATATGAGGGCTAAGTCGTTGGCATACAAGTTGATCAGGTAAGGGCATTATTAGTTCGTAGGATCCAAGTCCGAGTAGTTCTCATTAGACTTGTGGATTTAACATTGGAAGATTTATGTTGCTTACCCCCAATCTAACAAAAAAATGGAGGTGACTAACTGAACTCTACTCAATGGGATTAAGAAACGGTTAGATGAAGTTAAGGGAAGGTGGCCAGAAGAACTTTAGTGCGTCCTCTGGTCATATCGAACTACACCTTGGACGATTACTAGAGATTCTTTTTTCAGATTGGCATACGGTAATGAGGCATTAATTCTAATTAAGATCGGGTCTATTTCATTCAGGGTGGCTAATATTAAAGAGTTGTATAATGAAGAAGGTATTCGACTCAACTTGGATCTATTAGATGAGGTTCAGGATGCTACGATATTGAGGTTGGCAATCTATCATCAAAAATCTACTAAACACTATAATCAAAGGGTTCGACTGCGGCGATTTGGGTAAGGGACTTGGTTCTTTAGAAGGTAGAGGCTTCGACTCCACAAAACATTGGTAAGTCGATGCCTAACTAGGAGGGTCCTTATGAAGTCATAGAGGTGGTAAAAGCAGGAACTTATTGGCTTTGAGGCATGGATGATGTAGAATTGAAAAATACCTAACATGCTGGCAGACTTAGAAAATATTATCAATAATAGGTTATTATTGTACAAGTTATTCATTGTTTGGGGTTCTTGGAGGTATACACACTCATATGTAACTTGATACAAAATATCAATAAAGAAGTTCATTCATTCCAAAATTCTGTTCATTCATTGACAAATTATTTACAAGCTAAAAGTTCATACAAAGAAAAAAGAAAAGAAAAATTACAATGAAGTTAGTTAGTCGGTGGGTCGTTTGAAGGATTGTTGTCAGGAAAATTATTGTCTATTTGGTTTATGTTGGTGTTGTCATTTTGTAGGTTATTGTCTAGTTAGTTTTTATTTGGTTCATCGTCATTGGGGTTGGTCATTTTCATAGTCAAAAATGCCAATTATTTTGGATCGATGCCAACTGCTCGGATCTTAGACATTACAGCTTCATATCCCTTGGAGAACTCAGATAGTATATCCTCGATGAGCTTAAGAGGAAATTAATATCCAGCAATGATTTCTTAACGTAGTTCATCGGTGATGGTCTTGGCATTGAAGGATTTAAATTTTTCTTTGAGGTTGGTGGCATATTTGTGAAGTTCTTTGTGTTCGGCAAAACCTTTTCTGTTGATTTATTTGAGTTATGTGATTATGTCTTCCTTTGTTCTAACTTTTTATTGGAGTTGACTGTTTTGGTTTTGGAGTTGTTCGTTCTGTTGCTGGAGTTTGTTTTGCTGCCGAAGTTGGCCATGGAGTTCTTGGAATTTCTCAAATAGCTTGTTATTAGTTTCGATGGCTTCGACTAGTTATAGTTGGAGGGTTTTGCTATGGGTGATGAGTTTGGCGTTAGTTTGGGCTTCAATGGCGAGTTTCTTGTTTTCCGTATGGAGTTCTTTGATCTACATGCTTAGTTGATGTGTTGTTTTTTTAAGGAGTCAACATATTTGGTTTTTATTTCTTTGATTTGTTGGCAGAGGTTGGCTCGCTCTTTTTTTAAGGCGTTAATTATTTTATCAGAGTCGTCTCTAGTTAATTCTTGATTTAGGAGTCTACTGTACATGGTAAGGACCTGCATGACAGAGTAAGACCGATAAGTAAGTGAAGATTAAGTTGAAAAATTAAATCTGAAGTTATAAAAGCAAGTTAAAATTGGTCACCCGACCCTAGTGGATCATTAAATTGAGGGGCAGCTCTCTATTTGTGAAGTTGCCAAATGACTAGTCATCAAAGGGAAGGTTGAATGTCTCAAAGAGTTTGTAGGGTATGGTGTTGGGGTCTTCGGGCCAAAAGGGGGAATTGTTGAAGAGTTGTTCATCTCAGAAGGGGTTATAGGCGTTGGCTTTGGAAGTTGAAGCGTTGACTTGGTTTGGAGGAGTGGGGCTAGAATATTTTTTTATTTATATGAAGGTCGGGCATGTGTAGCGATTTCTTTAGGGTGTGGGGATTCGATAGTTTTTTTAGGTTGTTAGAACGAAACGTGTTTAAAAGGTTATGGAGGAGTAGGGTCGACAGTTTGTTCTAATGGGGTTGGTTTGGAAGGAATTGTTATAGGGTGAGATATGGGTTTGAGATGGGCTTTCACAAGTCTTTTGTGTTTTTGTTTCACGAGGTTGAGTTTTTAGGCTTCAGACAGTTTAAAAATGTCTCTTTTTTTAGTTGGTGCGATTTTGGGTAGTGGTTGTTGGGTGGCAGAGGTTTGGTTTTGGGGTTCGGGGGAAGTATTGATAGAATCGGTGATGTTTGTTCGTTTTTTGGCTTGTTTCTTTTGTCGTTCAGTAACTTTGGGGGGTTTAGTAGTTTCGTTGGATGGCTAGGCGTAGGTGGTAAGAGTTGGTGCAATTGATGTAATGGGAGTGACAGTGATTATTGTGGGTTCGGTGGGTGTTGGAATGGCTTTGATGTTATTTATGAGGGATTCTTCAATACTGTACTTTTCTTCAAAGATGACGTCGGGGCTTTTTGGAAGAGGTAGTGGGGCTCAAACTCGTGGTTCAATCAGCACTACTACAGAGCAAGGAGGTTGGATTTAGGATGATGAAGAGAAATAAAGTATGTATACATGTAGTAATAAAGTTGTATAGACGGGGTAGGTTTGAAGACTTACATTTGGGGTCGAATAGTTATTGTTCGTTAGAAAGGAGATCCAAGTCCCAGGGCTTGAACGAGATCTTTTTGCAGAAGGCATGAAATTCCTTTCTGCGTTTTGGGGATAGTTGTTCATATCCCAAGGCCAATTTATAGGGTTCTTCCTGTAAGGGTAGTTAGACCATATCGGTGATGTAGATGAAGAACTAACCTAGATGCCATCCTTTGTTGGTGGTGGGGGTTTGCATCCAGGCTTTGCGACCTGCAATCTTGTTTAGGCATTGGAAGCCTGGTTCCCTCGATTTGGTAAGGGTAAAGATGGAAAAGAAGAAATTGACGAAGGGAGCGATGTTGAGTTCGTTGCGGAATGCTATGAAGCAAAGGAGGTGGATGTAGGAACTGGGTAGAAGTTGGGATAGGCTGATACCGGTGAGTGTGAAAAAGGTGTTGACAAAGTCAAGAAGTGGGAATCAGAGGCCATTTTTTAAAGACTAAGTGTGGACGATGACATATTTCATATCGACTCTAAAATAAATCATTTCGGTATGATGGGGGCCTGAAGGTCCTATTGTTGAGAGATTTGAAATTCTTCACAAATTTTGATGAGGGATTCAGTGGTGATATTAGAAATGGTGTTGGCATGAATGAAGGTTTTGTCGAAATAATAGATGTCCCGATTTACTTTTTCAGCTATCTATTGTTTGGTGGGAAGGGGACTTTCTAGGTTGGAGAGGATAAGGGAGGGAGGATTTTGAGCCATGGGTATAAGGGTTTACTAGGAAAAATGGAGTTTAGTTGATGTAAAATGGAGGAAAAGGTTGTCGGAGGTTATTATAGAGAGAAAGAGTTTGGGAGGCAAAAGGCTTTCTAAGAGTTACTGTTTGCTTATTTTTAACTAAGAATTTCATATGCAAGTATACGTGATCGAATAGCACTATAATGGCAAACAAGGTATCGTTCCACAGAGAATTAAAAATAATCATTATCAATTACTAATTTTATATCAAATTAATTTTATTTAAATAATTACTTTAAAATAATAAAATAGAAACTAATTAAAATTAACAACTATATTAAATTAATAATAAGGATAAAAATCAGATTAAAAATATTTAATATTATAATTTCCCTCAATACTTCATTTAAATATCTTTAATCCATTTTTAATTAATTAATTATATATAATTGTTAACCTTGAATTCTTTCGTATTCACCATTCTCTATTAATGGTCAAGTGAGTATCTCTTACTTAAACAAATCACTCTATGTCTATTAGATTTAACATTAAGCAAAAGTTAGTAAATCTAGATTCTCATAAGGGTTACACATGACATATAGGTATATGTTTATCCTATATACGAATCATGCATCTCATCACACGTAGAATAGCACGAACATATGTTATCATACCCAGATCTAAATTTACACTTCGCCTGTCGAGTTCATATAAATTATCCCAATAATTATCCATAATTAATTAATACATTACCGCACACAAATATTTAGCACAAAAGTTTTTAGATCTAAATCTATAATCAATTCGTCAACTTCATATAGATTATTAGATTAATTACTGCAGCTAACTAATACTTTAATGCACAAAATATGATAAACAATTCATATATAACTGTTTACCTAATTTTAAATAGGAATTTACATGTAAGTATACGCAACCCATAAATAATAAAGTGATAAAGTTGAGTGTCGAATCCACAAGGAATTAAAAATAATTAATACCAAATACTAATTTTATATCAAATTAATTTTATTTAAACAATCTCAATAAAATTATAAAAATAAAACTAATTAAAATTATCAACTAAATTAAACTAATAAAAATGATTAAATAAGATTAAAAATACTTAAGATTATAATTTTTTCAAATGCTTTATTTAAATCTCTTCACTCTCTTTTTAATTAATTAATTATATATAATTATTAATTGAGAATGCTTAACTATTTATTAACATTTTCAACAATAAATAAAAAGACATATTTCAGTTATGTTGTTATGTTCATGCAAAACGCTTAAAATAGATTAATTAAGTATAAACACCCAATAAAGTTACATGTGGCTTATAAATTTAAAAACAGAAGACTCCCCTGAATATATAACACGTTCCTCCTCATCTGCTAAGTTTGAGTGCATTGACATAAAAAACCTGAAACAAAACAAAAATAAAATATTAAAACAAATAATAAATTTAAAAAAAACTAAAATTTAGTACTAATTTTTTTTTTATTAAAAATAAAAACTAAAACAAAAACTTGGGTTGTCTCCCAATAAGCGTTTGTTTTATAGTCTTAGCCTGACCACTTCCTTTTCTTTCAATCAGGTTTAATCGCAAAAATTATTTTTTCATGCCTCTTTTTAGTTTTCTCTTTGATTTCCATGACATTCTTGAAAAATTGCAGACCACCCCCAAACTTGAATTCATCCAAATTATATTCTTCAACAAAGTCAACCCAATAATACTCCTCAAAATTCTGAAATTGTTGCACGAAAGGCATACTCGAATTTTTCTTAATACCATTCAAGCTTACAGTTTATCATCTTCATTCTTTATTTCCTTTTCCCAAATCTTGCTCCTCTTATTTTCGACCACGTCATCATCTTTCTCATCCAAACGAGACCTTTTTAGATTTTCTCTTTTAACCATGTGCAACTCATTGCCTTATTCTAATGCATCTACCTTGCACTACACTTTACCTTTCTCCTCAAGATTTATCTCTATATCACTAGGTAAATATTGCGAAGGCAAATGTTGACTAGATTGACAAGTCGTTCTCTTCGAATATCATCATCTTCCTTTTGAATCTCCATCTCACCCCTTCAAATTTCTCAATCTCGCATTAATTCATCAGTAAGTTTACAACTCATCTCGGTATACTTTGTAGAGCTTGGAAGAATTTTCTCCAAATTTTATTTTTTTTCTTGTTGCGATGGAGGTTGATACGAGATTTCGCATGATTGAGGTTGATATGAAAATTTTGATGGGTACGATAGTTCTAAAGCAAAAACTTCTTAATTATTCATTCTTATCTTAGTTCGCTCTAAAAATCTATCAAGAATTTCCTCCAAATTAGATTTTTGCTCTTGTTTTTGTGGAGGTAAGTATTGAAAATTCTGATGATAATAACTTGGGGCAAAAAATTGATCTTAATTATTATTCTATAAATAATTCGGATAATCCTGCCAACACGGATGATAGTAGTCTAGGGTGTAACTAGGCTGTTGATGATAATAGTAGGCATTCAGAATGGATTGATTCCCAAGAGCGTTAGATTTTCTTTCAAGCATCGCCAACTGTGTAGTCAATTGGTCAAATATTTCTATCACACTTGATTGTGTCATCCTCTCAAAAGACTATTGATAATTAAATGCAGTTATTGTACTTTAAAAAATAATAAAATAAAATAAATAAAAATATACAAGGTCAAATTAAAACTAATTTGGCTAAAATTAATATTGATAAAAATTATTAAATTAATTTCCCGGCAACAACACCAAAAACTTGTTTTCCTAATTTTAAATAGGAATTTACACGCAAGTATACGCGGTTCATAAATAATAAAGTGATAAAATCGAGTGTCGAACGCACAAGGAATTAAAAATAATTAATAGCAAATATTAATTTTATATCAAATGAATTTTATTTAAACAATCTCAATTAAATTATAAAAATAAAACTAATTAAAATTATCAACTAAATTCAACTAATGAAAATGATTAAATCAGATTAAAAATACTTAAGATTATAATTTTCCCCAATGATTCATTTAAATCTCTCCACTATCTTTTTAATTAATTAATTATATAGAAATATTATCTGAGAATGCTTAACTATTTATTAACCTTCTTCAACAATTAATAAAAAGATTTATTTCAATTATGTTGTTGTGTTCATGCAAAATACTTAAAATAGATTTATTAAGTATAAACTCTCAATAAAGTTACATGTGACATATAGATATCATATCACATGTTATTATCTGAATCTAAACCAATACTCCACTTTTGATTTTATATAGATTATTTCAATAATTATTGCGTAAATAATTATACAAGAATGCATAAAATATGATAAACAATTCATATACAATTATTAATAATTAAAAAGAAAAATAAATTAATTTAAACTACACATTGGGTTCAATTGCAATCTCAATTAAATAATTAGCCCATAAATGAAAAAGAAATCATCATCAATAAAAAAAATCCATCACGTCTAGAATACAAGAATAAAAAGAGAAGATAAAAAAAAACAAATCTACATTCGAAGCGCTTGATCTCCACTTTAACTTTGAATCTTTGCAATCCTTTGCTTGATTCCTTCTTCAGATCTTCAATTAATCCTTCTTCTTCTACTTTATTCTACTCATATCTCTGTTAGATTTCTTCTAATTCTATGTTAGACTCTTCTAATTCGATGTTAGACTCTCCTAAAATATATATTTTGACATGTATTTATAGATTACATATCAAACCCTTAGCATTTATGGATAACCCAATCTAATTCAGAGTCAAAAACATCAAAAACGTGTTTAAATCAAGTCTGCCCTGACACAGCCCCAACCGTGTTTTTGTACTATGGGAATCCACCCTAGCCATGACCTCTCAGTCAAACACGGCCCAGGTCGTGGCCCTATTTTCAACTTCGACGTCTATTGGTGAAATAACCATAATTTTCAAATACGAACTTCGATTGAAATGATCTAAGATGTTCTGAAAAGTTGAGAAATAGATCTAACACTTGCATGTTTGAAGATTTGACAAATTATGCTTGGAACATGGTCAAAATCAGGACTGAAGTGACTACTGCGTAATTGACAAGTTGAAAATGCAAGTATAGTAACTCCAAATTTTGATCAACCAAACCTTTATTTCAATTCATACCAAATAACACCAAAACACATAAAATACTAAAAACTAATATAAAACACCTAAGAACTCACAAATTATTAAGCTAAAAGATAATCAATTCATAGGTATAAAACCCACTTATCAAATACCCTAAAACTTTACCTTTTGCTTGCCTTCAAGAAAAACTAAAACTAAAACTCTAACAACTCAACTAATTATCATAACAACTCAAGAAATGAATCAATATGAATAAAATTATTAACCTTAAAGATTTCATAAATAATAACTCAAAATAAAATTCAAAATTATGCAATGTAAAAAAAATTCACATATTTATTAATCTTACATCACTCATAATCCTTCATGCTTGTGTGAATCCACATGTATCAAACTAATAAAAATTTAAATAAATTAATATAATTAAATGCATCATAAAAGATATTGCACAATAAAATAATTACAAAGCAAAACTTTATAACTCACTTTTCATACCACTCTTCGCTAATAAAGGCAAATATACATTAAAGGATCAAAAAGTTTTTTTTTTCACGTTACGTACACTATAATCATTTTTTTTAAGTTCACCACATTCCTTTTCAAATATATTATTATATTTTTTTTCATTCATCATAGGTGAGTGCATTTTATGCTCCATCTCACTCTTTTTTTTTTATGCACATGAGTGCATTTTACGCTTCATCTCATTTTCTTCACATGTTTATGAGTGAATGCGTTTTATGCTCTATCTCAACTCACCAAATGAATATTAATTCAACTAAAAAATGATCAATTCTTTAAACAATACTACAATAATTTACCTCAATCATCTCCCCTAAATTATATTATACTTTATATTTTACTTCAAGTTATGATCAAAGAAGTTATAGAATTCATAAATATTTATCATAAACAATTAATCATATAAACATTCTCCAAGTTAAAACTACATCAACATAAATGGATATGAGTGCATAAAAATAAAGGATCTTAAATAAAATAATAACCAACTATATGCCAAAATTCAGACTAACAACAATTTATCAATTTTTCAAAAGTTATTAAATAAAAATCAAAATTTTTATCATTAACTAAATATTTAATTCAATTAATTCATTCCCAAGAGACACTACCTAAAAGTAAAATAAAATATGTTAATTAATACCACTACAAGAAAAAGCTTATCTCCGACGGAATTTTCCGTCTGAAATAAGCAAATTTCATCGGAATTACCTAATTTCCGACGAAAAATTTGGTCAATAATTCGGTCGTAACTAAGCGCGTCGGGATTAATTCCGTCGAAAATTCAGTCGAAAAACTAAAAATATGCAGTGGATACCTTGCAATAATATCCCAATTTCAGCAACAATATCCCAATTTCAGTAACAATATCCCAATTTCAGAACATCCATAATCCCAATTTCAGCACAATTTTTTTTTCAGAGCATCAATAATCTCAATGTCAGCAAATAATCATAATTTCAGTTACAATAATCGCAATTTCAACAACAATATAAACATATATATTTAACCAAGATGCAGCAGAAGAATAATATATATATATATATATATATATATATATATATATATATATACACACAGACACACACATATACAAACCTTATACACTCGGACGGGGTGGAGGAGAAGTAACGTACACCGGCGACCGGAGGAGAAGCAACACCGGCGCCGGAGGTGGTGGGTCGGAGGGAAAACGAGAGAGATGAGAGAGAGAGAGAGAGTGCGGTAGAAGAAATTAAAAAAGGAAGAAGCATAAATGAACTGATCGGGCTGAAGCACTGCAATTTAAAACATTATTTTCGACGGAATTTCGTCGGCAATATTTCGTCGGTTTTAATTATATGTTCGACTGAAATTCCGTCGACATTAATATTATTCCGTCGAATATAACTTTCGCGGTGGCGGGAACTTTGCCGCCAAAACATCCTGCATATTCTCGACGGAATTCGGTCGGTTATAAATTGTTTCCGACGGAATTAAATTCGACAGAATATTCCGTCAAAAATAACATTTTTACTACTGAATTCATTCCGTCGATCTTAATTCCATCGAGATTAAGCGATTTTCTTGTAGTGTACACTATCCCATTTTTGTAGCAAACACAATTACACTTAGCATATGCAAGAAGCCTTTAAACCCTATGGTTACCCCAAGTGGACGAGTTGTGTCTCCTGAGAGTTTGCAGTGAATTTACCCACAAAATTCAAAAACAATACATAAAATAAACCTAATTTTTTATAATAAAAAAAAAAAAATTACCTACACCCCCAAACTTAAAACAGAGATTGTCTTCAATGTATAAAATAAAAAAAAATAAAAATAGAAGACTCCCCTTAATATATAGTAGGTTCCTCGTCATCTGCTAAGTTTGAGTGCATTGGCATAAAAAATCTAAAATATAAAAAATAAAATATTAAAATAAATAATAAAATTAAAAAAAAAAACTAAAATTTAGTACTAAAAAAAAAAAAAAAGTAAAACTTGGGTTGTTTCCCAATAAGCGCTTGTTTTATAGTCTCAACATGACTACTCTCTTTTCTTTCAATCAGGCTCAGTCGTAAAAATTATTTTTTCATGCCTCCTCTTAGTTTTCTCTTTGATTTTCATGGCATTCTTGAAAAATTCCGAACCACCCACAAACTTGAATTCATCCAAGTTATATTCTTCAACAAAGTCAACCCAATAGTACTTCTCAAAATTCTGAAATTGTTGCACGGAAGGCACACTCGGATTTTTCTTAATATCATTCATGCTTACAATTTTATCATCCTCATTCTTTTTTTCTTCTTCCCAAACCTTGCTCTTCTTATTTTCAACCACCTCGTCATCTTTTTCAGCCAAACGAGACCTCTTTAGATTTTTTCTTTTAACCATGTGTAACTCATTGCCCTTTTCTAATGCATCTACCTTGCACTGCTCTTTACCTTTCTCCTCAAGATTTATCTCTATATCATTAGGTAAAATATTGCGAAAGCAACTGTTGACTAGATTAACAATTTGTTCCCTTCAAATCTCATCCTCTTCCCTTCGAATTTCCATCTCACCCCTTCGAATTTCCCAATCTCACTTTAATTCATCATTGGGTTTACTAATCATCTCGGTATACTCTGTAAAGCTTGCAAGAATTTCCTCCAAATTTGATTTTTTCTTCTGCTGCGGTGGAGGTTAATGCGAGATTTCGTATGATTGAGGTTGATATGAAAATTTTGATGTGTATGATAGTTCTGGAGCAAAATTTTCTTGACTATTCATTCTTATCTCAGTTCGCTCTAAAAACCTATGATAGAGTTAAATTATATGATATTTTTATTCCCTAATACTTAGTTTTTATATTTATTGTGTGCTTAAATGTTTAATTATTTAGCTTATTTTGGTTTTAATAGGTTTTATAGGATTTTAATTAATTTATGTTAATTTAGGTAATTTTATATTTCTTTTTATATATGTGTTTTTATGTATTTTTAGTATTTTAGGTGTTTTATTTATTATTATGTGTTTTTAGGATTTTTAGTATTTTTATATTATTTTTATTTATTTTTATATTATATTTTGTAGGAAAAATAAAGCTTGGGGGCAAATCTGGAAAATCCGTAAAAGTCTGATGGCAAAACTGTAATTAACCGGCACTGATGGCATTATCGTAATTAAGGAAGAAACGACGCGGAGGGGTATTATTGTAAATTCGCTAAGGTCAGCCGCGCATTGCGCGCGGTAGGAAATCAGCACCGACAGTCAATACGACGCCGTTTGGCGTAATGGAAATAGACCGCGCAATGCGCGAAGAGAGAAACTGAGAACGCGGAGCTAGTACGACGTCGTTTTTCATCGGTGAGGAAAGCCTCCGCGCAATGCACGGAGGAGCGTGCTGACGTCAGCATACGCGGAGCGCGTTGACTGGTCAACTGTGGCGCGTGTAAGGCCTTGTTTGGTTGCGCATTAATGCTGGGAAATCAGATTTTTCGGATTTTTGCTAATTTTTGATTCCAAATTGGATTTTAATTCCAACTAGGGTTAGGAAAATAATTATTTTCTTTTTCTTTTATTATTAATTGTAAATCCTACTAGGGTTAGGAGGATTTTGGAGCCTATAAATAGAGGGCTTGAGATACATTGTAAGACACAACTTTTCTTAGAATAAAAATTCTCTCTTCTATTATTTAGTGTTCTCTACAATTATGAGTAGCTAAATTATTTTTCTTGGTTTAAGTGATTGAAGCCATCAAGATTTATCCACTGTGAGATCTAATTTATTTTAATTGTTCAATTTATATTTTCATTATTGAATATTCTTCTATGCTCAATTTTATGATTGATTTGTTTAATTGCTAGGAGCGCTACTAGTTTATTATTCATATTAATCTACTGCTATTTTTGAAGCAACTAAGTTTAATAATTGTTTTGCAGATCAAAAGATTATTTTATCTTAGGAAGAATATTCATCTAAATTAAATGCAACCAAGTGGCTTGTGTTGTTTAGTTCAACGATCTCTCTAATTCTTTATGCTGCTATTAAATTAAATCTTTAGCAAGTACCGGAGGTTGTTTATTAGTAAGGATATTTAGACCAAGTGGCTCTACTTATCTAAAATTAAGGAGAGAGGAGAAAAATTATTCCACCTGCGAGTAGTTCTTTCTACGGTGAATCTTTAAAATATTAATTGATTTATTTTTGCATCAGTGATCAGTTGTAAATTCTTGATGGTGGATATTAACTTAAACCAAGACTTTTTCTCATCGTTTATTTCATTAAATTACTTGCATAATTATTTTAGTTAATTTTATTTAAATTATTTCTTTAATTACAAAAACCCCCCAGTTTTTATTTGCAAAAACATAAAATTAAATTAATGATTCTCTGTGGGATCGACTCTTGCTTACACTACTACATTAATATTTTTCAAAAGTAAGATTTTATTTTTGGGTGCTTGCGACATCACACCAAATTTTGGCGCCGTTGCCGGGGAATTGATTTTAATTTAATTTTGTGCTTTTGTAAATATTAATTTAATTTAGTAATTATTCTTTGTTTTATTTTTTATTTTTCTAGTTTTCATATTTTATTTGAGTTGTGCAGGTTGAAGATGGAAATCATGGCTAGGAATCGAACTTTGAAAGAGCTTGCGGCCCCTGATTTGAATCAACAACCTTTAAGCATAATTTTTCCAAATTTAGATGATAACACCTCCTTTGAATTAAAATCTGGTTTAATCCATCTATTGCCCAATTTTCATGGCCTTGCAGGTGAAGATCCTCACAAACATTTAAAGGAATTCCATATGGTGTGCACAAGTTTGAAACCTTCTGGAGTGACTGAAGAGCAAATCAATCTAAGAGCTTTTCCATTTTCTTTGAAAGATTTGGCTAAGGATTGGCTCTACTACCTACCCTCCGGCAGTATCACCACATGGGAAGAGATGAAAAGACTATTCCTAGAGAAATATTTTCCAGCTTCAAGGGCAGCCAACATCAGAAAAGACATTTGTGGTGCGAGACAGAATCATGGAGAATCCCTGTACGAATATTGGGAACGTTTCAAGAAATTATGTGCAAGCTGCCCCCACCATCAAATCAGCGAACAACTCCTAATCCAATACTTCTATGAAGGACTCATGTCTACTGATAGGAGCATGATCGATGCTGCCAGTGGAGGAGCTTTGGTGGACAAAACGCCTGAAGCTACAAGGAATTTAATTGCAAACATGGCGGCTAACTCCCAACAATTTGGCACTAGACTTGATTTTTCATCCAAGAATGTTAATGAGGTAAATATTTCTTCACTTGAGCAATGAATTGATAGTCTAACCTCCGTTGTTCGTCAAATGGCTGTAGGTAATATGCAACAAGTGAAAGCTTGCGGAATTTGCGCTGTCGTAGGACATCCGACGGATATGTGCCCCACTCTTCAAGAGGAGTCCTATGAACAAGTACATGCAGCAGGTGGTTTTCCTGGTTCACCACAAAGGAGATATGATCCTTACGCGAACACGTACAACTCAGGTTGGAGAGATCATCCGAATTTCGGCTATGGAAATCCACAAGGGAATCTGTCTGCGACTCAAAACTTCTCAAGCTACCAACAAAACAAGCAGCCATATCCTAACAAACAACAGGGCCAAACATCTGATTCTCATATGTCTTTGGAGGATATAATTACACAACTTAGCACTAACACTTTGCAATTTCAACAGGAAACGAAGGCAAATATACAGAATTTAACTACACAGATGGGACAAGTGACAAGTGCCATCAGTAGATTGGAAGCGCAAAATTCTGAAAAAGTACCCTCGCAAACAATGGCGAATCCAAAAGCAAATGTTAGTGCAATCACGTTGAGAAGCGGTAAAGAGATCGAAACTCCAGCAAAGATAGAGTTTACGCCGAAAGAGCAAAGCAAAACAGGAATGGGCAACAAGGAGGTAGACAACAGTATGGAGGAAGACAGTGTTCAAGGCGAAAATGGTACTTCTAAGCATAAATTTCCATCTCTCTCTGAGTATAAACCGGTACCCCCTTTCCCTCTTGCTTTAACAGAAAAAAGGACATACGAGAAAAATTCAGATTTATTTGAGACTTTTCATAATTGCGAGGTAAAAATTCCATTGTTAGATGCAATTAAACAAGTACCTCGCTTTGCCAGATTTTTGAAAGAATTGTGTACACACAAGAGAAAGCAAGCACTTAAAAAATATGAAAAGGTGCAAGTAGGAAAGAATGTGTCTGCCGTAATTCAAAGAAAACTCCCTACAAAATGCCAAGATCCAGGAATGTTTACTATCCCTTGTAAGATAGGAGACACGAGATTTGACAAGGCTATGTTAGACTTAGGAGCATCTATTAATGTCATGCCATATTCTATATATGCTTCTTTGCAACTTGAACCTTTAAATAGAACTGGTACTGTAATTCAGTTGGCTGATAGGTCTAACACTTATCCTAAGGGTATAGTAGAGGATGTTCTTGTGCAAGTAGATAATTTTATTTTTCCTGCTGATTTTTATGTGCTTGATATGGAAAACGGTGATCAAAATGCTCCTATCTTGTTGGGAAAACCTTTCTTAAAGACTTCCAAAACTAAGATCGATATTCATAGTGGTACACTGACAATGGAGTTTGATGGCGAAATTGTTAAATTTAATATTTTTGATGCCATGAAATGTCATAATCCTGTTTACTCTGTTGATGTGATTGATTCTTTAGCAGCAAAAGTTTCTAAAACTGATGGAAAGGGTGAATTGAACACGACATTTAGTCCGAATATTGGGAAAGAGAAAGAGGAGTTAGTCTTGACTGCTGATTTAAAGAAAACTGTTGCGGCTGTGAATGACTCTTCGAACACAGGTAATGATCCATATTTTGACTTATCAGTTCCTAACAAGAAATCTTTACCTTTTGTTTTGCAGGATTACATTCCAGATTTGAAGCCTCTCCCTAATCATCTCGAATATATGTTCATTAACGAGGGAGTAGAACCTTCATATCCACTGCAAGGGAGTTTTAACAAGACTATGATAAATGGAGTAAAGATGGATGAAATGGTCAAAATTCAAGAGGAAGGAGTAACGTAGTACTTTGGCCTACTGTCAAGCCAATGACGATAAACAAAGGCGCTGCTTGGGAGGCAACCCAAGAAAACAGATTTGCATTTCTTTTTCTTTTTCTTTTTATAGTTATTTTTGCTTTTTCTTTGCATTATAGTTTACATTGGGGACAACGTAAATTTTAAGTGTGGGGGAAGGGTTTTAGGATAATTGTTTTATTTTTAGGAAATTTTAAAAATTTGTTTTTATTTTTTTTTAAATTTTTTATTTTTTATTTTTTTTATTAGGGAATTTTAAAGAAATTTAAATTTTGGAATTTTGTGGGTAAATTCACTGCAAACCCTCACGAGACAAAACTCGTCCACTTGGGGTAACCTTGGGGTTTAAAGGCTTGTTGCACATGCTAAGTGTAACCGTGTTTCCTACAAAAATGAGGTAGTTTTTTATTTTTATTTTTAGGATGTGTCACTTGAGCAATGAGTTAATTGAATTTTAAATTTTTGGTCAATGATAAAATTTTTATTTTTATTTAATAACTCTTGAAAAAATGATAAATTTTTGCTTAGTTTGAATTTTGACTTTTTATTGATTATTACTTTGTTTGAGATCTTTAAAATTTTTATGCACTTATATCCATTTGTTTGAGCTAGTTTCAATTTAGAAAAAGTTTAAATGGTTAAATGCTTATGAAAGATATTTTTGAGCTCTATATCTTATTTGATCATTATTTGAAGTGAAATATAAGGCAAAATATAATTTGGAGAAGATGATTTAGGTAATTTTTCTAGGATTATTATTGAAAAAAAATCTTGTGGTGGGTTGAGATGGAGCGTAAAACGCACTCACTCATAAACACATGAAAAAGCGAGATAGAGCGTAAAACGCACTCGCTGGTGAGATGGAGCATAAAATGCATTCACCGAGAAAAAAAATGATGAAAAAAAAATGAAGAAAGAAAGAAAATGGGATGGAGCATAAAATGCACCCATTAAAAGAAAAAAATGAATGAGAAAAAATATTTGAAAAAAATGCATATTAATAATCCTAGTGTGTATAATTGTTAAAAACCTTTTGATCTTCTAGTTATATGTGTCTATATTAATGAAAAATGATGAGAAAAGTAAGACTATAGAGTATTGTTGTTAAACTAACCATTTTTTATATAATTTATGAGACATTTAATTATGTGAGCGCATCTAAGTTTTTTGTTAGTTCGATACATTTGGATTCACACACACACAAAAGGTCTTGAGTAAAGTAGAATTGATAAATATGTTAAAGTTATAGATTTTGCATGATTTTAAAAAAAAATTTGAGTTATCATTTAAAAAATCTTTAAGGCTGATGTTGAAATTTATATTGTTTTGTTGCTCGAGTAAGTTGATTGGTTATTAGTTTTATTTATAGTTTTTATTTTTGTTTTGCCCGAGGACGAGCAAAAACCTAAGTGTGGGGGTATTTGATAGAGTTACATTATATGATATTTTTATTCCCTAATACTTAGTTTTTATATTTATTGTGTGCTTAAATGTTTAATTATTTAGCTTATTTTGGTTTTAATAGGTTTTATAGGATTTTAATTAATTTATGTTAATTTAGGTAATTTTATATTTCTTTTTATTTATGTGTTTTTATGTATTTTTAGTATTTTAGGTGTTTTATTTATTATTATGTGTTTTTAAGATTTTTAGTATTTTTATATTATTTTTATTTATTTTTATATTTTATTTTGTAGGAAAAATAAAGCTTGGGGGCAAATCTGAAAAATCCGTAAAAGTCTGATGGCAAAACTGTAATTAACCGGCACTGATGGCATTATCGTAATTAAGGAAGAAACGACGCGGAGGGGTATTATTGTAAATTCGCTAAGGTCAGCCGCGCATTGCGCGCGGTAGGAAATCAGCACCGACAGTCAATACGACGCCGTTTGGCGTAATGGAAATAGACCGCGCAATGTGCGAAGAGAGAAACTGAGAACGCGGAGCTAGTACGACGTCGTTTTTCATCGGTGAGGAAAGCCTCCGCGCAATGCGCGGAGGAGCGTGCTGACGTCAGCATACGCGGAACGCGTTGACTGGTCAACTGTGGCGCGTGTAAGGCCTTGTTTGGTTGCGCATTAATGCTGGGAAATCAGATTTTTCGGATTTTTGCTAATTTTTGATTCCAAATTGGATTTTAATTCCAACTAGGGTTAGGAAAATAATTATTTTCTTTTTCTTTTATTTTTAATTGTAAATCCTACTAGGGTTAGGAGGATTTTGGAGCCTATAAATAGATGGCTTGAGATACATTGTAAGACACAACTTTTCTTAGAATAAAAATTCTCTCTTCTATTATTTAGTGTTCTCTAAAATTATGAGTAGCTAAATTATTTTTCTTGGTTTAAGTGATTGAAGCCATCAAGATTTATCCACTGTGAGATCTAATTTATTTTAATTGTTCAATTTATATTTTCATTATTGAATATTCTTCTATGCTCAATTTTATGATTGATTTGTTTAATTGCTAGGAGCGCTACTAGTTTATTATTCATATTAATCTACTGTTATTTTTGAAGCAACTAAGTTTAATAATTGTTTTGCAGATCAAAAGATTATTTTATCTTAGGAAGAATATTCATCTAAATTAAATGCAACCAAGTGGCTTGTGTTGTTTAGTTCAACGATCTCTCTAATTCTTTATGCTGCTATTAAATTAAATCTTTAGCAAGTGTCGGAGGTTGTTTATTAGTAAAGATATTTAGACCAAGTGGCTCTACTTATCTAAAATTAAGGAGAGAGGAGAAAAATTATTCCACCTACGAGTAGTTCTTTCTACGGTGAATCTTTAAAATATTAATTGATTTATTTTTGCATCAGTGATCAGTTGTAAATTCTTGATGGTGGATATTAACTTAAGCCAAGACTTTTTCTCATCGTTTATTTCATTAAATTACTTGCATAATTATTTTAGTTAATTTTATTTAAATTATTTCTTTAATTACAAAAACCCCCCAGTTTTTATTTGCAAAAACATAAAATTAAATTAATCATTCTCTGTGGGATCGACTCTTGCTTACACTACTATATTAATATTTTTCAAAAGTAAGATTTTATTTTTGGGTGCTTGCGACATCACACCAACCTATTAAGAATTTTCTCCAAATTAGATTTTTGCTCTTGTTGGTGTGGAGGTGGGTATTAAATTTTTTGATGAAAATAACTTGAGGTAAAGAATTGATCTTTATTATTATTCCATGAATAATTTGAATAATTCTGTCAACTCGGATGATAGTAATATGGGGTGTAACTAGGCTACTGCTGATAATAGTATGCATTTTGAATGGAATGATTTCCAATAGCGTCAATTTTTCTTTCAAGTTCGGCCAACTGTGTAGTCAATTGGTTAAATATTCTTGTCACACTTGGTTGTGTCATCCTCTCAAAAGACCATTGATAACTAAATGCAGTCATTGTATTTGAAATATATATATATATATATATATATATATATAAGGTCAAATTAAAACTAATTTGACTAAAATTAGTATTAATAAAAATTATTAAATTAATTCTCCGGCTACGATACTAAAAACTTGTTTGCCTAATTTTAAATAAGAATTTACAAGTAAGTATACGCGGCCCACAAGTAATAAAGTGATAAAGTCAAGTGTCGAACTCACAAGGAATTAAAAATAATTAATAAAAAATATTAATTTTATATCAAATTAGTTTTAATTAAACAATCTCAATTAAATTATAAAAATAAAACTAATTAAAATTACCAACTAAATTAAACTAAAGAAAATGATTAAATCATATTAAAAATTCTTGAGATTAAAAAAAAAATCAATACTTCATTTAAATCTCTTGCTCTCTTTTTAATTAATTAATTATATAGAATTATTAACTGAGAATGCTTAACTATTTATTAACTTTCTTTAACAGTTAATAAAAAGACCTATTTCAGTTATGTTGATATGTTCATACAAAATATTTAAAATAGATTCATTAAGTGTAAATTCTAAATAAAGTTACGTGTGGCATATAGATATTTTCATCTTATAGACTATCATGCTTCTCTTCCTAAAAAGAATAAACAAATTCACATGTTATCATATCTGAATCTAAACTTATACTTTACTTTTGATTTCATATAGATTATCTCAATAATTACTACACAAATAATTATACATGAACACATAAAATATGATAAACAATTCATATATAATCATTAATAATTAAAAAAAAAATAATTAATTTAAATTACACATTGGGTTCAATTGCAGTATCAATTAAATAATTAGCCCATAACTGAAAAAGAAATCATCATCTATAAATAATCCATCACATTTTAGGATACAAGAATAAAAGGAAAAAATAAAGAAAACAAATCTATAATTGAAGCACTTGATCTTCACTTTAGCTTTGAATCCTTGCAATCCTTCGCTTAATTCCTTCTTCAGATCTTCAATTAATCCTCATTCTTCTACTTTATTCTACTCTATCTTTGTTAGATCTCTTCTAATTCTATGTTAGACTCTCCTAAAATATGTATTTTGACATGTATTTATAGGTTACATATCAAATCCCTGGCATATATGGATAATCCAATCTAATTCGGAGTCAAAAAAATCAAAAAATGCGTCCAAATCAAGTCTACCTTGACACAGCCCTAGCCGTGTTTTTGTACTATGGGAATCCGCCCCAGCCATGACCTTTCAGCCATACACAGCCCTGACTGTGGATTTACACTAGGTGAATCTGCCCCGGTCGTGGCCATGTTTTCACCCTCGACATTTGTTGGTGAAATGACCATAACCTTTACGTACGAACTTTGATTGAGGTGATCTAAGATATTTCGGAAAGCTAAAAAATAGATCTACAACTTTTCTGTTTTAAGATTTGACAAATTCTACTCGGATCATGGTCAAAATTAGGACTAAAGTGACTACTACATAATTGGCAAGCTGAAAATGCAAGCATAACAACTCTAAACTTTAATCAACCAAGCCTTTATTCTAATTCCTACCAATTAACATCAAAACACATAAAAACAATGTAAAACTAATATGAAACACTTAAGAAATCATAAATTATTAAGTTAAAAAATAATCAATACATAGGTATAAAACCCATTTATCAATAATCAAATATAATTATAAAAAAAAAAAATTAAACTACACATTGGGTTCCAATACAATCTTAATTAAGAATTAGTCCATAACTGAAAAAGAAATCATATATATATATATATATATATATATATATATATATATATATATATAAATCATCCCAAGAATACAAAAGTTAAATAGAAGAGTTAGAGAGAGAATTTTGAGTTAAAGCGTAATCTTCAATCTTCTTATTCAATCCTTGCAATCCTTCCTTGATTTCTCCTTTAGATCTAATAAAACCTTACTTGAATCTATTATACTCCTACTTTAATCTATGTTAATCTCTCCTAAAATATGTGAAAAGTCATGTATTTATAGGTTACAAGTCAAATCCTTAACATATATGAAGAAACAAATCTAATTCGGAGCCAAAAATATCAAAAACGCATCAAAATCTTGGTCTGATCCGACCCACGCGCTGAGGCGCATATTTCCTTTGTTATTTTCGCGCTAGGGCACATAACTCTCTACACTTTTGTGCTGGGGCACATCCCATAGGCTTAATTTTTTCACCCCCACGAATGTCTTTTTTTAGCTCTGAGGTCTATTGGTAAATCAGTCATAACTTTCTCATACGAACTTCGATTGAGATTATTCAAGATGTTTTAGAAAGCTGAGAAATAGCTCTACAACTTTAATATTTTAGAATTTGAGAAATTCTGGCTAGATCAAGGTCAAAATTGGGCTTCAAGTGACTGATATGCAAAAGACAAGTTCAAAATTCAACCACAACAACTCTAAGTTTTGATCCACCAAACCTTTATTCCAATTCCTACAAAACAAAGTAAAAGCACCTAAAACACATAAAATGAACATAAAAACAACTTAAAGCACTTAAGAAATCATAAATTATCAAGTTAAAAGATATTTAATAATATGTATAAAACCCACTTATCAGTTATAAAACTTTTTGGCATGTACTTACTCTCATGCCGAAGCATCCCCGGACTGCCTTAGCCATCACAATTTTTGGGAACTATTCACGGACAAAATCAGGAGTCAACACCCAATTTCCTTCTTAGTTCTCCCTACCACTTTCCAAAGTTCCTCTTAGGCTCTTAGAATGAAATATATCTCTAAAATAGAATTATAATAGGGTAAATGTGTATAAGGCATTTAATTCAGCACTAAATTAGAGAACTAACTCACAATTCCATGCAAAAACAAAGATCTTCTTATAGAGTTATTACATTTATGATAGTTTATTTTTTTTATAAAACTATATTAAACCACTAAGTTAACAACAAAAAATGCACTCGCACAATTATAGGTAAATACCTAAGTTACACACACATAAAAGGCAGATATATACACGACAATGCACAAACTATTATCTTAAAATTGATTATAAGTAAAAATAATAATCAGAATCACTAATCATATCTTATAAGTAATTTCAAACATATTCTATAAGATTATACCGTTCAAGTTTGTAATTATAATTTTATGATTATGTTATTATTGTTGAACTAAATTTATTAGTCTTATAAGCAAATATAAAATAAAAATGTACCTTTATCTACTTTTATAAAACTTTGTTTGTGAAATACATAAAGTACTATTTAATGAGTCCAATGAGTAATTGACAATGAATGAATGATACTAAACCACAATAATGGGTCCACTACCAGATGTGTTACTTTAAGGTCTCTATTATATATATATATATATATATATATATATCAAGTCTTAGTAGCGGTCAGGGAGAATTTTTTGGCTTGGCCGCTAGTCCTTGTAGTGGTCAGGAAGACTACGTCGTTTTAGGTTTTGGTTTAACCATATGTAGGAGTAGCAGCCAGAGAAAATAACGTTGTTTTTCCTGACCGCACCTCCTACATGCACCCAGGTCAAACCCAAAATACCTGTAACGACCCCGAAATTCGACCCATTTTATTCTCTTAAATATTGTATTTATTAAACATCAATTGCCTTATGTCCAAATTTCGGTCCGTTAATAATCTTTAATTACCTTATTTAAACCCTTAATTGATCCATTATCTGATTTTAAAATCAAAAAAAAATTAAAATTCTCGTATAAATTTTTTTTTCTGTTTCTCAATCATTGTATTAAAATATTTGAATATTTAAAATCCTTACATCTGGATCATAGTCCCTGGATCGCAACCTTTACTTTTTCTTTCTCTTACGAGTATCATAATCCTCAACATTTATAATATAATATTATTTATTTTCATACAAATATTCCTGGTTGTAACATTCGTAATCGAAAATATAATAATTTCTATCGTAACAATTATCTTAAACATTCACAGTTCACCATTTAATTATGTTCATCCTATCCAGATCCAATACATGAAATATCAACGTAAAACTAGCAAATGTAGTCACCTTGAATCATAATATTGAAAATATAACAAATACGTTCACCACTTCTTAGGTTATCCGTCTCTAAGATAATTTGATATTCCTGAAATTCATTTATTTGCCTGCAAAAATTTACATTAAGCAAGTAATGAGTACAATGACTCAGCAAGTTCAACAGTTTATACGTCACGTAGCACATACCTTAATATGCTCGGTGTGTGTCATACATCGTGTGCTTGTGCATCTACTATGGCCATATATCTCGTATCATTTCACAAAGTACACATAGTTGTCATATTATTCACGTATCACATAACACATAAGTCTTATGTATTTGACAAGTTTTTAACATATCATAACAGTTAAGCATTTAACATAAAAGGGCTGAAGAACTTGCCTGGCGTCCAATTATTTAAATTGGTAGTTCAAACCCTTAACTCGATCAACCTTCCAAGCTTGAAATTCTTTCCTTGATGCTTGCTCCTCACTTGGATGGCATCAAAATTCTTTCCCTTTCAGTAGTGGTGGTGCATGGGTGGCGTGGAGGTGGTGTTCGGTGATGGAAAGAAAGAAAAAAAAATGTTTTGCTTTTGTTGCTTGTTTTTCTTCTTTTCCTTGGTTTGCTTTTTATCTCCTTTTTATAGCCAACAAGCAACTTAACCATGTTAGAATAAAAAATTTACTCCACCGACTTATCATGCCACCGACTTATAAGTTGGTTGGGTAAAAATCAAGCATAATTTAATTATTTTAATACATTACGTAGTTATTGCGTGTAATAAATATTTTACGTAATATTTGTAAAATATTTATTTTAATTCACCAAAATTCATAATATGATTTATAAATAATATTTAAACCCCTTTTAAGTACTTTACTTGACAAATTTTATACACGCATAATGACATGTATGTAATCCTATGAGGTAATTAATACCTCCAAAATTCATAAATTAATTCATATAACTTATAAAAATTATTTTTCGTAATTTTTCACTTCGTTATTTGGACAACATGTTACATAAACATGTTCACATTTCTGAAATATTATTATTCATAAAAGTCATAATAATTCCATTATACATAAATGTAATTTTTAATAACTTAAAACATTCCTTTTTCTTATTTATTATTCAATTTCTTTAATATTTACAATAATTTCTTTATATATATAAATTATATACAACTTAATATTATATAATTTATATATTTACATTCTCCTTTCTTAAATAATTTCTTAATTTCTTTATTCCATTTAATCACCTTATATAAATTACATAATTATTCTTATATAATTTATATAATTATTATTTTCTTCATACCTTATTTTAATTTCCTTATATAATTTATTATTACATAATTTATATAATTACCTTTCCTTCTCAATTAATTTCTAGACTTCTTCCAAAATTCTTGATAAAATCTAAAATCAATAATTACAATTTTATTAACTTTCCCATTCGCTTTTTATTAAAAATTGGATTAATTTAATTATTAATCCCTTAATTTCCATAATTAATAGCATTTACAATTATCACTTAAACATATATATATATATATATATATAATTTCATATATTTCACATTACCACATAACCTCAATCAAATCATAATTTCTGCATTTCCATAGCAATTTAATTGTACAATTTATTGTACCTTTACATGGAATTTCTCTTATTTTTCATAAATTGTTTCCAAACAATTTATCTACCTTTTCATTTATTTTAAATCCACACAATTCATCACCATCTTGATACATATTCAATTTAACAATTAAATTTCTTCACACACTTTATATTACTTATATCATAAATAATTTAAACAATTTTGAAAATTTTATCAGTTAAATTCTCATTTAATATTATTAAAGAAATCCTGAAAATTCGGATCCTCACATTCTTCCCCCCTTAACAGAATTCCGTCCTCGGAATCATAATTACTGTAATAATCATACGTATTTCATTATAGCACCTCGCTATACCTTTATCTTGGTGAATCACCATTATATCTATAACAATCATATATTTCCTTATTAATTTCCACAGCTCACATGGATAACACCATAATAATCATAACTGTTAGAATATTCAAATTCTTAACTTAATTCATAATTTCTTTGTAATATTACATTTTATAATTCTCTAAAATTTTATTTATACTACATTAATTCATTTCTTGATATACTTATCAAGATTGTTTATCATTCTCCGAAAAATTTCATTTCTTTAATCATATTTACCCTTACTCAATCCGCGTATTTCATATTCTCTATTCCACCTTATGGATACTGTACACATTCATCCTTCTTTCCTTAATTCATATAAATCTTCTTCATATTCCATAATTCATTCCTTCATACCTTTATCGTTCAACACTAGGCTTTAAATACTAACATTTACTTAATTCATCATAATCCTTATTTGAAAATTATTTCAAAAATCCTGGGTGTCACATTCACCCCTCCTTCATAAAATTTCGTCCTCGAAATTTCTATGTACTTGTACTTCACAATTTCTTTACATTTATTCCACATATTTTTATTTCCTTCCTTTCTCGTAGTCATTGTACATTACAATTTTCTAATCCACCACATTTCATAATTTCTTTACTTCACAATTATTGCTTTCATTATCACTCACATTTAAATACTACCCAATCCTACCATCCAATCTTCATAAGAGTAGAGGAAAAATAAAACTTTTTGTAGTATGTTGAATGAACTTTTATCCCGGTTAACAGTATTTCACTCCCAGAGTACCTCATACTGCAACCCATTAAAATAATGAATTTTCATAACATTCTAAATATGATCCCGGTTTACAGTACTTCGCTCCCCGAGTACCTCATACTGCAAACCCTGACAGTGGATCAGTCTGTCATTAAAATGATGGATGTTTCACCATACATGTGGTTCTTATGCCAGGTGACCATTTGATCAACCTGCAACATTCTTAATCTTTTTGTTCATCTCAGCCTTAGAATTCATTCAAAAGAAATTTGTTTAGTTATAACTTTCAAAGAATACGAAGTCAATAAACATATTTCAAAATTTGTCTAGCTGAATCAAATAGCTTAGACTTGTAAATTTTTCAACACTTGTCTAGCTAGGTCAATTAGCATAGACTTTCTTTTAACACTTTATAATCCGCAGAAAATTTTAAAACATTCGTCATGTTAAAACTTTTCAAAACGTCTAGCCAAGTCAAATGGCAATGACTTATAGCTTTGACATACCTTCATAAAACAAAATTATTTATGACTTCATGTTACCGCATCATTTTGACAGTCCGTTGAGAATTCCGTCCTTAATAATTCTTACACCATACTTTATGGTGTTGAATCATCTTATGACGAAATAGTACCGCACCGTCTCAACAACACGTTGAGCATTCCGTCATTCATCACATCTACACGGGGCTAAAAGGTGCATGGATGATTCTTTTGAAATACATTTTGATGTTAAAAATATTTTTGTCTAGCCGAAACAAGTAGCATAGACACTTTTTAGATAGCTTAGAAAAATTTCATTTGCATTTTTTTTTTCAAAGCACATTCGTGTCAAATTAGCTTGAGGTCAAAAATTTTGAAGTTTAGCAAAGCTAGAAGAATGGGAATATCCTAAATTCCCTAACATTCACCTTCTGTTTCTTCACTTAAATATTTAATTTATTGCTAGAACTATTTTCATTTATCATATTGAAATTTCTATCTACTCCAACTTTTCTATACCCCCGTATAGTTCATCAAACTTACCACACATTATGAGTCCAAGAACTTACCACAAGAATATGAGTTTAGAAGCTTGTTCTAGCAATATGTAGTCTGAGAATATATCAAAGGCTATCCATATGCTGAGGGGCTCAAAACATACCATACCAATATGAGTCATGGACCTACCATATGCATGAGTTTTAAGAATTCGTGCCTAACTTAATATTATTTATCTATCAAAACCACTAGCGCGACTCTAACATTTCAATGATTATCACATAGTAACTAAGTAAACACAAATCCCCCGCCCATACAAAGGATTGTGCAACTCAGTCACCACATAAGTCCTCAATTGAAATTTCATACCCAAGCTTTCTACCCCCTTATCATAACCTTTCTGTCATTCATGTCTCATCATTCTCTGAATTCTTCTTGTACTATTTCATAGTACCATATCTCTTTATAACATTAAACTATGCCTTTTCGACCATTAACAGGTCTCTTTGTTATTTCACATTTTCACTTGATCCCATCATGATCTTGCTTCACAACCTACTTCTTACTCGCTTCCCTTATCTCGTGATCGTATCGTAGTACTATCCTCTCACTGTTCCTGATCACATTGTTATAATCTCTTCCTATATGTTTTGGGATTACCTTGTCATCTTTATTGCTTAAATCAGGTGTCCCCTGATTATCTTTGAGATTTATCTTTGAATCATTTCAAATATTCTTTCAGATTTATTCTTAATTAAACTTATGAATTTTCTCAATTCCTTATCTTCATTCAAATCTTTTCTTAACATCTTTAGCTCTTTCTTATAATCTTATATCTTTCATATTTCCTTTACTTTAACCCATATTAGACAACTGTATCTCTTAACTTATATCTTGCTATTTTATTTTCCCCATGTTTATCAAACTTATCACGTATTTGGACTCAAGAACTTACCATAATCATATGGTTGAGGAGCTTGTCCTAGTCAGTCCATAGTCGCCCATTCACTAAAGGGACTCCACCATATAATCATGAGTCACGAGTTTACCATACGCTTGAGTTTTCAGAACACACAACTAACCGTACTCTTTCTTACCTTAGGTTATAGCCTAAGGTATCATTTTCCTAGGGGTTATAACCTCTGGCTCTGATACCAACTGTAACGATCCCAAAATTTAACCCACTTTATTCTCTTAAATATTGTATTTATTAAACATCAATTTCCTTATGTCCAAATTTCGGTCCGTTAATAATCTTTAATTACCTTATTTAAACCCTTAATTGATCCATTATCTGATTTTAAAATCAAAAAATTTTCAAAATTCTCGTATAAATTTTTTTTTCTGTTTCTCAATCATTGTATTAAAATATTTATATTTAAAATCCTTATATCTGGATCCTAGTCCCTGGATCGCAACCTTTACTTTTTCTTTCTCTTACGAGTATCATAATCCTCAACATTTATAATCTAATATTATTTATTTTAATACAAATATTCCTGGTTGTAACATTCGTAATCGAAAATATAATAATTTCTATCGTAACAATTATCTTGAACATTCACAGTTCACCATTTAATTCTGTTCATCCTATCCAGATCTAATACATGAAATATCAACGTAAAACTAGCAAATGTAGTCACCTTGAATCATAATATTGAAAATATAACAAATACGTTCACCACTTCTTAGGTTATCCGTCTCTAACATAATTTGATATTCTTGAAATTCATTTATTTGCCTGCAAAAATTTACATTAAGCAAGTAATGAGTACAATGGCTCAGCAAGTTCAACAGTTTATACGTCACGTAGCACATACCTTAATATGTTCGGTGTGTGTCATACATCGTGTGCTTGTGCATCTACTATGGCCATATATCTCGTATCATTTCACAAAGTACACATAGTTGTTATATTATTCACGTATCACATAACACATAAGTCTTATGTATTTGACAAGTTTTTAACATATCATAATAGTTAAGCATTTAGCATAAAAGGGCTGAAGAACTTGTCTGGCATCCAATTATTTAAATTGATAGCTCAAACCCTTAACTCGATCAACCTTCCAAGCTTGAAATTCTTTCCTTGATGCTTGCTCCTCACTTGGATGGCATCAAAATTCTTTCCCTTTCAGTAGTGGTGGTGCATGGGTGGCGTGGAGGTGGTGTTCGGTGATGGAGAGAAAGAAAAAAAAATGTTTTGCTTTTGTTGCTTGTTTTTCTTCTTTTCCTTGGTTTGCTTTTTATCTCCTTTTTATTGCCAACAAGCAACTTAACTGAGTTAGAATAAAAAATTTACTCCACCGACTTATAAGTTGGTTGGGTAAAAATCAAGCATAATTTAATTATTTTAATACATTACGTAGTTATTGCGTGTAATAAATATTTTACGTAATATTTGTAAAATATTTTTTTTAATTCACCAAAATTCATAATATGATTTATAAATAATATTTAAACCTCTTTTAAGTACTTTACTTGACAAATTTTGTACACGCAGAATGACATGCATGTAATCCTATGAGGTAATTAATACATCCAAAATTCATATATTAATTCATATAACTTATAAAAATTATTTTTCGTAATTTTTCACTTCGTTATTTAGACAACATGTTACATTAACATGTTCACATTTCTGAAATATTATTATTCATAAAAGTCATAATAATTCCATTATACATAAATGTAATTTTTAATAACTTAGAACATTCCTTTTTCTTATTTATTATTCAATTTCTTTAATATTTACAATAATTTCTTTATATATATAAATTATATATAACTTAATATTATATAATTTATATATTTACATTCTCCTTTCTTAAATAATTTCTTAATTTCTTTATTCCATTTAATCACCTTATATAAATTACATAATTATTCTTATATAATTTATATAATTATTATTTTCTTCATACCTTATTTTAATTTCCTTATATAATTTATTATTACATAATTTATATAATTACCTTTCCTTCTCAATTAATTTCTAGACTTCTTCCAAAATTCTTGATAAAATCTAAAATCAATAATTACAATTTTATTAACTTTCCCATTCGCTTTTTTATTAAAAATTGGATTAATTTAATTATTAATCCCTTAATTTCCATAATTAATAGCATTTATAATTATCACTTAAACATATACATTTATATATATATACAAATGGGTGTGTGTGTGTGTGTGTGTGTGTGTGTGTATGTATATATATATATATATATATATATATATATATATATATATATATATATATATATATATATATATAATTTCATATATTTCACATTACGACATAACCTCAATCAAATCATAATTTCTGCATTTCCATAACAATTTAATTGTACAATTTATTGTACCTTTATATGGAATTTCTCTTATTTTTCATAAATTGTTTCCAAACAATTTATCTACCTTTTCATTTATTTTAAATCCACACAATTCATCACCACCTTGATATATATTCAATTTAACAATTAAATTTCTTCACACACTTTAAATTACTTATATCATAAATAATTTAATCAATTTTGAAAATTTTATCAGTTAAATTCTCATTTAATATTATTAAACAAATCCTGAAAATTCGGATCCTCACAATACCTTTATTTATTTTCATGAGATTCAATGCATACACTTAAATTATATATATGTAGGACGTTACTTCTAATTTATATGGATATACTAAATTACTTTTGAATTATATACATGTACTAAATATCATATTAATTATAAATTTAAAATGAATTAACAAAATTAAATTTGAATTATATACATGTTATTTATTGTGATATAGATACCCATGATTTATGGGATTAATCAATTCTATAGTTATCTATTGATTTAAAAATAATAAAAATTATATTATATAATTATTAATTTCTATAAATATTTTAAAATTTAAAATAACCAACTTCTATAAATAATTTATTTTTATATATTACTTATCAAAATTCTAACAAAATAATTCATTCATTTAAAGTAGGATCAAATTTAATTTTGTTAATTCATTTTAAATTTATAATTAATATGATATTTAGTACGTGTATATAAATTAGAAGTAATTTAGTATATCTATATAAAATAGAAATAACCTCCTACATTATATAATTTAAATGTATGTACTGAATCTCATGAAGAAGAAAAATGAAAGTATTTTGGGTTTAGCCTAATCGCATGCAGGAGATACGGCCAGGGAAAACGACGACATTTTCCCTAGCATTTTCCCTGGCCACTACTACTAAATGTAGTCAGGCCAAAACCAAAAATGACATAGTCTTCCTGGCCGCTACTAGGACTAGTGGTCGAAGAAAAAAAAATATATCTCCATGGCAACTACTAGGACTAGAGGCCAAGCCCCCTCCTAGCCAATTGATCCTGCTATGAATGCTGAGAGATCAGCTAGTTGAAAAAGTGTCTGTAACTAGCACTTGCTCTGAATCAGCTCCCTATATATATACACGTTATTTATTATGGTCATTTATCATTTCGTATGTAATAAAAAGAATAATATGATTTATTAATTTTTTAAATATTTATTTGATCATAAAAATTAATAAAGCTCTCCTGAATAGAATATTTACTAAATCCCAATTTACACCTTATAATTTAGCTCTAAAATTAATTTGCACCCTAAACTTTATTTATAAATTAAATGCACTTTAAACTTTGAATTTCAAAAATATTTGCACCCGCACTAAACTTTAGGGTGCAAATTGTTTTGATTTAGAGGGTGCAGAGGGTGTATTTTGTTTTCTTGCTAAAATTATAGGGTTCATTTAATTCAAAATATAATTTAGGATGCAAATTAATTTTAGAGTTAAAGTTTAAGATACAAATAGAATGTAGTGCAAATTACATTATATGTTTTTTGAATAGTTCACCGACTACAAGTTTCTATTCACCTTGTATATTCGAGAATTTTATTCTATTTCTTTTGATTTGGTCATAGGCTATATGTGTCTTTGTGATTTAATTCGAGAATTGATATTTTTCACAAGTAAAATTGGATATTTTCGCAAGATCTCTCTTACTGACCCGTCTATTATTCACGTGAGAAGAAATTTATGGAACTATCATTTTTATTTGTGATCAATTCTCTTTAATTAAGGGAATTGACATTAATTTTACAAGTGAAAATGTCAGTACACAAAATTCTCTTTCACATGAGGTTGACCCCACATATTATTCTTGTGAGGAGAAACATGTGGAACTAATAAATTTACTTGTAGAAATATCAATTCATATCAGTTAAAGTCAAAGTTAAATCTGGAAATTAAAATCTGGGAATTAAAATCGAGAAATTAGAGCAGAACTATGTCTACTAGGTAGTTTAATTTTGGAAACATCAGTCGATCGTTTGATGCATATGATGGAGATCAAGAAAACATGTACAATATGATGTCATCCACGTGGTTGCCATTTTTAACATACTAGAAATGAAGACAGAGCCGAAAGCAAGTTTACATTCATCTATAAATGTCAGCATCAAAATTTGTTAGGATCAAAGCTTTGATTGGAGTGATGTCTACTTTCTAACGGAGAATTCAAACAACACATATGTAAACTTATGTGAAACTTAAAAAGTGAAGGCAAGGACCAATATCACAAGATCTGGTCAATAAGCTGATGATGAGATTGCTACTATAGAGAGAGAGAGAGAGAGAGAGAGAGAGAGAGAGAGATAGCTGAATCTTTAAATCATAAAGCTCAAAAATAAATAAGAAAAATAGATAAAACAAGCCAAATCCTTCGAAGCTATATCAGATGCTCTCCCAAATGTCAATATCAAGATTACAGAATAAGAGAATCTATAAGTTAGGGGAGATATAAAAGTTAAGGGGAGACTTATGTGAACAGTGTATATAAAACAAATCTCTGTAATGGTAAATCAGTTATAAATAAAAACTCTGTTTTCAAGTATTTTATATAGTTGATTACTTTTGATGCTTTGTTGTGTCTAAAGTTTTGTCATCATCAAATAAGGGGAGATAATTAACAAATTTATGTGATAGCCTATTTGGATTTGATGATGATAAAACAATGAAATTGGCTAGATATTCTAAGTATGTGTTATGTGATTATATCTTTTCTAAAGTTACATGCTGATATTGAAAAATAAGAAAATAAAGTAATATGTAGAACAAATGTGAATATATAAACATTTGTTCATCTCTGAACAGTCCTTGAAAAGAACAATCATTGTAAAATGACTTAGGAATAAAATGTGTTAGGTTGATCCAAGTATGAAAGAGATAGATTAGTTAGAGGATCAAACTTGTTAGGTTGATCTAAAAGATAAACTATGTATTATCCTAAAAAAATATCATTGTAAAAGGACACTAGAGATCAAATTTGTTATGTTGAATCCAAATAAAA
The DNA here is from genome assembly GCA_947179155.2 of Hedera helix. Classification (NCBI taxonomy): domain Eukaryota; kingdom Viridiplantae; phylum Streptophyta; class Magnoliopsida; order Apiales; family Araliaceae; genus Hedera; species Hedera helix. The sequence goes on along the minus strand of OX359275.1, from coordinate 21,467,598 downwards.
AGTATTATCCAATATGTAATAGATCAAGTTAAAGACTTGCACAACTCAGAAAAGTATGTAAAGCAGAAGAAAAAGGGGATTAAAATAAAGATCGCAGAACAAGTTGAAGAAGTTATTCCAAGATTGTAGAGTAACAGCAAAGTCGTACAGCAAGTCCAAGATCGTGTAGAGACAGTCAGATCATTTTACAAGTTCAGAATTGTATTGTAAGGTTAGAACCGTATTACGAAGTTCTGAATCATATAACAAACTCAGTTAGAAGAGTATTGTCATGATCAGTTCGTATGATCAAGATATATTTGCAAGGTTAACTCAAAAACATATGGCAAAAGGTGAATCGTACATGCGGCCAGGCCAAAACAAAAAATGATGTAGTCTGCCTGGCAACTACTAGGACTAGCGGTCAAGTAAAAAAAAAATCTCCTTGGCCACTACTAAGATTAGCGGTCAGGCTCCCTCCTAGTCATTAAATCCTACAATGAATGGTGGGAGATCAACAAGCTACAATAGTGTCCCTAGCTAGCACTTGCCCTGAATCAACTCCATATATATATATATATATATATATATATATATATATATATATATATATATATATATATACACACACACACGTTATTTATCATGGTCATTTATTGTTTCGTATGTAATAAAAAAGAATAACATGATTTATTAATTTTTAAAATATTTATTTGATCATAAAAATTTATAAAGCTCTCCTGAATAGATTACTTACTAAATCCCAATTTACACATTATACTTTAGCTCTAAAATTAATTCGCACCCTAAACTTTATTTATAAATTAAATGCACTTTAAACTTTGAATTTTAAAAAAATTTGCACTTGTACTAAACTTTAGGGTGCAAATTGTTTTGATTTAGAGGGTGCGGATAATGTATTTTGTTTTCTTGCTAAAATTAGAGGGTTCATTTAATTTAAAATATAATTTAGGTTGCAAATTTATTTTAGAGTTAAAGCTTAAGATACAAATAGAATTTAGTGTAAATTACATTATATGTTTTCTGAACAGTTCACCAACTCCAAGTTTCTACTCACCTTGTATATTCGAGGATTTTTTTTATTTCTTTTGATCTGGTCGTAGGCTAGATGTGTCTTTGTGATTTAATTAAAGAATTGATATTTTCACAAGTAAAATTTGATATTTTCACAAGATCTCTCTCACTGACCCATCTACTATTCATGCATGTAAGAATGAACTTGTAGAACTATCATTTTTACTTGTGAAAATATCAATTTCCTTTAATTAAGGGAATTGATATTAATTTTACAAGTGAAAATGTTAGTACACAAAATTCTCTTTCACATGAGGTTGACCCCACATACTATTCTTATGAGGAGAAACTTGTGGAACTAATAAATTTACTTGTAAAAATATCAATTCCTTTTAGTTAAATGTGTATAGGGCCATTCAGCTGACTTTATATAGAATCGAAAGTAAATTTTCCCCAAATTCCTTCTTAGTTCTCCCTACCCCTTCCCAAAGTTCCTCTTAGGCTCTTAAGATGAAATATATCTCTAAAATAGAACTGTAATAGGATAAATGTGTATAAGGCTTTTAGTTGAATCATCCAATTCATTTCCATAAGTATATTTAGTACTAAATTAGAGAACTACCTCATAAATCCATGTGAAACAAAGATCTTCTTGTAGAGTTATTACACTTTTGATAGTTTATTTTTATTTTTTGTAAAACTATATTATTAGATAGAATAATGAATTTTAAAAATATAAGTATAATTAGATCATATGGTTAGGGATTGTTTATAAAATATTAATTTTTTAATAATACGAATAATAATAATATATAAAAGATGATTTTCATAAAGATATTATTCTACGGTGTCTAATTAAGCATTAGATCGATGCCAGCCAAGAGCCTATCACTAATGAATATTTAGAGCATGTATAAAAAAAATTATAATTCATTTTCCCAATTCCCGTTAGTCATCTTCTTTAAACGAGGTTTTAATACCGATTGATTGTCTAGGACATTAATATTTCTCCTAAATTTGTCACCATGCGTTGACATAGTTTCCCTTAAACCACTCAGTTTAACAACAAACAATGCACTCACACAATTATAGGTAAATACATAAGTTACACACATATAAAGGCCGATATATACACGATGATGCCCAACCTTATGTTGCCTCAAAGAATTATAAGGAATAACTTGGTGTTTACAGAGAGTTGAAACATTCACTACCTCTTATATTGACACACATGCCATAGTTATACAGCAAACAAAATTTGTCGCACGTGACATCCTCATACATGCACTCGAGCGCCTGTTAACAAATTATAGAGCAACATGTGTCATTAGTAGTTATAATTCCCAATATCTACAACAATCTGTTGAGTCTTGCATTGAAACAAATTACAAAAAAATAGGGCATAAGCGACCGACGAGGCCGTTGACAATGATTTCATTTTCGATGGACAAGTTTGTCGCTCATGTCGTCGATCATAGACTATCATTCCCAATTTTGTGTATCCAAAAATATTTAAAATAGCAAATTCACCTAAAATACCCTCACTTTTAATAAATTATTACATTGTGATAACAACAAAATTTATTTATAGTAATATATGGACTCTAAGGTTTAATATTTTCAATTCAAATATTGCAGTTAAGTTCTAAATGCAATAAAGAACTTGAAAATTTAATGTGTAATTAAGAAAAATTACTTTAGCCCCATTTAATTTCACTTACATTTCACTTACAAGATTATTTATAAAACTCCTATGACGTTTTTAAAGTCACTTGATTAATAACTACTAAACCAAATATTTGTACATGAATTAAGTACCATGAACTTAATAAATTTTATACACACATATGTGGACATTGGACATTGACCCATTTAAGTACTATTATTAATTAACACATTATTTAAAATAAATTTATTTTTTCAACGTGGCTTAGAAAGTGTGACGACCCCGAATCCGGGTTCCTTGAACCTCGGACCCGGTTCAACACGAGTACTACTTTTCCTTATTGTTCATGAATTTTAACAATATTATAATTGCTAAATAATCATTTATTTACAATTATATAACATCTCCTTCTATTCCAGAATCGAAATCTTTATACATTCCTAGTATGTCTCAATATCATACATGATACGACATTCTATTACAATCAATTTGAGTATTTAATACTCATATAACATACCAACTAAGTCTTATGCTACAGAATCATTTACCTGTCCAATTCGGACTGATATCTACAATAGATATTTAGATCTTCAATGGAAGTAATATATTTTCCTGTTCCTTGTTCTTTATCGAGAACTTCAGGTAACTACCCTTATCTGAAAATGTTGGTTTAGGCAAGAGTGAGCACGACGGCTCAACAAGTTCAACAGCTACACATAACATATTACATGCTTCACATAAAATTTACAATTTATACTAACATCATGTTTTTCATGCATTTCAGTTTATGACATACTGCTCATGCATATCATGCCTCGCATTTAATCTATGCTTCATGTCTAACCTCTATCATGACATATAGTTCAATGCAGAACAATTGTCTTAAATCAACTACCGCATATCAACAATTCAAATCAACTTATTGCACAAAGGCACATTAAAACATCTTTGCACATAACCACGTATGAGCACATCTCAGTTTAATAACAAACTTATAATTCATGCACATAATACAACACGTTCTGAAAAACTTGCCTGGACTTGTATAACCAGCTTACGTTAATCTTTCACGTTCATTGCACCACCTACACGGTATGTGAGATCAACGGTGCACAATATCAGTCAAAGTTTGACTCAATACTAAATCTTATTTTAAAGATATTTATTTCTTCTTATCATCCCCTTTATTTAATAAGGTTAATTTCCTATTTTAGTCTCTCTTTGACTTGACTCAGTGTTTCATATTCAACACCATAAATCTTTTGTTCGAAACTATGCAATTCTGACATTTATTAATGTCACTGCATTAAAACTTGGACCCTATATTTATTTAGGTCGATCCACCAATTAATCACTAATGGATCATACCCTTGGTTTAACTTAATCACATCATTTATCTCGATACCTATCATAATATTACCCACCTTGGATAATATTTTAAATTTTACTATCAATTAGTAATAACTTATAATGTTATTTAATTGTTAAATAACACTTTAAATAATCATTACTATTATTAATTTATTTTTAATAATAGTTTACCTTAATCATTATTATTAATTTTTTAATAATAATTTAATTGATTGCTAATAATATTACCCTTTAATAATATTTTAATTGACTTCTCATTATTATCAATCATTTTAATAATAATTTAATTGTTCATCAATATTATCAATCATTTAATAATATTTGAAATCCTCACGTATCATTAGTAATTATTTAATAACGATTCAACCCTTAACTATTATTACCCAATAGTTAATTACTTGTTAAACAATATTATTAATTCTTTAATAATATTCTAAATATTTATTTATCATTATTATTTATTTAATAATAATTTAACTCTTAACTATTATTATTTAATAGTTAATTAAATGCTAAATAATATTATTAATCCTTTAATAATATTTTAAATTAATTACATATCATTATTAATTATTGAATAATGATTTAATTCTTAACTATTATCATTTAATAGTTAGTCAATAATATTATCAATATATTTTAATTACTTAATAATCTTCTTTCGATTAAGTAATAATTTATTCCACTTAATTACCATTTAATTATTATTTAATATGAATTAAATAATAATTAATTAACTAATTATCCGAACTCATTATTTAATATTAATTAAATAATAATTAATTAATTAATTAACCTTACTTATTATTTAATATTAATTAAATAATAAATAATTAGTTTATTAACCTTTATTATCCTTTAATTATTATTTAATATTAATTAAATAATAATTAATTACTTAATTAACCTTACTTATTATTTAATATTAATTAAATAATAAATAATTAGCTTTATAACTTTAATATTCTTTAATTATTATTTAATATTAATTTAAATAATAATTAATTATTTATTTAACTTTACTTATTATTTAAGTGCAATTAAATAATAAATAACTAACTTATTCATCTTAACATCCTTTAATTATTATTTAATATTCATTAAATCATAATTAATTAATTACATAACTTCATATATTATTTAATATTTATTAAATAATATTTAATTAGATTATTAGCCTATTTATACACTAATAAATAGCTAATATATAGTGAATCACTCCAATAATTTCAAATTTTATTTTATAACATTTAACTAGCATGCCAATAGGTCAAATATTATTTTTCTGAAATTAAAAATAATTTTCCCATAATTATTAGCAATTTAGTAAGCTTTAATCCACCATTAATTCTAATAAATACCAAATTACAAAAAAAATCGGATTTTAAATTTTGATAATTTTCTTTATAAAATTATAAGCATTTTCTCTTTTGGAACCAACCCAAGAACCGGCCTAAAAATGCCCGAACCGGCCCTACATAGAAATCATGAAAAACCGAAAAAAACCGAACCGGCCGGTTTTTTTAATAAAATAGGCATATTACTTTCTTAGTTTTCCAGACTTGGGGTCTCCGACGGGAACTTGAATAAAATGAAATCCACAAGTCCGATTGAGGTCTATTAGGTATCGATGGATTCGTAACTTCCCGAACTACATGATTATGTTATCAAACATCAAATTTGGATTTGTTTTGGTCACTGAAAATAGCTATAAACCCGACTGTTATGCACAGCCCTAAAATTAGTGGGGTGTTTTGGTAGAAAATCCATATCTTGCTCATTTTAAATCGGATTTTAGTCATTCAACTTGGAGAATCTTCATATTTCATGGATCTATCACCCAAAATTGACGGGTCATAAATCCGACTTACGGATCGTGAACAGTAATTCCGTGAATGGGCTGCTATGATTTTGGTTACTTGGTTTTCGTCGGTAAAAACTTATTTGATGATTTTGATGAAATTTTTCATCACAAACACATATAAAAACCCATGTTAAACCCATCAAACTATGAATATACATATATTACATAGCTAAAGACTTCTAGAACATCAAAACGTGTTTTGATCGGTTAAAATACATTTTAACCGTTCAAATCATATCTAAACTATAAAAATGAACTAAAGAAGGTTTAGAACACTTTTTAACCTTTTATACATGGATGCTTTCCTTCCTCTTGACTTGATCTTGGATTGTGACTCTCTCTTGTCCATTCTCTAGCAAATTTGCTTGGTGGATCATCAATCTCATAAGAGTAACTCTCTATATCTCTCAAGAAGCTCTCCCTTTTTCTCTCTAGAAAATGCTACAAATGACTAACCAACCTCACCAATAAATGGAACACTTCTATTTATAGCACAATGTTAATCCTTCATTAACCTCCTAATCAACTAGTGTTGGTGAAATTATGAGCTTAAACTAGATTACTATTGCATGGAATGACTACCATGAATGACCATTGGTGTGACATCCATCAAGGTTGCTTGTAAGCAACTTTTGGAGTGTAATTGAAGCCATAGGAAGTCCACACTCAACATTTCCATGTGGGGCCCCCTCAAAATTCGGGATTTGCAATTTATTACACCAATTTGGCTTTATTTTTATGTCCTATATCATTATATAAGTATCCATATATATATACACCAATATATGTATACATATTCACCTATACTTATACATTGGGCTCCACTTTGGACCTTAGAATTAAATTATATTGAGCTTATTTATTTAATTTGGTTGGGCTCAATTTAATTGTTACATTGGGCTAACATTAAATACCCTATGTTACATTTAATTAAAACAAGCATTGGGCTTGGTTAATTATTACATAAATCAATGTTCAAATTAAATTATATGGACTACTAGGTTAATTAATTTAACTTAGTTTAATACATCAATTGAACTTATAATATAATCCAATTAGACTTACTTTTAATTATCCTACCACATTGGGTTACATAATTAACTCACTCATAGTTAATTCTCAACACTACATTCTTTCCTCTATCAATTAACCAATGTTTGGTTAATTCTCTCTCTTGTCTACCAACTAGGGTTATTCAACTAACCATACATTAGTTAATTCTCTACACTCAATCAATACTTGAAAAATATTCTCCCAACACATTGACCATCATTTGACTTTAATGTGTTTGGGCTACATGGATTACTTTGTATTGGGCTCCCTTATTTAATTACTTGGGCTCTCTTATTTAATTACTTGGGCTACCCAACACAACTCACATATCATATATAACTTGGGCTTGGTAATTAATTTAATTGGACTTTCACACCATGATATACCATACTTTCCAATATTATTTAATTGGACTTATATTAATTACCTCTTGGACTATATCATAACTTAACATTTGGGCTTATTATTTAATTACCCACCTTTATGCAAGTATTCCCATATTGGGCTTGTATTAAATCCATTAATGGACTCTATATGACAACTAAATAATTAAGTTAATTACTTAATTAATTATCTTCTTAATATTGTCATTCTAGGCAATATTCCACTTCTCTACTTGCTAATCTTAGCTTTAATTCATGACTCATATAATTAATTCAATTAATTATATTACATGACTTTCCTTTTTAATCCATACTTAAACTAATTAATTTATTAGTTTTATTGAGTATTTAATTTACTTCACACATCATCTTGTTTGACTAGCAAACTCAACTCTAGGTATATATATATATATTCACCTTCACTTCTCAATTGAATTTATTTCCTTAATAAATTTCCTACATACATCAATACAATATTCTCACATTTAATTTCTAACAAATAAATTATGTTAAAAAAAATGTTTACCCATTTTCTACACATCTTACTTCTCAAATTCTAGGTTTTAAACTTGAACCTTTAATAAAATCAATTAAGATATTATTTAAAATCTTAGAAATATCTGGGATATTACATTCACCCCTTCTTATAAGAATTTCGTCCCCGAAATTTCATCATACTCATTTCTAACAAATTTTCATCTCTGAATATATATCTTCACTCATCACATTCTATGACTACCCTTTTCTAGGAAGTTCATACTTCTAAACTCATAATTCCAGAACAATGGAATATATTACAGAAGAATAAATTGAAAATCAATATCTTACAGAAGAATAAATTGAAAATCAAAATATTCATTAAAACTTTCATACTATGCTGAGGGATCATCAAGATTGTGAACATCCGAAAGGAATTAACTGAATTCCGAATAAATAGTATTTATCCATGTAAATACTTATAAACAGAGTGTTTATCAATCACAAAGACTGAAAACATTCCATAGGTGTACGCTAGGTGATCAACCTATTGTACCATACGTCGTGCAGAACGTCTTAGTTGGGCGCCAGTCGGAGCTATATGCCGACAAAATATATCTGCTTTAGCTGACAGAATATATTTATTTTTGCACTTGTTCACCTCAGACTTACTACAAAATTCTGTTCCAAAATAATTTGGATTGGATAATAAAACTTGAGTCAATTCTGACCAAAAGTGTCCAGTTAAAATAAATGACAAAGACTCCCATCATTGAACTGTTCGTATATTACGATTCAAAAATTCATTTCAGATTAGTTAAAATAACTAAAATTCATTTATAGGACTTCATGATACCGCATCATCTTGACAGTACGTTGAGGATTCCGTCATTAATTCATGACTTCATGATACCGCACATCTTGACAGTACGTTGAGGATTCCGTCCTTTTCATCCCCACACCATGGCTTTAATGGCGTGTGATGATTTTATAAATACATTTTGATATTTTCAAATCAATTTGTCTAGCTGAAACAATTAGCATAGACTATTCTTTAAACGTTTTAAAATACTGAAAATCATTTTATGACTTTGTCATACTACATCATACCATAGTGGGCTTTAAACATCCAACACTAGGTTATTCTGTATTGATGACTCCATCGTTTATCATCTCTGCACTAAATGCATTAATGATTTCTAAAATACATTTGTCTTTTCAAAAGCATAAAAGTGCGAATTTAGCACGATTTTAAGAATTTCAAAGTCTAGCATAGCTAGAAGATTTGGAATGTCCTAAAACCTCAAAATACCTCAAATTTCTCCTCTGCATTCTTTTCCAGCTTAATAACTATATCTGGTAAAGCTCTAGTCTTACTCTTAACTCTACCCATACTTATTGTTCATCACACTTATCACACATTAGGAGTTCAGGTACTTGCCACAATCATATGGGTTGGAGAACTTATCCTAGTCAGACCAAAATCGTCCTTTCGCTGAGGGGTTCCACCATACGATTATGAGTCACGAACTTACCATCAGTATGAGTTTTAAGAACACGTACTTATCTTAATATTCTCTACATATCCAATATATTATGGGAAAAGAATCACCTTCTCACCATATATACATCGAATAGCATGACATCAGGTTCAAATCGATTATCACTATAGGAAGCTAAGTGGTTGTCAAACCAAACGCAATCTCCTGCCCATACAAGAAATTGGTCAACTCGGCCACTAATCAATATAGAAAGTTAAGCGGTCGTTAAACCAAAAACAAATCCTCTGCCCATACAAAGAACTGTTAAACTCAACTACTATATTAATATAGGAAGCTAAGTGGTTCTAAAACCAAGCACAAATCCATACAAGGAATCGTACAACTCAGCCACTAATATGAGTTCTCAATTAAAAACCCACAAACCTTCTAATTTTCTTAACTGAATACGAATTCTCTCCATTCATATTTTAGCACATCTGTCTCATTACGAGTTCATTTCTCTAGATCATTTCATGACCTTATTAGCATTTTCTTTATGCTTCTCAAAATCTTATCATAAGATATTTTCTATCATTTCTTCAAATTAGGTACAACATGACCTTTTTCATCTCTCTTATATCTTCTTAAATCCATCTTTGGATAATCTTCTATATATTAATTTTCCAAATTCATCTTTTATAACTTAAACTTTTCCGGAGTTTATTCATTTTACTTATCTTCTACACGGTTATAGCCTAAGGTACTCTTACATTAGGTTTTTAACCTATCAGCTCTGATACCAACTTGTGACGACCCCGAATCCGGGTTCCTTGAACCTCGGACCCGGTTCAACACGAGTACTACTTTTCCTTATTGTTCATGAATTTTAACAATATTATAATTGCTAAATAATCATTTATTTACAATTATATAACATCTCCTTCTATTCCAGAATCGAAATCTTTATACATTCCTAGTATGTCTCAATATCATACATGATACGACATTCTATTACAATCAATTTGAGTATTTAATACTCATATAACATACCAACTAAGTCTTATGCTACAGAATCATTTACCTGTCCAATTCGGACTGATATCTACAATAGATATTTAGATCTTCAATGGAAGTAATATATTTTCCTGTTCCTTGTTCTTTATCGAGAACTTCAGGTAACTACCCTTATCTGAAAATGTTGGTTTAGGCAAGAGTGAGCACGACGGCTCAACAAGTTCAACAGCTACACATAACATATTACATGCTTCACATAAAATTTACAATTTATACTAACATCATGTTTTTCATGCATTTCAGTTTATGACATACTGCTCATGCATATCATGCCTCGCATTTAATCTATGCTTCATGTCTAACCTCTATCATGACATATAGTTCAATGCAGAACAATTGTCTTAAATCAACTACCGCATATCAACAATTCAAATCAACTTATTGCACAAAGGCACATTAAAACATCTTTGCACATAACCACGTATGAGCACATCTCAGTTTAATAACAAACTTATAATTCATGCACATAATACAACACGTTCTGAAAAACTTGCCTGGACTTGTATAACCAGCTTACGTTAATCTTTCACGTTCCTTGCACCACCTACACGGTATGTGAGATCAACGGTGCACAATATCAGTCAAAGTTTGACTCAATACTAAATCTTATTTTAAAGATATTTATTTCTTCTTATCATCCCCTTTATTTAATAAGGTTAATTTCCTATTTTAGTCTCTCTTTGACTTGACTCAGTGTTTCATATTCAACACCATAAATCTTTTGTTCGAAACTATGCAATTCTGACATTTATTAATGTCACTGCATTAAAACTTGGACCCTATATTTATTTAGGTCGATCCACCAATTAATCACTAATGGACCATACCCTTGGTTTAACTTAATCACATCATTTATCTCGATACCTATCATAATATTACCCACCTTGGATAATATTTTAAATTTTACTATCAATTAGTAATAACTTATAATGTTATTTAATTGTTAAATAACACTTTAAATAATCATTACTATTATTAATTTATTTTTAATAATAGTTTACCTTAATCATTATTATTAATTTTTTAATAATAATTTAATTGATTGCTAATAATATTACCCTTTAATAATATTTTAATTGACTTCTCATTATTATCAATCATTTTAATAATAATTTAATTGTTCATCAATATTATCAATCATTTAATAATATTTGAAATCCTCACGTATCATTAGTAATTATTTAATAACGATTCAACCCTTAACTATTATTACCCAATAGTTAATTACTTGTTAAACAATATTATTAATTCTTTAATAATATTCTAAATATTTATTTATCATTATTATTTATTTAATAATAATTTAACTCTTAACTATTATTATTTAATAGTTAATTAAATGCTAAATAATATTATTAATCCTTTAATAATATTTTAAATTAATTACATATCATTATTAATTATTGAATAATGATTTAATTCTTAACTATTATCATTTAATAGTTAGTCAATAATATTATCAATATATTTTAATTACTTAATAATCTTCTTTCGATTAAGTAATAATTTATTCCACTTAATTACCATTTAATTATTATTTAATATGAATTAAATAATAATTAATTAACTAATTATCCGAACTCATTATTTAATATTAATTAAATAATAATTAATTAATTAATTAACCTTACTTATTATTTAATATTAATTAAATAATAAATAATTAGTTTATTAACCTTTATTATCCTTTAATTATTATTTAATATTAATTAAATAATAATTAATTACTTAATTAACCTTACTTATTATTTAATATTAATTAAATAATAAATAATTAGCTTTATAACTTTAATATTCTTTAATTATTATTTAATATTAATTTAAATAATAATTAATTATTTATTTAACTTTACTTATTATTTAAGTGCAATTAAATAATAAATAACTAACTTATTCATCTTAACATCCTTTAATTATTATTTAATATTCATTAAATCATAATTAATTAATTACATAACTTCATATATTATTTAATATTTATTAAATAATATTTAATTAGATTATTAGCCTATTTATACACTAATAAATAGCTAATATATAGTGAATCACTCCAATAATTTCAAATTTTATTTTATAACACTTAACTAGCATGCCAATAGGTCAAATATTATTTTTCTGAAATTAAAAATAATTTTCCCATAATTATTAGCAATTTAGTAAGCTTTAATCCACCATTAATTCTAATAAATACCAAATTACAAAAAAAATCGGATTTTAAATTTTGATAATTTTCTTTATAAAATTATAAGCATTTTCTCTTTTGGAACCAACCCAAGAACCGGCCTAAAAATGCCCGAACCGGCCCTACATAGAAATCATGAAAAACCGAAAAAAACCGAACCGGCCGGTTTTTTTAATAAAATAGGCATATTACTTTCTTAGTTTTCCAGACTTGGGGTCTCCGACGGGAACTTGAATAAAATGAAATCCACAAGTCCGATTGAGGTCTATTAGGTATCGATGGATTCGTAACTTCCCGAACTACATGATTATGTTATCAAACATCAAATTTGGATTTGTTTTGGTCACTGAAAATAGCTATAAACCCGACTGTTATGCACAGCCCTAAAATTAGTGGGGTGTTTTGGTAGAAAATCCATATCTTGCTCATTTTAAATCGGATTTTAGTCATTCAACTTGGAGAATCTTCATATTTCATGGATCTATCACCCAAAATTGACGGGTCATAAATCCGACTTACGGATCGTGAACAGTAATTCCGTGAATGGGCTGCTATGATTTTGGTTACTTGGTTTTCGTCGGTAAAAACTTATTTGATGATTTTGATGAAATTTTTCATCACAAACACATATAAAAACCCATGTTAAACCCATCAAACTATGAATATACATATATTACATAGCTAAAGACTTCTAGAACATCAAAACGTGTTTTGATCGGTTAAAAATACATTTTAACCGTTCAAATCATATCTAAACTATAAAAATGAACTAAAGAAGGTTTAGAACACTTTTTAACCTTTTATACATGGATGCTTTCCTTCCTCTTGACTTGATCTTGGATTGTGACTCTCTCTTGTCCATTCTCTAGCAAATTTGCTTGGTGGATCATCAATCTCATAAGAGTAACTCTCTATATCTCTCAAGAAGCTCTCCCTTTTTCTCTCTAGAAAATGCTACAAATGACTAACCAACCTCACCAATAAATGGAACACTTCTATTTATAGCACAATGTTAATCCTTCATTAACCTCCTAATCAACTAGTGTTGGTGAAATTATGAGCTTAAACTAGATTATTATTGCATGGAATGACTACCATGAATGACCATTGGTGTGACATCCATCAAGGTTGCTTGTAAGCAACTTTTGGAGTGTAATTGAAGCCATAGGAAGTCCACACTCAACATTTCCATGTGGGGCCCCCTCAAAATTCGGGATTTGCAATTTATTACACCAATTTGGCTTTATTTTTATGTCCTATATCATTATATAAGTATCCATATATATATACACCAATATATGTATACATATTCACCTATACTTATACATTGGGCTCCACTTTGGACCTTAGAATTAAATTATATTGAGCTTATTTATTTAATTTGGTTGGGCTCAATTTAATTGTTACATTGGGCTAACATTAAATACCCTATGTTACATTTAATTAAAACAAGCATTGGGCTTGGTTAATTATTACATAAATCAATGTTCAAATTAAATTATATGGACTACTAGGTTAATTAATTTAACTTAGTTTAATACATCAATTGAACTTATAATATAATCCAATTAGACTTACTTTTAATTATCCTACCACATTGGGTTACATAATTAACTCACTCATAGTTAATTCTCAACACTACATTCTTTCCTCTATCAATTAACCAATGTTTGGTTAATTCTCTCTCTTGTCTACCAACTAGGGTTATTCAACTAACCATACATTAGTTAATTCTCTACACTCAATCAATACTTGAAAAATATTCTCCCAACACATTGACCATCATTTGACTTTAATGTGTTTGGGCTACATGGATTACTTTGTATTGGGCTCCCTTATTTAATTACTTGGGCTCTCTTATTTAATTACTTGGGCTACCCAACACAACTCACATATCATATATAACTTGGGCTTGGTAATTAATTTAATTGGACTTTCACACCATGATATACCATACTTTCCAATATTATTTAATTGGACTTATATTAATTACCTCTTGGACTATATCATAACTTAACATTTGGGCTTATTATTTAATTACCCACCTTTATGCAAGTATTCCCATATTGGGCTTGTATTAAATCCATTAATGGACTCTATATGACAACTAAATAATTAAGTTAATTACTTAATTAATTATCTTCTTAATATTGTCATTCTAGGCAATATTCCACTTCTCTACTTGCTAATCTTAGCTTTAATTCATGACTCATATAATTAATTCAATTAATTATATTACATGACTTTCCTTTTTAATCCATACTTAAACTAATTAATTTATTAGTTTTATTGAGTATTTAATTTACTTCACACATCATCTTGTTTGACTAGCAAACTCAACTCTAGGTATATATATATATATTCACCTTCACTTCTCAATTGAATTTATTTCCTTAATAAATTTCCTACATACATCAATACAATATTCTCACATTTAATTTCTAACAAATAAATTATGTTAAAAAAAAATGTTTACCCATTTTCTACACATCTTACTTCTCAAATTCTAGGTTTTAAACTTGAACCTTTAATAAAATCAATTAAGATATTATTTAAAATCTTGGAAATATCTGGGATATTACAGAAAGAGTACATATGTTGATTACACAATAGATAGATGATAAATGTGGAGAATGTATCAGATAAATTGCACAAACATAAGAAGCACAACCTATTGATAAATTTATGTGATAACCTATTTGGATTTGATGATAACAAAACAATTGTGAAATTAGCTAGATATTCTAAGTATGTGCTATATGAAACTTAATGTGATTATATCTTTTGTAAAGATATTTATTGATATTGAAAAATAAGAAAATTAAGAAATCTGTAGAACAAATGTGAATACATAAACATTTGTTCATATCTGAATAGTCCTTGAAAAGAACAATTATTGTAGAATGACTTAGGGATCAAATGTGTTAGGTTGCTCCAAATCTGAAAGAGATAGATTAGTTAGATGATAAAACTTGTTAGGTTGATCCAAAAGATAAACTATATATTATCCTAAAAAATATCATTGTAAAAGGAGACTAGGGATCAAATTTGTTAAGTAGAATCCAGATACAAAGTATTATCCAATATGTAATAGATCAAGTTGAAGACTTGCCAAGCTCAAAAAAGTAAGTAGAACAGGAGAAAAATGAGAAAAAAACAAAGATTGCAAAGACCTTGAAGAAGTTATTCCAATATCATATAGCATCATATAGCGACAGTCAGATCATTTTACAAGTTCAAAATCGTGTTATTTCCTAGAGGCATAATAGAGATTAATCACTTTTGTATCATCAAATCATAAATATAGATTCTAACATTCTCTCCTTATTTAATGATGATAAAAACCAAAGACATAATAATAAATAATTCATTAATGTTTTTACTTGAAATTAAAATATGACTTAAAATACAGTAAGCCATTGTATTTCTAATGCAAAATGATCATTCAAATATATAAAGGTAGTTCATACAAAGATCAGTAATCACAAAATAAAGTAAGATACCTTACTATACCTCATTCATTATCCCCCTTACTTCATGATTAGTATTTCCTTCTTCGACCTTCTTAAACTTTTAATCCTCCTCCCCCTTACTTCCTTAAACCCTTCACTTTCTTAAACCTTCTCCCCCTATTTGGCATCATCAGGCTTCCTCCACTTGTGAATAGTTTTGAGAAAGATTAGATCTCGGTCATTAAGTCTATGGGTCAATCTCTGAATGATGGATTGCATTTGTTCAGATAACTTGCTACCTGAAAATATTTCATTCATAGCTTTATGAAATGTAAAAGAATTTGCCTTAAGCTCCTGCTCAATATCTTCAGAAATACCCTAACATGAGCTTTAAGATGTGGAATGGATATCCTTATAATCAAAGGCTATGGAATAATCTTCAACAAAACATATAGGAGTTCCAGGTTGCTCAACATTCATAGAGATTGACTCTACGACATATTCATTAGAATTAAAAAAATATAGGAACAAATGAAAAGCAATTTAGTCTTGAGATAGAAATTATTTGACACCTTCGATACTCTAGATAGAAAGGCTAGTTGCATATTAACATAATTAGGTAAATTTTGAGCTATCAAGTTGAGATTTGGGAATTTGGAGTAAGTCCAACTAATGAAGTTCTTATATTTCAAACTTATTGCCTTCGACAGAGGTATTATAGGCAATAAGTACAACATTTGTTCACTCTAAGAATCGTAGAGTATGGTACTTTTGTCCATCTTCCACTCATCTGGATTTGTAGAAACTATCAGTTCCAGTACAATGTATCTTTGTATTCCTTCTTCAATGAATGTGTGTAAGGGAGAATATTGTAATATCCCGGATATTTAAATGAATTAGAAATAAAATATTTAATATTTAATAAAGGTTGGAGTTTGATAACCTAGTAGTGATAGATAAATAGAGGTCCAAATTAAATTTAACGGACTAACTTAGATTTGGTGATATCAAAATTTTTGATAAGTTAGCAAGTAAAGTGATAATTCAATAAACTTGACTAACAGCAAGTCTAATTAAATTAAGAGAATTAATTAGTGGAGTTATGTAATTATGCGACGTGTTGCGTGTAAATTAAATATGCATTTATATGAATATATATATGCGTGCATTTTTTTGTAACATAATTTAATGGTTAATTAAATTGTGATAAATAGATAGATTAATATTAAATTAATCCGAATTGAATTAAAAGGTTTATTGTGGAATTAATTTATTCATTAATCAACAATTATGCAAATTGTTGATAAATTATTTGTGAGGAATAATTATGTAATTTATATAATTATAAATTATATAAAGTAGTTGAATTAATTAAAGGAGATTAGTAATTGTATATATGTACAACATTTAATTTCATATATATGTACATATATATAAAGGGATTAAATTAATTAAGTAATTTTAAATAGTAATTGAATATATTAAATGAATATATTCTATAATTAAATAAATCATTGTAAATGATTTATGAGAATGAGAAATTTAATTATACAATTATTTGTGTAATATTAATTAAATAATTAAATAAATTATTTAAATAAGAAATTGAGTAAATATATTAGTATTTCAATGTATTTTCGGGTAAATGAAATTATTTCCATAATTGATGAGAAATGAATTATTTAATGTAAATATATTAAATAATTTAACTTATGGCCTAAATAATATATATTAAATTATATATTGTATTTATTTTAATTTCATAATTTATTGTGAAATTGTTTTCGAGGTAAGGTAATGTGTATAAATAATATATATAGATTATATATATTGGTATTAGCGAACACACTCTAAAGTTTTAATATCAAAATAATTGATAAGTTGTCATTAATTAAATATTCAATTAAATTGAATATAATGAGTGAATTAAATATAATAAATTAATTAATATGATTATTAATTAATGTAAATAATGTAAAATATTATTAATAATATTATTAGTCCATTTAGTAATTTAATACTTATGGGTTATAATATTTAATTATTTATTCAATCTAATTATTTATTTAATCATGGATTGAATAATTAATGTGTAAATTATTAAATTAGCCCAACATGGGTCAATTAGTAGCCCAAGTGGAGAATAATAAAATTTGACAATTTAGTAGCCCAAATAATTTAATAGAAGCCCAATTGGTATTTTAAATTAAAGCCCAATGATTGGCCCACTTGAAAAATACTTAATAAAACTATTAATTCTTAAAAAATGAAAAGTGACATTCTTTTTGGGACAATGATCATGGATGATTGCCGGCAAAAAGGATGTAAAAAGTAGTGAATTGATTTTTGTTTTCTTTTATTTTTCATTTAATTAAATTAAGGTTACTTGTATTGATTTTTAAAAATACATGGACCATCCCTCTTTTCACCAACTCTAGTCCTTAAAGCTTTTCTTGTGCTAGTATCTTTGCTAGGTGCATGATGGTCTAGATTAATAGATACATATGTGTATCTAATATTTTGTAAGAGTATACTTACAATTTAGGAAATTTTTGTAGTCATTTCTTCTTCTTCCACTTTTCAAGTTAGAGAGAGTTGAGAGAAATAGCTTGGGTAAGAAAATATTTGAGAGCAAGGATAAGGAAGGAGAAGGAGTTCTTGGTTCATGTCTTCAAGATTTCACAACCTACTTTGGAAGGAAAATGAAGATATCCATTAAAACAAGGTAATTGTTACTTTAAAATCTAGCTTTGTTTTAAATTAATTAAACCATCATGTTAGTATAAATATGCTAATATAGTTAGTAATGTGTATTAGTAATATTTATGCCATGCTTGAGTTTAATATGCTTGGTTTGTATTTTGGTATATTTTATATGCTAAAATATGTATTTAATAGTGTGTAAATAAGTTTTGAAATTTATGTCCAAAAATATTTTTATAAAATTTAGGTTTAATGTTATAATATTATAGAACATTAAATCATGAGAAAAACAAAGTTTGAATCACTCAAAATGGAGTTATACACAAAAAGTTATGATTTGTGGTAGTTTATGTGATGTAAAATTTTTTATAAAAAACTTTAATATTAAATCATGAAAAATTAAATTTTCATGTTATAAATTGAGATTAAGTGGTTGGTAATTTTTTTGGATTTTTATTGAGGACTTAAAGATTTCTTGAAGGTATAAATTTTATTAAGTTGTGTATTAAAATAGCACTGTTCACGTTCTGCTGGGAAACAAAAATAAAGGATTGTTGCGCATTGCGCGGAATCCTATTCACTGTTCGGACACGGCGCCAAAACGGCGTCGTTTTGGCGAATAAAAAAATTTCATCCGCGCGTAATGCGCGGAAGCCAGTTACGGTGACTTAAAACGGCACCGTTTTGGAACATTAGAATTTGTCAGCGCGCAATGCGCGAGATGCCATTTTGGCGAAATTACATTTTTGCCCCTCCGGTCTCTTTTCTGCGAAATTACGATACTGCCCCTCCGTTCGGTTTTCAGTTTATTTACGATTTTGCCATTCTGGATAATTTAAATTAATTTAAATGTTTAAAAATTAATTTAAAATTATAACAAAAATATTAATAATACAAAAATGATATTTAGGTATTGAATATTATATTTTTTAAATATAATAAGTATTTAGGATTAATATTTAAATGTTGTAAATATTAATCTAGTTAGTTTAATATTATATTTTTTTAAATATAATAAGTATTTAGGATTAATATTTAAATGTTGTAAATATTAATCTAGTTAGTTTAATATTATATTTTTTTAAATATAATAAGTATTTAGGATTAATATTTAAATGTTGTAAATATTAATCTAGTTAATATTATATCTTCTGAATTTATGATTAAACTAATTATTATTTAATTAATATTAAATAATAAACAAGGATGATAAATTAATTAATTATTATTTAATTACTATTAAATAATAATTAAAGACAACTAAGATTGATTATTTAATTATTTATTATTTGATTAACTTTAAATAATAAATAAATTTAGTTAGTTATTATTTATTATTAAATAATAACTAATGATAATTGAGTATTTACTATATAATTTTATTATTTATTATTTAATTAACTTTAAATAATAAATGAATCTAGTTAATTAGTTATTATTTATTATTAAATAATAACTAAAGATATTTGATTATTTTTAATATAATATAATTATTTATTATTTGATTAATTTTAAATAATAAATAAATCTGGTAAGTTATTATTTATTATTAAATAATAACTAAAGGTAGTTAATTACTTACTATTTAATTAATGATAAATAGTAATTAAATGAAATTAGATTTAATGAAATAAAGAAAATGTCTTTTAACTTTTTTGTTTAAACAATTATAATAAATTGTTTAATAGTTTAATAAGTGTCCAACACTTAAGAAAAATATTTTCTAATTTATTAAATTATTAACCTAATTTGATTGAGGGTCTATAAGGTTAATAATATTGTTTTGACTGATGTAATTATGTGTTAGTACTTATATGTTAGATAAGTTCCTTAGTAAGCGTATAGTTGTGCAAATACGCCGTACTAATTATTAGACCAACTTTATTAATGTTAGGTCTTTCAAAGCCAGTTAGTTAAAGCTAAACATTTATTGTAGCTGAGCAGACAGGCAAGTTTCCTAAACCCTACTCAATTTATATTCGAGCAGGATATATTATTTTATTGTTCAAGTTCCTAACTCAAACTCAAGTTATTATGTTTCAAGCATGCTATGGTTTAATTCTGTATAATTATTCCACCTCTTTAAATTGTTGATTCGCACATAGTGCATGTTGCATGTGTTCATCAGGTATAAAAGGCTGATCACCTTCATTACCATAAGGTTCAGTTAAATTTGTTCATGGTCATTATTGACACTCAAAATTAATTAATTCAGTCATTCAATTATTGAAATTATGACTCGTACTCTTTCACAATTATTATATTGTTGAAAATTCCAAAGCTTATTCTTTCTTTCAATCATGATATATCGTTATCGTATTTAAACTTGCTGAGCAAAGTCGTTGCTCACTCTTGCTATATCATGATAACAAATTTCAGAATAATACGAATGTCCAAGGAGAGACGGAGACAGAAGCGACAGACAAGATTATAGTGTTATGCATTATAACTAAATTGTTATATGATGTAAGTAATTTTGTAAACCTTTTTATGAATCTAAAGGTATATATGTAAGTTAAGGTTAGAAACCTTGGGAAATGTTGTAGAATAAACAATTTATGTTTATATATTCCGCATTAGTTATAGAACGTGTATGAAGATGATGTATCGTGACGTACCAAGTTTAGGGGTAAAGGAACCCGGATTTGGGGACGTCACAAATATACTCGACATTCACTAGATTTCTCCCTTTCAGTAGCTTTCTCCTTGTCTCTTCTTTCTCTTTTCTTCATAGACTTAGACCTTGAGATTTTGACAGACTTATCTTCTAGTCATCCTTGATCCTCGAAATCATCAGCCATCTCAGTTTGAGAATCTTTATCATCTGTCTCAAGCTTAATGACTTGAGTATTGTCTAATTGTAAATGAGCTTTCTTCTATTAATGAATTCTTTCACTCTGTCTCCTTGGAAAGAACCTGGAAACTTTCTCAAATTTTGAAGATTTCTTTAAAAAGTTCTGAGAAACCTTCCGTTTCTTCTTCATGGATTGTTCATTTATAGAGTCTATAACTCTACGATCTTGAGATACAAAAGAATCTTGAGACATTTTCTCTTTTGCTTCTTCAACCACACTTTTTCCCTTGGTATTAGAAGATTCTAAACTTCCACTTTCTGATTTCGTTGACTTCTTAATTTTTCTTGAATTCATCTTCCAATCTTCCAACAGTCTAGGAGTAATTCTTTTGTTGACATTTAAGGATTTTCCCTTTTCATCCTCTATCTTGACTTTAAGTTCTTTCTTTAGAATAATGCTTACAAATCTTCCACAAAGCATCTTAGGAATTTATTTTCCTGTAGAATTCTGCAGTTCAACATCTTCAATCCACTTGATTAACTAACCAATAAAAATGGCTCCAAAGTTGATTTCTGTTTTATGAACAATAGCCGTCATAAACTTCATTTGTAGTTCACTGACTGTATCATAAGCAGTATTTTTACATAAAATACATTTGTCGATGATGTCAGCAAGAAACTCGTATTCTTAAAGAAAATCTTTCTTCTTAATTCCCTTGAGTTGAGACTTCTTCTGATAGCCCATTATCTATATTCCTTCTTCCATGTAAATCTCATCAAATGATGTAAAGCCTTGATTAAGAGATCCCAATAAAGAATTTATTTCATAGGGTCCCAATCACAGAGTAATTCCTTTGACTTTGGTGACAATGATGCCATCTTTATTTACAACATTCATATAGAATTCCTTCACCAGGTTTGAATAGATTTGGGAACTAGACTCCAAACACTCAGTAAATTCGACATCCTGAATCATATTCTGAATGCCTTTGAACTTTTTCTTAGAATCATCAAACTTGTCAAAACATACTTGATTGCTACTGATAACTTGAAAGTTTTCCATTGATTTTTGCTGAAAAGAAATAATTAGAATTTTTTATGTTCTTTGAGAAAACTAGGGTAAAATTTGGAAGAGTAAGAGTTAAATAGAAAATGTGATTTTTTTTTTCATTCTCATCACTTCCCCATTAATTTAGCTGAGTGAGACACGTGTAGGAAGTTGATTGATCTGCACAATCCTTCATGGTTATTGTTAACAGCTATAATGTAGTAACTTTTGGACTTTACTTCCTTTTATCGAGCGTGAACTTCACACACCATAAAGTAACCACTTCAACTTCTTTGTAGGGTAAATTGTCATTCTACAATCCCTTCGGTTCTACGACATGCTTCTGATCATTAAATGATGGTTCTTCACTTAATCGTAAATTCTACGATTTTCATATTTACTTTACTATTTTCATCTGCATAATAAGAAACTTCGAAAGACATAGTATTATGTACGTAAATTTAACATACCTAACTCACTGATCAACCTATTAAACCTAGATTCGTCTAATGGCTTAGTAAATAATTCAATGAGTTGGTCTTCTGTTGGAACAAAGTGCAATGCAATATTTCCATTTTGTACATGATCTTTAATAAAATGATATCTTATTTCTGTATATTTTGTTCTAGAATGCATGACATGATTATGAGTAATTGATATAGCACTTGTATTATCACAGAATATAGGGATAAATTTTAAATCAAACTCATAGTCAGCCAACTAATTCTTCATCCACAAAATTTGAGCACAACAACTACCACTAACAATGTACTCAGCTTATGCAGTTGAAGTTAACACTGAATTTTACTTCTTGCTAAACCATGAGACAAGTCTATTCCCTAGCAATTGACATGTACCACTAATGCTTTTTCTGTCCATCTTGCATACTTCAAAATCTGCATCTGAATAACTAATTAGATCAAAGGAATACTCCTTGGGATACCATAATCCTAAATATAGAGTATCCTTGAGATATCTAAAAATCCTTTTGACAATAACTAAGTGAGATTCTTTGAGGTTAATTTGAAATCTAGCACAAATACAAGTAGAGAACATAATATCTAGTCTGCTGGCAGTTAAGTATAGGAAAGATCCTATCATACCTCTATATTGAGTTATAATAATATTTTTACCAAATTCATCTTTATTTAACTTGGTTGTAGAGGCCATAGGAGTTTTCTTGGGGGTTACAGATTTCATGCCATACTTTTTAAGCAAATCTTTAATGTACTTGGCCTAGTTTATAAAGATTCATTCTTCAGTCTGCTTCACTTGCAGTCTAAGAAAGAAGTTCAGCTCCCCCATCATGCTCATTTCAAATTTACTCTACATTAGCTTATTAAATCTCTCACATAATTTCTTGTTAATAGAGCCAAAAATAATATCATCTATATATATTTATACCAATAGAATCTTTTCTTTGTGCTTTCTCAGAAATAGTGTTGTGTCTACTCTACTTCTATTGAATCCATTTTCAATTAAGAAAGAAATGAGTGTTTTATACCATACTCTAGGTGCTTGTTTCAAACTATAGAGTGATTTACCTAATCTGTAGACATAATTTAAATGAGATTGATTGATAAAACCTGATGTGTTCAACATAGACTTCTTTTTGAAGTTTACCATTCAGGAATGCACTCTTGACATCCATTTGAAAGACTTTTAATTTCATGAAGGCTGCATAAGATAGAAATATTTCGATTGCTTCTAATCTGGAAACAGAAGCAAATATCTCATCATAGTCGATTACTTCTTCCTGAGAATAGCATGTGGCTACCAGTCTTGTTTTGTTTCTTGTAATTACACCATCTTCATCCATCTTATTTTTGAAAACTCATTTGCTATCAATAACAGGATGATTTTTTAATTTTGGCACTAGCCTCCAAACCTTGCTTCTTTCAAATTGATTCAGCTATTCTCGCATAGCTTCAATCCAACTTGAATCTTCTTAGGTTCCATCTGAAAGAGGAAGCTCAGGTAAAAACTAGTATGTGCAACAAAAAATATGAAAGTAACTTATGTTTGACTTTCTTCCTTTCCATAACTCATAAGGTATTTTCTTGAGCGTAGAGTGAATTATTAATCTATTTTAAGTGTAGGAAGTAGTTCTGGCAACTTCTGCCCAAAAGTATTTAATGAGATGAGCAGCTGCTAGAAGTGTTCTTCCTACTTTAATCAAAGTTTTGTTCTTTCTTTTAGCTACTTCATTTTGTTGTAGAGTCCTTGGAACTGAGAAATTGTGTTGAATTTCCTTATATTCGCAGAATTGATTCATCTAAGAAAGATCAAATTCTCTTCCATGATCACTTCTAAATGCTTTGATCTTTTCACCCTTTTCATTCATGATGAACAATCTGATTAGCTAATTGTTGGTTTCGTCTTTAGAGCTTAAGAAAAATACCTATGTATATTTGGTGTAGTCATCTACTATGACTAATGAGTATCTTTTACCTCCAAAACTAGCAATTGTTATTGGCCTAAATAAATCCATATGCAACAGCTGTAAGGGCCTTACATTTGCATTTACTACTTTATTTTTGAATGAACTCCCCGTTTGCTTTCCTAGTTGACATGCCTTGCATGGCCTTTCTTTGATATAACTTAGATTTGACAAACCTTTAACAAGATCTTTGGAGACAAGCTTTGACATGCTTTTGAAGTTTAGATGCGATAATCTTTTATGTTACAGCCAGCTCACATCTTTTGGGGTTTTAGCAAGGAAGCAAGTTGTTTAGGATGAACTCAGCTTAACTAGATTAACTATATAGATATTTTCTTTTCTTAATACAGTCAGCTTTAAGGAGTTAGTTTTAAGATCTCTAACTTCACACTAATTATTGAGGAAGATGACTTGATGACCTTTATCACATAGCTGACTAATGCTTAGCAAGTTATGCTTCAAACCATCAACATAGGAACCCTTACTGAAAGATACTACTCCATTTCCAATAGAACCGTAGCCTTTGGTCTTTTCAAAATTATTGTCTACAAAGATAACAGCTAGATAATCTTCTCTTTGAAGTTTGTGATGCCCCCAAATCCATGTTTCATAATCTCAAATTTAGTGCTCACAATCCAATACATAAATAACATCTAAATACATAATCTTCATTAAACTTAACAGAATAATACATAATTGTTCCTTATAAAAAGTAATACAATCACATGGTCTTCAAACCTTAGCATAAATAATACATATCTTAAGGGTTCATAAAAGATTTAAAATATCAAAATAAATATTAAACAATAAATTTCTAGCATGCAATTCTACTCTTTAACTTTTCCTTTGCCCTTGTCTTTCTTTGAGCACTCGAGCTTAGCTGAAAATAATTCATGATATAGTAAGGGTGAGCAACAAGCTTGCTTAACAAATTTAAAAACAATAAATACAAGAATGATATATTATGATTGAATAGTAATAACTTCTTAGTTTTGCAACAATATATAACAATGGTGAAAGAACAAAGATCAATTGTCAATTAAAAGAATTGATTGAGTCTTTACTGCTGAGTGGCCACTAAGGACCATGAACTAATACTTAAGGTAAATCATACATATATTTGACCCTTTTATTGTTTTGGCATTCGAGGAGATCAACCTTTTGTACCCTATGTATATGCATTACATTCAGACATCTTGCGCAAAAGTCGGTTTTTCGATAATAATACCCTTATTAGGGTTGCTCATTCTCAGTCTTATAATAAGAATTCGTCCCAACCAATGGTTTGGATAAGCTATATTCAAGTGAATGAATTTAACATACTAGGTCAAGCTGAACAATTAGCATAGACTACTTTTAAACAATACATGAATAAAGCAACTTAAATCTTTAAATGCATTAAGTGCGAATACAAAAACAACATTGATATGAATTAATTTTCAATAATTAACCCATTTATAGCTCTTGAAAAATAATTACAAGTTTAGGTATAGAGAACTTGCCTCGATGGTTGTCTACAGCTAACCAACACAATTTAATTTTCTTTGAAATGACCTAATATTACTAAAGTTGATCTTTCAATTAGTAACATATATAGTTCATATTAATAACATTTGTACATCTTAATTTACTAATATTTAATCGCATAACTAAATATTTAATAATACATTAAAAACTTATAAATATTATCATCCTTAGATAATATTTTATTCACATAATACAAATATTAATCATTTAGTATTCTTTAACCTTTATCTAATATTATTAACCAAATAACAATATTTAATTCCTTGACTAATATTATTAATTATTTAATAATATTTTATTTATTATATAATATTATTAATCATTTAATAATATTTTATTCTTTTTTTAATATTATTAATTATTTAATAATATTGTATTCATTATATAATATTATTAATCATTTAATAATATTTTATTCCTATTCTAATATTATTAATCATTTAATAATATTTTATTCATTTACTAATGTTATTAATCATTTAATAATATTTTATTCATTTACTAATATTATTAATTATTTAATAATATTTTATTCAATTTCTAATATTATTAATAATATTTTATTCATTTACTAATATTATTAATTATTTAATAATATTTTATTCAATTTCTAATATTATTAATAATATTTTATTTATTTACTAATATTATTAATTATTTAATAATATTTTATTCAATTTTTAATATTTTTAATTATTTAATAATATTTTATACAATTACTAATATTATTAATCATTTAATAATATTATCATTATTTATTTTTTGTCCAATATTAATATTATATTAAATTATATTTTTTGACCCATTTCATATTTAAATATAACATGGACTCATTTCTAGTTTAAATATAACATAGACTCATTTCTTGGACTAACCATTACATTAAGTCCATGGACTAATAAATTAATTCTTTTGGACTTTAATTAGTAAATTCATTAATTAAAATTCATAATCCAATTAGACTTGTCTTATTAAAGTCAACCGGGCTACTAAGTTAAACTAGTTTACCCTTATTTCATTACTTAAACTCTTCTTTAATTAATTATCTTACGTTGCTACACTTTAATAAATGAACAAACATAAAATTACATTAATATATTCATTCAATCACATAATAGCACACACAAATTTACATTATTGATAATTATTTAATAATTATAATTACAATGTAACTTAGAATTCATAGTTATTACAAAGTTCGTCAGCAGAGCTGTGTTTTCTATCGTATGCCTTCAGCATCCACTATCCAGATACCAAACAGATTCAGTAGAGCTAGGTTCCTGCAAAATGAGTCATTTTTTATTTTGGTACCTAAACTAGCTTGGGTCCTTTTATGTTAGTGCAATTAGGTACCCAAATCTGCTTGACTTTGGGTTTCTTATAAACTGATGGATAATAATCATTATAACACATTGTAGCATTATGGTCATAATCATGACATATATAGCATTTATCATTATGTATAGATGACTTAATATCGTTGAATTTTCTACTTGAAACTCTTGTGTTCGATTCTTATATCTAGTTATTCTTTTTTACTTGAATTTCTTCTTCCACCAAACTATTTTAGGATTTTGTGGTTTCATATAGTAAAAGCTAGTTTTATTATTTATTCTTGGTCGATTCGTAGAGTGAGTTTTACTTAACTCTACAATTTTTTTAGTCATGACCGTAGACTCTAGCTTACTCTTCAGTTTCACAAAATTAAGACCAGTATGTGACTTGTTGTTTTTTAGAACAATAATCTGATATTTAGATTTTGAACTTCTCTAAGTAATTGACTCAGTGGTCTTTGTGGATTTCACAAACATAATATCTTTATTTAACTTACATGTCTTATTATTGTTATTACCCATATTTAAAACTGAGAAAGAATTTTCAAATCCTAATCCTGACTTGTTAAAGATAGACCTCTAACTTTCAATCAATGAATTCATAGATATAGAAAAATGATTCCATATAGAAATTGTCTTATCTAGATCATCTATCGTAAAGGTTAGAGTTAACTCTCTTTGAGCGTTTAGTTCAATTATTTTTCTCAAGTGAGCATTCTCAACCTCAAGGTTGGCGAAAGAGGCAGCACTTTGTAAAACAGTTTCCAACTCTACAAGAGCTTTCTCTTTTTCTTTTGAAGAAGGAAATAGTCCTTTGATAGAACTCTAAATGATTTCATATATTGATACAAATCTTTAGTTATATCTCGTAAAGTAGTTCAAAGATCATCAATATCTATATTATGAAAGTTATAATCAAATACCTCACTTATATCAATTTCTCGATGATCAGTGGATTTGCTTGATTTTTCTTCTATGATCATTAGACTGAGTTTGTCCATATGAAAATCTTCTTCATCATTTGAATCTGAGCTGGAGCTACTTTCTGTTTCACTCTATGACCTTTCTGTGCTATGATTGAACATTATTTCATTTGTATTATCATGGATAGAGATTAGCTATGTTTGAATGCATTGACCACTGGTTCCTGCATCATTTATATAAGCATCTATACTATTCAGATATTCCTACAAGTGAACATCTCAGTTAGCAAAAAAATTTATGTTAAGACAGAGTAACTCATTTTCACCATTAAACATAAAATCAATTTTATTGTATGTCATATGATCAACTCGACGTGTTTAAGCTTTTATTTTAAGGGAACCTGCTCTGATACCACTTGTTGTTTCCCAAATGCACAATAGAGATTTAGAAGGGGGGTTGATAGATCTTTAAAAACTTTTATTCATTTAATATATCAATTTTAAGATAATTAATTTGTTCAATTAATTTAGCACAACATAATATTAGTGTAAAATCCCCCTTAAAGTTTTACTGAAATCCTGATTCTATTTGTGAGAATTAGTCTCTAACAGATATAGAAGTTAATGACATAATGTAAATGCTAAAAGTAAATAACACAAGATGTTTTAAGTGGTTCAGAGTATCAGCGCTCCTAGACCACTCTTCTACTTCAACAAGTAGGATATCCACTAAGGATAAGGTCACACTGACCAGATCACAAAGATCTCTTACAACTGAATCATTTTGATTCCTTCGAGTCATTTAGTCTCGGAATATTCAGACACTTAGTCTAGGATACTTAAACTTCTTCAAGTCACTTAGACTTGGATATTCGGACACCTAGTCCAGGACATTTAGACCTCTTCAAGTCACTCTGACTTGGTATAATTATCACATAAATCAAGTGAATCATAATTGATTGTTGGTTGAGTTTGAAGTGATGCTAAGCTTTGCAATGATTCTTGACTTCTTCTGGTACTTAACAGCTTTGAACAAGTATTTTTTTCTTCTTGTTTTCTTCGAGTGGATTTCTTCTTTTACCTTTTGCAGAGGTTCAACCTTATATTTGTGTGATTCTTATTTTTGGATTTGAATCCTCATATGATCTTATAGCTCTTCAGAAATTATTCCATTGAAGAGTTTCGTTGGAGCATTTAATGTTTTGATAGTGCATTTAATGTTCTTCTGACTTTAGGGTAGAAAGTAGGCTTGTTTTTGGTCCTAGTATATCCCGTCTGTCAATAGTTCTCACTTACCTCTGATGTAAGGTGACATACCTTCTACAAAGTAGTCTTTCTGATCTTCCTTTCTGAATTTGAAGCTGGTGAGAAACATCATTCAAATATTTACTATGATGCTTTGCAATACTCTGTACTTGTCAGACTTATAATCGTTTTGACACTATCTTCAAACTTGGCTTGATCGTTGAGTTTGATGAAGAACGTAGAGTCTGATATAGGATACTTAACGTTCTCAACTCCACGAATTACTTTATTTGAGTCAGTAAGATGTTCTATGATTTGCTCTACGAACTATGCTTTATGATGCTAAAGCAGACTCTGTAAACTTTTTCTTTTAAACAGCTTTTTCAGCTTTGGTGTCAACTATAATAGTAGCTTTACGATTCCGAATATAGTTTTACATTCCTAATAGTAAACTGTTTTTGACTTTAATACTTAGATTTTTGCTGATTTACGAACTACTAAAGTGCTTTGCTAACATCTTTCATATTACAATTCAGGAAAAGATACTCTTCAATGCTTCAAGATTACTTAGGCAGCCACATAGCTTGTACTACAATTGCTCAGATAGCTTTGGCTTGACGATTTTGACTGTTGCACTATGAACTCAAGACTTACTCCACGATCAATAAAGACTTTACGAATAGGTAGAGTAACTCTACAGTGGATCTGATCATATCAATCTATACAAAACATTAACTCAAAGATCAACCTAACAAGTTTGATCAATCTATTCTAAGTTCTTGTACAATAAATCTCAGATAAGGACTTTATAAAATCTACTGAACAAATATACATTAATCACTTTTATATCATCAAATCATACATATAGATTCTAACAAATTGTATTACAAGGTCAGAACCATATTACGAAGTTCTGAATCATATAGCAAACTCAATTAAAAGAGTAATGTCATGATCAGTTCGTATGATGAAGATATGATATCAAGGTTAACTCAAAAAGGTATAGCAAAAGGTGAATCATATAGTAAATGATGCAGAACTACTTCAGAGCAAGAGAAAAGATTCTGTGTAAAAGACAATTTAGTATGTGATCGAATGGCAAGATGACCAGATTAAGGAACCAAGATCAAGATCGCATAATAAGGTCAAAATCGTATTGCAAGTCTGATCGTTTTGCAAGTGTTGTAGTAGTAGATGAATCGTATTGTAAGCCTCAGATCGTATTACAATAACATGATCGTATTGCAAATTCAGTAATATCAAGATTGTATAGAAAGAGTAAGCTCATATTGTGAAGACATGATCGTATAGAAGAAGGAAGATCATATAAGAGCGATAATCATATTGAACCTCTAATCGTATTGCAAAATCTCTACTATACGATTAGTTCATTTGTAGAGTAAAAGTTGTCAGACTACTAAAAATGGATGTCACAAATTGAAGAGCATGATACAATTTCTCTAAGTCTAATTTAAATCTAGAAATTAGAGCAGAACTATGTCTCCTAGGTAGTTTGATTTTGGAAACATCAGTCAACCGTTAGATGCATATGAGGGAGATTAGGAAAAGATGTACAATATGATGTCATCCACGTGGTTACCATTTTTAGTATACTGAAAATGAAGACAGAGTCGAAAGTAAGTTGGCATTCATCTATAAATGCCAGCATCAAAATTTGTTAGGATCAAATCTTTGATTGGAGTGATGGCTACTTTCTAACGGAGAATTCAAACAACACATATGTAAACTTATGTGAAACTTAAAAAGTGAAGGCAAGGACCAATATCACAAGATCTAGTCAATAAGTTGATGATGAGATTGCTACTATAGAAAGAGAGAGAGAGAGAGAGAGAGAGAGAGAGCTAAATCTTTAAATCATAAAGCTAAAAAATAAATAAAAAAAATGGATAAAACAAGCCAAATCCTTCGAAGCTATATCAGATGCTCTCCCAAATATCAATATCAAGATTGCAGAATAAGAGAATCTATAAGTTAGGGGAGATATAAAAGTTAAGGGGAGACTTATGTGACCAGTGTATATGAAAAAAATCTTTGTAATGGTAAATCAATTATAAATAAAAACTCTGTTTTCAAGTATTTCATATATCTTATTACTTTTGATGCTTTGTTGTTTTTAAAGTTTTGTCATCGTCAAATAAGGGGAGATAATTAACAAATTTATGTGATAGCCTATTTGGATTTGATGATGATAAAACAACAATGAAATTGGCTAGATATTCTAAGTATTGTTATGTGATTATATCTTTTCTAAAGTTACATATTGATATTGAAAAATAAGAAAATAAAGAAAACTGTAGAACAAATGTGAATATATAAACATTTGTTCATCTCTGAACAGTCCTTGAAAAGAACAATCATTGTAAAAGGACTTAGGGATCAAATGTGTTAGGTTGATCCAAATATGAAAGAGATAGATTAGTTAGAGGATCAAACTTGTTAGGTTGATCTAAAAGATAAACTCTGTATTATCCTAAAAAATATCATTGTAAAAGGATACTAGAGATCAAATTTGTTATGTTGAATCCAAATATCGAGTATTATCCAATATGTAATAGATCAGGTTGAAGACTTGCATAACTCAGAAAAGTATGTAAAGCAGAAGAAAAAAGGGGATAAAAATAAAGATTGCAAAACAAGTTGAAGAAGTTATTCCAAGATCGTAGAGTAACAACAGAGTCGTATAGCAAGTTGTTGAGTCGGTGTTGTACGTTCAAAGTAATTGCTTCTTAACTTATATATTGTTAGTTCTTAGTCATTTTCATTTCAATTTTATGCATTTTTGTGTATTTGTTTCAGGTTTGCAGAGAAAATAGCTTGTAATGGCATTTTAGTGATTTAGAAGCAAAGTTTACGCAGCTGTGTCACAATGTGAAGCACCTGCGACACAAAAGCAGTCCATTCCAGAATAGTTAGACGCAACTGCGTGAGATATGAAGCAGCTGCGTGACTTCGACGCAGCTGCGTGATTTCTGAAGCAGCTGCGTCAGGGGATTTCAACGCAGCTGCGTGATGTATGAGGCAGCTGCGTCAAGGGTTTTCAACGTAGCTGCGTGAGGTATGAAGCAGCTGAGTTACAGTCAAATTAGTGTTTTTTTTCCCACGTTGTTGAACGGTTGCCAAGTCAGTTTTGAGATGGGCAGTTAACTTGCTGAGGAGCGGGGGATTTGAAAGAAAAAAAAGAAGGTCAGTTAAAAGGAGTTGGAGAGAGAGACAAGAGGGATAAAGAGACAAGAGAGATAGAGAGCGATAGAGAGAAAGACACAGACAGAGGGACGAGAGAGGAGAAAAATAAAGGAATCTGCAGTTTGACGGAAGAAATTCTATGACGTGGTGCAGAGAAGGGCAAGAACACATTATTAGTTTATCTCTGAACTCCTTGTACCTTAATTGTTGACATTTATTATGGCTAGACGTTGTTCCTGTGTATTTCGTCTTAATTTGAATATGAGCTAATTTATGTTGTTTAGGGTTTGCAATGCAATTATCTGTATGATCTGAATTGAGTTATTACTTGTGATTGTTACATACATGTGGGGTTAACTACCATGTCTGATTGATTGTTCTAATTACTTGGCCAGTGATTTAACCTAGTATTTCATATAGAATCCATAGATGATGTATGAAATTAGACCCTTGCATGGTAGCACGTGAACTTCGTTGTTAACGCAAATTGTAATTGAGATAGAAATATACTCAATTGCCACGTGTAATTGGTAGAGAACCTGAGCTTATTATCTTTTTAAATTCAGTAATCAAAGAAATATAGGTTGTTGGTTTAAAAGTGATGTTCTTCTTCAGTCTATTCCATAATCGATAGAATTGGGGAAGATTTGTTGTATAATAATCAAGAGATATTATTCAGTTATTTGAGAGTTCTTAATTAGCAACTCATTGCGTGTATTCTAACTTGACAGTGATAACTAGGTTCAGTTGATGACATATAATTAAGTTGTAAACCCTAAACGTCGTTTAATTTAGAGATCTTAGTTTGGAGTAATTTAATTGTTGAATTTTAACTTCAGAACTTAACAATATTTTCAATTCACAAAATTCAATTGATGTTATTTCAATTATTAACTAGTAATTCAGAGCTTTATTTGTAATTCCTCGTGGGAACGATACCTTGCTAGCTTTATACTACGAGTAGACCACGTGCACTTGCGTGGAGTATTTTCTGAAACGGAAAAAAGCGAACAAGTTTTTGGCACCGTTGCCGGGGAACTGTTTTAAATAAAGTGTTGATATTAGTTTTAATTGAAGTATTTTCTTGTGAAGGTTGATAAATTTTTAGTTTATTACCCTTCGTTTTCAGGTAATCTAGGTTGTATATGCAAACATGTCCACAGGGTAAGGATACAGTTCCTTTCGAAGATAAGAGTGAAAGAAGGATACGTCGGATTCAGAATTATATTCAAGAAACAGCGCAACACCAGGATCAGGATCAAGTAAGAATGGCAGAGGAAGAGGGGGGAAAGTCCTTACGGGACTATGTCACTCCGTAGATGACCGAGATACAGTCGAGTATTACAAGACCAGCAATCACTGCGACACAATTCGAGATAAAGCCGGGAACAATTCAAATGGTCCAGAATTCTGTATAGTTTGGGGGGTTACCAAATGATGATCCTAGCATGCATTTGAGGAGTTTCTTGGAAATATACGATACTTTCAAATACCCAGGGGTTTCAGATGATGCGATTCGCTTGAGGCTATTCCCGTTCACATTGAGAGATAAGGCAAAGAGTTGGCTTCATTCACTGCCCCCGGGATCAATTACTACATGGGATGATTTAATGCAAAAGTTTTTGGCGAAATTCTTCCCTTATGCAAAGACAGTGAAGATAAGATTTGAGATCACTACATTTGCCCAGCATGATTCAGAGTCATTATATGAAGCATGGGAAAGATTCAAGGAGTTATCAAGAAAATGTCCGCATCATGGGATTCCAAAATGGCTTCAAGTTCAGACATTCTACATTGGGCTGGGACAAGCAGTGAGATCAAGCATAGATGCAGCAGCAGGGGTGATCTAATGACCAAGAGTTGTGACAAGGCATACGCCTTACTAGAAACCATGGCAGCAAACAACTACCAATGGCCGACAATAAGAATGAATCCACCTAGGGCAGCTGGAGTTATTGAATTAGATGTTATTACGGCATTGTCAGCACAAGTGTCGGCCCTTGCTAAAAAGATAGATGCAATGGGGAGTTAGAAGGTACAACAAGTGGAAATAATTTGCGAACTATGTGCAGGTTGTCACTCAAGTGATCAGTGTGCAATTAATCCAGAGTCGGTGCAATTTGTGTCCGATTACAATCGACAGCAAGGGGGGAATTCTAACAATTACAATCTGGGGTGGCGTAATCATTCAAACTTTTCTTTGAGTAACAACCAATCCCAACCCCAAGGACAGGCTTCGAGAAATACATATCCACCGGGGTTTCATAATCAGCAAAATCAACAGCCTCAACAACCGGATAAGTTGGCTCAGATGGAATATGTACTAGCTAAGTTGGTTAATCAGTTTGATTCGACAGTGAAGACTCAGGCTGTGGCTATAAGGACTCTGGAGAACCAAATGGGATAAATAGCGAGTGCATTGAACAGTAGACCTCAATGATCATTTCCAAGTGATACTGAGGTAAATCCAAAGCGAGACGGTAAAGAGCATTGTAAGGTTGTTGAACTCAGGAGTGGTAGAGAATTGCAGTGTGCTAAGGAAAAGCAAGGTGAAGTTATTTAAGAAGAGAAAGAAGACGGGGGTAATTCAAAATCTCAAGTTACGGAGAGGTTTAAAATGGACAGGAAACCGAATGAGGTACCTAACGTCCCGTTTCCACAGAGATTACAGAAACAAAAGGTCGATAAGCAGTTCTCAAAGTTTTTGGAGGTTTTCAAGAAGATGAAAATTAACATTCCTTTTGCAGATGCATTGGAACAGATGCCGAGCTATGTGAAATTTATGAAGGACATTTTGTCCAAGAAGAGGAGATTGGGAGATTATGAAACTGTTGCATTCACTGAAGAGTGTAGCGCCATTTTACAGAAGAAGTTGCCTCCAAAATTAAAGGATCCGGGAAGTTTTACCATACCATGTACTATTGGGAGTCAACATTTCAGCTGTTGCCTATGTGACTTGGGAGCAAGTATAAATCTCATGCCCTTTTCAATTTATCAACAATTAGGTCTTAAGGAAGCATCTCCTACGAATGTAACACTCCAGCTAGCGGACAGATCTCTTACATATCCACGAGGTATAGCGAAGGATGTGCTAGTTAAGGTCGATAAGTTCATATTTCCAGTGGACTTTATTATTTTGGATTTTGAGGAGGACCGAGATATTCCTATCATCTTAAGAAGACCGTTTCTTGCTACTGGGAGAACTTTGATAGACGTTCAGAAGGGGCAATTAACTATGAAAGTGCAGGACCAGGAAGTGACGTTCGATGTGTTGAAGGCAATGAAATTTCCTAATGAGGTTGCTGAGTGTTTAAGAGTTGATATTGTTGATGATATTGTGAACGAGATGTTTTTGGGAAACAGTATCAGTGATCCACTAGAGAAGTCAATCAGTATAGAGGAAATTTCAGGTTGTGAGCAAGCGATGGAGTACGTGCAATTAATGGACGCTACACCGAGGTTTACAAAGTTTAGGCAACATTTTGAGGAACTTGATTACTCTAAAAACTCAAAGGCAAATGGGAAGTCCTCATTTGAGGTGCCACCAATTTTGGAGTTGAAGCAATTGCCTAACCACCTCAAGTATGCCTATTTGGGTGAGGCATCTACAATGCCTGTCATTATTTCAGCATTGTTGGATGAGGTTCAAGAAGAGAAATTACTACGGGTGCTTCGGGAGTGCAAATCAGCTATTGGATGGGTCTTAGCGGATATTAAAGGTATTAGTCCTTCATTTTGCATGCATAAAATTTTAATGGAGGATAATGCAAAGCCAGTAGTTGATCAACAAAGAAGACTAAACCCAATTATGAAGGAGGTGGTGAGGAAAGAAATAATTAAGTGGCTAGATGCTGGGATTATCTACCCAATTTCAGACAGTGCTTGGGTAAGCCCTGTTCATTGTGTCCCAAAGAAAGGTGGTATGACAGTTGTTCCTAATGAGAATAATGAGTTGATTCCGACGAGAACAGTTACGGGGTGGCGAGTTTGCTTGGATTATAGGAAGTTGAATAAAGTCACGCGTAAGGATCATTTCCCCTTGCCGTTCATTGATCAGATGTTGGATCGACTTGCGGGATGTGAATATTACTGTTTGTTAGACGGGTATTCGGGGTACAACCAGATAGCCATTGCACCAGAAGATCGAGAGAAAATGACATTTACATGTCCATATGGAACATTCGCTTTCAGGAGAATGTCTTTTAGATTGTGTAATGCTCCAGCAACTTTTCAATGGTGCATGATAGCTATATTCTCATATATGGTCGAGCGAAATTTGGAGGTCTTTATGGATGATTTCTCAGTTTTTGGTGATACATTTGATGTCTGCCTGGAGAATTTAACTTTGGTGCTGAGAAGATGTATAGAAACAAATTTGGTATTAAATTGAAAAAAAGTGTCACTTCATGGTTCAAGAAGGGATTATTTTGGGGCATCGGGTGTCAGTAAAGGGAATTGAAGTTGATAAAGTAAAGATTGAAGCCATTGAGAAGTTACCTCTTCCGAATTCAATTAAGGGTATTCGCAGCTTCTTGGGTCATGTAGGGTTTTACCGACCGTTCATTAAGGATTTATCTAAGATCAAAAAGTCGTTGTGCAGTTTATTAGAGAAAGAAATCCCGTTCGAGTTTGATGAAGCATGCCTCACAGCATTTGAGATTTTGAAGCAGAAATTGATTACAGCTTCGGTGGTAGTAGCTCTAGATTGGGGTCATCCATTTGAGTTAATGTGTGATGCAAGTGACTTCGCAATTGGGGCAGTTTTGGGCCAGTGTAAGGACAAGGTATTTCAAGCTATTTATTATGCCAGTAAGACTTTAACTGATGCTCAGCTAAATTATACAACCACAGAGAAGGAGTTGTTAGCTGTAGTGTTTGCCTTTGATAAGTTTCGTACATATATCATTGAAACAAAGGTAATTGTCTACACGGACCATTCAACAATAAAGTACCTTGTTGGAAAGAAAGATGCAAAGCCTAGATTAATCCGTTGGGTTTTATTACTTCAAGAGTTCGATCTTGAGATTCGTGACAGAAAAGGAACTGAAAATCAGATAGCAGATCATTTGTCTAGGATGGAACAACCCAGAAACAATGAGATGGCAGTCAATGATAGCTTCCCAAATGAACAGTTGTTTGTAATTACGTCGGAGGTCCCGTGGTATGCCGATTTGGTCAATTATATTGTTGGGAAGGTCCTACCTTTAGAGTTGTCAAGTCAACAGCGGAAGAAGTTTCTACATGATGTTCGTCAATATCTATGGGACGAGCCATTTTTGTACAAGAGTTGTGCTGACCAGTTAGTGAGACGTTGTGTTCCTCAAGAAGAGATGGGAAGCATTCTTCAGCAATGTTATGCATCAAGTTATGGAGGCTGTTATGGTGGACAAAGAACAACTGCTAAGGTTCTTCAATCAGGTTTTTTCTGGCCTACTTTATTTAAGGATGCTTATTCATTTGTTCTACAATGTGATCGATGCCAAAGGGTAGGTAATATTTCTAAAAGACATGAGATGCCCCTTAATTCTATTTTAGAGGTTGAAATGTTTGATGTTTGGGGTATTGATTTTATGGGACCTTTTCCCTTGTCTTTTAACAATTCTTATATCCTTGTAGCAGTCGATTATGTGTCTAAGTGGGTGGAAGCAATTGCAACCTCCACTAATGATGCTAAGGTGGTAACCAAATTTTTGCAACATAATATTTTCACAAGATTTGGGACACCTAGGGAAATAATCAGTGATGGAGGATCTCACTTCTGCAATAGACAATTCAACGCCCTACTAGCAAAATATGGAGTCACGCATAGAGTTGCTACTGCTTACCACCCACAAACAAGTGGACAAACAGAGATTTCAAATAGAAAAGTGAAACGGATTTTGGAGAAGACAGTAAATCCGAATCGTAAAGAGTGGTCCATTAAGCTCGATGATGCACTCTGGGCTTATAGAACAGCGTTTAAGACACCACTGGGAATGTCGTCTTATCGGCTGGTTTTTGGGAAAGCTTGTCATTTACCAGTGGAATTGGAACATCACGCATATTGGGCAACTCGAAAATTGAATTGGGATTTTAACCTAGCTGGTGAGGAACAGTTGCTACAACTCAATGAGATTGAGGAGTTTCGACTTCAGTCCTATGAAAACGCAAGAATTTACAAGGAATGAGTCAAACGTTGGCATGACAAACACATTGTGGACCGAAAGTTTGAACCAGGTCAATCGGTGTTATTGTTCAATTCCCGACTCAAACTCTTTCCAGGAAAGCTGAAATCACGGTGGTCAGGTCCTTTCACAATTCATGTTGTTTATCCGTATAGAGCGGTGGAGTTAAAATGCAATGATTCAGAGGCCACGTTTAAAGTGAATGGTCAAAGACTCAAACATTACTGGGGAGACACATTCGATAGGATGAAGTCCTCGGTCTCTTTCTCATCTTAAATAGGGAGTAATGTCAGGCTGATGACAATAAAACAAGCGCATATTGAAGGCAACCCAAGTTTCATTTCTTTTAAGTTGATTAATTTAGCGGAAATAATTTGATGAGTTTAGTCATATTTATATTTTAGGGTTTTTGTTACAACTAATTTGAGTAATGTATGTCAGGTACAGTTCTTCAAAGTTGTCAAACGTTCAGGGAAGAAGACAAGGAATTGAAAATTTTAAAACAAAGGGTGACGCATCTGCGTCTGAAAGCATGCCCCTGCGTCAGACTACACTGAAATTGATTCAACTCTAAACGCACCTGCATGAAATTCCTACGCAGTTGAGTAATAAGAGACGCCCCTGCACTTAAAGTCACGCCCCTGCGTCACATATTATACAATCAGGTCTGACGCAGCTGCGTTAATACATTACGCAGCTGCGTGATGGGGAATTTTCAAACTTAAACGGCTGAGTGTTTAAACCATGTGTCATTTCGTCTACCTCTTTTCAGCATAGTCTTCTTCCATTAAGCCCCTTCGTTTCACCTACCAGTTATGTCCGTTATACATGCATTTAAGGATGAATGGTGCATCTTGACTAATATAAATAGAGTTCTCAAGGCTACATCACTCTCACACTCCTTCCATTTCTCAAGAAAATTTCAAGTTTGGGGTCTTCTCCTACGTCTTCAAATAAGAATTTGCTTTGTCAATTTTCATAAAATTAGTCTTGTGGATAGTGCTGGAATCTTGCAATTATACAATTTGGTGTCTTATTGGACTTCTTAGTGCTATTGGGGGTTTAATTCAAGAATAAAGGTTATAAGTTTGGGGGTTGTAAACAAGGTACCCGCCAATTGTTTGTTTAAATTCCTCAAAGCAAAAACTAAGTTGTTCTGAGTATTGGTTGGTGTTGCTATCACTTTTGAAAGCTTGTGAGTTCAATGGCACCAAAACGTCACCGAGGAGAGAGCTCAAGGTCCACCCCTCCATACGATTCCAGCCGGTTTGTGAGCTATGAAGCGGCCAAGTTCCATAAGGAGCATGTCGATGCCAAGAAGCTTATACCAGAGCGGGGTCTGGATCCAGGACCTTTGGATGGTGAGTTATGGAGAATGATCAACCAAAATTGGGGTACATTACCTCACCAACCTAAACCTGCTGTCATTTGAATCGTTAAGGAATTGTATGCTAATACCAAGGCTGTTAATCATAATGACGTAGTCGTTCGGGGTAAGAAAGTCTCCTTTTCTCCTGCTAAAATAAACGAGTACTATGGTATTCCATTGCATTCAGAAGCGGATGAGTATTCAGCATTTGCTAAGGAGCCGGTAAATTATGAGGAGGTTATTAGAGGATTGTGCCAACCGGATGCAGTTTGGAAGTATAGAGATGGTGAACCCAAAACCTTCAATTACACATACTTGAGCCGATATAGGAAGGCATGGTACTACTTTCTGTGTGCTAAACTAATGCCTACCACACATGTCACCGAGGTAATTAAAGAAAAAGCGGTTCTCTTATTCTACATAGTTAATAAGAAAACCATTGATAAGGGATAAGTGATCAATAGCTCAATCAAGTATGCCATCAAAGGGAAACCAATCCGGGGCCTACCTCATCCGTCATTGATTTGTGGGCTTTGCGAAGCAGCAGGCATGGTATGGGATGAAGTTGAACCAACTCAGAACCCTCAAATCCCCATAGATTCTAAAATTATTAAGAACTTCAAGCAATGGAATGGGGCACCTCCTGATCCAAAAGGAGCGGGATTTCTATTGGGTGATCCGCATTCTCCGCATACCGAGGAGTTATTTGCAGCAGAGCCAGAACATGATGCAGCTTCATCGTCAAATACAATTAACACGTTAGTGGCGAAAGTAAGGCAACTACAGAGAGAATCTCGTCGACAAGCTAAACGGGATGCCCATTTGGCACAAGCAATGGGTTCTATGATGCAATACCAAGTAGCATTCTCCATGACTTTAGCGGAATTTAATCGCTTAGAAATGAATGATGGTCGTGAGTCATTGCACTTTTCATCTCCTCTGACAATGCTTGCATTACCTCCTGACTCACCAGATGAAGAAGCAGAGGAGTAGTGTTTACCAAGGGAAGTCCCGTTATTTCAATTTTGTTATAATTCTCATTGAGGGCACTGAGTTAGACAAGTTTGGGGGATGTTTGTTTTGTTTATGTCTTTGTTTGTTTATCTTTTGTTGTTGCTTGTTTTGTTTATGTGTTTTGTTTGTTTATGTTTTGTTGTTGATGGCAAAAAAAAATATATATAAAAAATTAGGAGTGTAGATAAATTTTGAAGGTATATTCACTGCAAGCCCTCACGAGGCTTAACTTGTCCTTATAAGGTAATTAGGGGGTTTAAAAGGCTTGTTACACGTGCTAAGTGTAACCGTGGTACCTACGAAAACGGTTAGTTTTAGTTGTAGTTTCTATAATTCTGTTTAGCAAAATTTCTTATGAAGGTAATCATGAAAACTAGTGCAAGGCCGATTATAAGAATGTTTGCTATTTACTAGCCTTTAAAGAGAAATTGATGAACATGATGAATTTCAATCTTACAGTCGAGTAGTCTTGCACTATTTTTGATTCCTATGTCTTTATAAGCACAAAGTGGATTGTTTGATTAGTTGAGAATTAGAAAACTTACCAGATTGATAATTTGTGGGTTTCCTGTGATGAATTCCAATACTTACTTAAACTTCTCGTATGTTGAGTTAAGGCTTTTACATAAGTTTGGGGGGATCTAAAAAAAAAAGAGAAAAGAGAAAGAAAAATAATAAAATAAAAAAAATATACATACATGAGAATAATTGA
This sequence comes from Hedera helix, assembly GCA_947179155.2. Lineage (NCBI taxonomy): Eukaryota > Viridiplantae > Streptophyta > Magnoliopsida > Apiales > Araliaceae > Hedera > Hedera helix. Next base: position 21,425,104 of record OX359275.1, on the reverse strand, counting down.
CTCAGTCAGAATTTCATGGCCTTTGTTATTCGAGCAAGTAAACCCTTGGGGATGTCTTTACATCTAGTGTCCTAAAACCAACTGGTTTGGGATTCATTGGTTAAAAGCTCGTTACAGGGGTAACATTGAATAGCCTAATAGAATTATGCATTGCACGAGTCATGGTTAGTGAGTTTAGGGGTGAAATGGAGCGTAAAATGCATTCATTCCTATATTTCTTATGAGTAGTATGATCCCTAATTTATGTGACTGCCTGACTTAGTTAAGTGTTGTAAAAGTATGGGCGTGAATTCAAACTGAAATTCTGCTTGTGATTAATCTAAGAGTTTGTCTAATTTTCTGACTAGTTGAAACTACGGAACACACACACACACAATTAGGAATCTTAAATAGGGTTTGATTGTCGATTCTGTTAGATTTGTGAATTTTGTAGTTCTTGAAAGTTCTGTAAGGCTATTATGAGTTGCTTTGAGGCCTGAATCTGGTGTGTGGTAATAATGATTCATGTTATGCTAAAAAAATCCATGGTTGCTTCTAGTGTTCAGTTCTGTTAAGTTATTTTTGCTTGAGGACAAGCAATTAGATAAGTTTGGGGGTATTTGTTGAGTCGGTGTTGTACGTTCAAAGTAATTGCTTCTTAACTTATATATTGTTAGTTCTTAGGCATTTTCATTTTAATTTTATGCATTTTTGTGTATTTGTTTCAGGTTTGCAGAGAAAATAGCTTGTAATGGCATTTTAGTGATTTAAAAGCAAGGTTCACGCAGCTGCGTCACAATGTGAAGCACCTGCGTCACAGAAGCAGTCCATTCCAGAATAGTTAGACGCAATTGCGTGAGATATGAAGCAGCTGCGTGACTTTAACGCAGCTGCGTGATTTATGAAGCAGTTGCGTCAGGGGATTTCAACGTAGCTACGTGATGTATGAGGTAATTGCATCAAGGGTTTTCAACGCAGCTGCATGAGGTATGAAGCAGCTGCGTCACGGTCAAATTAGTGTTTTTTTCCCCACGTTGTTGAGCGGTTGCCAAGTCAATTTTGAGATGGGCAGTTAACTTGCTGAGGAGCAGGGGATTTGAAAGAAAAAAAAGAAGGTCAGTTAAAAGGAGTTGGAGAGAGAGACAAGAGGGATAAAGAGACAAGAGAGATAGAGAGCGATAGAGAGAAAGACACAGACATAGGGACGAGAGAGGAGAAAAATAAAGGAATCTGCAGTTTGACGGAAGAAATTCTATGACGTGGTGCAGAGAAGGGCAAGAACACATTATTAGTTTATCTCTGAACTCCTTGTACCTTAATTGTTGACATTTATTATGGCTAGACGTTGTTCCTGTGTATTTCGTCTTAATTTGAATATGAGCTAATTTATGTTGTTTAGGGTTTGCAATGCAATTATCTGTATGATCTGAATTGAGTTATTACTTGTGATTGTTACATACATGTGGGGTTAACTACCATGTCTGATTGATTGTTCTAATTACTTGGCCAGTGATTTAACCTAGTATTTCATATAGAATCCATAGATGATGTATGAAATTAGACCCTTGCATGGTAGCACGTGAACTTCGTTGTTAACGTAAATTGTAATTGAGATAGAAATATACTCAATTGCCACGTGTAATTGGTAGAGAACCTGAGCTTATTATCTTTTTAAATTCAGTAATCAAAGAAATATAGGTTGTTGGTTTAAAAGTGATGTTCTTCTTCAGTCTATTCCATAATCGATAGAATTGGGGAAGATTTGTTGTATAATAATCTAGAGATATTATTCAGTTATTTGAGAGTTCTTAATTAGCAACTCATTGCGTGTATTCTAACTTGACAGTGATAACTAGGTTCAGTTGATGACATATAATTAAGTTGTAAACCCTAAACGTCGTTTAATTTAGAGATCTTAGTTTGGAGTAATTTAATTGTTGAATTTTAACTTCAGAACTTAACAATATTTTCAATTCACAAAATTCAATTGATGTTATTTCAATTATTAACTAGTAATTCAGAGCTTTATTTGTAATTCCTCGTGGGAACGATACCTTGCTAGCTTTATACTACTAGTAGACCATGTGCACTTGCGTGGAGTATTTTCTGAAACGGAAAAAGGCGAACACAAGTCCAAGATCGTATAGCGACAGTCAAATCATTTTACAAGTTCAAAATTGTATTGCAAGGTTAGAACCGTATTACGATGTTCTGAATCATATAACAAACTCAGTTAGAAGAGTATTGTCATGATCAGTTCGTATGATGAAGATATATTCGCAAGGTTAACTCAAAAACATATAGCAAAAGGTGAATCGTACATGCGGCCACAAACAAAAAATGATATAGTCTGCCTGGAAATACTAGGACTAACGATCAAGAAAAAAAAAAAAAAACTCCCTGACTACTACTAAGACTAGCGGTCAGGCCCCCTCTTAGTCATTAGATCCTACAATGAATGGTAAGAGATCAACAAGCTACAATAGTGTCCTTAGCTAGCGTTTGCCCTGGATCCACTCCATATATATATATATACACACATTATTTATCATGGTCATTTATTGTTTCATATGTAATAAAAAAGAATAGTATGATTTATTAATTTTTAAAATATTTATTTGATCATAAAAATTTATAAAGCTCTCCTGAATAGATTACTTACTAAATCCCAATTTACACCTTATACTTTAGCTCTAAAATTAATTCACACCCTAAACTTTATTTATAAATTAAATGCACTTTAAACTTTGAATTTTAAAAAAAATTGCACCCGTACTAAACTTTAGGGTGCAAATTGTTTTGATTTAGAGGGTGCGGATAGTGTATTTTGTTTTCTTGCTAAAATTATAGGGTTCATTTAATTTAAAATATAATTTATATTGCAAATTGATTTTAGAGTTAAAGTTTAAGATACAAATAGAATTTAGTGTTAATTACATTATATGTTTTCTGAACAATTCACCAACTCTAAGTTTCTACTCACCTTGTATATTCGAGGATTTTATTTTATTTCTTTTGATCTGGTCATAGGCTAGATGTGTCTTTGTGATTTAATTAAAGAATTGATATTTTCGCAAGTAAAATTTGATATTTTCGCAAAATCTCTCACTGATCCATCTACTATTCATGTAAGAATGAACTTGTGGAACTATCATTTTTACTTGTAAAAATATCAATTTTCTTTAATTAAGGGAATTGATATTAACTTTACAAGTGAAAATGTTAGTACACAAAATTCTCTTTCACATGAGGTTGACCCCACATACTATTCTTATGAGGAGAAACTTGTGGAACTAATAAATTTACTTGTAAAAATATCAATTCCTTTTAGTTAAATGTGTATAGGGCCATTTAGTTGACTTTATATAGAATCGAAAGTAAATTTTCCCCAAATTCCTTCTTAGTTCTCCCTACCCCTTCCCAAAGTTCCTCTTAGGCTCTTAAGATGAAATATATCTCTAAAATAGAATTGTAATAGGATAAATGTGTATACGGCTTTTAGTTGAATCATCCAATTCATTTCCATATGTATATTCAGCACTAAATTAGAGAACTTCCTCATAAATCCATGTGAAACAAAGATATTCTTGTAAAGTTATTAAACTTTTAATAGTTTTATTTATTTATTTTTATTTTTATAAAACTATATTATTAGATAGAATAATGAATTTTAATAATATAAGTATAATTAGATCATATGGTTGGGGATTGTTTATAAAATATTAATTTTTTTAATAATAATAATAATAATAATAATAATAATAATAATAATAATAATAATAATAATATATAAAAGTTGATTTTCATAAAGATATTATTTTTTGATGTCTAATTAAGCATTAGATCGATGCCAGCCATGGGCCTATCACTAATGAATATTTAAAGTATTTATAAAAAAAATTATAATTCATTTTCCTAATTCCCGTTAGTCATCGTCTTTAAACAAGATTTTGATACTAATTAATTGTCAAGGACATTAATATTTCTCCTAAAAAGGCTAGATAGAGAAATTCTTCAAGGAACAACCAAAGACCGATCAAATTTGAAGAATCCTACATTGATAAGTGTACAAAAGCTTACGTACAGACTGGTCGATTTAATTAAGTCAATGTCAAATGTCAAAGAAGATTCATCCAAACGGAATGTTTTTAAGGGCAAGAAAATTGATGCTCCTCAAATTGCTTCACAGAGGTAAATCTGAACTCTAATACACACATCTTTATAAATCATATCTATTATGTGTGTAAATTTTTCTTGTGATAGCATAACACTACGATCGAATCAAATAGGAACATCAAAGCTAACTCAACTAGATGACGATTATATAATAAACTCACTCCCTAAAAGAATTTGAAAGTAATGGATCTGTATGGAAATAAAAATTATATGAGTCTAGAAAATCAAATTGTCCATATATGTTCAGATTAACAATAGATCCAAACACATTCACAAGCTCTAAACTTACAATACACAAAATAATAAAATTTCAAATAATCTAAATGCTAAATGTCAAACTTGCCTTATCAGTACTATGTGTAATTTTTAAAAACATATTCTATGTTTGGAAAATCCAAAATTAAAAATTTACAGATTTTCAAAGTTTGACTAACTCTTGTGGACTCAACCAAGTATGAGTACCAAAGCTAAGGTTAAAGTGTAGAAAAGAAACTTCACTAAGCTAAAATCGAGTGGATGCTTAAAGCTTGTCATGCTCTTTGATTGAGCTTTAAGGAAAAGAGGAATACAACTTAACTTTTTGGACATTAAGAAGTCTTCCTAACTCTTACAGATAATGAAAGCATTCAAATGTTAAATCCCTGGATTCTCAAATCAATCTCCATTAAGGGATAAAAGATGCAGAATTGTCAGCATAAAGAAAAGACATTATTTGAAAACACTTAGTAAATATGGTTTATGGAGTCTTATGAGTACAGTTCATCTAATGCCTATTGTCAAATCCTGCTAACTCAAAAGGATTTTCTCTCTGATCCATAGTTCAGCCTCCATAAGTTGAGAATTAGAAAATAAAAAAAAAAGCAATCAAAGAAAAAACATTTTTATCTGGAGCTGAGTCAAACAACACTTTTGCCTACTGTAAAGTCATTATCATAGGAGGAAAAGAAAGATGAATCTCGATGGCCTTATGCACATATTATGTCATCAATATCTTAAGAAGAAGAGCCAATGAACTCTATGATCGACGAACAAGTCAAGCATACGGTCCTTACCTCAAAGATCAAAATAAAGACTCTACGACTAAGCATTATACGAATCAGCAAATCAACCAGCCTAAAATTCAAGCTTGAGGAATACAAAGAAGAAGGTACAATAACAAACATTCAAAGTAAGATGAGCAAAGTGCCCCACACACATAAGACAAATGGCAAAGAGTAGACTCCTTAAAACTAATGGTATGATCACAAGAAATAACGATCTTACTAGTTTCTTCCAAAAAAGAAAAGACTGCACTAAAAGCAAGATTCCAGAGAGTTATTTGCTCATCAAAATGGATAATGAAAAAATGACCTCAAGAAAGAAGATAATGATGTACATCAGGAAAAACAACTTTTAGGTTATGTTGTTCTTATAAAGCATGGAATAAATCTATAGGCAAAGAAGATATTATGCTATCTCTTAAGAAGTGCACACAAATAAGAATTGTAGTGATTGATTCTATTAATGATAAGTTATAAGATGTTAGCCAAACTTTTGCAGAACAAAGACAATGGAGAGCAAGATGAACTTCTTAAAAGGCAAATGAAGCATATTGATGATATAAAGAGTTGCAAGAAACTCACTAAAATAGTCGGCCTGAATTAGCTACCTGTATGATAACTTCCTCATATTCCACATCTAAAAGAATACAAGTAAGGTAAAGGTACTAATACAAAGGTACAATCGACTCCATCTTGTGCCCAACTGTAAGTGAATCAATTACTATATTTTTTCACTAAAAAGGAACATTTCCAATATATCCTGAATCAACTACCTTGGAGTTTGGATATCTAAATACTAACATTGCATAATACAAAATGGATAAGCAAACAACAATGTCAAAGTCAACTACAAATGCTGCGAGCTACTATACTTAAATGTATTAAAATCAGCAAGTTGTTCATATCGTAAACCCATGTTAATTGTTTAACACCAATTAGTTTGCTGATGATCATAGTTCATTAACTAGGAACGTAGAGCAAATTTCGATCGTATAAAAAAATTATTCAAATTTGTTAAGTGCATAATTTTCAATAAAAGAATAGTCCAAAATGATAAAAAGAACTAGATGAAAATCAATAACGTACAGGGGTAAATTAAAAAGTCACAGCCACGTCGACCTAGCAAATATAGGACAATTTGGCCCTAGTCAACAGATAGTTGACTATCAAATGATTGTGTTACACGTGTCCACGTCGAATACAAAATTGATGAATATTTTGAACATATTTTCAAGCTTTCTCTTTTTATGCAAGAAATCTTTTCAATTTTTTAACTGGCAATAGAAGAATACATAAAAACGAAAATTGTTACAAATCTCTTAAATTAAAACCCTTGATCTTTTGATTAAACAATTGAATATTATTTTAAAAAACGGATCACGTCATTTGTAAATGTTTGATTGACCCTTCAGCTTTCACTCCCTCTATATAAGAAAATTTATGTATCTGCACTCAAATAGACTAAAATCTCTTCTCAGCTTTCTACTTGATAAAACCAATGTCCACTCCCCAAACTCTCTCAAATACTGCCTTACGATCAGGCATTGTACTACTACTCTATGAAAAGAAAATCAATCAAACCTCTAAGAGAAAGGTTAGAAGCATTAAAGTACTGATCACCCATTGTCAATTAGGATATAATCTGAAAAAATGATTATGGCATCAATTCGAATATGCCAAATTCGATTTCACTCAAGTGAAATCCGGATGTCGTTTCATTATCATATCCGAACTGTGCCATACAGTTCATACTCCTGGAATCAAGTTTTCTCAACATGTAGGAGTATTCCCCCATGTTGATGCATCTCATGATGATGCAATTAGCAGGACTAGAAGGGCTTTAACGCTCATGACACATCCAGTCATTGAGTGGGAGGGTCGAGAGCCAGAAGGAGGAGAGAGAGAGAGGTGCACATTGAATCTTCACCTCTCCTAAATCTAACCTTCTAAGCTATCAGAATCCGGGTCTTCAACAAACCCAGTTGAGGACACCAATCCAGATGATGCTGACAAAAATGGGGGAAAAGTAATAAGAGAAGAAATATGAAGAACAAGGACAAAGGGCTGAAACTGAAGGGGAGAAAAGATAACAGAACTATAGGTTCTAAATTGTTTAACATAGGGGGAGAAGAGAAAATCAATGTAATCATTTTATGATTAAATAAAAAAGTTTATTTCTTTATTATACAGATCACCACTGTACATTACTTGCTTATTTAACTGATTGAGTGAATATCTAATAATTGTTGTTGTCTATCCAACTTTTATATTGTAAGAATTAGGGTTTTGTCATCATCAAATAGAGAGGAATGTTAGTTAAATGGTAATGATTTGATGATGATCGTATAATGAAATAGGAGGAGAATGTTAGATGAATGATAATGATGACTATATAATGATTGAATGATTAAAGTTAAAAGATTGATAAATAATGATCGTATAATAAAATAGGTGGATAATATTAGATGAATGATAATGATGATCGTAAAGATAAAAGATTGATAAACATGTTTGTATAGTCCAGTAACGGCAATCGTATAGTTAGATCCTTATAAAAAAGATCGTATTGTACAAGGACTTAGAACTGATATGAATAATAATGTATATTTATAAAGTGTAACTTTTGTACAGTCCTTAATAATGTAATCAATGTACAAGGACTTAGCTTAGAAAAAAAAATAAAACTTGTTAGGTTGATATATTGAGAAAACTGTTGTATAGAGCTTTAGAAAATTGTATAGCGACAATAGATCGTATTAAAGAAAGACCAAATCATGGAGCCAAGTAAGTAGGAATTGTATGACAACTGCTAAAAAGTGTGCAAGATCAGCAAAACCTCAAACTGCTGAATCAACAAGAAGAATGCAGAAGACTTATCAAGACCACTAAGGATAAAACTGAACATACCAAGAAGAAGAAGATTATTGAACAAAAGAATGTATTAATGTGAAAGAACCACAAAAATGCAAAAGTTATCCCACAAGATCAATGCAACGAAAGAGTTTATAAAGTTCTATCAAGAAGGCTAACTACAATGCAGCAAAGATCAAAAGGTTCTCAAGAAGTAAAAATGAAAGCTCACAGATGCTAAGATGACTAATGTACTCAAGATCGAAGAATGAGGCTGAACTAAATATCCTTTTATCGTTGATTTATAACTTTCGTAGAACTACTTCAAGACACAGAGCTACAACGATGATGAAACGCCTCATTGCTTTACAACTTAGAATTCACAAAGCAAATGACATTGAGAGATGGACTCACTACGACATATGATTGGGATGATACTACAAGAAGAATCTTCAGCAAAGAAGTAGTCTGAGGAAAGCTGGATAAGGACAGGGAGCAAAATATGAATCGGCTATAGCTAGCTAACCAGAAGAACAAATGATCTCTACTACAATAAAGATCCAGTGGAGATCATAATCATGTAAGTGACAAGTGCTTAAGTAAGGGGGAGCAAATCAAGCAGAAGATGGAAATGTCCAAGTAAGGGAGAGTTAATTATAAGAAGAGAAGTTTTAGTTCTCAGGAAGTGAACTAAGCTTATTTAGTAGATCGTAAAGCTGAAACCTTGATCAAAGAACTCCTGAAGACATAAAGATCATAGAGCAAGAGGATCGTATTGACTGTTGGATAAATAGATCGAAGAACTAAAGATAATATGAATGATCATCACAGAATTGAAGGGAAATAGAATGCGATCAAAATAAGTCGAAGAAAAGAACGTAAAGTTTTTAAATCGTAAAGACTTCAGAGCAAATCGTAACACTACAAAAGAATATTATATGGTTGCTCTAAGATCGTAGTATAAAATCAACCAATTATAGAATCGAAGGATCAAGAGGCTGGAAGAGTCAACAGACTTTATAATCAGCTAAAAGGGAAGGATCTTATAATGGATTAATCAATGAGCATTGTCTAAGAAATGACTAAAGGAATGAAAGTGACAAAACGATCACCAGTCAAGCTCTAAATCGTAGTGTCAGATCAAATCGTAGTACAAGTCAAATTCGCATAGCATCAGGAAGATCGTATTACAAGATCAGATCGAAGTGCAACTCTGCTCATATAGGAGAGCCCGATGTAATCTCTCTCTGTCAAAGTTGAAATCTATGAATTAAAGCCTAACAATGTCTACCAGCTAGTTTTATTTTGAAGTTTTCAATCGACCATTAGAGGCTTATCAAAGAAAGTATATTATATGATGTCATTCACGTGATTGCCATTTTTAACATATTGCAAATAAAGACAGAGCTGAAAACAGACAAACATATACCATTAAGTGTCAATATTAAAAATCTTCAAAAGATTGACACAAAGACCAAAGTAACGGCTACTTTCCAATGGACACTTCAACAGACATCTATCTATAAATATAAACTCTCTTCTAAATCTAGAGAGAGGGGAGGAGTAGGAAAAAGATAGAGAGTATGAATTGAACCTGTATATTGTAGAGTCAAGAGAGAAAAAAGATGAGAACAAAAAATTTGATCTACTAATACACTTTGGAGGATAAATCAAGGGCAAATTCCACCAATCAGGGCAGAGAAAACAACGACATATCAGAAGGCTCAATAGATCAAAGTCAAGAGAGAATTGCTCAGCTACTAAGTTCAACAATGAAGAAGAACTTAATGCCAACTTAGCATCACCTCAACAACCATCTTCATCAACAACATCAGAAAGACGAGACTTAGTGACTCGTCAGATTCTGAGTGAATCTGACCATATGTGGGACGGACTTAGTGTCCAGGTGTTCCAAGACTTAGTGACTCGAATGAACCTTAGTGGTTTAGGTGTAACAGATTCTAGTGATCTGATTGTATTAAGCAAGAATATCCTTAGTAGATTCCCTGCCAAAAGTGCAAAAGAGTGGAGTAGGAGATCTTTATGCTCTGAACCACTTACAAATTCATGTGACCTCTCTCATATTCTTTTACTGCCTTACATTATAACTGCATTAAGGTGCTGTTTGTTTGTGTCTTAATGGCTCTTAATGGACAATCTCTTAATCGCTAAGAGGAACAAAGTTGTTTGTTTTTTTTTTTGTTACATCTGAATGCCTCTAAATGGTTGAGATACAAAATCAAATCTAAACCATTAAGAGGAGCATCTTAATGAACTTGGACAAAAATATCCTCTTCAATATTAACAAATTCCTTTTATATCCAACACTCAATATTATTATTATTATTATAATAATAAATATTATTATTATTATTATTATTTTTATAATAATAATAATAATAATAATAATAATAATAATAATTATTATTATTATTATTATTATTAGTACTATTTTTAATATAATTATTATTATTTTTATAATAATAATAATTATTATTATTATAATTAATATTATTATTACTATAATTATTATTATTAATTATAATTATTATTAGTATAATTATTATTGTAATAATTATAATTTTTATTATTATTAATATTATAATAATAATTATTATTATTAGTAGTATTATTATTAGCATTATCATTATTATTATTATTATTATTATTATTATTATTATTATTATTATTATTATTATTATTATTATTATTATTATTATTATTATTATTATTATTATTATTATTATTATTATTATTATTATTATTATTATTATTATAATTATGATTATTATTATTATTATTATTATTAGTAGTAGTAGTAGTAGTAGTAGTAGTAGTAGTAGTAGTAGTACTATTTTTAATATAATAATTATTATTTTTATAATAATAATTATTATTATAATTAATATTATTATTACTATAATTATTATTATTAATTATAAGTATTATTAGTATAATTATTATTATAATAATAATTATTTTTATTAATATTAATATTATAATTAATAATAATAATAATAATTATAGTAATAATAATAATTATTAATAATAATTATAATTATTATAATTAATATTATTATTACTATAATTATTATTATTAATTATAATTATTATTAGTATAATTATTATTATTATAATTATTATTATTTTTATTAATATTAATATTATAATAATAATTATTATTATTATAATAATTATAATTATGATTATTATTATTATTATAATTATTATTATCATAATTTTTATTAGAGTAATTATTATTATTAGTATTATTATTAGCACTATCATTAATATTATAATTATTATTTTTATAATAATAATAATTATTATTATTTTTATAATAATTATTATTATTATAATTATTATTATTATTATTATTATTATTATTATTATTATTATTATTATAATTATTATTATTAATTATAATTATTATTAGTATAATTATTATTATTATTATTATTATTATTATTATTATTATTATTATTATTATAATGTTCAACTGTTCATAGGGTTAAAATGGTAAAATACTGTTATTCAGACATCTGAAAAAATTGATTATCAAACAACATTTTTTCATTCAGATACAATTCTATTCAGATGCTCTATATTATTCAGATGTCTAAATTATTCAGATCTTAATACAGAATTTTATCAAACAGCACCTAACTGTCTTAACTATGTACTACATCAATTCAGTTGCATAGCTCAAAACAGAACTGACTTGTTACTATCTCAAATTTAGAAGGGGCTTTATCAAATTAACTATTCCGCTGCAAATTACAAAATAAATTATTTGACAAAAGAATTTTGAAATTTTGAAGTGATTTATTCAACCCCTCTTTTAGATCACCAGTGTTGCCATCAGGGAACCAACAAAACTAAATTGACTAAAAATAAAAAATAACAACTTCCCATTTATATCACTTTATAGTCCGAAAATAAATATATACATATATATAGGGTTAAATCATTTTTTCGTCACTGTACTCAACCCCAATTTACAAATGCATTGTTATTATTATTATTTTCTCTTTCAATGATGCAACTGTAAATCGACCTCCAGTTCAATGATGCTTTTGTAAATTAATACTGCCACGTTATTTTTCTGTTAAATAGTTAACAGTCTTTGACAGAAACTTCAAGTTTTGTAAAAAAAAATTCAATACAATGATGTGATTGTAAAAAAAATCATTATAAATTATGGTCGAGTACAGTGATGAAAAAATAATTTAACCATGTATATATATATATATATATATATTAGTTACTGTACTGGGGGTCATTTTCATTGTAGTTATCGACTTTTTTTTTTATGACAAACACATTATTATAGTCGTTAAATGTTACAAAAATGTCACTCATTAAAATTTCGTCCAAAAAAGTGATAAACATTGTTGACTAGACTAACGGTTAAAATGTGTTAATTATGTGGCTGGGTCCCTATTCGACGTGGAAATTGTATAACCATTTAACAAAATTAAAAAAATCAACCTAAGTAATCAAAATTAGTTTCTTCCCTGTTTTCTTCTATCAAATCTTTCATAGCCAGTAGCAAGTTCTCCGATCAAAGCTCACTTGTCTCAATTATTCCATCTCTAAAATCTCTTCACCAGTTCGAAAACCCCCTCCCTGCTCCTTCAAACTCTCATCCCAAAATCATCATCACCCTTCACTACGTCCATTTCTGACCAACCCTCCTTCCCTACTAAGAAACAACCTACTCATTCAAAACCCATCTCAAAATCATTCCTATATATTCATTAAATTGCGAGCACAACCATAAATTGGGAGTACCAATAAATCATCTATATTATGTCAAATAATTTCGATGCCAAAATGAGTTACAACATCAAATCTACATTAAATTCAGGTATCAAAGCAAGCCAATAGATTTAAAAAAACTAAACACAATCACATCAAATTAAATCAGTTCAAAAACCCTAATTTCCACACAAATTCAACTTTTTATGTACGTTATCACTCTCAAAAAACAAAAAACACAAGTTTAGATCGTTTATTCCATATATATATATGTGTGTGTGTGCATATATATATATATATATATATATATGTGTGTGTGTGTGTGTGTGTGTGTGTGTGTGTGTGTGTGTGTATTGCAGAAAGAGAAATAAAAGAGTGAAATTAGATGGTTTTAAAGATCTGTCGGCAGTTGCAGACAAGATTTTGGAGAGAGAAAGAGGGTTTGTTAGTACAACTGAGACTGATGTTTTCTTAAATCGAAAGAAGAAAGAACATGAAAGAATGTGGGGGTTTAATTAGGGCCTTTTCTCCGACTTGGTGGTAAGATGAAAATTACACTCCTTCTCCCATCATTACTCTATCATTTAGTCTATTTGAGCCTGTCAATCAGAAGAAATCTGGATCGAAGCCAGCTCAAGGTTCTAAAAGGCGCTAGGCTAGAGGCAGGCGGTCGCGGGGGGGGGGGGGGGGGGGGGGGGGGGGGCTAGCGCCTAAGGGGCCTAGGCGGGGCATGTGCGGGGCCTAGGCGAGATTTTTTATTTTAAGTCAATTTTAATATTTTATCTTATATTTATCCAAATTAAAATAATAATATAAAGAAAAATAATCTATAATAAAGATAATAAAGGTCTTTGCCTAAACTTCAAATACATATCCATATTGCTAATGTCAAAGTTCAAATAGAAACATGCAATTGTTTAAAGTTCAAACACAAATAAATAATAAAAAATACAAACTAATAGTCCTCATCTCCATATCTCTCTATTAACTCTTCTTCTCCATATCCCTCTAAGATAATGTCTCTATCGGGTTCACACTCATACTCCTCATCTCCCTCTTCTTTCGTGTCATCATCAAACAAAAAAAATTCTTCATGAAATTCTCTTGCTCTAACATTTCTACTATTTTTTCTAGGCTTTAGCACGCTATCCGCTTCGGATGCTTCACCAACTACTTCCCAAGTAAGGCCCAAACAGCCATTAACTTCATCTATTCCTATGACGTTGTTTTGTAGCTTATTTATTAAAATTTTAAAAAAATAATTGCAATCCTAAATTTTTCTCTTAGACTCCGCTTAATTTTTCCGTCTTGCCCACCCAATTCCGTATAATATTCTGGAGGGATTTTTTTCCTCCTTGGGCATAGGCAAGACGTTAGGCGGCCTAAGCGTGGTGCCCGGGGGGGGGGGGGGGGGGCTAGCGCCTAAGCGGGGATTAATCGGACATAGGCGGGGATTTTTAGAATATTGAGCCAACTAGAGATGAATTTGATCCAAAAGGTGAAATATGGATCGAAGAAATTTTCGATTTCGAGAACAACCAAGGATCTGATGTTGATGTTGTTTAGTGAGAATTGATAATCGGAAGGGTTCGACAGAGTGTCCACCGCGTTAATAATTGTTTCAGAAAGTAAAGGGGCGGAGTGAGAAGAGAGAAAATAACTAGGAAAGGAGATGAGGTCATGTACTTTGCACATGATGGTACACATGGCAAAAATTGCCGCATAATCAATAAGAAACAGCTACATTAGCAAGTAAACCTCACGTCACATGCACGGTTAGTAATTTTTGTCATTTTTTTGGACGAAACTTTAACGAGTGACATTTTTATAACATTTAAGGACTATGGTAATGCATTTGTCACAAAAATAAAATAAAATCGGTACCTACAATAAAAATCGATCCCTAATAAAGTGACCAAAACATATATTAACCATATATATATATATAAATAATATTGGGGAAAAAAAAGTGAAATAATTTTGAAAAAGGTGGAGTAATTGAGAAGGATAGATTGGTAATTTGGAAAACAATGCAGGCAAGGTAAAACTGCAGATTACATATAACAGATTCGTCAATCTGAAAGTACAAGATAAAGCCTGTTATATACGTACGTATCAGTAGATTCATTACATTATATATAATAGATATAGATACCGTAAATAAAATATATTTCAGATGAATAGATTATAGATACCGTATCAAAACGCGGCCGATAGACATGAACGACGAATATTCTCTCTGCTCCGCCTCCAATCCGAGGAACAATCCGGCCGATACTCCTCCCGCCGATGCCGAAGCAGCCGTCCGAACACCAGAACCGACGTCTGACGCCATAAAGCTCCCACCGTCAATGGCTGAGACACCGCAAATACGATCACCGCTACCTCGCATACAAACACCACAACCGCCTTCCGCAGCAGCGCCTTCGCCCTCAACGGCTGAGGAAACACGGATACTTCCGCCACCGTTGCGAAACATCATGACTCCGGCTAAGGACCCCGGTGGCCTCTTAAGCGGTGGTGGTATTAGGTACAATTTTTTAGATTTCCCTAATCGATTATCAATCAATAATTATTACGGAATTTTATGTTTTTTGTTGCTGGTTTCATTTTTATTTTATTGTTATTTTGTTTGTTTGATCAGTTTGATTTTATTTATTTATTTATTTATTTTTGATAAATGTTGCATTAGCTTCTTTTGGTCAATAATTGTGAAATTCCTTATTTTGTGGAATTGCATTTATTTATATGTAACGGAAATATAGTGATGATAATTATGTGTTGTTTAATAGATTGATTAATGTCTGTATGATTTCTGTGGGGGCTCATTAATTTTGTTTGGGAGCAACTATGTTATCCATTCCTCTTTTTATTATCGATTAAGGATCATATTATGTGCAAAAATTCTGTTTTAATTTGGATATATATATATATGTACGTATGTGTGTATATATATTATT
Source organism: Hedera helix (assembly GCA_947179155.2). Classification (NCBI taxonomy): domain Eukaryota; kingdom Viridiplantae; phylum Streptophyta; class Magnoliopsida; order Apiales; family Araliaceae; genus Hedera; species Hedera helix. Next base: position 21,409,338 of record OX359275.1, on the reverse strand, counting down.
TTTATATATGGATTAACAAAGACCGGGATATATCAATAGGGGTGAGATAATGTTCAGTTTAGGGAAAGAGACGCCAAAACATGAGAGCTAGGGGAGCAAATGGGCCTAGAGACCTTCATACTACTAGCCTTGCCTAAAAATTATTTTTGTCAGGGGAACAAAGGAACTGAATAGCTATATAACTAAATTCTCTTCAATGTTCTTTCATCCTGGACAAATCATGTTAGTAAAAGATAAAAATGAAGAAAGACAAGAAAGGCTGGAAGCAACAAAAGTTCATGCTAAAGAGGCCTACGATAAATGCGAGAACTTTACATCACCTTCCAAGACTAACTTGGAAAAAAATCAACGAAGGATACATTCAACAATTTTGTCATCTCTTTGTAGAGCACTTGAGTCTGCATTATTGATTAAGAAAAAATACAGCCAATGTAACTCGATTTTAATACCAAGGATACCTTGCATGATTTCAGAACTAGAAATATATTTGAATAAGATTTTTATCATGCAGCTTATAAGTTTGGTACCTTAGTGTTTGTTGCAGCTTAATGAAAGATATAATTTAATTTGCACTAGATAGGCATAATCCAGAAGTTGCTCAAGAATGATCATCATTTTATAGATTGTGCTGTCATCTAATGAATTATCTTACCTTCCATGAACACCATCAAGCAAATTCTTTAAAAACCAAAAGTTCCCTAAATAATCTGCAGCTACTACACGCAGGTCAATTATTGGAAGGCTGAGGCTGTGCAACATAATCAAATGGAGATATAAAGGCAAATCTTTGTTGTTGCAGAAATTTCAGTATTTTCTTTTTATACCGGAGCAGCGATCAGGTTGACTAGATTTGGACCACATTATTTATTTAGTCCCTAACAACTTGAACCAATCCCTAGCTAAACATAATGACTGAATGTTAAAAAAAATAATACATGAGCTAGTATTTTGAAATGTTATTGTTACTCTTGGATAGAAATTGGCATAGTTTTCGTTTGGATTATGATTTAAACATGTTTGTAAAACCTAGATAAGCCACCTGTCTGCTGTGATAATTGAATGGCCACCAATTACAGGTCACTGTCGATTTATTTGAAGTTTCTATATTTCTAGAGTTCTACAACCGATAGAAATTTCACAGTCAGCTAATCCATTTCCTTTTCTTTGTAGCTTTCTCACTGGAAACCGAAATGCAAAATTCAGCTATGGGTATTCCAGTTTCAAGGGTAAAAGGTCGTCAATGGAGGATTTCTATGAGACAAGGATATCAGAAATTGATGGTCGGATGGTTGCCTTCTTTGGTGTTTTTGATGGTATGTCTCATATTTCTTAATTACCTAAGCCTCAAACTACTATTCACGTTGATTAAGTATGATGTTTATTCTTTTCATTTATTCAGTCATTTATTCTCTGTAACATTTGCATTATCATGCACAATTCAGGTCATGGTGGCTCCAGAACTGCAGAGTACCTTAAGAACAACCTTTTTAAGAATCTAAGTAGTCATCCAGATTTTATTAAGGACACCAAGTCAGCTATATGTATGAACTTTTCTGAACTAATGAATTTTGATGTACTTTTATTCCTATTTTATATCTGCTCTTGTATTTAAATTGATTGCTGATCTTGATTGCAGTTGAATCATTTCGTCAGACAGATGCGGATTACCTTAACGAAGAAAAATCCCAACAAAAAGATGCCGGTTCAACTGCATCAACTGCTGTACTGGTAGGTGACCGGTTGCTTGTAGCAAATGTGGGAGATTCTAGAGTTGTTGCTTCTAGAGCTGGTTCAGGTTAGCTGCCTTCTTGAATATTTTTAAAATATGCATCCTTTACATGTTCAAGCGGTATTCTCATTCTTCGTCTGCACCCTATTATTGGCATTTACAACCTTAAATCAGTAAATAAACAAATAATATAAAGGTTTGAAGCTATAACTGTTATTCCTTCATAAACGATGAGCATCTTTGGAAGAATATTACATCTGGTCATCTTACTATAGTAAAAATGAAAAGTTTAATTGACATAAAATCCTTCACCTTATACATGGACCTGTAATTATCGCTAGGTTAAAGAAACATATTATCCTCTTCTTGATCTTTTACCTATAAATTGTTTGGATGATCAAGGGGGTATAGGTACCAACTTGAGTCAAGTCCTTGTGTTTTGATATGTTGAGAATTGACAAACTCTCTAAAGCATGTTGAAACTATTTTTTTTACAGTTTTACACTTGAGATAATATGTAATTTTGGACTCCATTTTTTGAAATTAGGTGTCGGACTAGTAAAAACCTATTTGAGTGCTCTAAGTATACAAATAAAAATTAAGTACTAGCATGATCAAGATATGACTTCTGAACTGCTTACACATCCCCTGCCTAGAAACTCTGGAAACACGGAAGTATATTCGACTCATATATACAAGGAAACAAATCAGCATCAACCTAACTCAAAGAAAATAGTCACTAGACTCATTTGCAGTATAACTATTTTTTTATTTTTTTTTTGCATTTCTTGAATGCGTTACACTCTGAAATTCATGTACTTTTCAAAATAGCGTATTGTGAAAAAAATCATACTCCACTGTTCGGGAACACTTTTCATCTGTTGGGTTATTATTTCCATGCTTTTTGCAGCTATACCTTTGTCTATTGATCACAAACCTGATAGATCTGATGAACGTGAGAGGATTGAACAGGCTGGTGGTTTCATCATTTGGGCAGGTAGAATCTATCTTTTCTATCTTATATGTATGCATGGGTTGTGTATTTTGGTTCGGTGTGCTTATGCAGTAGGATGGTGGTAGGCGCACAAGTATTCTGTACAGTAATGGACTTTGTTTCATGAAATTTGCCAATTTAAAACCTTGTGGAGTAAATTATATTCTTTTCTTTTGGAATTCGTAGTTTCATTGTACTCTTGCCAAAAATAAAAAATAAAAAAATCGAACTACTACCTTGCTTGCTCAAATTCTGATTTCTGTGGGTAAAAGAATTTAGAAGATAAAACTTTCAACTCGTCCGGCAAATGGAATTGGAACTTGGTTTGATACATCCCTTTTGCAAGTAGTCTCCATTCCAACTACAGTTGGCATCAAAGTTTAAAGTGTTCGTCGAGGCATTTTGCTTGACCATGATGGAGTTGCACCTAATCATTTCCTTCAATAAACAGTATGAATGTGGAAGTGGTAAAATTTGAATTGCTATTAATAGAAATAATAGTAGAGAGAGAAATAACTAAGAAACAAAAAGAAGGAATTGATTGACCAGAGTATGATTTTATGAAAAAGAAAAAAAGATGTACTTCCTCTGTTCCAGTGTAGGATCAATTTCGACTTTTTGAAGTCAATTTTAGATATTTTTAAATTAAAAATTGACATGTTCATTTAATTTTAAATGATACAATTATGAATATTGTAAAATATCTAAAAAGAACTAATAATTATAAGATTTATTGATTTTAAAAGTTAAATGAATCAAATCAATTTTGAATCGATAATATCTCACATTAATTATAAAAAGTCGAAATTGATTCTATATTTCGGATGGAGGGAGTATTATAATCAGATGTAGATATGATACTTTTGTGCTAAGTATGACGGGGATTTTCATATGCGTGGTACTACCATTGCTTCTCTTTATAAATGTTTAAAAATGCCAATCTCGAAAACAAGCAAAATACTAGCTATATGTATAAGATGTTCAGTCTTTGCATGCATTTTGAGTTAGTAGCAAAATCTTTAATAATATTGATGAATAAATGAGAAGAAAGCCAGAACATCAACTTATATTTTGTGCAAATACACTGCAATATCTTGTGCAGAAGTTATTTGCAGGTATGATCTGTTTATGGGCTTTTGACTTGGCTTTTATGTCCGACTGATTTGGTATCAGCTTGTTGTTTGATATGTTTAGTAAACAATTACATATCTTAACTCTATTTCAACGTAAAATCTGATGAGTTTATGATCTGTGTATAATTATATATTATGAAGAGAAAATTTGGTGTTATTATTCTGAGTCAAGAATTGGTATATAATTTTAATACACACATGGGTTACTGGGCATGCGAGTTTGATGTTAGCCTGTTTGAATCTTCGTATCCAAGAATCAACAAAGTTCAACATTGACAATTTTTTATTGTTAATTTGGTTATATCTAACAATGTTCTAAAAGGCGGGAGGTGGGCGGCAGGGGGGCCTAGCGCCTAAGGGGCCTAGGCGGGATTTTTTTTAAGCCAATTTTAATAATTTATCTTACGTTTGTCCAAACAAAACAATAATATAAAGTAAAACAATTTATAACAAAGATAATAAAGACATTTGCTTAAAGTTTAAACACATATCCATATCGTCAATGTCAAAGTTCAAACACAAACATACAATTGTTCAAAGTTCAAACACGAACAAATAATAAAAAATACAAACTAATAGTGCTCATCTCCATATCTCTATATATCTCTAACTCTTCTTCTCCATATCCCTTCAAAATGATGTCCCCATCGGACTCACACTCATACTCCTCATCTCCTACTTCCTCTGTGTCATCATCAGACAAAAAATATTCTTCATAGAGTTCTTTTACTCCAACATTTCTACTACTTCTTTTAGGCTCTAGCATACTATCTGTTTTGGATGTTTCGCCAACTGCCTCCTAAGTAAGGCCCAAACAGCCCTCAACTTCATCATCCACTCTCACGACGTTGTTTTGTAGCTTAGTTATTAAAATAAATAAAAAAACAATTGTAACCTTAATTTCTCCGCCTAGGCTTCGCCTAATTTTTCCGTTTTGCCCGTCTAGTCCTGTCTAATTTCCTAGAAGGATTTTTTTCCGCCTTAGGTCTAGGCAGGGATTTTTAGAACACTGATATCTAATTGTATAGCAAGGTTCTGGTACTGATACCGAAATTTCCCTTCAATCCCTATGGGCATCTTATACTAATAACCCCCTTAATGCTCCCATGGCCGAGGCCCATAGAGAAGGGAAAACAGAAACCCAATCTCTTGTTAGGAAAAAGGGAGATTACTATCTCTGAAAGTCCTGCCATTCTTCAATGCCCAAATAAATTCTATTTGTAGAGTACCTAAACTTAATATGCTATCATTCTCCATTGAATTTTTCAACCATCTTCTTTCGTAATGGTTCTGAAATTTTCTTGCATTGGACTAATATAAGGTGTTGCTAAGAGTAGCAACCACAATTTGGTGCAATGCTGAAAGATACAAACTTCCTACTCGTAGTAGTATTTATTATAACATATGGCTATATGGTATTTGTTGGTATGCTGTATGCCTCACTGTTCTAAGTCTGCACATTAAAACTTTATTGCTGTACTATTTTACTAGTTAAAGGACTTGTACTATAAACACTATTAAGTTGCTGAAATTTTTCAGGAACGTGGCGGGTTGGCGGTGTTCTTGCTGTTTCTCGCGCATTTGGTGATAAACTACTTAAGCCATATGTTGTGGCTGACCCAGAAATTCAGGTAATCTGCATTCTAATGTTTCTTTCATCTGCAATAGAGATACTAAGCATTCCTTTCCTTCATATCTAACTAATATAAATATTCTTCTCACATGAGGATTTTGGATATTAAGTTGGAAATGGGTTGAAAGAATGAGGATTTAGGGTCTTTGAAGGCATTCTTGATTTGACAGATTTCAATCTTTAGATCACATATGGAGGCATATAATATGATTTTTGTTTTCCTATTCTGTCGAGTTGAGACTTATCCCTTATCACTCATCATTAATATTGACATAAAAATTGTGTGACAATTTGATAGCATTCATTTTCTAGGATTTATATCTTCAAGAACTATATTCTCATCTCATATTTTTCTGTAGTTGTGTTTTTGGAGCAGCTTATGCAGACCATATAGAAGAGCTTCACCTTACTGTTTTCAGTTATCTGTATATCAATTGTGGCCATTTAGCTCTTACTATCATGTTTATTCTTTTTCTGATGCTTAGGAAGAAGAAATTGATGGTGTTGATTTTATAATCATTGCAAGTGACGGACTTTGGAATGTTATTTCAAATAAGGTAAGAAGATGCTTGAGTGATGAGTTTGGGGCCTTTCGTTTTGTGAGACTTTTAATTATTTCCGATCTCTATATCTTCTATATAGTTCTCTTGTAAATTTGTTCTTTCTATCCTCTCAGATGGCTAAACATCAAATGGCACACTGTACCATATCATCCCACATAAATCTTATCCAATTTGAAAATCCTTTCAAAAGAAGGCCTTATGTTTTCCTAACTAATTTATTATATTTCTTGTGAGTTGACATACATTTATGAATATTATGAGAAAATGAATCAAATAACCTCTCCTTTATGATATGAAATTACTCTTACCCTTCTAATATTTTAGGCTTGAAATGCTTGTTTGGACCTTCATTGTAGGGTCTCTTGGAAAGCCTTTCCCTCAGAAAGTCGAATAAAGAATGCACGAGATTTACATAATTGTCAAAAAAATAAATAACAATGAATGTGATTCACTGAGAAAAAAGACGTTTCTCTTGAAAGAGGGGTTGCCTTATGTCTCTTTGTTTGTTCACATTTGGATATATGAAGTGTATTTAATAACTAGGTTGACCAATTGTTTTCCCAACTCTTTGACTATTTATGCACGTATTTGCATTCTGTGGACCCTTTTTACTGCCTCTTGAATTTTATTGGTACATACATGCTATGTAGAGAAAATTATTTAATCATTTGCTTCGTCATTATGAGATGGCTAACACCTTTGGAGACTTGTTATTTCCATATTATTGACTGGGCGATGCTGATATTGATTAAAGAGTTCTTGTCCACAATATGTCTTGTGGAAAACAATTTCAATTGTAAAAATAACATCTCCCTTAATATATACTCCCTCCGTCCTAGGATAACTATCCTTTATTGACTTTTATTCAAATTGACCATTTTCCAAATCAATAAATTATATATATATATACACACACACACACACACACACGAACGCACAGAGACATACTACTTATAATTTAGACTTAGACTACTCTCAAGGTTTGGGATTTTCAAAATAAAAATATATATGCTTAATTATTAATTGTAAAAATGTTCAATTTGACCATAAAAGCCAACACAAGACGTTTATACTGGGACTGAAGGATTATCAGATAAGGGTCAAATATGGATAGACATACCCAAAAAAGAACAATGAATAACTAATCTACAACCATGGCATAAGATTATATTCTAAAAACAACATTTGTTAACTGATTCAAGGGACCAAAGCTGTCAGTTGAGACCTGGAAGTTATTTGGTACTGATAAAAGAGAATTTTCTAAATTTATTACTTTACAGTTTACACATCAGATGACCCTTGTTACCCCTTTCAAATAGTAGTGACATATCTATTATTATGCTTCTTTCTGTCAAACATCAATAAAACGTTTGAATTTTGGTGTGATACACTTTCAAGATTATGAGATTTGTCAAATTCAGTGTGTTTTTGTTTTATAATTTTTAGTAACTTTCTCAAATTGAATTTGAGCGATGCATATATAGGAAATACATAATTTTCCTAGCAAGCCTCTGGTGGGTATCACATAGATTCCCTAGGTGATTCAGAGGATACAAGGCATGATTATTTTTATCTACCAAGAGGAAATAAGGGCCACATAAGTTTTGTATGATACTCTAACCATTCCCCATACTTTTATGCATGTTAATAGTATTCATAAAAATCTCCTCCGATCACATTCTCACTCTGGGTAATGTCACCTAGATTGTGGTTCGATAAGGTATGTGGAAAGAAATTGGGAATGAAAACGTTACTTTTCGTCATATGAAGTATGATTGGGGTAGGTTTATTGGATCGCTTAGTTGATAAAGAATACATTTATCCAGAACATGGTACGCTATGAATTTTTTTTAAAAATATATAGTTAAGACTAGTTGAGATATAGTTAAAATTAGTTGAGTTGTATCTAAACATAGCATCACAACAAGCACATTTTCAATGAGATTATGTCCGTACTTGATACATACAAGGTGCTTAGTTGGTTATATTAGGTGGCATTCCCTATAATCTTCTTTTACATATAAGGGTTTATAATAAAGTTTTCTAGATTTACGCATGTAATTAATGTACTTTGTAAATATCCTAAATATTTTAGAGGATGGTTCTAGATAGTGGATTCTAGTCTTCCTTTAGATTTGATCCTAGTCATTGGTTGATTGGCCCAAGAGTTATATAAGAGGATGTTTCTCATTTGTAAATCATAATGCAAAGTTGTAGTCATGCTTGTGCAATATAAGTGATTTTTTATTTTTTTTGAATTGTCACATTTGATATTTCGGAACAAAAGTGTATCATGTTTTAGAACACGTTTGTACCAAAATTTATTACTGAGTTTTCATTCTTTGGTAACCAAGGTTTGGGGGGGGGGATTAGGGGTTTTAGAGTTTGGACCTAAACGGATTATCGAATTTCATAGTTAGTTCTAGTCATATTAGGGGATGCACATATTTTGTGATTGAAATATAAGTCATATGATCCGTGTTGTCCAAGATAAAAAGCTCTCTGATGGGCATGACCAAGATCAAATACGCAAAATAAATGAGGAATTCAAGAATTTTTATTTTTAATTTGAAAAAACATATTAAAAAAGGAAGAGATCACAAAATGCAAATCTGAGTATGACTTTGCAAAAGCCACTAGTATGGACCATAAAGAGGTTAGTAAAATGACCATTTCCTAAAGGAGGCGAGGACATGAATTGAGTGCTTAAAATTCTAATCATCCGCTATGATGGATGCCATGACATGTATGCGTGAGGTGAAGGCTGCCCGGATTGTTTTCTAGTAAATTGTAGGTGGAACCGTGACCTTTTGCTTATCAAGAAGCAAGAACTTTGGTATATTCGAAGACGGTGTTGAATGGAATCTCAACCTGTTGCTTATAACGAAGTAAGAACCTTGGTATAAGGTAAAAGATGCCACAATCAACTGAGTTGTTGATTGATAAGACAATATGAACGCCATAGAATAAATATGATAAATTCAAGAAGTTCTTAAAGAACCAAAAGAAATAATACTCTCTCAAAAGAAATAATGTATATTAATTGAATTTATTGTATTTTACACCATCAGCTGTGTAGGTTATTTATACTAGTCAATAGAATACACTAGAATCCTAATTTGCAAGAAACCCTAATTAAAACTCCTAATTATAATAGGAAAATTAATTACATAAATATTATAATCCTAATTATATTAGAAAACTTGAATCATTGATGCCCTTCTTGTTAGCCGTGAATCCCCCTTCTAGAAGTCTAGTTTTTGCCACAAATTGCCTCCTATAAAATAGCCGCATATAAGCCCTTCTAGAAGCTTTGGTTTACCGAGTTTTGAACGCTTAACTCCTACAAAACAATCGTGCTTTGGTTTGCTGCAATTTGGATTGCTTGAATTGCCGAGATTCTACAGATTTTAGGAACTTGAATGCCGAGTTTTATTCCCCCGTTGTGGGCTGTCGAAGCTAACTTGCTTGGGCCTTGAATTGGCTCTTGTTTAACCCGACGAATTGCTAGCTATTGGGCTGGTTTGTTGCCTTTGTTGCTGCCAAGCTTCCTTTTGTTTCTAGCCTTGGTTTAAGTTGCCTAGATTAGCTATCTTTTGGGTTGTGAGATTTAACTCCCTTGGGCTGCATATTGAGCTCCCTCGGTCCATTAAGACTTGGATTATGTTATTTATTTTAAGTTCAGCTCCTTTATTGATCCTCCTTGAAATAATTTCGGCCCAATAACTTTGAATCAGTCCATTGAAGCCTCCTTTTACCCCTTTAGCTCTAATTCTTGAAATTGATCCAACTAGAATCTCAATTGGATCAATTGAATCAGTCTCGTTTGATATAGCCTTGGTCAGGATCGTTTCATTCCCCTCCTCTTGAAAATGATTTGTCCTCAAATCAGCACCTACATCAAAAAGAATTAAGTCAGTAACATTAAACATATCATAATCACAATTCTCACATGGCAAAGTTAACGTGTAGGATTTATCAGCAACACATGCAAGGACTTGCAAAGATCTATCTCCTCCCGGATAAAAAAATCAATCTACATAACTTTTCATGTGGCAAAAACACTTGAATTCCTGGTTCAAAAAAACAAAACCGCATAACCTGTATCTCGTGTAATCACTATGAAATCAACAAACACAAGTTTATATGCATAGTCTCCTATATCAAAAGTCAGGATAATTTCCTCTATGCAATCCATGCATTGTCCCGTTTGGTTTGCATACCGCTCCATTCTTTTCTCGATGTTGAATATTTTCCCTTCCTGTACCTGCATAACATTCAACCTTTCTCTTTCCAACTATGTTAGCACATTCAGAAATAGGCAAGGACGTTAAATCCAATGAAGTTAAAAGATTACAACTAACTTCAAATGATGCAAAATGAACAGCAAACTCAACAAGTGAAAAATATTTTTCCCAGGTTTTGATAAGAATGAGTAGGGCTGGCCATTTTTATCGGTTTTTTGGTTAACCAGACCGGTCCGAACCGGTCGATTCGGTATAAAATGGACCGGTTCGGTACTGATTCCGGTTCATCATTTTGCCATTTGGTATGTACCGGTTGTACCGATTTTAAATAATAATAATAATAATAATAATAATAATAATATTTTTTGGTAAAATCGGAGCCGAACCAGTGTACCGGTATATCGAACTGGTCTAACCGGTTTCGATTCCGATATGAGAATTTTTATAGGTTCGGTACCGGTCCGGTTTGATCCGGTTTGGACCGAATGAACACCCCTAAGAATGAGAATACCATCAAAATAGATAACAACAAAATTATCAAAGAAATCATGTAAAACATGGTTCATTAATCTCATAAAAGTATTTGATGCATTAGTTAATCCAAACGATATAACTAAACACTCATGTAAACCATATTTTATTCTAATTTGATGATAACAACTTTTCAAACCAATTTTAGAAAATACACAAATACCATGCAGTTCATCTAGCATATAATGATACATTACAGTGATGTTGTTAACCACTTGGAAATCAACGCACATTCTCCATGACCTATCCTTCTTAGGCACTGAACAACACATGAACTTATGCTTTTTCTTACGGACCCTTTCTCCATCAACTCACCAACCTGCTTTTGTAACTCCTTAGTCTCCTCGGGATTACTTCTATAGGCTGGTCGTTTCGGAATGATAGCACTGGGTATGAAATTAACCTAAAATAGAGAAACAACAGAACTAGAAAAAGAAAAGTTAATCTAGTTAATATTCAAAAGTGTCTTTGTACGAAAGTGCAATCATCGGTTGTTTTGTAAACAATGCTCTTTCCAACTCACTCTCTTTTGCGCAGTCACTTATTTTTTTCTCTTTTTTTCTCTCAATCTCTTTTTTTATTTTCATTCTCGCTTTTCTCAATCTCTCCTTGGTTTGCATTCTCACTTCCATATGCTTTCTCCCACTCCATATACGCCTTAGGATCATTCTTGCTTTGGAAAGATCCCCTGCGAAATTTTGAATTTGTATCCCACGACGCCTTTTTGGAAGTACTATTAATTTTGTAGCCAAACATGTTTAGTGCAAAACAAAGGTTAGAAAAATATAATCCTCGCACAATCCTTTACATGTCTGCACTCAACAATGAATCACTCAAATTCGCTCGTGTTTTCACTCAATTTGACTCTTACCCTATAATGTGTTCACCACTCTTGCCTTTTTATCACTCAAATATTCTTCTTATAGGCTCTTTTTGAACTAATTAAGCAATATTCAAAGTATTCTATTACAGTTCAACAAGAACTTATCAAAGAACAATTTGACTCTAAAACTACATCCATTCGTGAGTTCCATCCTATAAAATCTGTGCACTACAATCTGTTCAAAACCCTCAATTCGTGTTGCTACATCCGTGAGTTGCAATTTGGTTTCCCAAAATTCCCAGCCAATTTGCGGGAAAAACGAGCCTTCTAGAAGGGGATTCACGACAAACAAGAAGGGCAGCAAGGATTCAAGTTTTCTAATGTAATTAGGATTCTAATATATATGTAATTAGTTTTCTTTTTGTAATTAGGAGTTTTAATTAGGGTTTCTTGTAAATTAGGATTCTAGAGTTTTCTATTGACTAGTATAAATAGCCTACACAGCTGATGGTGTAAAATACAACAATTAAATCAATATACATTTTTTTTTTGAGAGTATTCTTTCTTTTGGTTCTCTAATAACTTCTTGAATTTATCAGATTTATTCTGTGGTGTTCATATTGACTTATCAATCAACAACCCATAGTTGATTTTGGCATCTTCTACCTTGTACCAAGGTTCTTGCTTCGTTATAAACAACATGTCGAGATTCCATTCAACGCTATTTTCAAATATACTAAGGTTCTTGTTTCTTTATAAGCACAAGGTCGCGGTTCCACCTACAACTTGTTAGAAAACGATCCGGGCGACGTTTAACTCACGCATATGTGCCGTGGCGTCTATCACGCTGTCCAAATACATCAAAATATTGCAAAGTCACCACACTGCCATAAGGTGCATAACAGCTTACCATCAATCTTCTTGATGAGACACCAAACTTACTTGGGATCACTTAATTACTAAGAGTAGATTCTAATGTGAAAACGCAAGATACGTCATGGGAAGAGACTGCACCACTCAACCCATCAAGGAAGCGTGCACGTGAAGTGCAATTCTCCACATGGTTCCTAGCTAAACCACATTTAGCAGGTTGACTTGAAGCCCAGAGGCACTGAAAATCCGCTAAATAGAAAAACATTTTTTTAAACCTCGAACCCCCTTTGATAAGAACAAGATTGTATCATCAGGAAAATAGAGATGGGAAACAAGAATGAAATAAGAATTTTTGTTAAATGTAAGTTCCAGGAATTTTGATATACTCCCTTAGTTCCACAAGTGATGGTAATATATTGATGCAATATCCTCAAGTTTGTTATCATAATTTTATTATTATACCACCCTACTACACTAGCACCTTGTTATTTTAAGGGTATCCATAGAACACAATATATCCTTACTATTCACGAATTTACAATTGGGACTCTCTTTGTGAAACGGAAGGAGTATATATTTGACTTGTTCTCCAGAACGTGGAAATAGATTAATTAGCTTAAAAGAGTTCTTGACGATGTCCTCTAGTTTTCTTCTTACTTGTGATTAGGCTTGTTCTGTGTACATGCTGCATAGACTGCACAAGTGCATATATATCTTTTGCTAGTCCATATCTCCTGGAGTATTTGTTTCACCTATAGTACTTATCAGAAGATTGCCCACTCTAGTACAGAAGTTTCTGTGTTGGACTAATCCTCTTTAAGGTTAATATCCTGACAGTATGATGAACTTTTTGTGCACTGACAATAGAGCACCAATTCATGAACACTTTTTGGAGTACTACTCCAACTGGAATACTTGATGATCTTACAGTGAACTGAACTTTTGCTCTTTGTTTTGGATACAGGACGCTGTGGCTATTGTGCAGGACATACCTGATGCAGAAGCAGCATCTAGGAAACTCATAGAAGATGCTTATGCGAAAGGGAGTTCGGACAATATTACGTGTCTAGTTGTTCAGTTTGAGAGCCCATGAGAGACACTCAAATGTATTGTGTTTTGCCCACCTTGTGGCATCATTCTGCATTATGTGATGGGGATACTTTTCTATCTACAATTGCTTACAATCGTGCAGGTTTAGAGGACCCTCAAGGAGGATCCCAACCATAATGGGGAGGAAGCTTCAATTTGTTCATCTCTGTAATTATTTGGGCTATCTAGTGGAGACAACTACTGACTACTACATGCTCAACTTGCCCATGTTTGTATTGTCGCGTCCTTGTAGTTGCTCGTTTAATTTCTTATGGAATACGAAAGCTAATGGCGTGAATGTCATGCCAGAACCTGTAAGATATAATGGAAAGTTACGTATTTTATTTGTATCAGGCTTCCCAAAAAGGTTCAAATACCGGTTGACGAATATGGTAATTAATTGATCCTTAAAATTTCATGAAAGATTGTAGGATATTGAGATTGATTATGTTGTTTGTTGTTACTAATAAATAATTATGCATCGACTTGTATTAATAAATATGGAATTATAGATCTAGCATCTCAGATGCAAAGAGGAGTGAAGGTTATACAAGTCTAATTTTGAATAGTGTAAATTGGTTACTTATGATCGTGTATTCATTCAACTTCAGGAGGTCAATGAATTAAATCAATAGGGTCGCTGTTGAAAACTAAATGATAAGTTTCATTCAAAAGTTGTAAACTGGTTTTTCTCCATTCTTAGATGATAGCACCATCTTTGAGTTCAGAACAGACTACCACACTAAGTAGTCATGAGAGGGCTTATCTTTGAAAGTTAGCTGTCTAAGACGGAGAATTCAAAACTATAATAACTTTATATTAGCATCACATACTACTGATGTACGATCTGTCCTCCATATGACCACATAACATTTGAGCTCATAACAGTCGGAAAGTCCTTAAGATTGCAATGTAGCTTTATAATAGTTGATTAAGGTTTATGGATCACTAAAAAACAAGGGACAACATATTTTCTATGTACACTTCCAAATCATCTCCTTTATCCGTTCGACATAACCTGTACCAACTTTGTGAAATGATGAAGTCTTAAATATTTCCATTCACTGAAGTCCTATCCGTTCAATATATTTTGTTTATAAGAGAAGAACGTTTAAAGTATTGAAATTAATACTCCATTCATCTCGTAAGAAACATTTAAAGTACAATACTTTTGGCATGAATTAAAAAAACAAAAAACAAAAGTAGAGTAGAGAAAATAAATTAATTCTCATTTCACCTTGTATATAAAAGATTCCCTCTTTTTTCTCGTAAGAGTAGTGAAATCTACTTGTAAAGGTAAAATAGATACATAAAATTTTACATTTGACTTGTGTATTTACAACTTTAATTGAACAAGTTTTTTTATTTTTTTATTTGAGCCATCTTTTGTGAGAGTATAAGATGTGTATAAAGGCTACATAAAATAACTCTTGGAATATAATCTCTGGAGGGTGGGGGTTAAATGCACCGAGAGGCTAGTGAACTCTAGGATTTTTGGATTTTGAGTACCTTTCTTTTAATCAATGCAAATCGAGCTTCATATTATTTAAATATTGAGCCTCTAAGTATCACATGTGCGTTGACCGCACACGTGACACCTGTGACATGGCATGATAATGAAATTTAGTGAAAAAATAGAGCTTATAGGAGGACTTGAACCCAAAACCTTTAATTTGGAAATTGCACACATCAAACCCCCTAAGCATCAAATGTTAGCTATAATTTACACCCAACAAATAGATCATATACTTTACTAGCACATTTCCTTAGCAGTATAATAATGATATTAACAGAATCCATTCGAGCCATTTTATAGAATCCGATTCTTCTCTCCATTTACTGTGTCCGACTAACTTTGCATTTTTCCTGGTTAATAATAATAATAACAATCAGACGAAATTCTTAACATGTCATTACTTATATATTTTAGGTAGAATAAATACTGTCATGCCACTACGACTACTTTTCTAACAATGTTAGTGATATGTTCGGAAAAATAAAAAGTTTCCTTAAAAGTCTCAATTTTAAAAATGTATCTCTAAATTTGAAATGGAGCGAGCAGTTGATTTTTCCTCTTGAACGATGAAATACACAAGTTAGTTTAAAAGTGTTCTTCGCAGTTCCCTCTAGTTTTCATCTGTACTTGTGACTAGGCTTGTTCAGTGTGCAATCTGCATTGACTGCGTATATATCTTTCGCTAGTTCATATCTCCATTTCTCGCCTATAGTACTGTTGAGAAGATTGCCTACTCTCACATAGAATTTCTTTGTATCATTTGTGGGCGAGGAAGCTTCGATTTGTTCATCTCTTTGCTATCTAGTGGAGTTAGGGTTTACTACGTATAAGTAGTTGGTGTTTGTATTGCTGCCTCGTTGTAGTTTATAGTTTCTTTTCTTGTGGAAAGTGAAGCTAGCTTCGTGGAATAAGTATTGCACAGCAGCTTGCATTTCCTTTTCATGAATGAAGCTCTACTTAATGATGGTTTTTGGTGCCATCAAGCTTTTCATGTATCAATTGTGATAACTGCAGTGACTAAGTATATTATTATATGGTTTGGAACTTCAGTTTTATACATAAAGCTACAGTTTGAATTTTTTTTGTAGCAATTATACAGTCTCATGGATGAAATGTAACAAAAACTAAGCTGGATTGTTGGAAATTCTGACGGCGAAATTTTACTATGAATAAGGCTAACACTTGGTGAGATGATATAATAAATTCTTTATTTTACTCCTGAACTCTGTTTGTTTGCAATAGTGATAGCTGATATATGACTATTTGTACTAATTTATTATTTTATCTGATGATTAGTCAATTATTTAATCTCATAAACTATATCTAGTCATTTTTAAGGCTATTTGATGGGGGTTATAATTTCAAGTGGAAATGTGGTATTATATAATTTCCCTTTTAAGGTATCAAATGGCATTTAAAATGATTCTCCCTCTTTTACATTATATAGGTCGTTTAAAAAAAAATTCTTTCCAAAATATAAGATGTTTTACATATATCTAGGAGAAAAAATTTAATAATTTTTTATTTACCCTTAAAGATGAAGTAATTGAGAGAGAGAGAATGATGAGTAATTAATTAATGCATAGGTAGTAATGAAATTTCAAATCAACATTAATTACCTAGCATTAGTATTAATAAGATTTTTTAATATGTGTGATTATGTCTTAAACGACCTATATAATGGAAAGAAGGGAGTAACAAATAATCTATAGATTAAATAATGAACTAATTATAGGATAAAATAGTTCGTGGGAATAATAAATTTGTATAAATAGTCCAATCTTTTTTTTTTTTTTTTTTTTTTTTGTACATGAGAAAAAACTAGAAAGAGTCTTATCTCAACCATCATTTTTGCAAATAAATGATCTATGATAATAAATAGTGTATTGATTAAATATTGAACTATTGATTATGGATTATAATCTGGTAGAGGTGGTATTATATAATTCCCTTTAAGATATAAAATGACCTTAAAAATGATAATAACTAGTTCATGAGATTAAATAAAAAATTAATTATGAAATAAAATAATTTATAATAATATTAAATTTGTACAAATAGTTTTATCCCTCTATTTTTGTAAACAAAAATAACCTAAATATAATAAGTACTTAATGTAATAATAATGATATGATAATAAAATTGGTGCAAGAAAAAACGTTTGAAAATAGTGTACTAATGGTTAAAAGCTCCAATAAATTCTTAAATTTCATTTACCTTTTCTTTTCCCTAAGCTTTACGCGTTACAAGCATACCATGATAAAATATTCATCCTATCCCTACCTTAATTTTGTAGTAGGAATCCTACAAAGAAAAAAAACCAAACAAACAAACAAAAACCACTTCTGACACTTCCGATATTACCCTTGTTCAAGCTCTAAAAATTAAAAAATTGAGCTTCTGAGTTCAAACTGCGAAATCAGCTCAGTTCATCTGTAAATTAATAAGTAGAGCTAAACTTACTATAACTCTAAAAAAATAATAAAATTTGAACATAGTGTACTTAGACATCTATACACAATTAATTATTTAAATTATAATAAATTGCATGATACATCATCCTTTTTATAACTCGGGTTTCTTTTATCACCTACTTGACACAAATACCCTTCTCAAGCATGTTGGTAAAATTTGTAGACTAGGCCGGGTCAAGATATCTTAGAAGTAGAATTGGTTAGTAGTGTTTATCATTAAAATTTTGATCAAGAGTTAAGAGCCGTTTTTTTTCATGATTATTGTTGATGAACTTCCATTTAGTCATGTGGAGGATGTGGGTTTTAAACACTTGAGAATGTGTCTTCACGTATTTCACTAAGGATTGTTTGAAATTTTATTTAGAGGAGGAATTGAAACTAAAAGCCTATTTCAAAAAAATTTCACAAAGGGTTTCTATTATCACCGATACATGGACTTCCATTTAACGAATTAATTATATGGTATTGATTGCATTATATTGATGATAAGTAGAACTCGCAAAACAAGATAATCAATTTTGTCTCAATCGCTAGTTAAAAAGGGGAGGATATAAGTATGCCGGTTGAACATTATTTATGCAATGGAACCTTGATAAAATTTTCACAATCACTGTTGACAATGCGAGTTCTAATAGTGTATGTGATAATAAATTTTTTCATGTGAGGTGTGTTGCACATATTATAAATTTAGTTGTATGTGATAGGTTAAAAGATTCAAATCCTTCAATATCTCGTGTTCGATAAAAAAAAAATTTTAATTTTTTTTTTGTTTGCTAAACCGTGTTCGATCATTGGTTAAGTGGGTACGACAATCTCCTTCTATGATTAAAAAAATCAAAGTACATGTTGAAATTAAAAAAATTAGAAATAAGTGTTCTTCAATCCTAAATGTCTCTGCTAGGTGGAACTCCATGTCGAATATTGGAAAAAAATTTGAGTGTGCCTTTAATAGGCTAGCAAGTAAAGAGCCTTTATTTAAGTTGGAAATAGAAAATGGGGAGTGGTGACCTCCGTAGAAGATTGGGGAATAGTGAAACGATTAGTGATATTCTTAAAATGCTTCTATGACATTACTTTAAAGGTCTCGGTACATCTTAAGTGATATCAAATTTTTTTCTTCAGGAATTTGTTGATCTTGATGATGCATTGAATGAGTTGATGGATGACAATCATAGTGGCATGAGAGAAATGACTTTGAAAATATTGACAAATATTGGGGGCATGATGAGAAAATGAATAATTAAGTTGTTGTACATCTCGATGGTTCTAGATCCTAGACATAAATTTACTTTTGTAGAATTTGCATTTAATCAAATATATGGGACGGGAGTGAGATGGCCAATAAGATGATTCAATCGGTAACGGATTCCATCGAAGAGTTATTTAAATGTTATAGTGTCAAGTTTGCATTGCAAAACCAATCCCAAAGTACAACATCAAATGTGCCTAGTGAGCCTAGTTTTGGTGAACCTCGAGAAAGGATAAGAAGAAGGATTTCAAAAAAAATTGAGGCACGTTGCAGATGTTCAAGGAGGTGATAACACCAAATTAGACAAGTACTTGAGGAGCATGTTGATAAAAAGACCCAAATTATAATCTTTTGGGTTGGTAAAAATAAAATTCTCCTAAATTTCTGATTCTCTCTCAAATGGCTAGAGATCAATGTTTTGATAGTTCCTATGTCTACCGTCCGAGTCAGGGTCAGCATTTAGCACGGGAGGATGTGTACTTGATCCATTTAGAAGTTCCTTAACTCTTAAAATGGTGTAAACTCTCATATGTGCACAAGATAAACTTCATCCAAGCAAACAAGTAATGGATGTTGAAGTGAACTTAGATGCCTTTAAAGCAATTGAAAAGGGCAATATTTGATTTTTATTTGTTTAATTCTTTATCTATTATGCATTTGTGTTTGTGTTTGCTTTTGACTAATATAATTTTTTCTTATCAGAATTTGCAAATGTGTTAGATTTGAATAGTTGAACCTTAAAATTGTCCTTGTTACTTGTGACGACCCCAAATCCGGGTTCCTTAAACCTCAGATCTGGTTCAACACGAGTACAACATTTTTCTTATTGTTCATGAATTATAACAATATTATAATTGCTAAATAATCATTTATTTACAATTTTACAACATCTCTTTCTATTCCAGAATCGAAATCTTTATACATTCCTAGTATGTCTCAATATCATACATGATACGACATTCTATTACAATCAAATTGAGTATTTAACACTCATATAATATACCAATTAAGTATTATACTATACAGTCATTTACCTGTCCAATTCAGACTGATATCTACAACAAATATTTAGATCTTCAGTGAAAGTAATATGTTTTCCTGTTCCTTGATCTTTATCGAGAACTTCAAATAATTTGCACTATCTGAAAATGTTGGTTTAGACAAGAATGAGTACGACGGCTCAGCAAGTCTAACAGATAGTACATAACACATAGTTCATGTTTATACATGCTTCTCATGCTTCATACATTACATTATATGAATGCATCATGCTTCTCATGCTTTGCATTTATTTATGCAATATACTGATCATGCATTGGAATGAATACATGACATACAGTTCAACTTATTCAATTAATTCAGGCTTTCTATCATATAGAATCAACACACCTCATATGGTTTCACAAAAAACATATTTAATTCAAATTCTCACATACTTCAAGTGCACACATAACAGTTATACACATAGCAACAATATCTGAAAAACTTGCCTGGTTAGCTTCTACCATTTACGTTTATTTGCGTCTTTCGTTCAACATATAATTTATATAGGAAATTGAAATAATCAATAGATATATTGACTATTACTTAGCCTTTATATAAGACTCTAACTTTAAATTATTAACTCTTAAGATATCCGACAAACGAACCCTTAAGTTCCGGACAAAAATACTATACGATTTTCGTACAACCCGCTTTTAATAAATTGTCTAAATTAGTCATAAAAGACTGTTTACATTGGTTTAATTCAATTAAACTTTCTTCTTAATGATTTGGGCATTTAATAATGTACCAAATACCTCAAAATATTATCTATCTTTGATAATATATAACCACATTCAAATATTATTAACCATTTAATAATATTTTAATTCCTTATTAATATTATTAACCATTTAATAATTTTTTTAATCTCTTACTAATATTATTCACCATTTGATAATATTTTAATCTATTATTAATATTATTAACCATTTAATAATATTTTAATCACTCATTAATATTATTAACCATTTAATAATATTTTAATAATTTATTAATATTATTAACCATTTAATAATATTTTAATCACTTGCTAATGTCATTAATTATTTAATAGCATTTTCATCATATACTAATGTTAGTACTTATTTCATAACATTTTAGTTACTTACATATTTAATTCTTTAACAATATTTTAACAATCCTCAAATCCTTTAATGATTATTTAAATAATAATCTCTTAATTAATTAACCCCATTTATTATTTAATATTCATTAAATAATAAATGATCATTTTATTCACTTTATCTCCCTTTAATTATTATTTAATATCCTTTAAATAATAATTAAATAATTATCCTTATTTATTAAAATAATAAATAATTACCTTATTAACTTCATCTTTCTTTAATTACCATTTAATATCCTTTAAATAATAATTAATTAGCTATTTATTATTTAATATTAATTAACTATTTATTATCAATATTAATTAAATAATAAATAATTATTTTATTAACTTCATATCCTTCTTTATTTATTATATAATAATAAATAATTAGTTATTGTATTTATTTGCTTTAATTATTATTTACAATCAATTAAATAATAATTAATTATAATAATAGCTTTTATTTAATTTATTTATTATTTATTATAAATAATAAATAATTATTAAACTTGGGTCCCAAATTAATTATATTAATTTTAAAGCATTTTTATCCATTTTGGACTTAAATGACCCGACCCGACCTGAATGGCTCGACCCGACCCGGAACGAAAAAGTGCATTATCTGTGAACAGTGTCAAGGGTCTTGGGCCTCCTTTATAGTGCGAAACAAGGGCCCCGACCCTTGTGTTGCAGAATCTACAGAAATGCCATTTTCAGATTTTTTAACTTTTGCTCATTTGATTAAAACTTGCATAATTTCTTCATTTTAAAATATTTTGGGGTGATTCTTGAGTTCATTCTTATTAGAATTTCCATCTTCTTTTTAGATCACAAATCCAAATTCCAAACGGAACTATACTCAAAATGGCTCACAAGGGAAAATTGAAAACTAACTTCACAATCTTTAGTTTTAAAAATCATATATTAACCATAACAACTCATATGAACATCATACCAACTAGGTTATGTTCTCAACTCATATATTTACCATATCAAAGAAGAAAATCTCATACACAACCTCTAGCTTTCAAAATGAAAGGCTATAAATCACAACCCCAACTAGGGTTTACCGGTAAAAATCACAATATGGAATTTTCTTCCATTTATTTGCATAACACACATACCAATACTTATTTTAAATATACTAAACCATGAATCTACCTATATATCATAGATTTAGACTACTAGAGTATTAAAATAACTTTTGATCGGTTAAAAATACTTTTTGACCGATTAAAACATATATAGACTATAAAAATGAACTAAAAAAAATTTAGAACACTTTTTAACCTCTTGGACATGGATGCTCTTCTTCCTCTTGTTATGATCTTGGTTTGTGACTCTTCATTGACCATCCTCTAGCAATCTCCTTGGTGGATCATCGTCTCACAAGAGTTTCCTGTAATGTCCTAGAATTTCCACGTCATTATTAATTAAATTATTAATTTAATTTCCAACGAGTTAGTTTTACGAGATTATTTAAATCTTTTTATGTGATTAATTAATTATGTGATTAAATAATTATGTAATTAATTACTAAAATTAATTAAAGGGGGTCACTAATATGTTATTAAATTAGTGAACAAACCCTAAAGTTTTAATATCAAAATAATCGATAAGTTTCCTATTAATTAAATATTCAATTAAATTGAATATAATGAGTGAATTAAATATAATAAATTAATTAATATGATTATTAATTAATGTAAATAATGTGAAATATTAATAATAATATTTATTAGTCCATTTAGTAATTTAATACTTATGGGTTAGAATATTTAATTATTTATTCAATCTAATTATTTATTTAATCATGGATTGAATAATTAATGTGTAAATTATTAAATTAGCCCAACATGGGTCAATTAGTAGCCCAAGTGTAGAATAATAAAATTTGACAATTTAGTAGCCCAAACAATTTAATAGAAGCCCAATTGGTATTTTAAATGAAAGCCCAATGATTGACCCACTTGGAAAATACTTTATAAAACTTATTAATTATTTAAATGTAACAATTGACTATCATTTTGGGACAATTAAAAGACCCATCAGCCGACCATGGCAAGGAGAGAGAAAAAATGATTTGTTTTTATTTTGTTTTATTTTTCATTTATTTAATTAATGGATTGCTTGTTTGATTTTTCAAGTACTTGGACCATCCCTCTTTTCACCTAATGTGTCATTTAACCCATTCCATGTGTAAGTTGTCATTTAGGGGCATGGGCAAAATTATTAGATATATTATGTGTATCTAATAATTTTGCAAGTATACTTGAAATTGGTAAAGCTTATTTCATTATTTTCTCAAAGTCCAAAAGAGAGAGCTAGAGAGCATTTGAGAGTGTAGAAAAATATTTTGAGAGAAAAATTATCAAGAGAAGGATTTCTTGGTTTATGTCTTCAAGATTCACCACCTATTTTGGAAGAAAAAGAAGAATAGCCATTAAATCAAGGTAATGATTATTTTAAATAAAGTTTTGTTTTTAAATTAAATAAATCATCATGTTAGTATAAACATGTTAATATAGTTATTAATGTGTAGTTGTAATATTTATGCCATGCTTGAGTTTAATAAGTTTGGTTTGTATTTTGGTATATTTTATATGCTAAAATATGTGTTTAATAGTGTGTAAACAAGTTTTGGAATTTATGTCCAAAAATATTTTTATAAAACTTAGGTTTGATGTTCTAATATTATAGAACATTAAATCATTAGAAAAAAAAAGTTTGAATCACTCAAAATGGAGTTATACACAAAAGTTATGATTTATAGTAGTTTATGTGATGTAAAAATTTTTATAAAAAAATAATGATATTAAATCATGAAAAATTTATTTTTCATGTTATAAATTAATATAAGGTGATTGGTAATTTTTTTGGATTTTTATTGATGATTTAAAGCTTACTTATTGGTATATTTTTATTTAAAATGGGTATTGTCGGACACTGTTCACACTCTGCCGGAACAAAAAAAAATAAAAAATAATACTTCCGCGCAATGCGCGAACCACTGTTCACGCCAGACGCGGAGCCAAACGACGTCGTTTGGCACAAGAAAATAAACTACTCCGCGCATTCGCGCGGAAGCCAGCAGAATGGATTTCAAAACGGCACCGTTTTGGGCCGTTCAGTTTATTACGCACGCCATGCGCGGAAGACATTTCCGCGAATTTACCAAAATGCCCCTCCGTGTTTTTTTCTCGGCGAAATTACGATTTTGCCCTCGGTTCAGTTTTCAACTTAATTACAGAAATGCCATTCGGGTTTAATTTAATTAATTTAAATATTTAAAAAACTAATAACAAAAATAATAATAATACAAAAATGATATTGGGAGTATATTTTTGTAAGACCCCGAATTTTATGAAATACAAAATTTAATTTTTCTTCATATATATTTTTTTGAAACAGTAAGTGGTTAAATTAACAAAATTGAAAGTTAAGGATGTTATGTGCAAATTTTATTTTGTCGGACAATATTCGCTTTGTCGGGGAATATTCGTTTGGTCGGGGAATATTCGTGCCGTACGACGGCGCCGAAATAATAAATTATTGGTGGACCCCACAACGGAATATTTGTCGGATATAGAAAACGACAGAAGTAACCTTTTTAAATAAAAATAGTCAACGGAACTGTTAAAATACCGGTGATAAAAGAATAGTGGCATACGGTAGTTTATGGCATTTTCTGTAGCACACGGTACTCTACAGTAACACACGGTATTGCATAGTGTCTCATATTATTGGTCTGATAATTGACACCGTAACTGTTACGCATCATTTCATCGATAATTGTCACTGCATAATATTTTATATTATCAATTCAATAATTGTTGTTACACAGTATTTTGCATTATTGATTTAATAATTGTCATTACACTGTATTTTATATCATTGAGTCAATAATTGTTGTTGCACTGTTTTTAAAATTATTGAACCTAATAATTGTCACAGTAACATATGCACAGTAATTCACATTATTGAATCAATAATTGTCATTACACAGTAACGTATGCTTTATTTTACATTATTGTTATCTCTATTATGATGTTATTTAAACAGTTGTATTTCATTAATTTATTGACTTGATATCTAAGAGCTAACTATACTGTATTTATAACAATTAGTCATAATAATTGAATTGATAAAGTTATTTGTTTATAATATAAAGTTAGGTGATTATTAGGTGATATGAAATGAATGGTGTAGATTAAAGTGTGAATTATTGTTGAATAATTGAATTGATTTGTTTATAATATAAAGTTAGGTGATTATTAGGTGATATGAAATGAATGGTGTAGATTAAAGTGTGAATTATTGTTGAATAATTAAATTGATTTGTTTATAATATAAAGTTAGGTGATTATTAGGTGATATGAAATGAATGGTGTAGATTAAAGATAATATAATATTTGAAATTGATGGTGTAGATTAAAAGATGATCTTTAAATGAATGGTTTAGATTAAATGAATGATAAGATTTTTGGCTATAAATAGAAGCCTTAACTTAAGGATTTTTCATAAACTTCCTTACTTGTTCTTTCTTTCTCTCTCTAAATACTTCTTGTGAAAGTTCTCTCTAAGTGTGCTTAAGTCATCTTGAGTATTTGTGAAGATCTATAAGTATACGTGTACTGTTCAAGTTAATCAACCTCATTTAAATCAATATCCAGTCACGTGTTGAGGTAAGGGATACCATCTTTTTCATCTTCCATTATTCAAACATACTATGGTAAGGGATTATCATTATTTGATTCTCGATAATAATATTGTTTCTTCCTTACTCATAAGACGTGCCTTTTATTTCCATGTATTAAATTGTGGGAATAACTTTACGGAGCGGATTGCCGCCTGTTGGTGAATAACCTTTCGTATTCATTCATTATTAATCTCTGAGAATAACCTTACGGAGCGGATTGCCGCCTGTTTGGTGAATAACTCTTTGTACTCAAATTCTATTAAATTGTGGGAATAACCTTACGGAGCGGATTGCCGCCTGTTGGTGAATAACCCTTTGTATTAATTTCCTTCACCTTTTGTTAATCAAACCTGCTACGGTAAGGGATATTATTTTCTTTCATACTCCTAAATCGAAATTTATTATGGAACTATTGCTTCTATAATTCCTGAAAATATTATATGTTCCATAATAGTTGAACTTCATTATTTCAACTGAACCTTCCTATTTACGTGAACCTTTCTATTGAATTGTAACCGTTATTCTGAACTGTGGATCTTGAATATCATTTTTAAATTTCACTCCACATCATGTTGACAATTTGGACATTATTTGAATCTGTACAAAGTAAACTTCCGATACTTATTGTTATCCTATTTCTTCTGTTCATCATTTATATCATTCTAATCATCCAAAAATCAAGCTGTTGTGAATATCTGTGGCCGGGGGCACAGATGTGATATATTTATTGAACAGATGATAGGTTAAAGGCGATATAATAGGTTAAAGGCGATACATCTGTTCGGTGTCTTTTATGGCACGTGGTGAATGTTCTCTTTGGCCCGTAGTGCAAAGAGGAACTGTTGTTTGGTATGATTATGACCAAAGGCTGAATCTGGTATAATCATGACCGTTGGTGTTAGATTGAATGTCTTTGGCCCGTAGTGCAAAGATGAACTGTTGATCTGCATGATTATGATCAGGAACTGTGAATTTGTATTATCTTGACTAATGATATTTCAGATGATAAAAGTTGATGATGTTTTTCCTAAAAAGAGAACCGAGTGGATATTATAGTCTGCATTATTCTTCTAATAGATTACTCATTCTGCTGCTATTATTGATCTGAACGTTGTTTAAGAATTTAACTGCAGTTTTTGATATAAACCTTGTAGTCTATTGTATTCTATCAAGAACTCAACTATTGAAGACTAATGATAATTTATTCGTCATTATCTTAGTCATGATATTCTTTACTGGGCTATTTGAGCTCACCCTTTCTTTTGTTCCATTGTTTTTCAACAGGAGATGAAAACATAACAGGGTCTAGCCGGGGAATGGAGTGAGGGTCCGAGGAATAGTTATCATAGTTTTCACGTTTTGTAAAATAGTGTGGCATTAATAGTGAAGACTTAGTTGTGTATTATTATACACTGTATTGTTGTACGTTGTGCTTTGTTGTAATAATTTTGTTGTAGTCTTTTGACGACTCAAGTATGGGCTGTGTGGACCCAGATTTGGGGGCGTCACAGTTGGCATCAGAGCTTAGGGATATGGTCTTTAATGGAGATCTGGGGTTAGAACTAGGAGGGGAGAGACGAATAGAATCAATCACTAGTGTGTCCTACCTAAATTAGATTTATTTTTTATCTAATGAATCGATTTGAATGTAGGAACATGAAGAGATGAGTCAGTTTATTTGAACTAACATTTATTTTGTGACCACAGTTAATTATGGCATCTGGAAATCAGGAGGTTAACTATGAAATTACCGAAACAAATGTAGCTGCAAAACAAGAGGCGACGAATAATCTTCTTACAAACTCAGAGTTGAATCATTTGCCTAAGGCAAAAATTATGCGTGTTCTATCCAGTAAGGATGAAGGTGAAAGCTCTGCTACAGTCGTTCCAGATCCATTCTTAGAAGCAATTAAAGGAAGTAACGAACTTGCGGAAATTATTGCCTTTAATTTACTCACTAATTGGGAGAGTGATATCACATGGTTATGCTCTATAACAAAGGATCAGAATATATGGACTTTTCATATTAGTCTTTGGGATTTATGGTGTTCCAGCTATGATTTTCAAGATTATTTAAAAATGATGTTTCTATACTTTTGGGCGTTACAATTTAGAGGAATTCAGGTTAAGTTAGTCACTATCGTGGAAACTGCAGTCTATCGAAAATACTATTTTAATGGAAATCATTGGTACCTTACTACTGATGAAGTTGATGAACCCGAGAAACAGTTTGCTAGAAAATTATTCAGTGGTATTCCCATGGTTGAAATACGTGAAGATCCGAATGAAGTATTCAGGATTCGATTTGACGATAACAGTCAAGAAACCGAATGAGGTGATAACCGGTAAGCTATTCATAAATTCTCGTGAAGTCTATGCCATATTAGATACTGGCTCTATCCACTCTTTTATCTCACCTATATGTACTCAACGTTTAAATTTGACTATTGAAAACTTAAATCTTGTCTTATCAGTTGAAACCTCATTGGGAGAAATACCTATTACATTTACTATCTATAAATCTTGCCTAGTTCAAATCAACAACCTCACATTACCTGTTGACCTTATTTCTTTGGAGATGCGTGAATTTGATGTGATTTTAGGAATTGATTGGTTGACTACCCATCATGCTAAAATTGATTGTTTTCATAAGATTATTAGTTTTCATATTCCTAATCAACCTGTCATGCAAATTCAAGCAACTAAACCATTGAAATCTATAACTGTTATTTCTAGCCATAAAGCCATTCGTTTATTGAAAAACGGATGTCAAGCCTTTTTAGCTCATGTCACTGATTTGAACAAAAACACGTCAAACTTGAATGATATTCCCATTGTTAATGAGTTTCCTGACGTTTTTTCTGAGGAACTTTCTGGCTTACCCCAAACCGTGAAATTGAATTCTGTATCGATCTTGAACCCGGCACTAAGCCCATTTTTAAAGTCCCATACCAAATGGCTCCCATAGAACACCAAGAGTTGAAAGTTTAATTACTAGATATCGGTATCATTCATTCTAGTACAAAACTTATATCGAGCGAGGAATGCGAGAAGAGTTTTCAAGAACTCAAGAGGATACTTGTTTCAGCTCCTGTTCTGACCATACCATCAGGATCAGGAGAATTTGTTATCTACAGCGATGCTTCTGGCAAAGGTCTAGGCTGTGTCCTTATGCAACATGGAAAGGTTATAGCCTATGCCTCTCGACAACTCAAAGATTATGAGAAAAATTATTCTACTCATGATCTAGAGTTGGCAGCAGTCGTTTTCGCGTTAAAGATCTAGAAACACTACTTGTACGGAGAAAAAGTGGATATCTATACGGATCATAAAAGTCTCAAGTATTTCTTCACCCAGAAGGAACTCAACATGCGACAACGACGTTGGCTTGAGCTATTGAAGGATTATGACCACACAATCCAGTATCACCCGGGAAAGGCGAACGTTGTAGCTGACGCTTTGAGCAGAAAATCTTATGCGAGTACAAGTGCACTGCTGACAACACAAAAGTGTATTTTGTACGACTTGCAAAAAATGGAGATAGAGCTAAAGACACCAGGGACCCACTCGAAGATTACTCACGTACGAGTAGAACCAACTTTAATCGATAAAATTAAAGCTGCTCAAGCTACCGATCCGGAACTGATAAACATGATAAAGAAAGTACAAGAAGGTGTCATTCCCGAAGCAAGAATCGACGAGAAAGGAATACTTCGAGTCAACTCTCGACTCTGTGTTCCTAACGATCCTGAATTAAAGCATAAAATCATGATGGAGGCACACAACACGCCGTTTGCAATCCACCCAGGAGGTACCAAGATGTATCGAGATCTTCGACATACATTTTGGTGGAACAATATGAAAAGAGAGATTGCGGAGTTTATCTCAAGGTGCCTAACTTGTCAACGTGTCAAGGCAGAGCATCAAGTTCCTAAAGGTCCATTACAATCACTTGAAGTTCCCGAATGGAAGTGGGAACACATCAATATGGACTTCGTGACGGGTCTTCCAAAAGTTTCTCAAGGCTTAGATGCAATTTGGGTGATCGTAGATAGATTGACCAAATCTGCTCATTTCTTGCCTATACGAGAAAACTTTTCACTTGAACGTCTTGCCGGTATGTACATAAATGAGATCGTGAGATTGCATGGCATGCCAGTTTCCATAGTTTCTGATCGAGATCCTAGATTCACTTCACGCTTTTGGATCAGTCTACAAAAAGCTATGGGCACTGAACTACGTTTTAGTTCTGCATACCATCCTCAAACGGACGGACAATCGGAAAGGACGATCCAGACCCTCGAAGATCTTTTGAGACTTTGTGTATTAGACTTCAAAGGAAGTTGGGATAAGTACTTGCCATTGGTGGAATTTTCTTACAACAACAGTTACCAAGCAAGCATAGACATGGCTCCATTCGAGGCTTTGTATGGAAGGAAGTGTCGCTCTCCAATATGTTGGAATGAGGTAGGAGAAGCAAAATTGTTGGGACCCGAGTTGGTACGCTTGACGACCGAAAAGATCCAAATGATCCGACAACGAATACAGACCGCACAAGAACGACAAAAGAGTTATGCTGATCTTCATCGGAGAGACGAAAGTTTCAACGTCGGAGATTATGTATTCTTACGTGTTTCTCCATGGAAAGGGGTTACGAGATTCGGAAAGAGAGGAAAGCTCAACCCTCGATTTATTGGCCCATTTGAAATCCTCGATCGAATAGGAACCGTAGCCTACAGACTAGCCCTACCACCAAGTATGTCTCGCATCCATAACGTTTTTCACATATCTATGTTACGTAAATATGTGAAGGACCCAAACCACGTCATTGAGTTAGAACCAGACGTTATAGCAGAGGATTTAACATACGAGGAGGTACCTGTTAAGATCCTGGATAAGAAGGAGCAGATCCTACGCTCAAAGGTTATACCTCAAGTTAAGGTTTTATGGAGGAACCAAGATACTGAGGAAATGACCTGGGAGCTAGAATCTGAGATGAAATCTAAGTATCCTTACCTCTTCGATATGTCAGGTACGTCAATTTCGGGGACGAAATTTCATAAGGAGGGGAGGTTGTAAGACCCCGAATTTTATGAAATACAAAATTTAATTTTTCTTCATATATATTTTTTTGAAACAGTAAGTGGTTAAATTAACAAAATTGAAAGTTAAGGATGTTATGTGCAAATTTTATTTTGTCGGACAATATTCGCTTTGTCGGGGAATATTCGTTTGGTCGGGGAATATTCGTGCCGTACGACGGCGCCGAAATAATAAATTATTGGTGGACCCCACAACGGAATATTTGTCGGATATAGAAAACGACAGAAGTAACCTTTTTAAATAAAAATAGTCAACGGAACTGTTAAAATACCGGTGATAAAAGAATAGTGGCATACGGTAGTTTATGGTATTTTCTGTAGCACACGGTACTCTACAGTAACACACGGTATTGCATAGTGTCTCATATTATTGGTCTGATAATTGACACCGTAACTGTTACGCATCATTTCATCGATAATTGTCACTGCATAATATTTTATATTATCAATTCAATAATTGTTGTTACACAGTATTTTGCATTATTGATTTAATAATTGTCATTACACTGTATTTTATATCATTGAGTCAATAATTGTTGTTGCACTGTTTTTAAAATTATTGAACCTAATAATTGTCACAGTAACATATGCACAGTAATTCACATTATTGAATCAATAATTGTCATTACACAGTAACGTATGCTTTATTTTACATTATTGTTATCTCTATTATGATGTTATTTAAACAGTTGTATTTCATTAATTTATTGACTTGATATCTAAGAGCTAACTATACTGTATTTATAACAATTAGTCATAATAATTGAATTGATAAAGTTATTTGTTTATAATATAAAGTTAGGTGATTATTAGGTGATATGAAATGAATGGTGTAGATTAAAGTGTGAATTATTGTTGAATAATTGAATTGATTTGTTTATAATATAAAGTTAGGTGATTATTAGGTGATATGAAATGAATGGTGTAGATTAAAGTGTGAATTATTGTTGAATAATTAAATTGATTTGTTTATAATATAAAGTTAGGTGATTATTAGGTGATATGAAATGAATGGTGTAGATTAAAGATAATATAATATTTGAAATGGATGGTGTAGATTAAAAGATGATCTTTAAATGAATGGTTTAGATTAAATGAATGATAAGATTTTTGGCTATAAATAGAAGCCTTAACTTAAGGATTTTTCATAAACTTCCTTACTTGTTCTTTCTTTCTCTCTCTAAATACTTCTTGTGAAAGTTCTCTCTAAGTGTGCTTAAGTCATCTTGAGTATTTGTGAAGATCTATAAGTATACGTGTACTGTTCAAGTTAATCAACCTCATTTAAATCAATATCCAGTCACGTGTTGAGGTAAGGGATACCATCTTTTTCATCTTCCATTATTCAAACATACTATGGTAAGGGATTATCATTATTTGATTCTCGATAATAATATTGTTTCTTCCTTACTCATAAGACGTGCCTTTTATTTCCATGTATTAAATTGTGGGAATAACTTTACGGAGCGGATTGCCGCCTGTTGGTGAATAACCTTTCGTATTCATTCATTATTAATCTCTGAGAATAACCTTACGGAGCGGATTGCCGCCTGTTTGGTGAATAACTCTTTGTACTCAAATTCTATTAAATTGTGGGAATAACCTTACGGAGCGGATTGCCGCCTGTTGGTGAATAACCCTTTGTATTAATTTCCTTCACCTTTTGTTAATCAAACCTGCTACGGTAAGGGATATTATTTTCTTTCATACTCCTAAATCGAAATTTATTATGGAACTATTGTTTCTATAATTCCTGAAAATATTATATGTTCCATAATAGTTGAACTTCATTATTTCAACTGAACCTTCATATTTACGTGAACCTTTCTATTGAATTGTAACCGTTATTCTGAACTGTGGATCTTGAATATCATTTTTAAATTTCACTCCACATCATGTTGACAATTTGGACATTATTTGAATCTGTACAAAGTAAACTTCCGATACTTATTGTTATCCTATTTCTTCTGTTCATCATTTATATCATTCTAATCATCCAAAAATCAAGCTGTTGTGAATATCTGTGGTCGGGGGCACAGATGTGATATATTTATTGAACAGATGATAGGTTAAAGGCGATATAATAGGTTAAAGGCGATACATCTGTTCGGTGTCTTTTATGGCACGTGGTGAATGTTCTCTTTGGCCCGTAGTGCAAAGAGGAACTGTTGTTTGGTATGATTATGACCAAAGGCTGAATCTGGTATAATCATGACCGTTGGTGTTAGATTGAATGTCTTTGGCCCGTAGTGCAAAGATGAACTGTTGATCTGCATGATTATGATCAGGAACTGTGAATTTGTATTATCTTGACTAATGATATTTCAGATGATAAAAGTTGATGATGTTTTTCCTAAAAAGAGAACCGAGTGGATATTATAGTCTGCATTATTCTTCTAATAGATTACTCATTCTGCTGCTATTATTGATCTGAACGTTGTTTAAGAATTTAACTGCAGTTTTTGATATAAACCTTGTAGTCTATTGTATTCTATCAAGAACTCAACTATTGAAGACTAATGATAATTTATTCGTCATTATCTTAGTCATGATATTCTTTACTGGGCTATTTGAGCTCACCCTTTCTTTTGTTCCATTGTTTTTCAACAGGAGATGAAAACATAACAGGGTCTAGCCGGGGAATGGAGTGAGGGTCCGAGGAATAGTTATCATAGTTTTCACGTTTTGTAAAATAGTGTGGCATTAATAGTGAAGACTTAGTTGTGTATTATTATACACTGTATTGTTGTACGTTGTGCTTTGTTGTAATAATTTTGTTGTAGTCTTTTGACGACTCAAGTATGGGCTGTGTGGACCCAGATTTGGGGGCGTCACAATTTTTAATTAAGTTTAATATTTAAATATTAATCTACTTAGCTAAATCATGGTTAAGTTAAATAAATTTATTAGTTATTTATTATGTAAAATGTTAATAATAAATAAAGGTAATAAATTAGCAAATTATTATTTAATTCCTATTAACTAATAATTAAAGAGAGATAAAATTTGTAAAGTAATTATTTATTATTTAAATATTATTAAATAATAAATAAGGATAATTAAGTAATTAATTATTATTTAATTAGCATTAAATAACGATTAATGAAAATTAAGTTATTAGATTAATAATTTATTATTTAATTTAAATAATAAATAAGAATGATTTGATTATTATTTAACCTTAAATAATAATTAAAATTAATTAAATAATTATTTATTATTATTTAATTGACATTAAATAATAACTAAAGAGGATTAAAATGAGTAAACTATTATTTAATTTCCTTAAATTAAATAATAGGTAAGGTTAATTAACTTAGTTAACTATTAGTTGATTAATATTAAATTAAAGAAGGTTAAAATGAATCAATAATTATTTATTATTTAATTATTATTAAATAATATATAAGTACAATTAGTTATTATTTATTTTAAATAATAACTAGAGTTAATTAATTAATTTCTATTTAATCAAGATTAAATAGTAATTAAATAGAGATCGAGTTAATAAAATAAATTGAACTTAATTATGCTTTAATTAAACAATTGTAATAAGTTGTTTAAGGGTTTAATAAGTGTCCAACACTTAAGAAAAATATTTTCTAACTTATTAAATTATTAACCTAAAATGATTAAGGGTCTATAAGGTTAATAATATTGTTTTGACTAATGTAGATTATGTGTTAGTACTTATATGATAAATAAGTACCTTAGTAAGCGTGTAGTTGTGTAAATACGCCGTACTAATCATTAGACCAACTTTATTAATGTTAGGTCTTTTCAAAGCCAGTTAGTTAAAGCTAGACATATATTGTAGCTGAGCAGCAGGCAAGTTCCTTATCTCTAAACTCATTTCATTGAGCAAATTATTTATCTAGGCTTGAACTGTTATTTCCAAGCATGCTTTGAGTGGTT
Source organism: Hedera helix (assembly GCA_947179155.2). Taxonomy (NCBI): domain Eukaryota; kingdom Viridiplantae; phylum Streptophyta; class Magnoliopsida; order Apiales; family Araliaceae; genus Hedera; species Hedera helix. The sequence goes on along the minus strand of OX359275.1, from coordinate 21,374,616 downwards.
TAATTACTTTACAATTATTCCACATCGATATTATTGTTATTCGCACTTGTTGCACTTGAGATTGTACAGTCATTGACTTGTACTTAATTATTGTTCTATTCTTTAAAGAACTGTTCACAGTAAGTCTAAGTCATTGTTCGGCTAGACATTTATGTTAAAGATTTTAAAAGCTATCCAAATCATTGAAGATGCGGATTCTTAGACTATTATGAACACCCCTTTATTATAGGGGAGTACCCTGTATCTAATATTAGGTACAAAAATACGGAAATTAAATGTTATGCATACACATATTGTACTGAGGCTGATCCCCTCGGGTACATATTTCTGGTAGTAACCATTGAGTCAACCTGCTATTGACTACAGTGGATATTTATAGTTCATAGTCTATTTGACTATCCTAATTTTAAAAGCAACTTATTATTCCTGCTTATGTTATTCACATTATTGAATTGTTCAGCTATTCCCTTTCATTCATGATATATTGTTCCTTGTTGTTATTTAAACTTGTTGAGCAAACTAGTTGCTCACTCTTGCTATATCATGAAACCTTATTGCAGTGCAACCCGAGACTTCGGGAAGGAACAAGGGTAAAGGAAAGATGAAGTAATAGACTTCGAGATTGCAGTCCTGTAGTTAATTTAAATTAACTGTTATGTAATATAAACCCTAAGTACTTTATTAAGGGTATTTGTGTACTTTTTGTAAGGTTATCGTATCTTGGGACTAGTAACACCTTTTGAATGAACAACATATGTTTATTATTCCGCATTTAGTTATTGTATGTTGTTTAGAGGTGAATGTTTGTATTGGATCGTGATGACCGGATCCGGGTATTTGTAACCCGAATTTGGGGGCGTCACATTTCCTCTCTTTTCTCTCTTGGGAGCTCTCTCTTTTCTCTCTTGTTGCTTTAGCAAAATAACTAACAACCTAACTCATTGGTGATGCATTCTATTTATAGAACCACCTTAATCTCCATCAACTTTCACTAATCTACTAGCATTGGTGAAATTAAGGGTTAATCAAGCTTACTATAGCTTGAATGACCAATTGATAAACCTTTTGAATGACCATTTGATTGACTAGGGTTGGTGGGGAGTTGTTGAACCAACTTTGCACTCCAAAATCACCAACAAGCAACCTTTTTGACCATGTGAGCTCCAAAATTCGGGATTTACATTTATATTACACCAATTTGGCTTTATTTTTATATCCTATATCATTATATAATTATCCATATATATATACACCAATGTATATATATTGATCACAACTTTGACTACCATTTGGGCTCCACATTAGACTCTAAGTTTTAATATATTGGGCTCATCCAATTAATTAGTTTGGGCTCAATTTAATTATTGCATTGGGCTATCATTAAATACCCTTTGTTACATTTAATTAAATCAAGCATTGAGCTTGATTAATTACTACATAGATCAATGTTTAAATTTAATTACATGGACTACTAGGTTAATTAATTTGACCTAGATTAATACTTCATTTGGATTTAAAATATAATCCAATTAGACTTACTATAATTATTTTTACCACATTGGGTTACTTAATTAACTCATCCATAGTTAATTCTCATTACTACATTTCTTCCTTTAGCAATTAACCAATGTTTGGTTAATTCTCTATTGTGCCTACCAACTAGGGTTATTCAATTAACTCTACATTAGTTAGTTCTCTACATTCAACAATATCTCCCAATACTTTGACCAACATTGGACTTTTAAGTATTTGGGCTACATAGCTTACTTTGCATTGGACTCTCTTATTTAATTACTTGGGCTACCCAACACAACTCTCATATCATTTATAACTTGAGCTTGGTAATTAATTTAATCGGACTATCATAATACTTGCCAACATAATTTAATTGGACTTATATTAATTACCTCTTGGACTATTAATTAACATAACATTTGAGCTTATTATTTAATTACCCACATTCATGCAAGTATTCCCATATTGGGCTTGTTTTAAATCCATTAATGGACTCTATACAACAACTTAATAATTAAGTTAATTATTTAATTAATTACTTCCCATTATTGCCATCCAAGACAATCATCCTAAATTTTTCACAACTTTAACTCATACTAATATAATTAACCTAATTAATTATATTTCATGACTTCATGCTTAAACTAATTAATTTATTAATTTAATTGAGTATTTAATTTACTCATCTACTTGTTTGGCTAACAAGCACAATTTAGGTATATATATGTATATCAATATAACCACCTTCACTTCTCAATTGAATTTATTTCCTTAATAAATTCTCTACATGCATCATTACAATAGATCCACATTTAATTTCTAACAAATAAATTATGTTAAAAAAAAATGTTCACCCATTTTCTACATATCTTACTTTTCAAATTCTAGGTTTTAAACATTAACCTTTAATTAAATCAATTAAGATATTATTTAAAATCTTAGAAATATCTGGGATATTACATTACTTGTTAGACAATTTTGTCATTAATAAGTTAAGGAACAATAAGCAATATTTTGATGAACATCTAAGCACAACGGGAGTAGATAAAAATTTCAGTTGGCTGCATAACTTGGCCAAAGCAATAAGGATTAGGGATAGGTACCAGAGAAAAATGTGTTCAGTTTTTTTAATTTTATCCCCAAAACAAATTTTAATTCAAATGTTTAATAATGAAAAAGAAAAAAAATCAAAAGCGTTATGCATAAGTGCGTACGCACCTTGATATACATAAAAAGGTCAAAAAAGTTCAACGGACTCTCATTTCGGGACAGAATATCATTTAATTTCAATGCAGCATAGGAGTTGGGGGGAAAAACAACCATCAGAACCATACCCAATTTATGAATTACACAAAGTCCTCATCCTGCGAGGACATTTCCATAATAAAAGTCCCCATATCAGCACGGCTGGAGTGCACAGCCACCACATTGTTCATAACACAACCTAATTTACACCCCTCGCAAACTTGAGACTTTTACCTCGGTCGCTCAGTGAGCTGGATGAGAAAGAGTGTTGGTTGCACGGTGAGCTTGAACAGCACAGGCACAATGCACAGATGTTAAGTTCAGACAGCCACTTATAATCAGCGAATGCCTTCCTGGGCATGTGTGAAGTGCCGGACATGAGTCACGCAAGGCTTGAACAGCTGGAGGAGTAAGAGCTGTGCACTGACTGATGTTTAGATTCCTAAGTCCTTCTTCCTCATACCTGTTTCTCATGGATTCCCACACTTCATGTTTGTTCTTCACTCGACTGGAAGCCAAAGCATACATCGCACTGTCTGTGATATTCCGGCAGTAGTACAGATCAAGTAAATGCAGATGAAGGCAATTGTTAGCCAAAGCAATTACACTCGCATCTGCAAGAACGTACAAGACGATAAATTGGGTCAACATTCAAACAAAATGAAGATTGAAGAGGAAATGATAGTACAAAAATACCAAAAACTACAAACAATCATGAAAAGAAAAAGGCCCAATCAAGTGAATACATAGTAGGTTTGTGCCCATACTCTAGTTGACATGGCAAACAGTCCCAAATAGAGATGCAATGCAGCTCTGACTACGCAAATTTACCATCAAAAGTCGATATTAAATGAACTATGGCCTAGAAAATTTAGCAGAATGACTAATCTGAACATCTCAGATTCTAAACCTATTGAAACTTCAAACAACAAGATATACTCCAGACTACATATTGAAGAGTGGAACTATTATCAAGTTTTTTCCTATACATTAACAGGAGCTCCTGTTAGACTTTATATGTTTGTAAGATAATACTCCATCCATTAACAGGAGCTCCATCTATTATCAAAATAGTATAACAGTAACTGCAGATGCTACGATGATAACAACGAGACAAATAATTGAAGTCAGCACACTTGAACTCTATATTTTAAAAAGTGAAAGTAGGATCTCAAATAGTATGCGCACAGACTAATCATCTATATAATAAAACAAAATCTATTTTGAATTTAAAAGTATAAAAATAGTTCAAATTCTTCCAACTTAATCTAATAACTTATATTTCATCTCACAAAAAAATTATCACCCAAATTAAATTTATCCCTACACTATAATAATAATAATAATAATAATAATAATAATAATAATTACAATAATAGTAATACTAATAATAGTAGTAGTAGTAGTAGTAGTAGTAATAATAACAATAACAATAACAATAACAATAATAATAATAATAATAATAATAATTATTATTATTATTATTATTATTATTATTATTATTATTATTATTATTATTATTATTATTATTATTATTATTATAATTTTTATATTTTATAATTTCCTTAATAATCATACAGATAATAATAATATTTTTATTTTTCGAATTTGAATTTAATTTTTCGTTATGTCATGTCTTCAGGCACGGACAATGACTAGTATTTGATATGATAAAGCATGTACTTTGTAATTTTATTCATTTATTAATAAAAAATTATTTATACAAATGTATTTTCTTTATGATGATGATCATGCTAATGAGATCTAAATTTAAGATAACTCAAAAACTAAAATTTAACAATGCTTTTAGAATCATGATGATGATCATGCTAATGAGATCTAAATTCAAGATAACTCAAAAACTAAAATTGTTCATAATCGTAGGATTACTAAAATAGGGATTAGTGAATCTAGATAGATTAGTACATACTATGCTTGCTCTTATGAAAATGATGATTGTTCTCATAATCATTTGTATAGAGACACCAAAACAAGTATATATGTGCTTATTAGAGAATAAGTTCACTAAACGTGACTCATTCAAGGAACACCAAATGGAGTCTTATTTGCATGTCAATAAGAGTTCATTTTGTGATAGTAGTGCAAGTGATTCTTGGACTTGAGATCATCATAGTATCTTTTGTATGATGAATTATATTTTGACATATTCCTTAAAATCTCTAAGTGTTAGAGTTTATGCCCTAGAGGCTAATTATTTGATGTAATTGCTTAACATTTTTGATATTATATTTGATTGAATAAATGGATTATTTTATTATGATTTCATTTACTGCGTTATATAAATGTTAACATAATAAAAGCCCTTAGAATAATGATACGAATTATATAGCTTTAAGTATGTGACTTGAACATGAGATTATATAATTATAATTGGTATCATTGCTCTTAAATGTCCCTAGTCGAGTATCATTGTTAATGGGACAACAATGACAACAATGATGCATTGAGACTAGTATGTGGATTGACTGATGGCCAAATCTCATTGGTCATAAATATATGAGATATTTGAGTCAATACATTGGTACATGTTAGAGAACAATGTACTCGACTGACACACCATGAGAATTCTACATGGAGCATTATGCAAAGTGTCATAAAAAATTCTTATAGTGACAATGATGTAATGATCCTCCGACCTGAAGTCACTATATTATTACACGAGAATTTGTGTACTTTGATATCATCAAATGTCACCTTTAATAGGGTGGACAATAAAGGTGATTATTGTGTACATCATGAATCGTGTGAGGAATATGAGTGATCGAGATAGAATTTAACCCTCCTATATATTAGGGGTGATATCCATAGGCCTCTTGATTGAGTAGGACTATGAAATGCATGACCATGCTCAAATATTGATTTGTTTCATATAGTCTACTCATTGATCAAGAAAACTCAGATTAAATTATGAAGAGTATGACACATTCCATGCCTCGAGTTTAATCTAGGATATAAGGTTAAAAGGATTAAATTACATTGAAACATTGGTCACGAAAAGGTTGTATCGAATCACCGATTTTATTATTATTTGGGTAGCAGTGATGCATTACTAGATGCCGCTCACTGTTTATAATTTTATAATATGATTTTAAAATTATTGCCAACATAATAATAACCTATAGGGTCACACACATAGAACGTATTTAAAAAAGGAATTAATTTAAATTGTAAGTATTTAAATATGTCAATATGATTGATAGTATTTAAAATTACGAATTTAAATTAATAGGATAATTTATATATATGTATATTAATTAAGTTAGACTTAATTAAGATATAATATATATAAATTCGGATTTTATTTTTCTAATTAAATTAGGTTTTGATTAATTCCTATTAACTACTATATATATGATATATCAGTAGTCTTAATCACGTAAGGAAAAACTAAAAACCCTAGCCGCTTTCAGAAAGAGGCTAGAGAGAAAAATAATTGGGAAATCCTGATCTTGGTGGCTAGTACCGCGGTTCCTTTTGCTGCAGATCGTGGGACGATTCGCGGAGCGTTCGTGTGGATACCATAGAGACGCAGTCGCTGGATTGCGTTGAAGATTCGAAGCCGTTCCAGAATTCCATCATCTTCTGTCCATCTCGGATAATCGGTAAAATAATCTAAACATCTGGTTAAACTGTTTTCGTATGGATCCCGTCTTAGGGTTTCGGAAATTTTTTTAAATTCGGCTGCTTTCACTGTGTCGAAACCCTAACACTAAGGTGTATCAAATTATGCTCAGATATAATAAGTTGTATATGAAGATAGGTGAATGATCAATAAAGAATCTACCACTTCTAGTAAAAGAAGAGAATGTCCTATGCGATTCGATAAATAACAACTCAGTAGTCTTTGGCCAAGGCAGAATGAAAATTACAAAGTAGTTTTTAATTTATATTAATTAGAGTTATTCATTTGAGAATCAAAATGTATATAATCAAATGAAATAAGACTTGACAGTTATACTATGTCTTATATTTGATTGGGACATTGTGAGGTAGAAGGATTGAATTGTACGGTAACTATTCACTAAATATGTTCTTTTGTAATTAAATGTTGAAATCTATATTATTTGGAAAGTCGTTAATCGCTAAGGGATCTTATCCTTATTATGGAATAAATATTATTTATTTAAATGAATTAAATGTTTTAATTTAATTATATAAATAAGATTATAATAGTTCTAATTAATTTATTCTATAACCAGTTTAATATGGAGAACCTAAAGGGTCACACCGCAAAAGAAAAATAATTATTTAAGAAGTAAATGGTATAATCGTAATAATAAATTAAGTATATTTAATTTATACTATGGGGATAAAATAAATTAAATAGCTTAATATTTATTATTTAGTATTTTAGAAATACTAATTATAAATTAATAAGAGGAGTTTACTATTATTATTATTATTATTATTATTATTATTATTATTATTATTATTATTATTATTATTATTATTATTATTATTATTATTATATATTTTATGAATCAATTAATTAGAGTACTCTCATAAATGATAATTAAGTTCCTAATTAGATTAAGAGTTTAATTAAAAATCCTATTCCTAAAAATGTTAGGATTGTTGACTATATCTATAAATAAGAGGAGTTTTATTATGAATTAGGGTTTATATACACTTTCACAAGTTTTGGGAGAGTACTCACATATTCTCTAGAGAGAAAACTAAGGTTTGCCACCACCCACTTCTTGAATCATTATTATTCCTTGGTGAATTACCTCTAGAGGCCAAACACTTAGGTGCCTAACGTTGATCATTGAAATCTAATCGATAAAATTCAAGGAGAACGCGAAGAACTTGGAGTTGAACTTTTACCCGTTAAAGCCTTAAGTTCTATAAGAATATAATTCTCTAACTTATTCTTTATTAATTAATAGTTATGCATAAAGGTCGATCCTGAATTATGATTTGTAAAATTTTAAATTCTGATTTACCATGTTTTCGCTGCTTATATGTAATTTGATTGCATGTTAATGGATATTACAAACCAATAGTGGCATCAGAGCCAAATTTTATGTGAATTATTAATTATTTTGATTCCGTATATATATGAATTGTGTTTAGAACAATTTATTGGGCATAATATGTTGTTTAAAATCATGGGTTTTTTGAAAACAAGTATCAAAAGTCGTTTTAATTTTCTAAAATCGCGAACTTCAAAAACTGGTAGCGCGTTCGAGCGCAGCTGCGCTCGACCTCGCTGTTTTGTTCGTTTTTCCTATTTTGTGTTGTTTTTCAAAAACTAAAATAAAGGGTTGTTTTACATGATTTTATAATTAAAATAAATAGTTATTTTAAATATAAAATTAGATTTCATGCAACTTAAATTGCCCATTAAATGATATAAATACATATATAGAATGGTTTTAATTTCATGAGATGAATATTATTTATTGATACTTACGGTGATATGTATAATAATAAATGAGATTGATTATGGACTATTAACTAATGTGTGATTGAATGTGAATGCATAAATTACATCATCTTTCTAATTTTTCTTATATATAATTCTATCTTCCTCCTATGTACTTCCCTTTGACTGTTGATCAAGGTTTCTATTTATCGTAAATAGTTTGTAATAGGTTAGTTAGAATTATTTTGAAAAATTGGAGCCAAGAAGCAAGGAGCACAAGAAGACCCGTTTGTAAAGGAGCGCGAGTTATTGAATGTAATAATTATATTCAATACATATTTATTCTTGCACCATAGGTTTGACCTTGTGGTTCACTTGTTGGTTCTAATGAACCAAAATAGAATAAAAGTCCATAATCAATCCAAGTAGAATATAGTATTCTATATGTGCATGCTTAATATATATATTTATTATATATTATCCAAACATGTTTCGCATGTTAAATAATATGACGTGTATTTTATATATATATATGTGTGTGCATGCGTGCTAAACAAGATGAGACAATTAATAACAAACCCCTCAAGGTAAATTATATTAAGTTGTAACGTTCAAAGATATTTGGAATATCGAATGCCGCCTTCTAGCATGACAAAACGATAAAGTATCAAATATTCAATATAAGTTTGTTGTGCACACACAAGACTTATATCGATTATTTGAGATGTTTTATCACATTGAATGCTTCTAAAGGAATTGAACATTACTGTTTTGTTGTGCACACATAAGGACAATATTTTTCTCTTCACTCATATGGAAGTGTTAGGTTGGACTTAAGTTAGATAATTTTGATTTAGATGTGCACACACATGATCATAATAATCTTAGAGACAAAATACAAGGAGTTACATGATGATGTAATTGACAAGAAGTTGTCAACCTATTAAATAAACTACAGTTTGTTGTGCACACACAAGACTATATTTATGTAGATAGGATCCTTATCTCACTATCAAATTTTTAATTAGATTTGCCGAACTATATAAAGAGGATAATATAGTTTGATAAAAAATAGTGGGAGAATATCAATTTAAATAAATACCTAATTTATTTTTGTAATTAATAAAATGAATTTATGCTAAAATGTTGTCTAGTTTTCACATGCAGAATTTTATAAATGTCAAAATCAATATCATTGTGTAACATATTTGATGCTAACAAATTGACCGTACCGAATTACACGGACTGGTTAAGGAATTTGGGAATTGTTCTCACTGCTAAAAAGCTTTCCTATGTCCTAAATTCGCATGTCCCTGCAACTATTGTAGTAAATGCCTCTAAGGAAGAAGTTGCTACTTTTAAAAAGTGACAAAATAATGCAGTTGTGGCTCAATGCATCATGCTCGCATTCATGACTAACAAGCTTTAGCGTCAACACGAAAAGATGGACGCTCTTACTATACCGCTGCACCTTAAAGAACTTTATGGTGAGCAAAGTAAGATTGCTAGATATTAGATATCTAAGGAGCTCTTTCGATCTCGGATGACCAAGGGCACTACCGTTGAGACTCATGTCCTCAAGATGATCAATCTGATTGAATAACTTGGACAGTTAGGGTTTGTGATGGATAGAGAGTTGAGCCAAGATTTGATCATATAGTCACTCCTAGACACCTTCTCACAATTTGTTGTAAATTTTCACATGAATAAGTTAGACGTCAGCTTGCCTGAGTTACTGAACAGGTTAAAAACTGCGAAGGGTCACTTCCCATCTAAATAGAACAAAGTCTTGTTGGTAGATATTTCTTCCAAGAAAAGGAAGAGTCCCAAGGGAACTTCTCAAAAGAAGAAATGCAAGAAGGCTAAGGGTAAGGCAAAAGAAAAGGATAATAAGAAGGCAGATCCAGATAGTAAAGAAATGTGCTTCAATTGCTATAAGTCGGGTCACTGGAAAAGAAACTGCAAAGAACATATTGCAAGTTTAAAGCAGAAGAAGCTTGGAGAAGTTTCAACCTCAAATCAAGGTTTGCTTACGATTTAAATAAATATTTTAGTAAGTCAAAGTTCTACTTGGGTAATAGATATCGGTTGTGGTTCTCATATACGTAATATTATACAGGGACTAAGCAGAAGTAGAAAGCTAAACAAAGATGAAGTTATCCTGCGCGTGGAGAATGGAGCAAAGGTTGTTGCATTAATCGTAAGAACTTATTATTTAGTACTGCCTACGGGAAAGTCCATTAGTTTAAATAATTGTTATTATGTTCCAGTACTTATTAGAAATATTATTTCTATTCATATGTTGGACAAGAATGGTTTTGAAATTTTAATAAAGAACAATAATTGTTCTATTTATAAAAATAATGTTTTATATGGTATTATCAATTTACTAAATGTACTTTACTTACTTGACTTTCATAAAAATATATTACAAATTAAACAAACTAAGGAAGAAAAAAAAGAGATAATTTAAATTATACCTTTATGTGGCACTGTAAACTCGGTCATATTAATGAAACTAGATTAAACAAGTTGTATAAAGATGGAATTTTAGAGTTATCTGATTTTGAATCATATCCAACTTGTAAATCTTGTCTCATGGGTAAAATGACTGAATCATTTGAGAGGTTTAAAGAATTCATAAGTGAAGTAGAGAAACAAACTGGCAAAAATATTAAGATTCTTCGATTGGATAGAGGTGGTGAATACTTAAGCAATTAGTTTCTCAATTATCTCAAAGAAAATGGTATAATCTTATAATGGACTCCACCAGGTACACCACAATTGAATGGTGTATCTGAAAGAAAAAATTGAACATTGTTGGACATGGTTTGTTCCATGATGAGTTTTACCGATCTTCCAGTTTCATTATGGGGTTATGTCCTAGAAACGGCTGCATATCTACTTAATAAGACACCTTCTAAATCCGTCCCAAAGACTCCATATAAGTTATGGACAGGGAGAAAATCAAGTCTTAAGCATGTTAATATTTGTTAGCTTATGTCAAAAGGTTTGAGAATGATAAGCTAGAGACACGATTCGACAAGTGCAAATTTGTGGGTTATCCTAAAAAAAGTTTAGAATATTATTTCTATCATCCAATTGATCAAAAAATGCTTGTTGTGAAACATGCTTTCTTCTTGGAAAAGAAGTTTATTCTTGAAGGGGTCAGTGAGAGTAAAATAGACCTTGAAGAAGTTCAAGAACCACAAAAACTATGAGTCAAAGAAAGGTACCTAACCAAGTAACACAACCTAATGTGCCACAACTATTCGTAAAGCTAGAAGAGTACCGAAGATACCTGAAAGGTATAGATTCATCATAGAAGATGATGATGAGGTACGCATCATAGATGATGATGATACATGGACTTACGAAGAGGCAATGATTAGTAAAGACTTAGAGAAATGACTAACAGTCATGAAATCTAATATGGATTCCATATATGAGAACCAAGTATAGACTTTGGTTACTCCACCTGAGTGTATTAAGCTTATTGAGTGAAAACGAGTCTTTAAGAGAAAGACAGAAGAAAACGACAAGATAGACCTATAAGGCCTGACTGGTTGCAAAAGGTTTCAGACAAATACAATGTGTTGACTATGACGAAACCTTCTTATTAGTAGCGATGCTCAAATCCATTCGAATTTTGCTTGCAATTGCGACTTATCATGACTATGAGATCTTGAAAAATGACATGAAAACGACATTCATCAATGGAAAACTAGAAGATGATGTATATATAATACAGCCAGAAGGTTTTATTTCAAAGGTTGGAACAAATCAAGTCTATAAACTACAACGATCCATCTATGCATTGAAGCAAGCTTCTTGAAGATGGAACATCTGTTTTGATGAGACAATCAAAGAGTTTAATTTTATCAAAAATGAGGATGAACCATGTGTGTACAAGAAGGTTAGTGGGAGCACTGTTACATTCCTAATATTATATGTTGATGATATATTACTGATAGGGAATTATGTTTTAATGCTACAGTAGATCAAGATTTGGTTGTCTAAACACTTCTCCATGAAGGACTTAGGAGAAACATCCTATATTTTGGGGATAAATATCTATAGAGATAGATCTAAAAAGATGTTTTGCTTGTCCCAATAAACATACATTGATTCAATGCTAAAGAAGTTTAGCATGGAAGATTCAAAGAAAGAACTTATGCTGATGGGTCCTGGAATACATTTCTCCAAGAAGCAAGCCCCAAAGACACCTGAAGAGAGAGACCGTATGAGTAAAATTTCTTATGCCTCAGCACTAGGATCTATCATGTACGGGATGATATGTATAAGATCTAATGTTGCTCATGCACTTAGTGTAACAAGTAGATATAAGTCTAATTTTGGAGAAGAACACTATAAGGTAGTGAAAAATATTATAAAGTACTTAAGAAGAACTAAGAATATATTTTTTTTTTATCTACAGTGGGTCTGATTTGAAACTAGAAGGCTATACAAACTCAAATTTTTAAACAGACCGAGATGACTATAAATCTATTTCGGGTTATGTGTTTACCATAAATGGTGGCGTAGTGAGTTGAAAAAGTTCTAAGCAGTAAACAGTTGTTGATTCAGTGACAAAGGCAGAGTATATAGTTGCAAGTGAAGTTGTAAAGGAGGCTATTTGGATTAAGAAGTTCATTACAAAACTTAGAGTGATTCTTAACATCTAAGGACCAGTGCCTTTATATTGTGACAACACGGGAGTTATTGCACAAGCCAAGGAACCCATGTCTCATCAAAAATTTAAACATGTGTTGCGACAGTTTCATTTGATTAGAGAAATCATTGAAAGATGAGATGTCATCTTGGAGTGTGTCGATTCTCTTGACACTATAACAGATCCATTTACTAAAGTTTTAACTCAAAAACAGTTTGATTGCCACTTAGAGAAGATATGTATTAGATACCATGGTGATTGGCTTTAGCGCAAATGAGAGATTGAAAGTAGTATGCACACAAGGTAATCATATTTGATATGATGAAGCATATACTTTATAATCTTATTCATTTATTAATAAAAGTTTATTTATACAAAGACATTTTCTTTATCCATATTTAATAAATAACATTAATTGTGATAAATCCATAGTTGTTGAACAATACTTTTAGAATCATGATCATGCTAGTGAGATCTAAATTCAAAATAACTTAAAAACTAAAATTGTTCATAATCGTGGGATTATTAAAATGGGGATTAGTGAATCTATAAATCAGTACATACCATGCTTGCTCTTATAAAGATGATGATTGATCTCATAATCATTTATGTAGAGACACTAAAACAAGTACAAGTTCACTGAACGTGACTAGCTCAATGAACACCTAATGGAGTCTTACTTGCCTGTAAGTAGGATTTCCTTATGTGATAGTAGTACAGGTGATCCTTGGACTTAAAATCATCATAGTTATCTTCTGTATGATGAATTATGTTTTGACATATTCCTTAAAATCTTTAGGGTGTATCAAAGGGTATGCTCGGATATAATAAGTTGAACATGGAGATATGTGAATGATCAATAAAGAATCTACCACTTCTAGTAAAAGAAGAGAATGTCCTATGCGGTTCGATAAATAAAAACTCAGTAGCCCTTGGCCAAGGCAGAATGAAAATTAGAAAGTAGTTTCTAATTTACATTAATTAGAGTTATTCACTTGAGAATCGAAATGCATATAATCAAATGAAATAAGACTTGACAGTTATACTATGGACATTGTGAGGTAGAAAGATTGAATTGTACGGTAACTATTCACTGAATAGGTTTTGGTGTGATTAAATGTTGAAATCTATATTATTTAAAAAGTCATTAATCGCTAAGGGATCTTATCCTTATTATGGAATAAATATTATTTATTTAAATAAATTAAATGGTTTAATTTAATTATATAAATAAGATTAGAATAGTTCTAATTAATTTATTCTATAACTGGTTTAATGTGGAGAACCTAAAGGGTCACACCGCAAAAGAAAAATAATTATTTAAGAAGTAAATGGTATAATCGTAATAATGAATTAAGTATATTTAATTTATACTATGGGAATAGAATAAATTAAATAGCTTAATATTTAGTATTTAGTATTTTGGAAATACTAATTATAAATTAATACGAAGAGTCTTATTATTATTATTATTATTACTATTATCATTATTATTTAGTTCCTAAATGGTTTAGGAATCAATTAATAAGAGTACTCTCATTAATGATAATTAAGTTCCTAAATGGTTTAGGAATTGTAATTATTATATTAAATTAATTAAGTTCCTAATTATATTAGGAGTTTAATTAAAAACCCTATTCCTAAAAGTGTTAGGATGATTGACTATATCTATAAATAAGAGTCTTATTATGGATTGGGGTTTACATACACTTCCACAAGTTTTGGGAGAATACTCACATATTCTCTAGAGAGAGAATATTAGGGTTTCTCATCACCCACTTCTTGAATCATTATTATTCCTTGGTTGATCAGCTCTAGAGGTGGGATGCTGTCGCAAGAAACCAAAAATAAAATCTTACTTTGAAAAATATTAATGTAGTAGTGAAAGTAAGAGTCGAACCCACAGAGAGTGAATTGTTTTAATAAATTCTAATGTTTTGAAAAATAACTAATTAAATGGGGGGTTTGGAATTAATTATTAACTAATTAAAATTCAAACAAACAAAGAAAACTGAATAATAAATAAATATGAGAAAAATCAATTAAAACAAACTTCAGTTCCTTAGTTCAGTATCCCCTTCTTTTAATCAACAAATTAATTAAGTTATTATTATTATCTTTTCCTTCAATTAAAATTAATAATCCTAGATAACCGACAATCGCCAAGCTACCCGAAATCCTCCTTAAATTATAAATCTAATGCAGCAATCGCTCACAAAAGACTCTAACTATCATACAACCTAGAATTATCAGTCTAGATTTAATATAACAATTGCATTAAAAATTAGAGAATTAGATTATTCCAAGCAACAATCTCAACATCGCAGACCATTTAACTTGCCATCTTGATAAATATAATAATATTCAAAAGTTTGACCACAAGTAAATATTATTAACTGCTACTTATGATCAGATAAAATATCATTTGCTTAATATCAAATCTTAATCTAGCATATGATAAAAACTTAATTAATTCAACTGGCCAAATCAAATTAATCAAATAAATATCATCTAATCAATTAAAACAGATCATCAAGAATAAATCTCATGCATGAAGGAATATATAATAAAACTCAATTAGAACATTAATTAAAAATAAGGTTCAACATCCCTTTGAAACTGAAAAATAAAATTAGCCAAACATAATAAAAATAATACACAAGAGAATGGACAGATATCACCTAGGAGAGCTCCCAAAAACTTACTATGAATAATGAGAGGTTGACCCTCTATTTATAGGCCTCTAACTTGTCCAAACCCTAATAGGATTTACAATTAAAAATAAAAGAAAAAAAATAATTATTATCCTAACCCTAGTTGGAATTAAAATCCAATTTGGAATAAAAAAGTAGCAAAAATCCAAAATAATCCCGTTTTCCAGCATTTCCGTGCTTGCCAAACAAAGCCTAACGGCTAGTTGACCAAGTCAACGCTCCAACCAGCCGCACTTCCGCCCGCGCACATGGCGCCTTTTTTTCTTCACTTTCAGCCGTCCGGGCATTGCGCGGACCAGTTTAACAGTCTAATGCCAAACGATGTTGTCCAAGCTCCGCGTTCCTTCTATCTCCAACGCGCGCATTGCGTGGAAATCCGGAGGATTTATTTACGAAACTGCCACCGGTGCTGGTTAAAATAATGTACTGGTTGAATTGAATAAATTATTTCCATGCACTTCTTTTTATTAATTGAATAAGTCTTCTGAGTTGTGAGTTCTGCCTTTACTTTATCCTTTTATTCCCAAATCAAATCTCCCGTCTCCATTCTCATCGTTCTTGTAGCCCCTATGGATATGTGATTGGAATTGGGTGCATGATATGGAGTGGTGAATTAGTTGATATTGAGAATCTTGGAGATGGTGGGAATAATCTTTATTTTACTAATTTTGAATTAGATAAGAACATCTTGCTTCATCTTTTGGTTGAATCCTATTTTAGAATATCTTTCTGGTTCATTACATCCGTGTGTATTTTCTAATAGAAACTTTTTTAATGTTAAAATGTATAGGAATATCTAAATGATCTATCTTTTACTCTTGGTGTCATATTAGAAAAACTTGAATTTTATAAAGGTAAGGAGTTAAAGTTATAAACTTCATTCAAGAATTTGATCATAATTATTCAACCTTTATGTTTCTTTTCAAGAAGCAAGAGAAAAATGTCCACCATAGCAATTATAATTAGTTGCAGGCTTGTAGTAGTCGGAACAATTATTCTTGGGGTCATTTTCTGGGTTCTATGGAGGTTCTGAGAAAATCTGAAAGGAAGTGCCTTTAGTTCAGTTTATTATTTTTTTAGCATCTACTAAGTTAGTAGTATCATTAGTTCAGTTGAAAACCATCTTTTTGCTAAAAAATCTTACAATCGGTATAAATGTATGTAAAATCGATACCAAACCGGTTAACCGGTTCAGGATGTCAGTCTAACCGATACCGGTATTGCCACCCCCGACACCAAGCAATGGGAGAGTAAGAAATAATTAGTTTTACTAAGAGATTCTCTAGAGAGATAAAGTTTTATATTAGGGTTCTGGTATTTATACCGAAGAAGTAGAGTGATAAATACAATATTGTTTGAGTTCCTTTGGGTACAATTTTTTTGTTCCAATGAAGTTTTCTTGTATTTTCTCTATTTTGTTGTACCTTAAGTTTTACACTAAAACTTGAGAGAATATTTATATCCATTATTAAATAGTGGAGATATTTTGGAGTTTGATCTTTAGTTTTTACTTCTTATTTTAGAAGGTTTTCCACATAAAAATCTTGGTGTCACTGTGTTGGTATTATTATTTTAATTTACGCAAACACAAGTTTTTGGGATTGTCCAAAAATCCCAACAAGTGGCATCAAAGTTATTCGTTCAAACCGTTGGTGTCTAGGAAAGTGGTTTATAAGGCTAGACCTTTAAGAACATTGGTTATTTAATTAGGACCGTCGTGAAAACGTGAAAAACCTCCCACCTAACTTACACTTACTTGGCCAACAGGTGCGACAAGTAGTTGTTGTAGTGTCTTTGGTAAATTAAAATGGATGAAGTATCCGATGCCATGATCAAATTAATGTCTTCAAATTTTGCAATTTGAAAGACTAGAATAGAAGATATTCTTTATTGTAAGGATTTGTATGACCCTCTGGAGCTTAAGGGAAAAAAGCTCGTGATAAATTAAAGGCTGGTTGGAAAAAGATAAACAGGAAGACTATCGGCCACATTCAACAGTGGATCGATCAAAGTGTGTTTCACCATGTTTCCCAGAAGACAAATACTAACACTCAATGGTCTACACTAGAGTCTATGTACGAGAAGAAGAATGCAAAAAATAAAACTTTTGTGATTCAAAAAATTGTGAACCTGAAGTATAAAGATGGAAGCAGTGTGTCTGAGCATATGAGTGAGTTCCAAGGATTGGTGAGCTAGTTGTCTACCATGAAGTTGAATCTTGATGAAATTCAGGCTCTTTTGCTTCTCAGTTCATTGCCAACAGTTGGGAGATTTTAGTTGTATCTCTAAGCAATTCAGCTCCAAAAGGAAAAATAACCATGAAAATGGTCAAAGACAGTCTACATAATGAGGAGACAAAGTAAAAGGAGAAGGGCATGAATTTTGAGATAGGCTCTTGTTACAGAGAATAGGGGCAGAAGCAATCATGAACGATCTCAAAAAGGACAGGGCAAAAGCAAGGATTCTAAAACTTCCATAGGCAAGTCAAAGGTCAAAGAAGGACAAAAATACTATCATTGTAATTGAGAAGGCCACTACAAAAGAGAACGTAGAAGCTGGTTAAACAGAAAAATGATGAGCATGAAAAAGCCAATGGGAAGAATATTGCTACTACTGTTACTGAAGATGTCGTAATTCTTTCCTTTGGGGAAGAAGAATGCTTACATGTTGGTGATCAAAAAATTGAGTGCGTAGTTTATACTAGAGCAACATATCATGCTACACTCAAGAGAGAACTTTTCATGTCATATAAAGTAGGAGAATTTGGTAGCGTGAGCATAGGAAAATTCTGATCAGACCAAGATTATTAGAATTGGTGATCTTTGCATTCAAATAGATACTAATTGCACTCATAGTTGTTAAGGCGTTGCCTAGACGACGACATGGCGTCCCGACGATAGAGAGAAGGGCCCGAAGATAGAGAAAAGGGCACGGTGAGGGTCGACGTGAGAAATAGTTGCTATGACGTGCGTCTAGACAGTTCGACGTCGCCTAGAGCTTGCCTAGATGCACGCCTTAGCAGTTTTGACGCATCGATTAAACAAAAAAAGCAGCATAAAAGAAGACTAATTACCTGACAAGTGACGACACTTCATTAACCATCGCAGACCACTCCATCCATCGCAGCTCAAGTGCTCAACCATGACTCCATCAACCATCGCAAGACACATCGTAGGTTTTTGGAGGAGAAGAGGAAAGGTTGGAAGAGAAGGCAGAGCAAAAACTAACAGAGAGAGAAAGGACGCCATTTCTAGATTGGGAATGAACAAAAATCTAATGACTTAATCTGTTAATTGTTTATTATAATTGCTTTGCTAAATTATTGTTATTTCTCAAAAAGAGTGCGAGTACACTGTCACACCATGCCTATCACACACAACTCAGTAAACTTTATATCTATAATAAATATATATTATATGTATATTTTAGGTTCTTGGATAATGTGTTCCTATTATGCCTTAATGTTTACATGAACTTTCTTAAAAGATGATATTTTTTATTTTAAATATTAGATAGTAATTTCTTAGAAGATGTATATTTTAGTCTTTCTTTTGTTATACGACATGTTATTTTTATTTTGTTTGATATTTTGAATATAATTAGTGATTATTGTAAGTTTTTTACTATTATTTTCACTTTTGTAAAAGATTAGTGATTAATGAAATTTCTTAAAAAATAGTGTGAGGTTTATTGAATGAGACATTTGATATTATTAATTATGAAATTATTTTTATTTGTGTAATCTTCAAAATTGTGAACTTAAAGAAAATGCCAAAGATCATATGTTAAGTATTTGCTAACATAACATTAACATATTAACTTTATTTATATTAAATATTATTTTAGAATTTTTACAATGCAAAAAGAAAAGAGCCTCAGAATGCAAAAAGAAAATAGCCTTAGAATGTAATAATATGAGTTGATCGTTTTAATTAAGCAACATATATTAAATTATTAACTAGGCATAAAAAATAATAAAACTTATAATTTGAATAATTCAATCCAGTTTTTGATGTTTATCGGCTTCATCTAATTCTATTTTGATAACAATTCAATCTAATTTTTTAAATATTTAATATTATTACCTTGACACTTTTTTGCCACTATCATCATAAAAATAGATACACATGTTCAAGTTTGATCCAAATTTACAAAAATAAAAAATAAAAAAATTTGTCAAATCACATTACAAAATCAACTATTTTAAATATAAAATAGCAGCCTTAACAGCATTTGCATAGCAACAGTAGTTATAGAAATAATTATTGAATGGGATATTTGATATTATTAACTATATGAAATTATTTCTATTTGTGTAATCTTCAAAATTGGGGACTTAAAGAAAATGACAAAGACCATATGTTAAGTATCGCTAATACAACATTTACATATTAACTTTATTCATAAACAAGGTTGTTATTAAATATTATTTCATATTTTTTGCAATGTAAAAGAAAAGAGTCTTAAAATGGAAATATGAGTTTGATCATTTTAATTAATCAACATATATTGACTATGCATAAAAAATAATAAAACTAAGAATTTTAATTATCCAATCCAATTTTTGAACAATATAATAGTACAAAAAATCAATACGTCATTGAATTGCTATGTTATAAGTTTTACACCAACAAAAAGTCGCAGAATTTTCAATTTCTTTGTAATAAATTACCTCAAATTACTTATTGTTCATAATAATTTATGATTATTTAATTTACGATAGCATAAAAAGTTTAGTAGTATAATATAAACCCAGTATCATTAGTATCTCAATTTGACTTTTTAAAATTACGAAATTATAAACTTAGTATCATTACATATTTATTTGAGTATATTATAAGGAAGAAACAAGGAACAATTAATGATGTATTTTTAATATCTCAATTTTTTTTAGATTATTGAGTTAATTCGGATTAATGAAAACGACTCGTGTTATATTTTGATATTAATATTTAAGTAAGGTGAGATTTTATTAAAAAATAAAATAAATTTATATGATTAGACTCACACTGTGTTACCAAGTTTTTAAAATAGATGAAAGAAAAAATGACAGAAAATTTAAGTTTTTTTTATTCAATATATTTGTTATTGAATTTTTTTTAATCAATAGAAAAGGAAAAAAAATATTGCAAATTTACTTGTGAAAAACTAATTAGCATGGAGAAATATTTTATAATCTCTATTAACACCATTTAAATCATACACATAACAAAGTTTAGGGATTTTTGGAATAGTTTTTGAAATGTGCAAACATTTACTAAAAAAAATTCTTTTTTTTTTTAATAGATTATTGAGTTAATTCAGACTAACAAAAACGACTCATGTTACATTTTGATATATATTAATATTTAAGTAAGGTGAACTTTTATTAAAAAATAAAATAAAATTGTATGATTAGACTCATACTGTGTTACTAAGTTTTTAAAATTGATGAATGAAAAAAAAGATGAAAATTTTAAGTTTATTTTATTCAATATAGTTGTTTTTGATTTTTTTTAATGAATAGAAAAGGGAAAAAAATACTGTAAATTTGGTTGTGAAAAACTAATTAGCATGAACAAATATTTTATAATCTCTATTAATACCATTTACATCATAAACATAACAAAACTAACATCAAAATAAAAATATATATATTTTACATATAAAATTTAATTTTTTTTTATTTTTTAAAACTCATTATATTCTTTTCTATCCAAATTTAAAAAATTTAATTCCATTTTTCCCCATTAATAACTCATAAACATAGAGTTAACAGATTAACGCAGGATCACCCACAATGGGTGATTAAGCAATATAGCATTATCATTGAGAATTGAGAATTATAGTCGGGAACAAATTAAGGCAGCAAGCCAGGAAGGGAAAAAAATAAATAAACATACGCGGCGACAAGGCGGGAGAAGTGAGAGAAAGAGAAGGTCGGAGACAAGAGAAGCACTGCAGCAGGTATTTCTCAAATCTCAATTCTAATGTCTCTTTCCAAAATTCTCAATCAAAGGATCAACAATTTTCAATTTCCCTAAACCCTAAGATTAAATTCCTTAAATTTGTCTCTTATTTTTTTGATTTGGTTATGATCCTTCTGGATTGTTGGCAATATTACTTGAGTTCTGGATTTAGCTGGTAGTCTGGCACACAGATTGCAAACTTTGCTTGATAAGGATGGAGTTAAGGTACTCATCAGCCCATTCACTTAATCTGGGAAGCTTCTCACTTGTCAGCACTTGTATCCCCAATATCTCTTGAATAATACCAAGCCAAAGCCCTTTAAAACTAGCAGCAATATCAACCACCAAACAACTCTTTCCCATCCGGTTAGTTATATTAACAAGAAACAAGAAATTCACAAACATAGGAATTAAAATTGAAATTTTATTGTTAATATACTTGTGAAATAAATAAATAATATATAAATTGTACACCGTGAGCGACTTATCGCTATATGGATGCCACGGTGGTCGCCTAGGCGTCCTGGCAGTTGGCTACCGCCGTGGCTCGCCGTGGCGCCGTGACAGCTATGATTGCACTATGACTCTGAAGGATGTCAGACATGTTCCTGATTTATGCCTCAATTTGATTTCCTGTATGGCAATAGACAATGAGGGGTACGTAAATTATTTTGACAATAGAAGATGAAACTTACGAAGGGCTCATTGGTGGTTGTAAGAGGAACTGATTGTTGTTCATTATACAAAACTTAAGTGAAGATGTTTTCTAGTGAAAAGAACACAGTTGAAGATGAGTTGTCAGCAAATTTGAGTCATAAGAGACTTGCCATATGACTGAAAAAGGGTTGCAAATTTTAGCAAAGAAGTCCCTTATTCCCTTTGCTAAAGGTAATGCATTAAACCCTTGCGATTATTGCTTATTTGGAAAGTAACATAGAGTTTCTTTTAGTAGATTTGTCAAAAGAAAATCTGAGTTACTAAAAAGAGTTTACTCTAATGTATGTGGTCCTATTGAGGTGGAGACTCTAGGTGGCAAAAGGTATTTTGTTACCTTTATTGATGATGCATCATGAAATTCATAGGTATATTTCTTGAAGACAAAAGACCAGGTGTTTGATCATTTCAAAAGTTCCATGCCATGGTTGAAAGAGATATAGGAAAAAATTGAAGTGTCTTTGTAGTGACAACGAAGGAGAATACATTTCAAAGGAGTTTGAAGCATATTGTGCTACTCACGATATTCGACATGAGGACGGTACCTGGCACCCCACAGCAAAATGGTGTGGCCGAAAGGATAAATCGCAGAATTGTTGAGAGAGTCAGATGCATGTTAAGAATGGCTAAACTGCCTAAGCCATTCTAGGGAGCAGCTTTCCATTCAACCTGCAATCTAATCAACAGATCTCAATCAGCACCTCTGAATTTTGAAATTCCAGAGAAGGTTTGGACAAGAAAAGATGCGTCCTACTCCTACTTAAGGGTGTTTGGGTGCAAATTTTTTGAACATATACTCCTACTTAAGGGTGTTTGGGTGCAAATTTTTTGAACATATCCCAAAGGAGCAGAGATCAAAACCTGATAATAAAGCCACTCCGTGTGTATTTGTCTACAGAGATGCAGAGTTTGGTTACAGGTTGTGGGATCCGGAAAGAAAGAAATTGTTCAGAAGTAGAGACATGCTTCATGAGACTCAAAATATTGAATATTTTGAGAAAGCTGCACAACCTGAGGGTGTTACAGCTTCAGACTTCGATGCAGTTCCTTATCCACTACAGGGGGCCCCAAATGGAGAAGATGTCCATAATGATGGAGTACATGAGGTAGGTGCAGATGAAAATGGACTAGAGAATGCTGAGCAGGGGGAGCAACCGCTCCGTCCATAGATTGAAGAACCACAACTCATAAGATCCGTGAGAGAGCATAGGCCATCAATCAAATATCCTTCATCTGAATATGTTTTGACTGCTGATGTAGGGGAGCCAGAGAATTTTCAAGAAGTCGAGGCTCATAAAGAAAAGAGCAACTGGATGTAAGCGATGAATGATGAGATGGATTCTTTGCACAAGAATCAAACTTATAAGTTGACTACACTTCTAAAGGGCTGAAAAGGTTTGAAGAACAAACGGTTGTTCAAGCTGAAAAAAGATGGTGAAAGGCTAGTGAAGTATAATGCCCGCTTGGTCGTCAAAGGATATGCTCAAAAGCAAGGTGTTGATTACGATGAGATTTTTCTCTTGTTATGAAAATGACTTCTATTCGAATAGTACTGGGGTTAGTAGCTAGCATGGATTTTGAGCTCGAGCGAATAAATGTGAAGACTGCATTCTTTTATGGTAAACTGAATGAAGAAATCTCCATGGAGCAGCTAGAGGGATTTGAAGTGAAAGGAAAAGAGTACTTGGTTTGCAAATTAAAGAAAAGTATGTACGACCTTAAACTAACACCAAGAAATTCGATTCATTCATGGTGAATCACAATTATAGAAGAACAGCAACAGATCACTGTGTTTATGTGCAGAAATTTCTTGATGGTAAGTTGGTAACTTTATTGTTCTCTTGCTATGTGTGGATGACATGTTAGTAGTTGGTTAAGATGCTAATATGATTCACATACTCGAGAATGATTTGTCCAAATCCTTTGATATAAAAGACTTAGGCCCAGTAAGGCAAATTTTGTGCATGAAAATTATTTGTGACATAACAACAAAAAAGTTGTGGTTGTCATACGAAAAATATGTGGAACGATTGCCTACAAAGTTCAACATAGGTGATGCTAAGCCAGCTAGCATACCATTGGCTGGTCATTTTAAGCTTGATAAACGTATGTGTACTTCTACCCAAGAAGAGAGGGAGGATATGGCAGAAGTTTCTGATATGGCAAAAGTTTCGTACTCCTATGCTATAAGGAGCCTTATGTACGCGAATGTTTGTGCATGACTAGATATTGCTCACGCAATTGGTGTTGTGAGCAGATTTTTATCTAATCCTGGTAGAGAGCGTTGGAAAGCGGTAAATGGATTCTCAAATACTTGAAGGGCACTTCTAGTTTATGCTTGAGTTTTGGTGGTACAGAACCAGTCTTGGAAGGATTAACAGATGCAGACATGGTAGGGGAGCTCGAAGAAAGGAAATCGACTTTGGGGCTAGTATTTACTTTTACAGGGAGAGTTGTGTCATGTCAGTTTAAGTTGCAAAAGTGTGTAGCTTTATCTACCACTAAATCAGAGTATATAGTAGCTACTTAAGCAGATAGGGAAATGTTGTGGTTGAAGCGATTTCTCCAAGGACTAGGTTTGAAACAAGACGAGTATGCAATTTATTGCGCTAGTTAAGGTTAGTCAAAGTGCAATTGACTTGAGCAAGAATGCTACATACCACAGTCGTACAAAGCAAATTGATATCCATTACCATTGGTTGTGAGAAGTGATTGCAAAAGAATTGGTTCAAGTACAGAAGATTCATATAAATGAAAATATGTCTGATATGATGGTAAAGGTTGTTCCTCGAGATAAGCTAGAGCTTTGTAAGGACGCTTTGTAAGGACATTGCTGGTATGGACTCCAAGTAAGAACTGTGTCAAGATTTCATGGGTTTGGAGGAGGAGATTTTTGGTCACTTGGGATGGTCATTAATCAACCTATCTTATCATTGTCCTCACCCATGAAACAAGGAGCAAGCAAGACTAGCCTTGTCACATAAGCAACGGTAACTAGTACAGACAAGAAATTAAATTGTGCGCTGAAGATTTTGATGGTACATTTTGTTCCTTAATTTAAGAAAGGTTGTTCCCTTGAATCTCACTATAAAAGGGGACACTTGTTACCAGGTAAGGCACACCAAGCAACGGGAGAGCAAGAAACAATTAGTTTTAGTGAGAGCTTCTCTAGAGAGAGAGTGTTATAAGAGGGTTCCGGTATAAAGACCGAGGAAGTAGAGTGATAAATACAAGTGGTTGTGAGTTCCTTTGGGTACAATTTTTTTGTTCCAATGAGGTTTTCTTGTATTTTCTCTATTTTGTTGTACCTCAAGTTTTACACTAAAACTTGAGAGAATATTTGTGTACTCATTATTAAATATTGGAGATATTTCGGAGTTTGAACCATGAATTTTTACCTCTTATTTTAGAGAGTTTTTTTATGTAAAAATCTTTGTGTCACTATGTTGCTATTATTATTTTAATTTATGCAAAGACAGGTTTTTGGGATTGTCCAAAAATCCCAACAAATTATACATCCAAAGCTAAAGGAATCTGACTAACACTAATGTATTGCGCACTCCAAAACGCATAATTGTTTATATTTTTTTACTGTAATATAAAGAAAGAATGGTCAGGTATCAGCTAACTACTCTAAACATTTATATATTACCTGCTATAAGAACACAACCGCACAAGTCCAGGGCTCTTAGATCAGGACATCCATAAGCTGAACTCATAACACCTTTATCGCCTACTTTCTCACACCATCCCATTTAGATACTGCAATTGGCTACAATTACAGCCAATGTCCTGCAGACAGTTCCTAAGAAAATTAAAAGACCCATAATTCATGTAAGGGATTGAAACACAAATAACAAGTCCTGATTCTTGACACCTTCAATGCAGCATCAGATGCAGCTTTCACAAATCCACAAAGGTTTAACGTTTTTAATTTTCGGCAAAACTCACTCAAATATGAAAGGGCTGTATCACTGAAAGCTGAGCACCCACTTATGTTGAGCTTAGTAAGATTTGGGCAACCATGAGCCAAGGCATACAAGGAACAATCAGTAAGTTTGAAGCTCTTGCTGAGGTCAAGATCCTGCAGGTCATGACAAAAATTTGCAATAGTTTCAACAGCATTATCCTGCAGTTGTGACTTGTCTTGGCGCAGAACAAGGACTTGCAATCTTGTGAATTTAGGAATGAGAGAGAGCACCAAATTATTCAGGTTGTTCTTGCACCTGAAGAAGAGCAAAAGATATTAATTCAAAACAAATGGAAATATAAGAAGTCAAACAAGGGAACAGAAAGCATAAACTGAACTACCAAATTGTTAAGTGAATGCATAACAAAAGCCAATTTATCTTTTTAACCTATTAATTTTGTGTATGATCACTATTGTGCAGCTTTATAGCCCAAAAATTTACTACTAAATTAAATTTGAAAAAAAAAAACAATCATGAGAATGAAGAAAATATGAGTAGATGGTTTATTACGAATCCAAAAGCATCAAGGAAAACCAGATATTACTACTACTAAAGCAGTTGGGTAGTATCGGCCAAAATACAGAACTTAAACTTTATATGTTCCAGTTATTTAGTAAAGGAAACAGGATCACTAATTGATGTATGCAATATGTCTGAGCCATTGAATCTAGTCAAATTTCTGGAAAACATAAAAACTAATTTTAGACATAGGACATCAGCTTCAAGATTCAATTTGTCTCCAAGAACCTAAAAGAAGATAAAACAGAACAAGTGGAAAGAAAACAACAATGGACAAAAGTTTGAGAAAAAAAGGACAAATCAATCATTAATATGAGTTCACATTACCAAGAATAGATTACAATTCGATTGTAAATGCTTTAGCACGTCATAACTGATCTTGCTCGCATTTTCAAAGCCTCCACAACCAAATAGAAGATAACTGACTACCTTCATAATTCCAAGAAGGCACAAGGTGCAAAAAGAATGTCTCAAATTTTTAGGAGCGAATTGGAGAATAGTGAAAAACATTTCATGTCAACATCTGCCATGATGATCAGATGGTAAAACTTTTCTGTATGTTCTTTCCCTTCGAGATACAAGTCAACAGATAATAAATTTAACCACGGTACGTGATAATAATAGAAGTATGTTAAGAAGCCCAATTTTACCGCTAAACATGGATACAATAGCAGTCGCAATACACACACTCAAATCCTTAACGATACTGTTGATGCAAAATACTTTTGCTGGAGATCGGAAAAATAGAATCTTTACAAAAATGTAAAACGAAACATAAGTACATATGTTTCGTCCAATGTTAATACAGCCAAATATTAATATTTAAAACTACAGAAAATTTCCTAAATTTATGTCGAACAAAAAAGAAAGCAGCACAAACAGAACAAAAATAAAACTCTTCTTAGTGCGAGTCAAATCAAGGAACCAATTGCCAATAAATACATATAAAACTGCAATATGAGAATATCATTCAGACCCCATAGCAATGAATAACATGATCCATAAACTACTAAAACTAGATACAAGGAAATGAGGAGAAACCCCAAAAGAGTTTATGAAAATTACCAAGAAAGTGAAAGATGAGTAAGTCCCCAGCAAATAGCACCTCTCCACCCACTACAAACACCAGAAGCAACAATCTTGGTCTGATCATCTACAAGCGATACAATTCCCAGCAGGAGCTCCGTCGGAATTACTTTCCATTCCGTGATAACTCCACTCCCACCCATATTCATCCTTCCAAATTACCACCACACCATCAGCTTCTCAAAACAAAGGTCCAAGCTTTCACACACAAAAAAATAATTAATAATAATAAAAATAAAAATTTCCCCCCTTGCATGCAATTATGTATGTAAAACAGTAAACATTTAAGCAAATATGTTATGTTACAATTAGCAAAAAAAAAAAAAGGGATGATACAGGGCATAACAGAACATAAATTGAAACTCAAAACTGAAATTTATTTTTTTCCCGCCACAAATATTAACAAATAATGAAAGCCGATATTATACTGAAAATAACTCCAATGTATATACATACATATCTTTAACACAAATTAAAAAGAATTCATACAGAAAACATGTATAATTATGTGTGTTTATATTAAAGTGATAGAGGGAGAGAATTTAGGAGGGATACCTTTGATCGGAGAAATTGATTAAGAGAGCTTGTGCTGCAGCTCCAAACTCCAAACCGGTCCTTTGAACTTATATGAAGACAGTCTGGAGGAGAGAGAAAAAGAGGGAGGAATCAAGGAATAATTCTACCGCAACCGGGCAAGTAGTGACCGGTATAGCGACCGGCTTACGTGACAGTCCATCAGTCCACAAAAAACAAACAAGTCAAGCAATCCATCAATCCACAAAAAACAAGTCAAGCCGACCATTAGTTTATATAAGCCATATAGTATAAAGTCAAGCCAATAAGCCATTAGTTTATATAAGTAAGAAAAAACAAGGCACAACGCCTCTCTCTCTCTCTCTCTCTCTCTCTCTCTCTCTCCAGAAGCAAATAGGGTCATTTTTTTACTTTACCAAAAATTCTCTTTCCTTGCCAAAATCCGCCATTATCAGAAGGAAGCTACAAAATACAAAAGCTTTTCGCATTATATCTGGTATGTGTGTGTGTGTGTGTATATATATATATATATATATATATATATATATATATATATATATATTATATGCCTAATTGTAAGTTCATAATTCACCTAATTGATTAATGCATTTAATCTTTCATCCAAATAAAATGGTAACCTAATTGTATAATATTCAGATATGTAATTACCAAGAAAGAACTTGTAGTGATGAGTTTATTTATTTTTTTAATCAGAAGTTATGAGTTTATTTATTTTTTATAAATTTGTAGAAATGGCATGTAGTCAGAGTTTGATTCAAGTATGAGAATGACTGATATTGTGGAATGTGCTATGGCAGGGGATTTAGTAGAAAATGAAGAAGTTGATGAAATGATTCCAAATCCGGAAGTAGGAATGGAGTTTGGTTCCGTTGATGAATACATTGAATATTACACTAATTATGGTAACCAAAAGGGATTTTCGGTGAAAATAAGGTCTACAGAAAAAGGAGAAAATGGAGAGACTAAATATGTGATTCTTGCATGTGCTCGGTCAGGATGTTCAATAAGTAAGTCAAAGGCATTCAACTTACGCCCTATTAGCAAAACTGGTTGCAATGCTAAGATTAGGGCTGCATTAGTCGAAGGCGAAAAAGTGCGAGTAAAGACTATAACACTTGATCATAATCATCAGTTGAGCCCAGGAAAATCCAGATTTTATATAAGAAAAATCGGATTATGAACAAGTATGTAAAAAGGAGACTTGAACTTAACGATAGAGCTGGTATTAGACCAAATAAAATTTTTAGTTCTTTCTTAGTTGAAGCTGGTGGGCATGAGAATGTTTCATTTTCACAGAAAGATTGTTACAATTATCTTGACAAAGTTAGGCGATTAAGGCTTAGTGATGGGGATGCTATGGCACTTCAAAACTACTTCAAAAAAATGCAAGCTAAAAATACAATTTTTTATTATTTGATGGATTTGGATTATGATGGGAGATTACGAAATGTCTTTTGGGCAGATGCAAGGAACAGGGCAGCTTATGAGGAATTTGGGGATGCCATTACCTTTGACACAACATACTTAACTAATAAGTATGACATGCCATTTGCCCCATTTGTTGGAGTTAATCATCATGGTCAATCAATACTCTTAGGTTGTGGATTAATATCTCATGAGGATATTGAGTCATTTAGTTGGCTTTTTAAAACTTGGCTTGCGTGTATGAATGGTCGTGCTCCTGCCGCAATAATCACTGACCAAGACAAAGCGATGAAGAAGGCTATTGAAATTGTGTTCCCCAATGTGAGTCATAGGTGGTGCTTGTGGCATATTATGAAGAAGTTGCCCAAGAAATTAAGTGGTTGCAATCAATATGAATCTATCAAGTATTCAATGAGAGAGGCAGTTTATGATTCATTGTCTTGTCAAGAATTTGAAGAGCGATGGGGTAGTTTCATTGAGAAATTTAACTTGAAAGAGAATGACTAGTTGACTGGGTTATATGAGGAGAGAAGTCGTT
The DNA here is from genome assembly GCA_947179155.2 of Hedera helix. Lineage (NCBI taxonomy): Eukaryota > Viridiplantae > Streptophyta > Magnoliopsida > Apiales > Araliaceae > Hedera > Hedera helix. The sequence goes on along the minus strand of OX359275.1, from coordinate 21,344,325 downwards.
GGGTGCCGACATTTTTAAAGAATACTTTTTGGGCTGGAATGTCCTCAACTCAAAGAAGTGAAAGCATGAATGCTTTTTTTGATGGTTATGTTAATTCAAGGACAACCTTAAAACAGTTTGTTGAGCAGTATGAGAATGCATTAAGAAGTAAGGTGTAAAAAGAGAATGAGTCTGATTTCAATTCCTTCGACCATTGGATTTCATGTCTTACTGATTATCCGTTTGAGAAACAATTTCAAGCTGCTTAAAGTTCATTTTGCCTCAAATGAATCAGCCTTGATTTCTTCATGTCAAACTCGGAGTTTTAGCCTGATGCACTTTCGTATACAATTATTATCAAACAAATGCGGGTAAAAATTGCAAAACAGTGCTCAGATTTGAGGATATAAAAGAACCTATTTATGCTGCACAACATAAAAAACTGAAGGAAATAAGCATGGGGATCACATGATACCTTAACAAGCCTAAAAATTGCAAAATACAAGTTCTTTCTTAGTAATTACATATCTGAACATTATACAATTAGGTTAACATTTTATTTGGATGAAAGATTAAATGCATTAATTAATTAGGTGAACTATGAACTTACAATTAGGCATATATAATATTATATATATATATATATATATATATATATATATATATATATATATATATATATATATATATACATATCAGATATAATGCAAAAAGCTTTTGTATTTTGTAGCTTCCTTCTGATAATGGCGGATTTTGGCAATGAAAGAGAATTTTTGGTAAAGTAAAAAAATGACCCTGTTTGCTTCTGGAGAGAGAGAGAGAGAGAGAGGCATTGTGCTTTGTTTTTTCTTACTTATATAAGCTAATGGCTTATTGGCTTGACTTTATACTATATGGCTTATATAAACTAATGGTTGGCTTGACTTGTTTTTTGTGGACTGATGGACTGCTTGACTTGTTTGTTTTTTGTGGATTGATGGACTGCCACGTAAGCCGGTCGCTGTACCGGTCACTACTTGCCCGATCGTTGTAGAATTATTCGGAATCAAGAGGGAGAAGAGAGGATTAGGCAACGTTTATGAAACAACCTGGCAAGGAGTGAATTGCAGGAAAAAGTGGGATACACGGAAAGTTTGAGCTTCATACATAAGATTTGATTTGAACGGTCATGATTATATAGCTACAAAAATGTTATTTCCACAAATAAGTTTGTTATTTTCACAATGTTTTGACCCTCACAGTAATATGAGATTTATTTATTATTGTTTTTCATATATAGGCACGATAATATTGTTTAACTTTAATGAGACCCGATAATTTCTAACTTTAATGATACCTGATTTAGATATATTTTGTAATATTTATAAAAATATATTTTGTTATATATTTTGTCGACGCCGGGTTTTTCTTTTTTTTAGAAAAATATATGTCGTTTTTTTTGTCCCTCTTTCCAAGTTTGAAATCCTTTTTTTCTTTTCATCTCGTTTCGTAAAAAGGGTGATTTTTAGAAAAGGTCGACTTGAGTGTCGACGGGATTTGAAAGATCGATTTTATGATGAGCTAATTGACCAAAGTCGCCAGTTAGTATATTTGCAATGGATGTACCAACTCATCCGAGTTTTAGTTTTCGTAATTGTAATGGCTCATATGTGACTCCTAATTAATTGGTCCGCGAACTAAGATTCATAGAGTTCGGGGGCTTGCTTAAGCGATGGGAAGGTGTTAGGCACCCCCCGACTTCCGTGAAACACGATTACCGCCATCTTAATGCTTTTCTTTCCTTTAAATCCTAAAATGTGTGTTTGTGCACGTGTGTATGTGTGTGTGCCTATGGAAATCTTTGGAATGCTTTATTTTCGAAAGTACTTCTGAAATCTCGTTGACCCTATGCACGAAGGATTCGATTCGTTTTGAAAAGTTCATTTTTAAGCTTTCGTTTTTTTGATAACAAAATCTTTAATGATGACATTTATGAAATAAGGTTTTCGAATCCTTCGTCAAATAGGAATGGAGCTCATCCAATACTTTCGATTTTATTTTAGCCTACGAGTGATCTAATATCTTACTTTGATTGATTTTATGAAAATCTTTATCTTTTCATTCCAAAATCCTTTTTCTGTGTCGAAAAGGGAAAACCAAGCATTAAAATGACGTTTGAGCTATTTGTGGGCATGTAAGCCATCTAAATAGCCCCAAACGCCTACAATCATATATTTCACTATTACGGGATCTTAAACCCGATTTTCGGTGTCGATATCGTTTTAAGGCCCAAAATTTACATATTTACAATAAAGGCGCATCGCGATCGCTACATACGTAAAAGCTATAAAATAAACTAAAATGATATCATCAGGAGGTTAGGAGGAGATTCCATCCGTAATAAATCCTCCCTAACCATCCCTAATCCACAGATCTACAACATATATCGACTACATTGGATCTAACTTCAAAATACCCAAAATTGAAATATTTAAATAGCAATGCACCAAACAACTTCGGATCTACAGTAGATCCACCCAACAAAGGCACACAAAAATGAATATTTATTGATTTAACTACTAAAACAAAATAAAAAGATTAAGTCTAATAGATCCACGAAGTATACACCAACACAAAGAAAGACCAAATTTTTGCCTTGATATTGATGGAAATGACACACTAGCACTCAAATCTAATGTAGGATACAATATATGGTATGAAGATTTACCAAAAGGAGATAAACCCTCACTTTTTTGCTCAAACCCGAAGGGTTTTTCTCTCTCTCGCGCGCCTTCTCTCTCTCCCTTCTCTATCTTTTTTTTTCTCCTTTCTCTCAGACGCAGAAATGGCCGTTGTATAGCTGACTGGGAGCAGTCGCAGGTGCATCTGCGGTTGGCCGCATATCTATCTGCTGATTCCAGCTTTGAAATAAGTGAACACCATGATGATTCCAGCTTTGAATTGATTGACTATATCCTCCTTCACCTTCAAGCTCCACTCCGGTTTTAATTTCCTCAGTTTTTGCTTAACCGACTTGAAACCCTCCTTGATGGGCAATCGATGTACTACAATATCCGTGGACAATCCGACCATGTCGTCATGTAACCAAGCAAATGCATCCTTATATTGGCTTAACAACTCAGTTATCCTCATATTGCCATAATTTCAGCTTTGAATCTGCTCCGCAACAGCTTCGAGAGCCGTGAAGTCTCGAATTTTTCCAGATTTCAATCCCATTTCAGCCATTTTCCCATGTTTAATCATTTCCACAAATGGTTTCCCGATTCCAGCTATTACCCTATCGTAATAAGGACCCTCTTGGATATCTATAAAACTCATCACCATCTCTGCCTCATTCAATGGTGGGTTCACTTGCGCGGCCATCCTTCTCCATCGCTGGGCATAATCTTTGAAGGACTCCCTGAGCTTCTTCTTAATCTTCGTCATTTGGTATCGATCAGAGGTCATTTGCGACTAAAAGCTGTATTGGGTCAGGAAGGTGTGGGCCAACTCCTCCCAGTTGTGAATTTTTGCATTGTCCAGCCTGGCATACCAAGTCTTAGCCTCTCCCGTCAGAATTTTTTGAAAAAGCTGCATCCTCAATGATTCATCCTCAGCGTACGCCCCAATCTCTCCAATATAGACCTTTAGGTGAGTGTAGGGGTCCCCTGCCCCGTTGTATTTTTCAAACTCTGGGATTTTAAACTTTTTGGGGTATCTGGTTCCCGGAAAAACACACAAGTCAGAATAATTGACACTGCCGTACGATCCAATCCCTTTCATGCTCGTGATGGCCTCTTCCACCTGTTTCATTTTTTTGCTAAAATTACTTGTTCTTTCATCCTCGGGAATAACAATAACTTCCTTTGACTGCTCAATTTTAGGAGTTTCTTGGGTCATCCCGTTCCCTTGTGATGATGGCCCTGGTGGATCCTCGGGTTGTGGCCCCGGTTTCAGCTTGAAATGCTCCTTTAATAACATGGTTATCTCAGCTATTTGATTTTTTACGGCTTTAAACTCTTCCCAAAAGATAGGAACCGGGTTAGGATTAGGATTTTTGGCCATCTCGATTGTTGAATCCCAGGCTTTTTTAGATCGAAGGAGGGTTTGAGGAGCAATCCTACAAATAAAAGAAACCGAGTTTAGTTTCGGGGAACGACACAAGTGGATGCATGTTAAAGCGAATATCTCTGTGTTTTTGAGTTTCTTAATCTTTTCCTGCAAAACAGTATTAGTGGTCCTTTATTTCAACCAAGGTATGCTAATGTGAATTTATGATGCTCTCCAAGCTCTCCCTGTAAAACAGAGGTTAGCACTTTATTTTGACAAGGTGGGAGATATACAAAAAACATTTGACTTTAAACATGACATCATGTTCGTAAAGCGTAATAGGGTATGAAGAGACTTCCCATGCGTTGGGTTTATTTGAGGCTGACCTACCCTAAGCTACTCTCGTAGGCTTTTCGGCATGAAGGTTCCCAAATCTTCGTAACATACTAGATGGGAATAAATCTGGTCTGTCAATTGGATTGAATCTGAGTGGATGCTTTTCCTGAGCCTCATTGGGGAGCGCCCCTTTGAGTCCAGTAATCCACATCTGACGGGTTTGCCTTAGGAAGAGGAACTACTCAATCATACATTCACCTTTCCTTACCGCATGCATATGATGATAATAAAAATAAAGCCTCGAAAAGATAACACAATCAAAAAACTCGCACATTCATTCATACGTGTAAAAAATGTAAATCAATGCAAATATCGTAACCACACATTCGATTCGCAGATATTTAAAAGATAAAAAAGCATCAAAATTTGAATATGGCTTAAGCCCTCTAATATCCCCAGTGGAGTTGCCAGCTGTCGACGTCGGGAAAATCGTCTCCTATTAATAATTACCCTTTCCAATTTTAGCCTTTTAATTATGAGAGGTGATTTTTTGGAAAAGATTGGCACAAGTGTCGACGAGGTTTGAAAGGTCAATTTTATGATGAGCCAATTGACCAGAGTTGCCAGTTGGTATGATTGAAATGGATATACCAACTCATTCAAGTTTTAATTTTCGCAATCTTGCTGGCTCATGTATGACTCCGAATTAATTGGCCTACAAACTGAGATTCACAGAGTTCAGAGGCTTACTTAAGTGAGGGAAAGGTGTTAGGTACTCCTCGACTTCCGTGAAAACACGGTTACCATAATTTGGATGCTTTCCCATCCTTTTAAAATCCTTAAACGTATATGTATGTGTGTGTGTGTGCATTAATGAATGTTGTGGGGAATTTTGTATGAAAAGTCGCTTTGGTTTTTTTGTAGAAAAACGTATTTTATTTGGAAAGCGTTTTAGAATGTCTTTTGACCCATACGAAAAGGCTTTACTTTATAATATATATTGATTTTAAAAAAAAGCGATGAGATTTTTATTAGGTTTCATTTTTTAGAAAAATAAGGGTTTTTAAACTTTCATCAAATAGGAATCGAGACTATACATTGCCTTTTGACAGTAGAGTAAAATAAAATGAAGGCAACTTCTAGGAACTCTTTAACCTATGCACCAAAGTTTAATAAAAAGACGTTTATCTATTTTTACAAAATCATTTTTTATGATGTTTAAAAAATGTTTGTAGCCTTTTCGTTAAATAGGAATCAACGTTCATTAAAACTCTCGATTTTAAGTCTCGTGATTCTAATACCCTAATTTGATTTCTTTTAGAAGGTCTTTATCGTTTTGCTCTTTCTTGAAATCGCTTTTTATGTCGCAAATCAAATCAAGCATTCAAAAATGTGTCGGGGTTATTCATGGGCATGTGAGCCATCTAAATAACCCCAAAAACCCACAATCACATATTCCACTATTACGGGGCCTTAAACTCGATTTCGACTCGATATCGTTTTAAGGCCCGACATTTACATATGTACAATAAAGGGCACATTGCTGTAACTACATGTACAAAAAATTGTCCATCTTTGGAATTTGATCACAATGATCTCATTCCTAAGCCCACAATCGCAAAATCACCACACAATGATAATATGGGTGCAATCGAAAACTCAATGATAATAGATTTACTACTACACCACAATAACCTAAAATAGCAAGTTAAACACTATGAACTATGCATTACCATAATAAATTATATATCACCATACGAATATCATTGGGACATTAGGAGGAAATTTCGTTCCGACGGAACCCTCACTAATCATCCCTAATCCATGGAACCTTACTAGTACAACAAAGATACTACATTCAAATAACCCAACAACAAGAAATCATAAGGAGAAAACAAGCTAAAACTTCAAGAAATGCCCTTTTTTTCCACCTTGTAATACTTCAAGAATTCCTTTATTCTTCACTATCAAATATATAACACGAGATTGGATAAATATTGAAGCTAAAAGAAGAGACAAACCCCCCTTTTTTCCCCAACTCGTAGGTTTCTCTCTCTATATTCTCCCTTTCTCTCTCTATTTCTTTTTTTCTTCTCTTCTCCCGGATGAAAAATAGACGCTGTATAGGTGACTAAAGGCAGCCGCAGATGCATCTGCAGCTGGCCGCAGATCCATCTGCGACTGCCTGTTGTCGCTGTCTCAGCTGCCGCCTTGGCTGCCGTTTGTTTCCTCGAGTCGCGAAAATGCCCAAAAGTCTTTGGCCGCAGATACATCTGCAGCAGCCCGGCTTCTTTTCCTCGATTCTCGTGTCATGCAGTCTTAAATTATCATTTTTTTGTATTATTTGTATCTCGCAATCTGGGGACTGTTGGTGGGATGTATTGACTGTTTCGGTTCGTGTGGATAAATTTGTATCCCTGTAATGCGCAATTTGATGTCGATTCGTTGTCGCGTTTGTTTGTCATGAATGTGTTGCAATTCACCATTCCCTCTCGCAGGCCGTGCGAAATGATGATTTTGCCCTCCTGTCTAGGTTAGTAGAAAAGTGCAATATTTGGGTGTCTACATTCTTTTTTTTCTCCAGAAAAATCATCAATAACTTTTATCATCTGAAACATCACTGGTCATGATCATGCCAAACAACATTTCTTCTTTGCCCTAGGCCAAAGAGAACTTTCACCACGTTCTTTAAAAGACACTCAACAATAAGTCTTTGCCCCATGCCAAAGACATTCACCAATCATAGTATATGTGCCATAGGCCACAGATATTTATCAATTATATAATCTTTGCACCAAGGCCAAAGATATTCACAACAACTTAATTTTTGATGATTAGAATAAATAGCATTGATATAATTGAGGACAAAAAGAAGAAGGATAATATGATAAACAATAGACATTAAAAATTTACAAGTTTTACTTTGTCCAGAGTCAAATAATGTCCAAATTGTCAACATGATGTAGAGTCAAATTCAAAAATGATATTAAAGATCTATAGTTCAAAAATAACGGTTAAAGTTCAACAGAAAGGTTTAGGTAAATAAGAAAGTTCACGTGAAATGATATTAAATGAAGTGCACACTATTAATCATTTTTGGAATTTCATTGAACAATACTTACCATAGTAAGTTTAAGAATATGAAAAAAATGATATCTCTTACCTTATCACGCGAAAAGAGACTACTTAAATGTAGTGGGTCAACCTATATATTTATAATATAATTAGTAACTACCACATATAAATTTCATAGTGTACAATAACTCGTATACTATAAAATTATCAAAAGTGTTTATATAATATAAATTTGTGCGGTGTACAAAATAAATTATAATAACTTCAAAATAGCTTTTGAAATATTATTTCAAAATAAAAATTTTCAAATGAAGCTTTTCAAAATGAATCTTCCAAAGGAAGAGTCTTATAAAAGAAGATTTGTGAATACCGTGTAAAGTGGGTATTTGTGCAAATATTACTCTTTAAAGAAAAGATCCACTTGAGAAATTCTTGCACACCTTTTGGCTTTACCAAAACTTCATAGTAACTTTACTACACTCAAAGTATACTCACAATATATCAGTAGGAGTAAAAATTCTCTGTGCTTAATTGCTTAACCTAGCAACCTATTTATAAGGGAACAAAGGCACACAGAGTTTGAAAAATTTATTAAGAGACACACACTCGATTTGAAAAAGTGTGTGTATGCAGTGCCTAACTTTGAAATGGGGGAGTATGATTCCGCATAACTTTTTGAAAAATTTTCCATAAAAAAATAGAACTTTATATATTATGTTATAATTAAAAAAAATAACTTTATATATTATATTATAATAAAACAAATACATTTATATATTATTTATCTTTTGCATTATTAACTTAATGTATAATATCATAGATTTTAATGTTCTTCAAATAATGAGTTTGTCTTAATACCCAAAATACCAAGTAATAATGAAATATAATAATACAACAGTGATAACAATAATTCAAAAATAATGTTACTATGTTAATTATTAATTTAATACAGTGTATAAGCTACTGGAACCATTATTGGTTCAATAAACTATAGTAATTATTGATTCAATACTGTGCAATAGTCATTTTATCAAATCAATAATATGAGACACTGTACAATACCATGTACTACCGTGTACTAATGTAGACTATCGTGTGCTACAGTAAAATACCATGAAATATCGTATGCTACTATTTTTTTATCATTGGGTATTTTAACAACTAAAAGTGACAGTACCGTTGACTATTTTTATTTTAAAAAGATTAATGTTGTCGTTTTCTATATCCAACAATAATTCGCTGTGTGTTCCACCAATGATTGGTTATTTTGGCGCCGTCGTGCAGATCGAATATTCACTGACAGAACGAATATTTCCTGATAAATCGAATATTCCCTGACATAATATAATTTGCACATAACATCCTTAAATTTTAACTTTTATCAATATAACACCTTACTGTTTCAGAATAATAATATAAAGAATTAAATTTTATTTCATAAAAGTTGGGACCTTACAACCACATCCCCTCGTTATGAACTTTTATCCCCGAAATTGAAGTACCTAAAATTTCAAAGAGGTAATGATACTTAGATTTTATCTCAGATTCTAACTCGTAGGTAATTTCCTCAGTATCTTGATTTCTCCATTAAACCTTGACTTGAGGTATAAACTTTGAGAGTAGGATCTGCTCATTTTTATCTAAGATCTTAACAGTACCTCCTCGTACGTTAAATCATCTGCTATAACGTCTGGCTCCAACTCAATGATGTGGGTTGAGTCCTTCACATATTTTCGTAACATAGATATGTGAAAAACTTTATGGATACGAGACATGTTTGGCGGTAAAACTAATCTATAAGCAACAATTCCTACTCGATCGAGGATTTTAAATGGGCTAATAAATTGAGAGTTGAGTTTTCCTCACTTTTTGAATCTTGTAACTCCTTTCTATGGGGAAATACGTAAAAATACATGATCTCTACTATTGAATCTTTCGTCCCTTCGATGAAAATCCACATAACTCTTTTGTCGTTCTTATCCAGTCTGTATTTGTTGTCAGATCATTTGGATCTTTTCTGTTGTCATGTGCACCAATTCGGGTCACGATAATTTTGTTTCTCCTACCTCATTCCAGCATAATGGAAAGCGATATTTTTGGCCATACAAAGCTTAAAATGGGGCCATGTCTATACTTTCTTAATAATTGTTGTTGTAGGATAATTCAACCAATGGAAAATACTTGTCCTAACTTCCTTTGAAGTGTAGTACACAAAGTCTCAATAGGTCTTCGAGAGTTTGGATCATTCTTTTCGATTGCCCATCCATTTAAGGATGGTATGTAGAACTAAATCGTAGCTCAGTGTGCTTGGCTTTTTGCAAACTGATCCTAAATTATGAAGTGAGTCTAGGGTATTGATCAGAAACTATGGATACTAGCATGCCATGCAATCTCATAATTTTACTTATGTATAGACCGACAAGACGCTCAAGTGAATAATTTTCTCGTGTAGGCAAGAAATGAGCGGATTTGGTTAATCAATCTATGATGACCCAAATTGGATCTAAGCCTTAAGAAACTTTGGAAAGACTCGTTACGAAATCCATATTGATGTGTTCCTACTTCTATTAGGGAACCTCAAGTGGCTGCAACGGAGCCTTAGGTACTTGATGCTTGATGAGTGTAGTTTATACTTACGAATCGATGTTCTTGAGCTTAATAAATTGCTATCATTGAGTATTTTTATTTGCATTTTACTTGTTTTTATGTTTATATTGCAGAAAATAGCTTTGGAGGGTTAAAACGATAAAAATGGAGCTTAATGGCAATTTTGTAATTATGAACAGTAACCACGGCCGGGGCCGCGGCTTTTTACAGTGCAATCCGTGGCCGGGGCCGTGGTCGGCGGAATTAATTTCAAGAGTTCGTGTGTTTCCAGAAGTTGAGCAAAAGAAGGATTGTGATGTTGCTACGAGTTAGGAGTTGTTAGGAGAGTTATTAGAGATATAAATAGAGTAGATTAAGGATGATTTTAAGACAACTTAGAGAGAAAGAGTTCCATTGAAGATTGATTGGCGTTTTTGACTATGTCAGGCTAAGTTCTCTATTTTCAGTTCTAAGGGATATTAAATCTTATTTATTATCTATGAATTAATTGAGTTATTAGTATTTCTTCCTTCGTCTGTGGAATTTATTCTTGATGATCTATTAAAATTGCTTAATGATGATTGGTTTGATTAATTTGATAAGGGCCCATTGAATTGATTTGATTATTATCATATGCTAGATTAAGGTATAATATTAAGCAAACAATGTTATATCTGATCATAAGTAGCGAATAGTGGTATTTGATTGTGGTCAAGCTTTTGAATATTGCTATGATATCAAGAAGACAGGTTAAATAGTCTGCGATTGTATGATTATTGCTTGGAATAACCTAATTCCCTAATTCTTAATGCTATTGTCATATTAAATCTAGACTGATAGTTCTAGGTTGTATGATAATTAGGGTCTAGTGGGGGCGATTGTCACATTAGATTTAAAACCTAAGGGGAATTTCGGGTAACGCGGACCGTGGTTACCTAGGGTTATTAATTTCATTGAAGGAAATGTATTAATTAACTTGATTATATCATAGTTATGAAAAGATGATACTGAACTGAAGGACTGAAGTTTGCAAATCATTGGATATCTTAATTTATACTTCTTGTTTTCTAGTAGAATCATAGTTACAAAAATCCCCTTTTTATTATTACTTGTTATTTACTGTTAGAAACATCCGGATAAATCATAAAATACACTTCCCGTGGGTTCGACTCTTGCTTGCCATTATACCAATTTTGGGTTGATAGGGTGAAAGTAAGGAATAATTTTGGAGTGATAACGACAACTACCAAATTTTGGCGCCGTTGCCGGGGAAGTGATTGCTTTTTTTTTATAAATTTTCTTTGTTTTCTTTCAGTTTATGACTCGATCCTCTCACTCTCCTGATTTAAAATTTGATCCAGAGATAGAGAAAACTGCAAGAAGAATAAGGAAGGAGACTCGTCGAGCACGAAACATAACTTTAGAGTTTGAAGACGATTTTACTACATCACCAGGCTTAAATGTTGCGCTCGCATTACTGTCTTCTTCCAGCGATTCAGAAGAAGAAATGGCTGCACCAAATAATAGGACTATGAGGGAGTTGACTACTCCTAATTTACGCCAATAACCATTATGCATAGAATATCCTGCTCTAGATGCTGCTTTTGAATTGAAATCTGGCTTAATTCACCTTTTGCCTACTTTTCGTGGTCTTACAGGTGAAGATCCATATAAGCATCTGAAGGAATTCCATGTGGTTTGTTCCACAATGAGGCCACATGGAGTGTCGGAAGAACATATAAAGCTTAGGGCTTTTCCATTCTCCTTAGCAGATTTGGCAAAAGATTGGTTGTACTATCTTCCCTCCGGTTCGATCCAATCATGGGATGATATGAAGAGGCTATTCGTGGAGAAGTATTTCCCTCCTTCACGGGTTGCCAACATAAGGAAGGAGATATGTGCCATCAGACAGTTTAGTGGCGAAACTCTTCACGAGTATTGGGAAAGGTTCAAGAAGCTGTGTTCGTGTTGCCCACATCAAATTGACGATCAACACCAAATTCAGTACTTCTACGAGGGATTGCTACCGTTGGATAGGAGTATGATCGATGCTGCAAGTGGAGGAGCATTGGTTGATAAGACTCCAGACGCCGCACGGAACTTAATTGCTAATATGGCGGCTAACTCACAGCAATACGGAACTCGGATGGACCATGCACCGAAAAGAGTTAATGAGGTTGGCTCGAGCAACATTGAACAATAACTCTCGGAGTTAGCTGCTATGGTTCGTCAACTTTCTGTGGGGAACGGGCAAGTTACAAGAACTTGTGGAATCTGCTTGTCATCGGATCATTCGACAGATACTTGTCCTACACTGCAAGAAATGGCACCATAGAGCAAGCCAATGTAGCGGGAAATTTTCAAGGACAACCTCAGAGAAGATATGATTCTTACTCTAATACTTACAATCCAGGATGGAGGGATCATCCTAATATGAGCTACGGAGGAAACAGGCCACCAATGTCGAATGCTTTTCCAAATCGACAACAAGGTTTTCAACAAACTCAACAGCAATATTCACCTCGACAAGCAGCACCTACAAAATCTGAATCATCTTTGGAAGATATGTTTAAAACTTTCATGAATCATACCCAACAGTTCATGAATCAGACTCAACAGTTCCAACAAGATACAAAGGCTTCCATTCATAGCTTAGAAAATCAAATGAGCCAATTAGCTACCACAGTTGGACGATTGGATTCTCAAGGCTCTGGGAAGTTGCCCTCTCAAACGATGATCAATCCGAGGGAAAACGCAAGTGCGATTACTTTAAGGAGTGGAAAACAAATGGACACACCAAGGGCTACGGTTGAATTTGATGAGGATAAAGCTAAGGAGGAGGCAGAGATCTCAAAGGTAGTCCCTAAATCTCCTATTCAGCTTAAGTCTAACCCTTTACCTTTTCCTCCTAGGAATCTTAGGACTTCAAAGAAGGACGAGCAAGAGAAAGAGATTCTGGAGACCTTTAGAAAGGTAGAGGTGAACATCCCTTTATTAGACGCAATCAAGCAAGTTCCAAGGTATGCAAAATTTTTGAAGGAATTATGCACTAATAAAAGAAAATTACAAGACAATGAAAATGTAACAGTTGGTGAGAATGTATCTGCGGTTCTGCAAAGAAAAATGCCTCCAAAATGTAAAGATCCGGGTATGTTTACCATTCCTTGCAAGATAGGTAATACCAGGTTTGAGAGAGCTATGCTAGATCTAGGAGCATCAATTAATGTTATGCCACTATCTATTTATGCTTCTTTGTATCTAGGTCCCTTGAAAAACACTGGTGTCATTATTCAATTAGCTGATCGTACTAACACATACCCTGAAGGGGTAATTGAGGATGTCTTGGTGCAGGTGAATGAACTAATATTTCCCGCAGATTTTTATATTGTGGACATGGAAGACGATACATCTCCAAATCCTGCTCATATCTTGTTAGGGAGGCCATTCTTGAAAACAGCAAGAACGATGATTGATGTGCACAATGGGACCTTGACCATGGAATTTGACGGCGAAAAGATTCAATTCAACATTTACGAGGCCATGAGGTACCCTAGTGATGTCAATTCCGTGTTTTCAATTAATGTCCTTGATTCCTTGGTGCAGAAATCTTTCGACCACTTACACATGGAAACCTTGGAGGATGCTATCACGAATAGTTTGGAGCTGGAAGAGGAAGACGAGATTGAACAACATGCGGAATTAAAGGATATTATAGCCGCATTACACTCGTTACCAAAAATTTCAGATAAGTGTGTCGTTTCGTCCATTTAATTACCGGTGACTCATGAAAGGTTGTTACCTTCTGTTGTGCAGGCTCCGAGGTTGAAATTAAAGCCTCTACCAATCCATTTGAAATATGCATATCTAGGGCGAGAGGAAACATTGCCAGTGATAATTGCAAATAATCTAACCAAAGTCCAAGAGGAAAAGTTGCTTAGAGTCTTAAGGGACCACGTACAAGTCTTTGGTTGGACAATTGCAGATATCAAAGGTATTAGCCCAGCTGTGTGTATGCATCGCATTCTTTTGGAAGAAGGAGCCACCCCAAAGCGAGATGCTCAACGCAGATTGAATCCACCTATGATGGAGGTTGTGAAAAAAGAAGTTCTGAAATTACTCGATGCATGTATTATTTACCCTATTTCAGATAGTCAATGGGTCAGTCCAGTTCAAGTAGTCCCTAAGAAAGCTGGCATAACTGTCGTTAAAAATGATAATAATGAGTTAGTGCCTACTCGTTTGCAAACAGGATGGAGAGTGTGTATTGATTATAGGAAGTTGAATGCCGTAACTAGAAAAGACCATTTCCCTCTCCCTTTTATTGACCAAATGTTAGAAAGATTAGCAGGTCACACTTATTATTGCTTTTTAGATGGTTTTTTGGGTTATAACCAAATTGTGATTGCACCTAAAGATCAAGAAAAGACTACTTTCACATGCCCATTCGGTACATTTGCATACCGTAGGATGTCCTTCGGACTTTGTAATGCACCCAGTACGTTTCAACGATGCATGATAAGTATATTTTCTGATCTTCTTGAACATTGCATTGAAGTATTTATGGATGATTTCACAATTCATGGTGATTCGTTAGATGCATGCTTAGATAATTTAACTCGTGTGTTGGATAGATGCTTAGAGACGAATCTTGTTCTAAATTGTGTAAAAATATCATTTTATGGTAGAACAGGGTATCGTCCTAGGTCATGTAGTTTCAGCTAAGGGAATAGAAGTGGATAAAGCTAAGATAGAAATTGTTGCTGCCTTACCTTACCCCGCAAGCGTGCGGGAGATTCGTTCTTTTCTTTGTCATGCAGGTTTCTATCGAAGATTTATCAAGGACTTCTCTAAAATAGCTATGTCGTTGTGTAAGTTGCTGCAAAAAGAGGTAGAATTCCAGTTTGACGATGAGTGCAAAGGGGCGTTTGATACATTAAAGACCCTATTGACCTCCACACCGGTGATACAACCACCGAATTGGAATTTACCCTTCGAAATCATGTGTGACGCCAACAACTATGCAGTAGGGGCTGTTTTGGGCCAACGAGTTGACAAAGTTGCACATGCCATCTATTATGCTTCTCGGACATTGAATGCCGCTCAGATTAACTATTCCACAATAGAAAAAGAACTATTATCTGTTGTTTTTGCTTTAGACAAATTTAGATCTTATCTTCTCGGTACTAAAGTCATAGTTTACTCTGACCATGCTGCTCTCAGGTATCTGCTTACAAAGAAGGATTCCAAACCAAGGATCATACGATTGATCCTGCTGCTCCAAGAATTTGACTTGCAAATAAAGGACAAGAAAGGAGCAGATAATTTAGTGGCAGATCACTTGAGCAGGTTGCTTAAAGATGAAGAAGCACTTCCACTGCGAGACTCCTTTCCAGATGAGCATCTATTCTCCGTTGATAAGGCTGCACCCTGGTACGCAAACATTGTTAATTATTTAGTCAGCGCTTATATTCCTAGTGAGTTCTCCAAAATGCAGAAAGAGAAGCTTAAGAGCGATGTGAAATGGTATGTCTGGGATGACCCCTATTTATGGAAATTCTGTGCTGATCAGGTAATTAGAAGATGTGTCCCTAACTCTGAGGTTTCATTCATTTTAACTTTCTGTCATTCTTACGATTGTGGGGGTCATTTTGGACCAAAACGAACAGCTCATAAAATTTTAGAATGTGGTTTCTTTTGGCCTAGTATTTTTAAAGACTCATATCTATTTTGTAAATCATGTGCTAATTGTCAAAAGACCGGAAACATATCCAGTAGGAATCAAATGCCACAAACACCCATTTTGGTTATTGAAATTTTCGATGTTTGGGGCATTGATTTCATGGGGCCATTTCCTGTCTCTTATGGTAATGTTTACATTCTTCTGGCTGTTGACTATGTTTCCAAATGGGTGGAGGCTAAAGCCACCAAGACTGACGATTCTAAAGTTGTTGCAGATTTTGTCAAATCTAACTTATTTGTCAGGTTTGGAACTCTAGAGCTATCATCAGCGATAAAGGAACGCACTTTTGCAATAAGACATTAACAGCACTGTTCAAGAAATACAATGTCATGCATAAAGTTTCAACGGCTTATCATCCGTAAAGCAATGGCCAAGCAGAGGTCTCAAACCGTGAGGTCAAGTCCGTTTTGGAGAAAGTCATTCAGCCTAACAGAAAAGATTGGAGTCTAAAGCTAGAAGATGCATTATGGGCCTATCGCACAGCGTACAAAACTCCTATCGGAATGTCACCATATCGAATCATCTTCGTAAAACCATGTCATCTCCCAGTCGAGCTCGAACATAAGGCTTTCTGGGCCATTAAACGATGTAACTGGAGCATGACTGAAGCTGGCGAACATAGAAAATTACAATTACAAGAGTTAGAAGAACTACGCCATGAAGCTTATGAAAGCTCAAGATTGTACAAGGAAAAGACCAAGGCGTTTCACGATAAGAAAATTTTGCGAAAAACGTTTGTAATTGGTCAAAAGGTTCTTTTGTACAATTCCCGCTTGAAACTGTTTCCAGGAAAGCTGCGTTCTCGGTGGGAAGGGCCCTTTGTGATTGTTCACATTTCCACTCATGGTGCGATAGAGATTAACGACCCACGCACGGGAAGGATATTTAAAGTGAACGGTCATCGGCTTAAACCGTTCTATGAAGGATTTCAAGTGGAGGACGTCGACCTAGTGACATTATTGGATCCCGTTTATCATACTTGAGTAGCAACATGTCGAGCGAACGACATTAACCAAACGCGCTTTTCGGGAGGCAACCCGACTTTAAATTAGTCATTTCATGCGTCTTTCAATTTCTACGTTTGTTAGCTTAGTTCTTTAGGATTTCAAAGTTATTTAGCTTAGGATATATTACGCCATGTTAAACCGTTCTAATCCTTGGGCATTTTCTGTTTCATTATAGGTATGGGTGAGTTACGTTGCAAAAACTCACAGCGGAAACATAAAAGAAAAGTAGAAAATTTTCTGCTACAGAATACACGGCCCCGGCCAGATTTTAGCTCAGAAAACCGTGGCCCCGGCCAGAACCATGCAGCCACATATGGCCCTGGCCGGCTATAAGCCTAGGAATTCCCGGCCCCGGCCAGGAACTCGCAGCCAAATATGGCCCCGGCCGGCTCCTCTCGGTCGACTCTGGCCCCAGCCAGCAATAAGCCCAGGAAAGAACGGCCCCGACCATCTCCTCTCAGCCAATCCTGGCCCCGGCTGGCTCTAAGCCCAGTACAACACGGCCCCGGCCGTGCACGACATAACACAAAAAAAAAAAAACCCAAACGCAATTGGGTTATCCTTTTTAAACCCTTCCCAGCCGAGACCCAAACTACACCTCCCACCCGAGACGTCCTCCCGTTCCATTCCCAGCCGAGACCCACCCCCAGTTACGACCTCTCTCCATCTCTTTCCCCCAGCCGAGCATACCCCAGCCCTAACCCCTTCCAGTCGACTCTCTCTCTCTCCTGGTAACCCATCCCCCCAAGAACCACACCTACACCTCCTAGTCGGCATCATCACTTCTTCCTCACACGCACAACCCTCCCAACCAAGGACACGATTCTGCCACGAAGGGGGTCGATCTCTGTCTTAGCAGGCTTCCAATTTGGGACACGTGAGTCATCCACTACCCATTCCAGGTATTACCTTCCGTTTCCATTCGGGTCTCCGCTTGGTTTTGCTTCTTCTTTGCTTTCTATTTTTGGTTACCCAGTTGGTTTGTGTTGGCCAACTGGAGGAGTTTTGGTGGGAGTTGTATGATCGTGTGGTGTGTCACAGAAGAGCTTATTGATATGCCATTGTTCGCCTTGTGTATGCTCTGGATTTGGGGAAGAAACATAGTGCCCGCCAAGTGTTTGTTGAATTGCCTCATAGACACAACTTGTCCATTTTCCGCTCTTTGGATTGTTCGGTTTGTGCTACACATTCACGGTGGGATATTGAGAGTTAGGGACTTGGTATTTTGTTTGATATGCTACCAAAACGTCAACGAGGTGAAAGTTCCACCCCGTCGACCCGTGCTTATGATAAGAAGAAGTTTGTTAGTGAGGAGGCGGCAGACAAATTTGATCTGTATTTAATGGGTAAAGCTTTAACTCCCGAGCGCGGTCTTCGTCCCGAGGAGCTAGTTGATGGTGATATGGCTCGTATGATAATGGAGCGTGGATGGGATTCGTTCATGGATCAACCGGATCCTGCCGTGATATCCATTGTCAAGGAATTTTATGCGAACGTTGAGGATACGTCGCGGTGTGCTGTTATGATTCGGGGAAAGCTGGTCTCTTTTAGTGGCGCTACGATTAATGCATTTTATAACATAGAGCCGCCCGTCTTTTGCCAATACACGAAGTTTGTTCTTGAGCAGCCGAATTGCGACACGATCATTCGCGATTTGTGCAAACCTGGGACGGTTTGGACCACTAAAGGCCATCAGGGTTCCATGATTTTCCCATTTAATTGTTTGAGCCGTTATGGTAAAATCTGGTATGCATTTATATGTGCCAAGTTGATGCCATCTACGCACCTGAGTGATGTAACGAAAGAACGGGCGGTATTGCTATATGCTATCGTGACAGGAAAACACATAAATGTGGGGGATGTGATCGAGGCGTCGATTAGGAAGAATCTGCGCGGTCCTACTCAAAGTGGTTTGCCGCATCCCTCGCTAATTTGTGGGTTATGTAGGCGAGCAGGCGTTCGATGGGGGTCAGATGAGTCTATACAGCAACCATTGATTTTGTTGGATCATGGCTTGATTGCGCACTATAAAGTCTGGGACGGAGGTGAATCGCATCCCCGTGGTTTAGGTTTTATCATCCACAACGATCCTGTTGCTGCCACTGGTGAACCATCTACTTTTGGCGGTACACGTAAGGCCAAATTCAGCTCTCAGCTCCGAAATTTACAATTGAGGGTCGATAATTGGATGGATCGCTTAGAAAGGCAGAATGCACGACTCGCAGCACGTCAAGCTCATATGTTTGACTCTCAGACTAATTTTAACATGGCTTTGACTGAGATGTTCGCAAGGATGAATCCGACAGCCGATCCAGTCCCTTTTCCTGAGTCACAGCCATTGTCGGTGTACCCGCCTCCTGACGACCGTGATGACCGCTCCAGTCCCTTTTCCGATCCCGATGATTGACCTGTCAGGGGAGTCCTCTTGTTCTTATTTCTTCAGTTCTTTATTTCTTTAACAATGAGGACATTGTCTGCTTTAAGTTTGGGGGTGGATTTAGTCTGCATTTATATAGTAGTTTTAGGAATATTATGATGCATTTGCATATTTTAGGACATTGTTTACTTGGTTTAGCATTTAGAACGAATTAAATTTTAATTAAAAAAATAAAAAAAAATTCAAAAATTCAAAAATCATAAAAAATATTTTTTGTTTTATTTAGTGTTAATTAGTTCGTTGCATGCGTTTAGGATCATATTTCATTGCATAACTTGAGCGGTAATTGATGCATGAAGATTAATGATGGCCAATGATAAAAATTTGATGAATTTTGTAATAATTTTAAGTAAGATGGATAAGGACTGCTAAATTGGATATTCTAACTATTTGCTAGTTTTATTGAACTCGAGACCCTTAACTTTTCATTGCACATTCGATATATTAAATCAGTTAAATTTTGGTTCAATTTGATGGATTAGGTGCTAATTGAAGATAGTGGTGACCTCTATACTGTGTTGGGTCATATGATATAAAGGATGAAATACACAATTGCTTCGATGTCTGTCTTAACTAAAAAAACAAAAATAAATAAAGAAAAGTAGACAGATACGAGCAGATTCTTAGCTAGTCTGTTTTTGTGGCCTCTATTGCTCGAACAAGTAAGCCCTTAGGAGTGTCTCTACACTCAGTGCCCTAAAGCCAATTGGTTTGGGAGTCACTGGTGGAAAGTTCTCTACGTGGGTAATTTTGAAAAGCCTAAGAAAAATGGACATTGCACATGCTAAGTTAATATTACACGAGATGGAGCGTAAAACGCACTCGTAAAATGAAGAAGAAAAAAATGGAAAAAAAATGTGAAGACAAGTGTAGAGAGGGGATTAAAATTCTGAGCTGATATCTTTTATTTGTCACATTAGTTCATGAGTTGTATTAAAATTTTGATTGAATTGATATATTGAATTCACACACACACAAGGGTTAGTAGTGAATGAAATTGGTGATACGTTGGATTTCTGATTATGCATGAATTTGAGATTTTGCTGAATTATTACTTAAGGATCTTTGAGGCTGGATTTTCATGAATTGTGTTGATTTATTGCTTAAGGCATTAGTTGGATCTGCATATGCATTCATGTAGTTAGTATAATTAATGTAGTTGTTTTTCTTGTTGGTATTTTTGCTTAAGGACAAGCAAAGTCTTAAGTTTGGGGGTATTTCATGAGTGTAGTTTATACTTATGAATCGATGTTCTTGAGCTTAATAAATTGCTATCATTGAGTATTTTTATTTGCATTTTACTTGTTTTTATGTTTATATTGCAGAAAATAGCTTTGGAGGGTCAAAACGGTAAAAATGGAGCTTAATGGCAATTTTGTAATTATGAACAGTAACCACGGCCGGGGCCGGCTTTTTACAGTGCAATCCGTGGCCGGGGCCGTGGTCGGCGGAATTAATTTCAAGAGTTCGTGTGTTTCCAGAAGTTGAGCAAAAGAAGGATTGTGATGTTGCTACGAGTTAGGAGTTGTTAGGAGAGTTATTAGAGATATAAATAGAGTAGATTAAGGATGATTTTAAGACAACTTAGAGAGAAAGAGTTCCATTGAAGATTGATTGGCGTTTTTGACTATGTCAGACTAAGTTCTCTATTTTCAGTTCTAAGGGATATTGAATCTTATTTATTATCTATGAATTAATTGAGTTATTAGTATTTCTTCCTTCGTCTGTGGAATTTATTCTTGATGATCTATTAAAATTGCTTAATGATGATTGGTTTGATTAATTTGATAAGGGCCCATTGAATTGATTTGATTATTATCATATGCTAGATTAAGGTATAATATTAAGCAAACAATGTTATATCTGATCATAAGTAGCGAATAGTGGTATTTGATTGTGGTCAAGCTTTTGAATATTGCTATGATATCAAGAAGACAGGTTAAATAGTCTGCGATTGTACGATTATTGCTTGGAATAACCTAATTCCCTAATTCTTAATGCTATTGTCATATTAAATCTAGACTGATAGTTCTAGGTTGTATGATAATTAGGGTCTAGTGGGGGCGATTGTCACATTAGATTTAAAACCTAAGGGGAATTTCGGGTAACGCGGACCGTGGTTACCTAGGGTTATTAATTTCATTGAAGGAAAGGTATTAATTAACTTGATTATATCATAGTTATGAAAAGATGATACTGAACTGAAGGACTGAAGTTTGCAAATCATTGGATATCTTAATTTATACTTCTTGTTTTCTAGTAGAATCATAGTTACAAAAATCCCCTTTTTATTATTACTTGTTATTTACTGTTAGAAACATCTGGATAAATTATAAAATACAATTCCCGTGAGTTCGACTCTTGTTTGCCATTATACCAATTTTGGATTGATAGAGTGAAAGTAAGGAATAATTTTGGAGTGATAACGACAGCTACCAATGCTCCACCTTGACACGTTGACAAGTTAAACACCTCGAGATAAATTCTACGATATCCCTCTTCATATTGTTTCACCAAAATGTATGTTGAAGGTCACGATACATTTTGGTATTACCAGGGTAGATTACAAATAATGTGTTGTGTGCCTCCATCATGATTTTATGCTTCAATTCAGGGTTGTTAGGAACACAAAGTTTAGAGTTGACTCGAAGTATCTATTTCTCGTCGTATCGCGCTTTCGGAATAGTACCTTCTTATACTTTCATCATCATGCTCACCAGTTCTGGATCAATAGCTTGAACAGCTTTAATTCTATCGATTAAAGCTGGTTCTAATTGTATATGCATCATCCTCACGTGGGTCTCTAGTGTTTTTATCTCTATCTTCATCTTTTGTAAAATCATACAAAATGCGCCTTTGTGTTGTCAGTATTGTATTCGTACTCGCATATGATCTTCTACTCAATTCATCAGCTACAGTGTTCGCCTTTCTCGGGTGATACTGAATGGTGTGATCATAATCTTTCAACAGCCTAAGCCAATATCTTTGTCACATGTTGAGTTTCTTCTAAGTGAAGAAATACTTAAAGCTTTTATGATCTATTAAGATATGCACTTTCTTCTTGTACAAGTAGTGTCTCCAAATCTTTAATGTGAAAACGACTGCTGCCAACTCTAGATTAGGAGTAGGTTAGTTCTTCTCATAATCCTTGAGTTGTCAAGAGGCATAAGCTATAACTTTTTCATGTTGCATAAGAATGCTAGACCTCTCTGAAAGTAGTATGCCCTCAAGCCAATCACATTTGATGTGATAAGCATATACTTTGTAATCTTGTTCATTTATTAATAAAAGTATCAAGGCATTTCTTTATTCATGATTAATTACTTGAGTTAATCAAATGGATAAACCCATAGTTTTCGAGCAATGCTTTTAGAACCATGATGAGGATCATGCTAATGAGATCTAAATTCAAGATAGCTCAAAACTAAAATTGTTCCTAATCGTTGGATCACTAAAAAGGGGAATAGTAGATCCGGATAGATTGGTACATACTATGCTTGCTCTTATGAAGAGGATGATTGATCTCATAATCATTTGTGTAGAGACACTAAAGCAAGTATGTAGGTGCTTATTAGAGAATAAGTTCACTGAACGTGACTCGCTCAAGGAATACCTAATGGAGTTTTACTCGTCTGTCAATAGGAGTTCCTTATGTGATAGTCGTACAAGTGATCCTTAGACTTGAGATCATCTTAGTATCTTGTGTGTACTAAATTATACTTTGACATATTCCTTAAGACCTATTGGTATATCAAATGATGTGCTTGGGTATAATAAGGTACACATGGAGATAGATGAATGGTCAACAAATGATCTACCACTTCCAGTAAAGGGAGAGAATGTCCTATGCGATTCAATAAGTGACAACTCAGAAATCCCTGGCCAGGGTTGAATGGAATAAGAAAGGAGTTTCTAATTTACATTAACTAGAGTTGTGTATTTGTGAATTGAAATGCATATAATCAAATAAATAAGACTTGGCAGAAATTCCGTGTCTTATATTTGATTGGGACATTGTGTGGTAGAAGGATTGAATTGTACGGTAACTATTTACTGAAAGGTTCTTTTACGATTAAATGTTGAAATCTATATTATCTGGAAAGTCGACTAATCGCTAAGGGGGCTTACCCTTATTGTGGAATAATTATTTATTCTGAATTAAAGAGTTAATTCGTAATAAATGAATTAGAATTGTTCTAATTTATTTATTATACAACCGGTTTAATATGGAGAACCTAAAGGGTCACACCGCAAAAGAGTAATATTTATTTTAGAAGTGGATGACATAATTGTAATAATAAATTAAGTATGTTTAATTTATACTATGGTGATAGAATAAATTAAATAGCTTAATATTTAGAATTTAGTATTTTAGAAATACTAATTATAAATTAATAAGAGGAGTCTTATTATTATTATTATTATTACTATTATTATTATTACTACTAGTATTATTATTTAGTTCCTAAATGGTTTAGGAATTAATTAATAAGTAGTAATATTATTATTAAATAATTAAGTTCCTAAATAGTTTTGGAATTATAATTATAATAATAATTAATTAAGTTACTAAATGGTTTAGTAATTAATTAATAAGAAGTACTCCCATTATTAAATAATTAAGTTCCTAAATGGTTTAGGAATTGTAATTAATTAATTTAGTTCCTAATTAAATTAGGAATCAAATTAAAACCCTAATCCTAAATAGTTTAGGAGGGTTGACTAGATCTATAAATAAGAGGAGTCTTATCATAGATCAAGGTTACACACTCTTTCATTAGAAGATGGAGAGTACTCCATAATTCTCTAGATCTAAGAGTTAGAGAGAGAGAGAGAATTAGGGCTAGCCACCCATGGTTTGGAGAAACCAAGATCCACTCCTTTAATTCATAGATCTCTTGGTGGATCACCTCTAGAGGCTCAACACTTGGGGAGCTAACATTGATCCGTGGAATCTAATCGGTGAATTTGAAGAAGAACGTGAAGGACTAAAGGGAGATGAACTTGTACCCGTGGAAGCTTGGTTCTACAAAGGTATAAATTCTTTTATCCTTCCTCAATTAATAATAGTCGCATAAGAAAGATCCGGGTTATTGGTTTGTACAAAAAAATTTTAAAATCTGATTTTCTTGCTTCCGTTGCGCTTATATAATTTGATTATATGTATGCCATAATTTTTGCAAACCAACAATGGCATCAAGAGCCAAACTTATGCGAATTATTAATTGTTTTAATTTCATATATATATGGGTATGTGTTTAGAACAATTTATTGGGCATAATTTGTTGTATAGAATCATGGGTTTTGAAAATAAATTGCAAAAATCGGGTTTTAAAAATAAAAAAAAAAATTTATTATTCTCATATGCTACAGTGCTGCTACAGTACGCGCGGAGACGACTGGCGCTCATGGCGCGAACCCGGGCGCTGGGCGCGCAAGGCGCGGAAAGGCTCGGGCGCGCACGGCGCGGGGGCCGACCGAGGCGTGGCGCGCGTGGCGCGGTTCCTGGTTGTGCGCGCAATGCGCGGGTGCTACCGAGCGCGCGCAATGCGCGGTAAAGGCGCGGTGGCAATTCCGTAAATAATGCAACTTCTGGATTTTTAATTATTTTTTGTATTTTTAAGCAGATTTTTAAAATTAAAAAAATAAAAGGTTTATTTTGGGTTATTTTAAAAATCCAAAAATTACAAAAATATATTAAAAATAAATAGTTTATTTTTTTACATGATTTTATAATTATAATAAAAAGTTTATTTTAATTATGAAATTAGATTTCATGCAACTTTAATTGCCCATTAAATGATACCAATACATATATGGAATGATTTATTTAATTCATGAGATGAATATTATTTATTAATATATATGTTGATATATATGATAATAAATTAGATTGATTATGGACTATTGACCAATGTGATTGGATTTAATTTTAATTAAATGCATGAATGAATGAGTTTTAATAAATGGGGTCTGCGTACCTCGTCTTTCTAATTTTTCTTATGTATAATTCTATCTCCCTCCTATGTACTTCCCCTTGACTGTTGATCAAGGTTTCTATTTATTGTAAATAATTTGTAATAAGATTAGTTAGAATTATTTTGAAGAATTGGAGCAAAGAAGCAAGGAGCGCATGAAGACTCGTTTGTAATGGAGCCCGAATTTAAATGTAATAGTTACATTTAATTGAATTTATTCTTGCACCCTAGGTTTGACCATTTGGTTTATTTGGTGGCTCGAATAAACCAAACTAGAATAAAAGTCCATAATCAATCCAAGTAGAATATAACATTCTATATGTGCATGCTTATTTATATATATTATATATTATCAAATATGCTTCGCATGTTAATTAATATGACGCGTATTTTATATATATATATATATGTGCATGTGCGCTAAACAAGATGAGAGAATTAATATTAATAAACCACTCATGATGTAGAATAAATATTATTTATAAAATGAATTAAAATGTTTAATTCATGAATTAAAGGAGTTTAATTCAATTAAATAAAATTAGAATTGTTCTAATTTATTTATTCTACTACTCATAATATTAAGTTGTAACGTTCAAAGATATTTATTAAAAATATCGAACGTCGCCTTCTAGCATGGTAAAACGATAGAGTATCAAATAATCATTATAAGTTTGTTGTGTCACACAAGGCTTATATTAATTTTTTGAGATGTTGTTTTATCACATTTGATGTTTATAAAAAGAATTGAACATTACTGTTTTGTTGTGTCACACAAGGACGGTCTTTTTCTCTTCTAATATAAGAAAATGCTAGGTTGGACTTAACTTGGATAATTTTGATTTGGATGTGTCACACATGATCATAATAATCTAAGAGGCAAAATAAAAGGAGTTACATATTGATGTAATTGACAAGAGTTGTCTACCTATTTATTTATATATCGTTTGTTGTGTCACACAAGGCTATATACATTTGAAATAGGATCCTTATTCTCACTAGCAAATTTTTAATTAGATTTGCCGAACTATATAAGGAGGGTAATATAGTTTGATGAAAATAGTGGGAGACACCATTTTAAATAAAGACCTAATTTATTTTGGTAATTAAATAAAATGAATGCATGTTAATGTTGTTATTAATTCACTTAAAGAATATTGTTATGTTTAATTCACTAACACTGCATAGTATAATGTATGCTAACAATTAATCGAACCGAATTGTTCGGATTGATTAAACAAATTTGAGAATAGTTCTCAATGCTGAAAAGCTAGCAAATGTCCTTAATTTGCCTATTCCTACAAACGTTGTAGACTAAGCCTCTGAGGAAGAGATTGCTATTTTAAATGGCAAGATGATGCAAAGGTGGCTCAATGCATCATGCTCACATCCATAAGTATCGAGTTACAGCGTCAACACGAGAAAAATGGATGCACCTACTATATTGCTGCACATTCAATAGTTGTATGGTGAGCAAAATAGGTCAACTAGATATAAGATATCTAAGGAGCTCTTTCGATCTATAATAACCAATGGCACTACAGTAAAAGACACATGTCCTAAAGATGATCAATTGGATTGATCAATTAGGACAACCAGTTTTGTTAAGGATGGAGAGTTGAGTCAAGATTCGATCTTGCAGTCACTCACTGACTCTAATTCACAATATGTTGTGAACTTCAAACATTATTAAGCTAGAAGTCATTTAACTGATTTGCTTAAATATGTTGAAGACTGTTGAGAGTCATTTTTCTTCCTAGAAAAACAAAGTCTTACTCGTAGATGAATCTTCTAAGCGGAGGAAGAGGGCCAAAGGTATTTCTGAGGAGTCAGAAAGAGTAGAAGGCAAAAGAAAGGCTAAACAAAGGACATAAATAAAAGTGATCCCGAGGGCAAAGAAGTTTGCTTTCATTGCGATAAGTTGGGACACTGGAAGAACAACTGCAAGAGAGTTGTAGTAGTTAAATAGAAGAAGTTGAGTGAAACTTCAGCTACAGATATAGATTTGTTCATAATGAAATAGAATTTTCTATTAGTCAAGTTTCTACTTTGGTATTAGATACCGGCTGGTGGTCTCACATATGCAAGCCGTTGCAGAGACTAAGCAGAAGTAGAAAGCTAAACAAATGATAAGTAATCTTGTGCTGGGAAATGAAGCAAAGGTTGCTGCATTAGCCATGGGAACTTATAGTTTAGCATCGCCTACAGGCAAGCCTATTAAGTTAGTAAGTTGTTACTAGGTTCCAGTTATTAGAAACATTATTTTAGTTCCATGTGATGACAAGGAAGGGTTTTTGACATTATAATAATGAGCAATCGTTGTTCTGTTTATAATGATAATGTTTTATTTAGAACTGGTTGATTACTTAATAGATTTTGTATACTTGACTTATATGAAAAATATTCCAATTTGAACAAACTAAAATCAAAAAGATGATATGAATCATACCTTCATGCAATGCTGTTAACTCGGTCACGTTAATGAAACAAGACTAAACAAGTTGTATAAAGATAAGCTTTTAAAGTTTTTTGATTATGAATCAAATACAACTTGTGAATCTTGTATCATGGATAATATGACTAAATCTCCATTTAGTGGACATGGAGAGCGAGTTGCAGAGTTGTTAGAGATGGTACACATAGTCGTGTGTGGGACCTATGACAATAAATACAAGATGAGGGTATTAATTCATTACTTTCACTAATGATTCTAGATTTTGATATATGTATTTGATGAAATACAAATCCAAATCGTTTGAAACGTTCAAAGAATTCAAAAGTGAAGTATAGAAACTAAATGCCAAAAGTATTAAAGTTCTTCGATTAGATCGAGAAGGGAATACTTAAAGCAGTAAGTTTCTAGATCATCTTAAGCGAAATGGTATTCTCACAATGGATATGGTGATGATCCATAATGAGTATTACCGATCTTCCAGTATCCTTATAGGGTTATGCTCTAGAAACGATCGCATATCTACTAAATAAGATACCTTCAAATTCCGTCCCTAAGACTTCATATGAGTCATGGATAAGGAGGAAACCAAATCTTAAGCATGTTAAGATTTGAATTGTTCAGCTTATGTCAAAAGGTTTGACAAAGATAAGCTAGGGACATGATCTAATAAGTGTAAACTTGTGGGATATCCTAAAGAAAGTTTAGGGTATCACTTCTATAATCCGACTAACTAAAAGGTGTTTGTTGAAACACGCTCCCTTATAAGAAAAAGAAGTTTTTCCTTAAAGGGTTAGTGGGAGTAAAATAGATCTTGAATAAGTTCAAGAACCACAAAACACTACAGATAAAATGAAGGAATCTGTACAAGTAGATAAACCTATTGTACCACAACTAAGTCGTAAATCTGGTTTAGTACCGAAGATACCTGAATGGTATAAATTCATCATAGATGATGATGATAAGGTACGCATCATAGTGGATGATGATCCAGATATATACGATGAGGTATGAGTATTAGATACTCAAGAGAAATGGTCGATGACCATAAAATCCGAAATGGGTCTTTAGAGAAAGACTAAAGCAGATGGCTAGGTGGAGACCTATAAGACCTAACTAGTGGTAAAAAGATTTCAAACAAGGTCAATGAGTTGACTAAGATGAAATTTTTCACTAGTGAAAATGCATATATCCATTCGGATTTTACTTGCAGTAACAGCTTACTATACAAAAGGATGTATGTATGATACAACCAAAAGGATTTGTCTCCATAATGATGGAGCAAATCAAGTATGTAAGTTACAACGATCCAATTATGAATTGAAGCAAGTTTCTCGAAGATGGAACATCCGTTTTGATGAGACAATCAAAAGAGTTTGATTTTATCAAAGACAAGGATGAACTAAGTATGTACAAAGGTTAGTGGGAGCACTGTGACATTCCTAGTATTATATGTTGATATAATATCAATAAGGAATGACACACTGATGCTATAATCAGTAAAGATGTGGTTGTCTAAAACTTCTCCATTAAGGACTTGGGAGAAGCGTCCTAACATTCTATTTAGGATAAAGTTCTATAGAGATAGATCATAAAGGATGTTCGGCTTAACCCAAGGGCCGTACATTGATTCGTTGAAATGTACTAGACTTGATATTGCTTATGTATAATAAGCAGATATCAGTTCAATTTTGGAGAAGAATATTAGAAAAGAGTTTCTAGTGATGGGCCTGATATAAAACTAGAGGGTTTAACAAACTCAAGTTTGTTCAGACTAACCAAGATAACAACATATCCGTTTCAGGTAATATGATTACCGTGAACGGTGCTGCAGTGAGTTGGAAAAGTTCCAAACAGCAAATAGTTGCTGATTTAGTGACAAAGACATAGTAAATAACTATAAGTGAAGCTGCAAAGATGATTGTTTGGTTAAACAAGTTCATTACAGAACTTATAATGGTTCCTAACATTAAAGGAGTTTAATTCGCCAAGGAACCTAGGTCTCATCTGAAATCCAAACATGTGTTGTGGCACTTTTATATGATTAGATAAATCATTGAAAAGGAGACGACACCATAAAGATGGTAGACTCTTAGAACAGCATTACAGATCCATTAACTAAAGCATTTACTAAGCAATTTGTACGCCACTTAGAGAAGAATGGTATGGGGATACCAAAGGGCGATTGGCTTTAGTGCAAGTGGGAGATTGAAAGTAGTATGCCCTCAAGCCAATCACATTTGATGTGATAAGCATATACTTTGTAATCTTGTTCATTTATTAATAAAAGTATCAAGGCATTTCTTTATTCATGATTAATTACTTGAGTTAATCAAATGGATAAACCCATAGTTTTCGAGCAATGCTTTTAGAACCATGATGAGGATCATGCTAATGAGATCTAAATTCAAGATAGCCCAAAACTAAAATTGTTCCTAATCGTTGGATCACTAAAAAAGGGATTAGTAGATCCGGATAGATTGGTACATACTATGCTTGCTCTTATGAAGAGGATGATTGATCTCATAATCATTTGTGTAGAGACACTAAAGCAAGTATGTAGGTGCTTATTAGAGAATAAGTTCACTGAACGTGACTCACTCAAGGAATACCTAATGGAGTTTTACTCGTCTGTCAATAGGAGTTCCTTATGTGATAGTCGTACAAGTGATCCTTAAACTTGAGATCATCTTAGTATCTTGTGTGTACTAAGTTATACTTTGACATATTCTTTAAGACCTATTGGTATATCAAAGGATGTGCTTGGGTATAATAAGGTACACATGGAGATAGATGAATGGTCAACAAAGGATCTACCACTTCCAGTAAAGGGAGAGAATGTCCTATGCGATTCAATAAGTGACAACTCAGAAATCCCTGGCCAGGGTTGAATGGAATAAGAAAGGAGTTTCTAATTTACATTAACTAGAGTTGTGTATTTGTTAATTGAAATGCATATAATCAAATAAATAAGACTTGGCAGAAATTCCGTGTCTTATATTTGATTGGGACATTGTGTGGTAGAAGGATTGAATTGTACGGTAACTATTTACTGAAAGGTTCTTTTACGATTAAATGTTGAAATCTATATTATCTGGAAAGTCGACTAATCGCTAAGGGGGCTTACCCTTATTGTGGAGTAATTATTTATTCTGAATTAAAGAGTTAATTCGTAATAAATGAATTAGAATTGTTCTAATTTATTTATTATACAACCGGTTTAATATGGAGAACCTAAAGGGTCACACCGCAAAAGAGTAATATTTATTTTAGAAGTGGATGACATAATTGTAATAATAAATTAAGTATGTTTAATTTATACTATGGTGATAGAATAAATTAAATAGCTTAATATTTAGAATTTAGTATTTTAGAAATACTAATTATAAATTAATAAGAGGAGTCTTATTATTATTATTATTAATACTATTATTATTATTACTACTAGTATTATTATTTAGTTCCTAAATGGTTTAGGAATTAATTAATAAGTAGTAATATTATTATTAAATAATTAAGTTCCTAAATAGTTTTGGAATTATAATAATAATAATAATTAATTAAGTTACTAAATGGTTTAGTAATTAATTAATAAGAAGTACTCTCATTATTAAATAATTAAGTTCCTAAATGGTTTAGGAATTGTAATTAATTAATTTAGTTCCTAATTAAATTAGGAATCAAATTAAAACCCTAATCCTAAATAGTTTAGGAGGGTTGACTAGATCTATAAATAAGAGGAGTCTTATCATAGATCAAGGTTACACACTCTTTCATTAGAAGAGGGAGAGTACTCCATAATTCTCTAGATCTAAGAGTTAGAGAGAGAGAGAGAATTAGGGCTAGCCACCCATGGTTTGGAGAAACCAAGATCCACTCCTTTAATTCATAGATCTCTTGGTGGATCACCTCTAGAGGCTCAACACTTGGGGAGCTAACATTGATCCGTGGAATCTAATCGGTGAATTTGAAGAAGAACGTGAAGGACTAAAGGGAGATGAACTTGTACCCGTGGAAGCTTGGTTCTACAAAGGTATAAATTCTTTTATCCTTCCTCAATTAATAATGGTCGCATAAGAAAGATCCGGGTTATTGGTTTGTACAAAAAAAATTTAAAATCTGATTTTCTTGCTTCCGTTGCGCTTATATAATTTGATTATATGTATGCCATAATTTTTGCAAACCAACACTCTCCTGAAGCATCGCTATAGATGACAAATTCTATCCTGATGGTATGGTTAGAACAGGAGCTAAAACAAGTTTCTTCTTAAGTTCTTGAAAACATTTCTCACATTCCTCGTTCCATACAAATTTTGTGCTTTTCCAAGTCAATTGAGTTAATGGAGTGACGATTTGAGAGAATCCTTTTACGAATTTTCGATAATAACCAACTAGGCCTGGAAATCTTGGTACTTCGGTTACTATCTTGGGTTTCTCCCAATTTAGTATTACTTCAATCTTCATAGGGTCAATCGATATCCCTTGATTAGAAATCACATGCTCAAGAAAAGTTACTTCTTTAAGCCAGAACTCACACTTCTTCAACTTGGCATACAACTTGTTCTCACGTAACTTTTGGAATATCAATCTCAGGTTTTATTCATGATCCTCACGACTCTTGGAGTATATGAGGATGTCATCAATAAAGATAACCACAAAATAATCAAAATATTCCTTGAATATATGGTTCATCATGTCCATAAAAGCTGCAAAAGCACTGGTTAGTCTAAAAGGCATGACTAAGAAGTCATAATACACATAAAGAGTTTTGAAAGCAGTCTTTGAAATGTCCACAGTTTTAACCTTTAACTGATGATATCCAGAATAGAGATCAATCTTCTAGAAATATTGAGCACCTTACAATTGATCTAACATGTCATCAATATGAGGTAAAGAGTACCTATTTTTTATGGTGACATGGTTCAACTCTCGGTAGTCAATGCACAATATCATACTTCTGTCCTTCTTCTTTACGAAAAGAATAAGAGAACCCCAAGACGATGCACTCAGACGTATGAAATCAGTATCCAATAATTTTTGTAGTTGGATTTTTAACTATTAAAGTTCAATGGGAGCCATTTGGTATAAGGCTTTGGAAATAGGCTTAGTACCGAGTTCAAGATCAATATATAATTCAATTTTGCGGGTTGGGGGTAAGCCAAAAAGTTTCTGGGGAAAACATCATAAAACTCATTAACAGTGGGAATATCATTCAAGTTTAATGTGTTTGTTGTTCAAATCAGTGACGTGAGCTAAAAAAACTTGACATTCTATTTTTTAATAAACTAATGGCTTTATGGCTAGAAATAACAACTATAGATTTCAATGGTTTAGTTGCTTGGATTTGCATGACAGGTTGATTAGGAATATGAAAACTAATAATCTTATGAAAACAATCAATTTTAGCATGGTAGTCAACCAATTAATTCCTAAAATCACATCAAATTCATGCATTTCCAAAGAAATAAGGTCAACGGGTTGATTTGAATTAAGCAAGATTTATATATAGTAGATGTAATGACTATTTCTCCTAATAGGGTTTCAACTGATAAGTCAAAGTCTAAGTTTTCAGGGATCAAGTTTAAACGTTGAGCACCTGCAGGTGAGATAAAAGAGTGGGTAAAGCCAATATCTAGCAGGGCATAAACTTCACAAGAGTTTATGAGTAGCTTACCAGTTAACACCTCGATTGGATTCCTGATCAGCCAAACTATTACCAGTAAATCGGGTCCTGAATACTTCTTCTGAATCTTCACGTAGTTCAACTATGGGAATACCACTAAATAGTTTTCTAACGAACTGTTTCTCGGATTCATTAACTTCATCAGTAGTAGTGTACCAATGATTTCCAATAAAATAGTATTTTCGATAAACTATAGTTTTAATGATGAGGGCTAACTTAACTTGAATTCCTCTAAATTGCAACGCCCAAAAATAATAGAAACATCATTTATAAATAATCTTGAAAATCATAGCTGAAACATCATAAATCCCAAAGATTGATTTGAAAAGTCCATATATTCTTATCATTTATTATTAAGCATAACAAGGTGATATGATCTTCCTAATTAGTGAGCAGATTAAAGGCAATACTTTTTGCAAGTTCATGACATCCTTTAATTGCATCTAAGAACGGATCTGGAAGGACTGTAGTAGAGTATTCACCTTTTTCTTTTCTGAATAGAACACAAATAGATTTTTCTTTAAGCAAATGATTCAATTTTAAGTTTGTAGGAGGATTATTCGTAACCTCCTGATTCTCAGCCACATTTACCTCGGACATTAGATAGTTCACTCCCTAATTTTTAGATACCATTCTTAACTGCAGTCATAAAATAAAGATTAGTTAAACAAACTGACTCATCACTTCTTGTTTTCATATCCAAATCGACTGATTAGATAACAAAAATTAATTTAGGTAGAACATAGTAGTGATTGATTTTATTCTTCTCTCCCCTCCTAGTTCTAACCCTAGATCTCCATTAAAGACCATATCCCTAAGCACTGATACCAACTGTGACGCCCCCAAATTCGAACCTACATAACTCAAACTTAAGTTGTCAAAATACACAACAACTATTACAATACAGTATAATATATAACAATATAATACTCAATAATACACAATTAAGTGTTCACTATTATTGCCACACTATTTTACAACAAGTAAAGACTACTACAACTATCATTCGAATCTTCACTCAATTCCCCGGCTAGACCTATCTACTCTCTCATCTCCTGTTGAAGAACAATGGAATAAAAAAAGAAAAGGTGAGCTCAAATAGCCCAGTAAAAAATATCATGACTAAGATAATAATGAATAAATTATCAATAGTCTTCAATAGTGATGAGTTCTTGATAGAATAAAATAGACAATAAATTTTAGATCAACAACTGTAGCGAAATGATAGAATATAATAGACAATAAGTTTTCAACAAATATCTGCAGCGGAATAAATAATTCATTAGAAGAATCATGTAGACTATGATGTCTACTAACTTCTCTTTTTGAGAAAAAATATCAACAACTTTTATCATCTGAAACACCACTGGTCATGATCATGCCAAACAACAGTTCTTCTTTACCCCATGCCAAAGAGAACTTTCACCACGTACCTTAAAATACATTTAATAATAGGATAAATAATAGACACTATAAGTTTATAAATTTTACTTTGTTCATAGTCAAAGAATATCCAAATTTTAAACATGATGTAGAGTCAAATTCAAAAATGATATTCAAGGTCCATAGTTCAAAAATAACGGTTAAAGTTCAATAGAAAGGTTCAAGTAAATAGGAAGGTTTAAGCGAAATAATATTAAATGAAGCGCAAACTATTAAGGAACATATAATCATTTCAAAAAATTTACCGAAAAATACTTACCATAGTACGTTTAAGAGTATAAATGAAAATGATATCCCTTACCTTATAACGTGAAAGAAGACTGCTTTAAATATAGTGGATCAACCAATATATTTATAATATAATTAGTAACTACCATATATAAATTTCATGGTGTACAATAACTCGTATACTATGAAATTATCAAAAGTGTTTATATAATATAAATTTGTATAGTGTAAAAAGTAAATTATAATAACTTCAAAATAGTTTTTGAAATAATATTTCAAAATAAAATATTTCAAATGAAACTTTTCAAAATAAATCTTCTAAAGGATGAGTTTTATAAAAAAAAATAAAAAATTGTGAATACTGTGTAAAGTTAGTATTTGTGTAAATATTACTCTTTAAAGAAAGGACTCACTTGAGAAATTCTTGCAGCCCTTTTAGCTTTACCAAAATTTTAGAGTAACCTTACTACACTCAAAGTATACTCATAATATATCAGTAGGAGAAAGAATTGTGTGTGCTTAGTTGCTCAACCGAGCAACCTATTTATAGGGGAACAAAACTACGCAGAGTTTGACAAATTTGGTAGGAGGTGCACACTTAGTTTGAAAAAGTGTGTATGTGGTGCTTAACTTTAAAATAGGGAATGTGATTACGCGCAACTTTCTGAAAAAATTTCCATAAAAAATATAACTTTATATTATAATATTTCATAATAAAACAAATAACTTTATATATTATATTATAATAAAATAAATAACTTTATATATTATGTTATAATAAAACAAATAACTTTACCAGATAATTTAACAGCTAAAAGTGATAGCACCGTTAACCATTTTTATTTAAAAAGGTTATTTCTATTGTTTTCTAGCTTGGTGTAAGAGTAGCTTATGTGGGAGATTGGGAAAGATGGTGGAGTTATATACTTATAACTTTTATGTGTATACATTTTTACTAGGTAACCCTTCAATATACTCACACTCCTTACATTTTATTAGTCTTAATTTTACCTAAGTGTGGAGAGAAAACTGAGAGAGAAAAGATAGCAAAAAAGAATGTGAGCTTGAGAAGAAAAAAGGAAAAGCAAAACCTTAAGAGAGAAAGAAGAACATCATCTAGGCAATAAGGTGGATCATCCAAGCCTAGCTTCATTCTTAGAAAGAAAAAAGAAAACCATTAGAAGGTTTAAAAGTTCTCTAAAATCCTAGTTTATCAATTTGTTTATGGTATGTTATAAATCATGTTTTGTAGGAGAACTTATGTGCGGTGGATCATGGTGGATTCAAGGTATAAGGATGGTGTGTTGTTGTTTTGATGTGTTTATGTATGATTGATAGCATGATGGTGGGTTTATGTTGTCAAAAACAAGTTTTCGATAAAACTCTAGTTGGTTGTTTTGAAACCCTATGTGTGATGGAAATGTTTTATTAAAGAAAAACCTAGTTTGGTTGCATATGTTGAAGATGTATATGTATATAATATAGATCTACAACATATGGTAATCACCTATTTTTTTATAAGATGAAAAAGGAGCATAACAAGTTCATGATAACTTTTAAAATAAACTATTTATGGTTTTCAATAAAAACCCTAGTTTTGTGATTTATGTTTTTTCAAATCAAAAACCTAGTTTCAGTTATGTGCTCTATAGATCTATAAGTCAAGAAAAATTATCTATGTTAATATGTTTGAGAAAGGAGCCTAAGTGAGCTCAAGGCAAAGTTTGGTTTTAAAACTTTGTGAAAACCCTAAAATGAAAGTGTTTTAAACTTTGATAATCAAGGTGGTCACTTAATCGTCGATCTTGTCAAATCTATGTGTTTATGCGAGTTATGAGTCTTATTTGAAGATTATGTAAATTAGTTGGTAAAACGTATTTTTTAAAAACTCGTAACGATAGATAGAACGTAAAAACGCGTTTTCGAAAAAGTAAATAAAATAAACACTAACTGTTAATGTTAATGTTTGGGATGTGTAAAGTATTGAAAATGGTAACACATGCCTATAAGAGGTTAAGTGTTAAGAAAATTATAAGTTAAAATGAAACAAAAAGTTTATGGTAAAATGGCGCGGGGCGCCCCGCCTTTGTTAAAAATTGGCGCGGGGTGCACTAGGTGAAAATTTCAAATTCTACATACCTGGTGCGGGGCACGACAGGTTGAATTGGCAGACCGGGTCGATTCGGGTCGGGTCAACCCAAATTGGGTCGGGTTATGTCGAATCAGATCGGATCCATGTTTAATCGAATCGGTGTAAAAGGATTGGTCGAGTCGGGCCGAACCGGGCCAGGTTTTCAAAAATAAAAGTTTATTTTATGAATCTCGATTGCTATGGGTAGATTCATATGTCCTCTCAGATATGGACGGATATGTAAAGAAGGTTATGTGCTTAGTTAAACTAATAAATAGGTCCGTACATGACTAATTGGTAAACAAGTTATTAAATGTAGGATGACCAAAGGACGATAATACTTAATTAGTGTTAATCGACGAAAGAGGCAAGTATTCTAACCAAGCTTGTTTTAAATTTATAATTTATAAATGTATGCCATGTTTGCACGCAAGCACTTTGAAAATAATGTTCAACTATTAAGCTATTTTTAAGAAGTTAAAGTTTGTTATGCATGAACTATTTTACAAAGCATGTCTATGCCATTTGTATCAGCTAGACCATTGAGATATGTTACTGAATTCTTAATAATTCTTTAAAGCTAATACAATTCAAATTGTTGGTGCAGAATCCTATGCTAAAAGTTGAGAATGAACAACCCTCACAGTAGGGCAAACTAAAAGCCATATAATCGAACATTATGAATTCGATTGACTTTTAATTTAGATGTTTATGTTGTGCACAATATAGGGTATAATAGGCTGGTGCCCTAAAGTACACATCATAGTGTAATGTGGTCTTACGACTACCAGGCATTATCAGTCCTTGTGATTGGTACTGTTCTTAATGATTTCTTGATCTTTTGACCATATGTATGATATTGATTTTAAAATCTAAAAAAATGTAATTTTTATTATTCAAATCTCTTCGCAATTATTGAACAATTGTTGAAGGCTATTCGAAAATATTTTTACTCATTAGATATTATGTTCTTAAATTATATTATACATGTTAAGCGACTTAATTACTTACTCTTGCTTAAACATAATATTTCAGCTATGCCAGAGAAAGCCAGTAGATCTGGTAAAGATAAACGAAAAGAAAAAGTAATCGAGTTGACGTTGTTTTAATTATGTTAACTTTTGTTTTAAATAGTAATGTTTAATAAGACTTAACATTATTATATCTTTTGATGCTGTAATTCTTAAAAGTTATAGTAACTTAGGATTAGAGTAAACCTTTTGTATTAAGGATAATTTATTTAAATTATGTCTTAAGATAATGAATGATGATATATAGGTATGTTTATGTACTACCGTGAGCACCAAACTAGTGGTTCAAGGGACCTGAATTTAAGGGCGTCATAGGTTGGTATCAGAGCTGATAGGTTATAAACCTTAAGTGGAGAAAAACCTTAAAAATATGACCCTAAGAAAGCTAGAAAGACTTACTTAGAGTGTTAAGGGATTAATTATGGAAATTCATCATTAATAAAAGTTTGTAAAAAAATGTGATATTTGAGAATATAAAATGTTGTTAAAAATAACTAATTAAGTCGTTAATGTGATTTTGTAGGATGCCAGAACTTGGGAAATTCAGTTAGGAACAAGAGGAAGAACCTCGAGATATACATGTAGTATACGACGAGCTAAATACAATTGAGCCGATATCGACAATTACAGTTGAGGGTAGAGAGTTTGAGCCCGAGATGGATCCCGAGGCAGAAGATGAAGGGATGAGCTAGAGGGGTTCTCTGATGGACCAATAAAGGATGAGGAACTAGAAGGGTATAATGAGATAGATTGGGCAGCTGGTCTACTATATCATAATTTTGAGTTCGTGGATCAGATTCATGAGTTAGAGGAAGAGAAACATGAGCAGGAGTCTTTAGTGGTCCTTTACGAGACATTGGTGACCCATACAGTAACTATGAACGTGAAGCTTTAGGACATGCTTCACGAAGCTGAGCATAAGCTAGAGGAAGTGAAAGAAGAGAAAAAGACCTTTTGAGCTTACTGGGAGGAGAAGGTTAGGGATAAGATCTTGTTGGATATCTAGTGGAACAAAGTAATAGATAAGATTAATGATCAGGAACAAGAAATAAGGGCTAGGAAAGCTAAGATAGATCAAATGAGTTATGCATTTTGAAATGCCTTTGGGAGGTGATAGGATTGAGTGTATAACTACACCGAAGAGGAGGGTCATACTCACAAGACGTTGGGCCAAAAAAGGATGATCGGGATGGGAGATGAGGAGTATCATAAAGCCAAAAAGTGTGGCATACTCCATTAATTGATTATATAATAGATATATAT
Source organism: Hedera helix (assembly GCA_947179155.2). NCBI lineage: Eukaryota > Viridiplantae > Streptophyta > Magnoliopsida > Apiales > Araliaceae > Hedera > Hedera helix. Next base: position 21,304,927 of record OX359275.1, on the reverse strand, counting down.
CTAGTAAGTTTATATATATCTATGCATAAAATGTGATTCCAACTTTTGTATAAGCTGTGGGGGATCTTTTGCTTAAACCCATCTTTTATTTTGATAAAGAGTTATGTTTTATAAATCCCAAATTCTGAAATGTTAGTGGGATAGATGGTACTTATAAAAGTATGATACCTGATGTAAAGTGTTAGGCACAAATCCCTCGCATATGAATATAAATATATTTATGTTTATATGCATTGCAATGATTAAATTGTCTCACTAACTATTAAGCATTTTTAAAAGACTATGACAAGAAGTAAATGATAAGTTAATAACATAAGTTTTATTGGATGCAGACAACCAGTTACACTAACACTGAAGGAATCTGTAAATGCAGGACCATAGCCAATAAACCCTATTCAGGGGTTTGTCGACTTGCTAATAGACGCATTACAGAATAAAGCATAGAATGCAGTGGGTGTGTAACCCCCAGCAACCCACTTAGCAAATTTCAAAGATTTTAAAGTGATTGGACCCCTAGAGTTTAAGGGGACTACCAACCCTATAGAAGCCTAGACAAGGGTTACTGAGATGGAGGAGGTGTTTTTGGTAGCCAGAGTGGCAGAAGAGCTTGACTAGTTTACCCGAAACCAAGTATGGGATTTAATTCCTAAACCATTATATACTTCTGTTATTGGTACAAAATGGGTATTTAAAATTAAACCACATGAACATGGTCAAGTAGTAAGAAACAAAGTTAGATTAGTTGTACAAGGATACACTCAATTAAAAGGTATCGATTTTGATGAAACCTATGCACCTGTTGCTAGAATTAAGTATAAGAATGTTCCTTGAATATGCATGTCATAAAGATTTTAAAATGGATGTTAAGTCTGCATTCTTAAATGGTGTCATTGAAGAGGAAGTTTATGCAAAACAATCTCCTGAATTTGAGGATTATGAATATCCTGATCATGTCTATAAACTGTATAAATCATTATACAGATTAAAACAAAGGCCTAGAGGTTGGTACGATCATCATAATAAATTTGTAATTGAAAAAGATTTCAAAATGGGTGTTGTTGACACCACTCTTTACTAAGTCTCATGATAATGATATCTTGTTCAAATATATGTTAATGATATCATATTTGGCTCTATTAATATGCTTATGTGTAATGAATTTTCTAATAGTATGAGTAAAGAATTTGAAATGAGTGTGATGGGAAAACTAAATTTTTTTTAGGCTTAGAAATAAAATAAATGGAAAATGGTATTCATTTATCACAATCTAAATATTACAAGGAAATTATTAAGAAATTTGGACTTTAAAATGTCAAACCAATAGGCACTCCTATGCCTACATCTGAAAAACTGACCTCTGATGATCATGGTAAGCCAGTTGATACAAAGAAATGTCTAGGTATGATTGGTAGTTTGTTATATATCAAAAATGGTAGAATTGACATCATGTATAGTGTTTGTAAATGTGCAAGGTTCTAGTTCGCTCCTAACGAATCACATCTGATTGTTACAAATAGGATCTTTAGATACCTTAAAGGAACATCTAACTTTGGCTTATAGTATCCCAAGGGTCAACCTTTCGACTTGGTGTGCTTTTCTGATTTTGATTATACAGGTCACCAAGTTGATAGAAAGAGCACTAGTGGCACCTGTCAGTTTCTTGGCGGATGTTTAGTATCTTGCCTCTCCAACAAACAAAATTCAGTTTCTATATCCACCACAGAAGCAGAATATATTGTTGTAGCTAGATGTTATGCGCAAATCATTTAGATGAGGCAAACATTAGCTGACTACAATATTAAGTTTGATTGTGTGTCTATACTGTGCAATAATATAATACCCAAATATTTACAAGATTTGGAGATAAAGATCTTAAATGATTAATTAGAGGTTAAGGTTTAAAACCTAGAGTTGGAGAAGTGAGATGTGTAGAAAATGAGTAAATATTTTTTTTTTACCTAATTTATTTGTTAGGAATTAAATGTAAGAATATTATAAGGATATATGTGGAGAATTTAATAAAAAAATAAATTCAATTAAGAAGTGAAGGTGGTTATATCGATAAGTATATATATATACCTAAAGTGTGTTTGTTAGCCCAAGTTATGAAAGATGTGTGAGTTTTGTTGGGTATCCCAAACAATTTAAATAAGAAAGCCCAAAAGAAAAGTAGACTATGTAGCCCAAACATTTAAAAGTCAAATGTTGGTCAATATGTTGGGAGAATAATTTCAAGTATTGTTCAGTGTAGAGAATTCACTAATGTAGGGTTAATTGAATAACCCTAGTTAGTAGACAAGAGAGAACATTAACCAAACATTGGTTAATTGCTAGGTGAATGAATGTGATGATGAAAATTAACTATAAATGAGTTAATTGAGTAACCTTAGGTAAAATTATTATAAGGGAATTAACCTTACTTGAGTTAATTGGTGAAAGAAAATTATATATACAATTATGTATGTATATAATTTACTAAGATAGAATTGGTAGGTAACCATGGGTTGCTTATTGTAGAGAATTAACCATACATTGGTTAATTGCTAGGAGAAGTTGCAAGTATTGTATATATATATATATATATATATATATATATATATATATATATATATATATATATAATAAAAATAAAGGCAAATGGTGGAGTGTTGACCAAATATGGGACCCCACTTGGGGATTGAGTGAAGATGCATGTTGCTTGTATTCAATTTAAATTGGTCATTCACTTTGTCAATTCAAACTAGGATGTAATTTAAATAAAAAGTTATTACTGAATATGTAGAGATATACATGTTATAAGTATATGAATTGGTAGAGAGTAAACTAATGTTAGTTAAATAAATTAACCATGAATAATAAAAAAGCTTGTCTATCACCAACCCTGGTCAATCAAGATGGTCAATTCTTATGACTTTATGTTTGTAGAGAATTAACCATTGTTGGGTTAGTTGTTAACCCTAAGTGGTAATAAAAAAATAAAACATTAACCAATGCTAGAGTTAAGTGTTAGTAAATATATAAATATATTGAATATATATGTATACTTGAATGTAGAGAGTTAACCACATTATGGTTAATTGTTGGGAGATATATAAATATGTATATATAAATAAGATGAGCTTTAACTAAGGTTAGGTATTTAGTGACCAAGGTTAAGTGTTGGTGTTATGTTGCTTATGTTGCACTTCACCATCTATGTGTCAAGTTGATGTGTGACATTTTAATGGTCAAATATGAGAAAAATGCAAGTATTGTGCAAGTATTAGTGAATGTGTATACATATATATGTACATATATATATATATATGTATGTACATATATGCTTATATAATGATATATGACATAAAAATAAAGCCAAATTGGAGTAGTAAAATAAGAAATCCCGAATTTTGAGGGGGGCTCACATGAAAATGTTGAGTGTGGCTTCCTATTGCTTTATTTTCACTCCAAAGGTTGCTTATAAGCAACCTTGATTGAAGTCATTCATATTGTCATTCCTTGCTATAGTAAGTATGATTTAGAGAGTTAAATTGACTAACATTAGATGATTAAGGAAGTTAATTGAGCTTACCTAAGTTCTATATATAGAGAAGAGAGAAAGAGCTAGCAAAGGTTAGTCATTTGTCTAGAAATTCTAGAGAGAAAAGAGAGACCTTCTTTGAGAAAAAAGTAAGCAAACTCTTGTGAGATTGAGAATCAAGCAAGGAAAATTGCTAGAGAATAGTCAAGGAGGAGTCCTAAGCCAAGTTCATATCAAGAAGAAGAAGAGCATCTATGTATAAGAGGTTCAAAAGTGTTCTAAACTTTCTCTAGTTCATTTTTAGAGTCTATATATGTTTTAAATGGTCAAAATAAATTTTTAACTGATCAAAAGTTATTTTGATACTCTAGAAGTCTAAAACTATGGTATATAGGTATATTCATGGTTTGATATAGTTAATACATGTATTTGTATGAGTGATATGCAAAGAATTAGAAGAAAAGTTCATGTAAAGATTTATCGGTAAAACCCTAGACAGTTCGATCTTAAATTTCTTGTTAATTTTTTTTCAAAAATATGATTGAATCATGAAATATTGTAAAACAAGAAGTTAGAAAGATAACAACACTGAGTTGGTGTCATATGAATGTGTAGATGTTAATTTATTCAAGTTTGAACCAATAAAACCAAGGATTTGTGAAATTAGATTTCACTTTGTCCGTGTGAGCAGTTTTTAGTCTAGTTTCATTTGAAATTTGGATTTCTGATATAAAGAGAAGTTGTAGAGGGAGAAATTATGATGAGAATGGACTCAAGAATCACCCCAAAATATTTTAAAATAAAGAAGTTATGACTGTCGGAGTGACTGGAGGTCGGGCAGTCCAAATTAGGATTTTGTTTTCTGCTTTGAGCGTCCCGGTGCTCAAAGTACGCCTATGCTGATAAACCAATATATGGAGTTTATTAGTAACTAATTGGTAGCTAAATGTTTAAAATAAAGACTAAGGTTAACACAATTAAAAGGTTAATTATTGGTATTGTTTGAAGAGAATTAAAATATTATTAAATGGTTAATAATATTAATATGAGATTAAAAAGTTGTTAAATAATTAATAACATTTGTAAATGATTAAAATATTATTACATGGTTAATAAGTGATTAAAATTTTATTAAGTGGTTAATAATATTAGTAAGTGATTAAAATATTATTACATGGTTAATAATGTTAGTAAGCGATTAAAATATTATTAAATTATTAATAATATTAATAAGAGATTAAGATATTATTAAATGGTGAATAATATTAGTAAGAGATTAATGTAACGACCCCGAAATTCGACCCACTTTATTCCCTTAAATCTTGTATTTAATAAACATTATTTTCATTACGTCCAAATTTCGGTCCGTTAATAAATCTTTCATCACCTAAATTGATCCATTATTTAATTTCAATATCATCAATTACCAAATTTTTGGTATAAATTTTTCTTTTTCTCAATCATATCATTTAATTAAAATATTTGGATATTTAAAATCTTTATAACTGGATCTTAGTCCCTGGATCGCAATCTTTACTTATTCTTCTCTCTGTAACCCGTATCATAAAGTTCAACATTCAAATTCAATGTTGTTTATATTCATCCAATATTCTTTATCTCATGATTCATCATTTAAACATAGATATATAATCGTCTCTATCATAATATTCATATAGAACAATTTCAATTCATAATTTAACTATACACTTCATATTCATATCCCACTTACATGGACATATAACATATCCAAGTAACTTGGCAAATTATCCACATTGCAGTATAATATAACAATCATGTTTTCTACCTTCTAGGCAATTTATCTTTAACAAAACCCAATATTCTTGAATGTCATTTCTTTCCTGCAAAAATGTTATTGAGCAAGTAATGAGCACAACGGCTCAGCAAGTTCAACAGTTCATGATTCACGTAGCACATACCTTATCATGTTTGGTGTGTGTCATACATCATGTGCTTGTGCATCTAATATAGCAATATATCTCATATATATTCATATCGTTGCACAAAATATACATTGTGGTCATATTAATCACGTATCACATAGCACATAATTTGTATGCAGTTAAAACAAGAATTACATATCATAACATTCCAACATTTAACATAAAAGGGACTGAAGAACTTGCCTAGAAATCCAACTATTTAAATTGTTAGCTCAAGCCCTTAACTCGATCAACCTATGATCATAAAATAATCAAATAATAATTAATTAACTCCTTATGATATTAATTTAATTAATTAATATCATCTCTAGGCCAATTATTAATTTATATGGCCAATTATATTAACCTCGTTCCTTAAAATATTCGTTTAACTTAATATCCAATACCTCTAATACGGACAACCTGGCTCACCGGATAATTTCTAGCATATTTGGTTGTCCAGATTTTCATTTAATCATTTTTTAACCTTTAAATTCATTAGATTAATATTTAGAATATTTAAATATTAATCTCCAATATTTAATATTTTTACAAAAATATTAAATTTAATGCCCAAACATCATTTCTATATTTTTAGTATTTTTCTATAATTTTTAAACAATTTTTAAACATTTATTTCAATTAAAAATTAATTCTGAGGGCATTTTAGTAATTTCCGCGCCCATAGGGACTCATTCGGTATTTCCCGAAAAGCCTAGGGGCATTTTCGTCATTTCGGCAACGTTATGGACAAATCCGAAATTTTTCGAAAAGTCCAGGGGCAATTCTGTAACTTCCGCGGCCTTGGGGACACGTTGGGTATTTCTGAAAAAGATCAGGGGCAACACGGTAATTTTACCGCATTTTGGTTGGCCGCGCATTGCGCGGACCGACCCCGGTCGTTCAAAACGACGTCGTTCTGCCCTATTTCCAGAAATTTCCGCCGCGCCATGCGCGGCTCTCCCTTCCGCGTGCCAAAAACGACGTCGTTTTTTGCCCCGTCTCAGAGAATTCCGCCGCGCGCAATGCGCGGCGCACTGTTCCCTTTCTTCTCTTTTTTTCCCACCGAACAGTATATCACCTTTTCCCAAAAATTAATCACTTTATACCAAATTTTCACAATAACATCACTCCAACAATTATATAAATCATAGATATACCTCCATAAATTATTTAGAATAATATTCTTAATTAATTTCTAATTTTTCACACAATTTAATTATCACAATAAATACAAAATAAAACAATAAAATTTGTTATTTTACCTTCCCCAAGCCAAAGAAAACTTCCTTAAAGCTTGTTCCTCATCTCTTGGCATCCATAATAGGCGGTGGTGAGTGGTGGTGGTTACGGGTGGTCATGGTGGTGGAAATGGAGAGAAAGTTTTGTTTTCTTTTATTTTCTTCTTATTACTTGCTTATCCTTCTTTTTTTTTTTTTTTCCTCCATTAAATAGGCCAATCAACTTAACATTTTGAATAATAAAAAAAAACACCACCGACTTAGCCTCACGCCAACCGACTCTTTCCCCTTCTCGGACCTTCCAATTTGCATGCAAATTAATTTATTTAATACATTATGTAATTATACCGTGTAATAAATATTTTATATAATATATATAAAATATTTATTTTAATTCATCAAAAATCATAACATGATTTATAAATAATATTAACACCCTTTTTGAGTACTTTTCTTGACAAATTTTGTACACGTATAATACCATGCATGTAATTATATGAGATAACTTATACCTTCAAAAATCATCAAATATTTCGTATGACTTATAAAGATTATTTTTCATAATTTTTCACTCCGTTACTTGGACAACATGTTGCATTAACATGTTCACATTTCTGAAATATTATTCTTCATAAAAGTCATAATAATTCCATTATACATATCCATAATTTTTAATAACTTAAAACATTCTTTTTTCTTATTTATTATTCAATTTCTTTAATAATCATATTAATTTCTTTATATATAATTTATATAATTTAATATTATATAATTTATATAATTACATTCTTCTTTTAAATAATTTCCTCCAACCTTTTTCCATTTAATCACCTTATATAAATTACATAATTATTCTTATATAATTTATATAATTATTATTTTCTTCATGCTTTATTTTAATTTCCTTATATAAATTATATAATAATTAATATATAATTTATATAATTACCTTTCCTTCTCCATTAATTTCTAAACTTCTTCCAAAATTCTTGATAAACTCTAAAATCGATAACTACAATTTTACAAACTTCCTTATTAGCTTTCCATAAATTCTTGGATTAATTTAATTATTAATCCCTTAATTTTCATAATTAATGAAATTTATAATTTTATCAATTAAACATAACACACATATATAAATGTATATATATAAATATATACATATCTAATTCCTGTATTTCACATTACCACATAACCTCCTTTAAAATCATAATTTTTGTACTTCCACAATAATTAAATTGTACAATTTATTGTACATTTACCTAGAATTTCTTTTATTCTTCATAAATTGTATTTACACAATTTATTTACTTTTCAATATTTTAAATTCACATAATTCATCACCATCTCTGAACAAATTTAATTTACTAATTAAATCTCATCACATACCTTAAATCACATAAAATAATAATTTCTTTACACAACCTTGAAAATTGTGTCTATTAAATTCTTATTTAATCTTATTAAATAATTCCGAAAATTCGGATCCTCACAATTAAAATATTATTAAATTATTAATAATAATATTAAGAGATTAAAATATTATTAAATGATGAATAATATTAGTAAAGGATTAAAATATTATTAAATGATTAATAATATTAATAAGAGATTAAAATATTATTAAATGATTAATAATATTAGTAAGAGATTAAAATATTATTAAATGGTTAATAATATTAGTAAGAGATTAAAATATTATTAAATATTTAATAATATTTGAACGTGGTTGTATATTATCAAATGTAGATAATATTTTGAGGTATTTGGTACATTATTAAATGTCCATATCATTAAGTTATGTAAAGGAAGAAAGTTAATTGGATTAAACCAATGTAAATAGTCCATTTGTAACTAATGTTAGACAACTTATTAAAAGTGGGTCGTATGAAGAACATGTAGTGATGACGTAAGCATACCCAATTTATCCGAACTGTATTTGGGCTAGGGTTTTTGTCCGAAACATAAGGGTTCGTGTGTCGGACATATTTAGAGTTAATAATTTGAAATTAGAGTCTTATATAAAGACTAAGTAATAGTCATTACAACTAATGATGATGTCAATTTCATATATAAATTGTAGGTTAAAAGAAAGACGCAAAATAAGTGTAAATAGTAGAAGTAAACCAAGCAAGTTTTTCAGAACTTGCTCCTATTTGTAATGATATGCTACAATATGATATTAAATTATTGATATGAATATATATTTGTGTTATTTAGTTTATGAGAAGCCAATAAAGTATGAGTGTATGTGAAGTATGTGATAAGCATGAAATATGATTACATGTGAAATATGTACAAAATATGAAGCATGATTTGATAGAGGCTAGTTGTGCATTATATGTGATGTATAAGAAGTATGAAGCATTCATAAAATAAAAAGCATGAAATGCACGATGTAATAATAAAATACAGAGTATGTATAATATATGAAGCATGCAATGTGTTATGTGTAACTGTTAGACTTGTTGAGCCGTCGTGCTCACTCTTACTATAAAATCAACACTTTCAGATAAGTGCAAGATATCCGAAGATTTCATTAAAGAATCAAGGATCAGGAATGCATATTACTTTCACCGACAATTTATACGATTATAGTAATTATGAGTCCGAATGGGACAGGTAAACTGATTGTGTAATTAAAGAAATAGTTAATGTTTATTATGATTGTTTAAATACTCAAATTGATTGTAATAGAATGTCGTATCATGTATGATATGGAGACATACTAGAAATTTATAAAGATTGCGATTCTAGAATAGAAAGAGATGTTATAAAGTTTTAAGTAAATGATTATTTAGCAATTATAATATTGTTGTGATTTATGGATGATAAGAAAATTTTTATACTCGTGTTGAACCGGATCCGAGGATCTAGGGACCCAGATTTGGGGTCGTCACAAATAACATCAGTGTTATTGGTCTAAGCAAAAATCTTGTTCTTCATACAAGATCAAAGCACATCGATGTAAGACATCAAGTTCTACGTGATCATGTCAACAAAGGTAATATCAAAATGTTTCATATTAGCATTGAACATAGTATTGTCGACGTTTTCACTAAAGCCTTAAACTCATATCATTTCTATAAACTACGTCATGATTTGGACATGATGGAATTTATAAAATGATAAATTAGATTAAGTGGGTGACTACAAATAATTGTTTAAAAATCATTTTGTTTAAGTTATTTGATATTTTGTGATTAATATCACATTTTAGGCTGATTAGGTATTTAGACCCGTCTTGGGCGAGGACCGAAAGCTTCTCCCCTTTTATATTTTCCTACATTGGAAGATTTAAGTGATAAGTGAAGTTATTTTATTAGTAGCCGAAGTCATTTTGCAACTGAAGATCTCATTTAATTGACATATTCATTTCTCACATTTGCTTGAGAAACATTAACTAAATAAGTTTCTAAGTTACTTTAATGATGAGAATATTTGAGTCAAACTCAACTTTGAAGGCATCAAGTTAAAGTGAGTCAAGCTGAAATTCCCTCATTACAAGTATGTTTGAGTTGAGCTTAACCATAAATGTCAAAATACTTGAGAGCCGAACTCTGCACATGACAAGCTCTGATGAATCAAACTTAACGAAATGCGGAGTGATGGTAAGCCAACACAAACCCAACAAAGAACGTGATCATTAAAGCAGTAAAGAATCTTCATAATTAGACACATGAAATAGATAAGTCTATTTTTTATTTAGTTGTGAATTTTTTTTATTCCTAAAATGAAGTTGCTTTTATGAAATATCTTACTCCATGTGATAGCTAGTTTACGTGGCAAATTTTTGTGATAATTTTGGGAAAATAATTAGAAAGTATATACTATCCAATACACATGCATATGTGGTGGTAGGTAAAGAATTGCCTAGGAAAATGAAACTTTTCTATATATATATTTATGTATGGACAAAAGGAAACTTTACACTTTGTCTTCTTGTCAATAAATGAACTTCTTGTCATGGATCCTTTTAGGTATATCTTTATTGAGAGTTAATCTTCTAATTTTGTCATTCCTTATATTTTCTCAAATCCGGACATTCCTAAATCTTCTAAAAAATGTCCTGAATGTTCAAAGAAAAGAAAATTCTCATATGAAAGTTCTTTGCTCAGTTCAAAGAAAATTCTAAAAGAAAACTCTTATGATTTTTCAAATGAAATTCAAACTGACTCTCTTATTGACTTTTCTACATTTTAAGATATCAAAAATAGCTTTAAAACCATCGGATGGGAATGTCTTATTGAGTTTTCTAAGCCATTAGTATACACAGACTTGATGAACACAATTATACTAACATGCTAGTAGGTACAAATGATAATGGAGAAAAGTTTTTCACAACTTTGGTCAAAGGAAAGTTCTTGATTTTAGACCAAATCAATTTATGCAAATATTTGTCCTTAAATCCGAACATGCATGAGCTTGCAAAAATTGACACTTCATCTGAGTACACAAAATTCTCTACAAATAATTTCAACAAGTTTTTAAAATTTATTTGTCACTCGATAGTTCAACCTTCAGTAGCTCACCTACAGAATTGGACATCAAATTCTTCAAAGCTAATAGTCAATTTCTAGCTAAGGTCATTAGGCTCAATATGTATCCACAGTCTAAATAAAATAAGTTGTTTGATTATAATAATTTATAACGTATTTACTATATTCTAACCTACTATGTGCTTTTTGGTCTGCCATACTTTCTTGTGTCATCAATGATTAACTGTGCAAACAAAAGTTTTATGGCATATTGACTTTTATTGACAAAAATATTCAAAGCACAAAATATTGACTTGAATGATGAAGTGTCTAGTATTAATTTATATAGTGATGGTTTTAATGATGACAATATTCTTTGCAAAATATGTATGGGTTGCATGGAAATAATATGCTTGACATGGTTATAATCTTTGGTGCATGGAGATAGTTGGCTTTAACAGGTTTTGGGCCTCAAGGATTTATTACCAATGAAATGGGCTTTCATGAGTGGGCTCCTTAAATGTTTTCTAATGTTGCTGCATATAAACCTAACAAGTATTACTGGATGATTAAAGATCTGTGAGGTGTCATAGGCCATAATCTAAGGTTCTCCAACTAAAAGAATTTAATTATAAGGTATATATTATTGCTGGAATTTTTATAAGGAAACAATTTAAATTGATTTGATTGAGGTGCTCGAATCTTATAAGGAAACAAATTAAACTGATTTGATTGAGGCTTGTATTAATCATATCAAATCAGTTTACATAAAATATGTTTTTCAAACTAATTATTTTCAAAAATCAAAATGATTGAAAAACTTATTTGGAAAATTGTTGATCATATTTGTTGGGGCTAAAATTATGAAAATCGTTTTTGATATGATCATACTTAGAAAACTCCATTATTATCGTTAACACATATAATATACATATATCTTTTCTCGGTTGAAAAGAGACAGAGTTTTTAAAAGGACAATTATCCCTTCATAAGGGTTTTGAAAAGAATCCTTTTAGCAATTTTATTGTGTCTTGTTCTTAATACTAGTTGGAAAATCATAGAGATACTGTAATTTCATTATGTCTATTGAAAACTTGTATCCAAGTCTTGTTTAGCTTGGTTGATCCAATAGTGGATAAAGTGGTATGGAGAAAGCTTTGAAGAGTTGCTGAGGTGCAAAAGTTGCAGTCGTGCAAAAGGGGGGCAGTTGTGTCTATATTAAAAGCTTCTTTGTACAGGGAGTTCTTTGCATTATGTTTAAGTAATCTATTAATAAAAGAGTATCTAATACCGATTGTTATTGGATGTGGAGTAGGCCACTAGATTAGTGGTTAGGGGCCGAACCACATAAAAAATCGTGGTGTATTTATTGTTATGTTATTTCAATTCTATATTTGATTCTAGTTTACAAGAAATATAAAAAAAAATACTTAAAACAGACACTAAAGCAGACAGGTCTAACCTGTCTAGATTGTTCCAGATTGCAAAAAGTTTTAAATTGCTATTAGAGATTGATTGAAACTTAAACACCTATTCAACCCCCCTTCTAGGTGTGCACAAATAAAAAATTACATTTGGTATCAGAGTAAGGCTCTACTAATTTTTGTCTTTGCAGACTGTAGGGTAAGATCTTATGGCACACCTTAACTCTAATGAAGGACAGGCCACCAACAGGCCACCAACAGGCCACCCTTACCACTCGAAAGTGAAAACTTCAACTTCTGAAAATTTAGAATGAAGATCTATCTCAATAGAAACTCATAAGAATGATGGGTGGCTGACAATGGACCCGTTATTCCTAGGCACAATGATGGCAGACCAAAGACCCTCATGGAAATGGACAATAATGAGTCCTATATGGTTTCATACAATTCTAAAGCCACGAACACTCTGCTTAGTGGAATGGTCTAATCATAAATTGATAAGGTTTCTACTTGCAATACAGCTAAGAAAATCTCTGATACAATCATCATGAGTTATGAAGGAATGACTAAAGTAAAAGAGGTAAAGCTAAGCATGTTGATACAAGAATATGAGTTGTTCAAACCAGAAAAAAAAAATGAAACAATCAAAGAAGTTCAATCATGGTTCCTTGTTATCATGAATTCACTTAGTATGCTTGGGAGGAAAATTGATCAAAGGGAAATTAACATGAAGCTACTAAGAATTATGCCGAAACGATTTGCACCAAAAGTCACAACTCTTCAAGATTCATTAACCATTAGTACTATGGAAACTCTTACCTTATTTGGAGAATTGGAAGAATTTGAAAATCAACTCAATCAAGCGATATGAACCAAAAGTTATGATGAAGATTCTGATGAGGATATTACAATGATGACCAGTAAACTAAGGGAAATGATCAGAAGGAAGAATCAATTCAAGCAACAAGGAAATACATTTCATAACAAAAAGGAATATAAGCAAAAATAGCCTTAAGAAATATGCGGAAGACCTGGGCACTTTAAAAGAGATTTCTTTCAACTAAAAAGGAAGAATAAAGGAAACAATACAAAAGGGAAAGCATTGATGACCTAGAGTGATGATGAATCGAAACATGAAGCAGAACAAGATGATAAAACTACACACGTATGCTTCACAGGGGTGGATCATCTAGAAACATCTGAGGTAAGCAAAAAAAACCTCTGAAATTACTATTTCTGATTATCTTGCATTAAAAAATGAAAATCTTTGGCTTAAAGAAAAATCAGCTCACTTAAAAAACTAGATAAAAGAATTAATGAAAGAAGTTGAGACTCTAATTGAAGAAAAAAATGACATTGCCAAAGATTGTACTACAAATGAAATATCTAAGTTGAATGCTAGAAATGATTACTTGAAAAATTACAATAAAATCATGTATAATCGTGTCAACAAGTTAAATGAAGAAAATGATAAACTTCAAAAGATCTGAAAGGAAATTTAAACATGAGAGACAAATGTTTAACTGCATTTAATGATGGAAAAAACAGCATGGAAACTATCAATGACAAAATAATTTCATTAAAAAAAGACCTTGCAAAATTTGTTCAAGGAGAAGAAAATTTAAACATAATTCAAATATCAAGTCTTAATGAGCAAGGTATTGGATACAAACCAAAGATGACTGAAAATAAAACTAAATATAATAATATGAGAATAATAAGCCTTAAACCAAAACATAAGCCACTTTACTGCTTACCATTTGTTATATGCAAAAAATATGATTTAAAAGGACATTTTGACTATAATTGTAATAAAATAAAAATGAATCAAGTTTAGAGAAAGAATAACAATCCTCTTGATTATAGAAAAATAAAACAAGTATGGATAAAGAAATATGAGTTATATGCTACTAACAAATATAGACCAAAAGGATGAGACTATTCATTATTTTGTAGGTATGTTTAAAAGCTAAAGTTCCATCGGATAATTGGATACTCAACAGTGGGTGCTCTAGGCACATGATCGGTGATATCATATCATTCGTCTTAAAGAAAGGAGGTACCATGACGTTCAGAGATAATAACACGTGTCAAATTTTAGGTAAAGGTAAAATTAGGAATGGTAAGGTCTGTATTAATAATGTACATCATGTTGACAGCTTAATATATAATTTAATTAGTGTTAGTCAGCTTATGGATAGTTGTCACAAGATAATTTTTGATAAACATAAATGTGTAATTTACATACATCTCATAATGTGCCTCAGTAGCTAACAGTGAAGGAAACATATATACAATCAACTTTGACTATCAAAAGGATGACATATGTCTAGCTGATATTCAACATCAGGCAGTGTTATGGCATAGAAGGCTAGGGCATGTGCACATAGAATTAATTAGTAAGTTAGCTTCAAATGAGCTTATCAAAGGCATGCCAAAGCTAAGGTATGAAAAGAAAGGTATCTATTCTGCATGTCAATTGAGAAAATAGGTTAAAAATTCATTTGTAAATAAAAATCAGATCTCTACATCATTACCTTTACAATTGTTGCACCTTGATTTGTATGGTCCTGAGAGACATGCAAGTTTAGGAAATAGCTATTATGCATTTGTTATCGTTGATGATTTTTCAAGATTCACATGGGTGTTATTTTTGAAAACTAAAGATCATGCTTTTGCAGAATTCAAAAAGCTTATAAAGAATCTTAAAACAAAACATAACCTCAACCTGATTAGTATAAGCAGTGACCATGGTGGTGAATTTGGAAAAGACTTAATTCCATATTGCAATGAAAAGGGAGTTACACGTGAGTTTTTTGCCCCCAAGAACTGCACAACAAAATGGAGTGGTGGAACGCAAAAATTGAACACTACAAGAAACTACAAGAACCCTTCTTCAAGAAAGTAAACTGCCTAAGAAATTCTGGGCATAAACTATAAGTACTATATGATACATTCTAAATAGAGTTCTTATTAGGTCTATATTGTTAAAAATATAATATGAACTATTAAATAAACAAGTTTCAAACCAGTTACTTTAAAGTATTTGGATCTAAATATTTCATTTTTAATACTCATGGTAACCTTGGAAAATTTGATGTTAAATCAACTGAAGCAATATTTCTAGGATATTCATCACATAGTAAGGCATATAGGGTTTACAATCTTGACAAATTAAAATTTGAAGAATCAGTTCATGTTATTTTTTATGAGATTAACCCTGATCTTCCAAAAGAGGAGAATGAATATTCTGCTGAAAATCAGGTTCTGGAAAATAGAAAGTAGACAGCTGAATGCAGATAGTCTAACCCATCTGCATTAGAAATAAAATCAGGAGAACCTGAAATACAGACAGATATCAGACAAACTAACATATTTGCTTTAAAAGAAAAATCAAAAGAACCAAAAAGCTGAATCCAGACAGCCTGACTTGTCTATCTCATAAGAAGTGTCTGAACATGAACTATAAGAGCAGATCACTAATGTCAAACTTTCGAAACTTTAAGGACTATTAGAAACCATCCTTCAGATATGATCATCGGAGATATCAATAAAGGAATGACAACAAGGAGAAATATACATAATTTATGTGCATTCTCAGCATTTTTGTCACAACTTGAACCTAAAAGTGCCAAGGAAGCAATTCAAGACAAAAGTTAGTCACTTGCTATACAGGAAGAGTGATATCAATTTGAACGGTGCCAGGTATGGGATCTTGTTAAACCTCCTAAGGATGCATTAATAATTGGAACAAAATATATTTTCAAAAATAAACTAGATGAAAATGGTGTAATTACTAGAAACAAAGCTAGATTGGTGGTTCAAGACTATAATTAACAGGAAGGAATAGACTAAGAAGAAACATTTGCCCCTGTTGTAAGATTAGAGGCTATAAGAATTTTGCTAGCCTGTGCATGTTATAAAAAATTTTAATTATATCAAATTGATATAAAAAAGTGCATTTTTAAATGGGTATTTAAACGAAGAAGTGTATGTTAGGCAGCCACCATATTTTGAACATGAAAAATACCCACATTATGTGTTTAAATTAAAGAAAACATTGTATGGATTGAAACAAGCTCCAAGAGCTTGGTATGAAAAGCTAAGCAAGTTTCTTTTATATAAAGGTTTCTATCATGGTAAAATTGATTCTACTTTATTTATTAAAACAAATAATAAAGACTTACTTCTTATACAAATTTACGTTGATAATATTATTTTTAGAGCTACTACTAACCCTTTGTGCTAATGGTTTTCTCAATGCATGCATAAAGAATTTGACATGAATTTAATGGGTGAATTAAACTACTTCTTGGGGTTGTAAATAAAACAATCTAAGGAAGGGATCTATATTCACCAATCAAAGTATGTGAAAGAGTTATTGAAGAGATTTGGCTATGAAAATACCAAACCTAAAGCTACACCAATGAGCACAACTATCAAGCTAACAACTGATGTCACAAATAAAGATGTTAAGGTAACAATGTACAGAGGTATGATAGGATGTTTGTTATATCTAATTGCATCAAGACCAGACATTATGTATAGTGTATGTTTATGTGCTAGATTTCAAGCTCAACCTAAAAAATCACATCTTAAGGTGGTAAAAAGAATATTTAAGTATTTATCTAGTACAAATAATCTTGGGTTATATTATCCTGTATCTCCCAGTTTTGAATTAATTGGTTATTCAAATGTAGATTATGCAAGATGCCAAGTGGACAGAAAAAGCACTAGTGGTGCGTGTGAATTTCTAGGACAAAGTCTTGTCGCATGGTATAATAAGAAACAAACCTCTATTGCCTTGTCCACTACAAAATGTGAGTATTTAGCAGCAGGTAGTTGTTGCTCACAAATTTTATGGATGATTCAAACCTTGCGTGATTTTAATATTATTTGTGACAATGTGCCAATATTATGTGACAATACTAGTGCTATAGAAATATCTAAAAATCCTGTGCTTCATTCCCGTACTAAGCACATTGAGGTTCAACATCATTTTTTACGTGATAATGTTGCTAAAGGATTAGTCAAACTTATATTTGTTCCTACTAAACACTAATTGGCTGACATTTTCACAAAACCTTTAAGTGAGGAACGTTTCTGCACATTAATGAGAGAATTGGGTATGATAGTGTGTACATAAAATGTCATAAGCTACAAAACTTTGTAAAGTATCTCTAGTCAGAATAGTTACTAAAAGGGTAGTTTTGACATTTTGCACGAAAATTGATTTTGAAGGGAACTAAAAACCCAGGGGTGTTTAATCGATACTCCTTTTTTCAATCATTTATGAAAAATAAGCACATTGTCTATGGTAAATCTGTTGATTCATCCCTGTTTCATAAAAGAGGAATCATAAAGTTATTATAAAACATTGGGTTAGGCGCTATGTTATCACCATGCAAATTTGCCTATCCAGTTTTAATTAGGCAATTTTTTGGAAATATGTCCATTTAGTCTGATCAAATTGTTACATCTATCTAGAACAAATCCATGATTATAGATTCTGCTTTATTGGGCTTCTTATTTGATATTCCATGCTCTAGAGTCCATTCACTCTTAAAGGTCCAATTGAGTTTTCTCACTTAACTGCTCTTGATCAGTTAAGGATTGTAAAAGATTGTCCTTCTACTAAACTAGTTAAATTACCCAGAGTAGTTAAAACTACACCAATGACCAGTGTTCTTCATATGATAATACGGTCAAACTTAATTCCTCGAAGTAGTGGTTGATCTAACATGACATTTCAGGATTTAATTATATCCACATTAATCCTATCTGGGACTACATTTAATTTTACTCTGCTTATGATCAAACATATGGATAGCTGTTTAACAAACAAAACAAAATGTTTTCCCTATGGGGACTTTATCACAAAAATTCTGGCTCATTTTGGGGTTTCTTTTCAAAATGAATAAGTTTTTCATCTTACAGAGGTTATAGATGAGGCTGTACTTTTAAATTCCAACTTGATAGTTAATATGGATGGTCATATCAAATGGAAGGTTGCAAACAGTCCTCTTCTTATGTCTAATCCTACTGATTCTCTTCCTCACTCTAATCCTCTTGCACAACCTGCCCACACTTCATTTGCTACTTCTTCCAACTCTTCTATCTTCTACATACCATGGGAAGTAAGCCTGACACTGTCCTGAAAATCGTTTCCATAGTATCTGCAAGGGTAACTGAGGTGTCCAATAGTGTTGTTACTCTTATCTCTCTTCAGGATGCGATTGATGAAAAATTGACTTCTATGGATTGCAAGATGAATGATGTGTGCTACAAAACTGACGACGAGGAAGATCCTTGATTATTTTTTTATGATGCTAAAGGGGGAAAGAAGTTCCAAGAAGCTGAATCTAAGGGAAACTAAGGGAAACGAGACGACATTGATATTTTGTTGTTGCTTTGAACTTCGTTCTGAAAATTGAATATATTTTTGGGTTGTTAAAATTCTTTTTAAAATATTTTCTGGTTGTGAAATGGTTAAACTTTATCTATGAAAGCATGTGTTTAAATATTGTCTGATTGGTTAT
This sequence comes from Hedera helix, assembly GCA_947179155.2. Lineage (NCBI taxonomy): Eukaryota > Viridiplantae > Streptophyta > Magnoliopsida > Apiales > Araliaceae > Hedera > Hedera helix. The sequence continues at coordinate 21,285,785 of OX359275.1, read as the reverse complement.
TATTTAGTTAAATATTTTGAAGTTGCATATATCAATGGGGGAGCATATTTTTAGGGGGAGCTTTAATATTGTCATCATAAAAAAGGGAGATAATGTTAATTCATATAGTGATGGTTTTAATGATGACAGTAATCTTTGGAAAATATGCATGGGTTGCATGGAAATAATATGCTTGGTATGGTTATAATCTTTGGTGCATGGAGATAGTTGGCTTTAACAGGTTTTATGCCTCAAGGATTTATTACCCATGATATGGGCTTTTATGAGTGGGCTGCTTAAATGTTTTCTAATGCTGCATACGGATCTAACAAGTCTTACTAGATGATTAAAGATTTGTGAGGTGACATAGGCCATAATGTAAGGTTCTTAAACTAAAAGAATTTAATTACAAGGTATATATTATTGCTAGAATTTTTATAAGGAAACAATTTAAACTGATTTGATTGAGGTGCTGGAATCTTATTAGGAAAAAAATTAAAATGATTTAATTGAGGCTTGTATTAATCATATCAAATCAGTTTACATTAAATATGTTTTTCAAACTAATTATTTTCAAAAATCAAAATGATTGAAAAACTTATTTGGAAAGTTATTGATCATATTTGTTGGGGCTAAAATTATGGAAATCGATTTTGATATGATCATACTTGGAAAACTCATTATAGCCATTAATACACATAATGTACATATATCCTTTCTTGGAATAGTTAGAAAAGAATCTTTCTGGAAATTTTGTTGTGCCTTGTTCTTAATACTAGTTGGAAAATCATAGAGATACTGTAATTTCATTATGTCTATTGAAAACTTGTATCCAAGTCTTGTTTAGCTTGGTTGATCCATTAATGGATAATGTGGTACGAAGAAAGCTTTGAAGAGTTGCTGAGGTGCAAAAGTTGCAATTGTGCAAGGGGGGGCAGTTAGGTCCAGATTAAAAACTTATTTGTACAGGGAGTTCTTCGTATTATGTTTAAGTAATCTATTAATAAAAGAGTATCCAATACCGATTGGTATTGGACGTGGAGTAAGCCACTAGATTCGAGGTTAGGGGTTGAACCACGTGAAAATTTGTGGTGTATTTATTGTTATGTTATTTCAATTCTGCATCTGATTCTATGTTGCTGAAAGTTAAATCACGTTTCTAAAGCAGACAGGGTATACCTATCTAGTTTATAAGAAATAAGAAACAGATACTTAAAACAGACGGTAAAGCAAACAGGTCTAACCTGTCTAGATTGTTCTAGATTACAAAAAGTTTTAAATTGCTATTAGAGATCATTTGAAACTTAAACACCTATTCAACCCCCCTTCTAGGTGTGCACAAACACAGAATTACATTGTCTATGTCTGTTGATGGAGTGTTTACTGGTACACTTTCTCCTCATACTCATTCTTTACATTATTATAAAATGAGTGATAGCACGCCAAAATAAACTTATACAACAAAATTCTTAACCAATTCGAATAATGATGTTTGTCTGAAAATTAAGCAATAGATTGATAAACTCTTTGAAGAATTCAAAGTAGCTATAAATGGATTACATGAAAGATTGGATGTGCTTCAATTTCAAGATAACTGATTAACCAATGGTGTTCATGTCAATCTTGATCCATCTATGATCTTTTGAAAATATTTGATAATCAATGTATAATTTGCAATATTCTCTGTGCTTATATGTAAAACTTCTAAATATCATCTAGCTTCATTTATCTATAAGTGTTTTTAAAGTAATATAATATTTAAGAAATAAATAAAAAGTGAAGGAAGTGTTATCCAATTATGTTTTAACAACAACAACAATGATAGGAACTCAGAAAATCAGCAAGGAAATGTTCAGAAGAAGACGGCATGCAGTATATGTGGAAAGAATCATTCGGGGATTGCAAGAAAGGCAAGAATACATGCTACAACTGTGGACAAGTGGGGGCATATTTCTCCAAATTGTCCCCTCCAAAAGAAGATAAGATGCTTTTCCTGCGGAGCTTCTGACCACATGATAAAAGATTGTCCTAAAAGGAAGAATGATGGGGGAATCGGCTACCAGAGCAATAACAGCAGATTGGCTATCGAGGGACCGGTACAACAGAACAAGCTGACAGCACGGACTTTTAATATGATGGTGCAAGATGACGTGGAGTCAAAAGATGTGGTGTCGGGTATTATTTTGATCAATGATATAAATGCATATCTATTATTTGATTCGGGTGCTACCTGTTTATTTGTGTCTGATGATTTCGCTCAACAGTTAGAATTGCCTAGGGAAAAGTTAGAAAACCCTATGAATATAGAAGTTGCAAATAAAGAGGTAATCCCTGTAGAGTATATACATAGAAATTGTTATACTAAAATCAGGGGTTAGAAGTTGACCGTGAATTTAATTCCGATACATTTGGGGGAGTTCGACATTATACTCGGAATGGATTGGTTGTTTAACCATGGAACAGTAATTGATTGTCAGAAGAAGTGTATACATCTTAAGACACCAAACAAGTCTAAGGTTATATTTTATGGCAGCAAGTCGTCAAGACAATCCTCTTGTCTGACGATGATGCAGTCCAAGAAATTATTGAAGGAAGGTTGTGTAGGGTATTTGTCTCATGTGTTGGATGCTCAAATGGTGAATCCTGAGATGGAGCAAATACCAGTAGTTAAGGACTTTATGGATGTCTTTCTAGATGAACTGTCAGGTCTACCGCCAGATAAAGAGATAAAGTTTGTGATCGATTTAGTACCGGGGACAACACCAATATCAAAGGCACCATATATGATGGCTTCGGTAGAAATGAAGAAGTTAATGGTTCAGTTGCAGGAGTTGTTAGATAGGAAGTACATTTAGCCGAGTGTTTCTCCATGGGGAACACCTGTGTTGTTTGTAAAGAAGAAGGATGGATCGATGAGACTCTGCATGGATTATAGGGAGTTGAACAAAGTAACGATCAAGAACAAGTATCTGTTACCACGAGTTGACGATCTTTTTGATCAATAGAAGGGGGCGAAGTAATTTTTAAAGATTGACTTAAGGACTGGTTATCATCAGTTGAAAGTAAGGAATGATGATATAACCAAGACGACATTCAGAACTCGATATGGCCATTATGAGTTTCTGGTGATGTCGTTTGGACTAACGAATGCGCCAGCCGCATTTATGGACATGATGAATAGAGTATTCAAGCAGCACTTAGATAAATTTATAGTCGTGTTCATTGACGATATTTTGGTTTATTCTAAAATGGAGGAGGAGCATGCCGAACATCTAAGATTAGTGTTGGAGATTTTACGAAAGGAGCAGTTGTATGCTAAATTTTTGAAGTGTGAATTCTGGTTGGAGAGAGTTCAATTTTTGGGTCACGTTATCGATAAGGAGGGAGTTTCAGTTGATCCAGCAAAGGTGGAAGTAGTGATTAATTGGAAACAACCAAGGACACCGACGGAGGTTAGAAGTTTATTGGGGTTAGTAGGTTATTATCGGAGATTCATTCAAGACTTTTTGAAGATAGCAACGTCGTTGACCAATTTGACAAGGAAGACAGTAAAATATGTATGGACGGAGAAGTGCGAGGAGAGTTTTTGGAGCTAAAGAAAAGACTTAGTGAAGCACCTGTATTAATTTTACCGGATGATGCAGGAGGTTTTACGGTCTATAGTGATGCATCGCATAAGAGACTAGGTTGTGTGCTTATGCAAAATGGCAAGGTCATTGCGTATGCGTCAAGATAATTAAATGATTATGAGAAGGGATACCCTACCCACGAATTGGAGCTGGCAGCGGTAGTGTTTGCCCTTAAGATTTGGAAGCATTATTTATACGGAGAAAAATGTGAGATATTCACAGACCATAAAAGTCTGAAGTATATCTTCACACAGAAAGAGTTAAACATGAGGCAGCAGAGATGGTTAAAGTTGATCAATGATTACGATTGGGAAATTCTATACCATCTCGGCTAGGCTAACGTAGTAGCAGATGCTCTAAGTAGAAAGAGCAGGGAGAAGCTGTTTGTATTGCCAGAAATGGAAGAATTGTTGAAAAAGATGGCCCAAATGGAGTTAGAGGTAAAAACATCCAAAGGAGTTAATGGAAGTGGAAGCAAGCCTAACCTTGTTAGATAAGATGAAAGAGGCTCAAGACAAATATGAAGAATGTGACAGAATAAGGAAGAGGATAACCGAAGGGGAAGATGTCAAGTTCAAGGTTGATAGCATGGGATTGCTAAGGTTCAAAAATTGTGCTTGGGTACCGTTAGTGCCTGAATTACGTGAAGAGATATTGTAAGAGGCTCACAGTACGAGATACTCGATACATCTGGGAAGTACGAAAATGTATTAAGATCTACGTTAGTATTTTTGGTGGCCGAATATGAAAAGGGAGGTTGCAGAATGTATCAGCCGATGCCTAACTTGTTAAAGGGTAAAGGCTGAATATCAGAGACCGAGTGGATTGCTACAGCCGTTAGAAATTCCTGAGTGGAAATGGGAGCATATCACAATGGATTTTATGGTAGGACTTGCAGCAACACAGAAGGGATACGATGCTAAATGGGTGATTGTGGATCGACTAACAAAGTCAGCGTACTTTTTGCCGATCAAGATCAAGTTCAGTTTGGATCAGTTGGCTAAACTGTACATCAATGAGATAGTTTCAAGACATGGGGTGCCGGTATCAATTATGTCAGACAGAAATCCGCGTTTCACGTCAAAGTTTTAGAGGAGTCTTCAGGAAAGATTGGGGACACAGTTAAGAATGAGTATAGCATATCATCCGCAGACTGATGGACAAAGCGAGAGAACGATTCAGACATTAGAAGATATGCTCAGAGCCTGCGTGATGGATTTTAAAGGCAATTAGGAAGACCATCTACCATTAGTTGAGTTTACATATAATAATAGTTATCATGCAAGCATAAGCATGTCGTCTTATGAAGCCTTATATGGGAGAAAATGTAGAACACTTCTATGTTGGGATGAGGTAGGAGAACGTCGACTGTTGGGGCCGAAATTGGTTCAACGGACTGTAGAAATTATCAAAGTAATAAGAGCTCGGCTAGTAGTAGCTCAAGACCGTCAAAAAATATATATATATCTACATCGACAGAAGCGAGACTTCGAAATAGGGAGTTTTGTGTTTATGAAGGTATCTCCCTAGAAAGGGAAGATCCAATTTAGAAAGAAAGGGAAGCTAAGTCTGAGGTTCATAGGACCATTCGAGATATTTAAGACAGTGGGTGAAGTGGCGTACGAGATAACTCTACCTCCTGAACTTGAGTATATTCACAATGTATTTCACGTGTTAGTGTTGTGGCCATACAAGCGTGATTACAAGCACGCCATATCCTATGAGCCAATACAAGTTGAGAAAGACTTATCTTATGAAGAAATTCTTGTCCAGATATTAGATAGGAAAGAGCAAAAATTACGAAATAAAGTTATACATTCTGTCAAAGTCCTTTGGAGGAACCACAACGCTGAGAAAGCTACATAGGAGCTTGAAGTAAAGATGAGAACTAACTATCTGAATCTTTTTGAGTAGATCTAATTTGTAATTCTGAGGACGAAATTCTTATAATGGGGGGAGAATGTAATGACCACGAATTCTATTAGACATTGTAATTATAATTATTATATAATTAGCAATGAATTAAATTTTTTGTACTAATTAATTGTGCATTAGATAATTGAATAAATATACTTGTGTATGTGTATATTTATTTAAAGCAATGAAACAAGGTGTTAAAATTAATTAAACCAAGTCTAATTACATTATATTTTAAATCCAAATGGGGTATTAAACTAGGTCAAATTAATTTACCTAGTAGCTCATGTAATTAAATTAAACCTTAGTTCATGTAATTAATTAATCTATCTCAATGCTTATTTTAATTAAAGATAACATAGTTTATTAAATATTAGCCTAATGTGTTAATTAATTTGAGCCCAAATAAGTTAATTGAATGAGCCCAACTTATTATACTCTAGAGTTCAATGTGGAGCCCAAAAGGAAGTCAAAATTGGTCAGCATTGATATATATATATATAATTAAAGCATTAAAAATAAACCAAAAATGGGTGATTAAATCCCATTTTTGCTGAGATTGTAGGGGGGCCACTTGGGGTGGCTTGATTTTGCAATATTGCTTCTAAATTACTCCATGTCATAGTAGCTCACCAACCTAGTCTTTCACCATATCTATCAACTTGTCCATCCATGCAATAGTAAACTAAATTAAGCTCTAAATTCACCAACATTGGTGAATTAGGAGAGTTAATGAATGATTAGCATTTGACTATATATAGGATGCTCCACTCATATGCTATGTTTATTAGTTTATTTGTTAGAATTCTAAAGAGAAGAAAGTGAGAGTATTTGAGAGAAACACTTGTGAGTTGTGAGAAATTGCTAGAGATTTATCAAGGTGGAGTCTCTAACAAAGTTCATAGCCAAGAGGAAGAGAGCATTCAAGTCCAAGAGGTTTAAAAGTGCTCTCAACTCTTCTTAGTTCATATTTATTGTCTATATATGTTTTCTAAGGTCAAAAATATATTTTTAACCGATCAAAACTTATTTTGATGGTCTAGAAGTCTTAAACTATGTTATATATGTATACTCATGATTTGATATGTTTAAATTATATTTTGGTATGTATAGTATGCATAAAAATGATAGAAAAGTCCATATTGAACTTTACTGGTAAAACCCTAACTAAGCATGTGATGTTTAATGTTGTAGTTTGAAATGTACAAGTTGGAAAATTAATTTATATGGCTACAAAGTTTCATGTATAAGTTTTTAAGAAAACCCAACTTGAATCTTTCAAAAATATGGAAAAATGATGAAGTTATGGCTTTTACCGCAAAATATGTTATTTTAATGACCTAATGTACAAACAGCTCACATTGTGGCTATTTTTCATAATCAAAACTCTTTCAAAAATTTGATCCAATGATGGAATATTGTAGTTTAAGAAAATACGAATCCATCGATACCAATTGGAGGTTATTTGGATTTATAGATTTCCATTTATTCAACTTTTAATCAAAGCAGCAAAAGTTAGAAAATCTGAAAATGACAATTCAGCATATTCTGCCACTTAAGGGTCGGGGCCCTCGTTCCTTTGTTATTTTAGGGGCCAGGGCCCCCATCACTGTTCACAGATGGATCTTTTTAATTTCAGGTCGGTTCGTTTTAAACGAATCGGTTTAAATCATTTATGACCAAAATGGGTAAAAATATTTTAAAATTAATATAATTAATTTAGAACCCAATAAAAAGAAAATATATAATTATTTATTATGTGGATATTAAATAATAATTAAGAGTCATGAAGGTGATTAATTACTATTTAGTCAATATTAAATAATAATTAAAATGAAAAGAGATAGTAACTAATTATTTATTAAATAATAAATAAAGGTTAATATAATTAATAAAATAATATTAAATGATTAATAATATTTAAAAATGAATAAAATATTATTAAATGATTAATAATTTATGCATAACCTCATAGACCTATCTTTCTTCTTCACAAACAAACTTGGAGCACCCCACAGCGAAACACTTAGCCGAATCACACCACGATCTAACAATTCTTGCAACTGCTCTTTTAACTCCTATAACTCTAACGGTGTTATTCTATATGGCGCCTTAGAGACAGGCTCCGCACTAGGAATAAGCTCAATAGTGAACTCAACTTCCCGCTGCGGTGGTAACCTAGACAATCCCTCAGGAAACACATCGGAAAAATCACGAATAACTAGAATATTTTCAATATGAGACTCACCTATAGAGGTATCCATCAAAAATGCCAAATACCCCTTACAACCCTTTGCCCCCAACTTCCTAGCCTTCAAAGCTGAAATCAAGTTCACCACCTTAATCGGTCGTGAACTTTGAAACACGAACTCTGGAGACTTCACATCCCCAAATATAAGCTTCCTCGCGCTGATAATCGATATTGTCCTGGTGCTTATCCAACCAGTCCATCCCAAGAATAACATCGAAATCATGCATACCCATTGGAAGAAGATTAGCCCTTTGAATCTTATCTCCAAAACTGATTGGACACTCTCGATATAAATCATAAATGATAACAGAAGTCCCCATCGGGGTGGCAATAGACATAACATAATCTAAGGACTGAGATGATATGCCAAGGTGCCGAACAAAAGACTAAGCAACAACATAATGAGTAGAACTAGTATCAAATAACACAGAAGCCTCACGACTACCAACTAAAAGAGTGCTAGAAATAGTACCTGGCGCACTTGTTGCCTGGTTAAATGTTAATGCAAACACCCGACTACCTTAACGCTGACCTCTATTACCATCATTAACACCGTCTCCACTGTTATCACGTGGCCCAGTACAATCTCTAGCAATATGAATCATCTGTCCACATAAGAAGTTTGCACCGGTAATTCTATGACACTGCCTTCTCGGATGATTTGCCCCACAAATAGCGCAAGGAGCAATAGGAATAAAATTAAGGTTACCCCCACTAACTGGCCCTAGATAACAACCTTAATTCTGCCCCTGCTGACGATTTTGCCATTGTTGGCGATTCTGACCTTGCTAAGGTACCTGAAGCTGATGATTTTTGCCTTGTTGAGGCAATGACTGATAACCCCTATTCTGAATCTGGCCACACCATTGCCCCTGTTGACCACCACGGTTCCTATTCCACTGACCACCTTGATTTCTTCCATGTTGACCCAAAATTTGACCTTGCTGGTCATCTCCGTCCCTCTTCCGATTCCCCTCCGATTTAGAAAATCGAAAGTCCTGTCGCTCCATCTCAATATTCTTGGTTGCATTAGCCATTGCTGTCACATCTTCAAACTTAGTGTTTATGAGATGTTGACGATACTTATAATAAATTCTCCACTTAAATTTCTCTGCTTGTTCTACTGCAGTCCCTACTAAAGTTCTCGCAAAACCTGCCAATCTGGTGAACCTTGTCATGAAGTCTATGATGGACTCGTCATCCTTCTGCTGAATAGACATAAACTTTATACCATATGCCTCCTTATCAGTAACTGAGAAATACTGCTGATATAAAGACATCACAAAATTCTACCCATGTAAGTGTGTTGACGAATCTGTCACCCTTTGTTGTTTTCATAACTTTTCACCATCTCTGTGCATCCCCGTCCAATTTGTAAGCAGCCAACATCACTCTCTAGTTATCCAAGCACCCTAACACAACAAAGATCTTCTCTAAATGGGCAATCTAATTCGCTGCTTCAATTGGAGTTGGAGCTGAACTTAATGAATGTGGTTTTTACTTTTGAAATCTTTCTAACCATACATACGTTGGCACCACAAACTGGTCAATACCATTTACATTTCCTTCCTCTTCATTTTCTTATAAACCACCATTTTCAAGTTTCCTTGATCGGGATTTTCTGGCGGTTGCTGTTGCATCTATATCTATTGAAGGACTTATGCTACTAACTGCGGTAAAGCTTGATTAACTACTTGATTTACCAAGGCTGCCATATCCAGATTATTAGGTTGCACATCAGGTTGTGCATTGGGTTGGGCCTTGCCTCTTCCTTTACCATTACCTTGCCTTGCAGCACATCTAACGGATCTACGAGCCATCTAAGAACAATGGATGGAAGAAAATAGATTCGAGGCAAATTTGAATACAAACTAATATTATAGCTTAATAGAATATCAAACAGAATAAAAACCCAACCTAGAAATCTACCCATAACTCATAGGTCAAACTTAAATAGGTTTTCTACAAGAAATAAACCTACCTCTGATACCAACTTTGTAACACCCCCTTCCCGAAGTGGAAAGAGAGGTTACGCACAAAACACAATAGAACTAACAAACTGATATTCAAAACTTTAATATGCAACTGAATAATCTAAATAGATAATTGCCAACTAGCTCAAACATGATCTGTGTATTACAACAGTACTTAGAAACCTAAAATATCAAATCCTACACAGAATATCTTAAATATTTACATAAAGGAAGCTCTCTTTACACTTACCCTTGTTCCCCCTGATTACCCGCCAGAAGAAAAATACAGCATAAACCAATTGCCTAGTACGGATATAGAGTGCAAAAAAATAAGAACTAAAATGAATAAAAAAACCAACTAAACTGAACTAATCTTAATAACATAGTAGGCTTAATCAAATGGTTAGGGTGATTTCATACCTAAATCAAAACAAAACAAAATTGAAATATACATCGAACTGCGCAATCCAAATGTATTCAAAATCGAAAGGTGTGTTCGGCACAAACAACACAAAACCGTAGAACAGAACATAATAGAAAACTAGGCTTGACCCATACGTCTCCCACAATAAAACACTAATTGGCCAACTCCCATCGGAGCACACAAAATGGAGACGCCATGGACTAATCACACCATCACAAAAGTGTCATGCCTCGGTGCCAAGAGGACATGCCTGTGGTACCCCCACATGTGATATTTATATTTCTGGTAGTTACCATTGAGTCAACCTGCTATTGACTCTAGTGGATATTTATAGTTCATAGTCTATTTGATTATCTTAATTCTAAAAGCAAATCATTATTCCTGCTTATGTTATTCATATTACTGAATTGTTCAGTTATTCCCTTTCATTCATGATATATTGTTTCTTGTTGTTATTTAAACTTGTTGAGCAAACTAGTTGCTCACCCTTGTTATATCATGAAACTTTATTGCAGTACAACCCGAGACTTCTGGAAAGAACAAGGGTAAGGGAAAGATGAAGTAATAGACTTCAGGATGTAGCCTTTTAGTTAACTAAATTACTTGTTATGTAATATAAACCCTAAGTACTTTATTAAGGGTATTTGTGTACTTTTGTGTAAGGTTATCGTATCTTGGGACTAGTAACACCTTTTGAATGAACAACATATGTTTATTATTCCGCACTTAGTTATTGTATATTGTTTAGAGATAGATGTTTGTATTGGATCGTGATGACCTGATCCGGGTATTTGAGACCCGAATTTGGGGGCGTCACACATACGCCTCCCACAATAAAACACCAATTAGCCAACTCCTATCGGTGCACAAAAATGGAGATGTCGTGGACTAATCACACCACCACAGAAGTGTCATGCCTCGGTGCCAAGAGGATATGCCTGTGGTACCCCCACAGGTGGTTATAGCTCAAGTATACCCTACAATATATTCTAACAAAAATATCATGTCACAGTATATGCGACACAATACAAACAAAATGAGTTCTAATACGCACATGCTAAACCGAAACGAATCAACACAAAGTCCTCAAAATATATTAGCATGTAAGTTTTTACAAAATCAAAATAAATACTATACATGCTAGCCAAGTCCAAAGGGTACAAATTATGAATTTTCAAATATCTAAAATCAAATAATTCTATCATAAGCATTTGACTATGAATAATATATCGAAATAATATCTAGATTCTAATTGAGAGATAAAACAAACACATTTAAAAATTAAACAAATATCGCTGAAGGAGTACAAAATTTGTACCTAGAATATGCAATGAAATACTCGAAATTATATTCCAAAAATGACTCGTTAAATTTTCTCCATCGGAACTAATTAAACAAAATAAATAAATAAATAGTTAATTAATTGATTAAGTTTTAACATTTTCTTTCTATTTGACGAATCCGAAATCTTTTCGTTCTAAATAAACTTCTACCTAAAGTTATACATATTTTAATTATATATAATATTTTAATAATTAACAACCTTACAACCTTCTTGTTCCAAAATAAATTTAAGTATATTTACAAAAATATTCTTTCCATTATATTTATTATTATTATTATTATTATTATTATTATTATTATTATTATTATTATTATTATTATTATTATTATTATTATTATTATTATTATTATTATTATTATTACTATTACTATTATTATTATTATTATTATTATTAGCATACAAAAATTAAAACTACAAAATTAAAACTAATACAGAAAATTAAATAATTACACAAAGAAAGAAAAAGAGATATACCCGAAATTATGAGGTTCGTAGTCCGTTCACGTCCTCGACACCAAAAATTTTAATTAGGGAGATCCTTACTAAAAAAGTCCTGACATAAAAAGTTCATCACAAAATATGATGTACTTAATATTTGGGTATTAAAAACCAAATGAGTAAGTCCATATATATAGGTAGGGGAAGGGAGAATGGCTTTAAAATTAAGTGATGTGGGACTATGACCGATTATTACAATTATTAAGTAAGATAATTTTATGATTGTTTCTTTGTATGCTATATTACTAATTCTTATTTCTGAAAGAAAGGGTCTTATTATAAAATTGTAATATTATTGTAGACGTTTCTAATTTTTTCCTTTCAAATTATTATGTTATTGAGTAATTAATTTTTGTTTAATAATTGAATAATATGGTTGATTAGTATATTATATTTATGTTTTAATAATAGTAATAACTTAATATTGGGGACGATAATCCTCAAAAGAAAATTATTTTTTTAAAAATTATATTATTTAAATAATGATTAAATCTTACTTATATTCCAAACTATAATTATAGTTATAATTTATTAATAAAAATAAATTTAAGTTAGGTAGAATGCTTTATGATACTTTTTTTCTCAAACTATATTTTATCTAAGTGGTAATATAATTTTATTTAAACTTAAATTATTGTATATATATTTGATTAAAAATAATAAATTAGTATTAAGTAAGATAGTCTTATTTTGATTATTTTATTATAAAAGCATATTTTACTAATTCTTATTTTTTAATAAAACTATGATACTAATTTTACTTTTTGATTTGGATTGATAAATAATAAAGGATGATTGAATATAGAAAAAATCAAATATTGAATACAAAAAAGAGAATGAATTAAAATAAAAATATAATAGCGAATAAATTTATTTATTTAATTATAGTTAGATAGATGATGCAGGAGTCGCGGGTCAATAGACATGTATACTCTCCCATGCAAGTTGCAATAAATTAGTAAAAATGCGTACCTTTAATCTTTCAAATTCATTATCTTGTCTTCTTTTTTTTTTTTTTTTTTTTTGCTAATCCTAGCTATTTTCCATCATATAATAATTGTGTATATTTCTTATATTCCCTTACGTATCAAACTTCTTTTGAGCCATCCAAGCAACTGCGAGAGATTGATTGCGTTTTTTTTTTTTTTTTTTTGTCTAGATACATTCTTTTTCAACATAAAAAAGTTTGCATGATTTATTAAGACAAACATAAAATGATTTTATTTATTTAATGGAGCTTAAAGCTAAAAAGTTCACCAGCTATTAATGGGTCAAATAGAATAAATAACAAACACATAGCAATGTGTAGTTTAGAGTATAGACTAGATCTAGTGACTAGTGTATTAGCTAATGTTGTTTTGCTATTTTAGGAAAATGGAATTTATATGTGGAAGTTGGTGTTCTAACAAACAATGAGGAATTATATTTTTTATGATATCTTTTTGCATCCATTCAATTTTGGGACCTCTCGTATCATAGGATTAGGTGACCTATATTTTCTTTATTTTTCATTTCTCAAGTGAGAAGAACTTTATTAAATAAAAGAAAATTACATAAAATTAGCGACGAAGATAAGATTATAATAGTGCCGTTTAAAAACAAATATAATGCTCATAAAATTAATTAATCTGAAAATTTCTAAATTATTTATTAATTTAAGCATGTCATGTTGAGGGAGTTATGTTATTACATAAATAAGCAAAATATGTAGTTTCATGATCGTAACACAACTTACAAAAAATAACTCTGACGCATTGAAACGACAAATAAATAAGTTGGAGTTAATGAAAATTTTGACAATTCTATTTTAAGGGACATAACTTGAAGTGCTCTAATTGAAAGTTAGTTAACGATATGTATCTTTACAGATGGGTTAGGCCCATCAATGTTTGGGCCCAATCTATGAAGCCTTATTAATGAAAGGTCCAACTTATCCTTAGGGGTGTGACACATTAATTTTGGTCTTTATTTAGTCATTTTTGACTTTTATCATTTCCCCTCTAGATGGTTTGTTTCAATGGCTTGTGTGTTTTGCGTAGAGCCAGTCTCACCACAATTACACAAGATCATATAGACACAAGGACTATTTATTTTAAAAGAAATAAGCAAGCTTTTATCTTATAGAGTATATGTTATTATTTCTGTTTTATAAATCGAATCCCATTAGTAAAATTTACAAATTTTGTATATTTTTAATTTATGTACATTATTTAAGTTTATTGAGTTGTTAAATTAGGAGAGATTACATGATATTAAAATTATGATGATTAATTTACTTACATTGTGCCATTTTAAATATTCCTTTCGTTCTCAAAAAGATGAATGCGTGTTATTGTTTTTTAATTGTTTTTTGAGTTTGTAGAGAGAGATAGTGAATTAATTTGAGTCATTCATTTATGATATGGTTGATTTATTGTTTGACTAAGATGTAATATAATCAAGAGTAAATTAATTAATATACAATTTTATCTAGTTGGCTTATATACTTTAGATATATTTTTTAGAATAATTTTTTCATCATTTGAGCCATCCTCTTTTGAGGACGGAGAGGGTATTACTATAAAAGATGAAAGTTTTTCACTTTTTATATACTAAATGCATGATTACTTCTAAAAATAATATGAAGGTAGAATAATAAGATTTGAGCTGATAAAGACTAAATGACAGAAAAATTGGTTTAGTTTGACCTTTTAAGTTAAATTAATCATTTAATAATCAAAATTTATATCACTTTCTTAAATATAGCTAGAAAAGCTATAATCATAAGAAAAAATATCGAATTTACTACTAATTTTAATTTTCATTAGTTTAAAAATATAAATAAATATGCTCAATATTTAATTTTAAGATTAGTTAATTTAACCAAAAAAATTAAGCTAAGCTAATTTTTCAGCGACAGAGATAATGAGACTAAAAGGGCTATCAAAGTCGAGTCAATTTGTTCTAAAAAAGGTCGAGTCAATTTGTAAACAACCGGTTTGTGAAATGAAAAACTAACTTTATTGAAGTTGTAACTTGTGATAAACTTATTAGGATAACTCAATTATGTCATACTTAAACTCTAATTATTGTTCTTGAGTTTTTGAAGGAGACAATCAATTACACGAGTAGTTAACGGTTTCACATAACAGTCGTTCAGACCAGCTCTCATGAATATTTCTTTTTCAGAATCTCGTCCACGAGAAGTTACTCCAATTATTAAGCTGTCTACTCCCATTTCTCGAAGCTCCTGTGTTGCCTGTTAACGAAACAATTTATTTATTAGCTTGAGAAACATTATTATTCACATAATGTTTAATGGCAAAAGTATACACACACACACACACACACACACACACACACACATATATATAGAATCATGTGGTCCGAGGGTGGTCCCGATGGTTGTTTGTCAACCAGCTAGCCAATTAGGCTATACATTCGCCTCGCTAGAGAACAATTTATATAAATTTTTATTTTGTCTACTCTCTTAAATTTATGTTTTTTTTTGTACGTACAAGTAAATATTAGTGATATGAATTTACAAAATTATTTTCCTACGTAATTTTCTTAGAAATAATAGTAGACCAATATATTCAAAAAAATATATAGAAACAAAAGAAATTAACCTGAGGACCATCCTTGATTGGCATTTCCATATCCATAAAAACAAGATCATAACATTCTCCGGAGCGAAATAGATTAACAGCTTTTTGTCCATCTTCCACCGCAGAGATATTGAATCCATAATTACTCAGAAGAACCTTGTGAACTCTTCTGATAATTGCGTTGTCATCAACAATGAGTACGGAGAATTTATTGGCCATCTTTTGCCTTCTTAATTATATCCTGTTTGGGCAAAAAAAAAATCGAATTATTTACTTGTGAAGAGTATATATACGCTTGATTTATCTCGAAAAATATATTACAAGACTTTTCTTTGAAACAAACACTTATTTAACACGTACAAAATTTGAAGATCTCAAAGACGGAGAAAATAATAATAATGATGATTATATGTATCAAATATTACCTTCTTACGTTACGAAGATAGATAATATTACCTCTTGAAAACGCAATATAGTAAGAAGGGCGGAGAGATAAGATAAACAAAGAGACTTATATGTAACAACGGCTACAGTAACCAAGAGAATCGTGGTTATATATATAGCCATTAGAGATGAGTGGTTTTAAGATTTTCGTGTATGAAATGAAACCATGTATGTATATTATAGAAAAAAACAAGGTGCGCTTACAGATGTTAATATACTAAATGCGTCTGCTTTTTTTGATTTCATTGACATATATAGTAGAAGATTTGAATGTAATCTAGTGAGATTTTTCAAGCAGATTTTGCCTTAAATGTTGGATATAGATTTACAATCTCAAGTTTTAATTAATTAAAGATAGGATCTAATAGATATGGACTTGCATCTTTATCGAGTTTTCACTTGTATTTTTATATTTATTATTATTTTTTAATAAAAAAAATTGGAATAGTAAGTTTTAAAATTCTAGCATTTTTATACAGTCTAATTCCTAAATTCACATTTTTATGAGAATATTCTTCTCAAATATGAGAGTTATTCGTAGAGTAATTTTATGTCAATAAACTATGCACAAACACTATTATTTTATAGAATAGTAAAATATTATCTTTATTATAAAAATAACTTAAATATTTATTTCTTTGTAATTTCATATATATGTAAGTATATGATTTGTTTGGGGGTATTTATGCATGTATGTAATATCCTGAAGATTTTAGAAGATTTTAAAATAAGATCTTAGATGATGAAATAAAGGTTGAAGTTAAAACCTAAATTTGGAGAAGTAAAAGGTGTAGAAAGTAAGTAAACATTTGACCATAATCTTTGTGTCAGGATTTAAATGTGAGTGAATATAGGTTTTTAAATTTTAAAACCTAGAATTTTATTAGTATGTATACTTGGAAGTATATTAATAATAAGGTAATATAATACCTTTAAAACTCGATGAATGTATTTGACTAAAGAAAATTATGTAAGAAATTTTTAGTGTGATGTATGAGGAAATTTATTAGGAAAATAAATTTCAATTGAAAAAATATTTTTAAGATTTTGTGAAGGTGTATATATATAGATACGTATATACTTAGAGGTGCGCTAATTATATTTTAGTCGATCGTGATAAATGATTAATTAAATTAATCATCAAGAACACTGTAAAGTTTAATATATTAATTAAACAAGCTTATGAAAGTTAAACCTTGAATAGTAATTTAAGATATCCCAATTAGTAAATTGGGAAAAGATATGTGACGCCCCCAAATCTGGGCCCACACAGCCCAAACTTGAGTCGTCAAAAGACTACAACAAAATTATTACAACAAAGCACAACGTACAACAATACAGTGTATAATAATACACAACTAAGTCTTCACTATTATTGCCACACTATTTTACAAAACATGAAGACTATGATAACTATTCCTCGGACCCTCACTCCATTCTCCGGCTAGACCCTGTTATGTTTTCATCTCCTGTTGAAAAACAATGGAACAAAAGAAAGGGTGAGCTCAAATAGCCCAGTAAGAAATATGATGACTAAGATAATGAAGAAATAAATTATCATTAGCCTTCAACAGTCGAGTTCTTGATAGAATACAATAGACTACAAGGTTTATATCAAAAACTGCAGTTAAATTCTTAAACAATGTTTAGATCAATAATAGCAGCGGAATGAACAATCTATTAGAAGAATAATGCAGACTATAATGTCCACTCGCTTCTCTTTTTCGTAAAAACATCATCAACTTTTATCATCTGAAATACCATTAGTCATGATAATAAAAATTCACAGTTCCTGATCATAATCATGCAAATCAACAGTTCATCTTTGCACTACGGGCCAAAGATATTTAATATAGCACCAGCGGTCATGATTATACCAAATTCAGCCTTTGGTGATAATCATACCAAACAACAGTTCATCTATGCACTACGGGGCAAAGAGAACTTTCACCACGTGCCATAAAAGACACCGAACAGATGTATCGCCTTTAACCTATTATATCGCCTTTAACCTATCATCTGTTCAACAAATATATCACATCTGTGCCCCCGGCCACAGATATTCACAACAGCTTGATTTTTGGATGATTAGAATGATATAAATGATGAACAGAAGAAATAGGATAACAATAAGTATCGGAAGTTTACTTTGTACAGATTCAAATAATGTCCAAATTGTCAACATGATGTAAAGTGAAATTTAAAAATGATATTCAAGATCCACAGTTCAGAATAACGGTTACAATTCAATAGAAAGGTTCACGTAAATAGGAAGGTTCAGTTGAAATAATGAAGTTCAACTATTATGGAACATATAATATTTTCAGGAATTATAGAAGCAATAGTTCCATAATAAATTTCGATTTAGGAGTATGAAAGAAAATAATATCCCTTACCGTAGCAGGTTTGATTAACAAAAGGTGAAGGAAATTAATACAAAGGGTTATTCACCAACAGGCGGCAATCCGCTCCGTAAGGTTATTCCCACAATTTAATAGAATTTGAGTACAAAGAGTTATTCACCAAACAGGCGGCAATCCGCTCCGTAAGGTTATTCTCAGAGATTAATAATGAATGAATACGAAAGGTTATTCACCAACAGGCGGCAATCCGCTCCGTAAGGTTATTCCCACAATTTAATACATGGAAATAAAAGGCACGTCTTATGAGTAAGGAAGAAACAATATTATTATCGAGAATCAAATAATGATAATCCCTTACCATAGTACGTTTGAATAATGGAAGATGAAAAAGATGGTATCCCTTACCTCAACACGTGACTGGATATCGATTTAAATGAGGTTGATTAACTTGAACAGTACACGTATACTTATAGATCTTCACAAATACTCAAGATGACTTAAGCACACTTAGAGAGAACTTTCACAAGAAGTATTTAGAGAGAGAAAGAAAGAACAAGTAAGGAAGTTTATGAAAAATTCTTAAGTTAAGGCTTCTATTTATAGCCAAAAATCTTATCATTCCTTTAATCTAAACCATTCATTTAAAAAAATCATATTTTAATCTACACCATCCATTTCAAATTTTATATTATCTTTAATCTACACCATTCATTTCATATCACCTAACTTTATATTATAAACAAATTAATTCAATTATTCAATAATAATTCACACTTTAATCTACACCATTCATTTCATATCACCTAACTTTATATTATAAACAAATAACTTTATTTATTCAACAATAATTCACACTTTAATCTACACCATTCATTTCATATCACCTAACTTTATATTATAAACAAATAACTTTATCAATTCAATTATTATGACTAATTGTTATAAATACAGTATAGTTAGCTCTTAGATTTCAAGTCAATAAATTAATGAAATACAACTGTTTAAAAAACATCATAATAGAGATAACAATAATGTAAAAGAAAGCATACGTTACTGTGTAATGACAATTATTGATTCAATAATGTGAATTACTGTGCATATGTTACTGTGACAATTATTAGGTTCAATAATTTTAAAAACAGTGCAGCAACAATTATTGACTCAATGATATAAAATACAGTGTAATGACAATTATTAAATCAATAATGCAAAATACTGTGTAACAACAATTATTGAATTGATAATATAAAATATTATGCAGTGACAATTATCGATGAAATGATGCGTAACAGTTACGGTGTCAATTATCAGACCAATAATATGAGACACTATGCAATACCGTGTGTTACTGTAGAGTACCGTGTGCTACAGAAAATACCAAAAACTACCGTATGCCACTATTCTTTTATCACCGGTATTTTAACAGTTCCGTTGACTATTTTTATTTAAAAAGGTTATTTCTGTCGTTTTCTATATCCGACAAATATTCCGTTGTGGGGTCCACCAATAATTTGTTATTTCGGCGCCGTCGGACCAAACGAATATTCCCCGACCAAACGAATATTCCCCGACAAAGCGAATATTGTCCGACAAAATAAAATTTGCACATAACATCCTTAACTTTTAACTTTATCGATTTAACCACTTACTGTTTCAAAAAAATATATATATGAAGAAAAATTAAATTTTGTATTTCATAAAATTCGGGGTCTTACAAACTCCCCTCCTTATGAAATTTCGTCCCCGAAATTGACGTACCTGACATATCGAAGAGGTAAGGATACTTAGATTTCATCTCAGATTCTAGCTCCCAGGTCATTTCCTCAGTATCTTGGTTCCTCCATAAAACCTTAACTTGAGGTATAACCTTTGAGCGTAGGATCTGCTCCTTCTTATCCAGGATCTTAACAGGTACCTCCTCATATGTTAAATCATCTGCTATAACGTCTGATTCTAACTCAATGACGTGGTTTGGGTCCTTCACATATTTACGTAACATAGATATGTGAAAAACGTTATGGATGCGAGACATACTTGGTGGTAGGGCTAGTCTGTAGGCTACGGTTCCTATTCGATCGAGGATTTCAAATGGGCCAATAAATCGAGGGTTGAGCTTTCCTCTCTTTCCGAATCTCGTAACCCCTTTCCATGGAGAAACACGTAAGAATACATGATCTCCGATGTTGAAACTTTCGTCTCTCCGATGAAGATCAGCATAACTCTTTTGTCGTTCTTGTGCGGTCTGTATTCGTTGTAGGATCATTTGGATCTTTTCGGTCGTCAAGCGTACCAACTCGGGTCCCAACAATTTTGCTTCTCCTACCTCATTCCAACATATTGGAGAGCGACACTTCCTTCCATACAATGTCTCGAATGGAGCCATGTCTATGCTTGCTTGGTAACTGTTGTTGTAAGAAAATTCCACCAACGGCAAGTACTTATCCCAACTTCCTTTGAAGTCTAATACACAAAGTCTCAAAAGATCTTCGAGGGTCTGGATCGTCCTTTCCGATTGTCCGTCCGTTTGAGGATGGTATGCAGAACTAAAACGTAGTTCAGTGCCCATAGCTTTTTGTAGACTGATCCAAAAGCGTGAAGTGAATCTAGGATCTCGATCAGAAACTATGGAAACTGGCATGCCATGCAATCTCACGATCTCATTTATGTACATAACGGCAAGACGTTCAAGTGAAAAGTTTTCTCGTATAGGCAAGAAATGAGCAGATTTGGTCAATCTATCTACGATCACCCAAATTGCATCTAAGCCTTGAGAAACTTTTGGAAGACCCGTCACGAAGTCCATATTGATGTGTTCCCACTTCCATTCGGGAACTTCAAGTGATTGTAATGGACCTTTAGGAACTTGATGCTCTGCCTTGACACGTTGACAAGTTAGGCACCTTGAGATAAACTCCGCAATCTCTCTTTTCATATTGTTCCACCAAAATGTATGTCGAAGATCTCGATACATCTTGGTACCTCCTGGGTGGATTGCAAACGGCGTGTTGTGTGCCTCCTTCATGATTTTATGCTTTAATTCAGGATCGTTAGGAGCACAGAGTCGAGAGTTGACTCGAAGTATTCCTTTCTCGTCGATTCTTACTTCGGGAATGGCACCTTCTTGTACTTTCTTTATCATGTTTATCAGTTCCGGATCGGTAGCTTGAGCAGCTTTAATTTTATCGATTAAAGTTGGTTCTACTCGCACGTGAGCAATCTTCGAGTGGGTCCCTGGTGTCTTTAGCTCTATCTCCATCTTTTGCAAGTCGTACAAAATACACTTTTGTGTTGTCAGTAGTGCACTTGTACTTGCATAAGATTTTCTGCTCAAAGCGTCAGCTACAACGTTCGCCTTTCCCGGGTGATGCTGGATTGTGTGGTCATAATCCTTTAACAGCTCAAGCCAACGTCGTTGTCGCATGTTGAGTTCCTTCTGGGTGAAGAAATACTTGAGACTTTTATGATCCGTATAGATATCCACTTTTTCTCCGTACAAGTAGTGTCTCCAGATCTTCAACGCGAAAACGACTGCTGCCAACTCTAGATCATGAGTAGGATAATTTTTCTCATAATCTTTGAGTTGTCGAGAGGCGTAGGCTATAACCTTTCCATGTTGCATAAGGACACAGCCTAGACCTTTGCCAGAAGCATCGCTGTAGATAACAAATTCTCCTGATCCTGATGGTATGGTCAGAACAGGAGCTGAAACCAGTCTCTTCTTGAGTTCTTGGAAACTTTTCTCGCATTCCTCGCTCCATATGAATTTTGTGCTTTTCCGAGTAAGCTGCGTTAATGGAGTGGCGATTCGAGAAAATCCTTCTACGAATCTCCGATAATAACCAGCTAGACCCAGAAAACTTCGGACTTCGGTTACTGTTTTGGGTTGTTCCCAATTTAGTACCGTTTCAATCTTCGCAGGATCGACTGATATTCCTTGACTACAAATCACATGCCCAAGAAACGCGACCTCCTCAAGCCAGAACTCACATTTCTTCAACTTGGCATATAATTTATTTTCACGGAGCTTTTGTAGTATCAATCTCAGGTGTTGTTCATGATCCTCGCGACTCTTGGAGTATATGAGGATGTCATCAATAAAGACAACCACAAAATGATCCAAATGTTCCTTGAATATCCGGTTCATCATGTCCATGAAAGCTGCAGGAGCATTAGTTAGTCCAAAAGGCATGACTAAGAACTCATAATGCCCATAACGAGTTCTGAAAGCAGTCTTTGGAATGTCCTCAGCTTTAACCTTTAACTGATGATATCCAGAACGGAGATCAATCTTTGAGAAATGTTGAGCGCCTTGCAATTGATCAAACATGTCATCAATCCGAGGTAACGGGTACCTGTTCTTGATGGTGACATGGTTCAATTCTCGGTAGTCAATGCACAATCTCATACTCCCGTCTTTCTTCTTCACAAATAGAACAGGAGCACCCCAAGGTGATGCACTCGGACGAATGAAACCGGTATCCAACAATTCCTGTAGTTGGACTTTTAACTCTTGAAGTTCAATGGGAGCCATTCGGTAGGGAGCTTTGGAAATGGGCTTGGTACCGGGTTCAAGATCAATATAAAAATCAATTTCACGGTTTGGGGGTAAGCCAGGAAGTTCTTCAGGAAAAACGTCAGGAAACTCATTAACAATGGGAATATCATTCAAGTTTGATGTATTTTTGTTCAAATCAGTGACATGAGCTAAAAAGGCTTGACATCCGTTTTTTAATAAACGAATGGCTTTATGGCTAGAAATAACAGTTATAGATTTCAATGGTTTAGTTGCTTGAATTTGCATGACAGGTTGATTAGGAATATGAAAACTAATAATCTTATGAAAACAATTAATTTTAGCATAATGGGTAGTCAACCAATCAATTCCTAAAATCACATCAAATTCACGCATCTCCAAAGAAATAAGGTCAACAGGTAATGTGAGGTTGTTGATTTGAACTAGGCAAGATTTATAGACAGTAGATGTAATGGTCATTTCTCCTAATGGGGTTTCAACTGATAAGTCAAAGTCCAAGTTTTCAGGAGTTAAGTTTAAACGCTGAGCACATGCAGGTGAGATAAAAGAATGGGTAGAGCCAGTATCTAACAAAGCGTAGACTTCACGAGAATTTATGAATAGCTTACCGGTTATCACCTCGTTCGAGTTTCGTGCCATTTGGGATGTCACAACAAAAGCTCTCCCTTGAACTACAGATTTTCCCTTATCCGCGCTAGCTTTTGGTATCATCATTGCAGCTGGACTTGATTTTGTGGCAGGACAAAACCGCACAAGATGACCCTCTTTCCCACAACTGTAGCACTTTTTGGACTGCTGTGTACAGTTTGGGCTGATGTGACCTTCCTGACCACACCTATAGCATCTCACTGGTGGTCGATCTTCTCCCCTTAAAACTGGGGTCAGTGCTGGTGCTGGTACTGGTGCTGGTGCCCTTCCATAATTATTATGGAATCTCTTTCTTTTGAAATTGTTCCCACTGGATTCTCCTCTTCTGTTATTTGATGTGGAATTACCACCGAAGTGTTGGTTACCTACTCGATGGTTCTCGTTCCTGTGGTTGTTGTCATTCCTTTCTCTATGTTGCTCATTAACTCTTGGCTGCAATGTTTCATCTGTTTGCTCCACCCTTTGAGCCCAATCCACAACATCTGAATACAAACTAAATTTATGAGAGCTAAGTTGTTGACGAATTTTGAATCTCAAACCTCTTAGGAACATCCGACTCATTCGTGCTTCGTCATCCACAAGATGGGTGGCAAAGCGAGATAACTCGGCAAACTTGGCTTCATATTGGGAGATTGTCATGTTTCCCTGCTCCAGCTTAATGAATTCCACCTCTTTCATATGGCGGATGCTTTCTGGGAAATACTTCTCGTTAAACAGTTCTTCGAATTTTGTCCAAGACATTTCGATTGCTGAAGGTTGGATACGTTTTACCGCTTCCCACCAATGGTCCACCTCACCTCGTAACATAAAAGTGGTAAATGGCACCTTCTGATCATCAGCGCATTGTAAGACATCAAGTATTTTTGTCGTCTGTTTCAGCCATGCCTCCGCTTTGAGTGGGTCAGGCTTCCCGTGGAATTCAGGTGGTCCCAATTCTTTAAATTGCTTGACAGTGACCATCCTCAAATTACCAGCGTTTCTACCGTTATTATTGACTGAATTTCCTCTTGCTTGATTCTGTATGAACTGCATGAAATTCCTAAAGAATCCATCGTTCATCATGTTATCAGGAACATTATTTCCTGAGTTGGCAGGAGGATTGTTTGGGGCCTCTTGATTCTCGGCTACATTCGCTTCAGGCATTCCATAGTTAACCTCTTGATTTCCATATGCCATACTAAACTGTTGTCACAAAATAATTGTTAGTTCAAACAAATTGACTCATCTCTTCATGTTCCTACATTCAAATCGATTCATTAGATAAAAAAAAAAATCTAATTTAGGTAGGACACACTAGTGATTGATTCTATTCGTCTCTCCCCTCCTAGTTCTAACCCCAGATCTCCATTAAAGACCATATCCCTAAGCTCTGATGCCAACTGCGACGCCCCCAAATCTGGGCCCACACAGCCCAAACTTGAGTCGTCAAAAGACTACAACAAATTTATTACAACAAAGCACAACGTACAACAATACAGTGTATAATAATACACAACTAAGTCTTCACTATTATTGCCACACTATTTTACAAAACATGAAGACTATGATAACTATTCCTCGGACCCTCACTCCATTCTCCGGCTAGACCCTGTTATGTTTTCATCTCCTGTTGAAAAACAATGGAACAAAAGAAAGGGTGAGCTCAAATAGCCCAGTAAGAAATATCATGACTAAGATAATGACGAATAAATTATCATTAGCCTTCAACAGTCGAGTTCTTGATAGAATACAATAGACTACAAGGTTTATATCAAAAACTGCAGTTAAATTCTTAAACAATGTTTAGATCAATAATAGCAGCGGAATGAGCAATCTATTAGAAGAATAATGCAGACTATAATGTCCACTCGCTTCTCTTTTTCGTAAAAACATCATCAACTTTTATCATCTGAAATACCATTAGTCATGATAATAAAAATTCACAGTTCCTGATCATAATCATGCAAATCAACAGTTCATCTTTGCACTACGGGCCAAAGATATTTAATATAGCACCAGCGGTCATGATTATACCAGATTCAGCCTTTGGTGATAATCATACCAAACAACAGTTCATCTATGCACTACGGGGCAAAGAGAAATTTCACCACGTGCCATAAAAGACACCGAACAGATGTATCGCCTTTAACCTATTATATCGCCTTTAACCTATCATCTGTTCAACAAATATATCACATCTGTGCCCCCGGCCACAGATATTCACAACAGCTTGATTTTTGGATGATTAGAATGATATAAATGATGAACAGAAGAAATAGGATAACAATAAGTATCGGAAGTTTACTTTGTACAGATTCAAATAATGTCCAAATTGTCAACATGATGTAGAGTGAAATTTAAAAATGATATTCAAGATCCACAGTTCAGAATAACGGTTACAATTCAATAGAAAGGTTCACGTAAATAGGAAGGTTCAGTTGAAATAATGAAGTCCAACTATTATGGAACATATAATATTTTCAGGAATTATAGAAGCAATAGTTCCATAATAAATTTCGATTTAGGAGTATGAAAGAAAATAATATCCCTTACCGTAGCAGGTTTGATTAACAAAAGGTGAAGGAAATTAATACAAAGGGTTATTCACCAACAGGCGGCAATCCGCTCCGTAAGGTTATTCCCACAATTTAATAGAATTTGAGTACAAAGAGTTATTCACCAAACAGGCGGCAATCCGCTCCGTAAGGTTATTCTCAGAGATTAATAATGAATGAATACGAAAGGTTATTCACCAACAGGCGGCAATCCGCTCCGTAAGGTTATTCCCACAATTTAATACATGGAAATAAAAGGCACGTCTTATGAGTAAGGAAGAAACAATATTATTATCGAGAATCAAATAATGATAATCCCTTACCATAGTACGTTTGAATAATGGAAGATGAAAAAGATGGTATCCCTTACCTCAACACGTGACTGGATATTGATTTAAATGAGGTTGATTAACTTGAACAGTACACGTATACTTATAGATCTTCACAAATACTCAAGATGACTTAAGCACACTTAGAGAGAACTTTCACAAGAAGTATTTAGAGAGAGAAAGAAAGAACAAGTAAGGAAGTTTATGAAAAATCCTTAAGTTAAGGCTTCTATTTATAGCCAAAAATCTTATCATTTCTTTAATCTAAACCATTCATTTAAAAAAATCATATTTTAATCTACACCATCCATTTCAAATTTTATATTATCTTTAATCTACACAATTCATTTCATATCACCTAACTTTATATTATAAACAAATTAATTCAATTATTCAATAATACTTCACACTTTAATCTACACCATTCATTTCATATCACCTAACTTTATATTATAAACAAATAACTTTATTTATTCAACAATAATTCACACTTTAATCTACACCATTCATTTCATATCACCTAACTTTATATTATAAACAAATAACTTTATCAATTCAATTATTATGACTAATTGTTATAAATACAGTATAGTTAGCTCTTAGATATCAAGTCAATAAATTAATGAAATACAACTGTTTAAAAAACATCATAATAGAGATAACAATAATGTAAAAGAAAGCATACGTTACTGTGTAATGACAATTATTGATTCAATAATGTGAATTACTGTGCATATGTTACTGTGACAATTATTAGGTTCAATAATTTTAAAAACAGTGCAGCAACAATTATTGACTCAATGATATAAAATACAGTGTAATGACAATTATTAAATCAATAATGCAAAATACTGTGTAACAACAATTATTGAATTGATAATATAAAATATTATGCAGTGACAATTATCGATGAAATGATGCGTAACAGTTACGGTGTCAATTATCAGACCAATAATATGAGACACTATGCAATACCGTGTGTTACTGTAGAGTACCGTGTGCTACAGAAAATACCAAAAACTACCGTATGCCACTATTCTTTTATCACCGGTATTTTAACAGTTCCGTTGACTATTTTTATTTAAAAAGGTTATTTCTGTCGTTTTCTATATCCGACAAATATTCCGTTGTGGGGTCCACCAATAATTTGTTATTTCGGCGCCGTCGGACCAAACGAATATTCCCCGACCAAACGAATATTCCCCGACAAAGCGAATATTGTCCGACAAAATAAAATTTGCACATAACATCCTTAACTTTTAACTTTATCGATTTAACCACTTACTGTTTCAAAAAAATATATATATGAAGAAAAATTAAATTTTGTATTTCATAAAATTCGGGGTCTTACAAGATAAGCTAGGAATTGTGGTGGTAATTAAAATTAAACCCAACCTAGTGGCCAAGTGATTGGAAATTTAATAATAGTCCAAAATGGATTAAGATTAAGGCGGGTCAAATTTATATATAAGGCAAGCCATATGAATATAGTGAACAAGTCTAAGCACGTAATAATTGTAAGACTTGTATGTGAGGCAAAGTTATTAAGGTGACAGTCTAAGATTAAGGATGAACCCTGTATGGTTGTAATTTTGTGGAATAGCGGTGTGAAGAGAATGAGGTAATGTATACCTGATATCACGAGTATACTTACGTGTGTGAAGGTAAGGAAACAAATAGAAATTTCAAGAAATGACAAAGTGGTCAACTAGTTAAAGTTTGACTAAATGAAAGAGAAGAAAGTCGAGTTAAAACCCCAATTTGGAGTTCGAAGGAGAATTTGGAGAAACGGACTACACCGTTGAGTTCAGAACGTCGAAATTAACAAAGAGAGATAGTAAACACAATTTGGTGTCGGGGTTGATTTTTGGTCAAAGTCAACTGTTTGACTTGTAAGGTGAAAAGTCAAATGTTGGTTAATGTGTTAGGAGAATATTTTTCAAGTATTGGTAAGTGTAGAGAATTAACTAATGTAAAGTTAATTGAATAACCCTGGTTGGTAGGCAAGAGATGACATTAACCAAATATTGGTTAATTGTTAGGTAAATGAATGTGATGATGAGAATTAACTATGGATGAGTTAATTGAGTAACCCTGGGTGGTAAATAAATTAAAACTTTAACTATGCATGGATTAGTTGCTAGCAAAATGTGTAGATACAATTATGTATATATATAATTTACCAAGATAGAATTGGTAGGTAACCATAGATTGCATGTTGTAGAGAATTAACCACATTGTGGTTAATTGTTGAGAGATATATAAATATGTAAATATATAAATAAGATGAGCTTTAACCAAGATTGAATATTTGAGTGACTAAAGTTAAGTGTAGTACTTTAACCATAGGTCTTATGGGAGTTAGAGAATTTACCACATGTGGGTTAAGTGTTGGTGATTGTTGCTTATTTTACATTTCACCATTTATTTTGCTTGTAGTCAAGTTGATAGATGACATTTTAAAGGTCAAATGATAGTCAAATATGAGGGGGAAAAATGCAGGTATTATGCAAGTATAGGTGAATATGTATACGTATATTGGTGTGTGTATATATATATATATATATATATATATATATATATATATATATATAGGACATAAAAATAAAGTCAAATTGGTGTAATAAAATAGCAAATCCCGAATTTTGGGCCCCACATAGATGGGAAGCTTGCTTGTTTGGTGATTTTGGGTACAAATTGACTTAACAACTCCCCTCCAACCCTAGTCATTCATATGGTCATTCAAAATATCACTCAAATGATCATTCAAGCTATAGTAAGCTTGATTAACCATTAATTTCACCAATATTAGTTGATTAAGAGAGCTAAGGTGTGTTCCTAGAGTTCTATAAATAGAAATGTCCAACACTTGTGCAAATGTTGGTTCATTTGCTCAATTCAATAAAATTTAGAGAGAGAAAGAATTCTAGAGAGAAGTGAGAGCATTGTTGGAGAAGTCTTAAGGGATATTACACTAGAAGTTTATATCTAGTAGCCAAGGTGGAGTTTCTAGGTAGGTTCATTGTCAAGAGAGGAATAGCATCCAAGTCAAAAAGGTATGAAAATTTCTTAAAAACTCTAATCTTTGTTTTCTTTTAATTTTTATGATAAAAATGTTATCTTTGAGCTCATTGTGCTTCGAATCATGCTAGGCATGTTTATATAGGATGCCATGTGGTTTAAATGTGCAGTGGTAGGGGTTTATGTAGAAAAATCTAGCAAAATGCTTGAAAACATTTTTACCGATGAACAAAACGTAGTTTGTTCGAATAAATGACACATTTTGAAATCTACAAATTAATTTTGTGATTTTATATTTTCTAGGAATATATGGGTAAGTTAAGAACAAAATACCTCTTGAATCACCCAAAAATGTGTTAAAATGAACAAGTTATGCATGTTTGATCAAACACACCTCACTGTCCAAGATCTTGCAGGAACAGTCCACTTTGAGCCAAATTTCCGAAATCAAAACTTATCCTAAAATAGTGTTTGAGCCTATAAAATTATAATTTGGGAAGTCACGATTTCATCGATATCTAGTAGAGCTCCATCGGAGTTATAGAACTCAAGTTATTAAGTTTTTTCCCAAGACCCCAAAGCTGTACAGAATCTGAAAAATGACAAAGCTACTGCCAGTTTTTTTTTTGTGAACCGGCCGAAACTTTCCAGCGACCGGTTCACCGAAATTACAACCGGTTCCTGCGACGTGTCATTGACGGAAGTTGCTTAGTTTTATGTGTACTATTTTATAAAAATTTGAAAAATGATAAATTAATATTTTTTAATTTTTGAAAAATCATAAAACTGCTAATTACTTATTATTTAAGTAATATTAAATAATAAGTTAGATTAATTAAGAGATTCATTATTTTTAATAGTATTTGAGGTGTAAAGAGTACACTAATTAACTATTAATTAGTTAATAAATAGATAAAATTACTAATAAATTATTATTAAATATTAAATAGATGATTTAAGTATTTAATAATAATATAAGAAAGATAAAGCAAAAAAATAAATTATTTATTATTTAATTGAGAATTAAATAGTAAATAATGATAAGTAATTAACTAATTATTATTTATTTAATATTAAATAATAATTAAAGAGAGATAAAATTTATAAAATAATTATTTATTATTTAAATAATAAATAAAGATAATTAAGCAATTAATTATTATTTAATGTTTAATTAAATGATTAATTATTTATTATTTAATTAAGATTAAATAAAAAGTAAGGGCAATTGATTAATTAATTATTATTTAATTAACATTAAATAATAATTAAATGAGGATGAAATTAATAAATTAATTATTTATTATTTAATTAATATTAAATAATAGGTAAGGATAATTAATTAATTTATTATTATTTAATTGATGTTAAATAATAATTAAAGAAGATTAAAATAAGTAAGTTGATTATTTATCAAATAATTTAGAATTAATAATAAATAAGAAAGATTATCGGCGCATAAATGATTAATTATGGCGCAATGATAATTAAAGAGGGTTATCAGTTATTATAATAATAATAATAAATGAAGTACCAAAACAATTATAATAAATTGTTAAACGATTATATGAAGGATGTTTGAAATTTATATTGCTTAGAGGAATGTAATATTTGTTAGTTAAGTAATTACTTGGAATCAAGTAAGCGGTTGAGTACAGTCAAACAAGGAGTTGTACTATGTGATAATTCTGGGTAATTAGATGATAATAAACTTAATTGTTTAAATAAGCAATTATGTGTTGTACTAATCAATAGGCCAATGTATCAATGTTAGTTCTTTCGAAAGAGAATTTATTACGCAAGATAACAATAATTCAACTATCAAGCAAGTTCCTCTTAACTCAAACTTGAGTTGCTATGTTTCAAGCATGTTAGTGGTTTAATTCTTTATAATTATTCCACCTCTTTAAATTATTGATTCGCATATAGTGCATGTTGCATATGTTTATTAGGTATGAAAGGCTGATCACCTTCATTACTATAAGGTTCAGTTAAATTTGTTCATGGTCATTATTGACACTTATCATTAATTAATTCAGTTATTCAACTATTGAAATTATGATTCGTACTCATTCACAATTATTATATTGTTGAAAATCCGAAAGCTTATTCTTTCTTTCAATCATGATATATCTTTATTATATTTAAATTTGCTGAGTAAAGTCGTTGCCCACCCTTGCTATATCGTGATAACAAATTTCAGATTAATCCGAAAGTTCGAGGAAAGACAGAGACAAAAGTAAAGGACAAGATTATAGTGTTATGCATGATAACTAATTAATTATTTAATGTAAGTTAACTGTGTAAACCTTTTTGTGAATCTAAAGGTATATATGTAAGTTAAGGTTAGAAACCTTGGGAATTGTTGTAGAATACTCTAAAATAAATAATTTATGTTTATATATTCCACATTAGTTATAGAACATGTATAAAAATAATGTATCGTGACGTACCAAGTCTAAGGTTCAAGGTACCCGAATTTGGGGCCGTTACAATGTACGTGTATGAACTCAATATATAATCACGTATATACAACAAGCATGTTAACCTATATCAAGTTTTTATAGCAATGCCTTTAGGACAGAAAAAAAAAATGCATACAAAAAGAATCAAATAAATTTATCCTCTTTATTGTGTTGCACCAAATATTTATGTGTGCACCATCCCAAGCAAATTTACAATAAAAATATTTCAAAAAAAAAAAAAAAAAATTTGGTTGTCACTACAAACTAGCTTGCATCCATGAGCTCAAAGAGTGAATCTTCAAAAATTTGAAAAATGAATATACCTTTGAAAGAGTCGCCCATGGCTTAATCAAAACTAATAAAAAAAATATCAACACAAATACTGTTAACGCCTGATTTTGTATGTACGCTGGAAATCACTGAAAAGCACGAGCAACATGCATAATTGACAGTCACACTGAGTAGAGCCTAACGGCTTGGGCAGTCGAGGGATAAATAAGTACAGGCCAAAAGCATAAACAATGAAGGGCATTAAATTGCTAAAGAACAATAAAATTCTATGTGAATGTGTATGTACTGTGATCACTATTAATGGTTGTATATATAGTTGTTTTAATCCACTCGAGGTCAATTAGGAGTGAAACTCTTTATCCAATTCTCCTTATAGTTGTTATTGCTCAGTTGACTGAGTCATTTTCCAATTTGAACTCCCCTATCTCTCCAAATTAGGACACTCATTCTAACTTTGATATGGACTTTAACACTCTCTAACCAAGCCGCTAGAATTAACTGTATTGGGATGACCCAAGTCATAGCTCAATGACCAACACCAAATTCGGGTCATAACAAAAGAAATAAATTGGGCTACTCTTTAACCAGGCCCAAATAATTATATCCAAACATTGCCCCCAACTCTCCTATTTTAAAGAATTTTAAATAGGGGAGTAACATCCAAAATGTATTAAAAACTCCTTACCTGCTAATTGTAACTTCCAATATCCACACAAACATTACACACCTTTACCATCCTCAAACCTCGCGCTCATTATTAACCCTCCCCCCCCCCCCCCCCAAAAAAAAAAAAAATTCAAGCCAACCAGTCACATCACCTTTTATCTTCTTAGAAATAATCCTCTCAACCCCCTCCCCCCATCATCTTTATCTCTTCTATAAATTCACATTTCCAGTCGATTTCCCCATAACTTTCGGCCAAATACCAACCTTTTCCCCCTCTCTTTCTAGTTACTAATGGCTTTAAATCCTTCATCTTCTTCTGCCCAAAACCCAATGCAACCTCGATTAGCCGCCATCAAAGATAATGAAGCAAAGACCAAAAAGAAATTCAAAGGTTTCAGCCACGCCAACACCAAATTCATCGTCAAAGACTCAGTCATCCCTCATATCCGAGTTGATTATGAAATCCTAGCAGAGTACTCCCTAAGAGCCCCCCCAGGCCAGAAGAAAAGATGTACTGGCGACCCACCACCTCTCGGTTTGGAGTACCCATCTACACTCTAAAAAATGGGGCTAAATTTCCACTCCACAAATTCATTTCCTCTTTCCTTGTCTTCGTCGACATCAGGTTCGCCTAACTCATTTCAAATTTCTACATTCACGTCATATGTTTCGTAGCCTATTACAAAAATAGAAATATCAAACCCTCCCTTGATTTCTTCTTCAACATCTTTACTCTGACTAAAACCCGAGAACCAGGCTTCCGAGCCCTAAACCTACTCCCTGGTCGGTAAGCCTGGATGCAACCTCTGAGCAACAATAAGGGATGCCATCATTATGTTCATCTCAGGACCTAATACTCACATCATCCAATCATGGGATGACCTCGACACACCCCAGATTGATGTACTGTCCGATGACAAAAAGAAAGAGTTCCAGGAGTTCATCTCTCACATGCTAACCGAACCATGGGACATAGAGCTACGCCAGAATCAACAATGGCTTTTCGACCATGGATGTAAGTACCTGACCCCTTCTTCCTTTATACTCTCTTTGAATATTAAAGTCTATCTCTGATTTTCTACTCCTTCTATTGTATTTTATTTTTAGTAGTGATTATCTATTAACCACAACCATAACCCCAACCCTATACTTCTGTCCTAGCCATAGAATAAACACCTCAACCCTCGGCTGACTCCAACCCAAACCTCAAAACTATCCAAACTTCTATTGTGCCCCCTTCAACAGCCACCGAAATCATTCCCGTCAATACTGAGACCATTTTGACTTCACCAAACAAAAATGCCTTTGAACTTACAGACCTGGAAAGACAGGAACTTAGAAAGAAAAAACGTCGCAAAGTAGTTAAAACCTCGGACCATCCCATATATGTCCAACCCATCTCAACCATACCACCCTGATCACCTTCTCCACCATCATCAAAATCATCTGAACTTCCTTATCATGATATAATACCACCACCATCTCAACCATCTCCCCCCCCCCCCCCCCCCGATCACCTTCTCCCATAGAAATATACTCTGACCCTCCCATCAGTCAATCTACCTCCCAACCAACTCTAATTATCCCCAACTCTCAGCCTTCAACTTTCAACCCTAACCTCTCCAACTTAATGAAAGTAGTATGCCCTCAAGCCAATCACATTTAATGTGATAAGCATATACTTTGTAATCTTGTTCATTTATTAATAAAAGTATCAAGACATTTCTTTATTCATGATTAATTACTTGAATTTATCAAATGGATAAACCCATAGTTTTCGAGCAATGCTTTTAGAACCATGATGAGGATCATGCTAATGAGATCTAAATTCAAGATAGGTCAAAACTAAAATTGTTTCTAATCGTTGGATCACTAAAAAGGGGATTAGTAGATCTAGATAGATTGGTACATACTATGATTGCTCTTATGAAGAGGATGATTGATCTCATAATCATTTGTGTAGAGACACTAAAGCAAGTATGTAGATGCTTATTAGAGAATAAGTTCACTGAACGTGACTCGCTCAAGGAACACCTAATGGAGTTTTACTTGTCTGTCAATAGGAGTTCCTTATGTGATAGTCGTACAAGTGATCCTTGGACTTGAGATTATTATAGTATCTTATGTGTACTAAGTTATATTTTGACATATTCCTTAAGACTTGTTAGTATATCAAAGGATATGTTTGGGTATAATAAGGTACACATGGAGATAGATGAATGATCAACAAAGGATCTACCACTTCCAGTAAAGGGAGAGAGTGTCATATGCGATTCAATAAGTGACAACTCAGAAATCTCTGGCCAGGGTTGAATGTAATTAGAAATGAGTTTCTAGTTTACATTAACTAGAGTTGTGTATTTGTGAATTGAAATGCATATGATCAAATTAATAAGACTTGACAGAAATTCCATGTCTTATATTTGATTAGGACATTGTATAGTAGAAGGATTGAATTGTACGGTAACTATTCGCCGAAAGGTTCTTTTATGATCAAATGTTGAAATCTATATTATCTGGAATGTCGACTAATCGCTAAGGGGGTTTACCCTTATTGTGGAACAATTATTTATTCTGAATTAAAGAGTTAATTCATAATAAATGAATTAGAATTGTTCTAATTTATTTATTATACAACCGGTTTAATATGGAGAACCTAAAGGGTCACACCGCAAAAGAGTAATATTTATTTTAGAAGTGGATGACATAATCGTAATAATAAATTAAATAGCTTAATATTTATAGTTTAGTATTTTAGAAATACTAATTATAAAATAATAAGAGGAGTCTTATTATTATTATTATTATTATTATTATTATTATTATTATTATTATTATTATTATTATTATTACTATTATTATTATTATTATTATTATTATTATTATTATTATTATTATTATTATTCCTATTATTATTATTATTACTAGTATTATTATTTAGTTCCTAAATGGTTTAGAAATTAATTAATAAGTAGTAGTATTATTGTAAATAATTAAGTTCCTAAATAGTTTAGGAATTGTAATTATAATAATTAATTAAGTTACTAAATGGTTTAGTAATTAATTAATAAGAAGTATTCTCATTATTAAATAATTAAGTTCCTAAATGGTTTAGGAATTATAATTAATTAATGTAGTTCTTAATTAAATTGGGAATTAAATTAAAACCTTAATCCTAAATAGTTTAGGAGGGTTGACTAGATCTATAAATAAGAGAAATCTTATCATAGATCAAGGTTACACACTCTTTCATTAGAATAGAGAGAGTACTCCATAATTATCTACATCTAAGGAGATAGAAAGAGAGAGAATTAGGGCTAGTCACCCATGGTTTGGAGAAACCAAAATCCACTTCTTTAATTCATAGATCTCTTGGTGGATCACCTCTAGAGGCTTCACACTTGGGGAGCTAACATTGATCTATGGAATCTAATCGGTGATTTTGAAGAAGAACGCAAAGGATTAAAGTGAGTTGAATTTGTACCCGTGGAAGCTTGGTTCTACAAATGTATAAATTC
Organism: Hedera helix; assembly: GCA_947179155.2. Lineage (NCBI taxonomy): Eukaryota > Viridiplantae > Streptophyta > Magnoliopsida > Apiales > Araliaceae > Hedera > Hedera helix. The sequence continues at coordinate 21,249,369 of OX359275.1, read as the reverse complement.
TTTTATCCTTCCTCAATTAATAATAGTCGCATAAGAAAGATCTGGGTTATTGGTTTGTACAAAAATTTTAAAATCTAATTTTTCTTGCTTCTGTTGTGCTTATATAATTTGATTATATGTATGCCATATTTTTGCAAACCAACAGTTAACCATCTGGCCCATAAACCTCGAAGAAACCCTCCCTTTCGAACTCTTCAGTTTTTTCAATCTTCCATCCAAAAACCCCCACTACGGATCCCCTTACTTCAACAACCTTATGACATCGACTTCACTTTACTTTGGTCGGGTAAGAGATACGTCACCTCTTATAAAAATTTTACTTCCATTAAATCTTGTTTACTGTATACTAACCTTTTCCCACTTAACAAGCCTTAGGAGCTTTCAGCAGACTCTGACTTCTCAACCAACACGACAGAAAGCAAACAGCCACAATCGCTAAACTACAAACTGAGCTCACCGAGATCAATGAAGACAACACAACCCTCCATATTGAGTATAAGGTACATGAATCCATCCTATAAGCTGTCCAGAACCAGCTAGCTAAAGCTGAACATGAAAATGAGCAGAACCAGAAAAGCTAGCTGACATAGCCATCAAACGAATAACACTTCTCGAAGAAAGAACCACTCACAACAATATAATAGAAGAGCTACTCCAACAAAGTCGCCTTCTCTCCGATCAGATTAACTAGAAGGATGAAGCTCTCTAACTATCTGTCGTAACCAACAAACTCATCGAGGATGAGAATCAAACCTTGAAAACCCAAGTACAAACCATTATCGAATATAACTGTCACGCCATCATTGAAGGGTACAAAAAATCAAAGGGTCTGACAGAAGCGTAGTAGCTCAATACGACCAAGGCTACACATACACTAAAGGTTTAATCAAAGCGGCTGGTTATGACCCTAAGTGTGTCACCCTTGATAATTAGATTTTAGTCATAATTATTGAATATTTTTAGGCTTAATAATTTGTTAATTTTTAAGTATTTTTAGGTATTTTAGTTATTATTATTTTTATTATTATATCATTTTTATTTATTTTCTAATTTATTTTGTAGGAAAAATAAAGGAATTAAGCATCGATGGTAATGTTGTAATTAAACTAAAATCAACATGGCTGGCACATGGCGCAGTAGCAACCTAATGAATCAGCAAAGTGGGATGACGTCATTCTAACATTTCAAGGAGCAACAACTAAAGGCGACTGCCTCAAACAGTGTTGTTTCGAAGCAAGCAGTCAATAACTTAGTATACACATGCAATGCGTGGTCCAGGCGGGCTAATTATGTGCTTTGCGGGTCAAGGCTGTGTTTGGTTGCACATAATTGTTGAAAACGGGATTTTTACAGATTATTTGATTCCTATTTGGTTTTTAATTTTAATTTTTCTTAGGGTTATTATTATATTCCTATAAATACACTATAAGAGTCTTATTATCAGAAGATTAAAATAGATTTAACATAGAATTAAATTAATGTGAAGCAAATATTCAACGAGAAGGATTTGAGATTTGAAGGCAAAAGCTTCGGGATTGAAGATTGTGATTCGAGTGACAGCGGATATCAAAACACGGATTTGAATCTTTTTTTTTTTTTCTTTTTTTTTTGCAATTTTGACATGTGGAACTGTTTGTGGGTAATTTATTATTTAATTATGAGCTAATTTTTATTTAAGATTACAGTTGAACCCAATGTGTAGTTTACATTATTTTATTTTATTTTTAAGTATTATTGATTATAATTGAATTGTTTATCGTATTTTGCACGTTCAAGTATTTAATTATTTGCATTAGTTAATGTGATAACTTATATGAAGTTGATGAATGGATTATAGTGTTTAGACCTAATTAAATATTTGTGTGCAAATGTATTAATTAATTACGGATAATTATTGGGATAATTTATATAAAATTGAGAGATAGATTATAAATTTATATTTGAATATGATAACATATGTTTGTGTTTTTTGCGTTGATTGAATTCATGATTCGTGTATAGGATAGAGATATACCTAGCTATATGCTATATGTAACCTTTAAGATAATCTGATCTTAAAATCATTGTTAATTTAATTCACATAGAGATATAGTGATTTATTTAGTTACGATGTTCCTTTCAATTCTGTTGTCTTTGTGTCAGATTTATAAGGATTTGTTTATATGTCATTGAGAGATGCGCATAAATACTATAAAGAATTATCGGTTAACAATTTTACATAATTAATTAATTAAAAAGGGATTGAAAAGATTTAAATAAAATATTGGAAAAAATTATAATATTAAGTATTTAAAATCTGATTTTATCCTTGTCATTAGATTAATTTAGTTGATAATTTTAATTAGTTCTTATTTTATAATTTAATTACAATTGTTTAAATAAAATTAATTTGATATAAAATTAATACTTGGTAATAATTATTTTTAATTCTCCGTAGGAACGATACCTTGCTTGTCAATATATTGTTATTTGATCACGTATACTTGTTTGTGGAATCCTAAGTTAAAAATAGGTAAACGGTCTCCAAATTCGGGGTACCTTTATCTCTAATCTGGTGCTTATAATATAATACATACAACATAGCTAACCATCAACCCATCGCGGAATAACATAAATATACACATCATTTAATATTACATAACTAGACAATATCCTAGGTTTAAACAACCTTTACTAGTACAACGACGTTTGAATACAAAAGGCTATCATAGTTCATACACAAATGGTTATAATCGCTCATGACATTTAGGTTTAATCTAAATATTAACTTTAACTGAAACTACTCTAACTGAAACTACTCGATGGCCTTAGCCTTACCCTTGTCTTTACTAGAACTGCCAGCCTTCTTAGTCTTAACTGTAAACATATAATATAAATCAAGAGTACGCAACAAATTGCTCTGCAAGTGTATAACGAATAACAATTGATAATTAAGTACAAAGGTTCATAATATTGAGATATTCAACAATTTAATAATAATTCACAATAGAATTTAAAAAATTAGGAATGAATAGTTTTTAATGGTTCAAAGTCTGTGAAATTCAAAGTCTGAATGATCAACTTTCAGAGTATGAATATTTTCATTACTGAGTGGTCATTATGGACCAATGAACTCTTAATAGAAGGGTTAACAGTGTATTATTGAAAAACCTTTGAATACAGGTACATGAGGTGATCAGTCTCGTTGTACTTTACATTATGCATAACATTTAGTCATAGCGCGTGAGTCGGATTCACCGACATAAAATAATTTTTCTTTATCAGGGTTGTTCAACTCAGCATGTCATGAGAATCCGTACCAATGCAATTGGATTGGATCATTTTCTAAAACATGATTGATTTAAATTCATTATCTGTCTAGCCGAATTAAATGACATATGCACTATTCTCCAATAATTCATTTTTTAATTAGAACTTTCAACTTTAACCATTAAATATTCGAACAATACTCTTGGAAACATGAAATTAAGCTTATACTCAATCACAAAGCATCTTTCAACAATTATTGCATGTAATGCACTTGTACGGAACAATTAAATGTACAAGTTAAAGGAAACTTGCCTGTTTCGTCGTCTCTAATTAGCTCTACGGTATTGTCCTTTGGAGAACCTATATCAATTCGACACCCTAATTAGTCACTATCGGATTTTACATGTTATTTTAAGTAGACTCACACATTAGTGTCAACTTACATCATACAATTCAAATTCTGCAAATAAAATAATTTTTCTTATTATTTTATTTGCTTACTCTTTATTCATTATATCATTTATTTCCTTTCATTTTCATAACCAAGATCTACAAATAAAATTATCTTTATTATTATTTTATGTATTCTAATTTATCTTTATAATCTACAAATAAAATAATCATTGTTATTATTTTATTTGTTTATATTTTATTTATTTTAATTCACTCTCCTATTCTAAATTCACAAGTAAACTATTTTTTTTTCTTTTATTATTATTATTATTATTATTATTATTATTATTATTATTATTATTATTATTATTATTATTATTATTATTATTATTATTATTATTTGATTTGTTAAGGCTTTATCTATTCATTTACTTTAATTTATTTTCACAAATAAAATAATCTACATTATTATTTTATTTTTTTATGTCATATCCTTTTATTTTAATTTTATCCTTTATTTAACTTAATCATTATATTTTCTTATCAATATAACATAATCATGAAATTACCATAATACCCTTAATTAGTTTTATTTATTCATTCTTATCAAATACTCATTGGTAAAATTATATTACATAATTTTTCGATTCATCTTTAATTATTTTTCTTAATTTTTTTAACTTAAAATTATTTATTAAAAATACCTAAATACCTTATTATTATTTTTCCTTCTAGAAACACTTTGTTAACATTATTATTTCACAGATAAAATATTTTCCCCTTAATTTTCCAACGTCATTTACTATTTTTAAAAGGGTCGTTTATGCATAAAATTGCAAAAATTTTCATAATTAGAGATTTTATCCAAATATTCTAAAATTAATGTGGTAACTTCTGCATATTAGTGTGTAATCCCATTAAATTTTTTAGCTTCATCGGAGTTACACTACTTCAAAGTTTTTAGTTTCAACGTAAAAGTTTGATTGTCCATATCTCACTCATCCAAAATCTTATTGAGCTTATTTTTGGATAAAAGCTCGGTCATAACATATATTTTCAGAATCCAGAAGATTGGATTTAAGCTCACTGGTTAGATCCCCGTAAACAGTCTAGGTCAAGGGGTTCGACAATTTTTTGACAGTTTGGACTATTTTGGTAGAAAAATCACCATAAATAAAATTTTTAATATTTTTCGTTTGTTCCACTTGGGTTGGCGAGAAAACTCATAGATCTAATACCCAAAACATATGGATTACAAAAAATAGTAAAACCACATAAAGTTATAACTGACCAAAATTTCAGTTTTGTTTTAGGATTTTCCCGGTAAAAACGTTTATATTCTTATTTTCTTTCCATCTTACGTTCTTACACATTTTAACACATAATAACATATAACCTCCATCAAAACCACCTTATACCTTCGAAATTCACCATGATTCCCACAACACATAACCTCCCACAACCAAGCATGATCTAGACAAAACTAGAGAAGCTCTTGTATTTTGTTGGCTCTAGCAAGGTCTAGCAAGGAAGGAAAAGGTGGAGACTCTACAAGTTTACATCTAGAAGAAAAAGAGTATCAAGGAGGTATAATTCCTTAAACATAATTTTACAAGTTAAGTTAGTAAATATTATTTTGTGGTTATATATTTACGTTTGGGTGTGAAAGATTTTGTGTGTGAGAATCATGGTGGATTCCTAATACATGAGGATGGTGTTATGAAGGAGAGTATGTATTTTGTATGTCTTCATATGTGTTTTATGTCTAAGTGAACAAAAGAAATGCATATTAACATGAAAATCCTAAATGTCATTGTGAAAACATGAGATTTGGTACAAAATGAAATAAAACTTGTAACTCATTTGCATAACCTAAAAATTGTATGTTGTGGCTCTATGAAATACGAAGATATTCCAAGTGAAACGAACAAAAACGTAGCTAAAATGAATTTATGGTGAATTTTCTTGTAAATGATGTCAAAATGGAACTCTAGTTTAAAAAACCAATAATTTTCGTTAAATAAATATTTTTAAAAACAATGTAAAAATTAGAATATTGAAGAGTTATGAGTTTATGAAATAATAAAACTGATTTGAATTCATTTGAATATAAAATGAGCAAGATAAAAAGAATTGAATCAAAAATGATAGAAAAATCAAAAACTAAAAATGGATTCTGCAAGGGGGTGTTGTGGAGCCGCCCCAAGTGTTAATATGGGCGCTGCAACGTCGGTCAAAAGGACTTGTTTACCGGGCCGGTTAAACCGGTCCGACCCGACCGAAAAAAAAGTTTTATTTTTAATTATAATAATAATAATATTAATAATCAAATAAAATAATTAAAAATTATTTTATTTGTAAGTTAATTAAAATAATATTAAACAAATAAAATAATAATTTTAAAATTATTTTATTTGTAAGTTAATTAAATAATATTAAACAAACAAAATAATAATTTAAAATTATTTTATTTGTGAGTTAATTAAATAATATTTTAAAAATAAAATAATATTTTAAAATTATTTTATTTGTGAGTTGATTAAATAATATTAAATAAAAAAATAATAAATTAAAATTATTTTATTTGTGTGAGTTAATTAAACAAATAAAATAATAACTAAAAATTAGTTTATTTATGAGTTAATAATAAAGATTATTTAATGTTAAAATTTCTTTAAACAATTAAAATAATATTAAAGGACTATTTTAATTGCGGATTAATATTACATAAGCAATTAAAATAATATTTTTGGTTATTTTAATTGTAAATTGATGAGAGTTAAATGATTAAAATAATAGTAAGAATTATTTTAATTGTAAATCAATCAAGAGTAAATAATTAAATAATGTTAACAATTATTTTAATTGTAAATTATCAAAGAATGAATAATTAAAATAATATTAAGAATGATTTTAATTGTGCACTAATGAAGCATAAGTAAATTAAAATAAGAGTAAAGGTTACTCTACTTGGGAATTAAACAAATAAAATGATAACTTAAATTATTTTATTTGTGGATTAATAAAGGGTGATCAAAGAATATAATAATAAGTTATAAAAAAATAAAATGATAATATTTTGTTGTTAATCATTAAGAGATGATAAAGAATAATGAAACAAAAAGAATAATTCCAAGTGTTATTTTATTTGTAATAATTAATGAATGAATTAAATAAGGAATATGAGAGATAATAATGTACAAACAAATAATTTTACTTGAAATTATATATGTAATGATTTGAGAGTCCAAGTTATATAGAACCTGTAAGTCAAATCTATTAGATTATTATGTGAAAGTTAATAGAATTTAACCATTAGACGAATATTGAACATAGGTTATTCAAAGGATAAGAAATTATAGTCAGATAGAGTCGACGATTCAGGCAAGTACTTTGACTTGTACTTTTATTTCTCGTACAAGTAGAATGAATCGATGAAATAATTTATGTTTTATCTATATTCATTAATATTAAATTATTAATTCTAAAATTTGATTTAAATCATGGTTATACTCTTGAATAGTTATTCAAACCCTATTTACGGACATTGAACGTATCAGTTGTTCCTAGTTGTGTTGAGAAGTACGTCTATACCATTTGTATAGACTAATGATAAGATCAATTATTAATCAATCATATTTTCTTGAGAAATCTATCCAAACCAATTGCATTGGTGATGACTCTCATCATATGTTGATATGAACAACTACTTTATGTCGAGGAACTGACACGTGCGCGAACAACATGTCTGAGTGTTACGCATAATATAGGGTATTTTAGTCTGATCACCTATTATACTTGTTTATTATTGTGAATTTTCAGTAAAATACTGTTAATTCAAACATGTGTTCACAGTCCATAGTGACCACTCAGTACAATTTATTTATTTATCTGGAAATATCAAAATTCTTGAATTCATATATATCCTTCAGTCCGTAGTGACTTTTCAGTAGTAGAAATAATCAGAATTGAAACTTTTGACACTTACATTATTCATAATTCATTTACTCAATTCCTGAACTTTTAATTATTGTTACATATCTTGATATATGAATCCCTTCACATAAATGCTTACTATTATTATTTTTATACTTGCTGAACAAACTCATTGCTCACTCTTGCTTCCCTTAAACATTACAGTTAAGTCTGAACAAGGCACCGGCTCGGGAAAAGATAAAGGCAAAGGCAAAGTTACTGAGTAGCCTTATTGTGATGTAGTAGTTAATTTTATTCAGTGTTGTATTAAAACTTATGTAGTACTTGTTACATTAAGTGATTTCATGTATTAGTAACGGTTGAGAGACTTGGGACGCAAATATTTATGTTAACTCAATGTAAATATTTCTATTATTCCGCATTTAGTTGTTATTAGTATGGTGTATGAGTTGGATCGTGAAGCACCAGATTCAAGATTCAGGTATCTGAATTTGGGGGCGTCACATTATTCAATGTGTCGTAAGAATGAGGTTTTCACTCACTTCCAAACTTTAGTTGCTATGGTCAAAAATATTTTCAATAGTTCCATTAAGTGTCTCCAAAGTGATAATGGTATGGAATATGCCAATAATGCTTTTTCTCACTTTTGTCGGTTATTGGGCTCACCAACGGTTTTCCTTCCCTCACACACCTGAACAAAATTAGCTTGCTGAGCGAAAACACCGTCATATTTCAACCATGGCTCGTACACTCATTCTTAATTCCGGTAGCCCACAAAATCTTTAGGTTGAAGCTGTCCTCACCACAGTCTATCTAATTAATCTTCTTCTATCACTAGTTCTTAATTGGGACATACCCCATACTCGTCTTTATAGCATTCCTCTTTCCTATTCTTCTCTTCAAGTCTTTGGATCCTCTTCCTTTCCTAATCCTAGCCCTTATGTCTCCAACAATTTATCTAGTCGTAGTCTTGAGTGTGTTTTTATCGGTTACAGTCCTCAATATAAGGGTTACAAGTGTCTTCATCCTTTTACTGGTCGGGTATAGGGGTGTTCAAATTTTTTGATTTTTTACCGAACTGATCGGTATCGGTTTTTTCGGTACCGATTTTTTTTGGTACCGATTTTTTCGATTTCGATTTTTTATATTTTTCGGTACCGGTAACGGTATGAGCATTTTTGAATTTCAGTTCGATTCGGTATACCGAAAGAACCGAATTACATAATATAATAATAAATTTATATTAATTATTATATAATTAATAATAATTATATATATTATTATATATATAATAATATATATAATTAATAATTATTATATATATTGCTAATCGGTAAAAACCGAACCGAAAAAATCGAACCGAATTTGTACCGAACCGGTACTGAAACCAGTAATTTGGTTCGATTTTCGGTTCTTGTTTTAGCGGTAATTTCGATTCGGTACCGGTTCAATTTTTTTGGTACCGGTTCAGTTTTTTACCAATGGACACCCCTAGTCGGGTCTATGTATCTAAGCACATTATTTTTGACGAAATCAATTTTCCATTTAAACAGGTGCAGGTTGAATCTACTCAGGATCACAATGGGTTGCATTTAACCCCCTTAACAGGCCTAGTCCACATCAGCTCCACTCAGGCCCAAGTTTTAAGTGACCTGAGTTTGACCGCTTCAAATCCCAATCCTCACAATCACGTGTCTACTTCGACCCCTAACTTAGAATCATTTTCTTCCTCTCCGCTGTTGCAGACTCACCCAATTTCGACCGCCACACCGACTGCTCTGCCATCGGTAATCACCTATAGTCGTAGCCCTAGGTTTGTCCCCGCTCCTCAGCGGCTGCAGTACTCAATGGTGACTCTCCAGCAAGCTAGTCTGCCACAACCCAAAGTCTGCACCGACGACACGGTCCGCTACCCCATTCCAAAAGCACTTCTCACCATGGTCGAAATTGATGAGCCTGCCTTCTATTCTCAAGCTTCGAAGAAGGTAGAATGGCGTGCTTCGATGGTTGAGGAAGCCAATGCTCTCCTCAAAAATCAGACGTGGTCTCTAGTTCCATCTTCTCCAACACAGAATACAGTGGGATACAAATGGGTGTTCAGAGTAAAGGGAAAGCCTGATGGGTCAGTTGAGAGGTACAAAGCGCGTCTTGTCGCTAAGGGCTTTCACCAACAGCCAAGTATTGATTTTCATGAAACGTTCAGTCCTGTTATTATGTCTGCTACAATTTGAACTATTCTTAGTATGGTTGTATCTCGTCGTTGGGCTCTTCATCAGTTAGACGTAAAGAATGTATTCCTACACGGCTTCATTTCTGAGGATGTCTATATGGTTCAACCACCGGGTTTTGTTGGTCCCACTAAACCTCATCATGTCTGCAAACTCTACAAAGCCCTATATGGTCTCAAGCAGACACGACGAGCCTGGTTTCAACGGCTAAGTTCCTTTTTATTATCAGTTGGTTTTGTTCAGAGTGTAGCAAACTCTTATCTTTTTATCTTCCGACGTAACCAACATGTCATTTACTTCCTGTTGTATGTGGACGATATTGTGGTGACTAGAAACAATAATTGTCTCCTTCAAAGCTTCATTTACACTCTTGGTCAAGGCTTTAATATCAAGGGCCTGGGACCATTGCATTATTTTCTTGGCTTGTAGGTCCATACACTCCCAAATGGGCTACACCTTAATCAAATCAAGTCTGCTCATGATCTTTTGTTGAAGCATGACATGCTACTTAGTAAATCGGTCAACACTCCTGTGTCTGCCAAGTTGAGTCTCAATTCTACAAATGGTCCCCTTCTTGACAACCCCAAGGACTTCTGCACAATCGTCGGTGCCTTGCAATATCTCACAGTCACACGACTTGACATTGCATATGCGGTTAACTCTATTTCGCAGTATATGAGTCAGCCTCGTCATCCTCATCTTGTTGTAGTCAAAAGGATTCTACACTATGTCAAAGGCACTCTTGGTCATGGCTTGTCGTTTGAACCTCAACGTCAGTTGATCATTCTATCTGCCTTTTCTGATGCTGATTGGGCCGACTGCCCTAAGTCACGTCACTCCACATCTAGTTACCTAGTCTATCTTGGCTCCAATTTGGTTTCTTGGTGCTCTAAAAACAACCGACCATTGCCCGATCTAGTGTAGAGTCCGAATACAAGTCCCTAGCTCATGCTAGTGCTGAAACTACTTGGTTAGCTTATCTGCTCTATGAACTTGGTGCTCATGTTACCTTTCCTATCTTATTGCATTGTGAAAACATCAGCACTACGTACCAAACATATTAAACTTGACTACCACTCTGTGCGTGAAAAAGTGGCAATCGGCAGTCACCGAGTCTGTTTTCTTCCCTCTATTGATCAACTTGTAGATTTACTTACTAAGCCACTCCATAAGTCCCATCATCATCTTCTTTCCAGCAAACTTGTTCGCCCGGAGCCGTCAAGTTTGAGGGGGGGTGTTAAAGGAGCTACATCTGCTCCTACAATCCAGCCTATACTAAACTAGATAGTTGTTATGATTTGCTGTCAATCTGCTCCTACAATCCAACCTATATTAAACTAGATAGCTGTTATGATTTGTTGTCATTACGTTTTGATTCGTAACAGTTGCTGTGTAAATGTGTGATCTTTATTGATTTGTAACAATAGACATAGTTCCTATATATGTATACAATTGTAAATACAGAAAATATACAATCTATTATCTTTTTCTACACTATCAACTAAGTAAAAGGGTTCATAATGGGTGAACTACTATTGATTGGTTATATAAGTAGAGGTAAGTCCCTTTTTAACACTCCCGTCAGTTTTCACTCCTGAAATTTTTCTTGCCCCATTGAAAGAGTTGGAGATAAAGGTTATTGTGAGTAGCATAAAAGAAGATTCCTCTTTTCATCTCTACTGCAGAATGGCTTCAGCAGGTACACTTATTAATATTTTTACAACATGCATGTATATATAGTGTTCTATGTACTTTTAAATGGATTATTATATACATAGTAGCACAACACATTTCTTGTAAGTGCGTCGTCTCTTGAGCTCTACGATCTAGTTCTACGTATTTAAACTTTACGATTTGGCCTGAACTCTACTTTCCATCTCTGTGATCTTGTTCTCCATGTAGTATTATTCATGCACTACGATCTTGGTCTAATCTCAACATTTGTTAACTGCTGATGTCGTGTTATACTTCTTCAAGTTTCAATATGAGAACTAACTAGCTACTTCTTGAGAACTTTTAGCAGCATCCTTCATATCTTCAAGTACACCATAAGATTTACAGTTGAAATAGCCTATGCATGAAGATTTATAATCTCACAAAGTAAAATGAATTTAGCATATCTATACATTTGAATAATAAAATCATTCAATTCTACTAAAATATCACACAGTTGAATATGTCAAAAAAAAACCCATTTCTCTAATTATATATAGTTAAAAATTAATAACAAAATCCTTGATAATTCGAGTTTATTCTGGCCTTTCTAGATGCTGCCATCATATATAGCATTTGATTCATTACAATATAAAAGTACTATAACGTATGATGATGAAACAAACGTTGTCCAAGTTGACATAGTAATGAGAATAGTACTAAGGTTGTATTTGATTGTAATAGCTCACCTCTTAATGTATCTTAATGTTTGAAATTGAGATTAAAAAAAATTTCTTTCTGAATGCCTCTAAATCTTTAAGATACAAAATTAAATCTGAACTATTCAGGGGACTTGTTTAAGATGCATTAAAATGCATTAAGAGGTGAACTATTACGATACTTTCAGATACAATCAAACACAGTCTGAGACTAGTACTGTTGCTTTGGCTTGTAATTCGACAGCATGAGGTTTACACCAGCACAAGTGCCTTAGTAACAAAACAGCAAGGGCATTAAGAACAACTGCTGCTGCAGCAGCAGCATTGAGAGTGATTCATGATGTACACGAGCAGCAGCACAACAAAGCTAGCTAGTATAACTACTTGTATTGATCGATACATGTGCCAGTTAATTGACAGCTGATCATGTTGCTTTGCTTCATCTTATTTGTATCTGTAATCTAATTTGTTGAATTCAGTTGATCTGGTTTTTGCTTCGTTCGTGCTATTTTTATTTCTCTGCTCATTGATCAGAATCCTCATCTATAATTGATTGTCTGAGCTGCTTTTTTTTGTGAGTTGATTCATTCAGTTACACAGAATTTTCCTTGATTGACAATGTCCACAAATCGTCCAAGTTATGCGCATATGGTCACACAAAATCAAACTCACAGAGAGCTAAATTCGAGTCATTCACAATCTCAAGGAAACCAATTCTATAGAGATTCCAACACATCCACTTTATTTGCACAATAATGGTCACCTGGTTTGGTGCCCATTGCAAAAAAAGTTAACTAGAACAGAAAACTATGGACCTTGGAAGACAGAGATCCATGTAAATTACTTTATCAACCAGAAATAAATTGTTTATAGTTAAGTTACTGGTTCTTATGAAAAAACTTGCTCAAATTCTCCTCTCATAGCACAGTGGGAGAGTCAATGATATCATCATTACTTGAATTTTTTGAACACGGCCACTGAAGTTTGGAATGTCGTTTTTTACTATCAATGGTCATCGCATTTATCAATTGCTGAAGGATATGCATCCACTAGAATAGGAAAATAAATCTGCAGAGATTTATTGTCACAAACTGAAAAATCTGTGGGATGATGAATATTCTGTACTACTAGAACCAATTGTTCATTGAACTTGTGGTGCTCTCAAGGTTCTGAATGAAAGGGAACAAAAAAACAAGTTGACAGAATAACTAAAGTCACAAGTTGATCATTTCTTAAGACTTGTTCCATCATCCTCTACTGCCTGTTGCAGGTATTATAACATCTTATTCCTTGTTAACAACCGGTCATCACAGTGATTCATTGACAATTGACAATTGACACGGGTGTCATAGGTCACATGTATTACCAACCTCATTTGATGCAATCTATGATTAAACTTCATAGGCTAGTGTTTATTTCTATGCCTACAGGAACAACAATTGCTGTCACACATGAGAGTTCTGTTGATTTAACATCATAGTTGACCATTTCCAATGCTTTTTTTAGCCTCTTTTCAAATATAATTTGCTATCTATTAGCAATTTAACCCAAGAAGCCAATTGTTCTGTACAGTTCTTGCCTAACAGTTGTATTTTTCAAGACCTGAATCTGAGGACAATACTGGCAGTTGGTGATGAGAAATAGGGACTTTATCATTTCCATTTCACATCTTCATCTCAAAATAAGAGGGTTACTACTATTGCAAAGCATCCTGGCACAACTAATAATTCCATCTCTGGTTTAGTTACCGTTCCTAGTTCTATTTTTGCAGTGTTCTTCTGATGTAAGTAAGGCTTGGTCATTGTTCGTGTGTACACAATATTAAACCTATTGCTCATGTGTTTTATCTGATTGTGCAAAGTCCTGTCTTGTATGTCCTATTTCAAAGCAATGCAAATTACCCTTTTCATCTAGAAATAGTAGAGCATCTTATGTTTCTGAACTTTTTCATGTTGGTCTTTGGGGACCATACGGAGTTTAAACAACTAAGGCTATATTTATTTGCAAAAAATATATTTAAATTGGACTATTTATCTTAATTTAATATTATTTTGTTCCATTTAATCTTTTGATGAGGGATTATTAATCCTTTAATATTGGACTATTAGTCTCATAAAGCCATTTAATAGCTTAAAATAAAGAAGACTATTAATTCAAAAAAAAATTATGGGATTATATAATCTCACATAAATAACTTTTGAAAAGATAAAAAAATAGTCCATATGACAATTTTAAAGACTATTAATCTCGTATCATGAGATAAAATAATCCGAAATAGAGTTAATTTAATATAAATAGTCCAATCTCAAATTTATTTTTTGCAAACAAATATACCCTAAAAGTTTTAAGTTCTTGCCATGGTTGATGATAAATAATCAAAATATTAAATGATCATAATCAAAGGAAAAAGAATAAATATACACATACACCCTCCTTACATAAACAATCATTTTTTGACAAAATATATATATATGGAGGGTGTTTATGTAATTTGCATGAATTTTTTTTACGAAAAAAGATTATTTATGTAAGGAGGATATATATGTAGATTTATGCAAATAAAAAATAAAAAATGATCTGTAGTGTCAAATATATGTCACGAACAACAAGCTACATATTTATACTAACTATTAAGGTAGAGCAAAGAGTGATGTGTTTTTTTTAACTCTCTCTATTTTATTAGGTAAGAAATATTCTTTATTTTTTAAACTTCGGATATTATTATTTTCCTAAGAGAAATTTGATATTTCTCCATGTCTCTTTCACGTGAATGTCGAGTTTAAAACAATTTTTTCAAGAGATCCGTGCGGGCGTATTATATGGCAAATGGAATAAACCATTACACAATCAAATGTCAACACTCTCACCGACAGTCAACCAAATATATATTAGTATTCGTTATTAGCAAAAGTTAAGTTCATGATTTTGCATAATACTAATACATATTTTATCGGTGTAAAAATTTAAGATTAAATTTAATTTTTTTAAATTAATTAGAGATATTTTTTGAATTCAAAATTAACATAAATTCATTTAATATTACATGATATAAAAATTAAAAATTATCTACACAATACTACTAATTATATTTTTAAGTTTATTTTTTTTAAAATTTAATTTTAAATTTAAAAATACGTTATTTAACTTTGAAAAGTCACTAGATCTTATATTTTCAAATGAAAAAAGTATTATTATACTTGACTAGAATCCTACCGTAAGAGAGTTTTACCAATATAAAGCGTGTAGTAGCACATAAGTTTCTCCTAGAATCCTAAAATATATATATATATATATATATATATATATATATATATATATATATATATATATATATATATAAAGATTACTAAGTGTTTCCAAAAAAAAAAAAAAAATCCGCCTTACGTAAAATTGTCAAAATAAAATTAATCTCTTGATTTTAATCATTGCTTATATATTATGTATGTCTTAATCAAATAATATCAGAATCGTGACTCATTGCATATTTTTTATTTTTTAAAGTCAATTACAACTATCCTTTATTTTTTTCTAGGCCGAGAAATGGACATGCGACAGCTGCCTAGCGACCAGCTTTGGTAAATAATTTGTCAATTCCAATTTCCAAGCGAAGAAACTTTGCACATGAGTTGCCCCCTCTACTCGCATCAACCAGAATATTTGCATTCCCAATTGTCCTTCTCTTTGACAATCCATGATATTGTCATACAATTGCTATTTTAATATTTTATAAAAAGAATTCTATTTATTAAATAAATATTTTATAAAAAGAGTCATTTTCTTATTAATGATGATAATATAAAGACTATAATATTCTCAAATTTAATGACATAATTTTAGTATCATGTTACTGCTGTTAAATTAAACACTAAATATATTTAAGGATAAATATGGAGGGAAATCCTTAAAAGTTTGAAAAGCTTTGCAAAAATAATTATTTTCAAGAAACGGACCTACGAACTTTTTTGCAACTATCATTTTAAATATTTTTAAAATATATTATTTTCTAATTCACCTTACTAAGTATATTATATTCGAAATTTAGCGTTATTAATCACATATTTTTACACCAAATTTCATGTTTTTTTAATTGTTGTCTCCAAATGTAAACTAACATCCTATGTTATGAGCAATGGTGTGAATAATAGAGATTTTTAGAACAAAAAGTCCAACTGAATTTGTTAGATTATGCGAGTTGAAATTAACGAGACAAAAAGTATGAAAAAATACAATAATTATATTTTGAACAAATGTTTTTTTTAATTAAAACGTAATAGAAAATCACAATATAAGTTGTTAAAAATAAATTTATAAAAATAAAAACAAGTATCTCAATTTCATGTTTTTTATCATGTTAATATCATCCCGAAATCATCTAATTAAATTCCATTTTTGTTGAAATACTACAATACAATCAAACAAACAGACCTTTAGCTACCCCAACGACCACACGTGACAAGAAACTATTACTCCTAAATATTGAAACATAGGGTGGCGAAATTACAGCAAGATGTGGATATACACGATTTTGGAAATCTTTCCAAAAGACAAAGTACCAAAATATTATATTTTATAAATATATATATATATATATATATATATATATATATATATATATATATATATATATATATATATATATTTGTTTGTTTTATATTATATTATATTATATTATTATATATAATATAGTATTATAATATCAATTTGTATTATATTTATTTTGGATTACTATTATTATTATTATTTAGACTAAAATACAACTTGAACGGTTGAACCCCAAAATTTGTAGGGTAGTTGAGATTTGCAATTCAATATTTAAAATGTATTTAAATGCACCACAAGAATCTTTTATACTAAACTCTGATGTTTAAATTGGTCAAAATGCATCCCAAATTTCTTTTTAGCTCAACAAAATATACCTCAAAATTAGTTGCGTTAAAAAAAAATGTGTATCAATAGTTTTGACTTGAAAAAATTCACACCCATGAATATCAATACTTTTGACTTGACAAAAATTATGAATAGACATTAATTAATTTAATTTTAAACAATATCAAAAATTATAAATTATCTAAATAATGTCATTAATTAAAAATAATATCTATTAAAAAACAAATAATGATATGAATAGATATTATTTGATTTTTTAATCGATATTATTTAATTTTTTTAATAGATATTATTTAATTTTTAACAGATATCAATTGATTTTTTAATAAATATCTATTTGATTTTTTAATAGATATTTTTAAATATTATTTGATTTTTTAAATAAATATCTATTTGATTTTTTAATAAATATTATTTGAAATTAAGTAATATTAATAGAGAGCTATTAAAAAATCAAATAAATATCTATTAAAAAATCAAATAATATCTATTCATATCATTATTTAATTTTTTTAATAGATATTATTTTTAATTAATTATATTATTTAGATAATTTATAATTTTTGATATTGTTTAAAATTAAATTAATTCATGTCTATTCATAATTTTTGTCAAGCAAAAACTGTAATGTCCTAGAATTTCCACATCTTTATTAATTAAATTATTAATTTAATTTCCAACGAGTTAGTTTTACGAGATTATTTAAATCTTTTTATGTGATTAATTAATTATGTGATTAAATAATTATGTAATTAATTACTAAAATTAATTAAAGGGGGTCACTAATATGTTATTAAATTAGTGAACAAACCCTAAAGTTTTAATATCAAAATAATTGATAAGTTTCCTATTAATTAAATATTCAATTAAATTGAATATAATGAGTGAATTAAATATAATAAATTAATTAATATGATTATTAATTAATGTAAATAATGTGAAATATTAATAATAATATTTATTAGTCCATTTAGTAATTTAATACTTATGGGTTAGAATATTTAATTATTTATTCAATCTAATTATTTATTTAATCATGGATTGAATAATTAATGTGTAAATTATTAAATTAGCCCAACATGGGTCAATTAGTAGCCCAAGTGGAGAATAATAAAATTTGACAATTTAGTAGCCCAAACAATTTAATAGAAGCCCAATTGGTATTTTAAATTAAAGCCCAATGATTGGCCCACTTGGAAAATACTTAATTTAACTATTATTAATTTAAAAAGTAAAAAGTGACAATGAATTTGGGACACGAAGGATCAGCCGAGCATACATGGAGAGGAGAGAGAAAAGAATTGATTTTTTTGTTATTTTAGTTTATTATTTATTTATTTAATTAATGGTTGCTTGTTTTATTTTTTTTTCAAGTACATGGACCATGCTTCTTTTCACCAACCAAGTCATGACTTGTTAACTTGTGTAAGTATCCAATAGCTAGCTTGTAATAGTCAAAATTATTAGATACATTATGTGTATCTATTAATTTTTCAAGTATACTTGAAAAATTGATATATGTTATTTCATTTTGCTCCAAAATCAAAAGAGAGAGTTTGAGAGCAAAATATTTTGAGAGAGAGAGCAAGAGAAGGAGAATGAGTTCTAAGCTAGTTTATGTCTTCAAGATTCACCACTTATTTTGAAAGAAAAAGAAGAATAGCCATTAAAACAAGGTAATGGTTATTTTAAATGAAGTTTTATTTTTAAATTAAATAAATCATCATGTTAGTATAAACATGTTAATATAGTTATTAATGTGTAGTTGTAATATTTATGCCATGCTTGAGTTTAATATGTTTGGTTTGTATTTTGGTATATTTTATATGCTAAAATGTGTTTAGAAGTGTATAAACAAGTCTTGGAATTTATGACCAAAAATATTTTTACAAAACCTTAGGTTTAATGTTCAAATATTATAGAACATTAAATCATGAGGAAAACAAAGTTTGAATCACTCAAAATGGAGTTTTATACAAAAAGTTATGATTTATGGTAGTTTATATGATGTATAAATTTTTATAAAAAAATATGATATTAAATCATGAAAAATTAATTTTTTCATGTTATAAATTAATATAAGGTGATTGGTAATTTTTTTGGATTTTTATTGAGGAGTTAAAGATTTATTGATGGTATTTTTTTATTTAAAATATGTTTGTCGGAACACTGTTCACATTCTGCTTGGAAGAAAAAAAAATAACACTGTCGCGCAATGCGCGCAACTACTGTTCACCGAAAACATAGAGCCAAACGACGTCGTTTGGCGTCCGTAAAAAGTTACTCCGCGCGTACGCGCGGAAGCCAGCAGACGGACTTCAAAACGGCACCACTTTGGGGCCGTTCATTTTATTACGCGCGCCATGCGCGGAAGAAAATTTCGGGGAAATTACAAGTTTGCCCCTCCGTGTTTTTTTTTGGCGAAATAACCATTTTGCCCTCGGATCAGTTTTTTGATTAATTACAAAATTGCCATCGGTCCGGTTTTTCAACTTATTTACGAAAATGTCATTCGGGTTAATTTTAATTAATTTAAATATTTGAAAATTAATTTAAAATTATAACAAAAATAATAATAATACAAAAATAATATTGGGGAGGATATTTTTCAATAAGTTTAATATTTAAATATTTTAAATATTAATCTAGTTAGCTAAACCATGGTTAAGTTAAATAAATTTATTATTCATTTATTATTTTAAATGTTAATAATAAATAAAGATGATAAATTAGCAATTATTATTTAATGCCTATTAAATAATACTTAAAGAGAGATAAAATTTATAAATTAATTATTTATTATTTAAATATTATTAAATAATAAATAAGGATAATTATGTAATTAATTATTATTTAATTAGCATTAAATAACGATTAATGGAAATTAAGTTATTAGAGTAATAATTTATTATTTAATTTAAATAATAAATAAGAATGATTTGATTATTATTTAACCTTAAATAATAATTAAAAATTAATTAAATAATTAATTATTATTTAATTGACATTAAATAATAATTAAAGAGGATTAAGATTAGTAAACTATTATTTAATTTCCTTAAATTAAATAATAAGTAAGGTTAATTACTTAGTTAATTATTGGTTGATTAATATTAAATTAAAGAAGGTTAAAATTAAATCAATAATTATTTATTATTTAATTATAATTAAATAATAAGTAAGTACAATTAGTTATTATTTATTTTAAATAATAACTAGAGTTAATTAATTAATTTCTATTTAACCAAGATTAAATAGTAATTAAATAGAGATTGAGTTAATAAAATAAATTAAATTTAATTATGTTTTAATTAAACAATTGTAATAAGTTGTTTAAGGGTTTAATAAGTGTCCAACACTTAAGAAAAATATTTTCTAACTTATTAAATTATTAGCCTAAAATGATTAAGGGTCTATAAGGTTAATAATATTGTTTTGACTAATGTAAATTATGTGTTAGTACTTATGTGTGGTAAATAAGTTCATTATTAAGCGTATAGTTATGCAAATACGCCGTACTAATTATTAGACCGACTTTATTAATGTTAGGTCTTTCAAAGCAAGTTAGTTAAAGCTAGACAATTATTGTAGCTGAGCAGACATGCAAGTTCTCTAACCCTACTCATTTATTGTTGAACAAGTTTCTATACTTGTATTTATTGTCAAAGCTTGAAGTGGTTTAATTATTTAAAATTATCCCACATCCATATTGTTTATAAAATCGCACTTAGTGCACTTGAAGCTTATTAGTTCTTGATTTATAAACTGTATTAAAAATGTCAAAAGCTAATAGTTCAGCTAGACATTACGTTTATAAATTCAATACTTGAATACTTTTAAAAGCTTATCCAAACCATTGTTGGGTGCGGATTTCTTATATTAAGTCTGAGAATTGAACAACCCTAAATTAGGGGATTTTGTGTCGGGAAACTGACTTTGGGCGCCAGTGACTAAATGTAATGCATATACAGCGGGTTGAATAGGCTGATCCCCTTGAAAACCAAACAACTCAAAGGGTCAGAGGAAACTCTATTATACCCTTGTTAGTTCAGGGTCCTTAATGACCGCTCAGCATTTTAAGATTCAAATCTTCTGTTTATAAAAAAATTTGAATCTTGTTTCATTCACAATTGTTATATCTATTATTGAATCATTGATGATATTTCTCATTCATTCATGATATATTAAATCTCTATGATTGTTCTAAACTTGCTGAGCAAACTAGTTGCTCATTCTTGCTATATCATGAACCATTTTTCAGATAGACCTGATTGCTCAAAGAATGATAAGGGAAAAGGAAAAGCCAGAGATTAAGTTAGCTTATGCATGCTAATTAGATATTTAATGTGTATTTACTGTTGAAGAACTTTTTGTAATTCCTTATGATAGGAACTGTTTTATGTTAAGGTTGATAGACTCTGATATTGTAACCTTTTGAAGGGAACCAATATGTATTATTCCGCGATGTTTAAATGTAATGTATGTATTTAATTGTTAGTAATGTGTTGAATAGTGATAACCAAACTCGAGCTTATGGAACCCGGATTTGGGGTCGTCACAAAAACTATTGATATTCATGGGGTGATTCTGTTAGCAACTAAATAATAAACTTTTTACAGTGACATTTTGGCTTGACGTCGTTTTGGCCTGGGTGGCCACTAGGGTCAATCGGACTAAAAATTTTTAACGCCCTAATCGTCACTAAGTCACAGTCAAGGAAAAAAAGATTCTCAGTTGTTACTCTTAGTGGTTAGAAAAAAATTCCTTTTAAATTTGACTTTTAGATTATTTTGTTAACGATCGAAGATGTATTTAGTAAAATAATACACATAACAATCATTTATTATGAATATTTTTCTATATAAAATCATGTACATGTATTAATACAATTAAAATTAAATTGTCACACATGAATGGGTTGTAGAACTTAATTTGGAGACAAATACTATCTTCCACAAAAGAGGAGTGCCATTATTCCACATAGGTATATTTCACAATTGTTTTGGAGTAAAGATAAAGAGACAAGTAGCACCATAAATTTTCGATGACTTATATGCTAACGTGTCTTTAGTACTACGAAACAATTAGTACACCATGGTGATACATCAGCATTGCGCTCTGTCTCTCTCCCCCAATTAATTAGTTGTCTTTCTTTAAATAGACGCGTGCGCACGTACATATATATATATATATATAGAGAGAGAGAGAGAGAACTGAAAATAACACCATTCATTTAATTCATATTGTTGAGGTGTATCGTTACTCTAAAAAATTAAATGTATTGCGATACTTTTTCACAATTAAGTAAGCGTGAGCATTTTTCATAACGATATTAATGACCATCTTTTACTTTTTTCTTTTTATTATATAAATTATTTAAAATATAATTACACACGTTAAAAAAATTATTAATTTTAATATTAAGTAATTAATTTTAATTTAAAATTTTATTACCACTCATGCACTAATTAATTACTCTTCTTTATCTCTCTTGATTACTCTATTTTTTAGGGAAAAAATCAGAAATAATTAATTTTTTATCTTAAATATATATAAAATGTCTTATATTATGGATGAAAAAATTGTTCTAAAACAATTTATATAATAAAAATGAGATAGTAATTAAATTTTAGCAATAAAAATATGTTTAATGACTTTAATTTATTTTTCAAAAATTAATCTCATTGTCGTAAAACATTTATAACATAAGTGGAACATTAAAACAAAGATGTTAAGATAAGTATTCGCGTACCCATGTAAAATTAGAAAGAAAAAAAAAGCGTAATAAAAGAAAATCAAACCTTTAATTACTTACTGCATCTGTGTAGAAGAGTATCATTCATCAATGAATTCATATTTTATTAGTGGAACTTTATTATAATATAATTTTTATTTTCTTATATTATAATTGCAAAATCAAATTATTAAAAAAAATCAGCAGTCTTTAATTTGTACATACATATTTCGACAACAATGCGAAAATACTTGACTGCAAAATAATTATCGAATTTTTATTCAGAGACTGCGGAGTTGTCGCAAATTCAAAAATATTTATCATTCCTTACAATTTTTTGTTGAAATCAGAAAATGTTAATGTTATAAATTATGAGTCTCACTCAATGTTAACACCATGGCCACTATTGTGGTCATCTTATTCTTATGAAAGCAGCAAATTAAATTGAAATGTGTTTGATGTTGTTATAGGCCCTTCTGTTTTGTCTCAACTGTCATATTAAGGCAAACCCCAACAACCTAATCATCATTTAATTAGCAATTTCCACCTAACACACACACACACACACACACACACACACACACATATATATATTTGAGCCATCACACAATGTCATTTTTTTTTATTTTTGTAGTGATAATAAATTATGAAAACGTTGAAAACATATGTCATTTTATATTATTAATAATAAAAATATATTTTTGGAGAACAACAAATCATTTTAGGACGCACATTATTAGAGAATGAGACACTTATGTTTCATTTGTCAATTGATATTTGATAAGTCGGGTAATTGAGAAGGAACACCATAAATAGGGCTCATAGATATTAAATATACTAACATCAGGTAGCACATGAGTTGTTTGTGTAAATTATATAATATAAAATTAAAATTTTAGTCATTTTAATACTAAAGAAAGCAAAAATACTCAATGTTAACTCTAAATTTTGTACCACCTGTTTTAAATCACAAAATAAAATAGACGTCAAATTCAAATAAGTCCAAAGAAATTAATGCAAAAATATAAAAAAATTACGTGAGAACCCAATTGAAAAAAAATCACGGAAAAATGGATGAATTCATTAATAATATGGTTGTGGTTATAGATTTCTTTGAGAATAATAAAGAGCCTATACGCTGAAAAATAATGATTCTGTGAGTAAGAAATAATAATAATGATGTCAATGATGTGTGTCCAACACTTCCATGCAACACCGTATATATACAAGTTAACTATCCGAAAATAATTAGGAATAAAAGTCCCTTTCCAAATCTTCTTGTAGCTCGCCAGTTAATGACTTGATAGATTCATCCAAAAATAGACTTCTCTCTCTCCTCCAAATAAGAAAACAGAATATCCCTTAAATAAGGATTTTAACTCTCCTAACCCAATTCGGATAGAAGTAAACATACCAAGCGACAGCCCAACTTAATAAACAAAACGGGTTGGTTCCTACCCGAGCCCAAATAATTATATCTCAATATTGCCCTTCACTCTCCTACTTTTAAGAGCCTTAAATAGGAGAGTAATTCAAAAAAGCAAGTTCCCTCGCACACCAAACATAGCCAAACAACGCTTAGTTCTCAGTTCCCATTACAGCCACACAGTCATCATTACTTCTTACATCCCCCCAAATTTCGCAGCCTTTTGAACTTCGTGTGCCTCATCCCTTCAATAAAACCCCCAAAATTATCTCCCCCACATCTTACTCTCATTTCCCAAATCATCAATTCCTTTTGTCTCCTCAACTCTATGTGGAAAACCCCCAAAAAATTTTCAAACCTCACAAGTCATGGCTACTCAAGGTCAAGCATCTTCTTCCCAAGCCCCAGGTAATCTTCCACCTCCGTTCGATATGGAGAAAGAGAATGTCATCCGACTGAAATACAAAGACGCTACGACAACAAGCACCCCTTCCAGCATCACCCCTTCCAGCATCTCCCTCGCTCAACTCAACTTCATCCGCCATAAATATCAAATACCCCTCCAGTATGAGCTTCAGGTCCTCGAACCTCAAGAAAGGATATACTGACAACTTGACGGAGGCTGGATAGGGGTACCCACCCGGACCTTGAAACACGACGTTCAATTTCCCTTCCATCCCTTCATAATCTAATTCTTAGGGTTTATGGGAATCGGGTTTTTTCAATTAGTCCCTAACTCCTACATTCACCTCATCTGCTTCATCGCCCAGTGCAGAGACCAAAACTTCAAACTAGATCTATTTTTAAATTACTTCAAATTAATTAACTCAAAAGAAAAAGAGTTCAAAGTCTTAACCTAATATGCCAATCGGAAGGTATGGATGACAACCCATTTGAGCAACAAATGATGGCATTCATCCTGGTTCTTTCTCCGAGCAACTGGCACCCGACTTCTTCAACCATGGGGAGAACTAAGCAGAACCTCCTTAGGCTTCAATCACATCGAGGACGTTCGAGAAGCCGATCTTGAAAAACTGTTGTCCATGATGCCGACCACACTTTGGTCAACTAACCTCCTCAGCGATCCCGACTGGCTTTTCCTCCACGGAAGTAAGTACCTGACCGGTCTTAATATATGTTAGTTTAATCATTTGTCTTAACTTTTATTTATCTTTTGTACAGTAGTACTCTTTCGAAATTCGGAAAAGAACCCAGCTGGTCAACCCCTAACCACTCACAAACAACCACAACAAGGTCCCATCTTTATACCTTCGTCGACCTCATCAGAAGAATCTGAGCCACCCGCCGAACCCTTAATCCGAAAATCGAGAGCTTCTTCCTCCTCGACAACCTCGAAAGAGATTTCAATCATTTCTTCCAAACTAACTCCAAAAAACCATACCTCTACCCAAGAAACCGAACAAACCATGCCCTTCACAGAGTCTGCCCCCCAGACCATGAATCCCACTCCTTTAACCAACCCTCATCCTCTTCGATCAACCCTCAAGAATCTGCAAAGGGAAAAGGCCTCTCATCATCATCGGTCAACCCTTCCTCAAATGCCTTAAAAGGAAAACGCCCAGAAATAACAAGAAAATAGAGCGTTTTTGAAATGTCAGACTCCGAACTCAAAAAACACATGAAGGCCAAATAGCCGAAAACCTTCCACCCATCAAGACCTCAACCAGATTCACCCAAACCTCATCCACAGAAACCCGACCAAATAATCCCCGATCAAACTGAACGACCATCCTCTGAACCACCCAAACAACCATCTCCTGAACACCAACCTCCAGAACAAGAAACCCTGGAGCAACCCAAACAATCAACTGGAAAACAACTAACTCCTGAAAAATAATCACTTCCCAACTAACCTGAACCCTTAAATCGGCTAATCTCCGAAATTAACTCATTCCCAATTGAACATCTTCCCAAACAACCATCACATATCCTTGAGACATCTCGAACACCCCCAACCTTTTTTCCAGACGACGCCAATTTCCTAATCCCCTTCTCTACTTATAATAGCTTCAACTTCCCAGCCGACAATGAAACCTTCCATGATTACTCTGATCGGGAACTCATCCTGGCTATCGCAATCCATCAAGGCCGAGTAAGATCTTTATTTCTCAAATTATCTTGTATTTAACGTGCTTTGTTCTGACAACTTCAACCTATTAGGTACTGGCGACATTCAACCGTCTCCTTAGTAAGGGAAACGAAACCGAACAACGATGCCAGATTAAAAAAGTTCACGGCTAAATATAAAGCCATGAAAAAAGAGAAAAAGCAACTGGCTAAGGATAACCAATGATAACCTTCAGCAACAGTTCGAGATTATTCTTGAAGTACAATAGAAGAAAATCGAAGAACTTACTCGAGTTTAACTTGAAAACTCGAAAACTATGAAGTAAGCTCAACAACAATCCAAGGAGATCATCGAGCTGAAGAAATAGAACGATCACTTAACCTCCAAAATCAAACGACAACAAATAGCCAACAAAATCCTGAGAGATCAAGCTTGGGACCCCCGAGCTTCGCCACCAAATCCTCGAAGAATATCGATCCTCTCAAGAACTGCTTGAAGAAATAATAGATCAGTTCAGCCAAAGATTCCAATCGGCCGTAGCAAAGGCAACAAAAGCCTGCGTGAACCCTTCCACCTTCTTCGACTCCAATAACGACGCCCCCGATGACAAAAATTAATTAATTCTTTCTTTCTTTCTTTCTTTCTTTCTTTCTTTCTTTCTTTTTTATGACCAAATGTAAATCGCTCCATTATTAATGAAGAATTCGTATTTTATTAATGCCTCATTGTATACAAAAATTTCTCTAATAAAGAATCCTATTAAGTACAAATTAATTAAAATAGCCTTCCCGAACTACTGAAAATACTTCCTTAACCTAGTTGCATGCCAAAAAAATTTCAAATCCGAACCAGACATATCCCAAAGTCAGTATGTTCTATGCTTCGCCACTTCAATGACTTCGTACAACCCTTCCCAATTCAGCATCAACTTACTTGTATTCAAAGTAGTAGATGCCTCGGCCTTTCGAAAAACCAAATCCCCTACCTCGAAACGCCTTTGTTTAACCATTCGGTTGTAATGCCTTGCGATTTTCTGCTAATACAAGGCCAACTTCATTACTGCAGCATCCCAAACCCCGTCCAATAAATCAAGATTAAGTCGAAAGCCTTGATCATTATATAACTCATTACAGTTTACTACCCGAAAAGACAAAGACCTAATCTCTACAGTAATCAAAGCTTCAGTCCCATACGCCAACCGAAAAGGAGAATCACCTGTTGTCGACCTAGGAGTCGTCTGATAAGCCCATAAAACACTAGGAAGCTCCTCATGCCATCTTTCTTTAGCATCATCAAGCCTCCTTTTAATTCCGTTTAGTAAAGTCCTATTCATCTCTTCCACCTGCCAATTGGCTTGCGGATGGGCTACTGAGACTTTCCGATGCTGTATCCCTAAATCAGAAAGAAATTTTTCTAATTCAGCTCCCACAAACTGCAACATGCTATTGGATACTAAAACCATTGGGATCCCAAATCTAAAAATAATATTTTCTTTAAGAAAGTGAATACAATCATGCTCGGTGATCCATCGAAGTGGCTTTGCCTCTACCCATTTTGTCTTATAATCAATTGCCACAATCATGTAGGAAAACTAACCTTTGGTCTTCGACATAGGTTCTACTAGATCGACCCCCCAAACCGCGAAGGGAACAGGGGACAGTACTGAAGACAATTCCTCGGTGGTCGATGTGCAACAGAACTATTCAACTGACACTTCGAGCATATCTGCACAAACTCCTTTGCTTCTTAAAACATCGTCGGCCAATAATATTCTTGTTGAACCAATTTATGCTAAAGACTTAGCTCTTATATGGTCCCCACAAATGCCCTCATGTACTTCTCAAAGAGCACGTGATGATTCCGATGGGATAAGACACTTCGCCAAGGGCCCCAAATACGTTCGCCGAAACAAATCTCCATCGATCAAGCAAAAATAAGCACTCCTATATTTTATCTTTTTTGTCAAGATTTTATCGGTTGGTAACTTACCATCAGCCAAATAATCTAAGTACGGTGTCAGCCAACAATTAGCCCTCTCCAAACATTTAACCTCTTTCCTCAAAATACTGGGCTCAAGTAACTCTTCAACATATATGGACCCCGATAAAGACTCGCTTGGAGTAGTAACAAGTCTTGATAAGGAATTAGCCACAGTGTTGTCACTTTGATCGATGTTCTATAACAAATAAAAATCAAAACGCTACAGAATACTCCCCTTATATTTATTTCACCACCAACTGTGAATCACTAAGAATTAACAAGTTCTTCACCTCTAAACTCTGAGCCAACCTTAGGTCTGCCAAGATAGCTTCATACTCTGCCTCATTATTGGTTGCCTGAAACTTGAATCGGATAGCCTGTTGAACCTTGAAGCCTTCAGGGCTGGTTAGAATGTCTCCAGCCCCACTAGAACCTGTCGTCAACGACCCATCAACGCATAAAGTCCATGAAAAGGATGAGACCAACTACCCCCCCCAGCTATCAACGCCACTTCTGATCCTAAACAGGTAGTTGATTCGTCTTCGACAAAATCTGCTAATACCTGCCTTTAATTGCTGTCCGAGGACGATACTCCAGCGAAAACTAACTCAACTTAATAGCCCATGCAACCATCCTTCCCGACGAATCAGGTTTGTGTAGAATTTTCTTCAACTGTTGATCAGTATAAATAATTATTACCCGATCTTGGAAATAATGTCTAAGTTTTCTGCTCGCGATCACCAAAGAGTAAACACACTTCTCCAAATTGGGGAATTGTGTTTTCGCATCCCTCAGAGCATAACTGGCATAGTAGACCGGGTTCTGCCGACCCCCTTCCTCTCGAATCAAAACTGCCCCTACAACCAATGAACTCATTGCCAAGTACAAGTAAAGCAACTCCCTGGGTAAGGGTTTCTACAATAACGGATTCGAAAAGAGATATCGTTTGATGCCTTAAAAAGCATCCTCACACTCCAAAGTCCAGTGAAAAGATTTTTCGTTTTTCGGCCCTTTAAGTGTGTCGAAGAACGACAAACACATTTTCGCTGATCGGGACATGAATCGTCGGAGAGCAACTATCCGACCCGTCAGCCTCTGCACATCCTTAAAGTTTTTTAGAGACTTCATATCAAAAATTACCTTGATCTTTTCTAGGTTGGCCTTTATTCCCCTTTTGCTAACCAACTATCCTAAGAACTTGCCAGCACCAAGCCCGAAGTGCATTTTGTGGGTTTAGCCACATATTGTAATAGCGAACTGTCCGAAAGCATTCCTCTAAGTCATCTAAGTGATTGTGCAACCTTGTACTCCGAACGATCATGTCATCTACATATATCTCCATATTCTGTCAAATTTGCTTATGAAACACCTTGTTCATCATCCTTTGATAGGTTACTCCAGCATTAATAAGCCCAAACGTCATTCTATTGTATGTATAAATGGCCTGATGAGTAATAAAAGACGTCTTTGGGATATTCTCATTCGCCATTAAAATTTGATTATATCCCAAGAACACATCAAGGAAACTCAGTATGGCATTCCCTGAAGTAGCATCAATCAATTGGTCTATGTGAAGGAGGGGGTAGAAGTCCTTCAGGCATGATTTGTTGAGATCTGTGTAATCAATACAGACCCTCTATTTTCCATTCTGCTTTCTGACTAAGACCACGTTGGCGAGCCACTTTGGGTATTCGATTTCTTCAATTATTCCTGCATCCAATAATTTTTCCACTTCTTCATCGATAATCTTTTGACGTTCAGGAGCAAAAATCCGTCTCTTCTAAAACACAGGTTTCTTTTCAGGATCAACTGATAACCTGTGGATGGCCACGTCTTCTTCCATCCCTAGCATATCACGAGGTGTTCAGGCAAAAATATCTGCATATGTTCTGAGTAATTCTATCAACCCTTTCTTAAAAGTACCTTACAGCCCGGCACCTATTTTAACTAACTTCTCCTTGTTCTCTGAAATGAGCTCCACATCTTTGGTTTCTTCAGCGAGGAATGCCAAAGTGTAAGACCTCGAATTTTATGAAATACAAAATTTAATTTTTCTTCATATATTTTTTTTTTCATGAAACAGTAAGTGGTTACATTGATAAAGTTAAAAGTTAAGGATGTTATGTGCAAATTTTATTTTGTCGGAAAATATTCGTTTTGTCGGGGAATATTCGGATCGTACGACGGCGCCGAAATAACTAATCATTGGTGGACCCCACAACGGAATATTTGTTGGATATAGAAAACGACAGAAGTAACATTTTTAAATAAAAATAGTCAATGGTGTTATCACTTTTAACTGTTAAAATACCGGTGATAAAAGAATAGTAGCCTATGGTAATTTATGGTATTTTACTATAGCACGCGGTATTCTACAGTAGCACAAGGTATTGTGCGACGTTTATATTATTGAACTGATAAATTGGTTATTACACAGTATTTGCATTATTGATCTGATAATTGACACCGTAACTGTTGCACATCATTTCATCAATAATTGTCACTGCATAATATTTTATGTTATCAATTCAATAATTGTTGTTACACAGAATTTTTCATTATTGATTCAATAATTGTCATTACACTATATTTCATATCATTGAGTCAATAATTGTTAGTGCACTGTATTTTAAAATTATTGAACTAAATAATTATCACAGTAACAAAAATTCATAGTAATTTATATTATTAAATTAATAATAATCTATAACGTGTTTATTACATTATTGCTAAATTATTGTTGTAGAATTATTTTATTTTATATGTTGGATCCACTAGAAGGAAAATATATATATAAAATAAATAAATAAATAAATAAATAAATAATTATTATGTGAATAGTAACATGTGGACCCTCGGTGGGGGCTACATGTGAATTGAGAATGTGATTTTGCTGAGTTTTTTTTGGTGGAGTTAGGCAGCCTACTGCGCTGCCATAATTGAAATTGAAGGCTGGCGTGCAGCACGCCAGCAGTTCAACAACCATGTATAGTACCCTCTTTTCTCCTATAAATAGCTTGCTCAGCTGAATAGAAAAATCACACCTAAAACATAAAAAAATTCTATAAGAATTTTATGAGTTTTCTCTGAAAATAGTAAGGTTATCTTGAGTGTTTGAAAGCCAAAAGGAGTGCAGGAATTTTTTAAGTAAGTCTTTTATTAAATAGTAGTAATTTCATAAATTTTTATTTTTCACGGTATTCACAAATCTTCCTTTAGAAGACTCTTCTTTAAGAAGATTCATTTTTAAAAGCTTTCTTTGGAAGATTTGTTTTGAAATATTATTTTGAAAACTATTTTAAAGTGTGATATTATATTACAAAAATTATGTTAAATATATATAATTTTGATAGTTCATATTATACGAGTTATCATACACTTTGAAATTTATATGTGGTAATTACTAATTATATTATAAATATATAGGGTGATCAACCTCATTTAAATCAATATCCAGTCACCAGTTAGGTAAGGAATATCATATTCTTTCATCTTCTATTATTTAAACTTACTACGGTAAGGGGTATCATTCTTTTCATCATCATAAATGGTATTATTTTCATACTTGTAAGGGATTATCATTATTTGATTCTCGAAAATAATATCGTTTCTTTCTTACTCATAAGATGTGTCATTTATTTCCATGTATTAAATTGTGGGAATAACCTTACGGCGCGGATTACCACCTGTTGGTGAATAACCTTTCGTATTCATTCTTTACTAATCTCTGAGAATAACCTTACGACGCGGATTACCGTCTGTTTGGTGAATAACTCTTCGTATTCAAATTTATTAAATGGTGGGAATAACCTTACTATGCGGATTACCGCCTGTTGGTGAATAACCCTTTGTATAAATTTCTTATTTGTCTCTTGTGAAAATAATTTGTGTACACGATTATCACATGACACTTTTATTCCATATTCGTTTGTAATATCATTTTCTTTCATATTCGTAGGTGATATTATTCTCCTTTATACTCATAAGGGATACCATCTTTTTCATCTTCCATTATTCAAACTTACTATAGTAAAGGATATTATTATTTTTATACTATTAACTTACTATGGTAAGTACTATTTGGTAAAGTTTCCTGAAATGATTATATGTTCCTTAATAGTTTGTGCTTCATCTAATATCATTTCAATTGAACCTTCCTATTTTTCTAAACATTTCTATTGAATTGTAACCGTTATTCTGAACTGTGGATCTTGAATATCATTTTTGAATTTCACTCCACATCATGTTGACAATTTGGACATTATTTGAATATGCACAAAGTAAACCTTCGATACTTATTGTTTATTCTATTCATCATTTATATCACTGTTATTTATACTAATCATCAAGAATCAAGTTGTTGTGAATATATGTGGCCGGGGGCATAGATGCGATATAATTGTTGAATAGATGATAGGTTAAAGGCGATATAATAGGTTAAAGGCGATAAATCTGTTCGGTGTCTTTATGACACGTGGTAAAAGTTCTCTTTGGCCCGTAGTGCAAAGATGAACTGTTATTTGATATGATTATGACCAAATGCTGAATACTGGTATAATCATGACCGTTGGTGTTATATTGAATATCTTTGGCCCGTAGTGCAAATATAAACTGTTGATTTGCATGATTATGACTGGGAACTGTGAATTTGTATTATCATGACTAATGATATTTCAGATGATAAAAGTTGATGATGTTTTTCCTAAAAAGAGAAGTGAGTGGACATTATAGTCTGCATTATTCTTCTAATAGATTGCTCATTCCGCTGCTATTATTGATCTGAACGTTGTTCAAGAATTTAACTGCAGTTTTTGATATAAACCTTGTAGTCTATTGTATTATATCAAGAACTCAACTGTTGAAGGCTAATGATAATTTATTCGTCATTATCTTAGTCATGATATTTCTTACTAGGCTATTTGAGCTCACCATTTCTTTTTATTCCATTGTTTTTCAACAGGAGATGAGAACATAGCTGGGTCTAGCTGGGGGATGGAGTAAGAGTCCGAGAGATAGCTATCATAGTCTTCATGTGTTGTAAAATAGTGTGACAATAATAGTGAAGACTTAGTTGTGTATTATTATACACTGTATTGTTGAATGTTGTACTACTTTGTAAGAATTTTGTTGTAGTCTTTTGACAACTCAAGTTTGAGCTGTGTGGGCCCAGATTTGGGGGTGTCACACAAAGGTTCTATAACTCCTTTGATAAAAGCCTCTATATCCACAGTTAATGTTTGTTTCATTTTACTGACCCCAACCACAGGTTCTGTTAGTGTATGTGTAACACCCCAGGATTTAACAATAATTTTAAATGAGAATTATGGTAATTAAGTAAAGGTTATTAGTTAAAAACCTAGTGTTGAATGATAGATGTATCAAGGAATGATAAAATATGAATTAATATGCGATCAAGGCGTTAGAATGGATCAGTGTGGTTGAAATATTAAAAAGGAATCTATGTGATTAAATATAGAAAGAAGAGTAAAGGT
Source organism: Hedera helix (assembly GCA_947179155.2). Lineage (NCBI taxonomy): Eukaryota > Viridiplantae > Streptophyta > Magnoliopsida > Apiales > Araliaceae > Hedera > Hedera helix. Next base: position 21,215,583 of record OX359275.1, on the reverse strand, counting down.
AATGAGGAAAGCATAAGTGAATTGAGAATTAATTATGAATTTTAAAGACAAGTTAAATGAATAGGCTTGGAGAGGCGAATGTATGTATGTGCAGTAATGAAGGAACAATTTGACCTAATTTGTATATTAGGGATTTAAGGAATAGTAAGGATAATGATTTGTTAAGGTTGTGAAGTTATGAAGAAATTGCTATTATGGATTGAAATTAGTTATGTAGTTATGCGATGTGTAGAAGTGGAAGATAATATCCCGAAAATGAGTACAAAAGAAGTTGTATGCAATTATGATTAAATTGGTAAATATGTATATTAAGTAAATAAGCTAATGGACTTAAAAGTTGTAAATGATTATTATAAGTTAAAGGTTAAAGGAAGATGAATTTTGGTAATCCGGTTGAGGTTCGCTTCTCGAGAAAGCGGTTTATGGAAAAAGTGAACATTTTGCTTATTGGAGATATTGAAAAGTGAGGTTTATTGAATATGGAACCGGAATGCTTCGTAAAAAATTAAGAATGATATGATATGTAAGGATTAGTAATTATGGTAAATTATGGATAATTATTATTAATTAGTGAAATTGGCATTTTGAGGTGTGACAAGAGATTTGGGACAAGTCAATTATGATGTATTTGATGATGGAATTAAATTCAAGTATAATGAAGCAAGTTTAGATCAAAAAGGAATTGATTTGGATAAAAAAAAAAAAAGTAAATTATGAATTTTAAGAAATTAAAATTGCTAGCTTTTGGGGGCAATGACCAAAATACCCTTGTCAAGTTATGTAATGACCATGGTGTCCCAACTTAGTCTAAGGACCAATATACCCTTAGTGAGCTATGTGAAATGACATAACTACCCCTAACCATGCATGAGTTAGCTAACTATTGTTGAGTTAGTTGTTGGAGCTTTAGTTATAATATATATATATATATATATATATATATATATATATATATATATATATATATGTAGTAAGTAAGAATTTTCAGCATGATTTCATCTCTCATTCGAAGAGGCTAGAAGGAAAGAAGAGCTAAAGAGAGAAAGAAGAAGCAAAGCTAGGGTTTGATGAAGCCTTGGAAGATTTGCTAGAGAAAGTTATCGAGATGGAAGAAAGTGACTATCAAAGTGATGAATAAAGAAGAAAGATAAGCTCATGAAGGTATACTTATGTTCAAGTTATGGAATTTGATGAATATGTGTTTAAGTTCAAGAAAAAGAGTAGCCGTGCATGAATTAGTGGTTAAACGTAAAGATTATGTGAAGTTATGTGCTACATGTTTGATTTATGAAAGAATCCTAGGCTTGAAAGTGTTAAAGATATGTAACAAAGGTGATATACTATTCATGTATAATTTTTTAAAGCTTGAAATCATGATTTAAAGGATGATCATAAGTTATTTGTTAGAAATTTTGGTGAAACCCTAGTTAAGGATGTTGATTAGGTAATAAGCATGCATAAGTTCATGGTAAATGGCTTCAAAGACTCATAAATGAAAGAGAATCATGTTTTGTTGAAGAAAGTTTGATATTAAGCTATGATTTATAGATGATCATGTTTAATATGTTATTAGTTTTGATGAAAATCTAATTTGATAGGTTGAACAAGTTTAAAGCATGAGAAATTCATGAAAGTTAGTTTGAAAGAATCAAGTATACTTGAAAAACATGAATTATTTGAGGAAATTTGAATATTAGGCTATAATTTACGATTAAGCCGAATTGGAATCTGTAAAGTGTACTGGAACATGCATATGGAAGTTATAGAGATGTGTAAAGTCGTTAAATGTGTTTATAATAACCTATGTGGTGCTTGAAGATTTAAACATCAAGTTGAGTCTAAGTTAAAGTTTGAAAAGTTTAGAAATTTTTATTAAAATCCAACAAAAAGGTGATTTTGGCAATTTTGAGGAATTAAAGATGAAATGGAGTCAAATGACTCATGTTTATGTTAATACATGTGTCTAGGTTATTTTGGAAGTCAATGGAGTGAAAATTTAGTGAATTGGCAATTTGAACGATCGAAATCGATCGTTTCGAATCGAAGCGGATTTTAATGGACAAAAGTCGCCTCGTACGAATTTTTATCAGTTTGAAAGTTTAGACATGTCATATATGACATATGTGAGCTATGTCAAGTGTCGAAAAGAAGTTTTGAAGTAAATGGCCAAAAATCACAATGTTACAAAAGTTGGAATTTTTGAAGTTCTGAAAAATTCCAAGTCTTGAATTGTTACAAACAGGCCTCCTATGGACTAGTATATCTTTGATATTAAGAAGCTAAATGAGGAAAAGGAAAATTTCGTAAAATACTATGTTATAAGGTCTACATGTGTACCAAATTTGGTCTTCATTGGATGTGTGTTTAAGAAGTTAAAAATCTGTAAAGCAGGGACAAAAATCAAAGTTGCTGAACCAGAGCACTGCGTCGGGGCGCAGTGTTTTGTACTGAACACTGAACCGGGGTGTAGTGTTATTGTTCATTGGCCGAGAGATTTTCGCGGCCAGCGAGATGTGGAAGAATAAACTTGGCACCGGGGTGCGATGTACTATAGCAGTAAAGTAATTTTAATTTTCAAAAAGCTATGTTTTGATACAGAATGATAGAGATGGGTTATGTAAACCCTAAATAAATAAGAATAAGCTATATAAAGGATGTCAAGGTATAATGATGGCATAACATAGCATGCCTAAAGCTAAGCTAAAGCGAGATATAGGTTATGAAAAATGTCGTTAATGAGTTGAAATATGTTATGAACCTACGTAAGATTTAATACATCAAATGGGAAATGATTAGAGACGAATGGTCGTATAATTATGAGTTAAGTTTGATAATTCATATTAAGTTTATGATCATATAATGATGTTTATAGATTATATGTTTACAGACAAGGTTCGATCGAGTAACCTGAGATAAAGATGGATAGATCGGCCAAACAAGGTGGCAAAGGTTAAGTTAATAAATGCATTCCAGGCAAGTGTTTAGAATATAAGGTGCTATTGTTCTATGCGAACTGTGTAGTAGTAAAAGATTTGAAACGTGCCCTATGTGCAACTATGTGATTTAACTATTAAGTGAATTACGTGGCATTCATGTATAGCATGATAAAGTATAGATGTATGACGCATATTATAAACTGTAAGCATGAAAGGTGTTACCTGAATTACTTGTTGAGCCTATGTGCTCACCCTTCCCATGCACTAACATTTCAGGTGAATTATGAGAAGACCGGAAGATTCCGGTGCAGCTAAGGTATAGAGTGTTGAATGCGTGAAATAGGCATAAACAAAGTTGTTATATGTGAAATGTGTATGTTAAGAGATGTTGTAAATCTATAGAGATAGAATTTTATGTATTATATTATTTGATGAAGGGATGGAAAAGTTATATGGTTTTGTAATTCATAATGATAGTAGTGACTGTAAAGTGTTCCGAGAAATGTTGCAAAAAGATAAGATAAATGTATATAAACAGGAATAGGTATGATACAAAAATATGTATGCAGGTATATATGAACCAGAGCATGTACAGGAACAGGTATATGTAAATCAGGCCATTTATGAATAGGTCATGGCAAATTATAATAATATATATGATTACGAAGTGAATTTTAATTACAGGTTATGTAAATCATGAATATATATTTGTTTATGAAATGGTAATGGAATTGAACTCGGTCACAATTAATAAGAGTTGACCTAAATGCTAATACTTAGTAAAGTGAACGTTGCGATCCTGAGACAAGTAAGAAATGTAAGTTAAAAAAAAAATTGTACCGAATTTATGGTCAACAGATTGGTTTTAAAGATTAAAGGTTAAGTTTTGACGCACAAGATTGTCATGAAAGTGTTTTTATGATTTTATAATTGATTTTAAAGTTAATGATTACGAGATCCAGAGATAATCGGATATAATTAAGGAAGGTTAGGATCTCGGGGCATTACAGTATGCCGATAACATCTTATAGCAATGTCTAGATCCCCTCTCACTTCGCTGACTCCATAGGAGGTGGGGAACTTTTTTTTAAAATGAGGAATTGAAGTAACAGCTTGGAGTGCAGATAATGTCATCCGTCCGAGAATAACATTATACGCCGAGTCTACTTGCACCACAAAAAACTTCACATTGATTTCGACTTGTTTAGGAGCTTCCCCGAATACCACCAGCATCTCAACTATTTCGATTACAAGCACCACCTCATTCCCGAATCTATATAATGGTGATTCTTGTCTGACTTCTAGCCTGACTCCCGCCATATCCATGCATTGGTAAGCATGGTTGTACAACACATCAACGGATGATCTATTGTCGATCATAATTCTTTTCACGTCTACGGGTCCTACCTGGGCAGTTATCACCAAGGCTCCTTCATGTGGTCCCACCGTATCAGGGGCGGGGTAGTCTTCATCATAAAAGGAAATTACCATTCCTGTATAAAGTTGTTTTGGTGTAGTTGATTGTCCCGCCAATGCCATCATAATTTTTGAAGTAGATCGTTGACATTTCCCTGCCTGGTTTTTAGGTATTCCTCTAGTAATGACATCAATAACCCGCCTCAGCTAATTTTCATTCGTCTCGTTTAGGTTATACCTTTATGCCTAACCTCTTTGTGGAGTTTTACGTCCTGCTACAAAGTGTAGCAATCTTCCATTCTGCACATTTTTCTCAATCAACTCCTTCAATTCGTAACACATTTTTGCACTATGTCCAGGTGTCTGTTGATATTCACAAAAAATATTTGTGGACCCTTGATACCCCTTAGATTTTGATCGGGGGGGGGGGGGGGCTCAAAAAATGGGTTTCCTCTGATTTCCTTCAATATTTGCACCCAGTCAGCGTTAAGTGGGGTGTATTTCTTTTGTTCAAACCTAGGCTGCAGCGGTGGTCTGTTTGTCTAATTATTCCCCTTCGAGCCCAGTCTATCCAACATGTCTGACTTCTCTTCTTTTGATTTGTACTGATTCGGCCCCTTCTGATTCCTCGTCAATGTAGTCATCGCCTTTTCAATGGCGATGAAGTTCTCCGTTCGTTCATACGCATCAGCCAAGTCTTTCCGTGGTTTGAACATGATGTCTTTCATCAACTTTTTTGATCTACCTACATCCAACCCCGTAGTAAAAAATCCCAACGCTTGAGTCATACCTAAGTTAACCACCGCCCCAGCTGCCTCCCTGAACCTCTGCACATATTGATTCAAAGTTTCATCACTCCTCTGTTTGATTTGCATCAGTGACGCCGTCAACTTTCCTCTTTTTGTATTGTTTCCAAATCGGTCATGAAACTTGTCGCACAACTATTTTCACGAATTAATACTCCCCGATGGTAAAGACATGATCTACCGCTTCGTTGCCTTCTTTAGTGTAGTTATGAAGATTTTGCACATTCTAGCATCGAAGTGGTTGTAATATCTCATGACAATCTCATATGAATTAGTGTGGTCGTTGGGATCTCTGGTACCATCGAAAGACTTCAAAGGTGGTAGCTTCATCTTCGGGTCGGCTTTCTCCACATTGATTGCAACCGAGAATGGAGACTTGGTATCTATTGGTTTAGTTCCCGCCTTAACTTCAGCTAACTATCGTTCTAAATCAGTCATCCTTTTCATGATTGGATCAGAATTGTCTCATCGTACCTCCAGATTATCGTTAACACGTTGGATCTATCTTGGGCCTCCTCCTCCCCGATTATCTTCATCAACTTGTTGTCTCGAGCCGTATCCTAACCAAGTATTGTCGTCTATCTGTTGGTTCTGCCTTGGGCCGCCTCCTCCTCGATTGTTGTGTTCATCTCTTCAGTCTATAGACTTTGCTATTCTTCTGTTATCATAGTTTTGCCCTCCCCGATCCTGACCTCCACCTCGTGACAAAGCTTTCATTATATTGTTCGGATCATAGTGGGTGTCGTCATCCCGCCCGACACGTCCTCTAGAATATCGTCTCTCCCCATCCTCCTGTCTATAATAGCCCGTCTGTGGGGATCTAGAGTACCTTCGTCGATCTGAATAAGTTGATTCCCTGTCCCGAGGAGGAATTAGTCATCTACCTACACACTCCAAGTTTGGTTTCAGCGAACCATAGTAATCCCCAAGTTTCTCCTCCAATTGTGATGTGGGCGGATCATTCACTCTCCCCCAACCCGCCTTGCTCTGTGGTGTGTGCTCTCTGGATCCTCAAATCATGTTATGCTATTCTTCATCCCCTTTCAATTCTGCCAAAAGAGTGGGCCACTCCTCCAGCTGATGACGGAGAGATTGTAAAGCCCCTTTTGTCGCCTGGATCCTCTGCCTCTTAATAGACTCCCTTTGGTCTCAGAATTCTTTCTCCCCGAATGCTCCCTCCCGAGCAGAAGATTGATGGTTGGTTCCCCTATCATGCACCAAGTTTGGGGAATTAGAGGAGGGGAACAACCGTCGCTAGACTGAATTAGAGTACGATGCCACTGACCCTCCCTTCTGGACAGACGGGCCCAACCTATCCTTTACAGAACCCCTTGTTGTATGACAACAAACTGATCCTTTCCACCCGATCACCCTGTTGCTCCATGATCAGATTGCTCCTTCGCCTAATTTATGTTGTGATTTTCCAAACAGAACCGAAGGCCATCCTTCTAGTGCCAATGTTAACGCCAAATTTTGTACCACCCATTTTAAATCACAAAATAACGAATAAAATAGACATCAAACAAAAAAAAGTCCAAAGAAATTAATACAAGAACACAAGGAATTTACATAGAAACCCAATAGGGAAAAAATCACGGGAAAAATGATGAATTCATTAATAATATGGTTGTGGTTATAGATTTCTTTGAGAATAATGAAGAGCCTATACTGTTGAAGCTTGTTTGATTTGATGATGATGACTGTTGTTCAAAAATGATTGTGGTAAATGTGCTTACATAGTTGATTGTCAATATGTGTCTGACAAAGTGCTTACGTGTTAATGTGCTTATGTGCTTACTTGATTATGTGCGTAGATGTTCTTAAAGTGCTTATGTGGTTAATTGACAAAGTGATTATATGTTAATCAAATTATGTGCCTACGTGATCATGTGTGTATGATATATATCTCATACTGTGATTTACACACTTGTATAACACATATATGATCTTGTTGAAAACTATCTGATGCTTATAAAAGATAATGAAAGTTATCTGGTTCAAATGTTGTAAAGTCCTTTTAAAAGATATATGTGTACAAAGGACTTAGATTTTAAAGATCAGAAATGTTAGGTTGATCTTTCTGTAGGAGTCACTCTGCATAAAAGATGCATGATATAAGCAGAGTAGCATAAGATTGAATCATTGTTGTATTTATGTATGACAGAGTCTGTAAAGTCCTTTAAATAAATATAATGGTGTAATAATGTAAGAAAGGACTTAGTTAGAAAAGATCAAATCTGTTAGGTTGATCTTATGTTAGATCTAATCAGTCTATATGATCGTAGAACGGACTCTACGATTCCAAGCAAAGAAGACTCAACAATTCAGTATAAATTGTAGAGTGAACTATACGACTCCTTACCAGGTTAACTCTACGATCATCAAAGAGAGTCAGATGTGCAAGAGATCTACTGAATATACAAGCTAAATTAAAGAACTGATCAAGTACAATTCGTAGAGCTGAACTCTACGATCGTCGAACAGACAGCTAAGCAAGCCTACAAGTAACACAGAACCAGAGAAGTAAAGTACTCTACGGTACACTCAATATAGCAAGATCGTAGAGTAAACTTGAAGAACAAGCTCATACGAGAACTATACGATTTGCACAGTTAGAAGAAATCATGGAGTGAAACAGGATGACAAAACAATGCAGAAGATTGTTCTACACATGGAGTAATTGTTAAGTAGAAATAAAGGATGTGCCAACTAAGACAACAACTCAACGATTCCACTAAAAAGCACTGCAGATAATAACTTCACGACTTGCACAGAAGGACAAGCCCGTAGAATGGAATCATAACGCAAAGCGCTGCAGACAAACTCTCTAATCTGATCAAAGCAGCAAGATCGCAGAGTAAGAGAGAAGATCGCTCCAACTCAACCTTTTACCCGTCATACTTCAAGTAACGAGTGGAGCTGAATTCGTAGAGTCTGATTGAGCAGACAATCACTCTACGAATTCACTATAAGAAGCAGTAAAGGAACATAACTGCAATATGGTGCGAAAGAAGAGAGAATATTCCATTTCCATATTAGAGAAAGATTAAATGTTGTTGTAGAGCAGATGGATGTCAGAGTCACAGAAGACTTTGTGCCTAAAAGACTATAAGTCAGGACCCACTGCTCAGGAAAATGGTGAATAGAGTCAGACCAATGGAACATCTCTAAATGCATCAGAACAGCTGGTTCTAAAAGTCAAGGAAGGTATTTATTGATGGATCAGAAGATTAATTAGCAAAGATTGTAATAATCTTTGCTGAACAACTCTGGGAGTGCAACGGCTATAAATTCAGAGAAAAGCTGAGCTACAGTTTGATATATCAGAACATGTCAGAAAAAGGAAAAAGCACTGACACAAGCAACAGAAAGTCAACATCAAAGATATCAAGGATCTGCACAAAGCCAAAGTAACCCAACAGATCTTTCAACGGTAAAATATGCACAAAGATATAAAGGCTTTGATAATTCACAAAGAAAAAGGTTGTTGAAAATACAAGAAAGGATGGTGAACAACAGCAGATCGTAGAGTGAAATAGAAAATGAATATGCTGAAAAACTCCACGATCCATCAGAACACTAATACTGAATTGAGAGAGACATAGAGTGAAATTACTTTATTACAAGAGAAGTGTTCAGAGCTGCTAGGGAAGTGGTAAAGAGAAACTGAAACGTAAACTTGATACAGACATGGAAGCAACTGAGTACCAAAAGAAAGGAGCATTACAATCATCTCAGAAGCCCATATCGAGAAGCTATAAACGGCCTATGATAAGAAAGAACAACTGAGTATCAAAAGGAAGGAGCTTCACGATCATCTCAGGAGTTCATCTCGAGAAGTTATCAAGTACCAAAGGAGCTGAAGTACAAAAGCCCAGCAGCATAATGGGTGATCACAAAGAAGATATTGAACAAATAAAGAAGCCAAGCATCATTGTCGAACTCAATATCATGTCAAGAATGATCACATCTTGCTACTGAGTATTTAATGTCAATGGAACTTAAAGTACAACTCAGTAGCAACTCGAACATCTATCAACAAGTAAGGAGCCAAGTCTGTTGGACTTGAAGAGGGTAGTGATGTCCTTGTCTTAGTGACTAAAGGAGCCAAGTCTGCTGGACTTGAAGAGGGCAGTTATGTCCTTGTCCTAGTGACTAAACTAGCCAAACCTGCTTGGTTTGAAGGGTTCTTGGTGAACCAGAGTTTCCAGGCCTGATGTGCTTGAAGGGTTCTGTATGAACCATTCTTAGTGGATTTCCTACTCGTTGTAGTAGAAGAATGGAGTAGGAGTTATTCAATCTCCGAACCACTTAAAACTCTCTGGTGTCATTTACATTCAGTCATTTACATTCTGTCATAAGTATATATATATATATATATAGACATAACTGCTAAAATTGATTTACTTGACAAATGGCTATCTTCAATAAAGTTTTAACTCAACGAAGTAGCTTTACAAATCTTTAAGGGAAGTTTTCAAACAAATATTCCGTTGTGCAAACTAATCTTGATTAAATGAATTAATTGGTAATAAACTTTTGAAGTTAACTAAAAAGTTTTTAAGAGATCTATTCAACCCCCCCCCCTTCTAGATCACTTGTGTGCTTATTGGAACTAACAATTGGTATCAGAGCATGTTCTCACGAACATAAAGCTCACGCTATGAGTAGATCATATGGCACTAGTAAAACTCTGTTTGAGAATTTATGAATTGAAGTGAACCATTATTTATAAACAAGCTTACATGTTAATATGTTTTTTCATGCAGGTACAAATATGATTGTTTTTTGTTGATACTCTGTCTGATGTTGTATACTCATTGACATCAATCCTTTCTAAGACAAATTTAGATGATCTCAGCAAAGAAGCTATCGAGTGAACTTTCAAAATTAAACTGATGCAGTAAGATGAAGAAATCAAAAGGATGTTCTATTGCTAAGAATTATTAATTGATTCACTCGAAGAATGCAATAACTTATATTTCTGCCCTCAAATAATCTGGGAAGTTCAAATCTTGATGCCAAAGGACACTGGATCCTATTCTTCTCAAAGGAAGCATCACTGTGCCAAGCACTAACAAAATTACTTCTCACCAGTTCGAAAGTTTATAGCAGGAACAGGTCCAACAGAAATCTATGCTTTAAAGTGTAAAATGATTTTCTCTACACCAAATGTCAGCAGCTGGAATCAGTCTTGAATCCAAGTATTCACTTGATGGGCTCATTAAGCTTTACGATAAGCTTAAGGACTTAATTTCAAAGGATATTATCTGAAGATGAGTAGGAAAGGAAGTGCTTCACTTATTCAAGTACAGTATTAGGAGTTCTGTCAAGCTACAGCACATGGTAATCAATGATGAAATCCACAAGCAGCATTTTTCCTTTCTTCAAGTGAATGATCTATAGCTTGATTGATTTTAAAGGAATCTAATTCAAAAGTCTTCAATGGTCTTCTGAAACTATCTCTCTGAAATTGGGAGGTAGATCGTACTGAAAATTACAGTTGTATACCTCACTGCAATGTCCTTGGTGATGAATATCAAAGTCATTTTTCTAAATCACAGATATTAGGCCCGAGACCTAAAAATCAACTCAACACAGATGAATGGACATATATTTATGATCATCGGATCTAAGAATTCATTCTGCAGCTCATTAAAGCTCAAGAAGAGTTGAAGAAACTCATTCATATACAAAGCAGCTCATTAAATGAAGAAGTTCATATAAGGCACACCCTGTGTACGTGCTCAGTTTTAAAAGACAAATGTTCTCAATGTCAAATTTCTTCAAAACCATCTATGAATGAGAAGGGTGAGAAGATCAAGGCTATAAGGAGTAATCATGAATGACTTACTTTAAGTTTAAGGAATCACCCTTAAATCTGTGAGAAAAGGAAAAGTTTATCTCTAGAAAATTTCACGCTCATAACCATTGGCAGAAGGCTCTCTAAAATCAATGCATCAGAAGAAGCTCTAAGCTTGAAATCAGATCTATAAAATGCTAAACAGGAAGTCTTTTGATAACGTACGTCCTCACAAATCATTCTGGATAGAGATGACCAAAGGAGAACAACAGGAAGGAAACAAGGCTGTAGTCTCAAGAGAAAATTGTACTGAGACTCAACGATGAATAATCGTAAAATTCCTTATTCAACAAAATTTGCTGGATACCTCAAGGAAGTCAATCTATGAAAGATTGAATGAAGTCTGCATACTAATGCAAGTAGAAGACTTGATTCTTGAAATTATCTATAAGAGAAAAAAGCTGGTTATAAAGGAAGGCATCTATTATTCTTTGACCTCACCTATTGATTTAGTGAATCAGGCTGGATCTATTGTCACTAATATCATGGTAAAGTAAAAGATCTTTCAAGACAGAAGAAAATTCATCTCTCAAAGAAAGATCGTAGAGTCTGTCAGACGATCGCAGAATAAGGCTTGGCAGATTGAAGTATCTTTTAAGAAGATCGTAGAGTTGTCTTCTCATCAAAAAGCTAACTCTCGAGATCATAGAATCAACGCAGTCAGTCACTTTACGACTCTCAAAATCCAGTCCACAAACCAAGCAGAGTCAAAGAGCAACCTCGACATGTGCATTCAGAGTCATGACAATGATCCTTACAAAGTCCATCCAGAAAGATGTCCTTGAGCTGACAAATAAGCTGAACAAAGATCTCTAAGTTCATCTATAGCTTCTAGTCTTAACAGAAATCGTAGAGGAGCTCAAATCTTAACTCTACGATTGCACTTCAGGCAAGATCGTAAAGTAGCAAAGCCAAGTCGTAGAGTAAGAAAGCAAGCTCAAAAGTACAAAACTCTTCAGAAGACAAATTTAAGGAAAAGTATTGTTGAATGATCGCTACAGTCAACAGTCAACTCTGTATCTTCTGAAGGCAAGCTGAAGGTAAATTTTTTTAATAAACTACCTATCTCTTTCCAGTCACAAAGTCCCAAAACAATGTGATTAATGAACCAAATGCACTTATCTCTCCTGTCATAATCTCTAAATTCTACGACTGATAACCAAGCTAACCTTATCATCCCAAATCGTAGAGTCACTTCCTAGTCGTAGAGCATATTGAGTCTACGTTTGCACTTCATACAAATTTTTTTGCCCATAAACTCCTTCATAGCTATTTACCATCCTATAATTATTGACATCTGTAATCAAGGTCAATCCATTGAATGGATGATGGTTGAGTGACTAGCAGCCAACTCTACGAACTGTTCAAGTTTACTCTAACAGGGAAAGTGAACTTCACGCACTCTAAACTCAAGTGAGTTAAAATACCTGGTATGCTTCAGTTATAAAAAATGCAGAAGTTAAGCCCACGTTCTACAAATGAGTATCTGGCACGTGTCCTCTGCAAAATAAGAGGGAACTAGTATAAGTCAAATTTTTTTAAAAACTGACGGTGGTCATTTCCTATCAATTGTCATACCCATTCTCCCAAAACTCATCGAAACCCTAGAAATTGAAAATTCTTCAGAAATTGATATCTCTCCCTGTGCTATTCCCAAATCAGTTTAATCTCATGGCATCTCTTCAAGTTATTCCTGAAAATCTTGTTTGTTTTGAAAAATTTAGAAATGCATAGCAGAAATTCAAAGATATTCTTCATCTGGTCAAGAATGCTGGATTCACCATGTGTTTGGAAACCAGCACCAGGATCTTCTCTACACTTGTGAAAGAATTATATTCAAACACTGATTATCGAGGAAATATCCTCATCATAAAGGTTAAAGAAATCTTATTGTAAATAGGGGTTTCTGAAATCAATATCCGTCTAGGTATTCCAATCGGAAGAATTACTTATCTTGACAAGATTAATATCGAGCTTGGACTAGAGCTGATGGGCTATAAGAAGAAGTCTCCTCTAAAAGGAATCAAGAAGAAAGATTTCCCTCAGCAGTACGAGTTTCTGGCTGACATTGTTGGGAAGAGTATTCTGTGCAAAGACACTGCATATGATACTATCAGTGAAGATCAATTAAGGCTTATGACTGCTATTGCTCAAAGAAAGAAAATAAACTTCGGAGCAGTTCTCTTAGGATGGATAAAAAGATGGATAGATGATGCCAAGACAAGAGCTGAAGCAGGAAAGTCCACTCCCAAAATGCTCTATGGAAGATTCATAAGCATCATTTTGAAGAAATTGCTAGCAAATACAATTGGGGAAGATGAATGAGAAATTCTAAACTGCAACAAAAGAATTATTCCAAGATTGTTTGAAGATTGGAAAAAGAACCCTCATGCTAATAAGGGTAAGAAGGCTCAAGGATCGAGAAGCATCAGCAAAAAGATGGAGGAAAAATCTAAAGGAAAAGGAGAAAAGGAAATGGAAGAAATGACAGAGGAAAAATTACAGGAGGGTAATGAGCAGTCTAGAAACAAAACACTTGTGATCTATGATTGTCAGGAATCAAAGAAGAAAAGAAAATTCAACGAAGCAGAGAAGATTGTAGAAGATAAAGATGACAGTACAGGGAAAGCTAAGAAGGTGAAGACAAATCCCAAAGGGTCTGAGATTGAGAAGAAGAAGAAGACAGAAAAGAAAATTACTCACACTGATCCAAGGAGAAGTTGGAGAATTAGAGAACAGTGGAGAAGTTCAATCACTACAGGACCACCTCAGGTTATAAAAATTGATGATAATGAAGAAAATTCAAATTCTGGAGAAAGAACATCTGATAGTTCAAAAGAAGAAGCTTCTACAGACTCCTCAGAGAAGAAATCAGAATGTCATAAAAATAGTCTGTCTGATAAAGAAATCATGTTGGGTTCTGATCAAGAAACTAAACTAGTTGAAAAAGACTCAGCACCTGAGTTCAACGAAGATGATGTTATAGCTGAAGAAGTTGTTGTATCAGGGGAACAATACTCGAAAAATTCTGAAGCTGGAAAGACTAAATCAGATGAGAAAGGAGACTGTCAAGAAACTATGATGAAAGAAGATAGTCACCTTCAAGAAGAGACCAGCACTCATGAAGTACAAGAATCAAAAGAAAGGTCAAGAAGGTCAAATAGAAGAAGAGGTTTAAGTGGTGTTATGAAGAAAATAGGCAAGAGTTCAAGTATAAGTATTAAGGAGAGACAAATAAGGATGAAAGTTGAAAGGAAGCTGAAGAAAGTGAGACTACTGAGGAAACTGGAAAAGCAGCAATTTGAAGCATATCGACTGATGCAGATCAAAAAGAGACGTAGAGAAAGAAGGAAGCATGCAAGTCAGATGAAAAAATGTTCTATTTCATGGGATCATGATCATCTATTCAGTTTCATTCCCATGCTACCACTTCTAAGGGCTATAGTCATGAATGATCAAAGGTCTATCAGCTGGAGCTACTCAACATTTCCAAATCTTTCATTAGTCGCCCAACATTTCTCAAAGGCAATGACCATTGCAACCACACTGCTAAGCAGTGAGCCTATCTATCCTCACTACCAAAGCTGCCAAGAAATATCCATCTGGAATCTGACCAGCTCTCAATCATCCAGACAGTTTGTGGAGAATCAAAATGCAAAAATCTGAAAGCCCTCTCTTGTGACTCACTAAAACTCTCAGTCACCCTGCATCACCTCCCCGTTCGTAAAGTCCCAAAACTTTGCAAACATTTTTCAAAATACCAGCTTTCCAGTCATAGAGTCCCAACATTCTATGGACCATGAAAATACTTATTCTTAGTCTCATAGACTTCAAGATATCTTTCTAAACCAGCATTGACACAGTCAGCTCCATACAATATCTAAATTGATGATATCAAAAAGGGGGAGAGAATATAAGGAACTAAGGGGGAGCAACATGAAGAAGAAGAATCAGCCAACTAAGGGGGAGACAGCAAACAGCCAGCAAACTGAGTGAGAGAAAAGTGAAACATAGAAAGCAGCTAAGAAGAATCAGCCAACTAAGTGGGAGACAGCAAACAACCAGCAAACTGAGTGAGAGAAAAGTGAAACATGGAGAGCAGCTGTAAGTATGTATAACCTTTCTTGTGAAAATGCTCATTTAATGAAATCATTCATTTGCACTAGCCATACAGTATTTCACTGTATCATAAGACATGATTTACCTATCAAGTAGATGCATAATATGAATGTCATTTCAATAAGTCTATTAGTATTGTCATCATCAAATAGGGGGAGATTATTGAAGGTTGTTTGATTTGATGATGATGACTGTTGTGCAAAAATGATTGTGGTAAATGTGCTTACATAGTTGATTGTCAATATGTGTCTGACAAAGTGCTTACGTGTTAATGTGCTTATGTGCTTACTTGATTATGTGCGTAGATGTTCTTAAAGTGCTTATGTGGTTAATTGACAAAGTGATTATATGTTAAACGGCCTATGATAAGAAAGAACAACTGAGTATCAAAAGGAAGGAGCTTCACGATCATCTCAGGAGTTCATCTCGAGAAGTTATCAAGTACCAAAGGAGCTGAAGTACAAAAGTCCAGCAGCACAATGGGTGATCACAAAGAAGATATTGAACAAATAAAGAAGCCAAGCATCATTGCCGAACTCAATATCATGTCAAGAATGATCACATCTTGCTACTGAGTATTTAATGTCAATGGAACTTAAAGTACAACTCAGTAGCAACTCCAACATCTATCAACAAGCAAGGAGTCAAGTCTGTTGGACTTGAAGAGGGCAGTGATGTCCTTGTCTTAGTGACTAAAGGAGCCAAGTCTGCTGGACTTGAAGAGGGCAGTTATGTCCTTGTCCTAGTGACTAAACTAGCCAAACCTGCTTGGTTTGAAGGGTTCTTGGTGAACCAGAGTTTCCAGGCCTGATGTGCTTGAAGGGTTCTGTATGAACCATTCTTAGTGGATTTTCTACTCATTGTAGTAGAAGAGTGGAGTAGGAGTTATTCAATCTCCGAACCACTTAAAACTCTCTGGTGTCATTTACATTCAGTCATTTACATTCTGTCATAAGTATATATATATATATATATAGACATAACTGCTAAAATTGATTTACTTGACAAATGACTATCTTCAATAAAGTCTTAATTCAACGGCGTAGCTTTACAAATCTTTAAAGGGAGTTTTCAAACAAATATTCCGATGTGCAAACTAATCTTGATTAAATGAATTAATTGGTAATAAACTTTTGAAGTTAAGTAAAAAAAATTTAAGAGATCTATTCAATTCTCCCCCCCCCCCCCTTCTAGATCACTTGTGTGCCTATGGGAACTAATATATACGTTAAAAAATAATGCTTCTATGAGTAAGAAATAATAATAATGATGTCAATGATGTGTGTCTAATGCCTCCATGCAACACCGTATATATACAAGTTAACCATCCGAAAACAACTAGGAATAGGAGTCCCTTTCCAAATCTTCTTATATCTCGCCAGTTAATGACTTGATAGATTCATCAAAAATAAACTTTCCTCTCTCCTCCAAATAATGAAACAGAATATCCCCCAAATAAGGATTTTAACTCTCCTAACCCAATTCGGATAGGAGTAAACATACTAAGTCACAGCCCAACCTAATAAACAAAACGGGTTGGTCCCTACCCGGGCCCAAATAATTATATCCCAACACTCAATAATCTTATATATATATATATATATATATATATATATATATATATATATATATATATATATATATAATGTCGACAAATATAATTGTTTATGCACAATATATAAGATTATTAGCTTAGTTAATACTTTCCCAATTCCTAAAAAAAGAGTCTCATTTATAAAATATTTCTTATTCAACAAAAATATATTTTTTTTTGTTTTTGTTTTTCATTTTATGACTCTTTTAATTTATAGATATGATCTCAAATTTATTAGTAGAATTTTATTATTATACATCATCACTAGTTTATAACAATTCGTCATTTTAAGATTAAAAGTTAAAAAATTATATTTTTGTACTCAAATTAATAAATATGACTATTGTTATGGAATTATGGAACAGAGGTATCTCAAAGACCCATACGAGTAATTTAAGTACTTGTAAATATAACTTGTTTGACAAATTAAATTAAGTTCACTCCTTTTTAAAAAAAATTAAATTAGCAGATGATAATTTTTTTAAAATGTAATTTTATTACACCCGCTACCTATGTTGACGGGTGGAGATGAATTTTTTTTTTTTTTTTTGTTTAAACTAAGTTTTAAAAATAAAAAAAAATAAAAAATTCCTCCACCCGCTACCTATGTTGACGGGTGGAGAGGAATTTTTTATTTTTTTTATAACACTAAGTTTATAAAAAAAAAAAAAAAAAAAAAAAAAAAAAAAAAAAATTCCTCCACCAGACCTATGTTGCCGGGTGGAGAGATTTTTTTATTTTTTTTTACACTAAGTTTATAAAAAAAATAAAAAATTCCTCCACCCGCTAGCTATGTTGCCGGGTAGAGAGAATTTTTTTTTTTGTTTTGTTTAAACTAAGTTTATTAAAAATAAAAAAATTCTTTTTTCTCCACCCGCTACCTATGTTGCCGGGTGGAGAGAGAAATATATATATATATATTTTTTGTTTAAACTAAGTTTATTAAAAAAAAAAATTCCTCCACCCGTTACCTATGTTGCCGGGTGGAGAGGAATTTTTTTTTTTTTTAAACTTAGTTTTTTTTATAAAAAAAAAATTAAAAACTTGCCTGGTGGAGATGAAATTTTTTTTTTTTTTTAATTTTTTTTTTTTGTGTTTAAACTAAGTTAAAAAAAAAAAAACTAAAATTATCCTCCACCCGTCAACATAGGTAGCGGGTGGAGATAAAAAAAATCTCATTTTTTTTTTCCAACTAAGCATGCACAACCCATATAAAATGTAGTCAAGATTAACAATACATACAAAAGTACTTGGGAAGCACAACACAAGTAAAAATTCAACAAAAGTACAAATGCACAAACAACAAGATAAAGTATGCACATAAGTGAGTACTTTTATATTTGGTCAAAAGATATATTATTTGTCAACTAGTCATTTTGTTTTCAAGTTGTCATTTACTAACCCATGAACTAAAGCTAGTGTCCAATTTCTTCTTCCTATTTCGTCACTTGTTTGCTCTTTCTAAATTTTCATTCATTGCTTTTTGGTTATTATTTTGCCGCTGCTAGAGTGAAGGAAGAAGAAGAAAATTTCCCAACATACAACACAACAACAAATTTTTACAAGTATGTTTTATTTTAATCGAATGTAACATTATAAAATATTCCCTACATTGAATTCTTTTATGAAATATATTTGAAAAAATTTATAAATTTCGTACAATAAATTATTAAACTAATTAGTACTATATAATATAATGTTATTATATAGTGTTGTTGATTGACAAATTATTTGTGAAATTTATTTTTGAAAATATGATATCAATTCGTTAAAATAATTATTATGGTAGTGTATGGTGTTGTTGTTGTTGTTGTTGTTGTTGTTGTTGTTGTTGTTGTTGTTATTATTATTATTATTATTATTATTATTATTATTATTATTATTATTATTATTACAACTATTATTATTTTTATTTTTATTTTTATTATTATTACGGATATTATTATTTTATTATTATTATAATCATTATTATTATTATTACTATTATTGTTATTATTATTTTTATTATTATTACTATTACGGATATTATTATTATTATTATTATTATTATTATTATTATTATTACGGATATTAGTATTATTACTATTATTATTCTTTTATTATTATTATTATTATTATTATTATTTCTATTATTATTATTATTATTATTATTATTATTATTATTATTATTATTATTATTATTTCTATTATTTTTTTTATTATTAGTATTAGTATTATTATTATTACTATTATTATTATTATTATTATTATTATTATTATTATTATTATTATTATTATTATTATTACTACTACTACTACTATTATTATTTTTATTTTTATTATTATTACGGATATTATTATTATATTATTATTATTATTATTATTATTATTATTATTATTATTATTATTATTATTATTATTATTGTTGTTGTTGTTGTTGTTGTTGTTGTTGTTATTATAATTATTATTATTATTATTATTATTATTACTATTATTATTATTATTTTTATTATTATTATTATTATTGTTATTATTATTATTATTATTATTAAATTATTTAGTACTATATAGTATAATGGTAGTGTATGATGTTCTTGATTGGAAAACTATTTATGAAATATAATTTTTTTTATTATAGGTCAACTATGGATGATTGGAATGTTGAGCCAGTGGATAATACTGTACTTTTTGATCAAAATAATCATGTGTCCGAGGATATATGGGAGGGTCATGATAGGGTAAATTAAACACAACCCAATCAACATCACAAACATTTAATCAATGAGAGTTGACTGATGCGTAAAAAAAATTACTTCATAAGTGTGGGTTTGGTGTTTTTACCCATCCGGCTATTATCACACTAACCGATCGAAGTCTCGTGTCAGCCTTAGTTGAAAGATGGCGATCGGAGACAAACACGTTTCATTTAAATTGTGGGGAAATTACAATTACAATGGAGGATGTTCATTTTATACTTGGGTTGCCTGTATTAGGAGAACCATTAACTACTCCCCTTTTGGATAGACCCTTATTATATTTTAATGAATGTTTTGGTTCTGTTGCTGTCTCCGAATATCAGTCAGTAAAAAAAAATAATGGTATTTCCTTAATTTGGCTGTAGGAAATTTTTGGTAAATGCCCTACAAATGCAACTAAGGAGGAGGTTGGGCGTCACACAAAGGCATACATCATTTGGTTGTGTGGGGCTATATTATTTCCAACAAGGTCAAAGAATTGTGTGCACCCTCGGTATATGTATTTTGTAGCTAATATAAAAGATTATGTAACATATGCTTGGGGTGCGGCTTTGTTGGGATACTTGTACAGGGGACTGTATACAACTAGTAGGAGATCTAGTAAGTTCATAAATGGTTGTGTTTCATTATTACAAATTTGGGCGTTCGAGCGACTAGTTATTGGAAGGCCAAACCCTAGGAAAAATTCTGATTTTTGGTTACCTAGGGCAAGGGCATGGGCATATTATCATCCGGGTAGAAGACTTAATCCCCATCATCATTTACAGTTCTATCGGGGGGAGCTAGATAGGCAGCCTACGTGGGAGGTAGTGTGGCTGCCTTACGATAGGTGGGATGATAATATAGAGGACAACTATAATTTTGATGGGAGATTAGCGGGATCATCCCGTATCCCATTAATTCACTTCGATATTATTGAATACCAAATGCCGGACAGGGTTATGAGACAGTTTGGATATTTACAAGGCATACCCTCTCCAACTGAAGATCACACCGAGCTGAGAAAGGCCAAGGAGCATAACTTTGATGTTTATGATAATATGGCATTAAGGCGACCTTATATCAATCACTGGCATTTATATATGGATCATTTTCAGGGGCAAATTCAAGAGGCTCTAGATACAATACCCATTGAGACATATATGAGGTGGTACAACAGAATTACACATAGACGAATTCACAGGCCTCGACCCGAGAGAGATAAAGACAATTCATACGAGCCTCGGTCCGTTTACAATCAATATCATCTTATAAATATGGTGAGCACGTATCATTCATTTAAATGATTCAATATTTACTTTAAAATGTATTTATTTGACTTAAGTTAGTTGTCAACTTACTAATATATACTTTTTGTTAATTACAGGTTGAGAGTGCGAAGTCCCTTTTTGACAAATGTTTTAAGTTCAAGATGCCTTCTCCGTATATTCTCATGAAAGAGGGATGAGACCAACAGTATGTTATATATGACAGCGATGTCAGGGGCCAGAAAGAGTCACAGGCGAGATCAGAAGTACAAAAACCATTATCGCCGCGCGATGTCTACATCCCTATCCCCCAAGCTACTGATGTGCAAAATATTACAGTGCCCGATGTCTATATCCCTACCTCCCAAAATAGTGCACCACAACCTACGTGGGAGGAGGGTTTATCGAATTTCATTGACTTGGAGGCTGAAGTGTCTATACTAGCTGAAGCAGGTATTCTCAATACTTCATATGGAAATAAGGGATCGCCAACAAAGTTACTGCGAGACTACAAAGTACAATGGATTAACGTAAATATGTTCAACGAGACTCCTCTAAATGCTAATATTTTCCCTATATCTCACCCTCAGCAGTTTTACACATTGCATCATGATGATTTCGTAAGTTTGTGCCCTAGTAACTGGTTGTACGAACATGTAATGGATGCGTATATAATACTTTTGCGGGATATAGAGGAAAAATATCAAAGGGCAGGGATTAGAAGGTGGGCCCGATTTGGTTTTATGCCTTCCTTCTTTATGCATTTGGCTTTAAATATCATAGATAACAATGAAGCGAAGAATTTCTACAGCAACTACATTGAGGCCCCCATGGGCCCCCCATTGCATGAGTGTGATTATATTTTCATGCCTTTGTGTGTTCCGCGTAATCATCATTTTATTCTGTTAGTTTTCGCGGTGCAAGAATGGAAGATTAATCTCCTTGATCCGTTGTATAATGACACTCCTTACATGAAGTTGAGTACTATGTACAAAGAGTACATCGATGTAGCGATAAGTTTAAAATGTGTTTTATTTTATGTCATATTTAATGTCAGTCTAACCGAGAAATTTTTGTAGGTCAAACTGATACCATACACATTGCGTCTGGGTAATCCAATGGGCAAGTGGCCGACGAAAGCCCCAAAACTCAACATTCTGACACAACGACCGATACAAGATAACAATTCCGATTGTGGAATTTTTATTTGGAAGTACGTGGACTACTATGTACGGGGCAATATTGACGTGCAACAACAGAAATGGTCGACAAAAGATGTTGGTGTTTTTAGATATAGGATTTGTCATAAACTTCGTAAGTGTAAAGCAAGAGATGTACCTGCTAGTGTATTATTTTCCGGGTGCGTAATTTTATATATGGTTTGAAGTATTCAATCATTTTACCTATGTCATGGTATGCATGATGGTTTGTTTTAACACAAGAACATTTTTGAAAGACTTTACAATACAATACAAGTACAAATAATTTGAAATCATTCACATATAAGTTGTACTCACTTTGAAAAAAGGTGTCCAATACATAAATGACATAAGTGAAAAATATTACAATTATTATTTCTTAGGTTTGGGAATTCCTAAAACTCTATAATGATTGCGCTTGTCATGGTTGGTTTCAAAGCCACATATGGCACATTTTCTGTGAGGCTTACTACTACCTATTTTCTCAAAAACACTTTTGATTCTCGATTGTTTTTTTCGACCTTTTGTTTGAGAAGCAATTGGTGGCAATAATTCTTGGTCTTCCTCTGCAACCTCTTCCTCTACATCATCGTCCTCCAATCCCATCGTTGCAGGTGCATATTCGGTCGCACGGTCAATGTCATCATCTGCTACATTGGTATTATTCTCATCCGGATCATATTGATCAACAAGGGCTTTTCCACGAGCGGTAAGTTTTAGTACAGTCTTGTAACCTCGAACTGAGCAAGCAGCTTGAACAGCTAACTCTTGAAAGTCAGTCATCAAATGGTTGTACCGCATGGTTTGATTTTGTTCAAAGTCGGTCGTCATTAGAGGACGGGCATTTTCTTCAACAATACTCCTGTTTGCATCTCTTGTCCACCGATAAAGTATCGTGTCTCCAGGAATTTCGACAATATTTTTGAAAGTGAAAAATCTCAGAATGTGCCTGCAAATTTCAGCGGAATGTGAAAATAGTTGGCAAGTACATGTTATGGTGTTGGACTAACGATTGTTGGTGACCTCATGATATCTTCGGGAATCTTGACTTGCATCTGCTTTGTACACTGTATATACCTTTGTGTCAATAACACAAAGTTCACTTACTTTGTGAATGTTGTACTTCATTGAATCGAGAAGTTGAACTTGAAACCGTCTGAACATCTCTTTAGTATATACTTTCGCAACATGGACTTCCAAAGATGACTCGCAAATTAAGCTCCGTTTTCGATAGGCGGTTACATAGTCGGCTTTTCTCTCATTCAAGAATTGTTTCTCAATTGCCTTTTGACTTTTCACGACAAATTCCTTCATGCCTGTTGAAGCATTCACATATCCATCAAAAAAACTATTCGTACATTCGCTTCTTTCGGTAGTTGTCATTCCAGCAGCAAAATATCTCTTTGTATATACCTGTATCCATTTTTCCTTTACATCGTACAAACTTTTGAGCCACTCATTGTTATGCAATTCATAGTCTCTCATTAGTATATCCCAACGCTCCTCAAATTCGCCGATGGACAAAGAATTATAGACACAGTTGTCAAAAGCCGATTTAAATGATGGGTGTTCAGCATATATATGGTGCAACTTTTCAGGAAACTTGTTACTGATATGCCAAGAACACAATACATGATGAGTGTTTGGAAGTACTCTTGCAACAGCATTACTCATGGCTTTATCTTGGTCAGTGATGATACTTACAGGTGTCTTGCAGTCCATTGCTTGGAGCCATGTTTGTAAGACCCAAACGAAAGTTTCCTCAGTCTCATCTCTTAATAATGCAAAGCCAAACAAAATTGACTGATAATGGTGGTTAACTCTAGTGAATGGAATAAATGGCATGTCATACCGATTTGTCCTATACGTAGTGTTAAATGTCACAACGTCTCCAAAACGTTCATACATTAATCTTGATCGAGTGTCTACCCACAAAATACACGTAATGCGGTTGTTATTATCAACTCTGACATTGGGAAAAAAAAATTAGTCGCACTTCCGGATTGAAGTTTTTTCAAATAATTAATTGCAGCTTGAGCATCATTTTCATCTTCCAAATCACGCCTTAAATCCCTGACAACATTCCTTATATCTTTATCACTAAAACCTACGTTTTTCATTCCACCACCCATTGTGCTCAAAATGTTCATCATCCTACTAGGCCCAATACCAGACTGATTTAAAGTGTCAATTAATTGTCTTGCTACTGAAGTAATATTCCGGTGTGTTTGAATCGAATCTACTTTAGTGGGTGTCACTAATTGATGATTGTGACTCAGCTCTAGAGTTGAAATACGTAAGTGCTCATCTTTTTTATTATGCACAACAAACATTCTAGCTTTGCATAATGTGCGTCCTATATAATCTCTTTGCCTTGTTATTTTCCCAGTAGTACATTCATCATCTGGAATATTTTTTAAAGATGTTGGTTTACCAGCTTTTTTACAAACATATAACCGAGAAGACAAATTATCAGTACCAACATGTTTATGACTAGTAGCAATTCTAATCTCAAATCCATTCTTGTTTGCATAAGATCTATAAAAAAATTTTGCATCTTCAACATTAGAAAATAATTGACCAACATATGGAACCATTTCAGTTTTACCACTTCCATCTTCATTGACAAACTCAAATTCATTTGTACACTGAAAACTAGCATGCAATTCAGATGAACTAGATAAAAACATATTTGCAGCAGGCATGGAAGCCATTGACAAAGACTTACCAAAATGAAGATTGGGTTTTACACAATGGAGATTCCAGAAATGCTCAAAATCAGCAGTTGATGAGAAAATGTAGTAGCACTTGGGTTGAAATGAAAATGCAGCGGCGGCTCGTACTATCAAAATGCTTATGTTTAGGGTTATTAAAACAACGATAAGTGTTTTTTTTATTCATATATCTTCCACCCGGTATCTTAGTTACCGGGTGAGTGATGTTAATTAAATTAAAAAAAAATTTATCCCACCCGTCATCTTAGTTAGCGGGTGGGAGAATTTTTTTGTTTTTTATTTTTTCCCCGTTATGTATGCAAGCATGTACTCTATTTTGAATATATATTTTTTTATCCCACCCGGCATCTTAGTTAGCAGGTGGGAGGACTTTTTTTATTTTTTGTATGTTTCCTGTTATGTATGCATATGCAGGCATGTATTTTTTGATTTTTTTTTTTAAACTTAGTTTAAACCAGAAATAAAAATATATTAAAAAAAAATTAATCACTCCACCCGGCATCTTAGTTAGCGGGTGGAGGAATTTTTGAAACTCTTTTTTTTTTAATCCTTAGATTAAATGCAAAAATAAAATAAAATAAAAAAAAATCATCTTCACCCGTCAACATAGGTAGCAGGTGGAGGAATTTTTTTTTTTTTTTAATAAACTTAGTTTAAACAAAATATATATATATATATTTCTCTCTCCACCCGGCAACATAGATAGCGGGTGGAGAAAAATAATTTTTTTTTTAATAAACTTAGTTTAAACATAGCTAACGAGTGGAGGGAATTTTTTTATTTTTTTTATAAACTTAGCGTAAAACAAAAAAATAAAAAATCTCTCCACCCGGCAACATAGGTAGCGGGTAGAGGAAATTTTTATTATTTTTTTTTTTATAAACTTAGTGTAAAAAAAAAATAAAAAATCTCTCTACCCGGCAACATAGGTAGCGGGTGGAGGAAATTTTTTTTTCTTTTTTTTAAAAACTTAGTTTAAACAATTAAAAAAAAATTAATTTTTCACTCCACCCGTCAGCTAAAATAGCGGGTTGACTGAGATTTTTTTTTTTCCACCCGCTAACTTAGATAGCGGGTGGCATTCATCTCATCAATTAATATTATTATTTCAACGGTTTAAAATCCATTTGCTGGAATAGTGTCCATAGCAAACGTTTGCTATGGAGCATTCTCCCTATATATAATTATAATAAATAATAATTTTTTAATAAATAAATTATTATTTTAT
Organism: Hedera helix; assembly: GCA_947179155.2. Lineage (NCBI taxonomy): Eukaryota > Viridiplantae > Streptophyta > Magnoliopsida > Apiales > Araliaceae > Hedera > Hedera helix. Next base: position 21,189,705 of record OX359275.1, on the reverse strand, counting down.
TATAAAAAAAATAATTTATAATATTCAATATTATCATTGAATAAAATTAAAGATAACAAAATTAATAATAATCTTATAGTATTTTAAAACGAGGGAGCATACGCTAGGTAACATGTCTTTAGTAGTAAGAAACAATTAGTACATTATGCTGACTCATCAGCATTGCGCTCTCCGCCTCTCTGCACCTATTAATTAGCTGTCATTCCTTAAATAAAATGTAACTGAAATAAAAAATAATCATTTAATTTATAATATTGAGTTATATTATTTTTTTCAAAAATAAATATGATAACAATACTTTTTCACGTTTAGATAAACTAGAGTATTTTCATAACGATTTTAATGGTTATTTTAAATTAAATTTTAACAGTAAAAATATATTTAATAATTTTAAATTCTTTTTCTAAATTTAATCTCATTGTTGTAAAGTATTTATTAACATAAGCAGAATATTAAAACAATGTTGCTAAGACAAGTATTCGTGTCTTAAAGTAAAATTAAAAAAAAAATGTAATAGAGGAAAGTTTAACATAGTATTTTCATCCGTTCTAAATTTAAACCTACATTTTGATTTTTTTAACATTAAATTTATAAATTATAGAATTAAAATTGATATAAATTTATTTTGAGACAGCCGTCATAAAAGACACCAGCATTCATTCTCCGATAGACCATACCAAGCGATACTCCTTAGTTAACTTAACGGATGAAAGTCAGAATTTTTTTTTTTAACCCTGATTTTAAAAAATTGAGATCGATTATCTCATTTTTACCTAAAATTACAAAAATTCTTATTAAATAAAAGAATCGAAAGAAAAAACAAACAACGAAAACCTATATCCTTGACCAACTCCTATGGATCACAGCTAGCCAGAAGGAAAGGGTGAGAATTCATTAGTCATTCCTTTTCTATTCATTTTGTCGATAACGTGTATTTTATATGAGCATAGTTTTTTCATGCAAATAATGCTTAATGCAGCTTACGTAGACCATTTGGAGTACGTCGGTGAGATATACTGCTACTCAAAATGTGAAAAGTGTTCATGAAACAAGGTTTATTTTGGATATTTGGTAACACCTCAGTTTATTCTAGATGCTGTCCGTTCAGATATTTATTTAATAAATCATATTATATTCCGAAGGTTTCCAAAAAAAAATAAAAATCCTAAAATAAATCATACGATAAATTCCACTTGTGTAAAAGAGTATAGTTAATAAACGATTTCATATTTTATTAGTGGAATTTTATTATAAAATATTTTTTTTCCGTATATTATAGTTTCAAATAAATTTAAAATAAAAAAGAATCTCAACAGTCCTTAACAAAAAAAATAAAAAAAATCTGCAGTCTTTAATTTGTACATATATATTTGTACAAGAATGCGAAAGAGTGCTATTAACTGCAAAGTAAAATTGTCGAATTTTTCATCTGCTGAGCTAGGAGTCGATCTTATGTTAGTCAAAATTTAGATTAAACCGATTAACTAGAGATTGAATCAGTGGTTCAATCGATAAAATCGGTTAAAATAATTTTTTAAATTATTTTTGAATATCAATTTGTTGTAGTATTAAAACTTTTAATAATATTATAACAAAAATTTATTATATTTTAATTTATTAAACATAAGATGTTCTAAAATTTATTAATTATATATATTTTTATATATTTATAATGTCTTCGGCTTAATTACAATTCAATCATTAAATCTTACCAATAATTTTGTCGATCCGATAACCAATGCGAATCTTAAAACATTACCGCTGACTTCCCGCAAATTCAAGAATATTTCATCATTCCTTCAATTTTTTTGATAAAATCAGCATATGTTCACGTTGACGTAGATTGCATCAAGTTTAAAAGAGATATGTGCGGTTATTATTTAAATTATGAGTCTCACTCAATGTTAAAACCACCGCCACCGCCCACCATTGTGATTATCTTATCCCTCATGAAGCAGCAAATTAAATTAAAATGTGTTTGATGTTTTTATAGGCCCTTCTGTTTTGTCTCGTATCTATAACAATATATAATAAGTAAATTAAAGATCTTATTTAAATTAATTTAATTAATTATTTTAAAAGTAATTTAATATTTAATTTATAAGTTTTAAATATAAATTACATAATGATAATATATTCTTAAATGCAATGAATATAATTATAATTTAATATCTATATATACATGCATGTATGAATCTCAAAATAAAATAAAATAAAATAATCATAAAAAGTATTTCTATAGTATCAAGTTCTTCTTGCATATGCTTGGAAATATTTTGGAGTAAGAATTTTTTTTGTTAACCGGTTGGAACTATGGACCCATTCTTAAAATGTAGAAGATACCTAAACATAAATTCTTTTAATTATGGTAGAATATGCTTGTCTAACTTATTAACATTATATATATATATATATATATATATATATATATATATATATATATATATATATATATATATATATATATCAATAAAAAATTATTAAATATTTATAAAAAATATGATATAAACTGGTCAGTACCTCACACGAATTATCAATTTTTTAAGACGAAAACCAACAACCTAATCATCATTTAGCAATATCCACGTACAATAATAATAAAAACTTTATATTTCCTACATCTCAAATTGAGAATACCATTGAAAATAGTTCATTTCATTAGTTTTTTTTTTAATTAAATTTTTTAATTTTGTTATTCCCTTTATTCTACTAAAGGAGGGAAAAAAAGCCATTTGCAAAATTTACAACTAGCTAGGAATTATTTTTGTTCTGTATTTTTACCTTCAAAAAGAATAAGTTATTAATTTAATAACGGTGACATAATTTTTTTCGATAAAGTAGAAAACACGTCATTTCATACTATTAGTGGAAGAAATAATTTTTTATGGAATAAAAAATCATTTTAGAATGCGCATTATAAGAGAATGCAGAAGTGGCTATATCCAGTGTCAAGAAATACAAATAATTACACACAATATATAAGATTATTAGCTTAATTAACACTCTTTTTCACAAAAAAGAGTCTCATTTATAAAGTAGTTTTTGTACAACAAAAATTAGTCCTTTTTTTTTCTTCCAAAAATTGACATTTTCATAAGATACTGATTACGTGAATAATAAATCTCGCATTTATACGAGAGAGATTATGTATAAATATCAATATTTACTTGTGAAAATAATAATTTATTTTTTTTATAGACAGTAGTCAATATTCTCAAATTTATTATTATATCACCATTAGTTAACTAACAATTCATCATTTTAAGGTTAACCATTAAAAAGAATTATGTATAAAATTTTGGAACTGAGATAGTAATTTTTAAGATCCAAATTCTCTCAAAAACTCGTACTATCGTATCTTTCAACATCATAAAGTAATACTACTTAAGTTAATTATTAGAGGTGTAGAGAAGGTTGACTATAAGAAAAAGCCCCTCTAAAGCAAAACATTGACAAAACAATGCAGTTTAGGCGTGTAACATGGACGTACTACGACCCCGTCCTCCCCCCACACGCAAACGCCCCACGCCTCCCGCCACCCACGTCGCGACCCATTTAAGTGAAATTGTAAAAGACTTCATCAAGAATTCAAGATGTTTGATTTTTTTTTATTTTTTATTTTTGATACTTTTAGTGATGATGACTTCTGTCAATCCTTCTAAATTTTGGTTTCACAGCGATAATAATTAAATACATACATATACATATACATATACATATGAACTTAATCCACTGTAACCGATTGCTAGAATTACTGTTCTAGCAACAATAAATTGACTTGAAAAAGTGTCTGCCGTTAGAGGCTCTAGCGGCAGGGTCAAAAAAAATTTCGAAACTGCTGCTAAATGCTTCAGCGGTAGCTTGGTAATTTTTTTTTGGCACTCTGCATAAAGACATGAACTTTTAAAGTCAATTTGTCTCCTATTTTAATTGCTACAATAGTATTCTCAACAACCAGTTACAGTGGATGCGGTCACATATATATATAGTGGATGCGGTCTCACACACACACACACACACACACACACACACACACACACACACACACACATATATATATATATATATATATATATATAAAGGATTGTGATTTATATAGTAAATGAATGTTATAAACACAATTCCAACAAACGTAACTTACATCATTCATTGATATATCTCACAACTCAAAATGGCCATGTTTTATTGTCTACCGTAATAGCGGCAATGAAAAACTTCGTCCATCGATAGATTTAATAGTCCAAAAAATATTTAATCTTTCAAATTCTAATATCAAGATTGGTATTTTAAAAGGTAGTTATCTATTATTGAATTGAAATCCTCTTTGGGAAAACGATTCGTTTAACAAATAGTGTATGAATATATGATTACCACTGGAACACATAACTTACAAATGGTTCTATATATTTGCTTAATACTTATCTTCAGAAGTCTTCTCTTTTATATACCTAGTTTATTGTTGTGTTGGCTTGTCATGGTTGGTTCTTACTTTCTGCTTTCTTCTGCTTGTTATTCCACATTTTATTGTTTTTGGTGCTTCTTAAATCTTTGAGGCTGCTTGCTTATTTTAGTTCTTTAAGATTTATCACTAGCGACTTGATCACTTCGGGGGAAAAGGAAACATGTCATCCTTGTTTAGAAAGTTATGTCCACTAGTCATGGGATTTAACTTGGTTCGTGAGATTTAACATAGTTTATGGAAAATAATTTATTTTCTAATACATATATGTTTAGTTGGTTTTGAAATCGAAATCGCACCAAATAAAATCGCATCACACCAATTACAAGCGATTTCATGTGCATTTTTAAATTTGTCAAACCGCACCATGCTCACCCCTAATATATAGATTTATTTTGAATTACGACTATCTGGAACATTAAGCGATAAGATAAAAATAAATTATAAATCTCCTTTTTATTATCTCTTATCTCATTATATGTATATATCTAGTATTTAATGTAACATTCAGCTCTCCCTCTCTTCCATTAATATACACGAGTGAATTGGATGAGAAATTGATTATGTTAAGACTCGTCTTTGTTCTTGCTACAGCTTCAAATACAGAGATTTAAATTTAACTCGAGAGAAAATTAAGAAGAAGATCAAACAAAAGAGGGGGAGAGAGAGAGAAACCCAAAAGAAATGAAATTCTATGTAAATTTAAATTCCTTTTGACAAGAAGAAACACCCCGTAATATAATGAGATTCCAAACTAATTTCCTACGTGCATACAGAGTAATTAGAGCCTGTTTGAAAAAGTTTTTAGATGAACCCACTATATTATTTAATTAAAAATATTAAATGCTAGATGTATACATATACATATAATGAGATAGGAGAGAATAGAAAGAAGATCCGCAATTTATTTTTATCTTATCGCTTAAGGTTTCAGACAATCCCAACTAATCCAAAATAAATCTACGTACATATAAATTATTTTTCAATCAATATTAATTAATCTATAATTTTTTTTAAAAAATAAAAAAACAAACAAAGAATAAGGTTAATTTGGATCAAAATTGTGTCTTATTTCCCCTATAGCTACTTTTATTAGTAGCAGACGTTTTTAATTGATTTAAAAGTGAGGATAAATCAATCTTTATGCGAGTTGCTAGAAAGTTTTTCACTATCACTACTAGGAGCAAGAAATAAAACATAAACAATTTGAGCTGTTAAATTTATCAATGAACGATGTATAATACGTTTATTGAAATAATCTTGATATCAATTATTTATTATAAATCACTACCCATATGTATTTGATTGTCATATTTATGTCATCATCTAAATAAGTTATATACTACATCGCACAAAATATATACAACATTTAGTGCTGTATATTAGATAACTTATTTAGACAATTGCATAAATATGCTACTCATTAAATATATAGGTTGTTTTTATAGTCCTTCGGATAAGTTATACTAGGACTCGGGATACATGCGTTGCGTTTGTAATTCATATTTTGCTTGTAAATAATTTTAGAACTTAAAATTTTAAATTTAAAAAACAAATAAAAATTACTTAATTTTAAGTGTAAAATATGAACATTTTTAAACTTAAGGACAAAATTTAAATAAAAAAACTAATGAGACCAAATAGACCAAGTGCGATGCTCCTGCTCTATATATAGATAATATGTTACACTAGATAGGTGTGTGCATTTTAGTCTGCTTTTTCGGATTTTTGGACCGGTCCGAACCGAATAGTCCAATACAAAATTACCAAGTTCGGTAAGGGTACAAAAAAAATCGATAAATACCGGTTTTTTGGATTTTTTTTATTATTTATAATAAATAATTAATAATAATAATAAAATAATAATAAAATAAAAAAATAATAATAATAAATAATTATATTAATTTTTAATTTTTATTCGATTTTTACCGGTACCGAATCAGTTAATCGGTTCGGTATATCGGTTGAACCGATACCAGTTTAAGTACCGAAATTTGGTTAATTTTGATACCGGTCTGGTTCGAGCCTATAAAAACCGATTGAACACCCCTAACTCTAAATGTTATTTACTCTTATTAAAGAAATTATCGACTACGACTATATATAATGAGAATTGTTATTTTTAGAAGAGAAAATTGATATTTTCATAGAATTTTGCTCACATCAATATATGTCCTATATATTATTCATATGAAAAAAATCTTACAAAAATATCATTTTTACTTATCAAAAATATTAATTCTCTATATATTTTTTCAATTCAATTAAAGTTTACTTTTTTTTCAAAAGTGTACTTGCTTCTTTTTGTAAAGTGGATCCCCGTTTACAAGGGCCGGTATTAAAAATTTATAAAAATTTGAAAAAGCTAAAATAAAGTATAAACACAATCACTTATGAGACAAAGACGACCAATTAAAAAAATGGATAGAGACAGGCAAGTATTTCCTTTCCATGGGAATACATACCAAAGGAAAATAAATAACTTAATGCACAAAAAGAGGCAAAATGAGAAAAATGGGGAAAAGTTTGGCCCTACGCCCACCCATCTAGAAAATCTTGACTTTTAGGAGCCACAACAACCAATATAAAACTTTCGTCATTAAATCAAAAGAAATAATAAGTGATAATGGACCATATGGAGTCATTCATGACTTACAAAATGTGCCAACATCTGGTTTGATCATATAAACACAACATTTTCCATTTCTCTTCAATTCAATTCGCTCCCCTGCAAATAGATAACATGTTTGATCCCAGAAGAGAACACACAAACGAATTGAATTTTGATAGGAATCCTAGAAAAGAAGCTCAAAACTACGAAAAATATCGGAATTTAAATGGTGGGGGAATTCAATTTAGGCCAGAAAAAAATATACCAGATGATGAATCTGGTGTTTGTTCACCACCCTTGTGGAGGAAAAGTCCCCCTAGGATTCCGATCCATTCGGAACAATCGCATAACAATTTTCGAATTCTTTCTCCTTCTTCAAGAGCTCAGGCCATTGCCAGAGGCCAGAGAGAGCTTATGGAGATGGTTCAAGACATGCCCGAATCGTCTTACGAGCTATCCTTAAAGGATCTCGTGGAATATCATAGTGTGAAAAAGCTAGAAGAGACATGTTTGGTGGAAAATCAAGATGAAAGTTTGGTGGGAAAGAAGAGTTTGAGCAAGAAGGGTAGTGCAAAGAGGCAAGAAAGTGTGAAAAAGATTGAGAAGAAGGCGAAAATGGTAAGAAGTGGAAGCAATATTAATGAAAACAATAAGGGATTGTTTCTTAAGATGGTTTTTCCAAGTTCTTTGGGAAGAAGGAAAAAAAAGAAGGCAAATCCTTATGCTAAAGTTTCTCCAAAACCGGAGGCTAATTCGGATAGCAAGGGCTTAAAGGTTGTGGAGAAGGAGTGGTGGAAGAGGAGATCTTCGGTTTTCGATGAGAGTGAAAGTAGTGGAATGAGTAGCACAAGTGGAAGCTCCGGCAGCAGTGGAAGTAGTGGCAGCAGTGGGAGTAGTAGGAGCAATCGCAGCAACAGTTTCAGGTATGTTTATTTTTTTAAAAAGATTTGGTTCAAGACCTGTTAATTTTTGTTTGATAGATCAAGAAAAATCATAAGTGACATTAATTTTGTTTGGTTTGTTTTAGTAACATTAATTAGGTGTTTGAATATAATTAGTTAGTGTTTGGGGGATTATCTATGTTCAAACTTTAGGGAGAAATGCAATAGAAAATAGAAATCTGAACAAGGAATTTTTAAGCTCTCTCTTTCGTTATTAGTCTTTAGTTAACGCATGTGCATCTATTAGCATTTATAGCGATAACGTTTAGTGCGTTTGGTCACCGCACCAAAAATAGTGCAGTGCTTTTAAGCTCTCTGAAAAAATTGTTTTTGAGTTAATTGAATTTAAAATAAACTGATATAGACGAGCAATATTTATAAAATTAATAAAAAACAGGCATAGCCAAAGAAAAAAAGTATATTATTGATGCGAAAACACTAAGATAATTGATCCCCTTTTTAAATTTGTAAATACAGAGAAAAAGTATATAATTAACTCCTTAGTCCTAAAGTTACATGAATAGGTTGTTATTTATTTAAATTTTGAGGAAATATACTATCAAGTGACTTGCAAACTAATCTGGGATTTCTTATTAGTTGTTCAATCTAGAATCATACTTGTGACAAATACTCTGTTTAAAAAACAGGGCACTCTAGAAGGAATTTTGGGTTAAAAAACAAATTAAGAACTTAAAATCAAATACACGTTTATATAAATCTACACGTATACGTTACAACCGATGGTGCAGCTCATAAAGATCATGCTAAGAGAGAAATAATAATCTCTTTTTTGGATGTGATTGTTCACACGTTCTAGAATTCAAAATAAATAAATAAATTAGGTAACTGCACACAAAAGAATGCAATAAAATGAAATGATAAGAATGTTGGACGATAAATTTATATCGATATTAAATACCGAATATGTAAATATATGGGATAAGAGGGTATAAAAGAGGGACCCCACGTATTACCACTTTATTTTATCATTTTATATTTCTACATTAGTCACAATCCACAAAAGTCGTCGATATATAAATCACTTTTCATTATATAATTTATTTTTACCGAAATTCATTCATTTTATGAATGTAATATTGCAGGAAAAAGAACGGTTGCTTATGCGGATTTTCGCCCTTTTCCTCCAAGAAAAACAAATCTGCAAAGTGAAAAGAGTTGCAGCATATCTGAACTAAACAAACTTCCTGTAAACGGCTTGAGCTTGCTAATAATGCTTACCTGAAGTAGATTAGAATATTTTGAGATTTTCACAGAAGAAATATTAAGTGTAGAATTTGTAAATTTGTTTGAAGAAAAAAAGAAGTCTGTAGTTCTTTGTTTGTTAATAGATTTTTGGGTGTTTTTGATTTTTGTGATTGAGAGGCCTAAATTTTGGTTCAGCTGACACTACTAGTACGCAAGAACTAGAACATGGAAATTGAATTTTTAGCATTTGGAATTCAGACAGTTTGAAATAGGCTATCCATATAGAAACGAGTTGTATTTGTATAGATGAGAGTTACGATTGTATGATACTTGTATACAAAGCTCATCTAAAATATAATTTTATAATATATCAATACAACTTATTTTTATTGATTCGTCCAAAAGGACTGTCCATTTTAAACTGTCTGAAATCAGAATTCAAAATTTTACACAAGTTTGTAGTTTTCTTTCTATTGCAAAACAGTGCAGTAAGGACTATTATAGCCTACGTTATAAAGAATCGATGAAAACTAATCCACCACGCATACAACTTGTGTAACACCGATTTTTCCATGAGGTGTCTCTTATGATTTGCTATTACGTGAGCGTGAGAGCGACTTATTATTTATATGAATCTTGTGAAAAGTATTAGTTTTATTTTTGTAAATACTTAGATTTTTTAATTTTATGATTGATCGTTTTTGCATTAGTTTCACTAAAAACATAAAAATAGAAAAACTTTAAAGCTCCGAATGATGTTGACCAAAAAAACAAACAAACTTGGGCGCCAATTATGAAAGGAAACTCACCAACTTTTTGAAATGAGTTTGAGGGAGAGTGTAGTAGTGATGCCGCCTGCGATTCGCTTTTGGTCCGGTCTGGTCAAAGCTCTACCTAGTCAAGGCTCGGCCTGGTCTGAAGGCCACGAACATGTCACATTTTTTTTTCTCAAATCTGGCCTGACCTGGCCTGGCCTGAAGCCTGGCTCGGCCTGGTTCACTCAAAACTCGGTTCAACCTGTCAATTTTCTTTATTCGCTACTTTAATTCTCCCACTGTAGACGAAAATTTCATCTTTGTGACAACTCATTCAATAAACAAAATAAAATTAACGTATTTTAATACGTTCATTCATACATATTTGTTTATATACAAATAAAAAAATTCATGAAAATACATTGACTAGTGTAATATATAATGATTTTTCTTACATAACTAGTAATGTACACTACTTACAGATCTTTCATTACATCTTTATTTTAATAAATATTTAGCGTAACAACTACAAAGTCATTTGTAAAATAATAATAATAATAAAAAAGATATTTTTCATTATTGTAATTTGAAAGTTGTAACTTGTAATACATTACTTTTAATTAATACATCAATTAAGTTTAAAATTTTAATTGGTGTTTTAATAATATTTAAAATTATTTGAATGGATCGAATCGGACTGACCTAGTCTGGCCTGATCCAATGTCTGGCCTGGCCTGCAGGCCTTAACAGGTCCCATTTTTTAGCGTCAAGCCCGGTCTGGTTTGGTTTGCAGGCCAAAAGTCAAAAGTTCGGCTTGACTTGATCAACGACCAAGGCTTGACAAGTCCAGGCCGAACCAAGTCAGACCGACCTGTTGTGCATGCCTAGAGTATAGGATAAGATGAATGGAAGAAGCTACCTCAAGTAACAGAAAACATTTAAGTACAACCGTAGATGCATAATGTATACCGCATAAAGCAGGACTAGTGAATGGCCTTTATTTATTTGGATATTAACCCTTTTAATAATTCTGAAATGTTTAAACAGCACGTGTGAATGTCAAATGTGGTTACTTAATGATAAAAGCTCTCATTTTATCATGGTCACAATTATAAGTCTATGCCAAAGTAAATAAATTTAATACTGAAGCTATAAGACAAAGTAGATAATAGCTTAATGATAAGTTCTCTTAACTCTTATTATATTTGAACGAATTCTAAAAAATAAAAAAATAAATAAAGAAATATTGAAGCTATGACAAGTTTCCCTTATTAGGCTGTTACATTAAAATTGGACAAACAAATAAATTGTGATGTTAGTATATAAAAATTTAACTTCATGGAAAGAATAATTTATTAATAATTTATTGAGATCGACACGAGAGTCCAATCGCATTACATTGCGAGAATAATGGTGTCTCGTGGCTTTTTCATGGGTGCTGTAGATCCACATGAACCTACTTCGCAAAACAAGAGAAAAAGCACACGGAATTGACTCCTCAAATTTCCCCTTCCCCTTATCACACGCCATTTTCCGTACACTTTTTTGATAACGTGTTTCTGAGTTTAATAATGAATGGAACAAAATAATAGAAAATTTAAATTTTATGTTTAGTTCTTTTGTTATTAAATTTTTTAATAAAATGAAAATAAGAAAATAGACCAAAAAATTTACCATTTATTTTATAAAGTTTTCTCAATCCTAAAATGAATGAATTTAGACAAAAAAAAAATTAATAATATAAATAAATCTTTTATTATAAACATAAGTATAACAAAAAAAAAAAATAAAAAAAAATTGATAACCTAATAAATTACAATTTATAATTCATGAATTTTAAAAAATACATTTTATTCTAAATATTTACGGGAAAACTAAGAAAGGCTGGGAGAAAACATGTGATTTTAAATAAGATATTAGGTCTTATTACTAAACTATTACATTTGATCTAATAAATTAATTTAATTTAAAGTCGATATTTTTTCTATAAACCGATAATACCATGAAAAAGGATTTTTGCTACATTTGGATTGAATGAATGAAAGTGAGAATAAAATAATTCATTCTTAATGAAATAAAAAAAAAATGTGTTTGGTTGCTCTATTGGAATAAAATTGACCCATTCTTATCTCTCCCAAATTTATGAATTTTATTTCTTGAGAGAGAATATGAAATGACTCATTTTAACTAACCTTACAAAGTTTTTATTTTTTTAATAATAATTTATATATTTTTTTATTTTCTCTTTCGTCCAAAACTCATGCCTACCCAAACTCAATGATGGCTCTATACTGTCTGGTATTGACTCTGATACCTTTAAATGTCTCCTTCGAACATTTCTAAAAGTAAAGAGTCAAATGACAGAAGGTGAATCAGCAGAGGAGGGGAGCCCTCGTAGGTGCTATAAGCATATACTCTCTTCATCCCAAAATGAGAGTCATATTTTACTCTTTTTTTTCTTTAATTTTTCCCCAACAGTAGTAGTTCTAGGTTTTTAGTCATATAATTTATTATGTATTTTTCTTTTTAGTGTTAAGTAGTTCTATGACTAACAAATTTATTATGAATTTTTCTTTCTAGTGTCAAATCACGAAGAAAAATAATTTTAAGAAACACTTTGGCAGATGCTTTTAACAACATCCTAAACTCCTAAATATCAAAAATTTTACAGAAAAGCCACAAAATAACATATAGAGATAAAAAAAAATGTGACATCCAACACAAAAGTACATATATATGTGTATGTATATATAATTATCTCAAATCACTAAGAAAAATAATTTAAAAAAATATTTTGGCGGATGCTTATGACCACATCCTAAACTCCTCAAAATCAATTTTTTTTTACAGAAAACCTACAAAATAACATATATAGAGAGAGAGAAAATGTGCCAGTTTCGAAGGCAGGATGGGAGAGGGAATTAAGTCGAGGACCCATATAATATTAAAAATATTAAAAATATTTTAGTATTTGTAGTTTACAATGTTCACAAATAGTGGTTTAATATGGTATGTGAAAAAGGGGAAAAATGTTTTACTTATTGTGGTCCGGAATATGATTGAGTTAGATTTTAGATTTGCTTACTTTTTTTTGCAAAAGGCTAAATTTTATTTCTGGAAAAATTCCTCAAATCCAAAAAGACATGGATATGAGGGTCTCAAAGTACATAGACACTGAATACATTCTCTCAGAATACTTAACGATTCTGCAAATTGTAAAACTTCCATAATTGGAACCTAGAACAAATGAAAACTAACAAAGTCAACATCAAGCCCAACAGGACAACTTACTACTACTACTCCATGGGAAACTCTCCCATAAAGCAAAACTACCAATGCCAACATCAAAATTTGAATATAGAACAGAGAATTAACAGATAACATTCACCAAGGATAAAAAAAAACCTTCCTCCACAAATCAAAGCCTGAACCAAAAACCAGAAACTTACATCATCAACACAGCACTGACTTGATTCTACTTCCTCTACTTGAGTGAAGCATACTCATACACTCACCAACCAAGGATTAACAAGCCACATCTCCAAATCTGCAGATCTTACTTTCCCACAAACATTTAGCCATTTGAAAGCTTTGTATTTTATCACCATCACCACCTCTTTCCAACAGACATAAAACCCATTAAAGTTTAACTGATTTCTTGCTAACCATATGGACCATAATGTAGCAGCACCGATAATTTCACCCACATGACTAAAATTTCCCCCCATATAATCCCACTGAGCTAACAAAATATGAATTGAGTTTGGTTGCACCCAACAAATTCCTAACCAATTAAACACACCACTCCACACCAGCCATGGCCATTTACAGTATATCAACGTGTGAAAAACATGCTCTTCATCAAGCTTACACCAACAACAGAGAATCTGTTCTTCGTCAAACTGCATCCCTCTCTTTACCAAGAAACTCTTTACTGGAAGACATTCTTGAACTGCTAACCACATAAAAATTTGAACTTTGGAAGGAATACCTTTTTTCCATACCCATTTGGACCAATTAACATTAGATAAATATTTTGATTCCTCTAACAACTGAGAACATTTTTTAACTGAAAAACAGCCTTTAATGCCCCCACACCATATTACTTTATCCTCTTTTAGAGCATCCAACTTCACACCATTAATCATGCTCCTTAACTCAGCCACGTCTGTGACGCCCCCAAATCTGGGCCCACACAGCCCAAACTTGAGTCGTCAAAAGACTACAACAAAATTATTACAACAAAGCACAACGTACAACAATACAGTCTATAATAATACACAACTAAGTCTTCACTATTATTGCCACACTATTTTACAAAACGTGAACATTATTTCCTAAGTTGGCAGGAGGATTGTTTGGGGCCTCTTGATTCTCGGCTACATTTGCTTCGGGTATTCCATAGTTAACCTCTTGATTTTCAGATGTCATACTTAACTGTGGTCACAAAATAAATGTTAGTTCAAATAAACTGACTTATCACTTCATGTTCCTACATTCAAATCGACTCATTAGATAATAAAATCTATTTTAGGTAGGACACACTAGTGACTGATTCTATTCGTCTCTCCCCTCCTAGTTCTACCCCAGATCTCCATTAAAGACCATATCCCTAAGCTCTGATACCAACTGTGACGCCCCCAAATCTGGGCCCACACAGCCCAAACTTGAGTCGTCAAAAGACTACAACAAAATTATTACAACAAAGCACAACGTACAACAATACAGTGTATAATAATACACAACTAAGTCTTCACTATTATTGCCACACTATTTTACAAAACGTGAAGACTATGATAACTATTCCTCGGATCCTCACTCCATTCCCCGGCTAGACCCTGTTATGTTTTCATCTCCTGTTGAAAAACAATGGAACAAAAGAAAGGGTGAGCTCAAATAGCCCAGTAAGAAATATCATGACTAAGATAATGACGAATAAATTATCATTAGCCTTCAACAGTTGAGTTCTTGATAGAATACAATAGACTACAAGGTTTATATCAAAAACTGTAGTTAAATTCTTAAACAATGTTCAGATCAATAATAGCAGCGGAATGAGCAATCTATTAGAAGAATAATGCAGACTATAATGTCCACTCGCTTCTCTTTTTCGTAAAAACATCATCAACTTTTATCATCTGAAATACCATTAGTCATGATAATATAAATTCACAGTTCCTGATCATAATCATGCACATCAACAGTTCATCTTTGCACTACGGGCCAAAGATATTCAATATAGCACCAACGGTCATGATTATACCAGATTCAGCCTTTGGTCATAATCATACCAAACAACAGTTCATCTTTGCACTACGGGCCAAAGAGAACATTCACCACGTGCCATAAAAGACACCGAACAGATGTATCGCCTTTAACCTATTATATCGCCTTTAACCTATCATCTGTTCAACAAATATATCACATCTGTGCCCCCGGCCACAGATATTCACAACAGCTTGATTTTTGGATGATTAGAATGATATAAATGATGAACAGAAGAAATAGGATAACAATAAGTATCGGAAGTTTACTTTGTACAGATTCAAATAATGTCCAAATTGTCAACATGATGTGGAGTGAAATTTAAAAATGATATTCAAGATCCACAGTTCAGAATAACGGTTACAATTCAATAGAAAGGTTCACGTAAATAGGAAGGTTCAGTTGAAATAATGAAGTTCAACTATTATGGAACATATAATATTTTCAGGAATTATAGAAGCAATAGTTCCATAATAAATTTCGATTTAGGAGTATGAAAGAAAATAATATCCCTTACCGTAGCAGGTTTGATTAACAAAAGGTGAAGGAAATTAATACAAAGGGTTATTCACCAACAGGCGGCAATCCGCTCCGTAAGGTTATTCCCACAATTTAATAGAATTTGAGTACAAAGAGTTATTCACCAAACAGGCGGCAATCCGCTCCGTAAGGTTATTCTCAGAGATTAATAATGAATGAATACGAAAGGTTATTCACCAACAGGCGGCAATCCGCTCCGTAAGGTTATTCCCACAATTTAATACATGGAAATAAAAGGCACGTCTTATGAGTAAGGAAGAAACAATATTATTATCGAGAATCAAATAATGATAATCCCTTACCATAGTACGTTTGAATAATGGAAGATGAAAAAGATGGTATCCCTTACCTCAACACGTGACTGGATATTGATTTAAATGAGGTTGATTAACTTGAACAGTACACGTATACTTATAGATCTTCACAAATACTCAAGATGACTTAAGCACACTTAGAGAGAACTTTCACAAGAAGTATTTAGAGAGAGAAAGAAAGAACAAGTAAGGAAGTTTATGAAAAATCCTTAAGTTAAGGCTTCTATTTATAGCCAAAAATCTTATCATTCATTTAATCTAAACCATTCATTTAAAGATCATCTTTTAATCTACACCATCCATTTCAAATATTATATTATCTTTAATCTACACCATTCATTTCATATCACCTAATAATCACCTAACTTTATATTATAAACAAATCAATTTAATTATTCAACAATAATTCACACTTTAATCTACACCATTCATTTCATATCACCTAATAATCACCTAACTTTATATTATAAACAAATCAATTCAATTATTCAACAATAATTCACACTTTAATCTACACCATTCATTTCATATCACCTAATAATCACCTAACTTTATATTATAAACAAATAACTTTATCAATTCAATTATTATGACTAATTGTTATAAATACAGTATAGTTAGCTCTTAGATATCAAGTCAATAAATTAATGAAATACAACTGTTTAAATAACATCATAATAGAGATAACAATAATGTAAAATAAAGCATACGTTACTGTGTAATGACAATTATTGATTCAATAATGTGAATTACTGTGCATATGTTACTGTGACAATTATTAGGTTCAATAATTTTAAAAACAGTGCAACAACAATTATTGACTCAATGATATAAAATACAATGTAATGACAATTATTAAATCAATAATGCAAAATACTGTGTAACAACAATTATTGAATTGATAATATAAAATATTATGCAGTGACAATTATCGATGAAATGATGCGTAACAGTTACGGTGTCAATTATCAGATCAATAATATGAGACACTATGCAATACCGTGTGTTACTGTAGAGTACCGAGTGCTACAGAAAATACCAATAACTACCGTATGCTACTATTCTTTTATCACCGGTATTTTAATAGTTCCGTTGACTATTTTTATTTAAAAAGGTTATTTCTGTCGTTTTCTATATCCGACAAATATTCCGTTGTGGGGTCCACCAATAATTTGTTATTTCGGCGTCGTCGGACCAAACGAATATTCCCCGACCAAACGAATATTCCCCGACAAAGCGAATATTGTCCGACAAAATAAAATTTGCACATAACATCCTTAACTTTTAACTTTATCGATTTAACCACTTACTGTTTCAAAAAAATATATATGTGAAGAAAAATTAAATTTTGTATTTCATAAAATTCGGGGTCTTACAACCTCCCCTCCTTATGAAATTTCGTCCCCGAAATTGACGTACCTGACATATCGAAGAGGTAAGGATACTTAGATTTCATCTCAGATTCTAGCTCCCAGGTCATTTCCTCAGTATCTTGGTTCCTCCATAAAACCTTAACTTGAGGTATAACCTTTGAGCGTAGGATCTGCTCCTTCTTATCCTGGATCTTAACAGGCACCTCCTCGTATGTTAAATCCTCTGCTATAACGTCTGGTTCTAACTCAATGACGTGGTTTGGGTCCTTCACATATTTACGTAACATAGATATGTGAAAAACGTTATGGATGCGAGACATACTTGGTGGTAGGGCTAGTCTGTAGGCTACGGTTCCTATTCGATCGAGGATTTCAAATGTGCCAATAAATCGAGGGTTGAGCTTTCCTCTCTTTCCGAATCTCGTAACCCCTTTCCATGGAGAAACACGTAAGAATACATGATCTCCGACGTTGAAACTTTCGTCTCTCCGATGAAGATCAGCATAACTCTTTTGTCGTTCTTGTGCGGTCTGTATTCGTTGTCGGATCATTTGGATCTTTTCGGTCGTCAAGCGTACCAACTCGGGTCCCAACAATTTTGCTTCTCCTACCTCATTCCAACATATTGGAGAACGACACTTCCTTCCATACAATGCCTCGAATGGAGCCATGCCTATGCTTGCTTGGTAACTGTTGTTGTAAGAAAATTCCACCAACGGCAAGTACTTATCCCAACTTCCTTTGAAGTCTAATACACAAAGTCTCAAAAGATCTTCGAGGGTCTGGATCGTCCTTTCCGATTGTCCGTCCGTTTGAGGATGGTATGCAGAACTAAAACGTAGTTCAGTGCCCATAACTTTTTGTAGATTGATCCAAAAGCGTGAAGTGAATCTAGGATCTCGATCAGAAACTATGGAAACTGGCATGCCATGCAATCTCACGATCTCATTTATGTACATACCGGCAAGACGTTCAAGTGAAAAGTTTTCTCGTATAGGCAAGAAATGAGCAGATTTGGTCAATCTATCTACGATCACCCAAATTGCATCTAAGCCTTGAGAAACTTTTGGAAGACCCGTCACGAAGTCCATATTGATGTGTTCCCACTTCCATTCGGGAACTTCAAGTGATTGTAATGGACCTTTAGGAACTTTATGCTCTGCCTTGACACGTTGACAAGTTAGGCACCTTGAGATAAACTCCGAAATCTCTCTTTTCATATTGTTCCACCAAAATGTATGTCGAAGATCTCGATACATCTTGGTACCTCCTGGGTGGATTGCAAACGGCGTGTTGTGTGCCTCCATCATGATTTTATGCTTTAATTCAGGATCGTTAGGAACACAGAGTCGAGAGTTGACTCGAAGTATTCCTTTCTCATCGATTCTTGCTTCGGGAATGGCACATTCTTGTACTTTCTTTATCATGTTTATCAGTTCCGGATCAGCTTTAATTTTATCGATTAAAGTTGGTTCTACTCGCACGTGAGCAATCTTCGAGCGGGTCCCTGGTGTCTTTAGCTCTATCTCCATCTTTTGCAAGTCGTACAAAATACACTTTTGTGTTGTCAGCAGTGCACTTGTACTTGCATAAGATTTTCTGCTCAAAGCGTCAGCTACAATGTTCGCCTTTCCCGGGTGATACTGGATTGTGTGGTCATAATCCTTTAACAGCTCAAGCCAACGTCGTTGTCGCATGTTGAGTTCCTTCTGGGTGAAGAAATACTTGAGACTTTTATGATCCGTATAGATATCCACTTTTTCTCCGTACAAGTAGTGTCTCCAGATCTTCAACGCGAAAACGACTGCTGCCAACTCTAGATCATGAGTAGGATAATTTTTCTCATAATCTTTGAGTTGTCGAGAGGCGTAGGCTATAACCTTTCCATGTTGCATAAGGACACAGCCTAGACCTTTGCCAGAAGCATCGCTGTAGATAACAAATTCTCCTGATCCTGATGGTATGGTCAGAACAGGAGCTGAAACCAGTCTCTTCTTGAGTTCTTGGAAACTTTTCTCGCATTCCTCGCTCCATATGAATTTTGTGCTTTTCCGAGTAAGCTGCGTTAATGGAGTGGCGATTCGAGAAAATCCTTCTACGAATCTCCGATAATAACCAGCTAGACCCAGAAAACTTCGGACTTCGGTTACTGTTTTGGGTTGTTCCCAATTTAGTACCGTTTCAATCTTCGCAGGATCGACTGATATTCCTTGACTAGAAATCACATGCCCAAGAAACGCGACCTCCTCAAGCCAGAACTCACATTTCTTCAACTTGGCATATAATTTGTTTTCACGGAGCTTTTGTAGTATCAATCTCAGATGTTGTTCATGATCCTCGCGACTCTTGGAGTATATGAGGATGTCATCAATAAAGACAACCACAAAATGATCCAAATGTTCCTTGAATATCCGGTTCATCATGTCCATGAAAGCTGCAGGAGCATTAGTTAGTCCAAAAGGCATGACTAAGAACTCATAATGCCCATAACGAGTTCTGAAAGCAGTCTTTGGAATGTCCTCAGCTTTAACCTTTAACTGATGATATCCAGAACGGAGATCAATCTTTGAGAAATGTTGAGCGCCTTGCAATTGATCAAACATGTCATCAATCCGAGGTAACGGGTACCTGTTCTTGATGGTGACATGGTTCAATTCTCGGTAGTCAATGCACAATCTCATACTCCCGTCTTTCTTCTTCACAAATAGAACAGGAGCACCCCAAGGTGATGCACTCGGACGAATGAAACCGGTATCCAACAATTCCTGTAGTTGGACTTTTAACTCTTGAAGTTCAATGGGAGCCATTCGGTAGGGAGCTTTGGAAATGGGCTTGGTACCGGGTTCAAGATCAATATAAAAATCAATTTCACGGTTTGGGGGTAAGCCAGGAAGTTCTTCAGGAAAAACGTCAGGAAATTCATTAACAATGGGAATATCATTCAAGTTTGACGTATTTTTGTTCAAATCAGTGACATGAGCTAAAAAGGCTTGACATCCGTTTTTCAATAAACGAATGACTTTATGGCTAGAAATAACAGTTATAGATTTCAATGGTTTAGTTGCTTGAATTTGCATGACAGGTTGATTAGGAATATGAAAACTAATAATCTTATGAAAACAATCAATTTTAGCATGATGGGTAGTCAACCAATCAATTCCTAAAATCACATCAAATTCATGCATCTCCAAAGAAATAAGGTCAACAGGTAATGTGAGGTTGTTGATTTGAACTAGGCAAGATTTATAGACAGTAGATGTAATGGTCATTTCTCCTAATGGGGTTTCAACTGATAAGTCAAAGTCCAAATTTTCAGGAGTTAAGTTTAAACGCTGAGCACATGTAGGTGAGATAAAAGAATGGGTAGAGCCAGTATTTAACAAAGCGTAGACTTCACGAGAATTTATGAATAGCTTACCGGTTATCACCTCGTTCGAGTTTCGCGCCATTTGGGATGTCACAACAAAAGCTCTCCCTTGAACTACAGATTTTCCCTTATCCGCGCTAGCTTTTGGTATCATCATTGCAGCTGGACTTGATTTTGTGGCAGGACAAAACCGCGCAAGATGACCCTCTTTCCCACAACTGTAGCACTTTTTGGACTGCAGTGTACAGTTTGGGCTGATGTGACCTTCCTGACCACACCTATAGCATCTCACTGGTGGTCGATCTTCTCCCCTTGAAACTGGGGTCGGTGCTGGTGTTGGTACTGGTGCTGGTGCCCTTCCATAATTATTATGGAATCTCTTTCTTTTGAAATTGTTCCCACTAGATTCTCCTCTTCTGTTATTTGGTATGGAATTACCACCGAAGTGTTGGTTACCTCCTCGATGGTTCTCGTTCCTGTGGTTGTTGTCACTCCTTTCTCTATGCTGATCATTAACTCTTGGCTGCAATGTTTCATCTGTTTGCTCCACCCTTTGAGCCCTATCTACAACATCTGAATACAAACTAAATTTATGAGAGCTAAGTTGTTGACGAATTTTGAATCTCAAACCTCTTAGGAACATCCGACTCATTCGTGCTTCGTCATCCACAAGATGGGTGGCAAAGCGAGATAACTCGGCAAACTTGGCTTCATATTGGGAGACTGTCATGTTTCCCTGCTCCAGCTTAATGAATTCCACCTCTTTCATATGGCGGATGCTTTCTGGGAAATACTTTTCGTTAAACAGTTCTTCGAATTCTGTCCAAGACATTTCGAGTGCTGAAGGTTGGATACGTTTTACCGCTTCCCACCAATGGTCTGCCTCACCTCGTAACATAAAAGTGGCAAATGACACCTTCTGATCATCAGCGCATTGTAAGACATCAAGTATTTTTGTCGTCTGCTTTAGCCATGCCTCCGCTTTGAGTGGGTCAGGCTTCCCGTGGAATTCAGGTGGTCCTAATTCTTTAAATTGCTTAACAGTGACCATCCTCAAATTGCCAGCGTTTCTACCGTTATTATTGACTGGATTTCCTCTTCCTTGATTCTGTATGAACTGCATGAAATTCCTAAAGAATCCATCGTTCATCATGTTATCAGGAACATTATTTCCTGAGTTGGCAGGAGGATTGTTTGGGGCCTCTTGATTCTCGGCTACATTTGCTTCGGGTATTCCATAGTTAACCTCTTGATTTTCAGATGCCATACTTAACTGTGGTCACAAAATAAATGTTAGTTCAAATAAACTGACTCATCACTTCATGTTCCTACATTCAAATCGACTCATTAGATAATAAAATCTATTTTAGGTAGGACACACTAGTGACTGATTCTATTCGTCTCTCCCCTCCTAGTTCTACCCCAGATCTCCATTAAAGATCATATCCCTAAGCTCTGATACCAACTGTGACGCCCCCAAATCTGGGCCCACACAGCCCAAACTTGAGTCGTCAAAAGACTACAACAAAATTATTACAACAAAGCACAACGTACAACAATACAGTGTATAATAATACACAACTAAGTCTTCACTATTATTGCCACACTATTTTACAAAACGTGAAGACTATGATAACTATTCCTCAGACCCTCACTCCATTCCCCGGCTAGACCCTGTTATGTTTTCATCTCCTGTTGAAAAACAATGGAACAAAAGAAAGGGTTAGCTCAAATAGCCCAGTAAGAAATATCATGACTAAGATAATGACGAATAAATTATCATTAGCCTTCAACAGTTGAGTTCTTGATAGAATACAATAGACTACAAGGTTTATATCAAAAACTGTAGTTAAATTCTTAAACAATGTTCAGATCAATAATAGCAGCGGAATGAGCAATCTATTAGAAGAATAATGCAGACTATAATGTCCACTCGCTTCTCTTTTTCGTAAAAACATCATCAACTTTTATCATCTGAAATACCATTAGTCATGATAATATAAATTCACAGTTCCTGATCATAATCATGCACATCAACAGTTCATCTTTGCACTACGGGCCAAAGATATTCAATATAGCACCAACGGTCATGATTATACCAGATTCAGCCTTTGGTCATAATCATACCAAACAACAGTTCATCTTTGCACTACGGGCCAAAGAGAACATTCACCACGTGCCATAAAAGACACCGAACAGATGTATCGCCTTTAACCTATTATATCGCCTTTAACCTATCATCTGTTCAACAAATATATCACATCTGTGCCCCCGGCCACAGATATTCACAACAGCTTGATTTTTGGATGATTAGAATGATATAAATGATGAACAGAAGAAATAGGATAACAATAAGTATCGGAAGTTTACTTTGTACAGATTCAAATAATGTCCAAATTGTCAACATGATGTGGAGTGAAATTTAAAAATGATATTCAAGATCCACAGTTCAGAATAACGGTTACAATTCAATAGAAAGGTTCACGTAAATAGGAAGGTTCAGTTGAAATAATGAAGTTCAACTATTATGGAACATATAATATTTTCAGGAATTATAGAAGCAATAGTTCCATAATAAATTTCGATTTAGGAGTATGAAAGAAAATAATATCCCTTACCGTAGCAGGTTTGATTAACAAAAGGTGAAGGAAATTAATACAAAGGGTTATTCACCAACAGGCGGCAATCCGCTCCGTAAGGTTATTCCCACAATTTAATAGAATTTGAGTACAAAGAGTTATTCACCAAACAGGCGGCAATCCGCTCCGTAAGGTTATTCTCAGAGATTAATAATGAATGAATACGAAAGGTTATTCACCAACAGGCGGCAATCCGCTCCGTAAGGTTATTCCCACAATTTAATACATGGAAATAAAAGGCACGTCTTATGAGTAAGGAAGAAACAATATTATTATCGAGAATCAAATAATGATAATCCCTTACCATAGTACGTTTGAATAATGGAAGATGAAAAAGATGGTATCCCTTACCTCAACACGTGACTGGATATTGATTTAAATGAGGTTGATTAACTTGAACAGTACACGTATACTTATAGATCTTCACAAATACTCAAGATGACTTAAGCACACTTAGAGAGAACTTTCACAAGAAGTATTTAGAGAGAGAAAGAAAGAACAAGTAAGGAAGTTTATGAAAAATCCTTAAGTTAAGGCTTCTATTTATAGCCAAAAATCTTATCATTCATTTAATCTAAACCATTCATTTAAAGATCATCTTTTAATCTACACCATCCATTTCAAATATTATATTATCTTTAATCTACACCATTCATTTCATATCACCTAATAATCACCTAACTTTATATTATAAACAAATCAATTTAATTATTCAACAATAATTCACACTTTAATCTACACCATTCATTTCATATCACCTAATAATCACCTAACTTTATATTATAAACAAATCAATTCAATTATTCAACAATAATTCACACTTTAATCTACACCATTCATTTCATATCACCTAATAATCACCTAACTTTATATTATAAACAAATAACTTTATCAATTCAATTATTATGACTAATTGTTATAAATACAGTATAGTTAGCTCTTAGATATCAAGTCAATAAATTAATGAAATACAGCTGTTTAAATAACATCATAATAGAGATAACAATAATGTAAAATAAAGCATACGTTACTGTGTAATGACAATTATTGATTCAATAATGTGAATTACTGTGCATATGTTACTGTGACAATTATTAGGTTCAATAATTTTAAAAACAGTGCAACAACAATTATTGACTCAATGATATAAAATACAGTGTAATGACAATTATTAAATCAATAATGCAAAATACTGTGTAACAACAATTATTGAATTGATAATATAAAATATTATGCAGTGACAATTATCGATGAAATGATGCGTAACAGTTACGGTGTCAATTATCAGATCAATAATATGAGACACTATGCAGTACCGTGTGTTACTGTAGAGTACCGAGTGCTACAGAAAATACCAATAACTACCGTATGCTACTATTCTTTTATCACCGGTATTTTAATAGTTCCGTTGACTATTTTTATTTAAAAAGGTTATTTCTGTCGTTTTCTATATCCGACAAATATTCCGTTGTGGGGTCCACCAATAATTTGTTATTTCGGCGCCGTCGGACCAAACGAATATTCCCCGACCAAACGAATATTCCCCGACAAAGCGAATATTGTCCGACAAAATAAAATTTGCACATAACATCCTTAACTTTTAACTTTATCGATTTAACCACTTACTGTTTCAAAAAAATATATATGTGAAGAAAAATTAAATTTTGTATTTCATAAAATTCGGGGTCTTACAACCTCCCCTCCTTATGAAATTTCGTCCCCGAAATTGACGTACCTGACATATCGAAGAGGTAAGGATACTTAGATTTCATCTCAGATTCTAGCTCCCAGGTCATTTCCTCAGTATCTTGGTTCCTCCATAAAACCTTAACTTGAGGTATAACCTTTGAGCGTAGGATCTGCTCCTTCTTATCCAGGATCTTAACAGGCACCTCCTCGTATGTTAAATCCTCTGCTATAACGTCTGGTTCTAACTCAATGACGTGGTTTGGGTCCTTCACATATTTACGTAACATAGATATGTGAAAAACGTTATGGATGCGAGACATACTTGGTGGTAGGGCTAGTCTGTAGGCTACGGTTCCTATTCGATCGAGGATTTCAAATGGGCCAATAAATCAAGGGTTGAGCTTTCCTCTCTTTCCGAATCTCGTAACCCCTTTCCATGGAGAAACACGTAAGAATACATGATCTCCGACGTTGAAACTTTCGTCTCTCCGATGAAGATCAGCATAACTCTTTTGTCGTTCTTGTGCGGTCTGTATTCGTTGTCGGATCATTTGGATCTTTTCGGTCGTCAAGCGTACCAACTCGGGTCCCAACAATTTTGCTTCTCCTACCTCATTCCAACATATTGGAGAGCGACACTTCCTTCCATACAATGCCTCGAATGGAGCCATGCCTATGCTTGCTTGGTAACTGTTGTTGTAAGAAAATTCCACCAACGGCAAGTACTTATCCCAACTTCCTTTGAAGTCTAATACACAAAGTCTCAAAAGATCTTCGAGGGTCTGGATCGTCCTTTCCGATTGTCCGTCCGTTTGAGGATGGTATGCAGAACTAAAACGTAGTTCAGTGCCCATAGCTTTTTGTAGACTGATCCAAAAGCGTGAAGTGAATCTAGGATCTCGATCAGAAACTATGGAAACTGGCATGCCATGCAATCTCACGATCTCATTTATGTACATACCGGCAAGACGTTCAAGTGAAAAGTTTTCTCGTATAGGCAAGAAATGAGCAGATTTGGTCAATCTATCTACGATCACCCAAATTGCATCTAAGCCTTGAGAAACTTTTGGAAGACCCGTCACGAAGTCCATATTGATGTGTTCCCACTTCCATTCGGGAACTTCAAGTGATTGTAATGGACCTTTAGGAACTTGATGCTCTGCCTTGACACGTTGACAAGTTAGGCACCTTGAGATAAACTCCGCAATCTCTCTTTTCATATTGTTCCACCAAAATGTATGTCGAAGATCTCGATACATCTTGGTACCTCCTGGGTGGATTGCAAACGGCGTGTTGTGTGCCTCCATCATGATTTTATGCTTTAATTCAGGATCGTTAGGAACACAGAGTCGAGAGTTGACTCGAAGTATTCCTTTCTCATCGATTCTTGCTTCGGGAATGGCACATTCTTGTACTTTCTTTATCATGTTTATCAGTTCCGGATCAGCTTTAATTTTATCGATTAAAGTTGGTTCTACTCGCACGTGAGCAATCTTCGAGCGGGTCCCTGGTGTCTTTAGCTCTATCTCCATCTTTTGCAAGTCGTACAAAATACACTTTTGTGTTGTCAGCAGTGCACTTGTACTTGCATAAGATTTTCTGCTCAAAGCGTCAGCTACAATGTTCGCCTTTCCCGGGTGATACTGGATTGTGTGGTCATAATCCTTTAACAGCTCAAGCCAACGTCGTTGTCGCATGTTGAGTTCCTTCTGGGTGAAGAAATACTTGAGACTTTTATGATCCGTATAGATATCCACTTTTTCTCCGTACAAGTAGTGTCTCCAGATCTTCAACGCGAAAACGACTGCTGCCAACTCTAGATCATGAGTAGGATAATTTTTCTCATAATCTTTGAGTTGTCGAGAGGCGTAGGCTATAACCTTTCCATGTTGCATAAGGACACAGCCTAGACCTTTGCCAGAAGCATCGTTGTAGATAACAAATTCTCCTGATCCTGATGGTATGGTCAGAACAGGAGCTGAAACCAGTCTCTTCTTGAGTTCTTGGAAACTTTTCTCGCATTCCTCGCTCCATATGAATTTTGTGCTTTTCCGAGTAAGCTGCGTTAATGGAGTGGCGATTCGAGAAAATCCTTCTACGAATCTCCGATAATAACCAGCTAGACCCAGAAAACTTCGGACTTCGGTTACTGTTTTGGGTTGTTCCCAATTTAGTACCGTTTCAATCTTCGCAGGATCGACTGATATTCCTTGACTAGAAATCACATGCCCAAGAAACGCGACCTCCTCAAGCCAGAACTCACATTTCTTCAACTTGGCATATAATTTGTTTTCACGGAGCTTTTGTAGTATCAATCTCAGATGTTGTTCATGATCCTCGCGACTCTTGGAGTATATGAGGATGTCATCAATAAAGACAACCACAAAATGATCCAAATGTTCCTTGAATATCCGGTTCATCATGTCCATGAAAGCTGCAGGAGCATTAGTTAGTCCAAAAGGCATGACTAAGAACTCATAATGCCCATAACGAGTTCTGAAAGCAGTCTTTGGAATGTCCTCAGCTTTAACCTTTAACTGATGATATCCAGAACGGAGATCAATCTTTGAGAAATGTTGAGCGCCTTGCAATTGATCAAACATGTCATCAATCCGAGGTAACGGGTACCTGTTCTTGATGGTGACATGGTTCAATTCTCGATAGTCAATGCACAATCTCATACTCCCGTCTTTCTTCTTCACAAATAGAACAGGAGCACCCCAAGGTGATGCACTCGGACGAATGAAACCGGTATCCAACAATTCCTGTAGTTGGACTTTTAACTCTTGAAGTTCAATGGGAGCCATTCGGTAGGGAGCTTTGGAAATGGGCTTGGTACCGGGTTCAAGATCAATATAAAAATCAATTTCACGGTTTGGGGGTAAGCCAGGAAGTTCTTCAGGAAAAACGTCAGGAAATTCATTAACAATGGGAATATCATTCAAGTTTGACGTATTTTTGTTCAAATCAGTGACATGAGCTAAAAAGGCTTGACATCCGTTTTTCAATAAACGAATGACTTTATGGCTAGAAATAACAGTTATAGATTTCAATGGTTTAGTTGCTTGAATTTGCATGACAGGTTGATTAGGAATATGAAAACTAATAATCTTATGAAAACAATCAATTTTAGCATGATGGGTAGTCAACCAATCAATTCCTAAAATCACATCAAATTCATGCATCTCCAAAGAAATAAGGTCAACAGGTAATGTGAGGTTGTTGATTTGAACTAGGCAAGATTTATAGACAGTAGATGTAATGGTCATTTCTCCTAATGGGGTTTCAACTGATAAGTCAAAGTCCAAATTTTCAGGAGTTAAGTTTAAACGCTGAGCACATGTAGGTGAGATAAAAGAATGGGTAGAGCCAGTATTTAACAAAGCGTAGACTTCACGAGAATTTATGAATAGCTTACCGGTTATCACCTCGTTCGAGTTTCGCGCCATTTGGGATGTCACAACAAAAGCTCTCCCTTGAACTACAGATTTTCCCTTATCCGCGCTAGCTTTTGGTATCATCATTGCAGCTGGACTTGATTTTGTGGCAGGACAAAACCGCGCAAGATGACCCTCTTTCCCACAACTGTAGCACTTTTTGGACTGCAGTGTACAGTTTGGGCTGATGTGACCTTCCTGACCACACCTATAGCATCTCACTGGTGGTCGATCTTCTCCCCTTGAAACTGGGGTCGGTGCTGGTGTTGGTACTGGTGCTGGTGCCCTTCCATAATTATTATGGAATCTCTTTCTTTTGAAATTGTTCCCACTAGATTCTCCTCTTCTGTTATTTGGTATGGAATTACCACCGAAGTGTTGGTTACCTCCTCGATGGTTCTCGTTCCTGTGGTTGTTGTCACTCCTTTCTCTATGCTGATCATTAACTCTTGGCTGCAATGTTTCATCTGTTTGCTCCACCCTTTGAGCCCTATCTACAACATCTGAATACAAACTAAATTTATGAGAGCTAAGTTGTTGACGAATTTTGAATCTCAAACCTCTTAGGAACATCCGACTCATTCGTGCTTCGTCATCCACAAGATGGGTGGCAAAGCGAGATAACTCGGCAAACTTGGCTTCATATTGGGAGACTGTCATGTTTCCCTGCTCCAGCTTAATGAATTCCACCTCTTTCATATGGCGGATGCTTTCTGGGAAATACTTTTCGTTAAACAGTTCTTCGAATTCTGTCCAAGACATTTCGAGTGCTGAAGGTTGGATACGTTTTACCGCTTCCCACCAATGGTCCGCCTCACCTCGTAACATAAAAGTGGCAAATGGGACCTTCTGATCATCAGCGCATTGTAAGACATCAAGTATTTTTGTCGTCTGCTTTAGCCATGCCTCCGCTTTGAGTGGGTCAGGCTTCCCGTGGAATTCAGGTGGTCCTAATTCTTTAAATTGCTTAACAGTGACCATCCTCAAATTGCCAGCGTTTCTACCGTTATTATTGACTGGATTTCCTCTTCCTTGATTCTGTATGAACTGCATGAAATTCCTAAAGAATCCATCGTTCATCATGTCATCAGGAACATTATTTCCTGAGTTGGCAGGAGGATTGTTTGGGGCCTCTTGATTCTCGGCTACATTTGCTTCGGGTATTCCATAGTTAACCTCTTGATTTTCAGATGCCATACTTAACTGTGGTCATAAAATAAATG
The DNA here is from genome assembly GCA_947179155.2 of Hedera helix. Lineage (NCBI taxonomy): Eukaryota > Viridiplantae > Streptophyta > Magnoliopsida > Apiales > Araliaceae > Hedera > Hedera helix. The sequence goes on along the minus strand of OX359275.1, from coordinate 21,159,886 downwards.
TTAGTTCAAATAAACTGACTCATCACTTCATGTTCCTACATTCAAATCGACTCATTAGATAATAAAATCTATTTTAGGTAGGACACACTAGTGACTGATTCTATTCGTCTCTCCCCTCCTAGTTCTACCCCAGATCTCCATTAAAGACCATATCCCTAAGCTCTGATACCAACTGTGACGCCCCCAAATCTGGGCCCACACAGCCCAAACTTGAGTCGTCAAAAGACTACAACAAAATTATTACAACAAAGCACAACGTACAACAATACAGTGTATAATAATACACAACTAAGTCTTCACTATTATTGTCACACTATTTTACAAAACGTGAAGACTATGATAACTATTCCTCGGACCCTCACTCCATTCCCCGGCTAGACCCTGTTATGTTTTCATCTCCTGTTGAAAAACAATGGAACAAAAGAAAGGGTGAGCTCAAATAGCCCAGTAAGAAATATCATGACTAAGATAATGACGAATAAATTATCATTAGCCTTCAACAGTTGAGTTCTTGATAGAATACAATAGACTACAAGGTTTATATCAAAAACTGTAGTTAAATTCTTAAACAATGTTCAGATCAATAATAGCAGCGGAATGAGCAATCTATTAGAAGAATAATGCAGACTATAATGTCCACTCGCTTCTCTTTTTCGTAAAAACATCATCAACTTTTATCATCTGAAATACCATTAGTCATGATAATATAAATTCACAGTTCCTGATCATAATCATGCACATCAACAGTTCATCTTTGCACTACGGGCCAAAGATATTCAATATAGCACCAACGGTCATGATTATACCAGATTCAGCCTTTGGTCATAATCATACCAAACAACAGTTCATCTTTGCACTACGGGCCAAAGAGAACATTCACCACGTGCCATAAAAGACACCGAACAGATGTATCGCCTTTAACCTATTATATCGCCTTTAACCTATCATCTGTTCAACAAATATATCACATCTGTGCCCCCGGCCACAGATATTCACAACAGCTTGATTTTTGGATGATTAGAATGATATAAATGATGAACAGAAGAAATAGGATAACAATAAGTATCGGAAGTTTACTTTGTACAGATTCAAATAATGTCCAAATTGTCAACATGATGTGGAGTGAAATTTAAAAATGATATTCAAGATCCACAGTTCAGAATAACGGTTACAATTCAATAGAAAGGTTCACGTAAATAGGAAGGTTCAGTTGAAATAATGAAGTTCAACTATTATGGAACATATAATATTTTCAGGAATTATAGAAGCAATAGTTCCATAATAAATTTCGATTTAGGAGTATGAAAGAAAATAATATCCCTTACCGTAGCAGGTTTGATTAACAAAAGGTGAAGGAAATTAATACAAAGGGTTATTCACCAACAGGCGGCAATCCGCTCCGTAAGGTTATTCCCACAATTTAATAGAATTTGAGTACAAAGAGTTATTCACCAAACAGGCGGCAATCCGCTCCGTAAGGTTATTCTCAGAGATTAATAATGAATGAATACGAAAGGTTATTCACCAACAGGCGGCAATCCGCTCCGTAAGGTTATTCCCACAATTTAATACATGGAAATAAAAGGCACGTCTTATGAGTAAGGAAGAAACAATATTATTATCGAGAATCAAATAATGATAATCCCTTACCATAGTACGTTTGAATAATGGAAGATGAAAAAGATGGTATCCCTTACCTCAACACGTGACTGGATATTGATTTAAATGAGGTTGATTAACTTGAACAGTACACGTATACTTATAGATCTTCACAAATACTCAAGATGACTTAAGCACACTTAGAGAGAACTTTCACAAGAAGTATTTAGAGAGAGAAAGAAAGAACAAGTAAGGAAGTTTATGAAAAATCCTTAAGTTAAGGCTTCTATTTATAGCCAAAAATCTTATCATTCATTTAATCTAAACCATTCATTTAAAGATCATCTTTTAATCTACACCATCCATTTCAAATATTATATTATCTTTAATCTACACCATTCATTTCATATCACCTAATAATCACCTAACTTTATATTATAAACAAATCAATTTAATTATTCAACAATAATTCACACTTTAATCTACACCATTCATTTCATATCACCTAATAATCACCTAACTTTATATTATAAACAAATCAATTCAATTATTCAACAATAATTCACACTTTAATCTACACCATTCATTTCATATCACCTAATAATCACCTAACTTTATATTATAAACAAATAACTTTATCAATTCAATTATTATGACTAATTGTTATAAATACAGTATAGTTAGCTCTTAGATATCAAGTCAATAAATTAATGAAATACAACTGTTTAAATAACATCATAATAGAGATAACAATAATGTAAAATAAAGCATACGTTACTGTGTAATGACAATTATTGATTCAATAATGTGAATTACTGTGCATATGTTACTGTGACAATTATTAGGTTCAATAATTTTAAAAACAGTGCAACAACAATTATTGACTCAATGATATAAAATACAATGTAATGACAATTATTAAATCAATAATGCAAAATACTGTGTAACAACAATTATTGAATTGATAATATAAAATATTATGCAGTGACAATTATCGATGAAATGATGCGTAACAGTTACGGTGTCAATTATCAGATCAATAATATGAGACACTATGCAATACCGTGTGTTACTGTAGAGTACCGAGTGCTACAGAAAATACCAATAACTACCGTATGCTACTATTCTTTTATCACCGGTATTTTAATAGTTCCGTTGACTATTTTTATTTAAAAAGGTTATTTCTGTCGTTTTCTATATCCGACAAATATTCCGTTGTGGGGTCCACCAATAATTTGTTATTTCGGCGCCGTCGGACCAAACGAATATTCCCCGACCAAACGAATATTCCCCGACAAAGCGAATATTGTCCGACAAAATAAAATTTGCACATAACATCATTAACTTTTAACTTTATCGATTTAACCACTTACTGTTTCAAAAAAATATATATATGAAGAAAAATTAAATTTTGTATTTCATAAAATTCGGGGTCTTACAACGTCCTTCACCTCCCATTCTCTAAGTTGCCTTCTAAAATTCAACAACCACATTCCTACCCCCATCATCCCCCACTGCATAAATCTCAGCTAAATTACATTCTCTATTTACTGATAGAGAAAATAACTTCCTAAATTTAGAACTAAATACATTTTCACCACACCACCTGTCTGACCAAAACCTAATGCACTTAACATCACCTATAACCCACTCCCAATTGTTTTTCCCAATAATGGAACATAACCCATTTTGATCTGGAAGAGATAAAATATCCCTCCACACATATGAACCCTGACCATAACTTACTGACGGCGAATTCCCCATAAACATAAAATCCCCATTCCATTTATATTTGTAACAAATGACTTTTCTCCATAAACCATCCTTATCATTATTAAATTTCCACCACCATTTGCTTAACAAAGCTAAATTTTTTTCTTTTAAAGACACCACCCCAAGACCACCTTTCCTTTTACTTCTGCAAATTTTTTCCCAGCTTACCTTAGCCATCTTAATCTTATCCCCATTTCCACCCCAAAGAAACCTTCTTCTAAGTTGCTCCAACTTGTTCACTACTTTCACAGGAATTTTAAAAAAGGTCATGTAGTGCAATGGCAAATTGGATAACACCGCATTAATCAACACTACCCTGCCCCCTACAGATAATAACTTACCTTTCCAACCTTTTAACCTGCTTTCAAATTTTTCAACGATAGGATTCCAAGTACTTGCCCTTCTTGGGTTACCTCCAATGGGAATGCCCAAATAGATTAGAGGAAACACCCCTACATCACACCCAAACTTTGATGCCAAACACGAACTCTCCTCCTCTCCTAACCCAACAGAAAATAACTTACATTTTTTCATATTAAGCTTCATACCTGACACCTGCTGGAAAGACCACAATATTGCTTTATAATTTTCAATCTCCTGCAAGGTTCCTTCCCCAAATAAGATTGTATCATCAGCAAACTGAGCGTGAGTAATTTGAATGGAAGACTTTCTGAGTTGAATTCCTTTAACCAAACCCAAAGAAACTGCTTTCAGAATCAATTGATTTAAAGCTTCCCCAATAATTAAGAATAAAAAGGGAGATAGTGGATCCCCCTGACGTAAACCTTTTTCCATAACTATCTCTGATGTTGGTGATCCGTTAACAATAATGGAAACCCTTGCAGATTGTAAGCATTCAAGAATCCAGCAAATAAATTTTTCACCAAACCCCATCCTCCTCAAAATGGACAGCATGAAACTCCATTCCACATTATCATATGCCTTCTCGAAATCCAATTTTAATACAAAACTCTTTATGCCTTTTCTTTTCCTCATATAATCTAAAATTTCATTCACCATTAGAGCCCCATTTATAAGTTGTCTACCCCCAATAAAAGCTGATTGACTTTGATCAATAATTTCTGGCATAGCTTTTCTTAGTCTTAAAGCAAGTACCTTTGACAAAATCTTGTACATGGAATTAATCAAGCTTATCGACCTAAAATCTTGCACACTTTCGACAATTTTCTTTTTGGGTAATAATACCACGAAAGATGAATTAAGACCTTTGGTGATTTTTCCGTTCTGGTGAAATTGATGCAACCACACCATAATATCTTTCTCCATAAAGCACCAATCTTTTTTAATAAAATTAAAATTGAATTCATCAGGTCCAGGTGCCTTGGAACCTTCACAATGATCAATAGCTTCTTTGACTTCAGCACTTGAAAAACTTTGCTCTAGAAACTGTGATGTGACTTGCTTAAGCACTGAAAAGTTTAAATTGTCAAGACATAATTCTCCTACTCCACCTTTCTGAAACAATTTTGAGAAATGGGAAAAAATTCCTTTCTTAATTCTATCTGGATCATCAATCCATTCACCATCAATCTCAAGACCTTGGATTAACTTTTTCCTTCCCTTTATCCTTGCACATAAATGAAAAAATCTAGTGTTCTTGTCACCTTCTTGCAACCACATAATCCTAGATTTTTGCCTCCACATAGTCTCCTCTTCTCTCTTTCTTTGCCATAAACATGATTGCAATGCCCTCATTTTCTCTCCTTCCACCATTGACCATTCCCTACAATCTAAGATCTGATCTAGCACTTCCAAATCATTTTTAATTTTAGCAATGGACTCCTCCACAGACCCATATACTTCTTTCTTCCACCTTTTAATGGATTCCTTCATTGCAACTAACTTTCTCAAAACTTTGAAACCTGCCCACCCTTCAACCTGAGCTTCGGACCAAGCCCTCTCACATAATTCCATAAATCCCTCATGATGCAGCCAATTATCAGCAATTCTAAAAGGTTTGGGCCCCCATTGGATACATACTGGACTTTTAAGAATAATATAACAATGATCAGATAACACTCTGAATCTACAAAGAACTTGTAGATCATTCATACATTCCATGTATTCCACTGAGCAAAAAAATCTATCAATTTTACTTCTTTTTGTCCCAGGACCATACCAAGTAAACTTCTTGCCGTACCATTGAGGTTCCACTAGCCCTGCTCTTTCTATGAACTTGTTAAAATCCTGAATTCCTTTCGCTATTGATGTACAATTCCTTCTCTCATCCTTTCTTCTAACTGTATTGAAATCCCCAGTAACGATAACTGCCTTACCCCACTTAGATAAACAATTCAACAGTTGATCCCATAAGATTATTTTTTCTTCTTTTTCTTGAGGAGCATAAATATTAAATATCATTACTTCCATGCTTTCCTTGGATATTACTCCCCATACTGCCAACCAATTTTGATGAACCCATTCCCCCTGCTTCACAAATTTAGAACTATCCCAAAAAGACACCAATCCTCCTGACTTTCCACTAGCTTCACTCAAAACCCAGTCCACCTCATCGTTACCCCACATTTGTTTAATCTTCCTTCCTTCTAAATTCAAAACTTTGGTCTCCTGCAAGTTTACAAAATCCACCTTCTCTGAACAAACTGCATTACTTACCATTTTACATTTCAAAGATGATCCTATTCCTCTTACATTCCAGCTCATTACCTTTATGCTGAAGCACTTTGATCAGACCCGAACCCTTCCACTATCTCATTTTTGAAAAGACCACTCGTTTTATCCTTAGATGCAGAATTAATTCCTTGGATAAAAACCTTAAAGCTTTCCTTTATAGTTTTCTCATTGTCATCTTTGTTCAAAGTCAGTCCTAGTTGTTGACTAATTGTCATTGCTCGCTCTACATCAGACAACACCTCATGATTTACCTCTTCAACATCATTGTTTTCCTGAACCTGTATTGCTTTTTGCTTAGTGCATTTTGAATGCCTTTTCTTTCTCTTGATCTTCTTACTTGACTTTCTGTTTACTCTAACCTCCGAATAATAGTCATCTTCATGTATATCTTCTGACCTTGGGCTCAATTCTTCATCTTCATCTGATTTTTCATTTTTGTCATGAAATGATCGAGCATTTTTCTTAAAAACCTCACACTCTTGACATTGACATCCTTTATTCTTCTGTAATTGAGAACCAAAAAGTCTATTTTCCTTACTTGAGTTTTCATTTACTGCCACCACTTGCTCATGGGGACAATCAATTTTCTTGGAAGAAGAACATTGACTCCCAACATCATTAATAACGTTATTTAAAAATTTTAAAGACCCAATATCTTGGACATCATTCTCCACCAAAGCTACCTCATTTTCCAACAAAACTGCATCGTTCTCCAAAACTTTATTTGCCATATGTACCATTTTATTTGAAATTTGAAAGGAGCTAATTCCATGACTCTCCATATACTCCGATGACCCCTGGTTATCCTCTTCCGAACACCGACGTCCAACACTGCTCAATCCAACCATACCTTCACCCTCTTCTTTAACTTTAAGACAGTAATTATGATTCTGAAAAGATAACAAAATATGTTCATCGATTTGATCTTTGTAGTCGGTTTGAATTAACAAATTTGCTTCATCGATTCTCTTTGCAAACTCTGTTTCTTCATCCATGGCTAATAAATTCCCCCATAAACCAGCAATATTTGACATCGTCTCTTTCGACCATAAGGAAATTGGCACTCCTCTTATCTTGATCCAAACATATCTATTATACTGCTTCATTTCTGTCTCCAACTTCTCCATTTTCACAAAATATTTCTCAATGTCATATCTTCTAATCTCCATTTTTTGACTATCCTCATCTGAAGCACAAACCACTATTAATCCATTAACACCCCATCTCACAATGCTTGATATAGCAATCTTGAATTTGAACATACAATTTCTCATGTCTGCACAGCCTACGCTCTCCTTAGAAACAAAAATCCAACACATGTTCAAACATTTCTTCACCTCTTCATTAGGTTGTCCCTTAACCTTCTTAATTGAAAACTCCTCCTTGATCTCCTCCTGAATGTTCCTTTTCACTTCCTCTTTTTCAGAAAAACTAATAGTCTGAGATCTCAATTCTCTTTTAGCAAAATCAACATAGACTCTTCGATTCACAATCCACCTTCCTGATAATCTTTGTTTGGCTTCATTCGCATCCTCGCCATTTACAAACTTTACAAACCCATAGCATTTTGATCTAAACCCCTTTCTCCGATGAATCATAATTCCTTCAATTCTTCCATATCTAGTAAAAAAGGTCCTTAAGATCTCATTCGTAACTTGTTCTGATAAATTTGAAACAAACAAAGTCCTCCTCCCAAGAACAGAATTTTTAAATGCTTCTGCCTCATCTTTTCGCACCCATACATGGCCAGAACTTCTCTTTTTATAAATTGGAGTGGGAAAACCTGGTGGTGCATCATTTGAATTCAAACTGCTCTGAGTTACCGATCTTCGATCTGCTTCACCTACCCCTTGATTCTCTCTCAATTGCTGACTCCAAATTTCTTCGTTCACTCCGTCTAACCCATGTATCATCTTTGTACCCCATTAGCATATCTTTCTCTCTCTCTCTCTCTCTCTTAATCTATGCGTATTCTATTGTTCTAATACAACGTATGTTTGTCTAAAACATGATACTTTGGGGATATTTGTTTCTATTTCACATATTTTGTTGAGACTAATTTAGACATAGTTGTAAATACGCACTTTAAAGAAGGTTATGCCTAGTTGTAAATACGCACTTTAAAGAAGGTTATGCCTTGTCATTTTTTATTAGACGTATACAAGACGTTCGTTTAGCTTATATTAGTCGACAGTTTTTACATACTAAAATATTTAAAACTATTCCAAATTGACCTATATGATAATTCACATTCACATTTATAAACATTTTAAAAGATAATTCTAAATAGTCTATCATAATCATCTATTAAATTTTAATCCTAATAACTAGTTGTATCACATAAGACTTAAATAGTCTTGAATTTGTCGAAATGTTGTATGACATAAGACTTAAATAGTCTTGTTAACACTTGAATTTGTCGAAATGTTTGACTATCGTCAACAACACTAAACCTACACAATTAAACAACCGAAAATACTTAACGGCTTGGACCGTCAGGAAATAGCTCTAGTGTGAGAGTAAATATAGATCTCAAAAACTGTTAACAATTAAGGTGCTTAGTATTCAATACACTAAAATGGTATTAGATTCTACCTCGATTGTTAACTTTCCTTTTATAGCTGATATTCCTTAATAACCATTGAGTCGTGCAACGACTAACTTGGAGAGACAACTCGCGATCCCGCCACGTTTGTTAATCGCCACAACATCCGGAGTGAGTACTAAGTGGTAACCGTTGCACTTATCTCATCTTTCAGGATTTTAGCGATAACGGCTCAAGCCTGTTAGACCAGATGCCTCTTATTGTAATGGGCCATAAAGATAAGGCCTAATTTAAATAGTCCATTCTTCTTAGTAAAAAGTACACAGCCCAACATTATCTCCCACTCCTTTAGCATATAAAATGTGGTGAAGGATTAAAAGAAAGGCCTTCGACGAATTGAAAAGTTCTTAAACTGAAGAGAAAACTCCTTCGGGAGCCCGGAGACATCAGATAGAAATGAAGACTCATTCGGGAGCTTGGACACATCAGACCGAAGAGAAAGCTCATTCGAGAGCCCGTAGGCATTAGGCTGAAAGGAAAGATCCTTCGGGAGCCTGAAGGCATCATACTAAAGGGAAAGTTCATTCGGGAGCCCGGAGGTATCAAACCAAAGGGAAGACTCCTTCAGGAGACCTGAGGCATTAAATTGAAGGGAAGGCTCTTTGGGATTCGAAGGACGTCATACTGAAGGGTATACTTAAAATAAGTTAGCCTGCACCATTTTGGGCCGTTTTTCTTTAAGCTCATAACAAGCCTTCCAAATGATCTCTTCAAATGCACGGTCCATAACAACTATTTAAGCCCATGGATCTGATTTGATTGATTTGAAAAGACGCTCTCAAGGACATCCATACAATGGTCTCAAAAATTTCAAACGTTTTTCTCGAGAAATTCAAGCGGCGTTAAGCCAGGAAATAATCATTACTTCTCATAACTGTCGGTACATGATAATAGCCATCGGATCTTGTTGATCTAGACCGTCAATTTCAGAATAAATAGCTTATACAGATCAAGGTCTCATTTACATTCGCCTCATTCATAAATTTTTGCAAAGAAAACCCCCCATTCTTTTATGATTCCCAAATCGCTGTTGATCCTTCTCCGCTCCATCTTTTTAGATCTAAGTAAGTTTTTCTTTCATTTCTTCTGTTTTAGATGGGTAACATCATCAAAACTTGGAAGGTTCCGACTTCATATTCCCATATTGAAGGTGAGGTTACAGTTGTCGTCCTTGGGATTCTAGAAGGACACCCATATCAGCCACAAGTCAGAGTGAGAGAGAGAAATGTAGAGAAACATAATAGGAAAAAATATTCCACTACTCAGTATAGAGCATCTAACACCCCCTCCGACATCTCAGATACAGACATGCAACTATTGAAGTCGAAATTCTGTATTCCCAATATTTATGAGGTTAGGAAGCCTCTTCATAAATAGATGATGTACTGGAAACCTGAGGGTGGTTGGATTGTCGTGTACGTCTAGATAACTATTCCTCTTTGGTCTCTACTTTTCCCACCTTCTCTTTGTCATTGAACTCCTTCATACCACTGGTCTCAGTTTGAATCACTAGGTTCTTAATTCTTTCATTCAACTCTATAGTTTCATGGCAATCTACCAGTCCAAGCGTATAGATCCTTCCGTAGATTTTCTTTTTTAATTTTTTGCCATAGACGCCAGTAAGGAAAATGGGTTCTACCAGCTTACCAAACAAGTTGGTAGAGAGTCATTAATGGAGACCCCTTCCACTAATAAAGGGTGTCACATGGACTGGCTCTTCATTAAGGGACTGGATATTAAGTTTGTTAGATGTTTGCCCATTTCTTACTTAACAATGCACACACAAGTATACGCATTTGAATAGCAATACAGTGGTAAGCAAGGTATCGTTCCAACAGAGAATTATTTAATAATATTTACCATTTACTAATCCATAACCAAATTAATTTAATTTAAACAATTAAATAATAAAACTATGAAGTAAAATCTAATTAAACTAACAACTAAATTTATTTAATGACAAGAATTAATATCAAATTTTAAAGACTTAAGATTATATATATTTTTTCAATACTTTATTTAAATCTATTAACTTCCTTTTAATTAATTAACTAGATATAACCCCGCGCTTTGCGGCGGAATTATTTATTTTGTTAAAAATATATATAATTAAAAATTATTTTTTGTGTGATTTAGAATAAAAGAGTTAGTCTTTATTTATAGGGTGAATACAACACATGTTTAAATCAATCACCCATCAATTTAGGATAATACCAAATTGGAATTATAGGATATAATTGTGGATTTGTGGGATATAATATAAATATAGAATTGCTGTAATTTTGGGATATAATATTAGTTTAGATTTGTATTAATGTGATAATGTTACTTTTCTTGTGTGATTAAAGAATTTAAAAAAAAATTATGCATGATTTTTTTTTTAAATAAAGTACAAAAGCCCAATTACGGGATAATATTATTTATTTTTTTTTGCCTGAGAATTATTTGTAAAAAATTATGAATTCAAATTATTGGATAATATCATATATTTATGTGTCAAAGTTATTTGCAAAAATGTTATAATAAAACAAATTCAAATTATTGGATAATATCAATTTGAAATTGTTGCAATATTGTGATATAATATAAGTTTATATTTATATGCGTGACATATTTATGTGATAATGTTACATTGTTTTGTGTAAGTATGGAATTAAAAAAATATAGATGTAATTATAATAATTCTCAAAACCAAATTATTAGATAATATCAATTTGGAATTGCTACAATTTTGGGATATAATATCAGTTTAGAGTTGTATGTGTAACATATTTATGGGACAATATTACATTTTTTTTTGTGAGTAAGGAATTAAAAATAAAATAAAAATTTATGTGTGAAAATTATTTATAAAATTACATATTTTTGTGGCTGAAAATTATTTATAAATTAAAAATTCAAATTATTAGATAATATCATATATTTATATGTCAGAGTTATCTGCAAAAATAGGATAATAAAACAATTCAAAAATCATATTATTGGATTTTATCAATTTGGGATTGCTGCAATATTGAGATATAATAGTAAAAATGTAAATAATGATAGTTTGACACGCACAGATGTGTGCATCTAATTAAAGGATAATTAAAAAATTGGGAACCAGAGCAAATTGGCATTAACTATAAATAAATTACCTTATATATGAGAGAAATTGAATTTTCTTGTTGTAGAAAAAACTCTAGAAGTGGAGGTAATTGAGGACTATAGAAAATGAGGGAGATAAAGAGGATAGAAAAGTGTTGGTGTAGGAAAACCTAGAAGTGGATGGAGATGAGATCGCAGGGATAGATAGGAAGAGCTTAATTATCGCGGGCAACATTAAAAATAAGTTGCTCCCAAACACCTTAACAGTAAAGTACAATTTAAAAGTGATTGATTTAAAGTATATTTTGTTTTATCAAATTACACATAGTATGTCATATTTTTTCTCCAAGTGGTATTTTTAATTTTTTTAAACTGATTGTTATACGATAAAAACTAATGTGTTAAAAAAATTATAAAATAAAGAAAGTATTCAATAAGGATAATAATATAAAAAATATCCTAAATGAATTAAACTAATACGATCAATATTCCGTTTGTTTTGGTGTGTGGTTGGATATATATATATATATATATATATATATATATATATATATATATATATATATATATATATATATATATATATATATATTCAGTTATTAAAGGGAGTAACTAATTAAAGAGAGTATTATTTTAAGAGTAATATAGTATTTTATTTTTAAACGACAAAAGATTAAGGTTAAAAAATATATATAATTAAAAATTATTTCTATATTATTTTGGAATTGTTGCAATTTTGGGATATAATATCAGTTTACATTTGTATTTATGGGATAATAAATCAATTCAAAAATCAAATTATCTATAAAAATGTGTCAGAATTATTTGTTAAGTGTTAGAGTCTCTATTTATAGGGTAAATAAAAAACGTGTTACATCAATCACCCATGAATTTGGGATAATATCAATTTGAAATTGCTTAAATCATGCAATATAAAATAAATTTAAATTTGTTACAATTTTGGGATATAAATATTAGTTTAGATTTGTTCGTTGCAATTTTTAACTTTATAATATCATTATTTTTTTGTGCGAGTATGAAATTAAAAAATCTTAAAATTTTTATTGGATAATATCACAATAAAACATGTTTTAGATCAATCATCCATGAATTTGGGATAATACCAATTTGTGATTGCTTAAATTTTGCGATATAAAAGCAATACGGATTTGATGCAATTTTGTATTCGTGACATATTTATGGGTAATATCAGATTTTTTTTATGTGAGAGAGTTATCGTGTGAGAATTAGTTGTAAAAAAATTTAAATTCCAAATTATTTGTCAATATGAAATATTAAATAATTATCTGCAACAAATATGGGATAATAATAAATTTTTATGTGGTTGTAAAAAAATTCAACTAAGTATTGTGTTATAGGTCAAAAATAAATAATTTTTATTAATAGACAGTTTCAGATTTTAATGGGATAATACTCAATATCGAAATTATTGGATAACATCATAATAAAACATGTTTTAGATCAATCATCCATGAATTTGGGATAATATCAATTTGTGATTGCTTAAATTTTGGGATATAAAAGCAATATGGATTTGATGCAATTTTGTGACATATTTATAGGTAATATCAGTTTTTATATGTGAGAGAGTTATCGTATAAGAATTAGTTGTAAAACAAATTTATATTCCAAATTATTTGTCAATATGAAGTATTATATAATTATCTGCAACAATTATGGGATAATAATAAATATTTATGTAGTTGTAAAAAAGTTCAATGAAGTATTGTGTGATAGTTCAAAAATAAATAATTCTTATTAATGGATAGTTTCATATTTTTATGGGATAATATTCAAAACCGAAATTATTGGATAATATCATAATAAAACATGTTTTAGATCAAATCATCCATGAATTTATGTGAGAGAGTTATGTGATAATATTAAATTATTGGATAGAATTTTTATGTGAGAGAGTTATGGGATAATATTAAATTATTTGATTGGATTTTTATGTGAGAGAGTTATGAAAAAAGTTAACTACATAAAAGATTGACACATGGCATAATATGGTGTCAATGTACTGCATTTTAATATATATAATAGATTATATAGAATTGTTAATCGAGAATTCTTTATAATATTTATACGTTTCTTCTGATAGTCATATATACAAATTCTTCTAAATCTAACCCTAAGGCAATAGAATTAACAAGGAGCATCCTATACTAAATAAATCACTATATTCCAATGTGAAATATGTTAACAAACATTTTAAGTTCAGATTCTTCTTAAGGTTATATAAGATACATATGTATATTCCTATTCTATATACTAATCATATATCTCATCCCATGCAGAATACATGAACGTATGCTATAATGTTCAGATCTAAACCTATACTCCATCTCCCAATTTTATATAAATTGTCCCCATTAATTACCTGTAATTAATTAATTAATACATGATCGCACATAAATATTTAACACAAAAATATTTAAATACAAATCTATAATCCATTCGCCAACTTCATACAGACTAACACATTAATTATTGTAATTAATTAATAATTTAATGCGTAAAATATAATAAACAATTCAGATATAATCAAACATAATAAAAAAGAAAGAGAATTAATATAAACTATATATTGGGTTCCATTGCAATCTTAATTAAAAATTAACTCATAACTAAATAAGAAAACATATTCATAATATTAGATATCATCATTCTAAGAATTATAATAATTAAAAGAAAATATTCAGAGAGAAAAGATCTTATTCTTGAAGCACGATCTCCAATTCTTCCTTCAATCTTGAATCATTGCATGAATCGTTCTTTAGATCTGATAGAAACCTTGATTCCATATTCTAATATAATCTTAACTATGTTAATCTCCCCTACTTCTATGTTAGTTTATGTATTTTGACATATATTTATAGGTTATAAAGTAATTCCTTAGCATATGTAGAGAAACAAATCCAATTGAAACTCAAAAACATAAAAAAAAACACGTCAAAAATTGGTTTGGGCGCCTCCCCTAGCACAGTTGCCCTGCCCTAGATCACAATTGCACTCTTTTTACTTTTTTAACAAATTACTCGAGCGCACCTGCGCTGGTCTAAACGCAGCTGCGATGCCCTATAGCGAAAATTTTTCTCGTCGCGTTAAGTTCTAGAATTTTGGCTGTTTTAGCATATGTTGGAAAAATGGCCATAACTTTCTCATCCAACTCCGATTAAGATGATTCAAGATATTGTGGAAAGCTGAGAAGTAGATCTACAACTTTCATGTTTTAGGATTGGAGAAATTTAGCCTGGATTAAGGTTGAAATTGGGCTCCAAGTGACTGTTGCGTAATTGGCAAGCTGAAAATGCAAACATAGAAACTCCAAATTTTGATCCATCAATCCCTTATTCCAATTCCTAAAAACAAAATAAAAACACATAAAACACATAAAAACTAATATAAAATATTTAAGAACTCACAAATTATTAATTTAAAAGATAATCATTATATAGGTATAGTACTCACTTATCAAATATCCTCAAACTTAAACATTTGTTTGCCCTCAAGCAAAACAGACATAAACTATAAAACATAAGACTCTAATACTCCAACTAACTAACCTGAGCAATGAATCAATATGAATTTAAACATTGGCCTCAAAGATTCTATAGATAATAACTCAAAAAAAATTCAAAACCTTGCAAAGCCTAAAATGTTAACATATTTGTTAGTCTTACCTTACGCATGACCCTTCGTGACTGTGTGAATCCAAATGCATAGAACTAATCAAAACTTGTAAAATCTCATGAATTCAAATGTCACATAAAAGATATTTAACATAAAAGAAATACAATGCAAATCTCTATACACTTACTTTTCACACATTTTTTATTATTATTCTTATAACAAGTGCGTCTTACGCTCCATTTCGCTTTATTATTTATTTTTCTTTAAGTGAATGCATTTTATATTCCATCTCACTCCAAATTTATTTATGACTTATATAATGTCTATTTTTCTTAGGCTTTTCAGAGTTACCCATATAGCAAACTTTCGACCAATGACTCTTAAACCAGTTGGGTTTGAGGCACTTGTAATTAAAACTCAAAATTTCGATATATTTAAATAATATTAATATAAGAATTTAATATATAAAATTCTTATTATGAAATGAAGAGGGTCGAATGAATAGAAATATATATAAATTTTTATATTTTGTAATATGTGATTACGTAGAGATATAATGTTCTGTATATATATTTATAAATGAAATAAATACATTCAACTGAAAATGAAACTTAGTAGTTAATTTAATTATTAAGTTTATAAATTAAATTAACTACAGTATGAAAAATGAAACGAAGAAAATTAATTAGTTTATATTAATTAATTGAGATTAAGTGATATATTATAAAATAATATAAATTGAATATTAAGTTTTGAACGATAATGAATTTATTAGGTGTAATTAATTTGCTTACGAAAAATAATGAATTAATGAATGTATTTTATTTTAATAAAATGATAGAGTTAGTTATAACTCATTATTTTAATATATTACATATTAATGTAATATATAATTATAAATGGTTTAATATATTATATTATGCCAAATAATATAACTTAAATATGTAATGAGTTAATGAATTCACTAATTAAATAATAATTAGTGGATTAATATATTTTAATTAAATAAAGAATCTTATTTAATTAAATGGGAAATGAAAGTATGTTACAATAATTGAACGTGACGCGAGCCTAATAATTAATATTACGTCAAATGAAATAAAAATTAAATATTCATTGTGGAAATGAGGTTCAATATATAAAATAAATATATTGAAGCCAAAATGATAAATTAAATTAATAATTTAATTGAATAAATAAATTCATATTAAATAAATTGGTTGAAAATAATTTATGGAACGAGGGAGTTAATTAAATTTATTTGTACAAAATTATATGTGCAAATTTAAGGAGTAAATTAAAATAGTTAATAAAGTGAATATTAATTATTTTAAATATTAATTCGTTGCACAAAAATGTATTAATTTCATAAATAGATTAATTCCATTTTTAATTAAATAAATTTATACATATTTAAAAATGTATAAATTCCTAGATTGAGTTTTTAATTACAATATATATATATATATATATATATATATATATATATATATATATATATATATATATATATATATATATAATGCAAGAAAATGTTAACTAATGTATTGTGTATATACGTATATGTTATGAATGCATACAAGTTGCTGAAAATAATACAAAATGCAAGGAATATGATTGTTTTGAATGGAATTTCATGTGTTGCATGCTAAGCTTGTTGACTTGCCACTTAGCATTGATTAATTGAGAGGGAGGAGAGAGACTTGGTGGAGAAATCCTACAACAAGGATTCAGTTCACCTCATTTTCCTTCCAACTTCAGAAGAATTCAAAACTCTTTTTCTCTCTAAGCCTTGATCAAATCTCTAGCCAAACTCTACCGAATTGGGAGCATAAAAGAGGGGTTAGTAAATTCAAGCTGGGAATAAGGAAGTCCAGAGCAAACTCTACCAAGAAAAAGGTTCAATTCAGTTCCTAATCCAAGAATTGTGCAAAGATTCAAACAACTAAGCTTCAAAGATTAGGTATATATAAAATTCTCTCCTTGATTAATTCATAGAGATAGTAAGCTTAATTGTTAAATTATTGTGATTGGTTGTGGGAGTTTGGATTCTAGAGAACCATGAAGGGTTCTGCAGATATAAGGTGGAATTGATAATTGGGGATGTGTTTTACACTTTGAAATTTCTTAAAATTTGAGTTTTAGAATATGCATGTATGGTATTTGATAAAATGTTTCAATGAAAACATTTTGTTAAAACATAGAAACTTGTTAGCTTTCATTGCATGATTCAAGTATTTGATAGGTTTATAAGTCATTTAGACTTAGGATATGAGTTAAATTAAGTTTGGATTGCATTTTTGGATCAGATTCTGCAAAATAATTTTTCTGGGTTTGCCAGACAATGCCGAGGTGTGGCACTGCGTTAGGGCACAGTGTTAAAGAAGAAAAGCTGCGACGGGGAGCAGCTACCAAAGTTCAATTTTTTTTTATTAAAATAAAGTCTCCTAAAATAATTTAAAGCGACATATGATGATTTTAAAATATGAAACAACTCATATAGAATGTTAAGTTCAAATTGGATAATACATTAAGAGTTTGAAAGTTATACTATTGTGTTATAAAACAATAATGAAAACGTATTTAATTATATTGATTTAACCTACGCAATGTATAAATACATCAAGTGTAGGATAAAGTAAAAAGATTATTAATTTAGATAAGTGTTGAAATCTCGAACGAGAAACTTGTCATTACTTGATAATTGTGCTGTAACATGAACACAATGTGTATGACACTTGATGAATATGTATTAAGTGTTATGTGATTGAATATGAAGCATGAAAAATGTGAAGTGGGTATTTATTTTACTGTTTAAAATTTATGATACATTATATGAAATGGAAGACGCATATAGTGATGCACGTTATGAAATATAGGATGCATATATACAAAATACATAGTATGAAATACATCACGCATGAATAAAATGCAAGCATGTATTAATTACATAAAGCATGAAATGTGTTAGCTGTTAGACTTGCTGAGCCGTCGCGCTCATTCTTGCAATTAATTTTGTAATTATAGATTGAGGAGCCATGATAAATGATTGAAGCATAATTTAAAAGCAAATGTTTAACAGTTTCTTTGTATTAGATGTACCAAGTCAGCACAACTTATTGTATGACAACAAATTACATTGTAATAAATTATTTACTGATGAATACCAGATATTTGCATTGAATTTGTATGGTAAACCTTATATGGATTATTATAAAGAAATTTTATACAAACGAAATATTATATGAGTTGTTGGATACTTTATGAACACAGCTTGCTATGTTAAGATGAATAATAAAGGTTGCGATTTTGGAACCGAAGATTATAAAATTTTAAATAACAAATTTTTAATATCTATATTGATATTAAATATTATTAAATGTTGTTATAAAAAGTTTTAAAAAAATTCACAAAATTTATCATTTATATTACTGAATGATGACGTGGAGTTAGATTGAGGTCGGATCGTGTGCACCGAATCTGAGGATAAAAGACCCCTAAGAGCTTACTCATTTAAGTAACAAATGCTATAAAAATAGACTAGTCAAGCTACTTGTAACTATCATACTTTTCAGCACAAATGTCAATAATTGATTCGATAGACATTGAAATAGTTATTTATACATTTATAGAATTAAGACATGATCAAATAAGCTATAGAGAATACTCATATCTTTCACACGCAACTAATACAATAAACTTATTCTAAGTTAAAACTAGTTCAACACAAATGGATACGTGCATATAAGCATATAGGATCAAAAACAAAGTAATAACCAACAAGTAGCCAAAATTCAAACTAAGCAAAATCTATACCTTTTTTTTCAAAGTTATTAAATAAAAATTAAATTTTTATCATTAGCCATAATATAATCTAATTAACGCATTGCTCTAGTGACTCATCCTAAAAACTAAGTTACCCTATTTTCGTAGGAAACACGATTGTACTTATCATGTACAACAAACTTTTAAACCCTAAGTGGGCGAGTTGTGTCTCATGAGGGTTTGCAATAAATATACCCACAAAATTCCTAAATTTAAGCTAAAATAAAACCTAGAAAAATTTTAAATTTTTTCAAAATTCATCCACACCCCCAAACTTAACACAAACATTGTCCTCAATTTCAAAATAAAGGAATTTAAAAACAGAAGACTCCGTTGAAGATGTAACATTTTTCTCTTCATCTTCTAAGTCTAAATGCAATGGCAACGACCTAAATTACCTGAAACAAAACAAAAATAAAAAATTAAAACTAAAATTTACTACTAAGAAATCTACTAAAAATAAAAATTAAAACTAAAACTTGGGTTGCCTTCCAATAAGCGCTTGTTTTAAAGTCTCAGCCTAACTACTCCCTTTTTCTCTTAACCCGAATCAAATTTATGCATTATGACCCGCCTTGGAAGCCAATTCTTGACTATTAACTTAGTCTTCCCTTGAGATTGACGACCCCCAAACTCGAGCTTATCTATTTTCTTCCACTGAAACATACCTTTCTTTTTACCCTTTTTGCCCTTTTTATTCTTTTTAACATCTTCAACCACATCAACTTGGAAACAATCCTCAGAATCACCTGGGAGTTTTATTTCCTTGAGAACCTTAAACGTCACATTTTCATCTTGAACTTGCATAGTTAGCTCTCCTTATGGCACGTCAATGAGCGTTCTCCCTGTAACTAAAAATGGCCGCCCAAGAATGATAGGTATGTCTTTATCTTCCTTATAATTCAAAGCAATAAAATCCACTGGGAAGATAAACTTATTCACCTTGACTAACACATATTCAACAATCCTTCTCGGATAAGTGATTATCCTATCTGCCAATTGTAAGGTAACATTTGTAGGCCTCGTTTCATTCAATCCAAGCCTTTTATATACGAATAACGGAATCAAGTTTGTGGTTGCTCCCAAATCGCACAATGCTTTCCCGAAAAATTAATTTTCAATGGTGCACGGAATTGTGAAACTACCCGGACCCTTGAGCTTTGGTGGTAGCTTCTTTTGCAAAATCGCACTGCATTTCTCTATAAGCGCCACTGTTTCAAAGTCGTCTAGCTTCTTTTTATTAGACAATATCTTCTTCATAAACTTCACGTAGCTAGGCATTTGTTATAAGTTATCTACAAACGGGATGTTGATATGAAGCTTTTTTAATATCTCTAGAAATTTTGAGAATTGCTTGTCAAGTTTCAATTCCGGAAGTCTTTGTAGAAATGGTACGGGTGGCACAATCCGATTTTGCTTCGGATTCACTGTTAGATTCATTGTTGCCTTTTTCTCGATCTCATACTTCTCCTTTTTTCTTTTCAACAATACTATCATCATCTTTCATGTAAGAATTTAATCTTTTTAATTCTCCCTCATCAACCTCATGCAACTCCTTACCACTCCTTAGGGTCACTGTATTACATTGTTCATTGCCTTCCCTCCTTGGATGTCTCTGTATCGCTTAGAAAAAAAACTTTGAGGTCGGCTATTTATGACACTAACAAGTTGCCCCATTTGGCTAACGAGTTTTCCCATTTGATTCTCGCCTCATTTTGTGATATATACCTTGTAATAAACTCTTCAAAATTCGATTTATTCTCTTGCTGCGGTGGAGGTTGATTTTGGAATCCGGTTTAGTGGGAGGGTTTTGGAGCAAGATATTGTGCTTGATTATTGCTCCATAACTAATTGGGAGGATTCCTCAACCCCTGATGATAATTACTTGAATTATTAGGATGTTACTACTGATTGTAACTCCCAATATACTAAACTTATTCTAAGTTGATAAGACGTTGATTAATTATATGGTTCCCCGCACATAGATCACAAGTCATCGCCACAGGCTGAATGAGCTACCCGTCTTTGCAAGTGTTTCTACAATATTCATAAGTGATGCCATCTGTGCAGCCAAGGCAGTAACTGTATCTGTCTCATATATCTTAGCTGCCCTTGGTTAATTTACCCTTGCAGAAAGTCATTGATAATCATTTGCTGCCCTGATTTCCAACAGGTCACAGGCCTCATCAAAATTCTTCGCCATCAAAGCACCACCCGCAGCTTCATCAATAATAGGCCTCATTGTACTAAATAACCTGTTGTAAAATGTTTGTACTTGAAGCCACGTGGGTATCCCATAGTGTGGACATCTCTGCATAAATCTTTGAAGCGCTCACATGCCTCATACAACGACTCTGAATCATGTTGCATGAATAAAGTGATATCGTTTCTCATTTTCGCAGTCTTAGCTGGCTGAAAGAATTTCTCTAGGAACTTTTGAGCCAAGTTGTTCCAAGTAGTGATAAATCTCGATGACAGTGAGTGTAGCCAACTCTTCGCCCCGACCTGAAGAGTGAATGGGAACAAACGAAGTCTAACAGTATCATCCAAGACTTCATTGTACTTGAAAGTGCCGCACATCTCCAAGAAGCTACTCAGATATTCACTTGGATCGTCGTTGGGCAAATACCCAAACTGCATTGAATTTTGGATCATCTGTATCGTGCCCGGCTTAATCTCAAAACTTGTGGCACAAATTGCAAGCTTATGGATGCTCGATTAGATTTCAGCGCCTTGCGATGTCGCATAATCTCGTAGCAATTTTCGATCATCTTCCTTCATTTAACCTGAAATGGAAGTAAAAAATAAAAACAAAAATAAAAATAAAATAAAAACGTTTAAACTAAAACTTATTTGATTGAAATTAATATTGGCAATAATTATCAAATTAATTCCCCGGCAACGGTGCTAAACATTGTTTACCTATTTCTTACTTAACAATGCACACGCTAGTATACGAGTTCGAATAACAATACAGTGGTAAGAAAAGTATCGTTCCCAAAGAGAATTATTTAATAATATTTATCATTTACTAATCCTTAACCAAATTAATTTTATTTAAACAATTAAATAAAACTATGAAGTAAAATTTAATTAAACTAACAACTAAATTTATCTAATGAAAATAATTGATATCAGATTTTAAATACTTAAAATTATAATATTTCTCAATGTTTTATTTAAATCCATTCACTCCCTTTTTAATTAATTAATTATATAGAATTGTTAACTGAGAATTTTTTATAGTATTTATATGTTTCTTCCAATAGTCATATAAACAAATTCTTCTAAATCTGATCCCTAAGGTAGCAGAATTAACAAGAAACATCCTATGCTAAATAAATCATTATATTCCTACGTGAAATATGTTAACAAGGATTATAAGTTCAGATTCTCCTTAAGGTTGCATACGATACATAGATATATTATATTTTTATCCTATATATTAATCATATATCTCATCCCATGTAGAATACATAAACATATGCTATCATATTTAGACCTAAACACATACTCCATCTCCCAATTTCATATATATTATCCTATTAATTACCTATAATTAATTAATTAATACATCAACGCTTATAATTATTTAGCACAAAATATTTAAATCCAAATCTATAATCCATTCGTCAACTTCATATAGACTAACACATTAATTATTGTAATTAATTAATATTTTAATGCGTAAAATATGATAAGCAATTCATATATAATCAAACATAATAAAATAAAATAAAGAGAATTAATATAAACTATACATTGGGTTCTATTGTTGTCTTAATTAAAAATAAACTCATAACTAAATAAGAAAGCACATTTATAATATTAAATATCATCATCCCAAGAATTATAATAATTAAAAACATTTAGACATGTATTTATAGGTTACAAAGTAATTCCTAAGCATATGTGGAGAAACAAATCTAATTGGAACTCAAAAACATCAAAAAGGCGTCAAAATTTGGTATGGGCGCGACAAGTAGCGCAGCTGCCCTACCCTAGAGCGCAGTTGCGCTCTTTTTTTTTTTGGACAAATTTTTTGAGCGCAACTGCACTGTCCTATAGCAACTGTCTTTTCCATCGCCTTAAGTTCTAGGATTTTGACTATTTCAACAACTGTTGGAAAATTGGCCATAACTTTCACATCCGAACTCCGATTGAGTTGATTCAAGATGTTACGAAAAACTAAAAAGTAGATATGCAACTTTCATGTTTTAGAATTTGAGAAATTCAGCATAGATTACGATTGAAATTAGGCTCCAAGTGACTGTTGTGTAATTGGCAAGCTAAAAATGCAAGCATAACAACTCCAAACTTTGATCCACCAAACCCTTATTCCAATTCCTACAAAACAAAGTAAAAATACATAAAACAATTGAAACTAATATAAAATACTTAAAAACTCATAAATTATTATGCTAAAATATAATCAATACATAGGGATAAAACTCACTTATCATTAGACCTTGGGAAAAACCAAACCGATCACAGTTGAACCCCAGCAAAATTAGTAGGGTTAGGCTGGAAGAATTTGAGCTTCTGTACTATAAGAAGCCCTCGACGAAGGTGCTTCGAGAGGTCCTTAATGACTAGGATTGGTTGCATTTCTATAACTATGAGTCTCTTACCATATTTATCTTTTTTATTTCTCTTTATTTTTACGCTAATGTTTTTTGTCTATACCTTTGCAGTGGCAAACTAACCAACAAATCCTCATAGTGAAGCTATTCTGAGGGTCATCAGGAGGTCAAAAAGCTGATGAACGGGATTAAAAAGATTAGGATGACCAAAAATAAAGGTAAAAGAACTACACCGGCCCCTGCCCCTCCACTGAAGGATATAGCATCGACTGACTCGCCCGCTGAGAAGCTAAAGACCACAACACCTTCTCAACCGAGGAAGCTAAAGAAGGTGGTCAACAATACTATTGCTCCTCCTCCACTCACAGTCGCTCGAGCTGTTACTCCTCTTCCCCCACATGCTGAAGCCATTCCATTTGGGGGGAAATCCTTCTTCTCCAAAGCTCCATTCCCTTTCCAACCATTGACTTTGTTGAGCCTCTTCTAACTCCTTTAATTGAAGATTTTATGATACCAGGTTCCAAAGGAGCGACGATGGATAAGAGGAAGATTCCTAAGGGGGGGGGGAGAATATTTCTGATCCTTAATGGATAAGAGGAAGATATGAACAAGGACTCTTAATGGATGCATCATATTTTTTTACTTCGAGAGAGTTCCTTGTCGAAGCTTTTAAAAGCTTTAGGTGTCTGATTGACAAGCTGAAGTTCCAAGGGTGAACCTTCAAACCTTAGTTCAGAGGCATTTTTAGACCCAGGCTCAAGTATACTTTATTTCATTATGCCCCCTTTCTATTTCAAATTCAAATTATGATAACTGACTCAGATTTCTGTGTTGAACTTTGAATCGAGAAATGTCATCTTCCTATGCTTAACAGACCACTATGAGGAGTTGGAGCATCAATTGAGCTTGACCGAGGAAAAGTTTACCGACGTGAAGCTTCTGGCCAAAAAGAGACTCAACCTCCACACGTAATCTTTCGAGGAGCTTAAAGGCACTAAGTGTGAGCGCAAGATTACTTTGGAGAATAAAAAGACTGTTGAGGCTGCTCTCAATAACACCGAAGCCTAGAGGAAGAAGGCTGAAGCTGATCTAGTCGAAGCCAGCTCCCAAAAATCTCAAGTAGGGGGGAGGCTACAAGAAGCTCAATCAAAGAAGTTTGAAGCTACCCAACTCGCCAAAGGGCTCAGGATTAAACTCAAGACTGAGGAGAAAAAAAAAGGAAATTCTGATAGAGGATTTACAAAAGTACAATGCTACTATCCAGGCATAAACCGATCAGCTGAAGAACTTAAAGACCACCATCCAGAAGGTCGTTGAGGGCTGGGCTGAGAGGGAACTCGATTGGATAGGGTTGGCTACTTCCCAGTCACTCCCAATCTGATTCTCCCGAGCTTACACTGAAAGATCATTGAAGAATACAAGGCATCCGAGGAATAAATTGACAAGGTTAACCAAAAATTGGTCGATGAGTTGAATGAAGGCTTCGAGTTTGCCAAGCAGATGGTCCAAAAGAAAGGGCATTCTCTTGAAAAACTCACGATCGTGCTTCCCGATGAGTGAATGGAGCTTTTTCTTTCTACCTTTGTCTTCATTCTAACGGTTTGAGCTCGGGCAATATCGGACGAATTAGTATCCATCCTCGCTAATGCTACAAATGCAAAGAGGACGGACATTAATTCGTTTGAGATTACCCGAGCTCAAATCGTTAGAATGAGGTATCTGTCATGATATAATTTAAACGGGTTTCTAAGCTGAATATGATCCTATACAGTCTTAACTGATATGAAAATCCAACTGGTACATATTATTTTTTTTTAAATTATTTTATTTTATTTTTAATTATATCATATTATATTATTTCTATTTTTTTCTTCCATTTTAATTTTATTGTATTACATTATTGTATATAATATAATATGATATTTAAAATTAAATTACATTGTATTATTTTAAAAAAAAATTATATTATTTTATTTTTTTAAAATTTTATTATTTTTAATTATATCATATTATATTATTTGTATTTTTTCTTCCATTTGTTATATTATATTATTGTATATAATATCATATGATATTAAAAAATAAATTACATTGCATTTTTTTTAAATTATATTATTTGATTTAATTTTAAATTATTTTATTTTATTTTAAATTATATCATATTATATTATTTCTATTTTTTTATTTTTTCTTTAAATATAATTATATTATATTATATTATTGTATAAAATATCATATGATATTTAAAATTAAATTAAATTATTTTATTTTATTTTATTTTTATTATATTATATTATTTTATTTTATTTTTTATTATATCATAATATATTATTTGTATTTTTTTTATTTTTTCTTTCATTTTAATTTTATTATATTATATTATTGTATATAATATCATATGATATTTAAAATTAAATTACATTGTATTATTTTAATTTTTTAAAATTATTTTATTTTATCTTTTATTATTTCATATTATATAATTTGTACCTGTGAAGCCAAGAACAATGATGCCAAACATCAAGAGGAATTGTAGCATCATTTTCTTTCAAGTGTTTTCGCTTCTTCAGATTAAAGATTATAGGGATAACCTGATTTTAATTTTAATAATTTTAAATATCATGATAACTGATAACAATAATTGTCCAAAATCAATTGAAAACAGATAGAAATATTTCATACACAACAAGAAATGTAAGTAACATTTTCTTATTATGTTATAAATATCCGAAGCTTCAATCTATAGCAATTAATCAAACAAAACTCAAAAGTCAATTTGGAGCATAACTTGTTTAGGCTCATTAACATATCAGAAAAAACTCAAAAGTAAAGAAGGATATTTCAAACATGTAATAGAACTGACAACATAATGTGATGTGTATATAGTAGGGTGTGATCAATTGATATTGTGAATTCTTTCCAATTACGCAAAAGTATTTTAAATAAAAGATGTAATGTTATTTTTTTATGAACTAATTAAGGAACCTACTACACAGATGGCGCGCGACGAAAGGCGGCAACAACGAACGGTGTCGGTGAGCGCGACGGGGGCTCCTCCTTCTCTCCTCTTTCTCTTTTTTTTTTCTTTTGAGTATGATACGTTTCTGTGACTGATAAGTATTAAAAGCATCAGCGACCGACTTTGGTCGTTCAAACGGTCACAATTCTTACCATTAGCGACCGTTGTCAACGACAGACTATAGTCGCTGATACAGAGTGATAGTTTTAGCGACCACCTAGCAGTCACTGATAGTAACTCATCGCAGAAAGTTCACACGCCAACATTGGTGCCCAATTTTTAAGCAGGAAAAATTCTATCAGCGACCGACCAGTGACCGGTTATCGGTCGCTATTACCAATAACGACCAAATTCATCTGCGGTCGCTAAAGTCGGCCACTGATATATTTGGTCGCTGATAGCATATTTTCTTGTAGTGATTCATCTTAACTATTAATGATGCTCACTACATGACCAAATACATTTTCTTGTAATGATGCTCAACTTTTTAATTATTAAGATAGATGTATTATTTGGATGTTGTGCGCTTATACTTATTCTTTTATCTCTAATAGGAATAAAAAAATAAAGATTTTTTTTTCTATTCAAATTAGTATAAGTACTATACAAATTTATAATAATTAAATATATATTATCTAAAATTGTAAATTATTCAAAAGATACTCAACCAATCTCTAATAGAAAAAATAACTTCGAAAAGAATATTATGTTTTGGTTTTACCAATTTAATTATAAATTTGTTAATTATCACAGTTTTATGTAATTAATTAATACAATATAACACATTATACTATATATATTACCTAAATTTATTAAAACTAAAAATTATACCAAATCACACAATAAATTATGTTGATAATATATGTGAATATTTTTAAAACATAATAACTGTAAAATATTGTGAATTCATTATTAACTAATTGTCATAACTAAATTAAAACTTATTAGAATTTGCGTTTCATAGTTTATTCGGATTAGAATTTCAAGTAATTTTTGTCAATATAAACACTAACATAGAATTACATTATAAATTTAAAGAAAATTAAAATAATTATTTTCTCATAATCATAACTAAATAAGTATGCACTCTATTTCAAATGTTTAGCCTAACAATTAATCGAAGTAACCTATAATACAAAATTTTATCTTTATTATTTAAATAAATATTTAATATTTAATAATTATAATTATCTTCTTAAAATTATAACTAATATTTATTTATTTAATAACATAATAAATCATTATCCTTACAGGCCGTGCACGAGTTAATGAGCTTGTTATATTATGTAAACCAAATCAACTTTTTTTGGATGGCGGGTCTATGTCCATTATTAATATACAATTAATATTAAACTGATTATCCTACTCTATGAGTTGCATGCCCGAATGCGCTAATGTATGTACGAGGACTGTGTTATGTCGTATACGTGCATGCATGAGACATTTTGTATGTGATTTATGTTTGTGAATTTCTATGAAAGGAATTAATATTTTTATAAATAAAAATTATATTTTTATAAGATTCCTCACATATATAATAAATTGACTCAAAATTATATTTAAAAAATTATATAAAAATATTAATATTTACTTATAAAAATAACAATTCCTTCTATGAAATCGTCTCCGATGTTTAGAGTAATAATGATTGCTCTTACAAATAACTTCATATACGTACTTTAAAAAGAGTTAAGTAATTTTATCTAACAAAGAACTTGGAAGCAACACAAGTAAATTTTAGAGAGAGTTTGTATAAAAAATTTAGCGAGAGAGTGTACATATAAAAATTTTAGAGAGAGAGAGTGTATAAATATTTTAGAGAGCGAATGTATAAAAATTTATAGAGAGAATGTTATAAAAATTTAAGAGAGTATTAGTTTTACAGAGAGAGTAAAAGTTTAAAGAGAGAAAGTGTTAAAAAAAAATGGGTATATAAAAATTTTAGAGAGAGAAATATATTTAAAAAATTAAAGAGAGAAATTAAATGGAAGACAAAAAAAAGTTAATATATTAAGTAATTTATATCATCAGGCCACAATGAGAGTAAGCTTGAAATTTAAAAAATAAGTAGACTTATACTGGAACCTATAATTATTTGAATAATTTTTCCTTTTTAATTTTAATACATTTTTACCCCTGTTCTTGAATTCTATATAGGTATGGTTTGCCCTTTGTGTCCCCAAACAACATACTAGTTTCGGTAGTGAATTGGACTGGTGCAGTCATTGAGTCCATTTATGTGCTCATTTTCCTCATACATGCCCCCAGAAACGGGAAGATGAGGATTCTTGGCCTCCTCGTCTTCATTTCCACTGTTTTCTGCACTGTTGTATTGGTTTCCCTTTTGGCCCTCCATAATCAGCAGAGGAAGGATTTCTGTGGCTTTGTTGCTTCAATCGTCTCTGTTATAATGTACGGTTCGCCTCTTTCGGTCGTGGTAAGAAATTCTTATTATCAGCCCAAATAATTTTTTTTTGTTACTCATTAAATTAATAATGTATAGGCACTGTGAAAAATTATAGGAAGAGATTTGTTTTTTCATTTATTTGATGTAAAAAAAAAAAAAAAATCATTTCTGGTGAAATAAGGTGATTTTGAAATGTGTATGAATTTCGAGTTTTTACAGGAACAACTCATGTACCTTCCTTTGGATCATTTAAAAGTGTTGTCCTTTGTCACACAAAAATCTGATGATTTCAGTTATATATCTATTATATAATGTTAGTTTTTTCAGAAATTGGATTATCATTAAGTAATCACATGTTGTGTTTAGTGATTTGAGTTTTGGAAATTATTTAATTGTAACAAACTTACCTAAATGCACATGTTGTGTTTGATTTAATTCCTCTTAAAGCGTTGTCCAATTCTCATCTCCTTTTAAGCACAACCATAAGACATCACATGAATCTTTAATTAGAAGGACCACAAAGATGGCAATCCTACTTAATTCCTCTACAAAATCAGAAAATCTTGTGTGTGTGTGGGTTGGGGGTGGGTTGGGGGGGACCAACATCTTTCTGAGTATATTGAATAACCGGGTTGCTTTTGCCTGCTGCATGAATTCATGTTCAGGAGAATGCCTGAAACGAATTCATGCACTAAAAGAAGTATATTCATGCTTTTGCCTGCTGCACGAATTCATGCACCAAAAGAAAGATTAGTATTAGCTGCATTAAAGTCATTAGAGGCAAATGCCTGAAAACTGCTGCATGAATTCGTGTTGAGGAGAGACACCAAAAGAAATATTAGTATTAGCTGCATTAAAGTCATTAAAGGCAAATGCCTGAAACCTCTGTATTAAAGTCATTAAAGGCATATGTGTAGCCTATACGTAAGTAAACACATGTGATAGAAGTCCATTCGACTATTTCATTTAAACTGTCATTAGAAGTCCTTTACATTGTAGATTAAATTCACTCGACTATCCTAATTTCCTTTAGTTCGGTAAAATATCACAAATTTCAATCAGTTTTGACAAAAGTATTATTATTGTAAGTTGGAAAGCCATGTGCCTTCCTCAATGACAGTTGTTCGCTTAGGTGGGGATGCTGCCTTTTGATTGATACTTCAATCTCATCAAAAATTCCTGCCATGTCAAATTGAATCATTAAACAGAGACAAGTTTTGAAGTAATTTAACTTAAATTTGATCCTAAGCCAAAAAAATTATAGAAATTTTATGTTCTTATGATAATTATTACCTTCACGCACTTGAGTTTTTTTTTATAGAGTATCTACATCTCAAATAGGAGGGCACGAAAAAAAAGAATAAACTTCAACACCAGAATAGTAGTAACAATAATAGTACTAGAGATTGTGTAATAGTAATCATGTTCTTTTACTACATTAGCTTTATGCCTCACTTTTTCTAGCAGACAAATAAGAAAGGTGACATGGCATTGTGTGGTAAATGAATCTTAAATGGTTCTCTGACCGTGTCTATTCCGAATATAAGATCATTGAAACTTTTAAGTTTGTGTAATAAAAGTTTAAGTGAATAGTAAAAAACTTTTGAATTTCTACATTTAATGTTTTGAAATCCTTTCTTATCGTCTTTTGTTACTACTTTGTCTCTATTGGGTTTGCTCCTGAGGGTAAATAAAGTTTGATCTAATAATTTTTTTTAGTTTTAAAATAGTGTACTATTATTTAATTAGCTATTTTGCCAAGAAGTTACAAAACAATGATAAACAAACAGTCATTTGGAATTTGATTATTTATAGGATCTCTCCAACCAGGCATAAAGGAGGGTTTAAAAAAATCTTATTTCTAAATTTTTTATTTGATGTATTTCTTGATTTGATTTTATAAAAAAATGTGTGAATATTTGTTTAACCTGATTCAAATATTTTCAATCATTGAATTGGGTCTAATTTATATAGATATAATTAAACTTAATCTATTACATTCGACTAATTGAACTTAATTTTGTTTACAAAATGTTACAAAATACGTTCAACTCAAGTTAAACTTTTTAATAATAAAACGCGCGACTTTCACGTGAAAAAATAGCTTTATATTTATTCAACATGTTCATGTGACTATGTTTATGGTGATTTATATTATACTTTTGTAAAATAAATAAATAATTATAGATTTTTATTATTTAAACTCACTTTATATATCATTTTCTTTGCGCGTGCGCATTGAATTTACTTTCAATTTTAGATTTTGAGGAAATTTATCTTAATTCGTTGGAATTGAAATTGAAATTATTGGACTTAGTTTCATCTTTAGGTGTTTACATGTGTTCTAGAAAAAGGGCATTAACTGAGCATAAAATCAAATTTGTCAATTTTGATAAACATAAAATTTTAACTGTGTGCATTTACTGCATTATAATTTGAGCTTGATTTGAATAATTTGTATGGTTTAACATATTTACTTAGTATTGTTAGATGAATATATCTTTACTAAAACTGAAATGATATATGGAGTATTTCAAATTCAGAAATTTGAAAATTTATTTACTCTTGGTGGAGCATTATTACTTTGGAGTGGTTTATATTTGTAACTTCAACTGGAAAAATAAAAATGTATACTACCAAATTTTTTCCCCTTGAATTCAGTTTAAGATGTAAATTTTTTGATGCGGTTTTTACTATCTTAAAAGTTTGAGTGAAGAGTTCCTTATGATTCAAAGTTTTTTATTTTTTCCCCTCCTTATTCTAACGGAGACAATTTTGTACTGCACATGTATATTCTTCTTGGTTGTCATGTGTTTGAAATTTTCAAGGTAAGTAGCCTCCCTCACGAGTATAAGTATTTTTTGCCTTTGAAATCTAATCATGTTTTTTGTTTTGTTATGATAAATGATGTGAGCCTTTTGATGGTGTTAATCGATTTGGAGCACAACCAAAAATGGCCTCTCATTCCCCAAATTCCTCTCTCATGTAACGATTCCCTAATTCTCTCTCTCTCTCCCTCTCTCTCTCAAACCTCAGTAGTTCATCAATTTGCTCACCTTAATTTTTTCTTTTTTCTTTATTGACAAATGTACACATGTTATTGCATTTTTTAACTCAATACTCTTACTCAACCAACTCAACCAAATTGTTGTAATCGTCGCGGCCTTCAATTCATTTATTGTTTTATTTCCATATTTCAGTAGTTGTTCTACTGTAATCAATCATTCAGTGGGTTATTAAGTATTCATGAGCCATTTCAGAATTGTGTTTCTTTTTGGGATAATCTAAACTCTAAAGGTCTTGGCATGCCATTTGTGTTTTAAACTGTATACGTTATAACAACTTATTTTTATGTTGTTATTGGTTTGTCTATTACTTTGAATGGAAATATTATCTACTAAAGTTTCGTATATATGGTGGCAGATACTATGCTTGCATGGATCCCCAGATGGAACTGGGCAGTACGTTCTTCTCTTATGATATTTGTCAATACCTAGAATGTCTTTTCCATGGGCTTTTACCATGAACTGTTTTGTTCTTTGCAGATATGTTGCAGTCATGAATTCAATTTTCTCAGCTCAACATTCAATGGTATTATAAAATGTGGCCATGTAGGCTTAAAGTTTTTTTTATTTCATAAGTTATTTACAATCTCTTTTAGGATTGGTTCGAGAAGCAATTCCATTTTTAAAAGTGTTTTACTATTGATAACATGACTGTTGTTTTGCTTGCTAAAAAATCGATAGAATTGTCTATCTTGGCTTTAAGAGTTATTTTTCAAATTTCATGAAAATTAGATAAATATATGACAAATAGTATAAAAATACTATAACTATACATAGAAAATTCAATTTTTTTTTTAAATAAATACTTTCAAACTTGTTCGTGCCTTGCACGGGCTATCAAACTTGTTCCTTTTAAGACCATAACATCACTAACAAAGAGGAACTCTAAAACTAAGATAGAACGCAAATGATGAAAGTTAAAATATAAATATTATTTTCTTTTTTTAAGAACATATTATATCACAGATATGGAAATGCAAAAGTATAGAAGGTTTTTCTCAAGGAGGGTCAAGAGTGCTTCACCTTTAAAGGGTTTAAAATTGCCTCTATAGGCAAAAGAAAAAGCTGCGACTGGTAATGCCCATCATTGATCTCATACGAAAGCAAAGAATATACATGCACAGAGATATCAAGGTACTGGTTTTCTATCTTTCATATAGATGTTTCTTTCTATGATGCATATGCTTTATTCAGGGGGCAAATATTCTTGTTGATAATAAGGGGGCAAGTAGTATGAACATGTTTGCTATAGTTTCTTTTCATTTTATATTTTTTTACAAGATATTTTCCTTAGTTTCATGTGCAATATCATTTGCTGTTGAAATTTCAACATGACCATGGTTTATATCTTGCTACAGGCTACAATGACAGGTGCCAAATCAATGAAGGGTACTCCATATTGGATGGCTCCTGAAGTTATTCTCCAGACTGGGCATAGCTTGTTAGTATTTTACTATTTTATACAACTCAATTCTTGTAGTTGACTAATTATAGTTTCTTTCCCAATGTGATACTTGCACATATATTGTTAGAACCTTTTTCTTGGGACATGCTTTGATTAAAGTAAACAGAGAAAACATTTTTAACTCTTATTTAACCCCATAATTCAGTGTAACAAAAACAGAAACAAACATTGTGCCAAACAAACATTGTCTGTTGAGATACTTATTTCCACTTTATGTTTTATACTATGTATAAGCAACTATGGGTGCCCTCTAGGATAATCAAATTGTCCACTGCAGATCCTTGCAATCCTTCCCAAATGAAAAAACTAAGACTAAAGTTCAAGGGTTAAGATACTTATTTCCACTTTATGTTTTATATTAGTTGCACCGTGCCTTCAGGCACGGGTTATCCCTAGTTTCAAACAAAGCAAAAGCAAAGAGATAGAAAAGAGGGGGAAATCAAAATTAATCCCAGCCGTTGTTTATTGAAGCCATTAGTAATTTAAGACCATTGGATTGATCCGCTCTGCTTTATATAATAGATATATATATATATATATATATATAGCCCATATTAAAATAAAGGTGTTTTAGTTCTTAATGACATCATAGCTATATTTTGTAAGTAATAACCAAACTAAATTCATTTTTGCCGAGACCTATGTCAGTGTGTTGATGTTATTTAAATATTGACCAATATCAACTTTCCAAAAATGAAAAGTCAACTTTGTTGATTTTTCATCCAAAAATTTAAATTTTTTGCCTTGTGTATACATTCGATTGTCATTAATTTTGACGTTCCGAACACAAAGATGAGATTCGATTTTATCTGATTTTAGTTTGAACTTAAATTAGGGTATTTAACCCTTCCAAATTAAAGGAACTTTTGACATTTCATTCCAAATTCTTACTTTGATCGATTCGACTAATTTCCATTGCTCAAGACTAATCTATGAAGTCTATTTTAGTAATCAGAATATCGATTCATCAATTTCATGCGATTAATTTTCCGCTTTACCAAAACTCTAGCTATTAGTCGATTTAAGATTTTCAATCAACTTTATTTTCAACAATTTTAACATTTTATATCAGTACTACGCCATACTCGCATAATACAGCGAGATTGATTCGGGATGTGATATTAGACTTACAAACTATCATTGAAGTTATTATCATAATTTTATCATTGTGTCATTACTATTAAATTTATACTCGTCATATTAAAAGATAACTCTCTAAAAACACTTTTGAACAATAGAAATTTGGGTTTAAAAGTACTTTTAGCACGCTAAAGCAAAAAAATTATATTTTTGACTCCAGTTTGTTTAACAAAAGTACAAAATACAAAATTATTCTTAAATTGTTAAAATAAAATAAAATCTCATACCATATACATACTTTAAATTTGTCAATAATACCTTTAAAAACACTTATAATTATGTAACCAAACACTATATTAATTATTTTATAAGAACACTTTTATCAGAAGTTTTATCTCTAAAAGTACTTTATCTTATGGCATAACCCACAAACAGACAGTTAGTTGATTTTGAATTTTATTCTAATAAAATTATATATATTAAATTATTGTTTTCATTATTTGTACGTGTAACTTGCATACCATTTAAGGACAGTATTAATCTACATAATTCATATGTTAAATGCTTCATTGATTACTCGTGTATGCGTGCGTGATTTACATGGTCAAGGGGCTAGGCACCATAAGCTGAAAATATGCATATTGTGCGAGTAGAGGGATGAAATTTCCTTTCTATACCCCTCCCATTGCTCAAGGGAGGAAGATATCACCTAAGCAATCGTTATAACTTCTAATCTCCCTTTTATATTCATAAGAAGTCCATACCATTAAAACAAAAGGAAGTGATAAATACAAGAGGGGAGAGAGATAAGCCCTTCAAACAACAAAACAATATACATTCACAATCTCATATATGGATAATCCACTAAGCAATATACTCTCTCGAATCTTTACTACTACCCAGTACATGACACCAACATAATAATATATAACCAACAACCACACCCAAAACCCAAGTTCACCCACATTTATTCAAGAAGTCTTTTAATGTAACAATACTTGACCTGTACAACCATGAAAAATCACCAATACTTTGACTATATACCTCCATCAACTCAACTTTCAAAATGACCTATTAGGGTTGGAAGACGACGAAGACTTGGCTTTCGCAAAATCGACCAGATCCTTAAAAAGTGCATCTTCAGCTTTCTCCTGCTTCTTTGGGGTTGATGAATTAAGAGAGAGACTATCTGTTCCCCCGACTAAGTTGTTATAGGAGGAACTCAATTCACTACTTGAATGAGAAGTGCCAACATGATGTTGCTCGAAGAACTGTTGTCTCTGGCTATGCTTGGAAGGCGGGGGTGGAAGAAAAACGGAAGATTCCCAAGGAGCAGGAGGCAACGTCTCAACAGATTTGGACGTTGGAGCTGGTTCATTGTACGAGGGCTGCCTCTCGGAGAACATGGAAGCAGTAGGGTTTATGAACTCATCGGAAGGAGGAGGGGATGATGATCGTGTTGCAGTTGAGGGCACCGTAGAGTTTGTGTTGTTTACATGAGCTGTTACTGAAACAGGTGTGGATCCAGAAGCTCCAGAAGGTCTCTCAGACGTATAGACATCACCACTTAGATAATCAACCATCCCGTATTCTGTGCTATTAGGCTTCCTAGATGCGGGTGGGGGAGGAAGGAGTGGGCTTACCTGCACAGGTTCTGTCTTACCATTTACGGGCTTTCGTCCTTGTCCCTGTAAAGTATCCCTTGAAGACCTGCAATGTTATACAATTAGATAAACAGGCCAACTATATAGTCCTCCCACCGTTCTAAATTATAAGATCATTATCAACGTTTAAAAGTCAATTTGAGATATTATTAAACTCAAAATTAACATG
The DNA here is from genome assembly GCA_947179155.2 of Hedera helix. Lineage (NCBI taxonomy): Eukaryota > Viridiplantae > Streptophyta > Magnoliopsida > Apiales > Araliaceae > Hedera > Hedera helix. Next base: position 21,123,233 of record OX359275.1, on the reverse strand, counting down.
ATTCATTAAATATTACAAAACAATACATCTTATAGTTAGTAATACTTTTTAGATAGTTTACAATATTAATCATTGCATTAACTAAAATTAAATGAATCTATGTCAATTTTGAGATTGAAAATATCTCGATTTGACTTCAAAAAGTCAATAATAATCTTATATTTTAGCACGGGTGGAGTATTACATTGCAAGCAAAGCCCTGTATAACGATAGGACCCCACATATTAAGAAAGGGAACTAAAAAATGATAAAATTGTCTATATTAAATGTTCATATAACTTAAAACTCTCATAATAGTACTTCATTAATTCTATTAAAAAAATTCTAAATTCTATTTCTATCTTTATTTTGGCAATATATTCCAATACAATTCAAAGTAATAATTCAAACACTCATACAGGCCATGCATATATTACTTCCTCTCTCCTCCCTTTCTCCTTTTCATTGTGATTACCAATACAATTCTAGTCTAATTAATTCAAACTCTCACACAGGCCATGCATATAATACCTATCTCTTCCCTTTAGTGCACTAGGCTAATAAATTTGGAGAGAGTAGATATAGTAGACATTAAATTGTAGTGTTAATATGGGAAAAGTTGTTGGGCAAAAGATTAGTTATCATGGGTAAGTAGACATTTAACTTAGCACTTTTGGGACGGATGTTGTACAATTTTTCTATCTCATTCCAATGAATTAATTACTTTCTCTAACTACCTATGTAACGTTCAATAAGTATTATTGTATTAATACTAAGTATATATTTTTTACAATTATATATACAACATATAAAAATTTTAAGATAATACACAAAAGTTTTAAGTAGACAGTATAAATAAAATTCTAAAACCTTTAAAATTAAAATATAAATTCTATAGTTAATAATTATTTAAATCATTAAAGTTCATTCATATGAAAAAGAAAATGCAAATATTTGAATTTCACAGCATAAAAAGTCTTTGCTGCACTTCATTTTGTATTTCCTTTATCATTTTGACTGTCCCGTTTGGCAAAGCTAGAAATATGATTAACAGTAATTAATACTACATACAAAGAATATGATTAATACCCATCGTTTACCACATTCCACAAGTCTGTAACTTAAATAGAAATCGCACGTTTCTTCATAAACTGAAAAAGACGCTCCATGCTCTCTCTCTCTCTCTCTCGCCCCCCCCCCCCCCCCCAGAGTGCACGGGTTCATGTGGGGACCCAAAAGACGGCTAGAAATTTATTAGCTCAGAATGGGGAATTGATATATGTCGTCAAAGGACTAAACTCGAAATTTTTATATATTCTTACTGCACAAACACGGATTGTGCTTGACAACAAAAAATAGAGTAAAAAGGTAAAAGAAACCATTATCACCTGAGCGCTAGCTGGGAAAAATCATCTTCAGTCTCCTCGTCCTCATGAGTCACATTTACTAGAGGTACAACTGAAGTTTGTGTTTGTCCTACTTTCGGAGCAGGGGTTCCTTTCGCAATGTCATCATGGCGGCGAAGAACGCGCTGCAATGTATCATTTAATGCCAATCCCTTCATCAGAAGCTCTTCATCTCTGAAAGCGAAGCAGCAAACTGTCAGAAGCTAGTTTTAAAATGAATAAAAACTTATACATAGGTACGTCAACCATTTACTTACGATGTGTTGTTTACAAGAATCAAGACACGCTGTTGGTAGGAAGTGCACTGGTCAACCAAGTCAACAATCACTTCTTCCTTAACACCCTGCTGCAAAAAAGTACAGGATTACAAAATGATTAGTCTAGTATGATGACTGATCAGACGGTGACATGCATCATATATTTTTATACCTCACGATTCTGTGGATCCAAAGCATTAAGCATTTCCATCAACACATCTGCTAGTCCATCAGCATTCTGAATCTCAGCCAAGCTGCATTGAATTTTTCTTTAAATAAATACAACTGTGGATCTAAACTCTAAAATAGTAAATAACAAAAAAGTACAGAAAACTCAATTAGAGGGAAAGGGGAAAAAAAACAAAATTAGGTAGTGCAGCTTGATTAATCTACTTTAGTAATAAAGTAGCAGGTGAATTTTCATATGTAGCTTAGACAACTAGATATTGGAAGTAAGTGGTTCTATGTACTTCATATAAGGTGAGCAGATCTGGGACCAATTTGAGCATATACTCCCTCTATCCTAACAAGTAATTATTTGATTTTTAGTTTCAACAAATTTAAGACTACAATTTTTGTTTGGCAAATATAAAAGTATAAAAGGAATTATGTTCATGTGCACCTATTGCCAAGCTTAACATGCGGAAAAAAGACAATGAGACCCTTATTTGTATGCCGAGAGTATTACTGATTCCTTTTGTCAGAAACATAAGAATACATTTCTACTTGAAAATACTCCCTCCGTTCCAAGAGTATAAGAGCAACTTTTTAAAAATGTAAAAATTAAGGAGGTAACTTAACCTCTTGTAAAATGAGGCACTCACTTGTATTTTATACTTTGAATAATAATCTTTACCATATTTTGAAACAAAACTAAAAATCATTGTGTTCTTATTATTTAGGAACAGAGGGAGCAATATACTGTGGAAGGTGTAGCATATATATTAAAATATTAAACAATACAAGAAAGGGAAAGATTGCGCTTGGTCATGAAAATGAGTAAAAAGCAATTTAACAAATTTGCTTTTATTAAAACTGACTTTTGAACTTTACAATAGATGGAACCCTACAGTTTGCTTCAGTCAATAGCATTTAGTACTAAGCTAACTGGCTTTAATGGGATACAAGACATTATATTTTTCTCTGCTTTTTATCACCCTGAGAAATATAAAGAGCGACATTTATAAAACAATCCGATCTAACTTAAGTCATAAAGCAGCTTATCCAGTAGAAATTAGACATTGCTCATATGATTGTCAATGTTGGTATAAGCATATACCAACATAGAAAAGAACTGAAATAAAAAATGAAAAGTAAACATAATTTAGGAGCCCCATGCATAAGTGAACACTACATCAAAGCATACCAGCTTAACACTGCAAGAAACAAATAGAGGACTTGTAATAGAATTGGATAAAAGATTCAAATAATACCTTAGTTCAGAAGTGTCAGACTGAAGAGATGCTTGAACAGCAGCTTCCTCATATGTTGAAGCAGGGAGAGCTATTGGTGGATACGCTAATGGCTGGGTTTGTGGCGGTGTAAACAATGGTACACTGTTCTCCTCACGCGGTGGGAACTCTACTCCGGCAGACTGCCAATATTGAATGATAACAAATTTAAGTCGAGGGAAGTGAAAAGAACTGAAAATCGAAACGGACAACTTTCAAATGAATTTGCGACCTAGATGGATTTGACTAACATACACAATAGTAATTAACAAGAATAACAAAATTATTATAATAATGGTTTTAAAATCCTGCAAATGAGCTTGCATAAAAGAGATTAAACAGAATATATATACATATTTATGAGTCAAAAGTTTATTCCATGTATATTCCAGTTAAATTTTGATAAAATATGCAACAAGTGAAAATTTGTCATCTCAAGAGCTTGGTTGAATTTGTGGACTATAATGTGGTACAACCGCAATTTAATTCATAGGAAAATAAATGGATACTGATATCTTTTCTTCCTACAGCTGTCTTCTTATTATAAATTTTTATGCCATCCAATAAAAGTAATTTCTCACTTTGTTTTTTACTCAAAATAGTACCCACAAATGAGTGGATGATCATATGACAAGTAAGCTCAAACTTTTAAACTGTGAGCTCAAAACCATGTAAACTAATATTAAGGAAAAGAAAAAAATCAAACACAAAAATTCAACATCTGCCTACACAACAAGAAACCAAAAAAAAAAAAATCACTAGGTTTAAGTTATGTGGGGTGCAGGGAAAGGTGCACTAGTTATAAAGTACAAAACTAATCTCTAACATTATTTGTAGAAAGCAGTTTCCTAAGAATTGAACCCAACAATGAAGGCGAAGTGTTGAAACACCTATGTGATGCATGTCATGCAATATGACTTCAGGAAACATAGAATTGTCCCACTTAAATTTGGATTTGAGGTAGGCTAAGTTTAAGGAAAGCTAGATGGGACGGAAATTTCTACACAGCAACCAATATGGTGACTAGTTGTTAAGTTGAAAAACTAGAAATTGCACTATTGTAGAAAGGTTCTTAGGCTTACTGAGGTAGAATTTAAGGCCGAATAGAAGCTATTTATAAGCTACGAACCTGTAACTTTTTTTCTTAATATAACTAAACTAAAATAGGAAGCAAAGATCGAAAAATTTATTAATCCCGCCTATAACTTCTATTAAAAGAAAGACCAAATAGAAAGGGTTAATCACGCATCCGATAACATTTCGAAAACTTAAAGTTACACTCATTTTGATGCAGAAATGCTTTTTCAGATACCCGGAGTATACAAAAAACAGTCATAGGACCCAATAGGCTCATCCCTGTACACCCGGTGTATAAAAAAAGCAGGACGACTCAATATGCACATCCCTGTACCAAACAAAAAGTCTCTGCAAAGCCATGTACATAGAAGGACATCCATCAAAGTTCCCCTACTAGACGAAACTCTCACAAAAAGTAAATGAATGACACCACAGAGTCCAGCTAGAACTTGTTCAGTCAATAAAACAAAAAGAATCAAAACAATGATCTAATACTTGGCAAAAAACAAAAACAATGATCTAATGTGATTCGTTGACTTCTCCAAATCCTCAAAATAACGTCTATTTACCTCTCAATAAAGTCCATCCACCATAAACAAAGGGGATCATACCCCATCACTCCCGACTCCCCCCATTACCCCAATACTTCTCCGAGTGTCCAAGGAAACTCTGCAACTGAACAATGCAATACCCACACCAGCCCAAAAAGAGAAAACACCATCTGCTAAACCTCCCTAAAAAACTCAAAATGTCTTGCAAATTATACAGGCAAAGTCAAAAATTACAAATTAATAGAAATGCTTGAACAATTACCTTTAGTTCATTGTAAGCAGCATAGTATTGTGGATACCGTCCCCTGGGTCCTCCAAGAGCTTCTTGCCATGTATCTATTAAAATTAATATCTTCTCCCGCACATTTAAATCTGGCTGCAAAATTAAAATTAAGGATGAGAAAAATGAGACATGAGTATCTAGAATGGAAAAGGAAACTAGGTATATCCTAAGTAAGAAGATAAATTTCACCTTCTTCTTTACAATTTTGACCATTTCATGTAAAACATCCCGCTCAACAATATGTTGAAAGACATTTTCTCCACAATTTTTGCTAAGAGTCTCTAGTACCTGAATCAGATATGCCATAATGAAACTTATTGTGAGGCTATAATAGGTTTCTTTGTTTAAATGCAAGTGAAGCCACGTATCAGTATTCAGTGCAGAGAAAACAACAAGAAAACCCTCCCCCCTGTTTATCGTTTTATTCTTAATTCATTTAATAACAGATAGGACAAGTTTTGGGCTTTTGGCTGGTCAAGCTTGACTCAATTAAAATTTTGTTGAGTTTGAGACATGCCAAAATAATTGGTGGTAAGCTCATCTCATTTGTTATTTGAATTTTACCTCCTTGAGGCCTCAAGATCGCATGCAAGTAGCTTGAGCTAATATATGCTCATTTTATATCAATAAAGTTAATAAAGGTGGTTCGCAGATAATTCAAATTAAAAAAAAATAATAAATCACATTAAATCTGCTAAAAAAGCAATGATAAATATTAATCCAGAACATAATTTCTCCTTTATAAAAGTACTGAATTTCGTAAGACAAAAAGTCCACAACATATTGATATTAGTCAAGCCTAAAGTGATATATAAATATATTTTTATTATTAATATATTTTTCCATACTAATGACTACTTTAGTCGAATTTAGCGAGCACTTGTCAAGTATCAACTCAAGTTCAAGTAGCTGCTTAAATAATCAGTAGAAATTTCTACTCAGCTTGGTTCATTTAAATTCTCAAGTCAAGTCTGGTAGTTATCAAATTGAGCTCGAAGTATCTTTTTGCATGTATTCGGCTTTAAATATATAACTTTAATGCAAGGAGTCCCAAATGTGTTCCCAAAATTTGGTTTCAAATATGTCATAATTAAATTAATTGCTTAATAATCATAATTAATCCTAGGTGCTAAATAGCAAATATGTACATATATTTATGTTCGTATACATATTAGTTGTCTCTATCATTATATAATCAAACTCCTACACAAGAAATCAAATGAATGATACAAAGGATCAACCTAATTTCCAATTCAAACGATCATATCTAAGGCCTATGCCATAACTCATAAGCACATGAGAGAGAGAGAGAGATCAACCGAATGGAAGAGTTGAACTTGAATAGAACCTGAGGCGATGAGGCAGAAATAGTTTAGCTATTTTCTTTTTAAATAATTAACTTATTTTTTAAAATAAACCACCAGTGTGTTTTCAAACTAGGAATAATGGGACAAAAACATCTTCTCACTTGGTTACTTTGAGACAGAATTTTGGGCCAACAAATCCCCACTTTAAATCCCTCGTCTTTAAATCCCTCGTAGTATTTGAAAAGTATCTCATTTATTAACCCAAAAAAGGGATTACTTTGTATTTGGGAATGTCCTACTAATTTACAATCCCCAGTTAAAATCCATTCTCCAAACAACTCAAAAACAAAATAAAGAAGAATTTAACATTTTAGGCTGATACAATTTTACATAAAGATTTTACGAATAAGTTTCACTAATCTAATATCTCTGTTTGAAGCACATTAAATTGTAGTTTTGCAGTGCAATTAAATAAATGACGTCCTTTTGCCAGCATTCATCAAATTTAAAAACAATGTTTACTACAATATTCTGGTTCGCTATAACACTCATGACTTTGAACATGTAAAATGACAAAGTACAAATAAAGGATGCGGAATTACTGACAAAAAGAGCAAGGAGCTGTATTTTTGGATTTTTAGTTCCCAGACGCTTCTTGAGTATCTTCAAGGCATCCTTTGCTTGCCTGCAAATTCAATCAAATCCAAAGGCAGATAATTTAACTATGAAGGCAAAAAAAAAGGAAAAATTGCTATGTGAAATATTTTATGATTTAGGATTTAATAAGCATAAAACTAATTCAAACAAAGATCAAATCGAGTAATGCACTAAAAATAAAAGCATGGAGTTACCATAACCACAAAACTTAAATTTCAATATTTCAAAAACAAATTGGTCAATAATGGTATATTATTTCAATCCTAGCCAATATAGTCTGGACATTATTCCTTTTCCTGTAATGGCATGAGAGCAAGATGAAACAACCCCAACATGTTAACCATAAAACTTGGTCAATGAGGCAACATATATTTCAAATATGCAAGTTTTAAGTCTTCTAATATTTAAGCATATCCAACAATCAAGTATTACTAATTATGTCATTAAATTCAGAAAAACAATCACAATTCGCACAAATAAATACATTGTCAAAGCATTCAAGAACTTCCCAGATTGTGAAACCAAGAGTACCAATTAAAGACAAGTAAAAACTCATCATATGTACACAAGTTAAATAAATCATACCCTGGATCCGTGTTGATAATATCACATAGCTCGATATTTAGTGCCCAATCAGGACCAATCAGCATATCACTAGTTGCCCTATCCGCACATGCTGCCGCAGTATTAGCCATTTCTATCTATGGTGTTTCCCGACCTTCAATATTCCTAAAACAAGAATTCCACCAACAAAATCATCAAAAAATATCAACGCATAGCTTTAGTTAAAAATACATATAAAAATGTTTGCTCACAATTCCTTAAGGGAAAGGGGAAAAACAATTTGGGATACAAAAAAATGCAAGTAGAAGTATCAATAAACAACACAGACTAATCTTGGTATATGAATACCAAACACCAACTACAACAATAGGAGCATCAAGAATCAAAATTTTCAATAATCAAATTTTACTATGAGCAAAATATAATCAAATCAAACATATAGTCACCAAAATCCCAGTTGAGCAAAAACAAATAACAATTCATCAAATTAAGCTAAACCCAACAAAATTAAGCTACAAAAAACTAATTTAATCAGCTCCAAAGTCAAACCCAAAAATTTCAATGATCTTTCTCTACAATTCACCACCAGTCAATTAAACAAAAAACCCAGTAGACATAAAAATTCAACAAAATTACAGAATCAACAGGAATAAAATTAAACCACAATAAACCAGGATCTTCAAAAGCTTACCTGCTGATACACCAAAGCCCCGGTCAAGAGAGATAAAATTTAGAGAGAGAAAGTCTAGAGAGAGAAAATGTAGTAGTTTTTCTTGATGTTTTGCCCGTTTTCGCCGTTTGAGAATTTTGATTTATAAATTGGTACTTCAATTTTTTTTTCTGGAAGGCTGTATTACGGGCTGTTATATTAGATGTTATCAACGGACCAATCAGATTTAAGTTACGGCGTGATTAGTTTTATTGCAATTGACTTTTCTTCATAGGTGGCGAACTGGTATTTTTATGCGCGTCTTGGACTGCCAACCGACCGGACCCCACTTTATCGAGTGTCAACCACGGGTGGTTGTAGTCGAACTTAGACCGTTTTTAATTTCTTTTTCTTTTCTTCACTTTTCTAGAATGCTAATAATATGCCAAAAAAATAAGTTTACAAAAGTTGATGACAAAATACATCTTAATTATTAAAAAATAAAATTTAATATAAAAATTTGTATCAGATCTCATTTTTTAATAATTAAGATAAACATAATATTTAATTTTTATATATATAATATTGTCCTATGCCAAAATACTATTTATATTATCAGAATATAACAGATATAAATATATCATTAAATATATATTGACATTAACATAATTATTATTATTCTAGTATTATCAGAAACCATATTTCTTATCTCGAATTTTCTCTTATCTCTTGAATTGATGTTAGGTAATTTTATTTATTTTTAAAATTAATTATAAGTAAATAAATTACACTTAATAAAAATGTATGGAAAATGACAAGAAATGAGATAGAAAATAAAATTAATGTTTAGACTTAATGTATTAGGCTTTATCCATGTTTTTCTTAGAAAAATTAAGGAGGAAGGTTTGAATAAGGCCCAATTAAATTTATTTTTAAATACATCGAATAGAATTTAGAAGTAATTAAAAACATACTTTAGAATAACATGGAGAAGGATCCATAGTATCTCTTTATTTATACTCTTTTTTAAAAAAATTATTGAGTTAGGATTGTTTGTTTGTTGATAATCTAATTCAAAAGAGTTTGTGTTGTATGCTTGCTTTTAACTTCAATTATTGAAATTCAATCTCGTTTGCAATCTATCTAGATTTTTCAATTATGTTATAAAATTCGTATAAATTCATTATTTGTCATAAACGTTATATTTCCATAAAGTTTTAACCTAGTAATTAAGATTGAGATATTGTGATATTTAATAAAAGTTTAATTCTTGCCTAAATAAGTTTATTTAGTCTTTTATATTAAATGAATTTGTCGTTGTATTCTTGTTTTTAACTTCAATTATTGAAATTCAATCTCGTTTGCAATCTATCTAGATTTTTCAATTATGTTATGAAATTCGTATAAATTCATTATTTGTCATAAACGCTATATTTTGATAAAATTTTAGTCTAGTGATTAAGATTAAGATATTATGACATTTAATAAAAGTTCAATTCTCACTTAAGAGAGTTTATTTATTCTTTTATATAAAATGTGTTTCATTTTTTAAGTGAATTTTGTTTGTGAGCTTATTTTTTTCTCTTTTAATGAGATTTGATTGTTTTTTAATATGATAATAGTGAATGATATATTTGATTATAAAATTATATTCTACTTTTCAAAAAGAAAGATTTCGATAAATAAATTAATTAAATGCTATATTCTTATTTAGCTTGAAAACTCTTGAAATTCTCTATAACTTTCCTCTAATGCTTTTTTTCTTTAAAAAAATTCTCACTCGCTAAATATTATTCTCTCCGTTTTAAAATTAGAAATACAGTTGTAAAACGACGAGTCTTAAAAATAATTTTATATTCTCAAATATAGTCTTAATATTAATTATGAATTTGATTGTGATGATGAATATTAAAAATAATAGTAAAAAACTAATAACAAATTAAAAATATCATATTATTTTATAATTTTAAAATTAAAATATATCTCTAATTTTAAAATAAATTAAAATATATATATTTTTAATTTTAAAACATAAGAAATATTTAGTTATTACCGAGGGTGAACTTAACCCCAGCGACACGCCCACACTTAGTGTTGTACAATCAACAGCATATTCGATTATCAAAGCATGCCTACGATGGTATGATATTTAACCGCATGGGATGGCGGCTTAATTATAAATTACGATCTTGAAATATATCTCTATTTTATATATTACTATTTTTCTATAGATGTTATTTTTATCTTCGTTTTGAAAATACTACGTACATAGTTTACTATACCTCTTGGTAAAAGCGATACGATTCTTTTTAAGGTAAAATAAAACTCCGTTATCATTAGAAAATATTTTTAAAGCTCAAAATATAATTTTTGGAAATTATTTATTAAAATATAATTTCATATATTATAAATTATAACATAGTTGTAAAATATTATGTGATATTTTTTTATTAATTTTCATTTTTATTATATCAAAACTAATTTTACGATGATAAATTATTTTTTCAAAATTTTTATTGGTTATTTTTATACTAAAATTCATTGTATACTTGTTTAGATAATTTATGTATATATTATACTTATATATCGTTCATTAAATACATAGGTTGTGTTTGTTTACAAAATATATACTTGGAATAAGACTATTTGTATTAATTTATAATTATTTCTGACTTTTTTATCCCATGATGAAGGATTATTAATCCCTTCATGTTGAAATATTAGTCCCATAAAGTCATTTAATAGCTTAAAATGAGAGGGACTATTAATCCCAAATTCATCATGGAATTATATAATCTCTCATAAATAGCCTTAAGAATGATAAAAAATAGTTCAAGGATTATTTAAAGGACTATTAATCTCTCATCATAGGATAAAAAAGTCAGAAATAACTTTAAATTAATACAAATAGTCCAATCCCAAATATGCATTTTGTAAACAAACATAGCCCTAATGCTTTAAAAATAAAATGTATTGAATGCCCACGCCCATCAATGATATAAAAGTGACTAAGACCATTTGAATTAAAGTTTAAATCTTCCTTGAACAATTTCCTTGGACAAAAAATGGCAGCCCAGAATTTGGGCAGATGGCCTGTTTATTGGGTATGGACCAATTTTCAAGCCCACCTGAAAAATAGACCAAATGTGTTAAAAATTGGGTCGGTGAAAAATTAGTATGGTTCTTTTTCGGGCACCATTTTGATCCACCTATTAAAATGGGTAATTTATAAAAGACTAGCCATTTTTCTCTTGACCCATATATAACGTCATCTAGACAAATGAGTATGTTGGCGGGTCTTGTTATGCCAACCCAATGGATTTAACCCGTTTTTCTTTTATGCCCACACCCCTCCAACCTCTATAAATAGAAAGCCAAAATTATTTTCCAAATACAAGCCAGGAATACAAAATCATGCCTACAGTTTACTCTAATCATCTAGCACTTTCTCTCTCTACAAGGATCAACACTCGAAGCTTATTTGGTTTTATATACTTTTTACTTGATTTTATCTTTTTAAGTATATCTTATATTGTGTTATTTCTTTTTGAGCTATTAAATTTGATACATCTTTTGTTGAAAGTATATATGCATCTCTTCTAATATTCTCAAAGTTATTATCCATACCACTCGAAAATATCTAATTACTTAGTTAATGTTAACTTATTATTCTACAGTAATTTTATTCATAAAAGAATCATTTAATTACTTAGTTATGCGATAAATTTTAACTTCAAAAACATGTTTAGAATTTTATTTTGCTCAACTTTAGACTCTAAATAACCAAGTATTAAAAATATGGGATTTTTTTTTATGATTACATAGTAATTAGTATTAAAAAATATATATTATATATTATAAATATATTAATTATTAAACTTTAATTACCAATTTTATTGCATATATGAGACATTTAGTTAACTAATGTTAAAAATAATTATGATTTATATATTAGTGTCTAAAATTTAGTTTATTTTTAAAACTATAAGTCATGATGGTTTTCTTATTGTTGTACAACAATTTTATTCCTAAATAACTATATAGGAAAAATATTATAGAAAAATAATAATTAATATTAAAAAGCACAATATATATTACAAATTATATTAATGATTAAAATATAGTTATCAATTTTATTTCAGATATTAGATCTTTAGTTAATTAATGTTAAACCAAGTTTAGACTTTTAGGTTCTACTCTTTTCTTAATTAAAAAAAAACTATATATAGATTGAAAAGATTGAAAATAAAAACTAAAAATAAAATTTAAAAGCTATATAAAAATTGAATATTAGATTAAAAATAACTTAAAATAATACATTAACAATACTCAATTGTGAGTCCTTGATAATTGTTTGTTTGAGTAACGTTTGTAGTCATTTTAATTGTAATAGTGGTTGATTATAAATTAGAGTTGTTTAGCATTTTATAGAGTACTCCTAGTTGATTATAAATTAGAGTTGTTTAGCATTTTATAGAGTCCCATATCCAAAAAGGACTAATTTGGAATCAAGAATCACGAAGAATATTTTTATAGGATATTATTAAAACTCTAAGGCATTAGTTATCCGCTCCTAGATTGGGCGGAACGGTCAGAGAAAAATAATCATTCATTTTTAAAACTGATATTCTTAAGATCGAAGTGTTTATTTATAAAATAAAATAAAAATATGATTGGGATTGAATTATTTATTTTAATTTAATATTATTTTAAATTATTTTATTCTATGATAGGGATTAATAATCTTTTAAATAGGCTTATGAACTATTATTTTTTTTTTTTCAAGGCTATTTATGAAGAACTATATAATTCTATGTTGAATGTAAGATTAATAATTCTTTCATTTTAAGTTATCAAATAATTTTATGGGACTAATAATTCCACATGAAGGGATAGTCTCTCGTTAAATAATTAAATAATTTGAAATATTGTTAAATTAAGATAAATTGTTAAATATCAAATATATTTTTTATAAACAAATATGACCAAAAACATATATTAATGAATTTAGAGTTCAATGTTATTGTAAAATTAAATAATGTAGAAATTATTGAATATAAATTCTACAATGATTTTAAATTAGCGCCTACACAAATCGAGGAACTATTGGATTTTTTCTATAAAATTCTATTTATTTATTTATTTAATAATTATTTAAGTTGTACATTTATTTATTAATAAAAGTACATCATTCGTCATTCATTAAATTGTTATTTTTTTTTTTTTATATAAATCTCCAAATTTATATATATTATGATTTATGTGTATAAATAAGTATTCTACATAGAAGATATAAATCATATAGAATATATATAAATAAAGATATAATAGGAACTATTGGATTTTTTTCTATATAAATTCTATTTATTTAATGATTATTTAAGTTGTACATTTATTTATTAATAAAAGTACACCATTCGTCATTCATTAAATAGTCATTTATTTTGTTTATATAAATCTCCAAATTTATATATATTATAATTTATGTGTATAAATAAGTATTATACATAAAACATATAAATCATATGAAATATATATAAATAAAGAATAGGAAACCCTTATGATCCATATCCTAACCTAATATGAATCAGTTTCATTAAAAAGATAACGATCAATAAGAATATAAATATATCATTGATCAGATACGTAAAGAGAAGGTTATTATTTCAAATCAAAGGAAATACCAAATAGCATATACTATCTCTCTCTATTCTCCTAGAAAAAATATATAAAAGTATTTTTTCATAAGGGTGCTTTGAAGATCACGCTCCAGATTCAGCATAAGATCATAAGAAGAAAGATCTTGAAGATAATCGAAGATTCAAATGTGCTAATCCAACCAAGCACTAGGGAACAATTTATACTATATATATATAATTGTTGTTTTGTATAAAATCATAAAGATAATCTTGTTTTATTAAATTTTTAAAACTACTTTTCAGAGAATTTTTTCAACAGGAACATCAATCTAATCCTAGTCCTTTTATTAATAATAGAAATGAAGTTAATGATTCTCCTAATGAATTTAGTAAAAGTAGTATGTCCTCAAGTTAATCACATTTCATGCGATAGATATTTGCCTATTTTTAACTTAGAATTTGACACGCAAGTATACGTGATCGAATAACAACACAGTGACAAGTAAGGTATCATTCTCACATAGAATTAATTATTCACCGATTACTAATTATAAATCAAATTAATTTAATTTAAACAATCGAATAAAACTATCAAGTAAAATATAATTAAACTAACAACTAAATTTATCTAATTACAAGAATTAATATCAGATTTTAAAGACTTAAGATTATAATTTTCACAAATACTTCATTTAATCTCTTCACTATTTTTTTTAATTAATTAATTATATTAAACTGTTAACCGAAAAATTCTTTATAATATTTATATACATATCTCGATGATCATCTGAATAATTCCCTTTAAATCCTACACAATGGCAACAGAATTAAAGAGAGCACCCTAATTAACTAACTCACTATATCTCAATGTGAATTACAATTAAAAATAATTTAAGACACATATTCTCTTAAGGTTACATATGAAATATAGGTATATCTCTATCTTATACACGAATAATGAATTCCATCAACGCATAACACACAAACACATGTTATCATATTCAGATCTAAATTTATAATTAATCTCTCAATTTTATATAAATTATCCCAATAATTAACTATAATTAATTAATTAATACATGAAAGCACTTAAATATTTAGCACAAAAATATTTAAACCCATATCTATATACCATTCAACTTTATATAGACTATCACTATAATTACTGCAATTAATTAATACTCAAAAGTGCAAAATATGATAAACAATTCATATATAACCAAACATAATTAAAAATGAAGCGAATTAATATAAACTACATATTGGGTTTCATTGAATCTTAAATAAATATTTAGCTCATAACTAAAGAAGAAAACACATTCATAATATTAGATATCATCATCCCAAGAATTATAATAATTAAAAGAAAATAGTTAGACAGAAAAAATCTTATTCTTGAAGCGCGATCTCCAATTCTTCCTTCAATCTCCAATTTTTACGTGAATCCTCCTTTAGAACTAATAGAAACCTTGAGTCTCTATTCTAATATACTCTTAACTATGTTAATTCTCCCTAAAGTATATGTTCTGACATGTATTTATAGGTTACAAGTCCAATCCTTAGTATATATGGAAATACAAATCTAATTGAACATCAAAAAGAGTGCAAAAACGCGTCAAAACTCAATTCCCACTTTAGATTTGACGTCCCTACGCTGCCCCACCACTTTTTTGAAGGCTTAGGGCACTGCAACGCCCTCCTGAAGTTTAGTCTCTGCCATATTTGCGCTGCAGCGCCGGTTTATAGGTCATTTTGGTCACTGTCGCGTCGATACTTTTTTAGCTTCAACATCTTGTTGAAAAAATAGTCGTAATGCTTACATCTGAACTCCTATTTAGACATTTCAAGATGTTTCAAAAAATTGAGAAGTAGATCTACAACTTTCATGTTTTAGTATTTGACAAATTCTAGTTGCATCAAGGTCAAAATCTGGAATGAAGTGACTGTTATGCAAAAAACAAGCTAAAAATCCAACCATTGCAACTCCACACTTTAATCCACTTAGCCTTTATTCCATTTCCTACAAAGCAAAGTTAAAACACTGAAAACTAATATAAAATACTTAAGAACTTGCAAATTATTAGATAATCAATACATAGGTATAAAATAGACTCATCAATAGAGTATTTACGTTGTAATCTTATTAATTTATTAATAAAAGAATTAATTTATTTAAAAACGTTTATTTATCCATGTTTAATTGTTATAATTAATTATTGTGATAAACTCATAGTTTGGAACAATACTTTTAGAATCATGATGAGATCATGCTAATGAGATTTAATATTTTAATAACTCAAAACTATAACGTTTCTAATCATAAGATCAATAATATGAGCTAGTGAATCCGGATAGATTAGTACATATTACGTTTACTCTTTTGAAGGGAATAATTGATCTCGTAATCATTTATGTAGAGACATTAAAGCAAATATGTAGGTGCTTATTAAAGAATAAAATCACTGAATGAGACTCGTTTAAATGAACACCTAATAGAGTTTTATATACCTGTCAATAGGAGTTCATATAATGATAGTAGTACAAGTGATCATTGGACATAAGATCATCATAATACCTCTTGTATTTCGAGTCATACTTTGTCATATTTTTTAAAGACTCTTTGGGTACATAAAGGGTATGTTTGAGTGTAACAAAGTGTGTATGGAGGTATGTTAATTATTAACAAATAATTCACCACTTTCAATTAAAGGGAGAGAATGTCTTATGCGATTTGATTAGTAATAATTCAAAAATATCAAAGTGTTGGGATATTTCACATGAATCCCATATCGGATAAAATTCAAGAGTGTAGATGAGTTAATAAGTATAATAGAGTCTTAACTTAATAGGTTAATCTTTTGCGTAAGGAGGTGTTCCAACATCCTTGTTGGGCTAATTTACACAAGTGTCTGTTGCATTGGTAATGAATTGATGTAGGATGGATCGTATAATTTCACTACAAGTGGTATTAGAGCCCATGGTTCGATGGACCTAAGTATCAAGTTGGTACTCCGTAATGGAGCATTTATAACATTCGTAGGTCGCGTGTTACTCCCTCACTTTAAGTGGTATCAGAGCCCATGATTCGATGGGCTCAAGTATCAACTTGATACTCCATGGTGGAGCATTCATAGGTTGCATGTTACTTCCTCTGTGTGGTGGAGCAAATAGAGTTAAGTCGAGTGAAGTATAAGGGGATCGATCACTCACGCGTTTGTCATTATGCAGTGAAATATGATTTGAGTCTAATAGAGAGAGCCCAAGATCACTTTAGGAAGCTGCTCAGGGTGAAGGGTATTCAAGGTAAAGGGTTCACAAGGAGAAATGTTGCACTTCCACGTTTGTTTCTGGTGCAGTAGAGTAGCATTAAAGTCAAGCAAGGCTCTTGAAGGGACTCAAAAGAATGTGTGTTCAATGGTGACTGCTCTAGTATGATACTTGTGATGAATATTCAAGTGAAAGGTAGAGATTGTTAAGATATTTTATATGAATTCCATATCAAATAAAATTAAAGAGTGTAAATGGGTTAATAAGTATGTTGATGGGTATTCAAGTGAAAGGTGGAGATTATTGGACTATTTCACATAAATCTCATATCGGATAAAATTCAAGAATGTATATAGGTTAATAAATATGGTGGAGTCTCAACCTAATACGTTAACCTTTTGGGTAAGGAGATGATCCAACATACTTGTTGGGTAGTATGTTGGGTCAGTCTATATATGTGTCCGATGCATTGATAATGAATTGATGTGGGATAAATCGTACAATTTTGCTATACAAAGATTAATTCCCTTGATCCTAAGAGAATCAAGAGAAAAATGTGAAATTAATATATCGATTAAGTCCAAAGTTTTGATTAACATGTAGGCGATAAATAGAGATTCGAATGATGCATATTGTTTTCGGCCAGAGAGATTTCTTAATTAATTCTTCTATAACTTTTATAGGCTCTAATTTTGAATATATTCCGCTTGGAGCTGGTAGGAGGATGTGCCCAGGGATGTCGTACGGTTTAGCAGTCGTGAAGCTGATTCTTGTGTGTCTACTCTATCATTTTGATTGAAAACTTCTTGATGGAATTAAACCTGAAGAGGTTGATATGATTGAGGTTTTGGGGATTTATACTAGGAAGATGAATGACTTGCTCATAATTCCCACCCCTTATGTTCCTTAAGTTACATTTGGATCACACTAACTAGAAAATAAAGAAATGACTTATTCTCATAGGAAAAGAAAAGAAAAAGAAGTTGAAGATGACATTTTTTTCAGTCCAAACATAACATAACTTCTGTGAGACATTGAAGATGACTCTACTGAAGAGTGGAGAAAAATTATCAGCTTTCTTTCGGGTCAAGTTTGGTAATTAATTACTTCTTTCTATGTGTGTGAAATAATTTTCAAGTGTGTTTGTGATTTGGATTTAATATTTTATGTCTTGTTCCAAAAATAAGTTTCTTTTGTAATAAAGACAAATAGAGTCACAAGGCTTTTAATAGCCTTTGGTTATGTTTTACTGGTACTTCTATTTTCCTTGTAGTAGTAAGTATAGGATCATTGTGGACAAGTACATAACCAAGCTTCATCTCCCTCTAATCATGGTTGAATGGTTGATCATTGTGATTTAAAATCCAACCTAGAAATACATATTGTCTATGCAATTAATAAGTCGATTATATATATATATATTTATTAAATATTTTTAGGCTTAATTATTTGTAAGTTTTTAAGTATTTTTAGTATTTTATGTATTATTATTTTTGTAGAAAAAATTAAGTGAGGGGCAAAATCATAATTACATGAATAGCAGCAAGGTGCGCGAGGCGCCCATGGGTCGGTAGTGGGCATATTGGAACGGTGTCATTTAGGTGAAGAAAAGGCAAGCATGAATCGTCCGCGTAATGCGTGGTCGTGCACTGTAACTTATTTATTTTGTTTGCACGCCTGGGTCTCACCACCTTATGATTGTTCCAGCAGATTTCTTAACTTTGGTTTGTTTGTGGATCCCAACGAAGTTAATTAAGGAGATCATATATTAAAGACTCTTAGCAGGTTTTGGAAAAGGAAAATAAGAATTGTGGTATAGTAATTTATTTAAATTAGGACAATGTGTATTATATTTTTATTAGGATTTTAATTTTTTTTATAGTTAGAAAAAATTAGTACTCTTATAAATAATATATTTTAGGGTAGAATAATATAATTTTTTTTTTTGGGCGACGACTAGATTTTAATTTGGAGCTCTAGTGTAAAATAATTTAAGGATTGAAGGAGTGTTTGGAATGAAAAGATGACTTCACAAAAGTTTTTTCTTCCCTTTCTATAATTTATTTTGTCTTTTGTTTTACTTTGGATTGTTAACAATTTTTAGAAAAGTTTGATATATTAAACTTTAATCTATGATTTTAATAAAACTCAATATTTATTGTGAATTGATTATCTCTTTTCTTTGATTATTGTTGGTATTTGTGAATGGATTATTACATTTTTGCACTTAAAGATTTAATTGCTTAGCCAATAATTAATTAATGGAAGAGTTAGGAGATTTGAATGAATTGTCGGGTGAAAATTATGATCTTATATTTTATCCTTTTATTATTTTATTTGTAGTTAGTTTAAAATACAATATGATTGTCGACGCCGGGATTTTCGTCGTCTCGTTTTTTATTTATTAAAAATGTCCCTTTCCAATTTTAGCCTTTTGAATTAAATGTGATTTTGAAAAGGGTCGGCTTAGTGTCGACGGGTTTTGAAAGATCGATTTTTTATGAGCCAATTGACCAGAGTCGCCAGTTGGTATATTTGAAATGGATGTACCAACTCATCCGAATTTGTTTTCGTAATCGCTGGCTCATATGTGACTCCGATTAATTGGTCCGCAAACCGAGATTCATAGAGTTCGGGGGCTTGCTTAAGCGAGGGGAAGGTGTTAGGCACCCCCCGACTTCCGTGAAACACGGTTACCGCAATCTTGATATTTTCCTATCCTTTTTAAATCCTAAAATGTGTGGTTTGCGTGTGTGTGCGTGCGTGCCTAGATGAATGTTTGTGGTGCGTTTTGCATAAAAGTTCGCTTTTATTTTTATATGGCAAAAGTGTTATCTGGAAAGTGTTTTGGACGTTCTTTGACCCAAATGACGAAGCTTCGCTTTTTATAAGAAAGATTGATTTTAATTTCGAAAGCGTTGAGGGTTTTTTATTTAGATGTCATTTTAGAAAACAATAGTTTTAAACTTTTGTCAAATAGGAATCGAGACTATACATTGCCTTCTAACAGTTAATATAAATAAAATGAAGGCAACTTCTAGAACTCTTTAACCCTATGCACAAAGTTTATGAAAACATTTATTTATTTCTTGAAACACATTTTTATGACATATCAAAACCAAATATAGCCCTTTCGTCAAATAAAGATCTAAGTTCGCCAAAATTCTTTACCTTTTAAACCTCGTGTGTCTAATATCCTAATTTGATTATTTTTAGAAAATCTTTATCATTTGCCTTATTTTGGGAAATCGTTTTTTGTGTCGTGAATCAAAATAAGCATTCAAAACGTGTCGGGGCTATCCATGGGCATGTGAGCCATCCAGACAACCCCAAACACCCACAATCACATACTTTATTATTATTACGGGGCCTTAACCCGATCCCGACTCGGTATCGCTTTAAGGCCCAATATTACATTTACACAACCACAAATCCTATCTGATGATTACATATACCAAAAAATGTCCATCATCGGGATTTGACCACGAGGATCTCCTCCCTAGGCTCACATTCACCCAAATCGTGGCACAACCAACACTAAACCAAATCTAACGAGATTTAACATTGCTATCATACTACATAGCTCAAATATCACAACTCTAACACTACAAACTACTCATTACCACAACGAACGATTATATCACCGTACGGATGTCCTCGGGGCGTTAGGAGGAGTTATGTTCCAATGGAACCCTCGCTAACGACCCCTAATCCACGGATCCTTTATCAATATATATAACAATAAACTACATCAAATAAACCAATTCGACATTATGCTAACAATACAACAAATAAAAACTCAAGAACACACTCCTTTCACCTTGCAAAATGCCGATTTAAAGCTTTTATATTCCACAAATCGAACAATACCACAAGAAAACTAGACTACTTAGCACAATACAATGGATCTAAGCTTGAAAATGGCCAAGATCCGAGTTCTCTCTCTCCTCCCGCGCGCTCTTTCTCTCTCTCTTTTCTTTCTTTTTTTTCTTCTCTCCCAGCTCTCGGGTGGAAATGGCGATCTATAGCCATTTCCAGGCAGCCGCAGATGCATCTGCGGCTGGCCGCAGATCCATCTGCGGCTGGGCGGCTGGCCGCCTGCGCCGTTTCCTCGGCTGCCGTGTGCCGTCTCCTCGAGCCGTGCGAACCTCGAAACTCGTTTTGGCCGCAGATGCATCCGCGGCTGTCTGGCTGGCTTTTCTCGGTTTTCGTGCCACGCGGTCCTAATTCGCCAATTTCTGCGGTATTATTTTGGGAGGCTGTATTTTTGCAGTCCGGAACTCCCTGGGAAACGTGCCATATTGTTCTGGGAGGCTAGTTCGGAGGGTTGCGACTTGATGTAGCTTTTGACAATTGTGCCTGTCTTTCAGGGGGCGCTGCCCCCTACCCCCCCGCCAGCTCACCGGCGAGCTGGGCAGCCGCTCGCTCACCGGGGAGCGAGACCCTCGAACATTGTAAGCGGAGTGGCCATTAGTCGTCTTTTGTGGTCGGCTCAGGCTTTTCTGGGTCAACTGTTCGCCTTGCCTCAAGTGACCGGATGCTCGTTGTCCGTGGTGGCGGCTTTGACCGTAAATCGCTGGGGTGGCATGGTGTTGGGGTCCACCTTCTTTTTCGCGTGTCGGGTCAAATGACGATTTTACCCTCCTGCCAGGGTTAGTCCAAAAGTGCAAAATTTGGGTGTCTACAATGATCAAATAAAATTATCTTGATATGAAATTGATATTTGAAAAATATTAGATATAATTCTATGTGGGTTCGAAACTCTATTTATCACTGTATTACTTGTTGATCATGTTGATCATGTATACTTGTATGTAACTTTTAATTATTAAATTAGATAACAACGATCTAAAATACATATCTTATAATACGATACAATATCTAATAACTAAATATAATATTATTTATAAATCTTAAAATAAGTCGGATCGGATGATATAATATTGCAACATATATTTTGATAGGATAGACGGCATTGGTAACAATACAATTTTAAGGTTAGAGACGAGTTAAATCAACACATTAAAACTTTGAACCAGTAAAAAAAAAAGAGTTCATTCAATCTGTACAATTACTTATAAAATGTTTTTTTTAAGGACTTTGTCCAACCAAAAGTTTTAGCATCGATATATGTTACCCCTCACCTTATATTACCAAGCAAAGAGGGATCAAATCACCCACAAGCTAGTATTGGGCTATTAAAGTGTCCCATAGAGGAGAGGTATTGATTTGAGTGGTTTTAGATGATTGCGAGGTAGGGTTAAGATAAGAGATAGTTGGGAATAGGAATAGGAATGGGAATGAGAGAATGTTTAAATGTACTTGCAGAATAAAATAAAATAATGCAAGTGTTCTTCAATAGGCAAGAATGGAATTGAGTGGGAGTGACCTTTGGCTTTGTAATTTTCTATCCCATTGTCTAAGCCTCATAGATGATGGGGATTTTTAAGCAATAAATTTGTTTAGCATTTTGCAAAATTAAGGTGTGTGGAGATTATGTGAGAATCCGAATTTTCAAGATTCTTTAATAATATTAAATGAGAATTTAATTGATAAATTTATCAAGATTGTTTAAATTATTGTGATATTTTATGTGATTTAAAAAGTGTGAAGAAATTTTAAATGGTAAATTAAATTGGTACAGAGGTGGTGATGAATGATATTGATTTAGAATAATTGAAAAGTAAATAAATTGTTCAAAAATAATTTATGAGGAATAAAAGAATTTCAGGTAAATGTACATTAAATTGTTATGAAAATGCAGAAATTATGATTAAAAAAGGTTATGTGATAATGTGAAATATGTGATTTAGATATGAATATATATACATTTGTATGTATATAAATGTGCATGTTTAATTGATAATTATAAATGTTATTAGTTATGAAAATTAAGGGATTAATAATTAAATTAATCCGTAAATTATGAAAAGTTAAGGAGGAAGTTAGTGAAAATTTAATTGTTAATTTTAAATTTAATTAAGAATTATGGAGGAAGTTTAGAAATTAATTGATAAGGAAAAGTAATTATATAAATTATATAATAATAAATTATATAATTTATATAAGGAAATTAGAAATAAGGTACGAAGAAAATAATAATTATATAAATTATATAAGAATAATTATATAATTTATATAAGGTGATTAAATGGAATAAGGTTGGAGGAAAATAAGAAATTATTTAAGAAAGGAGAACGTAAATATATAAATTATATAATATTAAATTATATAATTTATATATAAAGAAATTAATGTGAAATGTAAAGAAATTAAATTAAATGAGGAAAAAGGAATGTTTTAATTCATTAAAAAACTATGGTTATGTATAATGAAATTTTTATGATTTTATGAAGGATAATATTTTGAAAATGAGAACATGTTAGTGTAACATGTTGTCTAAATAACGAAGTGAAAAAAATTACGAAAAATAATTTTTATATGCTATATGAATTATTTAATGAATTATGGAAGTATAAATTACCTCATTTAATTACATGCATGTCATTATGCGTGTACAAAATTTGTCAAGAAAAGTACCCGAAAGAGGTATTAATATTATTTATAAATCATATTATGATTTTTTAGTGAATTAAAATAAATATTTTATATTTATTATATAAAATATTTTATATTTATTATATAAAATATTTATTACATGAAATAATTACGTAATGTATTAGAATTTTTAATTGATGCATGATTTTTGGGGAAAAATCTGGAAATGATAAAGTCGGTTGGCGTGAGAAAGAGAGAGGCGGTGGAAGTGTTGTAATTTCCAAAATAGTTAAATTTCCAAAATAGTTAAATCCTTTAAGTTATAAAAAGATAAGTAAATAAGCAACTAGGAAAAGAAACAATAAAAAGGAAACATAAAATATTCTCTCTACTTGCTCCATCCAAGACCACCATCACCACCACCTTAAAACACCACTAACAAGAAGGAGGAAATATTAGGTGCCATCAAGAGGAAGAAAGTGTGACGCCCCCAAATTCGGGTTCCAAATACCCGGATCCGGTCATCACGATCCAATACAAATATTCACCTCTAAACAACATACAATAACTAAATGCGGAATAATAAACATATGTTGTTCATTCAAAAGGTGTTACTAGTCCCAAGATACGATAACCTTATACAAAAGTACACAAATACTCTTAATAAAGTACTTAGGGTTTATATTACATAACAATTAATTTAATTAACTACAAGGCTGCATCTCGAAGTCTATCACTTCATCCTTCCTTTACCCTTGTTCTTTCCCGAAGTCTCGGGTTGCACTGCAATAAGGTTTCATGATATAGCAAGAGTGAGCAACTAGTTTGCTCAACAAGTTTAAATAACAACAAGGAACAATATATCATGAATGAACGGGAATAACTGAACAATTCAATAATGTGAATAACATAAGCAAGAATAATAATTTGCTTTTAAAATTAGGATAGTTAAATAGACTATGAACTATAAATATCCACTGGAGTCAATAACAGGTTGGCCCAATGGTTACTACCAGAAATATGTACCCGAGGGGATCAGCCTTAGTACAATATGTGTATGCATAACATTTAATTTCCGTATTTTTGTACCTGATATTAGATACAGGGTACTCCCCTATAATAAAGGGGTGTTCATAATAGTCTAAAAATCCGCATCTTCAATGATTTGGATAACTTTTAAAATCTTTAACATAAATGTCTAGCCGAACAATGACTTAGACCTACTTTGAACAGTTCTTTAAACAACAGAACAATAATTAAGTACAAGTCAATGACTGTACGATATCAAGTGCAATAAGTGCGAATAACAACAATATCAATGTGGAATAATTGTAAAGTAATTAAACCACTCAAAACATGCTTGAAAATAACAGTTCAAGCTTAGATAAATAATTTGCTCAATGAAACGAGTTTAGACATAAGGAACTTGTCTGTCTGCTCAGTTACAATAAATGTCTAGCTTTAACTAATTGGCTTTGAAAGACCTAAATTAAGTTGAAAAACCGGACCGATGGCAATTTCGTAATTAATCAAAAAGCCGAACGGAGGGGCAAAACTGTAATTAAGTTGAAAACTGATCCGAGGGCAATTTTTTAATTTCGCCGAAAAACGACCGGAGGGGCAATTTAGTAATTTCGCGGAAACTGGCGCTCGCACCTTGCGCGCGTTAAGCCGTAAGCAGGCCCAAAACGGTGCCGTTTTGGAGACACTGCTGCTGGCTTCCGCGCGTACGCGCGGAGTAACTTTTTCTTATTCTAAACAACGCTGTTTTGGCTCCGCATCCGACGGCCAAAAAGGCTTGCGCGCATTGCGCGGAACCCTTTTTATTTTTTTCCTTTGCAGAACGTGAACAGTGTTCTGGTAATACACACTTTAATAAAAATTATACTATCAAGTAAGCTTTAAATCCTCAATAAAAATCCAAAAAAATTACCAATCACTTAATATCAATTTATAACATGAAAATTTAATTTTTCATGATTTAATATCATTCTTTTTTTATAAAAAATTTTACATCACATAAACTACCATAAATCATAACTTTTTGTATATAACTCCATTTTGAGTGATTCAAACTTTGTTTTTCTCATGATTTGATGTTCTATAATATTAGAACATCAAACCTAAGTTTTATAAAAATATTTTTGGTCATAAATTTCAAGACTTAATTATACACTACTAAACACATATTTTAGCATACAAAATATACCAAAATGCAAACCAAACATATTAAACTCAAGCATGTCATAACTATTACTACCACACATTATTAACTATATTAACATATTTATACACACATGTTGGTTTATTTAATTTAAAAATAAAAATTAGATTTAGAATAACCATTATCTTGATTTAATGGTTATTCTCATTTTTCTTCCAAAATAGGTGGTGAATCTTGAAGACATAAACCAAGAACTCCTTCTCTTCTCTTAGTATTTTGCTCTCAATATTTTCTCACACTCTCAAATGCTCTCTAGCTCTCTCTTTTGGACTTGGAGAAAATAATGAAATGAAATCTACCAATTTCAAGTATACTTGCAAATTATTAGATACACATAATATATGTAATAATTTAGGCCATGCCCCTAGATGACAACTTACACAAGGAATGACTAAATGACACATTAGGTGAAAAGAGGGATGGTCCAAGTACTTGAAAAATCAAACAAGCAATCCATTAATTAATTAAATAAAAAATAAATTAAAATAAAAACAAAAATCACTTTTCTCTCTCATCTACCAACATGGTCGCCTAATGCAATTTCTTTTGTCCCAAAATCATAGTCACATTCCACTTTTTAAATAATTAATAAGTTATATAAAGTATTTTCCAAGTGGGCCAATTATTGGGGTTTATTTAAAATACCAATTGGGCTCCTATTAAATTGTTTGGGCTACTAATTTGTCAAATTTTATTATTCTCCACTTGGGCTACTAATTGACCCATGTTGGGCTAATTTAATAATTTACACATTAATTATTCAATCCATGATTAAATAAATAATTAGATTGAATAAATAATTAAATATTCTAACCCATTAGTATAAAATTACTAAATGGACTAATAAATATTATTATTAATATTTCACATTATTTACATTAATTAATAATCATATTAATTAATTTATTATATTTAATTAACTCATTATATTCAATTTAATTGAATATTTAATTAATATGAAACTTATCAATTATTTTGATATTAAAACTTTAGGGTTTGTTCACTAATTTAAATAACATATTAGTGACCCCCTTTAATTAATTCTAGTAATTACTCACATAATTATTTAATCACGTAATTATATAATCATATAAAAAGATTCAAATAATCTTGTAAAACTAACTCGTTAGAATTTAAATTAATAATTTAATTAATAATGACGTGGAAATTCTAGGACATTACATTCTCCCCCCCTTATAAAAATTCCGTCCTCGGAATTGTAAAATAAGGTTACTCAAATAAAAACGGGTAATTCGTTCTCATTTCTTCCTCTAGTTCCCACGTAGCTTCTTCAATTGCGTGATTTCTCCAAAGTACTTTGACAGAATGAATTATCTTATTCCTCAGTTTCTGTTCCTTCCTATCGAGTATCTGAACAGGAACTTATTCATATGATAAGTCCTTCTCGACTTGAATTGGTTCATAGGAGATAACGTGCTTGTAGTCCGGTTTATACGGCCGTAACACTGACACATGAAACACGTTGTGAATGTGCTCCAGTTCAGGAGGTAATGCTACCTCGTACGCCACTTCACCGACTCGCCTCAAGATTTCAAACGGTCCTATGAACCTAGGGCTCAGCTTGCCCTTCTTACCAAAACGGATCTTCCCCTTCTAGGGAGATACCTTCAGAAATACGAAATTGCCCACGTCGAAGTCCCGTTTTTAACGATGCAAATCTGCATACTTCTTTTGACGATCTTAAGCTGCTACCAGTCAATTTCTGATAAGTTGTACTGTGTCTGCTGTCTGTTGCACCATTTCAGGTCCAAGCAGTCTTCGTTCACCGACCTCGTCCCAACACAACGGTGTGCGACATTTTCTTCCATAAAGCGCTTCGTATGATGGCATACCAATACTAGCGTGGTAGCTGTTGTTGTAAGCGAACTCCACCAGTGGCAAATGGTCATCCTAACTGCCCTTTAGGTCCATCACGACCGCTCGAAGCATATCCTCCAAGGTCTGAATCGTTCGCTCGCTCTGGCCGTCAATTTGAGGATGGTACGCTGTGCTTAACCTCAACTGTGTACCCATCCTTGCTTGCAGACTTTTCCAAAAATTTGACGTGAAGCGCGGATCTCTGTCGAACACAACCGATACCGGCACTCCATGTCGTGACACTATCTCCTTCACATAGAGCTTCGCTAACTGCTCCAGATTGTACCGTATTCTGATAGGTAGAAAATGGGCTGACTTGGTCAGACGATCTACTATTACCCAGATGGCGTCCAAACCTTTATGTGTCGGTGGCAAACCCACCACAAAATTCATCGTGATGTGCTCCCACTTCCACTCCGGAATCTCTAGTGGTTGAAGCAGTCCGCTCGGCCGTTGATGCTCTGCTTTAACCCGCTGGCATGTCAGACATCGGCTGACACATTCTGCCACTCCCCTCTTCATATTCGGCAACCAAAAGTATTGCCTTAAATCCTGATACATCTTCGTACTTCCGGGATGTATTGAGTACCTCGTACTGTGAGCTTTCTGAAGAATCTCTTCCCGAAGCTCCGGATCTAACGGTACCCAGACTCTCCCTTCAAACCTTAGCAACCCTGTGCTATCAATCTTGTACCTAAGCTCCTCGCCTTCAGCAAGTTGCTTCTTAATACTATCACAATCTTCATCCTTTTCCTAAGCCTCTTTGATCTTGTCTAATAAGGTCGGGCTTGCTGATACTGTAAATAACTTCTCGTCCGTCTCCATCGGATATTTGATCTCTAACTCCAAACGTTCGAAATCTTTCACCAACCCTTCCTGATTTGTTAGCTTCAACAACTTCTCCCTGCCTTTTCTGCTCAAAGCATCTGCTACTACATTGGCCTTGCCCGGATGGTACAGAATCTCACAGTCGTAGTCTTTAATCAATTCTAACCATCGGCGCTGTCTCATATTCAACTCTTTCTGAGTGAAGATATATTTCAGACTTTTGTGATCTGTATATATCTCACACTTCTCGCCATACAGGTAGTGTTTCCAAATCTTTAGGGCAAAAACTACCGCTGCTAACTCCAGGTCATGAGTCGGATAACCCTTCTCATAATCCTTTAACTGACGTGACGCATACGCAATGACCTTGCCGTGTTGCATTAGCACACAACCAAGACCCTTGTGTGACGCATCACTGTACAAAACGAAACCTCCCGTGTCGTCCGGTAAAGCCAACACTGGTGCCTGACTCAACCTCTTCTTCGGCTCCATAAAACTTTCCTCGCACTTCTCCGACCAAACAAACTTCACAGTCTTTCTGGTAAGATTGGTCAACGGTGATGCTATCTTCGAAAAATCCTGAATGAATCTCCGATAATACCCCGCTAACCCTAAGAAACTCCTGATCTCAGTCGGCGTCTTCGGCTGTTCCCAATTGATAACTGCCTCCACCTTCGCTGGATCCACCGAAACACCGTCTTTGTCGATAACATGACCTAGAAACTGCACCCTCTGCAACCAAAATTCACACTTCGAAAACTTGGCGTACAACTTTTCCCTTCTCAAAGCCTCCAATGCAATCCATAAGTGTTCTGCGTGTTCTTCCTCCGTCTTCGAATACACCAATATGTCATCAATGAATACGACCACAAACTTGTCCAAGTACTGCTTGAACACTCTGTTCATCATATCCATGAATGTCGATGGTGCATTCGTCAGTCTAAATGACATCACTAGAAACTCGAAATGACCATAACGAGTTCTGAATGTCGTTTTCGGGATATCCTCCTCCCTCACCTTCAGTTGATGATAACCCGTCCTCAAATCTATCTTCGAAAAGTATTTCGCCCCCTTAAGTTGATCAAACAGATCATCAATTCTGGGTAGCGGATACCTATTCTTAATGGTGACCTTGTTCAACTCCCGGTAATCAATACAAAGCCTCATTGAACCATCCTTCTTCTTTATAAATAGAACCGGTGCACCCCATGGTGACACGCTTGGTCTGATGTAACCTTTATCTAGCAGTTCCTGCAGCTGAACCATTAATTCTTTCATTTCTACCGGTGCCATACGATACGGCGCATTCGATATCGGTGCGGTCCCCGATACCAAATCAATAACAAACTCCACTTCTCTGTCCGGCGGTAACCCCAGAATCTCAATTGGGAAAACATCAGCGAATTCCCGTACAACAGGTATCTGACTCAGTTCGCCCTCAACACGACGAGTGTCGACCACATGAACCAAATAACCTACACACCCTTTACTGAGCAACTTTCGTGCTTGCATCATCGTCAGACAACTTGATTGTCTCGGCGATTTACTACCGTAAAATATAACTTTCGACCTATTTGGAGTCTTAAGGTGCACACACTTCTTCTTACAGTCAATAACCGCCCCGTGACTCGATAGCCAATCCATCTCTAGGATTATATCAAACTCCCCCAGACGAATCGGTATCAAATCTACGTTAAGTCTAAACCCTCGTAATTCAGCACAACAGTTCCTATGAATGTAGTCTACGAAAATGATTTCTTTGTTTCCTACTTCTACGTTCATAGGGTGTTCTAGCTTTTCTTGAGGTAAATCTAATCTCTTAGCAAAATCTTCAGAAACAAATGAGCAGGTAGCACCCGAATCAAACAATACATATGCATTAATATCATTGATCGGGATGATACCTGACACCACGTCCTTGGAGTCGACTGCATCATGCACAGTCATGTTGAAGGTGCGCGCCGTGGGTCGGTTGACTTGACTGGCTGACTCTCCAATGTTCAGCCTGTTGTTGTTGTTGTTGTTGCCTCTGTTGCCACTCCCAGCGTCTCCCTTCCTCTTTGGGCAGTCCTTGGCATGATGATCGGTTGCTCCACAGAAAAAACATACTCCCTTCATCTTTTTCGGGCACTGTGGAGCCATGTGTCCTGGCTACCCGCAACTATAGAAAAAAAATTTTCTTTCAAGCATTCGTCCGTGTGGTTCTTACCACAATTGTTGCATCTGCCAACCTTCTTAGTCTCTCCCCCGGGTTTGCTGCCTCCAGTCGATTGGCTCTCATTCCATTTCCTTTTATGGGGATTGCTGCCTCCGCTGCTTCCCGTCTTCTGCCCGTCATGACCCTTCTTCCTCTCCTGGTTGAATTTAGCCAGGGTCTCACTGCCACCTTCTGCAATGATTGCCCTTTCCAATAGCTCTGCAAAGCTCTTGATTTTTAATACCGCCACAGAACGGTACACCCACGGCTTCAGTCCCAGCTCAAATCTCCGAGCCTTTATAGCCTCCGTATCAACTTGATGAGTTGCAAACCTTGCCAACTCATTAAACTTGGCCGCATATTCGGCCACAGACATGCTTCCCTGTTTCAACTCGAGGAATTTCACCTCTATTTCTTGTTGCATGCTTTCTGGAAAGTAGTTTTCCAGAAACATTTCCTTAAAGCGTTCCCAGGTGATGATGCCTTCTCTCGCACGACCCTTGTTGGCCTTCCACCAGTAGTTCGCCTCCCCCTTTATCATGAAGGTAGCGAAACTAGTCTTCTGTGCTTCGGCCACCCTAGCGACCTCGAACACCTTCTCCATTTCCTCGATCCAAGTCTGTGCTTCGATCGGGTTTAGAGTTCCCTGAAACTCCGGTGGTCCAACCAGTTTGAAGTCCTTAAAATTTGTCAAGTGCGGCGTTGGCTGCGGTGCTGGTTGTACTACCACTGGTGGGGGTCTAGTTTGCATGGCTTCCGCCAGCATTTCTTCAAACATCCTCATAGGATTGGGTTGATCCCCAACCTCACTCTCTGACTCTGGGATACATTGATTGCGTGGTATACCTCTCGGCATGATTTGCTAAAGAGCAAATCTTAGACTTATGCTTATAGTTCTACACATTATGTTAGCCAAATTAACATTTAAATTTAAAACTATATATCAAGCATATTTAATTTAAACAAGGAAATAACTGCATTTATATTCATATACCAATGTTTTAGTACAGACTCAACAAGTGGCATACTTCTATAAACGCTCAAGGCACAAGTTGCCTAATAACGACTATCCTCTGACGAACAAAAGTGAGGATTCACTACCATCAACCCCTCTAACAGAACAAAAGTTGGGGTCTAACTGATATACTATGCATACATCAAAACATAATGGCTTACAACAGCTGAAACATCCCTAATAGAACAAAAAGTGGGACTCACTACTACCTATTAATACAACTAAAGATACTAACTGACAACAATCAACGCCTACTGCGACGAACTGCCCGACGGTAAGCCTGTCGAACCAACTCATCAACTACACGACGTCTAATCACGCGGCGACTACTGCCCGTCTCCCGAGGATACCTCATAACCCGGTCCCTCAAACGATCAAAGGAAACGTCCAAAGCATACTCCAGAGTGTCAATCCTGGCGGATCTAACTCGAGTCTCTCTCTCCAAGTTGCTTACCCTCATGAATCTGAATCCGATCTATTCGCTCCCGGTCGAGCTCAGCTCTGGTGGCATAAAGAACTGTCTGACTATGCATTTCTCTGGCGTTTAGCTGATCTACAGTCTGCCTAAGTTGCCTATTTTGCAATGTTAGCTGTTGTACAGTTGGACTCGGCTGAGATGCAGCCTGCTCCAACTGCTGTATTTTGGCCTACAATTCAGCCATCTTCTCCTTTAGCCCCATGTTCTCACCAGAGAACATGTAAGCTGCGTCCCTATACTGCTCCTCAGTCTGCTGATGTATCTGGTTCTGTGCCTCTAAGTGCTGAACCCTCTCCTCTAGCTCATCATTAGCTGTAGTCAAAGTATCAATGATGTCACTGGCGGTAGTGCCCATGCTATCAACATACTCAGCTGGCTCCTCATCCTCAGTAACGGCCTCCTCCTCGCTATATGGTCGCATCACTCCGCCCCAGACAACGTCCTCTCGATCTCCCTCATCGGGATCTGACTCTGGCTCCTCAACCGGGGATACAGGTGCAACGGGTGCATAACCTACATCCTGCTGCGTATCCATATGAATATCAGTATAAATCACCTCATCCACTGCAGTACTCGACTGTCCTATCTCCGTCATCCTACAATCACACAAATAACACATGTTAGTACCGCAATAAAATATATTCATTGATGAAATAAAATGATATTTTATCATGTACATCTCGGCTCGATGGATTTTCTCAATCCATCTCCAAAAATACACCACATGATGAATCTCCCCGATTCATCTCCTAACGCACTCGATAAGAGTTTAGTACTAAGGTTATAACTTAGATTTCGCAATCCTAGCGTTTCTAACCTACAGCTCTGATACCAACCTGTGACGCCCCCAAATTCGGGTTCCAAATACCAGGATCCGGTCATCACGATCCAATACAAACATTCACCTCTAAACAACATACAATAACTAAATGCGGAATAATAAACATATGTTGTTCATTCAAAATGTGTTACTAGTCCCAAGATACGATAACCTTATACAAAAGTACACAAATACCCTTAATAAAGTACTTAGGGTTTATATTACATAACAATTAATTTAATTAACTACAAGGCTGTATCTCGAAGTCTATCACTTCATCTTTCCTTTACCCTTGTTCTTTCCCGAAGTCTCGGGTTGCACTGCAATAAGGTTTCATGATATAGCAAGAGTGAGCAACTAGTTTGCTCAACAAGTTTAAATAACAACAAGGAACAATATATCATGAATGAAAGGGAATAGCTGAACAATTCAATAATGTGAATAACATAAGCAGGAATAATAATTTGCTTTTAAAATTAGGATAGTCAAATAGACTATGAACTACAAATATCCACTGGAGTCAATAGCAGGTTGACCCAATGGTTACTACCAGAAATATGTACCCGAGGGGATCAGCCTTAGTACAATATGTGTATGCATAACATTTAATTTTCGTATTTTTGTACCTGATATAAGATACAGGGTACTCCCCTATAATAAAGGGGTGTTCATAATAGTCTAAGAATCCGCATCTTCAATCATTTGGATAGCTTTTAAAATCTTTAACATAAATGTCTAGTCGAACAATGACTTAGACCTACTTTGAACAGTTCTTTAAACAACAAAACAATAATTAAGTACAAGTCAATGACTGTACGATATCAAGTGCAATAAGTGCGAATAACAACAATATCAATGTGAAATAATTGTAAAGTAATTAAACCATTCAAAGCATGCTTGAAAATAACAGTTCAAGCTTAGATAAATAATTTGCTCAATGAAATGAGTTTAGAGATAAGGAACTTGTCTGTCTGCTCAACTACAATAAATGTCTAGCTTTAACTAAGTGGCGTTGAAAGACCTAACATTAATAAAGTTGGTCTAATAATTAGTACGGCGTATTTGCACAACTATACGCTCACTAAGGTACTTATTTATCATATAAGTACTAACATATAATTTACATTAGTCGAAATAATATTATTAACCTTATAGACCCTCAATCAAATTAGGTTAATAATTTAATAAGTTAGAAAACATTTTTCTTAAACGTTGGACACTTATTAAACCCTTAAACAACTTATTACAATTATTTAATTAAAGCATAATTAAATTTAATTTATTTTATTAACTCAATCTTTATTTAATTACTATTTAATCTTGGTTAAATAGAAATTAATTAATTAACTCTAGTTATTATTTAAAATAAATAATAACTAATTGTACTTACTTATTATTTAATAATAATTAAATAATAAATAATTATTGATTTAATTTTAACCTTCTTTAATTTAATATTAATCAACTAATAGTTAACTAAGTAATTAACCTTACTTATTATTTAATTTAAGAAAATTAAATAATAGTTTACTCATTTTAATCCTCTTTAATTATTATTTAATGTCAATTAAATAATAATTAATTATTTAATTAATTTTAATTATTGTTTAAGATTAAATAAAATTTAATTTATTTATCCTTATTTATTATTTAAATTAAATAACTTAATTTCCCTTAATCATTATTTAATGCTAATTAAATAATAATTAATTACTTAATTATCCTTATTTATTATTTAATAATATTTAAATAATAAATAGTTAATTTATAAATTTTATCTCTCTTTAATTATTATTTAATAGCAATTAAATAATAATTGCTAATTTATCTCCTTTATTTATTATTAACATTTTAAATAATAAATAACTAATAAATTTATTTAACTTAACCATGATTTAACTAACTAGATTAATATTTAAAATATTTAAATATTAAACTTAATGAAAAATATCCTCTCCAATATCATTTTTGTATTATTATTATTTTTGTTATAATTTTAAATTAGTTTTTAAATATTTAAATTAAACCCGGATGACATTTCTGTAAATAAGTTGAAAAATCGGACCGATGGCAATTTCATAATTAATCAGAAAACCGAACGGAGGGGCAAAACTGTAATTAAGTTGAAAACTGATTCGAGGGCAATTTTGTAATTTCGCCAAAAAACGACCGGAGGGGCAATTTAGTAATTTCGCGGAAACTGGCGCTCGCGCATTGCGCGCGTTTAGCCGTAAGCAAGCCCAAAACGGTGTCGTTTTGGAGACACTGCTGCTGGCTTCCGCGCTTACGTGCAGAGTAACTTTTTCTTATTCTAAACGACGCCGTTTTGGCTCCGCGTCCGACGGCCAAAAAGGCTTGCGCGCATTGCGCGGAACCTTTTTTATTTTTTTCCTTTGTAGAACGTGAACAGTGTTCCGGTGATACACACTTTAATAAAAATTATACCATCAAGTAAGCTTTAAATACTCAATAAAAATCCAAAAAAATTACCAATCACTTAATATCAATTTATAACATAAAAATTTAATTTTTCATGATTTGATATCATTCTTTTTTTATAAAAAATTTTACATCACATAAACTAACATAAATCATAACTTTTTGTATATAACTCCATTTTGAGTGATTCAAACTTTGTTTTTCTCATGATTTGATATTCTATAATATTAGAACATCAAACCTAAGTTTTATAAAAATATTTTTGGTCATAAATTTCAAGACTTGATTATACACTACTAAACACATATTTTAGCATACAAAATATACCAAAATACAAACCAAGCATATTAAACTCAAGCATGACATAACTATTAGTACCACACATTATTAACTATATTAACATATTTATACACACATGTTGGTTTATTTAATTTAAAAATAAAAATTAGATTTAGAATAACCATTATCTTGATTTAATGGCTATTCTCATTTTTCTTCCAAAATAGGTGGTGAATCTTGAAGACATAAACCAAGAACTCCTTCTCTTCTCTTAGTATTTTGCTCTCAATATTTTCTCACACTCTCAAATGCTCTCTAGCTCTCTCTTTTGGACTTGGAGAAAATAATGAAATGAAATCTACCAATTTCAAGTATACTTGCAAATTATTAGATACACATAATATATCTAATAATTTAGGTCATGCCCCTAGATGACAACTTACACAAGGAATGGCTAAATGACACATTAGGTGAAAAGAGGGATGGTCCAAGTACTTGAAAAATCAAACAAGCAATTCATTAATTAAATAAATAAATAGTAAATTAAAATAAAAACAAAAATCATTTTTCTCTCTCATCTACCAACATGGTCGACTAATGCAATTTCTTTTGTCACAAAATCATAGTCACTTTCCACTTTTTAAATAATTAATAAGTTATATAAAGTATTTTCCAAGTGGGCCAATTATTGGGGTTTATTTAAAATACCAATTGGGCTCCTATTAAATTGTTTGGGCTACTAATTTGTCAAATTTTATTATTCTCCACTTGGGCTACTAATTGACCCATGTTGGGCTAATTTAATAATTTATACATTAATTATTCAATCCATGATTAAATAAATAATTAGATTGAATAAATAATTAAATATTCTAACCCATTAGTATAAAATTACTAAATGGACTAAAAAATATTATTATTATTATTTCACATTATTTACATTAATTAATAATCATATTAATTAAATTATTATATTTAATTAACTCATTATATTCAATTTAATTTAATATTTAATTAATAGGAAACTTATCAATTATTTTGATATTAAAACTTTAGGGTTTGTTCACTAATTTAAATAACATATTAGTGACCCCCTTTAATTAATTCTAGTAATTAATCACATAATTATTTAAAGAGGTGAGATATAATTATTATGGATTTAAATTGTAATTCATCAAGATAAAGATATAGCAAAAATGCTATAAATGAGATACGTATAATTATTACGGCCATTATGATTCCGAGGACGGAATCCTGTTAAGGGGGGAAGAATGTCAGGATCCGAATTTTCAAGATTCTTTAATAATATTAAATGAGAATTTAATTGATAAAGTTATCAAGATTGTTTAAATTATTGTGATATTTTATGTGATTTAAAAAGTGTGAAGAAATTTTAAATGGTAAATTAAATTGGTACAGAGGTGGTGATGAATGATATTGATTTAGAATAATTGAAAAGTAAATAAATTGTTTAAAAATAATTTATGAGGAATAAAAGAATTTCAGGTAAATGTACATTAAATTGTACAATTAAATTGTTATGAAAATGCAGAAATTATGATTAAATAAGGTTATGTGATAATGTGAAATATGTGATTTAGATATGAATATATATACATTTGTATGTATATAAATGTGCATGTTTAATTGATAATTATAAATGTTATTAGTTATGAAAATTAAGGGATTAATAATTAATTATGAAAAGTTAAGGAGGAAGTTAGTGAAAATTTAATTGTTAATTTTAAATTTAATTAAGAATTATGGAGGAAGTTTAGAAATTAATTGAGAAGAAAAAGTAATTATATAAATTATATAATTTATATAAGAAAATTAAAAATAAGGTACGAAGAAAATAATAATTATATAAATTATATAAGAATAATTATATAATTTATATAAGGTGATTAAATGGAATAAGGTTGGAGGAAATTAAGAAATTATTTAAGAAAGGAGAACGTAAATATATAAATTATATAATATTAAATTATATAATTTATATATAAAGAAATTAATGTGAAATGTAAAGAAATTAAATTAAATGAGGAAAAAGGAATGTTTTAATTCATTAAAAAACTATGGTTATGTATAATGAAATTTTTATGATTTTATGAAGGATAATATTTTGAAAATGGGAACATGTTAGTGTAACATGTTGTCTAAATAACGAAGTGAAAAAAATTACGAAAAATAATTTTTATATATGCTATATGAATTATTTAATGAATTATGGAGGTATAAATTACCTCATTTAATTACATGCATGTCATTATGCGTGTACAAAATTTGTCAAGAAAAGTACCCGAAAGAGGTATTAATATTATTTATAAATCATATTATGATTTTTTAGTGAATTAAAATAAATATTTTATCTTTATTATATAAAATATTTATTACATGAAATAATTACGTAATGTATTAGAATTTTTAATTGATGCATGATTTTTGTGGAAAAATCTGGAAATGATAAAGTCAGTTGGCGTGAGAAAGAGAGAGGCGGTGGAAGTGTTGTAATTTCCAAAATAGTTAAATCCTTTAAGTTATAAAAAGATAAGTAAATAAGCAACTAGGAAAAGAAACAATAAAAAGGAAACATAAAATATTTTCTCTTTACTTGCTCCATCCAAGACCACCATCACCGCCACCTTACAACACCACTAACAAGAAGGAGGAAATATTTGGTGCCATCAAGAGGAAGAAAGGCTCCAAAGGAAGGAAGTTACAAGTTTTAAAAGGTATAAAATATTTTTATGGAATTATTTTTGCAATTATGGTGCTAAAATTATTATTGTGAAAAATATCAAATAATTATAATAATGATTCCAAATAATTTTTGGATGAATAGTTATGAATAATATGATTTTTGGATGTGATATGTTGTAAAAAATTGTGAAGAAATGTTGGATTTTTGGTTAAATTATGCATGACTGGTATACTGTGCGGGAAGAAGAAAGAAAAAGGAGACTGGACAGGGCCGCGCATTGCGCGCGGCTGGAAGTGTTACAGGGCCAAAAACGACGCCGTTTTTGGGGCGTGTCGGAGGGTATACCGCGCCTTGCGCGGAAGCTTCAGGAAGCAGTATGAAACGACGTCGTTTGGCGTCGGCAGATTTAGTCGTCGCGTATTGCGCGGGCGACCAGCACGCTGGAAATTACCAGCGTGCCCCTGGCCATTTCCGTTAATACCAATTATGTCCTAACGTTGGGGAAATTACGAATTTACCCCTGAACTTTTCGAAAAATGACCAGCGTGTCCTGTAGACCGTGAAAATTACGGAAATGCCTTGGACCTTTTCTGTTAATACCGAATGAGTCCCTTTAGGCGCAAAAATTACTAAAATGCCCCCAGGAAATTGTTTTTAATTAAATAAATGTTTAAAAATTGTTTAAAAATTATAGAAAATTATAGAAAAATACTAAAAATATAGAAATGATATTTGGGCATTAAATTTAATATTTTGTAAAAATATTTAATATTAGGGATTAATAGTTAAATGTTTTAAATATTAATCAAATGGGTTTAAAGGTTAGAAAATGAATAAATAAAAATTTGGACAACAGAATTTGTTAAATTTTATCCGATGAGCCGGGTTGTCTGTATTGAAGATGTTCGATATTAAGTTAAATAAATATATTAAGGAAGGAGGTTATAATAATTAACCATACTAGTAAATAATTGACCCAGTACCCTAAAATAAATTGTCGGGTAGGGTTAATTACGTTATAGATGATATTAATTAATTAAATTAATATCATAAGAGAATAAATAATTATTATTTGATTATTTTATGATCATAGGTTGATCGAGTTAAGGTTTTGAGCTATTTATTGGAGATCCAGGCAAGTTCTTCAGTCCCTTTTATGTAAAATGAATTATGTTTTACGTGATACGTGATTAATATGACCACAATGTGTATTTTGTGCAACAACATGAATATATATGAGATATATTGCTATAGTAGAAGCACAAGCACATGATGTATGAAACACACCAAGCATGATAAGGTATGTGCTATGTGAAGTATAACTGTTGAACTTGCTGAGCCGTTGTGCTCATTACTTGCTTAAATTAAACTTTTGCAGGTTAAGAAATGAATTTCAGAAATATCGGATTTTATTAGAGAATGGATCAACCAAGAAGGTTGTAAATGAAATAGTTATATTCATTATAGTAAATTGCAAAGTTATTTTGACATTTTGTATATTCATATACGTTGGATCCGTATAGGATGAATAGAGTTAAATTGTGAACCGTGAATGTTTAAATTAATTGGTACGATAGAAATTGTTATACGTTTGATTATGAATGATGCAACAAGAAATATTTGTATGAAAATAAAAGACTGTAAATTTTGAATAATGATCATTATGACACGTGTAACAGAAAGAAAAAGTAAAGGTTGCGATCCAGGGACTAGGATCCAGATGTAAAAATTTAAATATCCAAATATTTTAATACAATGATTGAATTGAGAAAAAAAAATTATACCGAAAATTTAGTAATTGTTGATTTTTAAATATCAGATAATGGATCAATTAAGGTGGTTAAAGATATATTAATGAACCGAAATTTGGACGTAAGAAAGATAATGTATCATAAATATAAAATTTAAGGTAAGAATATGGGTCGAATTTCGGGGTCGTTACAGATTAATTTTGCACTAGTGTTATCTCTCTGTGATGGACTTGGAATTATTAAATTTTTTTTGGAATTTTAATGGGCTTTGTGTTCTGATAAAAGGTTTAAAGATTTATAAGTTGAATATGATGTTCCTAAGAGGTTAAGACATACATAGGGAGTGTATTATGTATGTCTACAATCCAGTCCAACCTTTGGGGCATTTTGTTTAATAACTCAATTACTAATTTAAGATTTACTCGTATTGGTTTGTTTAGGCTGAGCTTTCCGCAAGCTAAGTTACTCAGTTTTATGCCACCCAAGTTTATTGAGTTGGGAAGCGTTCAAATTAGAAAGATTAAAATGCAATTTACGATACATGGTTATACACCATCTTACACTTGACTATTTGTGATAAAATAAAATAAAAAGTTGTCAATTAACGACTTGTGGTATTAAAAAAGTTGCACACTCTCACTTGTGTCCTAGAACCACTAACAGGGTATGGTAATTGACATCTTTACCCATATAAATATATGTGTTGATTTCAAGTCAATTTATATGGAAAAAATGACATTTTTTCCAAACTGAAGGGCAAACTTGTCAACATATTAGTACACAAAATTCTAATTACAAAATACAAATATAAAATGTAGCATCCCCCTTTCATAAGGAAATGGAGGTAGCACACAAATCAAAACTAACTTATAATAAACTTAAAAATATTTTAAAATAAATTGCATAATTAATTGTCATAATCGTCAATTTAAATAGGGAAAAAACTCCATAATAACATGATCTTTACTCCTAAAGATGAATGTCAAAATAGGTCAAAGACATCCATTTATAAAATAGAAAATTAGCCCATAACTAAATAAGAAAACACATTCATAATATTAAAAGAAAATAGTTAGATAGAAAATATCTTATTCTTGAAGTGTGATCTTCTGTAAGACCCCGAATTTTATGAAATACAAAATTTAATTTTTCTTCATATATATTTTTCCTGAAACAGTAAGTGGTTATTGTACAATATTTGACTTTATTATCACATGCACAATAATTCATATTATTAAACTGATAATTGTCACAGTAGCATATGCACAGTAATTCACATTATTGAATCAATAATTGTCATTACATAGTAACGTATTCTTTCTTTTACATAGTTTCTGCATTATTGTTATCTCTATTATGATGTTAATTAAACAGTTGTATTTCATTATTAATTGACTTGATATCTAACTCAGAGAGCCAACTACACTGTATTTATAACAATTACTCATAATAATGAATACGTGTGAATTATTGTTGAATAATTGAATTGATAAAGTTATTTGTTTTTATTATAATAAATGATATAAAATTAGGTGATATAAAGATGAAATGAATAGTATATATTAAAGATGATGTAATAATTATAGAATTTCAAATGAACGGTGTAGATTGAAGATGATATTTAAATGAATGGTTTAGATTAAGAAAATCTTAAAAGATGAAATGAATGGTATAGATTAAAGATAATATAGAATTTGAAATGGATGGTGTAGATTAAATGTGATATTTAAATGAATGGTTTAGATTAAAGAAATCTTAAAAGATGAAATGAATGGTATGGATTAAACATTATCTTGAAATGAACGATTTGAATTAAATTAGGAAATCTTAATTATGATAAGATTTTTAGCTATAAATAGAGGCCTTAACTTAAGAATTTTTCATAAATTTTCTTGCTTATTCTTTCTTTCACTCTCTAAATACTTCTTTGTTTAAGTTCTCTCTAAGTGTGCTTAAGTCATCTTGAATATTTGTAAAGATATATAAGTATACGAGTACTATTCAAGTTAATCAACCTCATTTAAATCAATATCTAGTCATATGTTAGGGTAAGGGATTCCATCTTTTTCATCTTCCACTATTCAAACTTACTACGGTAAGGGATTATTATTCTTTGATTCTCGAAAATAACATCGTTTCTCTCTTACTCATAAGATGTGTCATTTATTTCCATCTATTAAATTGTCGGAATAACCTTACGGCGCAGATTACCGTCTGTTAGTGAATAATCTTTCGTATTCATTCCTTATTAATCTCTGAGAATAACCTTACTGCGCGGATTACCGCCTGTTTGGTGAATAACTCTTCGTATTCAATTTTTATTAAATTGTGGGAATAACCTTACTGCCCGGATTACCGCCTGTTGGTGAATAACCTTTCGTATTCATTCCTTATTAATCTCTTAGAATAACCTGACTACGCGGATTACCGCATGTTTAGTGAATTACTCTTTGTATCCATTTCTTATTTGTCTCTTGTGGAAATAATTTGTCTACACGAATTATTGCATGACACTTTTATTCCATATTCGTTTATAATATCATTTTCTTTCATATTCGTAAGTGATATTATTTTCCTTTAACTCGTAAGGGATTCCATCTTTTTCATCTTCCACTATTCAAACTTACTACGATAAGGGATTATCATTCTTTGATTCTCGAAAATAATATCGTTTCTCTCTTACTCATAAGATGTGTCATTTATTTCCATGTATTAAATTATGGGAATAACCTTACGGCGCGGATTACTGTCTGTTGGTAAATAACCTTTCGTATTCATTCCTTATTAATCTCTGAAAATAACCTTACTGCACGGATTACCGCCTATTTGGTGAATAACTCTTCGTATTCAATTTTTATTAAATTGTGAGAATAACCTTACTGCGCGGATTACCGTCTGTTGGTGAATAACCTTTCGTATTCATTCCTTATTAATCTCTAAGAATAATCTGACTACCCGGATTATCGCATGTTTGATGAATTACTCTTTGTATTCATTTCTTATTTGTCTCTTGTGGAAATAATTTGTCTACACGAATTATCGCATGATACTTTTATTCCATATTCGTTTGTAATATCATTTTCTTTCATATTCGTAAGTGATATTATTTTCCTTTATACTCGTAAGGGATACCATCTTTTTCATCTTCCATTATTCAAACTTATTACGGTAAGGGGCATCATTCTTTTCATACTCTTAACTTACTATGGTAAGTACTATTTGGTAAAGTTCTTGAAATGATTATATGTTCCTTAATAATTTGTGCTTCGTCTAATATCATTTCAATTGAACCTTACTATTTTTCTAAACATTTCTATTGAACTGTAACCGTTATTTTGAACTGTGAATCTTGAATATCATTTTTGAATTTTACTCTACATCATGTTGACAATTTGGACATTATTTGAATCTGCACAAAGTAAACTTTCGATACTTATTGTTTATCCTGTTTCTTCTGTTCATCATTTGTATCACTGTTATTTGTACTAATCATCAAAAATCAAGCTGTTGTGAATATCTGCGATATAATTGTTGAACAGATGATAGGTTGTAACGACCCCGAAATTCGACCAACCTTATTACCTTAAATTCCATATTATTTAAACATTATTTTCTTTACGTCCAAATTTCGGTCCGTTAATAAATCTTTAATCACCTTAATTGATCCATTAATTGATTTTAAAATCATCAATTATCAAAATTCTCGTATAATTTTTTTTTCTCAATCATTGTATTAAAATATTTGGATATTTAAAATCTTTACATTTCGATTCTAGTCCCTGGATCGCAACCTTTACTTTTTTCTTTCTATTATCAGTATCATAATACTCAACATTAACCATATATTATTATTCATATCTATACAAATGTTCTTTGTATCATAATTTATAATTAAACATATAATAGTCTCTTTCATAATATTCATGTTGAACAACTTCAGTTCACAGTTTAACTATACGCATTATATTCAAATCCCACTTATCTGTACATATAGCATATCAAAGAAACTTGGCAAATTTATCCACATTGATTTATAATATTAAAATATAATAACAGTCACAACCTTCCTTGCTAAACCGTCTTTACATAATCTAATATTCTTGAAATTTATTTCTTTCCTGCAAAAATGTATATTAAGCAAGTAATGAGTAATGAGCACAACGGCTCAGCAAGTTCAACAGTTTATGTTTCACGTAGCACATACCTTAACATGTTCAGTGTGTGTCATATATCATGTGTTGTGCCTATACTTGAGCCATATATCTCATATATATTCATATCGTTGCACAAAGTATACATTGTTGCCATATTAATCACGTAGCACATAGCACATAATTTGTATGCATTTGAACAAATATTAACATGTCATAACAGACAACATTTAAAATTAAAGGACTGAAGAACTTGCCTCGGTTTGCGTTCATTCCGTAACACTTACAAACATCCCACATATAGCCTTGTTCGTCAATTAACAT
Organism: Hedera helix; assembly: GCA_947179155.2. Classification (NCBI taxonomy): domain Eukaryota; kingdom Viridiplantae; phylum Streptophyta; class Magnoliopsida; order Apiales; family Araliaceae; genus Hedera; species Hedera helix. Next base: position 21,078,560 of record OX359275.1, on the reverse strand, counting down.
TTCTGTGATCTTTATCATTCATCACATAACCTATATATCAAACTCAGGTTATATCACAATCAATAATCTCGTTCGAGAAATAACATTCTTCTAAATTATTCTACTAAACTTTAATAACGTTGTTTTTATCGTAACTTTCCCGTTACTTAATCTTTTACGTTCACTAGTCAGTCAACACACGATCCATAACATCCTAACATCTCACGAGTCTAATAAACCTTTCAAAGTCTCCAAAATATTATTCTAAACTTTTCAACCCATTTTTACATTTTTCGAATTATCCGACAATTTACTGTAATTATTTCTATTTATAAAACTATTATTTAATAGCTTTAAAAATAAAAATAATAATAAAACATACTTTTATATCCTCCAAACACCATCCATATTTATCTTATATTATTATAAGATTTTTCACCAAGTTTCATAATTTTCTAACATTCATAGAATTTTCTATGAATTTTCACTCTTTTTAAATTAACTTTAAATAGCCTTAGAAATACAATAAATACTATACTCCTCAATAAATTACCAAACTTTTTCACAAATTCTGGAATAATATAACAGTAATGCTGTCCAGAACAAATTTCAGCACAAAATATTTTTAGTAATTAAATTTTAATTTTAATACACTGAAACTTCCAAAATTCACAGTAATTAGTAAGTTTATCTGAAAATTATGAATCTTAAGTCCATTCCACACGAAATTTAATTCTCTACAACTTTGTAGAAGAAAATTTTTCCATATTCTGCACCGAAATTAACAGACCCTGGGCAGATTCACATTTTACTGCACTAAATCTTCCGAAATTCATAGAAATTAGCTCGTTTATCAGAAAATTAAGAATTTTAAGTCCATTTCACATGAAATTTAATTCTATACAACTTTGTAGAAGAACGTTTTTCCAGATTCTGCATCAAAATGGACAGAACCGTCACTGTTCGTGACTACATCCTATAATTTCTATAATTAATATTTTTAATCCAATTTTTCCACAATAATTACTCTAAACATCATATAATTCATAAATATACCTCCAAAAATTATCTAGAATAATTAGTCTAATTATTTACAAATTTTTCCATAATTTATTTTATCACCAAAATTACATAAAATAAATTAAATAAAAGGATTATACCTTCCAAAGCTTTGAAAAACATTCCTATGAAGTTTGTTATTCTTTTATTAGCTCCAAAATCATCTCCTCTCTCGGTGATCATGGAGTTTTCCGGTTGGGTGGTGTTTTCCGGTGGTAGTAGCTTCTTTCGGGTGGAGCATAAAATGGAGAAAAAGGAAAAGTGTTTGTTTTTTGTTTTGAATGCTATCCTTTAATTCCTTATTTCTTTCCTTTTAAAACAAACACTTTTTCTTTTTCTCCATAACCAAAGAAAAGTCCACCGCCTAACCCACTCCATAACCAAATTTTAGAAATTCTCGGATGTTCTAAATTTACGCATGCATAGTATTTTAATACATTACGTAATTATTTCGTGTAATAAATATTTTATATAAAATATATAAAATATTTATTTTAATTTCCCAAAAATCATAACATGATTTATAAATAATATTAATACCTCTTTTGTATACTTTTCTTGACAAATTTTTGTACACGCATAATGACATGCATGTAATTATATGATGTACTTTATACCTCCAAAAATCATAAAATAATTCATATATTATATAAAAATTATTTTTCATAATTTTTCACTTCGTTATTTGGACACCATATTACATTAACATGTTCACGTTTTTAAAATATTATCGTTCATAAAAGTCATAATAATTCCATTATACATAACCATAATTTTTAATAACTTAAAACATTCATTTTTCTCATTTATTTTCATTTCTTTAATATTCACATTAACTTTCCTTATATAAATTATATAATTTAATATGATATAATTTATATAATTACATTATTCATTTTTAAATAATTTCCATTTTACACAATTACAATTTTTAAAATTTTCTTTCATCTTTATTCAATTTAATCCTCTTATATAAATTATATAATTATTTTTATATAATTTATATAATTATTATTTTCTTCATACATTACCTTAATTTCCTTATATAAATTATATAATTTATTATTATATAATTTATATAATTACATTTCTTCTCAATTAATTTCACTAACTTCCTCATTACCTTTTTATTCAAAATTGGATTAATTTAATTATTAATCCCTTAATTTCCATAATTAATGAAATTTATAATTATCAATTAAACATGCACATTTATATATATATATATATATATCTAAATCTAAATCATATATTTCACATTACCACATAACATCATTTAAATATAATTTTCGTATTTTCATAATAATTTTATTATGCCTTTACAAGAAATTTCTCTTATTCTTCATAAATTATTTTTAAACAATTTATTTACTTTTTCAATTATTTTCAATCCACCCAATTTATCACCATCTTGGTACATATTTAATTTACTAATTAAATTCTTTCACACACTTTAAATCACTTACAGCATAACTAATTTAAACAACTTTGATAATTTTATCAATTAAATTTTCATTTAATATTATTAAAGAAATCTTGAAAATTTGGGTCATCACATAGGTTAAAGGCGATATAATAGGTTAAAGGCAATACATCTGTTCAGTGTCTTTTATGACACGTGGTGAAAGTTCTCTTTGGTCCGTAGTGCAAAGATGAACTGTTGTTTAGTATGATTATGACCAAAGGCTGAATACTGGTATAATCATGACCGTTGGTGTTATATTGAATATCTTTGGCCCATAGTACAAAGATGAACTATTGATTTGCATGATTATGACCAGGAACTGTGAATTTGTATTATCATGACTAATGGTATTTCAAATGATAAAAGTTGATAATATTTTTCTGAAAAAGAGAAGCGACTGGACATTATAGTCTGCATTATTCTTCTAATAGATTGCTCATTCCGCTGCTATTATTGATCTGAACGTTGTTCAAGAATTTAACTGCAGTTTTTGATATAAACCTTGTAGTCTATTGTATTCTATCAAGAACTAAACTGTTGAAGACTAACAATAATTTATTCGTCATTATCTTAGTCATGATATTCTTTACTGGGCTATTTGAGCTCACCCTTTCTTTTTGTTCCATTATTTTTTAACAGGAGATGAGAACGTAGCTAGGTCTAGCTAGGGGATGGAGTGAGAGTTCGAGAGATAACTATCGTAGTCTTCACGTGTTGTAAAATAGTGTGACAATAATAGTGTGACAATAATAGTGAAGACTTAGTTGTGTATTATTATACACTTATTGTTAAACCTTGTAATAATTTTGTTGCAGTCTTTTGATGACTCAAGTTTGGGCTGTGTGGGCCCAGATTTGGGGGTGTCACATCTTTAATTCTTCCTTCAATCTTGAATCCTTATGTGAATCCTCCTCTAGATCTGATAAAAATCTTGATTAGTTATTCTAATCTAATCTAACTATGATAACCCTAGGTTAATCCCCCCTAAAATATGTGTTTTGACATATATTTATAAGTTATATATCAAATCTCTAACATCTATGGAGAAACAAATCCAATTCGGAGTAAAAAAAAAATAAATCAAAAAATGAGTCCAAACTTCATCTAGCCCAACCAATGCTCCAAGGCACACTTTTCCCTTATAATTTTTTGGCCGAGGCGCATACCTCTCTTCAATTTTTGGCGAGGGCGCACCTCTGTAGGCTTAATTTTTCTGTTGGGGTGCAGCCTTGTTTTCTAGTCTGATGTCTGTTGGTAAAATAACCATAACTTTTCATACAAATTTCAATTGAAATGATTCAAGACATTCCGAAAAGATGAGAAATAGTTCTACAACTTTTATGTTTTAGGATTTGAGAAATTCTGGTTGGATCAAGATCAAAATTAGGCTTCAAGTGACTGTTATGTCAAAGACAAGCTGAAAATTCAAATACGACAACTCCAAATTTTGATCCACCAATGTCTTATTTCAATTCCTACAAAACAAAATAAATACACGTAAAATTAACATAAAATATTTAAGAACTCACAAACTATCAAGGTTAAAGATACTCAATAAATAGGTATAAAATATACTCATCATATATCAAAATTAGTGAGGCTAGATACAAATTATGAAAACTATTGAATGGTCAATTATAATCAAAAGGATCCTAAACGAAAAGAAGACTGAATCAAATATTTATAAGGTGATAATTTTATACAGAGCTCAAATACAAATAGTCAAAGACTAACAAACAATATATCGATACCATAATGTATGCAAATCAAACTGGATAGTACACACGACACACACGCCACTAGTTTGTCAAACAAATTAAATCAAAACAAATACAAGGTCGACCCATACACACTGAGATTTTTTTCTTTTATTAATAAAAATTTTTATGCGGGTATTAAGGGGTGTTTTAAAAAAAATGACTTATGTCGATGGGGTTTTGAATTTTTTTATTTAAAGGTGGGCCAATTTGACAGAGTCGTCAGTTGGTAATTGTTAATGTTATGTTTAATTATTTGTTGTATTAATTTTAATTTATTTTTTTTATATTATTGATGGTTGGTGCAAAAATTTTAGTATCGATTGAATATCCATGTTTGTTCAATTTCAAGTTTCATGAATGAATCAAATGATAATCACATTAATATGAGTTGATTTTCTACTGAAATCACCTAAAAAAACAAAAAAAAAAGTAAAATAATAAGAGAGAAAAAAGTAAAAAATAATTATAAATTTATTGGATATTTTGCCAAAATCCATGTCGAACCATTTATAACGAAGCCCACAAGTTTTCTATTTTTTCTTATTGAGTTCAATGAGTTTAATAGTACTCGATTCATATTTTAATAGGGTTGAACTTATCTCCAATTTTGAATGATTAAGAAAAATTGACAATAACTAATTATATGTTTTAGTATAAACCTTTGATTAATTGTAAATTTTGTCAATTTATACATAAAGATAAAGATTGTTGAATTATCCAAAAAAATTTATAAAGTGAAAAAAAACCAATGTCCGTACTTCACATGGGCTAATAGATTAGTATTCTTTTAAATAAATAAAAACTAAATAGAAGAATCTAACGAGATGGATATAATTATAAATGCTTAAATTATAATTTCAAAGCGTGATATGTTATTATGTTAAATAGTCTATTAATTTATTTTTAAAAAAAATGGATAGTTATATATTCCATTCGTTCTAAATTATAATATTTTTTAAAAGTTAATTTTATATATTTTAAAACTCAATATTGACATAAACTCATTTAATTTATGTTAGTATAATTATGAATATCATAAATTATCTAAAAAGTATTATTAGTTATAAAATTTAAATGAATCATATTAATTTTAAATTTAAAAATATCTTAAATTGAATTTTTAAAAGGTCAATATTAATATAATAATTCAAAATAAAAAGAGTATAAAAGTACCATATTTAGCCTTATGTTTGTGGTATTTTTATCTCATTGCTAACAAAATTGGAATCGAGTAGGAAAATGAATCTTATCCAAACAAGTTGCGACTCATGAATGATGTAAATTTCAAAAGTTGTTAAAATTGTTATTTTTTTTATATTTTTTTTTGTGATTTTTTATTTGACATGTTATGAAATTATAAGAACTTTCGAGCATCTTCGGTCATTATACATGAGTAAGATCAAATTCAAAAGAACTATCTTTCTTTAACGAAGATACTCCATCTTCATTCTAGATATCGTTTTTCACATAATTGACTTCCTATGATGTGTGCACTGTATGTGGTGTAACTTTTAGTAGGGATTTCTTTTCAATGACTTCAGACAATTCTATTTCTTCATATCCACTGTTCTTTTTTTTTTCTCTAGCTTGACTTGCCTCATTTTCCTAGGCAATTTAAAGTGACTCATGTATAACGAGCGTTGAGCCGGTGACTCCCAAATTAGTTGACTTTAGGGTATTAGAATTTTTAAATCACAAAAGTTGAATTCTGTAGTAATTTTTTTATAGTTTATAATAATCATAATATCTCGACACGTATCTTGAATATTTTTAATATTTGTTAATTTTAAAAATGATTTATTTGACTGTAAATGTCAAATTAAGACGTTTATTGTGGACAGAGTGAGTATCATTTAAATTTTTTTCTTAGTTCATTAGCGAAATCCTAGAAATAAAGTTTGATGTGAATATGAGTTTGACTAATAAAATAAATAATATCATAAACTACATAAAAATATTATTATTTTAAAAATAAAAAATAAATTTACATCATAATTTAAGTTTATAATTTCGCCAATCAATTAGAATCAAACTTACACGAAACAAAACTTTAACTTTTTTTATGCAACGGAGCGAGTAAGTTGAAAATGCAGTACTAATCACTATGATAATAAAATTATGATAATAAATTTAATTTTTTTTTTATTATTTTTTTATATTTTAAGCTAAGTGTCTTAAAAGTTCTAGAGGAACCGAATTTTTTGCACCATGTTAATGGGCTAGAGATAGTATACATGGTTGACCTTTTCGGCCGGTGTCCACTAGTAAATAGACTAGGAGGCTAGAAATAGATTTAATTGCAGCGGAATTCTTAGAATGTAATATTCCTTGATACCATTTCTCTAATTATTGTCAACATACGGAAGCACCATCTATATCGTGGCCTGGCACGTTCAGTACAACAATGCTCTAGCCGTCTAACATATGTTGACGACAATTTTATATGGTTTAATATAGATTTAAAATTAGAGTCCGTAGTTGTTTGTATTGCTTGTACTTAAAAGTACACAATATGTGCAAAGGTCCTCAACGGATTCGATTTTTCGGTGTTTTACTGAATCGATTGGTTTTGGTATGGACGGTATCGGAATTTTTTTGTCTCAATTTTTTTTCGTACTTAAGACTATTTTCGGTATGGTAGTAATTTGTATTTTTTTAAATTTTAGTAAATACCAAAAAATCAATAGAATCAAAATTTAATATTAAATAATATCATAATATAGATATTAATGTATATATTAGTATATTAGTTAAGATATTTAAACAACTTTTTTTTTCAAATATTAAATTACTTGAGTAAATTAGTATACTTTTCAAGTTAATATTTCAATTTAACATGCAAGTTAAATTAATTAGCATTCAAGTTAATATTTAATTTAGCATACTTTTCAAGTTAATACTTTAATACTAAATTACTAGAATTTTCAAAAAAAAAAGAAAAAGGAAAAGGACTTCTTGATTGTGATATAAGAGTGAACTAGATCGAAATAATCAGTAACAAATGCATTCGGAATCAGTACATACAATGCTCTTTTGAGTTTTTCAATTTCGGTACTGATTCAATTTTTTATCGATGAGCATCCCTACTTATGTTTGTTATTAAAAAAATTAAATATTAATTATTAAAAGTAATAAAATAAATAAGTAATAAAAAATGTTGGTAAGCTGAAGAGAGAAAATAAGTGAAATAGATAAGTAAATAAGTGGAAGTATTAAACATATAGAAATTAATTTTAATCTTTTTTTTACTATATAATTTTACCAATGTTATGCATTAATATTTTTTGGTGCCCAAGTATAATTACTTGGTGCCCAAGTTATCTTGCTTGGTGCCCAAGAAAATATATCCTATAAAAGGACCATTTCATCTCTCACTTTTAAGAGAGGATATACGAGAGACATATACATATATACATATTTCATTCCTCTATTATTTTTTTTCATGTTATGAATTCATCTGTGAATATCCAATATACTATTTTAGTACATGTATCTCTTTAATATATGTATAGGTATTTATTTTTTTGTCCATTCCCCCTCCATCATTATCATCTTTTGCTACACGTTATCAGCACAAGGTTCTAATATTTCAAAATTTGATATCATACTGGTTTCATCTTCTCAGAACTCGAAGATCCAATTTTCAGGTAATTTTATTTTTGTCAATTGATTACTTTTAGTTTTCGTCATGTCAAATCTTACAAAGGTTGAGTTTGTGGCTTTTGATATTACTGGCAAGAATTATCTATCATGGATACTAGATGCAGAAATTCATTTAGATGCTACGGGTCTTGAAAACACAATCAAAGAAAAAAAATGAAATATCATATCAGGATAAAGCAAAAGTAATGATTTTTCTTCATCACCATCTTCATGAAAGATTAAAAACTGAGTATAAAGATCCAGTTGATCTGTGGAAAAATCTGAAAGAAAGGTATGACCACAAAAAAATAATGATTCTTCCTAAAGCTCGCTATGATTGGATTCATCTACGTTTGCAAGATTTTAAAACTGTTAGTGAGTATAACTCAAAAATATTTAGAATCAATTCACAACTAAAATTATGTGGAAAAAATAATACTGATGCAGATATATTAGAAAAAATATTCTCTACATTTCATGTCTCAAATGTACTCATGCAACAGTAATACCGTGAACAAGGCTTTAAAAAATACCCTGAACTGATTTCATGATCTCTTATGGCTGAGCAAAATAATGAGTTACTGATGAAAAATAATGAATCCCGTCCAACTGGTTCTGTTCCATTCCCCGAAGTGAATGCGGCATCATTTAATTATCGCGGTCACGAATCCAATCGTGGTCGTGGACATGGACGTGGTCGCCACAATTGCAATTATAGTTACAATAAGAATACAGGTAGCCACCAAAAGTGGGAAAATAATAAAGAGATACAAGGAAAAGATGATGGACAAAGTAAAAATAATATTGAGAATATTTGCTATTGATACGGCGTGAAAGACCATTGGTCTCGTACTTGTTGTACGCTTAAACACCTTGTTGACCTTTATCAAGCATCGCTGAATGATAAAGGAAAAAACGTTGAAACAAATTTTGCTCAAGGTGATTTCAACTATGGCGAAATTAATATGACGCATCTGGATGTTGCCAATTTTATTCTCCCTGAAGGAAGAATTTATGATTTGATTAATGATAGAAATATCCAAGAATAATTTTTTATATTTAGTTTGTTAGTACATTCTAGTGTATTGTCATTATAAAATAGGTTTTTATTAATATATTCTTGTAATGCTATCTTATATTATTTTGTAAGTTTCTACTTATATTTATAATTATTGAAGAGAATATGAAAATTTATCTGGTAGTTCAAAATTAATTGAGGGTTCCGAAAGAGCCAATATTTTTTTATCTAGAGGAACAAAATTTATAATAGAAGATGCATTATTTTCTACAAAGTCTTAAAGAAATCTAGTAAGTTTTAATGATATACATCTGAATGGATATTATATTGAGATAATGAATAAAAGAGATACTGAATATCTCTATATTACATCAATTATCTCGGGTAAGAAATGTGTATTGGAAAAATTACCCGTTTTATTCTTCGGATTATACTACACAAATATTAGAATGTTTGAAACTTATGCTAGGGTAAACCAAAAGTTTACTAATACTTTTAATGTTTGGCATAACTGGTTGGGCCATCCTGGATCAATAATGATGCGGAAAATTATTGAAAATTCATGTGGTCATCCATTGAAAAACTAGAAATTTTTTCAATTTAATGAATTTTCATGTGTTGCTTGCTCCCAAGGCAAATTAATTATAAGATCATCACCAGCCAAAGTTGGGTATGAAACCTCTGCATTTTTAGAACGTATTCACGGTGATATATGTGGACCCATACATCCATCATGTGGACCATTTAGATATTTTATGATTTTGATAAATGCATCGACTAGATGGTCACATGCATATTAATTATCAACTCGCAATTTGGCATTTGCAATATTAATTGTACAAATAATTCGTTTGTGAGCACATTTTCTTGATAATGCAACCAAGATAATTTGTCTTGACAATGTTGGTGAATTTACATCTCAAGCCTTTAATGATTATTGTATGTCTGTAGGAATAAATGTTGAACATCCTGTTGCTCATGTTCATACACAAAATGGTCTAGCTGAATCATTTATTAAGCCCCTACAATTGATTGCAAGACCATTGCTTATGAAATCTAAACTCCCTGTTTCTTCTTGGAGACATGATATTTTACATGCAGCAACATTGATACTCATCAAGCCAACAAGTTATCATAAATTTTCCCTTATGAAATTGGTTCATGGTTAGGAACCAAATATTTCCCATCTAAGAATTTTTTGGATGTGCGGTATATGTTCCAATTTCTTCACCATAATGCACAAAGATGGGTCATCAAACGAGGTTAGGAATATATGTTGGATATGAATCTCCATCTATAATTAAATAGCTAAAACCATTAATAGGAGATTTATTTACAGCTAGATTTGTCGATTGTCATTTTGATGAATCAATTTTTCCAACATTAGGGGGAGAAAATAAGCAGCAGGAAAATGATATTTTTGGAATGCATTATCATTATCAAGTTTTGATCCTTGCACAAAATAATGTGAACTTGAAGTTCAAAAGATAATTCATTTGCAAAATATAGCAAATCAATTGTCAAACATATTCACGAACCTAAAGAGAGTAATTACATTTCATATATCAGCTACAAATGCTCCAATTATAATTGATGTCCTTGTAGGACAACATGCTATTGTTAATGAGTCCAATGCATGCCAGAAGAGAGGGAGACCAATCTGTTTCAAAGATAAAAATTCTCAAAAAAGAAAAGAAGTAAACACTCAAGATGGTCAAAACGAGGAAATAAAAACTCCAGAAGAGACCCAAGCTTCAGAAGAGACCTTTGACATATTTGATAAAATGTCAGAAGACATTCTGACACCTGAAACTAATGAAAATAAAGACATCTCAATAAATTATGTCATATCGGGAAAAAGATGGAATCAAAATGAAATAGTTGTAGACGATATTTATACATATAATGTAGCACTCAATATTATGAAAAAAGAGAGGATCTTGAACCTATATCTGTAGAAGATTGTAGACATAGAAGTGATTGACCAAAGTGGAAAGACGCAATCAAGGCTGAATTCAATTCACTTGCAAAGCGAGAAGTGTTCGGACCTGTAATTCGTACACCAAATGATATAAAACCAGTAGGATATAAATAGTGGTGGATGTGATTACATTTCGATATTTGATTAGTCTGACAATACATGAAAAGCTTGAAATGCATCTAATGGATGTCGTTACAGCTTATTTATATGGATCCATTAATAATTATATCTATATGAAATCCCCGAAAGATTTAAATTGCCTGAAGCATATAATAAAGATTCTCGAAAAACTTATTTGATCAAGTTAAATAAATCCTTATATGGACTGAAACAATCTGGTCGCATATTGTATAATCGGTTGAGTGGTGTTTTATTAAAAGAAGATGATCTAATATGCCCATATGTTTTCATAAAAAGACTTGAATAAGAATTTGTCATAATTGCTGTTTATGTGGATGATTTGAATATTATTTGAACTCTTGAAGAGTTATCAAAGGTCATGAGTTTATTAAAGAAAGAATTTGAGATGAAAGATTTGGGAAAGACAAAATTTTGTTTAGGTCTTTAGACTGAGCACTTAGCAAATGGAATTTTTGTCAATCAATCAAATTATATAGCAAAAGTGCTAAAACGATTTTATATAGATAAATCACATACATTGAGTACACCAATGGTTGTAAGGTCACTAGAAGGGAACAAAGACCTTTTTTTTGACCTCGTGAAGATGATGAAATACTTCTTGGACCTGAAGTACATTATCTTAATGTAATCGGAGCACTAATGTATCTTGCTAGCAATACACGACCTGACATATCATTTGTTCTAAATTTATTAGCAAAATATATTTCTTCCCCAACTCGAAGACATTGGAATGAAATTAAATATATTTTTCGATACCTTCGAGGGACAATGGATATGGGTTTATATTATTCAAATTTATCCAAAATCATATCTAATTGGATATGAAGATGCATGATATTTATCTGATCCACACAAATTTTGATCCCAGACAACTTATCTATTCACATATGGAGGTGTTGTTATTCCATGGAGTTTTGTAAAGCAAACTTTAGTTGCTACCTCTTTTAACTATGCAGAATTTCTTAGCAATTCATGAGGCAAGTCGTGAATGTGTCTGGTTAAGATCAATATATTCGAGAAGTGTGTGGCTTGCCAACTAATAAGGAACTCCCAACAACATTATACGAGGATAATACTACTTTTATAGCTCAGTTAAAAGAATGATACATTAAAAGCGATATGACACAACATAGTTCGCCTAAATTCTTCTTCACTCACGATATCTAAGAAAATGGCGACATTAGTGTTCAACAAATTCGTTCAAGTGACAATCTTGCAGATTTGTTTACCAAAACCCTTCATACTGCAATATTTGAAAAGCTTATACAAAAGATTGGAATACCACATTTTAAAGATCTTAAAGGATGTTGTCATCAGGGGGAGTAAAATACACACTGATACTTTTCCTTTGCTAAGATTTTTTCCATTGAATTTTTCTTGGCAAGGTTTTTAATGAGGCAATATTCAAAGCGTATTATTAAAAAGATTTATGTACTCTTTTTCCTTCACTAGGATTTTTCCCAGGTGATTTTTCCGAGTAAGGTTTTAATGAGACATATTCTTTGTACGATGGATATTCAAGGAAAAGTATTATGTATTAATATTTCTTGGTGCCCAAGAAAATATATCCTATAAAAGGACCATTTCATCTCTCTTTTAAGAGAGGATATACAAGAGATATATACATATATACATATTTCATTCCTCTATTATTTCTTTCCATGTTATGAATATATTTGTAAATATCCAATGTATTATTCTAATACATGTATCTCTTTAATACATATATTGGTATTTATTTTTTTAGTTCATTCCCCTTCCATCGTTATCATATTTTACAATAACCAAAATAATTGAAATTTATTGATGCCACTAATAGAGAAGAGATGCTCCAGAGTCCACTTGGGAGAGTTTTTTAGGTGGATTAAAAGCATTCTAAATAAAGTATAGAAAGGTTTTGTAGTTAGTAAAGCACGTTTAAACAGTAAAATTGAGTTCAAAAACACTTTTAGTTGAAATAGAAAGTTCGAGTTTTTAACTTCAACATTTTTGGCAAAAACTCAAAAATATAAAATTATTTTTAAATTATTAAAAAGAAACAAATTCGCTTATCACAAACTTGCCTTATATTTATTATTAATACTTTCAAAAGCACTTTTATAATAATATAATTAAATATAATTTTAATTTTTTTATAAAAATATTTTTTATTAAAAATTCTACATGCAAAAATAGTCTCTCTCCTTCCACAAACATACAAGGAAGCCCGACCGCTTAATGATTGTATCTAGTCGGCATAAACTTATAAGGCGCTTAATGACTGTATCTAGTCGGCAGAAACCAATAAGCCATAATGACGCGTGGGGTCTAAAATTTCAGTCACCAGAACTATTTAAATATCTGTTCAGTCCCAACTTTCATTCGACAAAGTACACATCAATCTAGTTGCACATTAAAAGAGAACATCAACGTCATTCAATTATTTCGTAGATGATATGATACAATCTATTAATTGTTTGACAAACCTCAAAGGGAAGGAGAGTCTTGTCTTTTCAACATTAATTATTGTAGAATAAATTATAAATTGCATCCTATAATTTAGACTAAAATCAATTTGTATATCAAATTATGTATATTTTCAATATTTTCGATTAAAAGTATCTTTTACTTTAAGCGCAAAAACAATTTGTATCAACTTCACTAATATAATTTACACCATAAACTTTAATATGGCATGTGTAAATTAATATTTATGCTCAGAATTTAAAATGCTTTTAAACAAAAATAAAGTTAGGAGTGAAATTTGATTTTAAACTTAAATTAGAGTTCAATTAAGTTTAATCATTATTATACTTTACAACTCTAAGGTATATTAGTTACGGCATGATGCACACGATTGTTGACTAATAATTGATATGAGCGGGTCCTTGTTTTTTTTCTTCTTCTTCTTTTTTTCCTTAAGCACTATTTACAATTAGTTCTCATAATCAAGATAAATCTCTACTTTGCAAAGTTATCGGTTAATATTGTTTCCACTAAATAAACTAGGGGTGCTCAAATTTTTTAGTTCTTTTGATTTTTTCCGAATCGATCGGTATCAGTACAGGCAGTGTTAGAAGTGTGCAACGATAATTTGTCGAATTGGACCAAACCGTACCGTACTGAAATCAGTACCGATTAAACTGGATACCGAAATCAGTACCGATTAAACTGGTATCCCGTACCTATTAAACCGGTTCGGCATCGCTACGGTACCAATAAATACCGCGAGTACCAATCTTTTTAAAACCCAAATATTTTGTAATTCAAAATGTCAAAGAAAGCAAAAGTATGTATGCATGCATGCAAATCATGGAGGAAAACTATTATCTTTAAACTAGTTAGACCTCAAATGAGTTATAATTATTTTTTAAAACGACTTAAAGGAGTATGGAAAACTACAGAAATTTCAACCTCATAGATTAGGACGTACTACAGCATATCTGCCTATGGAGAATTACGATTTTGAAGTTTTGTGGTAGTTAGCTAAGAAAGTGGAAAAACATATCAAAATTGATGCTAGCTCAATTCAGAGGTTGTTTCGCACGAATTTGTGTGGAATTGAACATGGATAGGCCTTTGGTTAGGAAGATTGACTGTGGCTTTTTTAACCAACCAATCCAGAATGAAAACCTCCCTATATATATATATATTCCTGTATACCGGTTTTGGTTTGGTAAATCCTGAACATGAAAAAGGGGCTACCGTTATCGTACCGAAACAATTGGTATTTATCAGTTTATTGTACCGCTATTGGATTGGTGTCAAAATTTATCGAATTGGTCGGTTCGAATGAACCGATTTTCTTAAAAAACTAGTTGTACAGCTAGATTTGAACAGTCTTAGGTGGAACTAATTTTTTCGGTATCGATAGTTTCGGTACTGATATTTCGATATTTTTGAAATTTTCAGTATCGATATTAGTACATGTTTTTTAAGAATTGGTAAAAATCGAAAACATAAAATACATTTGATATATATATACGTGTTCTTATATTCTTATATTCTTAAACTTCCGCCATCAACAAGTATGGAAAATGAATGACGTAGAGGGATATTTGGGAGAGGGACCTCACAGTTGAATATTAAGCTAACCAGCCATGAGGTGGAATAATCAAAGTATAAAACAAGTATTAAAAATATGAATGATGCAGATGGATATGTGGGAGAGGGACCTCACAGTTGAATATAATTGAAAATAAATCAACGGTTAACTGAAAATTAAATTCATATCAATTGAAATTAACTTATAATGTCACATAACTTTGCAGAGCATCTGCTAAACTTACTTGAGATAATAAAATATAAATTTTGTTTACTGAATACAAGATAAACTCAGAGAGAATTCTTGAAGATGGAAAAATGAAGTGTGCTTTGCTAAATAAATGACTGCTTATTTTATAGAAAGGATTGGGGTGATGACTGTAGCTTCACGCGGAGGGAACTGTAGATGAATAGTGAAAGTTGTCGGAATGATTACAACTTTTGATTATGAATGAATGGAGCTTTGCCTCGAGATTCCATATGTTTGGAAAAGATAAGAGGCTTCATTATGACTAAATTTGAGAACTGACTGAGCATATTTCATTATGCAAAAGGGTCTTGGGCATCTTGAAGGGTTTTACTTCCATAAAGATTGTTGCTAGTTGCTGAACCTTCAGAAGAAGACTTTTCTGATTCATTATCTTTACTTAGATCAATAGCTCTTCTGTTAATTGCTTGGGTTAATAATTTTAATTTATCACCCGAACAGTTTTTGATATTGGAAATATCGATGAAACTTGTTGGACTTTGCATTTTTACCCCTTTATCTTTTGACTGAAAAATGTTGACTGGGGTAATTGGAAATTCTAATTGAACTTGTCGGACAATTCTATTGACATCAAATTTGTCCCACCATTTAACGACGAAGATGCGGGTGACCATGTCAACTTGACTGTGATGACTTACTATGGCTTGGAAATGGTCAGAATGTTGAACAATTGTATCAATTACTGGGGTTTTAAGTTTATATTGCCATGTAAGAATCCAATGAATCTTATATTTACTGGTGAATTGAATTAATACTGGGATTCCTTCAAACTTGGGGTTATATTTGATTTTACTATAGTGAGTGACTTGTTGCTGGAGAAGATCTGGAAAAATGGAAATAGTAGGTCCATATATGGTTCACCAATAAACCAAAATGGGATTTGTCTCTTGAACTTGTGGTCAAATTGTAAGAACCACGAATGTCTAAAAGTTGGATTTTGGTATAGGAAAATCTTATGCCAAGCTTCCATGTAATCATAATAACAAAAATATAAATCTTGATTAATTAAAGGTTGGAGATCAGAATGATGACTACCCTAACTTGTAAGGGGCAAAATCTATTTAGTGTAAAGTGAATGGTAGAGGACTTTGGAATCATCATTATTTTGGTAAATGGGTTTAATGACTACTTACTCTGTTTGGATTAAAATTTCCTTATAATAAGTTAATGACTTATAATGAGCAAAAGGGATATAATGCCATCCAGTGTGAAAAAACTGGCTAGCAAGTTGAATGGGGTCATTTTTTGGTTTCAAATGGGGTTCAATACAGAAAAGATTTATTTCAAAACTTTGAAATAGGGTAACTAGGTTTAACACTTAGAGTTTTGGGCTACAAAAAGGATCAATTAGTTTAGGTTTATTAGCTAAAACCAAATTAAAAGGCCTTAGAGTTTGACTAAGGACATGAAACCTATTTACTGACTCCATTACTAGAGGTAAATTTACTGGATGAGGAACCATAGTTCACTTATGTTAACTATTTTGGCCTGTACGACCATCACCTCTAGAGGTACCTGCACCTGTACCTGTGGTTCTCACACTCATTTTGAACCTGTGATAATGTGACACCCCCAAATCCGGGTCTCCTTTACCTCGGATTCGATACTCATGATTCGACCTCAAACTAAATCCACATCATCATTTGGTAATATAAATGATGAATTTTGTGAATTTAAAAAACAAACTTTTTATAACATTAATAATAATGTTCAATATCAATATGGATATTAAAATTTAGTTAATTAAAACTTTTAATTCATCGGTTCCAAAATCGCAACCTTTACAATTCATCTTTACTTTTTAGAATCATAGGTTATATGATTCCTTCCAATAAATAATGGTGAATAAAAATTCAACTGTTGTCATTTGATTACTATTTTATACATTCATTGAAACTTGGTTAGCTTAAATTTAGTAAACCGTTTTACTAAATTAACACAACACGATCATAATATAAGTCATCTGTAGTTTAACTTTTAATAATCGATTCGTCATTTACATATCACGATGTAATCTAATAAGTTCATTATAATAAATCGGATTCTCCAAATCCCGAGTTGTGTCCTCAATACAACAAGCTACATACGTAACATATATCATCTAGTATATAATATACCAATCGCATAATATTACCTTAGAAAGACAAGTGTAACATTTCAAATTTGTTTCCAAAACGAATAACTTTTATTTGCGAACTTCAAGGTTTATTACACCTCGTTTTATTTTTATTACAATGTGTCGTTATGACTTGAAGCTCAAACAACCAAGGGAAACAACATATGCTTTATAAATAGCTTCAACGCCTCAACCTATAACTGCAAAATTAATTGCAAGAATGAGCGCGACAGCTCAGCAAGTCTAATAGTAATCACCTTTCATGCTTCACATAATTCACATTGCATACATGGTCTAAAATTTAGCATTTTTATATACATGCTTCATAGTTTATTATACATCACATATAAATCATACATCATGCTTTATCAAGTTTATCATTGTTCGCATTACACTTATCTCAAATAAATTGAGTTTCCATAACTAAATCAACCAGTCATAATTTGACTTCAATCATTCATATAGCATGGTAAAACAATTCACGTAATTCAACATACTCATAAAAGTTTCATTACAATACAACACTGTTGGCATGTAACCAATATCAAGTTCACAAGTAACAAGTAAGACTAAGAAACTTGCCTCGGTTTATGGTTATTGATATACATGCATCGAACGTCTCGGATATAACTTCTATTCGTCAATTATAAAAGTCCACACGTTTACTTGTTGCATAACCTATATAGTTGTACAATCAAGTTATAACACGTTCATTAGCCAATCAACACATGATCCATAACGTTTTAATACCTCCCAAGTCCTCTAAATCTTCCAAAGTCTTTTAGAATATCATTCTAGACTTTCCAACCAATTTTCACATTTTTCGGATTATCCGACTATTTTCTGAAATTATTTCTATTTATAAAAACTATCGTTTAATAGCTTTAAAATAGAAATAATAACTCAACATACTTTTATATTCTTAAAACATCCTCAATATCAATCTTATATGATTATAAGATTTTTCACCAAGTTTCATAATTTTTCACTATTCATAGAATTTTCTATGAATTTCTACCATTTTTAAACTAACTTTGAATATCTTAAAAATATAATAAATACATATGTTCTTCCATAAATCACCAAACATTTTCAGTAATTCTTAAATAATATTATAAGATTACTATAAAAAAGCTCAAAAAATGATTTTCTGATAATTAATTATAATTTTTCAACTGCTGAAACTTCAAAAATTCATAGAAAATAAACCGCTTGTCCAAAAATTATAAATTTTATGTCAATTTCACATGAAATTTAATTCTCTACAACTTTCTAGTACAAAGTTTTTTCAATTTCTGACTGGAAAACAGCAGAAACAGATCTGCCAGAAAGTTCGTCGGCGGCGACTTTCCGGTCATCTTCTCCGGCAATCCAAAAAGTTTTCCGGCGAGTTTTTCATGACTTTTCTGCCCAGATCAATTCTCTAACATATCATAAATTCAAATATGTGATTAGTTTTAAATAAAGTTATCATTTTCATATCATTTTAGTGAAAAAAATCCCACCATATTAGTTGGTTTACCACTTTAACAAATAAATTCCCATACGGTTTGAAATCATTTTTCTCAGTCCAAAACTTATGTAATCCATATAAGCTCACTTATGTAAACATATGAATGACCATCATTAACTGATAAACTGAAATCAACAACCTTTATTCATCTAATTCCCTCTTTGACATTTTAGCAAATAAGTAGCATATATACATTAGAAATCAATATGTTGTTAACATTTACACAAATATAGCCCACACATAATCAACCCTAGTCATTTCCCAATCTTATACTACCATGGATCCTATATGATCCCATTTCACATCAACAAATATAATTTCCCACAACATCCTTACATATGAAACTAAGATTTTAAAGTTTAAAAACTATTATACCTTTCAAGGCTTTCCTCTTCCTTGCTTAGTTAGACGATCCTCTAGATAGGTCTTTCTATGGACTGCTTGAAAATCCCCTTCCGAGTCCAAAGTCCCATCGGACTCCTCTCTATTCATTCTCTATAAAATACCCACTCTCACTTGGATGATGAAAAGAAATATTGTAAAGCTATTAAGGCCTGGGTTCCAAAGACATTCAACCCCTCCCTCTCATTTCTCTCTTGCTATCTGAATATACACGAGTCAATTGGTATATCTACCAACAACTAAAATCATCTTCAATAGTCATTCTAACCCCCTAGCTATGGTCTACAAATGACCCCTACTATTGACCCCTATAAAGCCTATAATATCACTTCTAATTCCTCACATTAGAGCTACGAAAAGGACCCACCAACTTGCACTATGGCTGCTAAAAAAAAACTTATGCAATCACTTTTTTTTTTCTTGGGGCTGCCGAATGTGCTTTCTTCTATCACATAAATATAGATCCTTTTTATATATAAGCAATACTCTAGTGGTCTCATATTTTATTAGCAATCCACACTTCATTTTTCTTCACGTCTACCGAAATGATGAATAAATATTGTGTTCATTCCTTTCTTTTATACATGTAGTGCTCTTAGGGTCCCACCTTTTTAATATATCATTTGATTCCTTTCCTGGTAATCAACCTTGGCTGCCGAATACTAGGTAATAAAACCAAAATGGGCTGCTGAGTATTGGACTTAAAAATAGCGAGACCGAGTTTAGTGTATTAATTCACCAAAACATTTGACATATGTGAATTGTCTCATTACTTATATTCCACTATCATTAAACAATAATACGGAACATTTAATTATTAACATTATTAAATTACATAATTAATGTATAAATATTTGGGCTGGGTTGATGACTTAAACAAATCATTTGGGCTTATTTAAATTGCTCCATAACTTATTCTCTATATCCACAGTGAGTAATCAAAAAGCTTTTTCATGAAATAAAGATATTGGGTATACAAATAGGAGGTGCTCGTCTTCATTTACATGTATATATTTATGACCCTTGGCAGCCCAGTTTGCCCCCTACTAATAGCTCCTAAGAGGCCCCTACAAGACCCTCAAGGTCACTTTACCCATGCACCAAAACGTGCATCATGTTTCCCCTGTCTCTTCCGTGTTTGGAGTCCCAAAATGAGTGTCACTTTTTAAATAAAGGTGAAGCTTCGGTTGGGTCAGTTAAAGGACAAATTGGTTGCCTACCGAGATTTAATGTTAAATTTGTCCATTGGACTGACTTTGGTCCCATAAATCATAGGATAAATTTGGACTTTGTTTTAAAATAATATCATTGAGTCATTAAAATACAACAATACCAGACAATTTTGTTGGGGGCAAGAATTGGGTTTAAAATTTATCATACGCCCGTACATAATCATTACATTAATGTCAGTGTCCCAATAATTTCCAACCCAATTGTTAATTAATAAATTGGGACCTAGAATAAATATTGAACATTATTTCTTATCATTTTAATTAAGGTAATTCCTTAATTAATTATAACATTTAACCTACCTTTAAAAGGTTATAAAATAACCTATCTTTAAATCATACTCCACTATTTAATTTGAGCCTTAAATATATTAAATTTATTTAATATATTTATGCACTAAATTAGTTAACTCAACTAATTAATTTAATAGTTAAAATAACTATTACATCTCATTATTCCAATATATGTAGATATATATTTCACTCCTATATATATACATATCTAATTCACCTCAATTTGATATAATATTAAATATTATACCCTTATTTATGTTACATTTTTAATTAGTGTAACATAATCCTCAACATTAACTAAAAAAAAATAACTTTCTTTATTCAATTAATTAAAGTTAACATATTCATCCACTAATAAAGATTAACGAATTACTTCCCTCATTTCATATTTAATTTATTTCTGTTTGGCATAATATAATATATATTCATTAATTCACTATTTTATTTAAGTGAATTAATTACACGTTTATGAAATTTAATTCATAAAGACTCCATTGCCATTCAAGGCTTACAAATTATATTAATTTATATTATAATCTTAAATCAATGCCAATTAATTAATTAATAGCTTTAATTAACTATTAAATTTTCTTTTAAAATAATTGTATATATTTCACATTTAAATATATACATATTTTATCCACCACATATATCACATAATTCAAAATAAATATATATTTTATTCATTTGACCCGTTTTGTATTATAATAAGAATTTTATAAATTAAATTCTTATAAAATCTAATTGAAATTTCGGGTTGTCACAGATAAACTCTCTAGTAAGAAAATCTGGAATTGAATTCTCACTGTCTTTAATGTATTCAATATCAAAATAAAAAATTCTTAAAAGAGCTTTCCATCTTGCAAAAATTTGTTTAGAGGTAATATTTTGAACATCTTTTTTTAAAACATATTTTGCTGACTTACAATCAATCTTAACCAAAAAAATTTGATTTAATAAATTATTTTAAAATTTATTAATACATAAAACTAAAGATAAAATTTCTTTTTTAAGAGTAGAATAATTTGCTTGTGTAGTATTCCTCCAAATTTAATTTTAAGAGGAGAAGTAGGAGTTAACTTTTGAATGAGTATTCCTCCAAATTTAATTTTGAAGGCATCTGTTTGAACTATTTTGAATGCAGAAGGGTTTGAAATGCCAAAACAAGGAAGTGTCTTAACATAATTTTTAATTTCTTAGACAATTGAAGTATTAACCGATGTCTAAGAAGGAGGATTAGTTTGCAAACATTCAAATAAAGGTTTGCATTGTTTTCGCAGGTCTTTATAGAATTCAACAATGTAATTGAGAGATCCTAAGAACCTCTGGAGTTGATATTTATCAAGGATTTCATCAGAAAATTTGTTTGCAAATTGAATGGCTCTATTAATGGGTTTAATTTGACCTTAATAAATAGTATGACCAAGAAATCTGACTTTAGTCTGGAACAAAGAACATTTATTGGGAGATAAGACTAATCCGTTTACTTTGATTGTATTAAAAAATGAATTCAAATGTTTCCAATATTTTTCAATTGAATTAGAAAATATTAAGACATCATCAATGTAAATAATAACAAAATGATTAAAAGGGTTTAGAATATCATTCATGATATTCTGGAATTCACTGGGGACACTTTTAAGACCAAATGACATTACACACCATTCATAATGACCAAAAGGAGTGGTAAATGCTGTCTTATACCTATCCTCTTCATGAATCTGAATTTGCCAAAATTTACTATTTAAATTAAATTTATTGAAAACAACTGCTTGACACGTTTTGTTAATTAAGTCTTTTTTTATTGGGTAAAGGATACCTAATCCATTCAAGTACCTTGTTCAAAGGTTTGTAATTAATTACTAATATAGGGATCCCTATTTCTTTTTCAGCATATTTAATTACATAAAAAGCTGGACAAGACCAAGAAGATTTACTTTTTCTAATTAATTTTTTACTGAGTAAATCATTAATTTCATTTTTACATTATTCAATGTGTTTATTATACATTTGCATAGGTCTAGCCTTATTAGGAATTAAATGCTCCCTAAATTTCTTAGCATAAGGTAGCCTAACAATATGTCTCTTTCTATGCCAAAAAGTATGAGGAAGATTAGAAGAAACTTCTTTAGTCAAAGTATAGCTAAGATTTTTAATCTTGTTTTGTAAATTAACATTTTTTAATTGTTCTTCAACTTTTATATATTTAATCTCATTTTTTAAATATTTTAAATGACTTCTTTTATTATTTAATATATTTAAATATTTAAAAATTGATTGTTCGTGAATGATTCTTAGATCTCTTTCTTTAGATTCTGTGATGAAATTGAATGTGACCTTTTGACCTAAATGTTGACTTGTCAAACCTTTTGTTGTAGTAGTAAATGGATACAATAAATATATAAATGGTAATTCCAAAATGATTTTATCTGTCATGTTACGAATTAAAACAAAACAAGTTTTAAAACATACACCATCTTGACAAATATAAACTTTAGATAATTTATACTTTATTTTCATTTGACTACCAATAACAGAACTTAATCTTTCACTTATTTTTTCATAGTATGTTGTTGGGACAAGGCATTCCTGAATACAATTTAAATCTGCACTAGTATCAACTAAGGCGGGAAGTTCAACAACAAACGTTTTATTAATTATTAATGTGACATTAATATACCATTTTTGAATAGTAATATTTTAAAATCTTTTTAATGAATTTCCTTGTTCAAAAAGGAATTCATTACTGTTAGGGTCATTAACACCTGATGTTTCTACCTATTCTTCATCAGAAGAGTTATTAAGATTAAGATTTGTTTTATTTTTGATTTTACTGATTTCAAGTTTTAACTTAGGAATTTCCTTGTTAATTTTTGAATTTTTTTTTTTTCAAATTATTAACTTCTTCATTTAATTCAGTTATGGTTATTTCTTTAACTGAGATTTTAAATCTTTCAAGTGTTTTGTTTATGCTAAAAATAAGTTTTTCTATGTTTTTGCCTATTTTATTAGTATCACTTTCCTTAGTAAGTAAAATTTTTAATTGTTTCATGTACTGAGTTTTTAACTGAGAATTTGTTATTTTATTAATTAAGTCTATTAATAAATTTTGCTCTTCAATGTCATTTGTTAATACATTTAATTTTTTAGTACAACATGTGTCTGTACAATTATTTGCACATCCAATTGTTACATTAAGATTTTGACTATTATCATTTTCAGAATCAATTTTACTGGTATTAGAATTATCTGATGACTGAGATGGTATATCAGAATAATAAGCACTACTATAATCATTATCAATCCTTATTAATTATAATATATGTTCAGTATATCCATTAGATATTTTTAACTGGTTTAATTTTTCTTTAACTTTGCATTCATTTTTGTAATGACCTAATTTTTCACAATTATCTCAAATAATTTTACTTTTTGTCAAGTTTTTTAAAAATCTTCTTTTTATATGGCTTTTTATATGTTAATTATTTTAGTGACTTTTTATAATAACTATCTTTAATATGATATTTTTTATATTTTAATTTTTTTTCTTTTTTATGTTTAATTTTTCTTCTAGAATGAGCAATAGGGGATAAACCATATTGTTTACAGAAAGTTCTTAATTCATATTTAGCTTTCTTTTTATCTTTATTAGCCTGTTTACTGATCTTAAAATCAATACACATTTTAAAACCTATTTTCTATAGTTGACTTAATATATCCCCATAAGTTAGGTTATCATAATCAATGAATCCTAAATCTTTACTCAGTTCTTCTTGAATTTTATAGGCAAAAAGACTGGGTAAACCATTAACAAATTTTTCTTTCCAGAAAAGTTTGTTACTGTCATTTCTCATCATAACTCTAGAGTTTAACACATCTTTATACTATCTAAAGTCACTTAAAGTTGGACAAGTAAGGTTACTTAATTGGTCATGTATTCTTTTTGTGATGTTACTAGGAGTTCCAATAAAATATTTTATTATGGTGTATAATAAAGTGTTTACTCCATCAGGGGGACCAATCCCTATTTGTTCATCAAAAATTAGATTACCATCATTATCTCTTTTAATAGCATGAATTATGAAATATCTAGTTTTTACTCCACCAAGATCTGAGAATTCCAGTGAATCCAGCAGTTAATATTTTAACAATTTTGGATTGTCCTAAATTATTGAAAGAAGTTATATAACTATTCGCAACCATAAACATATGGTTTAATTTATTTAAAATTTGTTGTTCACTAAAATCATCAATTTTCCATTCACACATTTTACTAGAGGAAACAGAAAATTGATTATCTAAATTTCTTTCTTCTAACTGTAAGTCAGGAGGGGTTGGTTTGGAATACCAATTTTTTGCTAAACTTGTATGGTTTGAATTTTTAAAGTTTAATTTATTAAATTAATTTTCTATTTCTCTGATAGTAGAATCATTACTATCATCTTCACTTTGACTAATGTTTTTGTCTATGACAGTTAAAGCCTTAGGACCACTAGTTTCAGGCTTGTCTAATTTCTTAAATAATTTATCTAGTATTCTAGCAAGTTCTAAATACTTATTAGGAATGCCTAACACTCGCCGTAGTTCTGGTAAATTTAATAATGATTTTTCAATTTATTTTTTAATTTTACTATCTTGTTGTATTTCAATTTTTTCTAATTGTTTTTCAAGGGTTACTAGGTACTGGTTAGTAAAATTGTTTTGTCCAATTATCTTTTTTTTTATCCTAATTATTATCAGAAATTTTAAAAGGACTAGCGGTAACTGAAGTATTTTTTGCTGGTATTATTATTGTTTCCAAAGGAGGGTGGCTAGATGAAATCTTTGTTTTATCTTATTTAATCTATTGACTTTTAGTAATTACGTTACATTTGCTATTCAATTTTTCATACCAAATATAAAAAGTAATGTTTATTTCTTCTTTTATTATAATTTTTTTTCATTTATTAACTGTTTTTTCTCTATTAATTTCATTATGATTTTCGCGAAGTTGATGTCTTTTACTTTTATTTTCTTTAGAATAAAAATCACTGTATAGGTTTCCCCAATTAACTTCAAATTCTTTGTTAATAACAAGTAACTGAGAATTAATTGGTTTAGTTTCAAAATTTGACTGTGTAGGAGATAACTGTTATTCAGCTTCTTCAGATTGGTTTATAGATTCATTATTTGTGACGCCCCTAAATCCGGGTCTCTCGAACCTCCGGTTCGGTGCTCACTATTCATTAATTGACAAACATTCATAAACTAAATCTTCAATAATTCGCGAAAAATATACATAAATTCATTACAAAACGTACCATCAATCCTAGGTTCCACTAACCTTAAATATATCACTATTACCTTATAATACAAAAGGTTTACAACATAAAATAAAAACTAATTACTTCTACTCGTTCACCTTTCCTTTATCTTTGTACTCCTTAGATATCTCAGGTTTAGCTGAAAAATAGTTCATGATATATAGCAAGGTAGAACAACTACTTTTCTCATCAAGTTTAAATAAATAATAAATGATATATTATGAATGAAAACGAATTAACTCTTGGAACTTCAACAATATACAATAATTGTGAAGACATGCAACTTTGAATAACAACTTTCAATTGATTTAACATACTGCTTCTTTATGCTGAAAGGTCACAAGACCGTGAACATACGTTTGAGTATTTATAATACCCTATAGACATAAGATTGTCATTTCGTTTTGAATATTAACAACTATTTCAATTGCAATATTCGAAGATGGGTACTCTAGGTGATCAACCTATTGTACGTTTATATTGTGAACACTATAACCATCCAATTTTTTTTTTACTGAAATTATTCCATCCGACCATAATTTGATTCTCATAATGATTTATTCATTTAAGCTTTTCCCATCAGATTCCGCACCACAACAATATGATTTGGACTAGTTTTAACAATATTCAGATTTATGAATTTAATACATACATGGTCTAGCCGAAACAATTGGCATAGATCTTTCTCTTTAAACAGTTTCTAATAAGAATAGTCATAATAACACATGCAATATCTAGCCGGAACAAATAACATAGATATATCTTATTAAATAATTCACTTTTTTAGAACTCGTCATTATAATTTATGCAATATCTAGCCGATACAATTAGCATATATATATTTTTCTTTAAATAGTTCATAATGTAAAAAGTCATGCAAATGCGCATAAATACAATTATCAATAATAACATAGATATGAAATAATTCTTAATAATTATTTTATCATGTACTACGAAACTAATTTCAACTTCTAGATACTTAACATAATAGAAACAAGTATATGAAACTTGCATAATAATAATACTTTGAGTATGGTTAGAGAATTTACCTCAGTTGTCGATTACTGCTTACGCGACTTAAATTATTGTCCTTGAAAGACCTAGTATTAAATATGTTTATCTTTCACTTAGAATAGCACATAGGAGTCCATATATCACTATCAAATAGACTATTATTTAAGCACATACTTTCCTATTTAACAATATATAGCTTACGCGACATACTGTCACCCTCGGGTAATATTTTAACTACCAATTGATCTTATTTATTTAAACACTTTAAACAATTCACTTTAATTAATTTAATTACCTTATTTCTCTGTAATTATTATCTAATAGCAGTTAAATAATAATTGATAAATTTGTAATCCTTATCTATTATTTAATATTAATTAAATAATAAACAATGATTCTTATTAATCTCACTTTCCTTTAATTATTATTTAATATCATTTAAATAATAATTAATTAATTATTTACCTTTATTTATTATTCAATAATAAATAATTAGTTTATTAGTTTTACTTTTCTTTAATTATTATTTAATATTATTTGAATAATAATTAATTAATTAATTATCCTTATTTACTATTTATTCTTAAATAATAAATAATTGTTTGTTAACTTTATATTACCCTTTATTTATTATTTAATAATAAATAATTAGTCATTATCTCTTTTTATTTTAATTATTATTTTATATTGATTAAATAGTAATTAATCCCCTTAGTGACTTTTCTTTACCTTAGTTATTATTTAATAACTAAATAATAACTAATTATATTTTTCTTTCTCTTTTATTGGGTCCCAAATTAATTATATTAATTTTTAAGAATTTTTACCCATTTTGGACTGAATTGATCCGAACCGACTCGACCCATTTGGCCTGATCCGACCCGGATCGAAAAATACACTGTCCATTAACAGTGTATAGGGTCCCGACCCCAAAATAACAAAGGAAAGAGGGGCCTCAGCCATTAGTTGGCAAAATATGCAGATTTGCCATTTTCAGATTTTTCAACTTTTGTTCATTTGATTGAAACTTGAATAAAATGAAATCTACAAGTCCAAATGATCTCAAATTGGTATCGATGGATTCGTATCTTCGTAAACTAAAATATTTCATCATTGAATATAATGTTTGGATAAGTTTTGCTTCTGAAAAATAGCCACCAAGTGGGCTATTTGTACATTAGGTTTTTAAAATAACCTGTTTTGCGATAAAAGCCATAACTTCTTTATTTTTCCATATTTTTGAGAGATTCAAGTTGGGTTATCCTTACAACACCTAGAGCTATCATTAAAGACTAATAGATCATAAAAATATCTTCCACATCTCAAATCATAAATCATCAACCTAGACATTTAACTAGGGTTTTAAAATAAAGTATGCTCATACAACATTTTCTTCCATTATTTTTTATACAAAATATGTTAGAACACATATCTAGCATATTTTAATCATAAATATTCAAAATCTAACACCACATAGATTTTTCTTTCCCACAACTAACATACAAAACTAAATAACAAGCTAAGGCTCAAAGAAACTTTCAAACCTTGAATGGAGATATTCTTCTTGGAAATGGTTGGAACTCCTTCTTGATTTCTTTGTATGGACCAAAAATCATCCACACTTGGTAACATTGAATGTGTTTGCTTCTCTAGAACTCTCACAAATGCTCTAGCTTCTCTTTACAACTCTCTATCTCTCTCTAAAATTTAGTGAATGGAGCAAATGAACCAATATTTGCACAAGTATTGGACATCTTTATTTATAGAACTCTAGGATTTCACCATTAGCTCTCCTAATCAACTAACATTAGTTTATCAAGGCTCTAATCTTGTTTACTATTACTTGGAATGACAACTTGGAATGACGAGAGTGGTTGGGGAGTTGATTGTAGTGGTTGAGCAACTTTGATTTTGTGTGTAAATGAAGTAATATGCAATTTTACTCATCCTAGTGTCCCCCCTCCAAAAATCTGACCATAGCTATATTTTTACACAAATTTGGCTTTATTTTTATATCCTATATCATTACATATACATCCATATATACATACACCAATATATGGATCCATATTCACCTATACTTGCACATTGGGCTCTACTTTGGACCTTTGAATTAATTATATTTGGACTTTGCATTACAATTGTTTGGGCTCAACAATTTAATTCATTTGGCTATTGCATTCATTCATTTAAGTCATCAACACTTGGGCCCGCAACAATTAAATCAATTGGACTAACTATAACACTTAAAATAAAAACAAGTATTGGGCTAGTTTAAATTAATTTGGACCCGCCATATATTTTATATATGATTCATTAATTAAATCCTATAAGGCTACTACATTGGGCTTAACATATTCCTCAACATATCTTTCATTAATCTTATTTATGTCTATCAACATATCTTCGTCCTCTTGATAATTTCTCATGCTATTTATCAGCCTCTTCTTTTCTTTTTCTCTCTGAAATTTCCATATCTTTACAACGAATACTCACGCCCGTCTCTGCTAATCTTACTTAAAATGATCCTCTTTAAAATTTGGTAACTATGATGCTACATACACAATCACCCGCCTTATGTTTTTTATTTTTTCAAATTATAGCCTAATCCTCGATGCAAAGCATCGCTATATATTACAACCTACTAGTAGTTAGGAAAATAATACTGGGTCGTACATAATTTCTATTAATGTTTTCAAATCAATGAGAACTCTTAAATTTTTATCTATGATCTTCTTCGAACCTTTATCACATATCGAACTTACCATACAGTATGAGTTCAGGAACTTACCATAATTATATGGGTTGAGAAACTTATCCTAGTCAAACCAAAATTGTCCATTTGCTGAGGGGCTCCACCATATGATTATGAGTCACGAACTTACCATAAGTATGAGTTTTAAGAACACACACATACCTTAACATCATCTACCTATTCGTTATACACTTGAGAAAAGAATCATATTCTCAACATACATATAATGAATAGTGTGACACTAGGTTTCAATCGATTATCAATATAGGAAGCTAAGTGGTTGTCAAACCAAACACAATCTCCTGCCCATACAAGAAATTGGTCAACTTGGACACTAATCAATATAGGAAGTTAAGTAGTTCTTAAACCAAGAACAAATCCCCTGCTCATACAAAGGACTGTTCAATTCCACCACTATATTAATATAGGAAGTTAAGTGGCTCTAAACCCAAGCACAAATTCCCCGTCCATACAAGGAATCGTATATGTAACGACCCCGAAATTCGACCAATTAAATTACCTTAAATTGTGTATTTATTACACATTATTTATCTTGCGTCCAAATTTCGGTCCGTTAATAAATCTTTAACCACCTAAATTGATCCATTATTCAATTTCAACATCATCAATTACCAAATTTTCGGTATAAATTTTTCTTTTTCTTTTAACCATTTCATTAAGATATTTGGATATTTAGAATCCTTGCATTTCGATCCTAGTCCCATAGACCGTAACCTTAACTTTTTTTTTTTTCCTTCTTTACCAAAAATCATAACGTTCAACATTTAAAATTTAATAATAATTATATCTTTGCATTTGTTCTTTTCAATCGTAATTCACAATAAGACCATTTAACAAATCTTTATCGTAACAATCATCTTAAACAACCCTAGTTCGC
This sequence comes from Hedera helix, assembly GCA_947179155.2. Taxonomy (NCBI): domain Eukaryota; kingdom Viridiplantae; phylum Streptophyta; class Magnoliopsida; order Apiales; family Araliaceae; genus Hedera; species Hedera helix. Next base: position 21,047,700 of record OX359275.1, on the reverse strand, counting down.
CATGTAACTCTGTTCGTCCTATCCAGACCAATTTGTAAATAGATACAACACATTCACATAATTTTACCAATTCACTCACATTGAATCATGACATTAAATTATAACAGTTACGTATCCAACCTTCTAGATAATTCATCTTTAGCACAATCTGATATTTCTGAAACTCATTTCTTTCCTGCAAAAATGTTTATTAAGCAAGTAATGAGCACAACGGCTCAGCAAGTTCAACAGTTATACTTCACGTAGCACATACCTTATCATACTTGGTGTGTGTCATACATCATGTGCTTGTGCTTCTACTATAGCAATATATCTCATATATATTCATATCGTTGCACAGAATATACATTGTGGTCACATTAATCACGTATCACATAACACATAATTTGTATGCAGTTAAAACAAGAATTACATATCATAACATTCCAACATTTAACATAAAAGAGACTGAAGAACTTGCCTGGCGTCCAGTTATTTAAATTGTTAGCTCAAACCCTTAACTCGATCAACCTATGATCATAAATAATCAAATAATAATTATTTATCTATTTATGATATTAATTTACTTAATTAATATCATCTCTGGGCCAATTATTAATTTATATGGTTAATTATATTAACCTTGTTCTTAAAATATTCGCTTAACTTAATATTCAACACCTCTAATACGGACAACCCGGCTCATCGGATAAATTTTAACATAACTGGGTGCCCCAAAAATTTTATTTAACCATTTTCTAAATGGTAACCTTATTAGATTAATATTTAAACATTTAAATATTAATCCTCAATATTTAATTTTTTTACAAAAATATTAAATTTAATGCCCAAACATCATTTTTATATTTTTAGTAATTTTCTATATTTTTCTATAATTTTTAAACAATTTTTAAACATTTATTTCAATTAAAAATCATTTCTGGGGGCGTTTTGGTAATTTCCGCGCCCTTAGGGACATAACCGGAATTTCCCGGAAAGTCCAGGGGTATTTCTGTAATTTCCGCGGCCTTGGGACACGCTGGTCATTTTCTTAAAAGTTCAGGGGTACGCGCGTCATTTTACAGGGCCAGGACACGGTCGGTATTAACTGAAAAGGCCAGGGGCAAAATCGTAATTTCGCCACCTAAATCTCGGCCGCGCATGGCGCGGCATCCTTCCCGGCTCCGCCTACGTCAAACGACGTCGTTTGGCGTGGCAAAATTCACCTCCGCGCATTGCGCGGCCTGCCTTCCCTCAGCGCCCAAAACGGCGCCGTTTTATACCCTGCGGCTGAAAAAAAATTGGCTGCCGCGCCATGCGCGGCAGCCCAGAATTTCTTCTTCCTTTCCCAGCCGTAACAGTGGCCAACTTGACCCAAAAATAATTCATTTTCTTCACAATTTTCCCAACAAAACTACTCCAAAAATCATATAATTCATAGATGTACCTCCAAAAATTATTTAGAATAATTCTTCTAATTATTTTCTAATTTTCTACACAATTTATTTTACCACAAATATACATAAATAATTCAAATAAAAAATATTTATACCTTCCTTGGCTTTCTCTACCCATGTTAGCACCAACAAGTTCCTCTCTTGCGGTGGCCATGGAGTTTTCCGTGCGGCATGTGGTGTTCACGGTGGAAGAAGAGCAAAGAGAGAAAGAGAGTTGTGTGTGTGTGTTTGTTTTTCTTTCTTTTTATTTCCTTTCTTCCTTTCTTTCTTTTTATACAATTAATGCACTTAATTAATTTTAACAAAAACTTAGTTCCACCGCCTTTAACCATCCCGAAACTTCCAAATTTGGCACAAAAAAATGAAGCATAAAATATTTTTAACACATTACGTAAATATTTCGTATAATAAATATTTTATATAATGTATATAAAATATTTATTTTAATTCACCTAAAATCGTATCATGATTTATAAATAATTTTAATACCCTTTTCGGTATTTTTCTTGACAAATTTTGTACACGCATTATGACATGCATGTAATTATTTGAAATAATTAATACTTCCAAAAATCATAAAATAAATCATAAGACATATAAATATTATTTTTCATAATTTTTCACTCCGTTACTTGGACAACATGTTACATTAACATGTTCACGTTTCTGAAATATTATCTTTCATAAAAGTCATAATAATTTCATTATACATAAATATAATTTTTAATAAATTAAATCCTTCCTTTTTCCTCATTTAATTTAATTTCTTTACATTTCTCATTAATTTCTTTATATATAAATTATATAATTTAATATTATATAATTTATATATTTACATTCTTCTTCCTTAAATAATTTCTTAATTTCCTCCAACCTTATTCCATTTAATCACCTTATATAAATTACATAATTATTCTTATATAATCTATATAATTATTATTTTCTTTATACCTTATTTTAATTTCCTTATATAAATTATATAATTTATTATTATATAATTTATATAATTACCTTTCCTTCTCAATTAATTTCTAACTTCTTCCAAAATTCTTGATAAAATCTAAAATTCAATAATTTTAATTTTACTTAATTTCCTCATTAACTTTTATCTTACTTTGGATTAATTTAATTATTAATCCCTTAATTATCATAATTAGTGAAATTTATAATCATCAATTAAACATAACACACATATATATAACAATGTATATATATAAATATATACATATTTAATTCATGCCTTTCACATTATCACATATCCTCATTTAAAACATAATTTATGTACTTCCACAATAATTAAATTGTACTATTTATTGTACATTTACCTGAAATTTCTTTTATTCTTCATAAATTGTATTTACACAATTTATTTACTTTTCAATTATTTTAAATTCACATAATTCATCACCATCTCTGTACAAATTTAATTTACTAATTAAATCCCTTCAAACACTTTAAATTACTTAAAATAATAATTAACTTAAACAACCTTGATATTTTTATATCAATTAATTCTTATTTAATATTAATAAAGAAATCCTGAAATCCGGATCCTCACATTCTTCCCTCCTTAACAGGATTCCGTCCTCGGAATCATAATTGCCGTAATAATTATACGTATATTATTCATAGCACTTTGCTTTACTTTCATCTTAATGAATAACAATTTAATCAATAATAATTATATTTTACCTCTTTAATATCTATAACTTACATGGATAACCTCATAATGGTCATTACCGTCAGAATATTTAATTTACAATTTCTTTATAGTAGTACATTTCATATTTCTCTAAAAATTTTATGAATAACACTTTAATTCATTTCTCGATATACTTATCAAGATTATTTCTCATTCTCCGAAAATTTTTATTTCTTTAATCATACTTACCCTTACACAATCCACTTACGACATTCTTATATCGCACATCATTCATACTTTGCACATTCATCTTTCTCTTCTTAGTTCATATAATTCTTTTTCATATTTCATAATTCATTTCTTAATACCTTCTATCATTCAACACTAGGTTTTAAATGCTAACCTTTACTTAATTTTTATCATAATCTTTATTTGGAATTATTTTTAAAATCCTGCTTTATGGTGTTGAATCATCTTATAACGAAATAGTACCGCACCGTCTCAACAACACGTTGAACATTCCGTCATTCATCACATCTGCACCGGCTAAAAGGTGCGTGGATGATTTCTTTTGAAATACATTTTGATGTAAAAATATTTTTGCCTAGCCGAAACAAGTAGTATAGACACTTTTTGAATCGCTTAAAAATTTTATTTATATTTTTCAAAGTACATTCATGCCAATTTAGCTTGAGGCCAAAAAATTTCGAAGTCTAATAAAGCTAGAAGAATGGGAATATCCTAAATTTCCTAATATTCACCTTCTGCTTCTTTACTTAAATATTAAATTATTGCTAGGACTATTTTCATTTATCACATTAAAATTTCTATCTACTCCAGCTTTTCTATACCCCCGTATAGTTCATCAAACTTGTCACACATTATGAGTCCAGGAACTTACCACAAGAATATGAGTTTTAAAGCTTGTCCTAACAATATGTAGTCTGAGAACAAATCAAAGACTATCCATATGCTGAGGGGCTCAAAACATACCATACGAATATGAGTCATGGACTTACCATATGCATGAGTTTTAAGAACTCGTGCCTAACTTTAATATTATCTATCTATCAAAAACTCTTAGCGCGACTCTAACATTTCAATGATTATCACATAGTAACTAAGTAAACACAAATCCCCCGCCCATACAAAGGATTGTGCAATTCAGTCACCACGTGAGTTCTCGATTGAAATTTCGTACCCAAGCTGTCTACCCTCTTATCATAACCTTTCTGTCATTCATGTCTCATCATTCTCTAAATTCTTCTTGTACTATTTCATAGTACCATATCTCTTTATAGCATCAAGCTATACCTTTTAGACCATTAACAGGTCTTTCTATTATTTCACATTCTTACTTGATCCCATCATGACCTTGCTTTACAATCTATTACTTATTTCCTTTCCTTATCTTATGATCGTATCGTAGTACGATCATCTTACCGTTCCTGATCATGTTATTATGATCTCTTCCTATGCTTTTTGGATTACCTTGTTATCTTTATTACTTAAATCAGGTGTCTCCTGATTTTCTTTGAGATTCATCTTTGAATCCTTTCAAATATTCTTTCAGATATGTGCTTAATTAAACTTTTGAATTTTCTCAATTCGTTATTTTCAATCAAATATTTCTTAATATATTCATTTCTTTCTTATATTCTTATAAGTTTCATATTTCCTTCGCTTTAGCCAACATCTGAGAACATCTTTCTCAACTTATATCTCTCAATTCTAATCCCCCCCATGTTCATCAAACTTATCACGTATTTGGACTCAGGAACTTACCATAATCATATGGTTGAGGAGCTTGTCCTAGTCAGGCCATAGTCGCCCATTCGCTAAAGGGACTCCGCCATATAATCATGAGTCACGAGTTTACCATACGCTTGAGTTTTCAGAACACTCAACTAACCGTACTCTTTCTTACTTTAGGTTATAGCCTAAGGTATCATTTACCTAAGGTTTATAACCTCTGGCTCTGATACCAACTGTAACGACCCCGAAATTCGACCAATTAAATTACCTTAAATTGTGTATTTATTACACATTATTTATCTTGCGTCCAAATTTCGGTCCGTTAATAAATCTTTAACCACCTAAATTGATCCATTATTCAATTTCAACATCATCAATTACCAAATTTTCGGTATAAATTTTTCTTTTTCTTTTAACCATTTCATTAAGATATTTGGATATTTAGAATCCTTGCATTTCGATCCTAGTCCCATAGACCGTAACCTTAACTTTTTTTTTTTCCTTCTTTACCAAAAATCATAACGTTCAACATTTAAAATTTAATAATAATTATATCTTTGCATTTGTTCTTTTCAATCGTAATTCACAATAAGACCATTTAACAAATCTTTATCGTAACAATCATCTTAAACAACCCTAGTTCGCCATGTAACTCTGTTCGTCCTATCCAGACCAATTTGTAAATAGATACAACACATTCACATAATTTTACCAATTCACTCACATTGAATCATGACATTAAATTATAACAGTTACGTATCCAACCTTCTAGATAATTCATCTTTAGCACAATCTGATATTTCTGAAACTCATTTCTTTCCTGCAAAAATGTTTATTAAGCAAGTAATGAGCACAACGGCTCAGCAAGTTCAACAGTTATACTTCACGTAGCACATACCTTATCATACTTGGTGTGTGTCATACATCATGTGCTTGTGCTTCTACTATAGCAATATATCTCATATATATTCATATCGTTGCACAGAATATACATTGTGGTCACATTAATCACGTATCACATAACACATAATTTGTATGCAGTTAAAACAAGAATTACATATCATAACATTCCAACATTTAACATAAAAGAGACTGAAGAACTTGCCTGGCGTCCAGTTATTTAAATTGTTAGCTCAAACCCTTAACTCGATCAACCTATGATCATAAATAATCAAATAATAATTATTTATCTATTTATGATATTAATTTACTTAATTAATATCATCTCTGGGCCAATTATTAATTTATATGGTTAATTATATTAACCTTGTTCTTAAAATATTCGCTTAACTTAATATTCAACACCTCTAATACGGACAACCCGGCTCATCGGATAAATTTTAACATAACTGGGTGCCCCAAAAATTTTATTTAACCATTTTCTAAATGGTAACCTTATTAGATTAATATTTAAACATTTAAATATTAATCCTCAATATTTAATTTTTTTACAAAAATATTAAATTTAATGCCCAAACATCATTTTTATATTTTTAGTAATTTTCTATATTTTTCTATAATTTTTAAACAATTTTTAAACATTTATTTCAATTAAAAATCATTTCTGGGGGCGTTTTGGTAATTTCCGCGCCCTTAGGGACATAACCGGAATTTCCCGGAAAGTCCAGGGGTATTTCTGTAATTTCCGCGGCCTTGGGACACGCTGGTCATTTTCTTAAAAGTTCAGGGGTACGCGCGTCATTTTACAGGGCCAGGACACGGTCGGTATTAACTGAAAAGGCCAGGGGCAAAATCGTAATTTCGCCACCTAAATCTCGGCCGCGCATGGCGCGGCATCCTTCCCGGCTCCGCCTACGTCAAACGACGTCGTTTGGCGTGGCAAAATTCACCTCCGCGCATTGCGCGGCCTGCCTTCCCTCAGCGCCCAAAACGGCGCCGTTTTATACCCTGCGGCTGAAAAAAAATTGGCTGCCGCGCCATGCGCGGCAGCCCAGAATTTCTTCTTCCTTTCCCAGCCGTAACAGTGGCCAACTTGACCCAAAAATAATTCATTTTCTTCACAATTTTCCCAACAAAACTACTCCAAAAATCATATAATTCATAGATGTACCTCCAAAAATTATTTAGAATAATTCTTCTAATTATTTTCTAATTTTCTACACAATTTATTTTACCACAAATATACATAAATAATTCAAATAAAAAATATTTATACCTTCCTTGGCTTTCTCTACCCATGTTAGCACCAACAAGTTCCTCTCTTGCGGTGGCCATGGAGTTTTCCGTGCGGCATGTGGTGTTCACGGTGGAAGAAGAGCAAAGAGAGAAAGAGAGTTGTGTGTGTGTGTTTGTTTTTCTTTCTTTTTATTTCCTTTCTTCCTTTCTTTCTTTTTATACAATTAATGCACTTAATTAATTTTAACAAAAACTTAGTTCCACCGCCTTTAACCATCCCGAAACTTCCAAATTTGGCACAAAAAAATGAAGCATAAAATATTTTTAACACATTACGTAAATATTTCGTATAATAAATATTTTATATAATGTATATAAAATATTTATTTTAATTCACCTAAAATCGTATCATGATTTATAAATAATTTTAATACCCTTTTCGGTATTTTTCTTGACAAATTTTGTACACGCATTATGACATGCATGTAATTATTTGAAATAATTAATACTTCCAAAAATCATAAAATAAATCATAAGACATATAAATATTATTTTTCATAATTTTTCACTCCGTTACTTGGACAACATGTTACATTAACATGTTCACGTTTCTGAAATATTATCTTTCATAAAAGTCATAATAATTTCATTATACATAAATATAATTTTTAATAAATTAAATCCTTCCTTTTTCCTCATTTAATTTAATTTCTTTACATTTCTCATTAATTTCTTTATATATAAATTATATAATTTAATATTATATAATTTATATATTTACATTCTTCTTCCTTAAATAATTTCTTAATTTCCTCCAACCTTATTCCATTTAATCACCTTATATAAATTACATAATTATTCTTATATAATCTATATAATTATTATTTTCTTTATACCTTATTTTAATTTCCTTATATAAATTATATAATTTATTATTATATAATTTATATAATTACCTTTCCTTCTCAATTAATTTCTAACTTCTTCCAAAATTCTTGATAAAATCTAAAATTCAATAATTTTAATTTTACTTAATTTCCTCATTAACTTTTATCTTACTTTGGATTAATTTAATTATTAATCCCTTAATTCTCATAATTAGTGAAATTTATAATCATCAATTAAACATAACACACATATATATAACAATGTATATATATAAATATATACATATTTAATTCATGCCTTTCACATTATCACATATCCTCATTTAAAACATAATTTATGTACTTCCACAATAATTAAATTGTACTATTTATTGTACATTTACCTGAAATTTCTTTTATTCTTCATAAATTGTATTTACACAATTTATTTACTTTTCAATTATTTTAAATTCACATAATTCATCACCATCTCTGTACAAATTTAATTTACTAATTAAATCCCTTCAAACACTTTAAATTACTTAAAATAATAATTAACTTAAACAACCTTGATATTTTTATATCAATTAATTCTTATTTAATATTAATAAAGAAATCCTGAAATCCGGATCCTCACAGTATAACTCAACCACTAACATGAGTTCTCAATTGAAATCAACAAACCTCTAAAAAAAATTTTCTTAGCTTAATATGAATTCTCTTAATTCATACTTTAGCACATAACTCGTTACGAGTTTCTTTTTTTAGATCATTCCATAATCTTATTATCATTCTTTCTTCTCCTCAAAAATCTTATTGTAAGATGTCTTCTATCATTTCTTTAATATCCTCCTTTAGATTTTGCTTATAAATATTTTAATTTTTACCTCTGAATTTTCCAAATTCATTGATCCATTCCTCAAAAGCGTCTACTATTAGACTCACCAATTGTCTTTAAGGAATTCTGGTCTAATTCCTTAACTTTCTTCCCTATTGTCTACGATATTCCTTCTTAAGATTTTTCTCTTGACATTTTCGTTTAATATAATACGGTAGCATTACTATCCCTCCATTGATTTTAAGCATGTTGTTGTCCGATTTAGATATATGGAATTCACACGCAAGTATACGCGGTCAATCAAGTAATATAGTAGAAATAAGGATGTCGAACCCACGAGGAACAGGTAATAACAATTATGCTATCTATTAAATTTATATTAATTAAACTCTAATTAAACTTCAGCAACTTTGGATTATAAAACACTTAAATTTGAAATTGAATTTAAACAAACTAACTAACTAACTAATGAGAATGATTTACCAGATAATAAAGAGCTTTAAGATTACAATTTCCCCGTTGGATCACAATAACATCATTATCTTAATTCCAATTACTCAATCATATGGATTGTTAACTGAGATCACTTATCTATTTACTAATCTAGTTCGATAATTAATAAAAAGATCCACTCCAATTTATAATGCTATAATTCTATGCAAAATTCATTGAAACAGACTCATTAAGATTAAACTCTCACTATGTTACGTGTGGTCTATAGGTATTCCCATCCTATATACTATCATGATACTCTTCCGAAGAAGAACAAACAAGGTCACACGTTATTATACCCAGATCTATTCCGAGATTTTCTTCGTCAATTCCATCTAAGAAATCAAATAACTGTTGATCAGACAATTATAAAGTAATGCAAGATATAACAACCAATCCAACAATTGATCAAATAATTGAAACTAAGATAAATTAATTAAAGTTCAACCAATAGTTCCATTGTAATCCTAAAGAAGAATTTAGTTACACGTCGTCATGAAAACCAAAATTAAATTGATATAGAAAATATCATAATTTCAGAAGATTAAGGAAAAGAAGAAATAGAATAATCTCCGTTGGAATCTATCGTCTTGTCCTTCTTCACTTTCGCTTCAAGGCTATTCCAATCAATTCTTCAAGCTTCCCAATCCGTGCAGCTAAACCTTGCCCTCTATACTTGATTACGTTCTCTCTATCCCCCTCTGTTAATAACCCTAAAGTCCCTCTTATAATCGTCGTAACTATCCACTTTCTAGCTGGGCTCGGATTTGTTCAACAGCAACTGGGCCAACAGAGTTCGTCGGACTGCGCCCCGGCGCCATGTACTGTTCCTAATTACAAAAATGTCACTGAACCTCTATTTTCCTGTTTTGACCCCCCGAAGTCATTTTCTGCAAAAACATCATAAAAACAAGTAAAATAAAACTAAAAACACTAAATGAAAACAATTAACTACGCTTAAAAGCACCTAATTCGTAGGTATAACACCCACTCATCAAATACCCCAAAACTAAAGACTTTGCATGTCCTCATGCAAAAATAATACGAAGAAAAATAACTATCTAACTAAACCACATGAATGCAAATGCATAACCACTAATGTCTTGAGCACAAATCAACATACTCCATATATATCACGCCTCAAAGATCTTAAATAATAACCTAGTCAAACTTCAACTTCTCGTTTAGTCCAAAAATCTGATATATCACCAATTTTATTTCACCTTCCACCCTTTTGTGTGAGAATTTAATATATCAAATCAGCCATCATTCTAACACAACTCATGAATATCAATGCTCAAATAAAGATAGTTACTTATATAACATTTTAATCCTTCTCTCTACACTTGTTTTTACACCTTTCTCTTTATTTTCTTTATTTAACGAGTGCGTCTTACGCTCTATCTCGTATATGACTAACTTAGCATGTGCAATACCCATTTTTCTTAGGCTTTTCAAAATTACCCACGTAGCGAACTTTCCACCAGTGACTCCCAAACCAAATGACTTTAGGGCACTAAATGTAGACACACTCCTAAGGGCTTACTTGTTCGAGTAATAGAGGCCACGAAAACAGACTAGCTAAGTGTTGCTCATACCTGTCTATTCTTCTTTTTATTCTTTATTTCTATAAGACAGACATCGAAGCAAATAATCATTTTTTTATTTTTATTTTTTCTCATATAATTTTCTTGTTCCAACAAGTGATAAAGGCTATCTAAATCTTTATCAAGCACCTAAATTCGCAAGAATTGAATCAAAACTCAACTAACTTGATACATTAAGTACGTGCAAATAAGATCCAAGGGTCTTAAGCTCAACAAAATTAGCAAAATATGTAAGACTTCGAACTTTACGATCCAAATCCATCTTACTAAAATTATTAAATAAAGACTCACAGTTTTATCATTGGCCATCATTAGATTTCATACATTAATTCAATGCTCAAGTGTTCCTACATGCAATAATATATGATCTTATATGCAAATATTTTTGTGATTTTTAATTAATTTTTTTTTTCAACCTCAAACTATATGCAACTAAACTAAACAAATAGAACTATATGATATGAACATGATCAGCAGAAAATGAACTAAACAGACTCAGACTACCCCCAAACTCACAGCGAACAATGTCCTCATTGTAAAATAGTTAAAGAAATAAAACACAAAAGAAGAACAAGAGAACTCCCTTAGTAATTCAAGCATTGTGGTCGGAGAAGCCCTCCTCTTCCTTGGAGTCTGGTGGGGGAAATAACGGCAACGGTGGAGGCAGTGGAATCTGAACCGATGGCTCTGCGGGATACATACGCGAGAACATCTGTGCAAGTGCTGAGCTGCAGGCATGTGTGTAAGAATGCATAATTTCCTGCCGTCCGGCGATCTTATCTGTTCGCCGCTTCATCCTCCTCGTGAGTTGGGCAACTGATTTAGAAGAACCCGCATCTGAGCTCCCCGGAGCCTCCTCCATTAGTTCATCTTGAGGCGGTGCATCAGTCAATATAAACCCAAGGCCCTTCGGATGAGACTCACCTCCTGACCAAGCCTGGTATCGCTATATAAGATTATGGTCTAGCAGGGTAGTGGGTGATTGTAACGTCTCATTCACCCCCCATCGTACACCAGCCTGGCGACATAATGCAGTAATAAGGGACGGATGTGGAAGCCCTCCGGACGTTGCCCTTTGCAGAGTTATCTTTATCGAGGCCACTATAATACTTCCTACATCTATGCTCATATCAGTGACGATGGCATATAATAAAACCGCTCGATCCCTGGTTACGTCACTCACATGCATACATGGCATGAGTTTGGCACACAAGAACGCATACCAAATCTTGCCATACCTACTCAATGCCTTGAACGGGAAGTTACTAAGCTCAGTGGTATATTTGTTAATTTTCCATTCAGTTCCCGGTCGACATAAATCCTGCACCATTTGAAAATACTTTGGTCCTGCCGCTATGTACTTGGCATAGTTGTAATTATCGTGCCCTCTCAAATTGTAGTACTCGTTAATGGTCTCCCTCGAGAATGATACCGTCTTTCCTCTAACCATCGCTGCACAAGCCTCAGTATCGTCAGCGTTGGCATAAAATTCTTTCACAATTGCTACCGCCGCCGCATCCGGATGAGTTGTAAAAGAATCCCAACCTCTTTCCACTATCATAGACATCATGTCACCATCAAATTCCGGTCGCAATCCCCGCTCTGGTATTAATGCATGACTAGCCAATACATGATGGAATTTATCTTCTGCCTCGGCACTAACAAACTTACGCTGATCAAATGGTCGAGGTTGAGTAGATGATGATCCGTGCGTTCGTTGCTTCTTCGGGGCCATGAGACTCCAATTCAAGAAGCAGACTCAATACTCACAGACAGAGATGCCTCTGTTTGGCACTAAGTGTAGTCTCCTTGTACTTGCAAACTGAACTCTTTACTGGGGCAATTCAACAAACAGGTTGTGTGCAATCTACAAGTCTCCCAACTCAAACCATAATGTCAAACCAGACACTTCTGTTACTGTTATGAAGCTGACACAGGTATCCTAAACCCCAAAAAAAAAAAAAAAGCACTCAACCCCCAAACTCCTCCGGTGGCCAACACAAACCACCGAGTACCCAACCAGTCTACAAACCCAATTGACACAACGAAATAACCAAGTTCCAAATTAAGCTTAATATTAATCTTTAGTTACCTCAATCTGGAACCTCGAATGCCAATCGGTTAGCGAGCTCGAATTTCCTTGAATGTTGGACTACACATCGCCTTAGGTCGGCATAGAACGTGGAATGAGGAAGGGATTCCAAGGTTTCGGTAGGCTGGGATGATTATGGCGATTTAGATGAGTGGAGAGAAAGGTTTAGGGTGTTCGGCCTTAGGGAAGAGAAGCGAGAGAAGTTGCTGCTGAAAGGGTTAGGTATTAGCAATACACGAATTTGTGCACTGAAAGGTGTTTTTAAAAACTGAAATCGATAAACTGCGCCGGGGCTCCGTCTTTTGGCCTAGACAGTTCGTCGGGGCGCTATGGGGCAGAAAGAACTTCGCTAGGGCGAATTCAGAAGGCTCCGGGGCGGAATTAAAACTGCAAGCTTTTCGCTGGGGGCGAAATATATGGCGCCGGGGCGCAGTGATAGAGCCGGGGCGCAGTGATTCATTCAAAACTTCGCGTCGGGGCGCAGTGACTAATTTATGGAAAAACATTGCTGCTGGCCTATTGAATTTTACACTCCATAATTATCTTCCAGAGCTGCACAGAGATAAAATTAATAAGAATTAGTGACACTGACATAAAAAATTCATTCCTAAGCTAGAAATTTAGTAAATCCTAAAAATTGAATAACCTAAACCAATATGGCCTAAACATGAAAACATAATGCATAAAAATGTTAAACTATGGTTGGGTTGCCTCCCAACTAGCGCTTGATTTTCAGTCTTTCAGTCTGACTTTGCTCTTTTATTAGCCTGGGTCAAACTTGCAGTTCAAGCACCGATTGGCAATCCATCTCTTGATCCTTTCTTTATAACGTTTGATATTCTTATGGTGTCGAAAACCCTTCCGTACACGTTCATCCTTCTGAGACGGCTGAATCAACTTTTCCTCATCCATAGGACCAGTGTTCTTGTTCATAATTGTGCTGATTTGGAAGCAATCTTCAGGGTCATCCGACAACTTTATGGGCTTGAAAACATGAAATTTAACTTCTTGATCATTGACCCTTATTTTGAGCTCCCCTTTTTGCACGTCAATGATTGTTCTTCCTGTTGCCAAGAAAGGTCGTCCTAAAATGATTGGTATATTCTCATCCTCTTCGTAGTCAAGAACCAAGAAATCTGCCGGAAGGATTAGTTTATCTACCTTCACCAAAACATCTTCAATAATTCCTCTAGGGTATGTAACAAATTTATCAGCTAACTGTAGGGTGACGGTTGTAGGCTTCGCTTCCTTTAATCCTAGCTTCTGGTAAATGGAGAGCGACATTAAATTTATACTAGCCACTAAGTCACAAAGAGCGTTTCCGATGTACTGATTGCCAATTGAACAAGGAATTGTAAAACTTCCCGGATCTTTCAGTTTTGGAGGCAATTTTTTCTGGAGTATAGCACTACATTCTTCCGTAAGCGCGACCATTTCAAAGTTTCCGAGCTTTTTCTTCCTTGATACAATACTCTTCATAAATTTCGCGTAGTTTGGTATTTGGTCGAGTGCATCCGCAAAGGGTATATTGATCTGAAGCTTCTTGAATACCTCTAGGAACTTTGAAAATTGTTTGTCTGACTTCTCCTTTTGGAGTCGCTGTGGGAATGGCACTGGTGGAACATAAGAATTTGGCTTGACTCCTTCAAATTGTTCCTTGGTCTTCTCCTTTTTCATAGGAATATCCTCGACTTCACTTGCCTTCTGTTCATCTTTACACTCATCGTCTCGGGACCGATTTGAGTTCTCCTTGACAGTTTCAGATAATTTTGTCCCACTCCTCAAAGTAATCTCTTTACAATGCTCAATGTCATCTCCCCTTGGATTCTTCTCAGTATCACTTGGTAAAGATCCATGAGGTCGGTTGTTTAAGGCACTATGGATCTGACCCATCTGAGTTTCAAGATTCCTAATTTGCACTGCTTGGTTTTTCGAAGTCACTTCAAACTGATTTGCCATTCTTGCTAACAAATCCTCCACTCGTGATAGCTTATCGGGTTGTTGGGGTTGTTGATGTTTAAATCCTGGTGGATATGATTGCCTTGGAGCTTGATCCTGAGGTTGTGTCTGATTATTGCCCCAAGAAAGATTTGTGTGGTTCCGCCTCCCCGGATTATAATTATTTGCATTGTTGCTATATTGCTGTTGTCAGCTTTGATTTCCAATAAACTGCACGGATTCCGAATTGATTGCACATCGTTCTGTCGAGTGATCTCCTGCACAAATCTCACATGTTGTCTCCATATGACTCTTCAGCATTCCCATAGCGTCTATTTTCTTTGACATGGCAAAAATCTGTGATGTTACTTGTGCCGACAAGGCTATTATGGCATCCACCTCATAAATACCTGCTGCTCTTGGCTGATGAGTTCTAGCTGTAGGCCATTGATAGTTGTTCGCTGCCATATTTTCAAGCAGGTTGTACGCTTCTTCAATATTCTTTCCCATCAATGCTCCACCAGCTGCTGCATCTATGCTCGTCCTAATCTGACTGAATAGACCATTGTAGAAGGTTTGGACTTGCAACCACTTAGGAATTCCATGATGTGGACATCTCCGTAGCAAATCTTTGAATCGCTCCCAAGCTTCATACAGTGACTCCGAGTCGTGCTGAACGAAAGAAGTGATATCGTTCCGCATCTTTGCCATTTTTGCTGGTGGAAAGAATTTGGCAAGAAATTTTTGTGCCAAATCATTCCACGTTGTAATGGATCCTGCAGGCAAGGAGTGTAACCAGCTCTTAGCTTTGTCTCTCAGTGTGAATGGGAATAGGCTCAGTCTAATAGCATCCTCTGTCACCCCATTATATTTGAATGTGTCGCATATCTCCAAGAAGCCGACAATGTGGTCGTTGGGGTCATCATTCGGCAAACCCCCAAACTGAACCGAGTTTTGGATCATCTAAATAGTTCCGAGTTTGATCTCAAAATTTGTTGCTGTGATGGCGGGCCTTGTGATGCTAGATTGAATTTCCGTCACTTGTGGCATAACATACTCCTGCAGTGTTTTCTGATCTTCTTCAGCCATTCTTTCTTGATTTTCTAGAGTCGTCCGAATATAAGTGCGAATTCTACGGAACCTTCGTTCTATGTCATCTTCGTAAGGCTCTAGTTCCGGACCTTTAGATCTCGTGTGCATACACAAAATACTAAAAGCAACTTCTTCCAGAAAGCACGGGCAAACTCTACCTGATGAAAGCCAAATAGAAGCAAAGGTAAAACAAAAGAATAAAACTTTAAAATTAAAATTAAACTAATAAAACTTAATAATAAACTAATTATTAAAACCGTTCCCCGGCAACGACGCCAAAAACTTGTTGTCCGATTTAGATATATGGAATTCACACGCAAGTATACGCGGTCAATCAAGTAATATAGTAGAAATAAGGATGTCGAACTCACGAGGAACAGGTAATAACAATTATGATATCTATTAAATTTATATTAATTAAACTCTAATTAAACTTCAGCAACTTTGGATTATAAAACACTTAAATTTGAAATTGAATTTAAACTAACTAACTAACTAATGAGAATGATTTACCAGATAATAAAGAGCTTTAAGATTACAATTTTCCCGTTGGATCACAATAACATCATTATCTTAATTTCAATTACTCAATCATATGGATTGTTAACTGAGATCACTTATCTATTTACTAATCTAGTTCGATAATTAATAAAAAGATCCACTCCAATTTATAATGCTATAATTCTATGCAAAATTCATTAAAATAGACTCATTAAGATTAAACTCTCACTATGTTACGTGTGGTCTATAGGTATTCGCATCCTATATACTATCATGATACTCTTCCGAAGAAGAACAAGCAAAGTCACACGTTATTATACCCAGATCTATTCCTAGATTTTTTTCGTCAATTCCATCTAAGAAATCAAATAACTGTTGATCAGACAATTATAAATTAATGCAAGATATAACAACCAATCCAACAATTGATCAAATAATTGAAACTAAGATAAATTAATTAAAGTTCAACCAATAGTTCCATTGTAATCCTAAAGAAGAATTTAGTTACACATCGTCATGAAAACCAAAATTAAATTGATATAGAAAATATCATAATTTCAGAAGATTAAGGAAAAGAAGAAATAGAATAAACTCCGTTGGAATCTATCGTCTTGTCCTTCTTCACTTTCGCTTCAAGGCTATTCCAATCAATTCTTCAAGCTTCCCAATCCGTGCAGCTAAACCTTGTCCTCTATACTTGATTACGTTCTCTCTATCCCCCTCTGTTAATAACCGTAAAGTCTCTCTTATAATCGTCGTAACTATCCACTTTCTAGCTGGGCTCGGATTTGTTCAACAGCAACTGGGCCAACAGAGTTCGTCGGACTGCGCCCCGGCGCCATGTACTGTTCCTAATTACAAAAATGTCACTGAACCTCTATTTTTCTGTTTTGACCTCCTGAAGTCGTTTTCTACAAAAGCATCATAAAAACAAGTAAAATAAAACTAAAAACACTAAATGAAAACAATTAACTACGCTTAAAAACACCTAATTCGTAGGTATAACACCCACTCATCACATGTACTATTAATGCCAACACATAATCAATCTTAAAACATATAAAATCTATTAACATGTTCTCCTTTAATACGTAGTACACCATCATTTATACTGATACGTCATTTTAAGCGTTATTTTGCCTACTATCTATATGCACAATTTATTAGTCACATATCCTCTATTCATTTGATAGCCTATTCGTTATACCACGATCATCCCATTCAGTCTAAATTTTTTTAAACGTTTATTCTATCTTCACCTTGTCTTTCTATCATCACATTGCACATTTAATAAACATTTTTATTTTAATATGCTTCACATTACTACCTAATACTATACTTTTCTTAGCATCATGCTAAATACATAACATATCCTGTACTTAACTCCAAAGTTGGGATTTCCAAAATTTTATAACTTCTATCAACATTCTCATATATATATTTCAACTTACAAATTAGAAAATCATCCGATTTTTAATCTTCTAAAAATAATTTTCGAAAACATACTCCTGAAAACACATTCTCTAAAGTCGAACTCCCGAAGATATACACTTCCAAAATCAGACTCCTCAACATACACTATTATCATTCTTATGTAATTCTTCATCATGCTTATCTCCTTCTACGATCATTCTACTTTTCTTCAATCACTTTATCAATCTCTGCTTTTATGATTAGCTCCACAATCTTCCTATTATTCTATGATTCTTTAACTCTTTAACTTTTATTTTTAACAGCTTATCTATTTATTTAATCTTTTCATCTCCATTTACTCCGATCATCTTCTTAAGATATCTTCTAAGTTCTCGAAATCATTACTTTATACCTTAACATCACCTCCTTATAGTTAACCTTAGCCATATTTACAAATGGTCACCTCTTCTTATATATACTCCATAGATTAAGTATCTCTCAATCATTTTTCTCTTTTCTCCTTTCTTTTTTTTCTAAATAATTGCTCAACTTTTTTTTTAAATTTACTTTCGGATCATCTTTCTAATCCTCATACTCTTACGACCCTAATATAGGGTCTTTTCTTACATACACATAACTTTTTCTACTGGATGAATTTCCACAATCTATCTCCTAAACTCTTTATGAGTTTTCTTATCTTCTTTATGGTCATAATCCTAAGGTTATTTCCCCACATAAGGTTTATAACCTACAACTTTGATACCAACCTGTGACGCCCGCAAATTCGGGTCCCTCGAACCTCAGGTTCGGTGCTCACTATTCATCACTTGACAAATATTCATAAACTAAATCTTCAATAACTCATGAAAAATATACATAAATTAATTACAAAACGTACCATCAATCCCAGGTTCCACTAACCTTAAATACATCACTATTACCTTATAATACAAAAAGTTTACAACATAGAATAAAAACTAATTACTTCTACTCGTTCACCTTTCCTTTTCCTTCGTACTCCTTAGATATCTTGGGCTTAGCTGAAAAATAGTTCATGATATAATAATGGTGAGCAACTACTTTGCTCAGCAAGTTTAAATAAACAATAAAGGATATATCATGAATGAAAAGGAATTAACTCTTGGAACTTCAACAATATACAATAATTGTGAAGACATATAACTTTGAATAATAACTTTCAATTGATTTAACATACTACTTCTTCATGTTGAAAGGTCACAAGACCGTGAACATACGTTTTGAGTATTTATAATACAATGTAGACATAAGATTGTCATTTCATTTTAAATATTAACAACTATTTCAATTGCAATATCCGAAGATGGGTACTCTAGGTGATCAGCCTATTGTACGTTTATATTGTGCACATTATAACCATCTAATTTTGTTTTGACCAAAATTATTCTATTCGACTGTAACTTGATTCTCTCATAATGATTTGTTCATTTTAGCTTTTCCCATCAGATTCCGTATCACAACAATATGGTTTGGACTAGCTTCAACAATATTCAGATTTATGAATTTAATACATACATGGTCGAGCCGGAATAATTAGCATAGATCTTTCTCTTTAAATAGTTTGTAATAAGAACAGTCATAATAACACATGCAATATCTAGCTCGAACAAATAGCATAGAAATATCCCATTAAATAGTTCATTTTTTTAGAACTCGTCATTATAATTTAAGCAATATCTAGCCGATACAATTGGCATAGATCTTTTTCTTTAAATAGTTCATAATGTAAACAGTCATGCAAATGCACATAAGTGCAATTATCAATAATAACATAGATATGAAATAATTCTTAATAATTATTTCATCATGTACTACGAAACTAATTTCAACTTCTAGATACTTAACATAATAGAAACAAGTATATGAAACTTGCATAATAATAATTTGAGTATGGTTAGAGAACTTATTTCAGTTGTCGATTACTGCTTACGCGACTTAAACTATTGTCCTTAAAAGACCTAGTATTAAATACGTTTATCTTTCAATTATAATAGCACATAGGAGTCCATATAACACTATCAAATAGACTACCATTTAAGCACATACTTTCCTATTTAACAATACATAGCTTACGCGATAATATTGTCACCCTCGGGTAATATTTTAATTACTAATTGATCTTATTATCAATTTAATAAGACTTAATTTATTTATTTAAACACTTTAAACAATTCACTTTAATTAATTTAAGTACCTTATTTCTCTCTAATTATTATCTAATATCATTTAAATAATAATTGATAAATTAGTTATCCTTATCTATTATTTAATATTAATTAAATAATAAACAATGATTTTTATTAATCTCACTTCCCTTTAATTATTATTTAATATCATTTAAATAATAATTAATTATTTATTTATCTTTATTTATTATTCAATAATAAATAATTAGTTTATTAGTCATACTTTCCTTTAATTATTATTTAATATTATTTGAATAATAATTAATTAATTATTCTTATTTATTATTTATTCTTAAATAATATATAATTGTTTGTTAACTTTATATTACCAGTTATTTATTATTTAATAATACATAATTAGTTATTATCTCTTTTTATTTTAATTATTATTTTATATTGATTAAATAGTAATTATTCCCCTTAATGACTTTTCTTTACTTTAGTTATTATTTAATAACCAAATAATAACTAATTATACTTTTCTTTCCTTTTTATTAGGTCCCAAATTAAATATATTAATTTTAAAATATTTTTATCCATTTTAAACTTAATTGATCCGAACCGACCCGACCCGTTTGGCCCGGCCCGACCCGGATTGAAAAATACACTGTCCATGAATAGTGTATAGGGCCTCGGCCCCAAAATAACAAAGAAAATAGGGGCCCCGACCCCAAGTTGGCCAAATCTGCAGATTTGCCATTTTCAGATTTTTTAATTTTTGCTCATTTGATTAAAACCTGAATAAAATAAAATCTACAAGTCCAAATGATCTCAAATTGGTATAAATGGATTCGTATCTTCTTAAACTAGAATATTCCATCATTGGATCTAATTTTTGAAAAAGTTTTGGTTTTGAAAAATAGCCACGAAGGTGGCTATTTGTACATTAGGTTTTTAAAATGACATATTTTGCGGTAAAAGTCATAACTTCTTTATTTTTTCATATTTTTGAGAGATTCAAGTTGGGTTATCCTTACAACATATAGACCTATCATTCAAGACTCATAGATCATAAAAATAGCTTCCACATCTCAAATCATAAATCATCAACCTAGATATTTAGTTAGAGTTCTAAAATAAAGTATGCCTATACAACATTTTCTTCCACTGTTTTTTATACAAAATATGTTAGAGCACATATCTAGCATACTTTAATCATAAATATTCAAGATCTAAAACCACATAGATTTTTCTTTCCCACAATAAACATACAAAACTAAATAACAAGCTAAGGCTCAAAGAAACTTTTAAACCTTTAATAGAGATCTTCTTATTGGAAATGGTTGGAACTCCTTCTTGATCTTCTTGTATGGACTAAAAATCATCCACACTTGGTAACACTCAAAGTGTTTGGTTCTATAGAACTCGCACAAATGCTCTAGCTTCTCTCTACAACTTTCTCTCTCTAAAATTTAGTGAATAGAGCAAATGAACCAACATTTGCCCAAGTGTTGGACATCTTTATTTATAGAATTCTAGGATTTCACCATTAGCTCTCCTAATCAACTAACATTAGTTCATTAAGGCTCTAATCTTGTTTACTATTGCTTGGAATGACAACTTGGATTGACTAAAGTGGTTGGGGAGTTGATTGTAGTGGTTGAACAACTTTGATTTTGTGTGTAAATGAAGTAATATGCAATTTTACTCTATCCTAGTGGGCCCCCCTCAAAAAATCTGGCCATAGCTATATTTTTACACCAATTTGGCTTTTATTTTTATGTCCTATATCATTACATATGCATCCATATATTGGTGTTATACATCCATATATACATACACCAATATATGGATCCATATTCACCCATACTTGCACATTGGGCTCCACTTTGGACCTTTGAATTAATTCTATTTGGACTTTGCATTACAATTGTTTGGGCTCAACAATTTAATTCATTTGACTATTACATTCATTTATTTAAGTCATCAACACTTGGGCTCGCAACAATTAAATCAATTGGTGTAATTATGACACTTGAAATAAAAACAAGTATTGAGCTAGTTTAAATTAATTTAGACCCACCACATATTTTATATATGGTTCATTAATTAAATCCTATAAGGCTACTATATTGGGCTCATTAAATAAACACAATAGTTTAATTACATAATCAAATTACACTTGCTATTTATAAGTCCATTGGACTACTTAATTGAGTTTGCTTACAAAACACTATTACCTACAAATTCTTGGGTTTGTTTTAATGAAACCCTAATACACATTAATACAAGTATTTCGACTTGATTAATTTTAATTCATTAGCTACCTCTTTCATCAACTTGGGTTTATAATATAGTTACCTATACATTTATTCCCACATTGAGTTATGTTTAATAATTCACTTATTTCTTATTTGTCATTATTTATACAAGTAATTCACTTGTTCATTATTAATCTTCTTATTTGCCATTTAAGGCCAACATTCAAGTTTTGTGTTTTCATCACATAAGCTTCTCTTACATTCTTGTTCCTTCTTTAGTTAATTTAAATAAATTTTATTAACTAACTTACTACATCTCATATTACAACATAAACACATACACATATACTTCATACATCATATTTTCTCATGAATATAAATAAGTAATTTTTTTTTTAAGTTCATAATTTTTCTGGTTATTACATTATTAATATAATAAGGATGACTAGTCTGACCACTGTTCATAACACCTTTTAATTTGATATTTTGAAGAGTTATTATACTAAGTAAATCAGAATCTTTCCTAGAAGGTGCTGCTGTACTAGTTATTTCTTCTAAAATTAAAGGTCTCATAAGTTTTGAATCATCAAAACTTATCCTGACTGTTCCATCTAGGTATTGTTCTAAATTCATTATGTTATTTAAAATTGGCTTTTGAGGAATTTCATTTTTCAAGATCCATTGAATAGGTAGATTAATATCTTTCCAGAGAATGGTCTTTGGAACCTGGATATTAGTCTCACTAGTACTTCCTTGAATTAAAACAGTTTTGTCTTTTGAACATTTACTTAAAGCGTGAATATTTAAATTTATTTTCATTGTTTTATAATGAAGTCTAAATATTAAAGCCAACGCTTGAGATCCTTCCATCATTTGGGTGATTTCTCCAACAGTTTTAATATTTAGAGTTAATGTTTTTTATAAATGAGGGTCGTTTAGACTTAATATAAAATCTGAAAAGCAATTAAAATGGACGGGTCCATTGTATAAACTAGATTTCATTATACCTAAAATACTTGAAACATAATTTAAATACCTTGTATCCCTTAGACACAAGAGTATACTTGAGTTATTTCCTTTAATACTAAAAGGTTTTACTGAAATTTGGATTAATCCTATGTGGGTGAAATTATAACCTTTCCTTTTGTGCTTTTTAATTATTTCTGCAGTTAAAAGACTACGATTTTCATGTTCTTTATTAATTGCATAAAAAATTTCAACTGTTTTAACTTTATAATTTATTTTAAAATTATCAGTGAAAGTTGACTGGTAAATTTCTTTTGGGGCAATATTGGGTATGTTCCAGTTTCTCAAATCTTAATTTAAATTTTCATAACTATGTTCTATCTAATTGATGAAATCAAGTATAGAGGACATAGTTGACCTTGAACTAACTGATGAATTAGATCTAAAAAACCTACTCATTTTAACTGTTTAAACTGTTTCTTGATATCTCTTAACAAGTTTTAACACATACCTTCTTACTTTAAGAAGACACATTCTTAAGAGAAGACCTATAACCATACACTGCTCACACATAAGAGACTTACACAAGATCGGGTCCAAATAAGAGTTCTTCAACAAGAAAGGTGGTTTAAACGAAGTATAAAGATGAGAAGAAATAGATGAACAGTTAAGCAGAAATGACTATTTAGATTATAGAAACATCAATAGTACCAACAATCAATTTATGGCTTTGATACCATATATATATCACAATTAATAAGAAAAATGCTAAGTTTTCTAATTTCTTAGTTTTATCCTGACTTGAACTACCCTTAATTTCTTAAACTTATAACTTTTGTAATTTTTGAAGGATTCTTTGATATGTATACTAATTAATGTGTTGTATTGATAATAGTATTATTTATATATTATGTATTTATTATTATAATATACATAATAGCAGTACTGAAATATTAAATCTGTGTTAATATTAGTTTATCTTTTTCTAAATAACACAACAAGAAGCCTAACAAATATATTATTATGTTATATTAATACATTATATTTAACTTTTGTAATATCAAATTTATGAATGAAATATTAAATTACCAATTTTATAAACTAAGGAAACACAACACGAAGGCAAAGAGATTTATTTGTTTATGATATATATTATTAATACGGTAAAAAAAAAATTGTTCCCGAAAGTTTACCATCGGTATTTTGATATCGGTTCTTAATTTGTATGAAATTCGACATCGATACCGATTTGGTATTTTTGATACCAGTTCGATAAATGAGCACCCCTAAAATAAAATGTTCAATATAACACTAGCCTTCCATTATCACAAATGAAATTGACTCTTATAAATACAAAGACAAATCGATCCTCCCAAAAAAGAAAAAACAGTCTCACAGAAGTGGAGAACTCTCATAACAAGGAGAACCAGCCCTACGTCAAGGGAGGGCAAGATCCCACATAAGCCTATGTACATAAAGGAAAAAAACCACCGAAAAAAAGAAAAAGAATAAAAAACAAGACCATCCGAGGGGAAGGTCTCTCACTTTCCCTGCAAAAAAGAGCAACTTCCTTATATTTAAATATGTAGTTTTCATTGGTTAAGGACATGCTCGGAAGTAATTTATAAGTTGGTTAAACTAACTTCTAAATAGTTGTTTTTTCGATTTGAATTTTGAGTGTTCGTATTTGTCTTATTTTTTAACTTATAAATTGACTTGTAGGTAAGTTTTGGAAAGTAATAATTTCTTACTTCTCAAAAGCTGAATTATAAATCATTTTAAAATAATTCGGTTTGACCAAATGTAAAGAATTTTCTTCCTTTATTTTACTAATCTTTACAACTTATTTTAACTTAATTTTTGACTTATTAAACAAAATGGTGTCAAATATTTTTATTTATGTTACACTTAAAATAACTTATAAGTTATTTTAATTGAAACTTATAAGTTTTTTAAAATAAGTCATTTTACTAAGTGTCCGTTTGATGGAACGCTGCAGTGTCAGTGAGACAACTTGTGGTCACTATTACCCTTAAGGACCATGTTTAATTATATAGTTAAACTGAGTATTTTTACATTTATTTTAATAAATTTAGGTGGATTGAGTATTTTTACAATTCATAATTTTAATAATTATAGAAGAAGAGAATATGACTCTCATAAATTATATAATTAACTTCACATGTAAATATGATATTTACACTTGATTCTTCAAGTTTAAATACTGAACAGGGCCTCCATGTGAAATAAACACATAAAAATTTGGTACTTTTATACTCATTTCATTCTGAATTATAATATTTATATTGACCTTCTAAAAGTTAATTTAAGATATTTTTAAATTTAAAATTAAAATGATTCATTTAACTTTTGTAAACAATAAATATTATAATTAATAGTAGTTTTAGGTAATTTATGATATTCATAATTATACTGACATAAATTAAATGAGTTCATGTCAATTTTGCGTTTAAAAATATATAAAATTAACTTTTAAAAAATTAATATTGATGTAATAATTTAGAAAGGAGGGAGTATAAAACTATCAATTTCTTTTAAAAAAAAAGAGAATATTTAACATAATAACATATCACGCCTTGAAATTATAATTTAATAATTTTTAATTATATCCATCTTGTAAGATTCTTCTATTTAGTTTTTATTTATTTAAAAGAATATTAGTTTATTAGACCATGTGAGGTATGAACATTATTTTTTCCAATTTTATAAATTTTTGTATAATTCAACAATCTTTATCTTTATGTATAAATGGCAAATTTTACAATCAATCAAATGTTTGTACTTAAACATATAATACAATTATTGTCAGTTTTTCTCAATCATTCAAAATTAGACCTAAGTTCAACCCAAGTAAAATATGAATTGAGTACTATTGAACTCATTGAATGGGTCTCAGATTTTTAGTTACATGAATTTTTGTAAAATATTCAATACATTTAAATTTCTTTTTTACTTTTTTCTCTCTTATTGTCATTTTTTTCTTTTTTTTAGGTGATTTGAGTAAAAAATCACAACAACTCATACTAAATGTGATTATGATTAGATTTATTCATGAAACTTGAAATTGAATAGACATGAGTATTCAATCAATACTAACTTTTTAGCACCTATAATCAATAACTTAAAAAAAATTAAAATTAATACAACAAATAAATTAAGCATATCATTAACAATTACCTAGTCAACTCAGTTGTAATTATTAAATACAAAATTTATAATTATCGAGTCAACTCGATTGAATAATACTACTAAGTTAACTTGGTTGGTTCTCCAATTAATTAAAAATTAAACTCAAGTCGGTCTTTTAGATATACAAAGAATGGTATTCGTGCAAGACATGGGCAAATGTGCAAAATAGATATGGATAATTGTCATAAAGAAAAATTTAGAGAGTCAAATCTATATCTGACTGTCATATAAAGAGATGATTAAAAGAGAAATTACTCGTTGGATCTCAAACTTTGGTCTCCAGCCACCATTGTTGCTTATGTCGCCATAGATGTCTTCCTCCACCGTCGTAGTCTTCACTCAGCGTCAACACCTACCTCTTTATTTTTTACTGATTTTCTTACTCTTTTTAGTATAAGTTGTTAGACAAATTTATGTACATGCCTATTTGGATTTGATGATGACAAAACGATGAAACCGGTTAAATACTCCAAGTATATGCTATGTGATTATATTGTTTGTAGAAGTCATTCTGTTATACAATGTTGTATCCTAGTGGCACATAAAAGATCTAGAAGGGGGGGGGGGGGATTGAATAGATCTTTTCAAAAACTTTGTGATTTTGCTTTATTTAAATAATTAATTAAAAATTAAAATTGATTAAGCACAGCAAAATATACTTTGAAAACTCCCCCTTAGATGTAAGACTTTTTAATGAGTAATTCTGATAGTTGGAGCTTGAAAATCATAAGCAATCGCATCTATAAGTAATTTTAAGAAATAAAGTAAATAACATAAAGAAAATAACAAGGCAAATTTTAAGTGGTTTAGAGATGTAATAACTCTTACTCTACGAGTAAAAAATCCACTAAGGATATTGATCACTATGATCCGCTATAACTGAACCACTAAGGTTCCTTTGAGTCACACAGTCTCGAAATTTCATGGACACTCAGTCCCTTTAAGTCACTTAGTCTCGGTATTTTGGTAACTATGATCTGGTCAACTAAGAATCACCACACTTGGACACTAATTCCGTCCTACACAAGGTCTGATTCACTAGAATCAGGCGAGTCACTAAGTCTTGTCTTTCTACTGTTGTTAATGATGAAGTTGTGATTTACTCCTACGTTGGCAATAAGATTCTTTTCTCAAGTACTTAACAGTTTGAATGAGATGTTTATTTTTCATAGAATAAGTTTCGAGCATTACAGATTTTTAATTTTCGATTAGTACCTCATTTTGCTTTCCTTTTGGATTTTGCTCTTCTTTTTATAGATTTCTTGAAATCTTCCCATTGTAAAATAACCATTTCTCATTTATTGCCTTGATTCCAGATATCTCTGTCATGAGTATTTTGATGATAGACAAAATGTCTTTTAGTTGTCTTTTCTTGTAAGATTTCTAAATATGGAAATTTCTTAATTGACTTTTCAGCGTCAATTAGCCAGTAGACACAAATATTTTTGTACTTCAGATTTTTTTCTGTGACTCAGAAAGATTTGCA
Organism: Hedera helix; assembly: GCA_947179155.2. Lineage (NCBI taxonomy): Eukaryota > Viridiplantae > Streptophyta > Magnoliopsida > Apiales > Araliaceae > Hedera > Hedera helix. Next base: position 21,019,804 of record OX359275.1, on the reverse strand, counting down.
TCGAGCCCTTAAACATATGATGTTTTTATTGTTAGTATTCTGATAGTTTTCACTTTACTAATTGAATAGATCATGTAGTGTAGTTGAAGTCTATATACGAATCAGCTTTCATTGCACGATCTTGACTTAGCAATACGATTCAACATATGCAATAAGATTCTAAACTTGCAATGCGATTATGATGTAACAATACAATCCTGAACTTACAATGCGATTCTGATGTAGCAATACAATTCTCAAGTCTTAAATATCTATATAACACTTTTTCTTAGAAGATCAACCTAACAAATTTGATTTTTTCTAAACTAAGTTCTTGTACAACATGAATTTAATAAGGACTTTACAAAAGCTATCTTTAGAAATATACATTAAGCAGTAATCATATCATTTTAGCATTGTAAGACCTTGACTTTTATGAAATACAATTTAATTATTCTTCATATAATTTTTTTTTCTTTGAAACAGTAAGTGACTAAATAGACAAAGGTTAAAGTTAATAATATTTTGTGCAAATTTTATTTTGTTGGAGAATATTCGTTTTGTTGGAGAATATTCGTTTTGTCGGAGAATATTTGTTATGTTGGGGAATATTCGATCTATACGATGATGCAGAAATAACCAATTATTGGTGGACCCCACAACAAAATATTTGTCGGATATAGAAAATAACAACAGTAACCTTTTTAAATAAAAATTATCAATGGTACTATCACTTTTAACTGTTAAAATACCATGTGGTAAAGGAACAGTCACATACGGTATTGCATAGTAGCACACGATATTGCACAATGTTTCATATTATTGAACTGATAAAATGGCTATTGTACAATATTGACTTTATTGAATCAATAATTGTCACATGCACAATAATTCAAATTATTGAATTGATAATCGTCAGAGTAGCATAAGTATAATAATTCACATTATTGAATCAATAATTATAATTACATAGTAACGTGCTCTTTCTTTTATTTATTTTCTGCATTATTGTTATCACTATTATGATATTGATTTAATTGTTGTATTCATTATTAGTTGGTATTTCTGCTAGTATTGTGAGTCTCTAACTTAAAAAGCCAATTACACTGTATTTATAATAATTGGTTATAATAATGAATAATTGTGAATAATTGGTGAATTATTGTTGAATAAATTTATAAATTTATTTGTTTTATATAATTTATATAAAGTTAATTGTTTTATATATAAAGTTAGTTATTTTATATATAAAGTTAATTGTTTTATATATAAAGTTAATTATTTTATATATAAAGTTAGTTATTTTATTAAATGAGCGGTATAGATTAAAAAAATTCTAAAATGAATGGTATAGATTTAAGATTATGTAATAATTATAGAATTTAAAACGAACGGTGTAGATTAAAGATGATCTTTAAATTAATGATTTAGATTAAAAAAATATTAAAAGATGAAATGTGTGGTATGAATTAAAAATTATCTTGAAATATACGGTTTGGATTAAATATAGAAATCTTGGATTATGATAAAATTATTGGCTATAAATAGAGGCCTTAACTTAAGGTTTTTCATAAACTTTCTTACTTATTCTTTCTTTCACTCTCTAAATATTACTTTGTATAAGTTTCTCTCTAAGTGTGTTTAAGCTATCTAGTGTATTTGTGAAGATCTGTAAGAGTACAAGTATTGTTCAAGTAAGTCTTTTCATAATAGTTAGTCAAGTAACCACACATATCACACGATATTTATAAATCTTCATTTAGAAGACTCTTCCTTTAGAAGATTCATTTTGAAAATTTTTCTCTTAAAGATTCTTTTAAAATATTATTTAAAAAAAACTATTTTGAAGTTTATTAAACTTTATTTTGTACACTACACAAATTTTTACTATCAAATCACTTTTAATGATTTTATACGAGCTAGTATACACCATAAAATTTATGTATGGTGGTTACCATATATATATATATATATATATGTTAATCAATCTCATTTTTATCAATATTCAGTCACGTGTTAAGCTAAGGGATATTATTTTTTTATATTATTAAACTTACTATGGTAAGTATTGTTCCGTAAAACTTCATGAAATGATTATATGTTCCTTAATATTTTGCGCTTCATTTAATATCATTTCACGTGAACCTTCTTATTTACTTAAACCTCTTTATTGATCTTTAAAATTTGGATCTTGAATATCATTTTTAAATTTGACGCCACGTCATGTTGATAATTTAGACATTATTTGACCCTGGACAAAGTAAAATTATAAACTTTCGATATCTTTTGTTTATCCTATTACTTTCTTTCTTCTATTCATCATTTACATCACTATTTTTTGTACTAATCTTCAAGAATCAAGTTGTTGTGAATATCATTGGCCTGAGTGCAAAGATAATATAATTAATGAATATTTGTGGCTTGAGACACGGATGATAAGATAAAGGTAATATAATTGTTGAGTGTATTTTGGGGCATAGATGATAGGATAAAGACGATATAATGGTGGTATCTTTTAGGGCACGTGGTAAATGTTCTTGTTAACCTGAGACAAAGAAGAACTATTGTTTGACATGATCATGACCAGTGGTATTTTAGATGATAAAGGTTGACGGTGATTTTTCTGAAAAAGAGAGGCTAGTAAATATCCTGATCTACATGATTTTTCTAATGGTTGTTATTCTACTACAGTTGTTGATCTAAATTTTGTTCAAGAACTTAACTGCAGTTGTTGATTTAAAACTTGTTGTTTATATTATTCTATCAAAAACTCAACTATTGAAGGCTAATAATAATTTATTCGTCATTATCTTAGTTATGATATTCTTTATTGGGCTATTTGAGCTCACCCTTTTTTTTGTTTCATTGTTCTTCGGGAAATAAGATTGTAGCTGGAACTAGCCGGGGAATGGAGTAATGGTCCGAGTCTGTTGTTGCTAGTTGACCTTTTTATAAAATAGTGTGACAATAATAGTGAAGACTAAGTTGCATATTATTGAGTACTATATTGTTATACGTTGTACTGTATTGTAATAGTTGTCGTGTATTATGATGACTCAAGTTTGGGCTGTGTAGGCCCAGATTTGGGGGCATCATAGTTGGTATCAAAACTTAGGGATATGATCTTTGATGAAGATCTGGGGTAGAAGTAGGAAGAGAGAGACGAATAAAATTATTCACTAGTGTGTCCTACCTAAGTTAAATTATTGTTGTGGGGAGAAGAAGTGTCATGTCAGTTTGTTTAAACTAACTTTTATTTGTGACCGCATTTAAGAATGACGCTTGAAAATTAGGGAATTAACTATCTAATGCCCGAGACAAATGTTGTTGAGAATCAGGAAGCAACAAATAATCCTCTTGCCAACTCAGAAAATAATGCTCCTGATAACATGATGAATGATGGTTTCTTTAGAAACTTTATGCATTTCATACAGAACTAAGCGAGAGGAATTCATGTTGTTAATAATGGTTAAAATGTTGGCAATGCACGGATGGTCACAACTAAATAATTCAAGGAGTTGGGCCCACCTGAGTTTCATGGAAAGCTGATCCACTCAAGGCAGAGGCATGAATCAAAGAAATAACAAAGATATTTAATATTCTATGTTATAATGACGATCAGAAGGTTACATTTGCCACCTTCATGTTACGAGGAGAAGAAGACCATTGGTAGGAAGCGGTAAAACGTACCCATCATTTGGCACTCGAGATGTTCTGGACAGAGTTTCATGAACTGTTTAACAAGAAGTACTTTTCAAAAAGTATCTGTCACATGAAGGAGGTAGAGTTTATAAAGATAGAGCATGGGAACGTAACTATCTCGCAGTACGAGGCCAAATTTGCCGAGTTGTCCCAATTTGCGCCCCACTTGGTGGACGACAAAGCGCGCATGAGTTGAATGTTTTTGAGAGGTTTAAAATCAAAAATTCATCGACATATCATTTCTCACAAATTTAATCTATATTCAGATATTGTGTATAGGGCTCAGTCAATAGAGCTAGAAAATGAAACATCACAACCAGGAATCAATGATCGACAGAGAGAACGAAATTACAGCAACAACAACAATCACCAAAACAATGAGAACCAGCGAGGCGGCAACCATCATGCCAGAAATGGGAATCACTTCAGCGGTAATTCTAGCATAGATAGTAGAAGAAACGAGTTTAGTGGTAGTAATTCAAAGAATAGGAGATTCAATAATGACCATTGAAAGGCACTAGCACCAGCACCAGCACCAGCAACAATTTCAAGGGGAGGGGAACAACCACCCGTCAGATGCTTCAAGTACAGACAGAAGGGACACATCAGTCCAAATTGTACACATCCATCCAAGGTATGTTTCAGTTTTGGAAAGGAAGGCCACATAACACGATTTTGTCCTTTAACAAAATTAAGTCCAACTATAATGATGACCCCAAAGGCTAGCGCGGACAAGTCAAAACCTATAGTTCAGGGGAGAGCTTTTGTTGTAACATCGCAGAGGGCGTCGAATCCAAACGAGTTGATAATCGGTAAGTTACTCACAAACTCTTTTGAAGTTTATGACATATTAGATACTGGCTCTACTCACTTTTTTATATCACCTGCATGTGCTCAGCGTTTGAACTTGACTTCTGAAAATTTTGATTTTAACTTATCCGTTGAAACTCCATTAGGAGAAATAGTCATTACATCTACTGTTTATAAATCTTGTTTGGTCCAAAATTAACAGCCTCACATTACCCATTAACCTTATTTATTTAAAAATGCATGAATTTGATGTGATTTTATTGATTGATTGACTACCCATCATACTAACATTGATTGCTTTCATAAGATCATTAGCTTTCATATTCTTGACCAACCTGTCATGCAAATTCAAGTAACGAAACCACTAAAATTTATAACTGTTATTTCTAACTATAAAACCATTCGTTTATTGAAAAATGGATGCCAAGCCTTCTTTTAGCTCAAATCACTATTTTGAACAAAAAATATGTCAGACTTGAATAATATTCCTATTGTTAATGAATTTTCAGATGTTTTTCCCAAAGAACTTCTTAGCTTACCCCTAGACTGTGAAATTGAATGTTGTACTGACATTGATCCAAACACTAAGCCTATTTTTAAAGCCCATACCGAATGACTCATATTGAACTTCAAGAGTTAAAAATTCAACTACAGGAATCGTTGGATACTGGTTTCATACGGCCGAGTGCATTGCCTTAGGGTGCTCCTATTCTTTTTGTCAAGAAGAAGGACGAGAGTATGAGCTTGTGCATTGACTACCGAGAGCTGAATCATGTCACCATAAAAACTAGGTACTCGTTACCTTGAATTGATAACATGTTTGATCAGTTGGAGGGTGCTCAATATTTTTCAAAGTTTGATCTTCGCTCTGGATATCATTAGTTAAAAGTTAAAGCTAATGACATTCCAAAGACTGTCTTCAAAACTTGTTACGAGCAACGAGCATTATGAGTTCTTAGTCATGCTTTTTGGACTAATCAATGCTCCAACAACTTTCATGGACATGATGAACTAGATATTCAATGAATATTTGGATCATTTTATGATTGTCTTTATTGATGACATCGTCATATACTCCAAGAGTCGTGAGGATCATGAACAACACTTGAGATTAATACTCCAAAAGCTAAGAGAGAACAAGTTGTATGCCAAGTTAAAGAAGTGTGAGTTCTGGCTTGAGGAAGTTACGTTTTTTGGGCATATGATTTTCAGTCAGGGAGTATCAGTTGACCCTGTGAAGATTGAAGCAATGTTAAATTAAGAGTAACCTCGGTCAGTAACAGAAATATGAAACTTGATGGGCCTAGTTGGTTATTATCGGAGATTTATAGAATGATTTTCTCGAATTGCCACTCCATTAACTTAGCTGACTCGGAAAAACACCAAATTCGTATGGAGCAAAGAATGTGAGAAGAGTTTTCAAGAACTTAAGAGAAGACTTATTTCAGCTCTTGTTATGATCATACATCGGGAGAATTTGTCATCTATAACGATGCTTCAGGCAAAGGTCTAGGCTGCGTCCTTATGAAACACGAAAAAGTTATAGCCTATGCCTCTCAACAACTCAAAGATTATGGAAAAAATTACCCAACTCACGATCCAGAGTTGGTAGCGGTCGTTTTCATATTGAAGATCTGTAGACACTATTTGTACTGGGAGAAAGTGGAAATCTTCACGGATCATAAAAGCCTCAAATATTTCTTTACCCAAAAGAAACTCGACATGCAACAACGACAATGGGTTGAGCTGTTGAAGAATAACGATCACTGTGATGCCCTCAAATCTCTACATTCCCTATAGCAGATTTGGTGCTCATGCTAACTGATTAACTATAAATATTCCATAATACATAACTTTCATCTATCCAAGATTCACAATATCCCATAACAGATAGTAGTTCTCGTCAGAATAATTATTGTGTTTGGATACCCCCACTTGATGTGTAGATTCATGTCTTACGAATATATCTTTCATATCAATAATCTCTATCTATCAAAAATTCACAGTATTCAGGATAAATTGTGTTCCTGGCAACAGAGGGGCGCATTCCGGTTAAGGTAAATACCGTACCGACGCTCATTATAGGGAACCTCAGTGCTTACGGAACTCTCAATATTCAATACCTTTATTCAGATGTATAGTTCGTATAGATACTGTACTAAATCAGTACAACATTCTAAATCATCTAAGAATATAAGTACAACACAATTGATATAACAAAAGATGATAATATATTTCATAACTTTAAGTTCGGTTACATAGATTACAAGATCATGTTCTTTATTACATCAAAGTATGAAAAGACTTAAACATAAACAAACAAAATTAATACAGTTAATCTAGCAGGGTCTTTTTGTTGGTCGAAATCAGAACTATTTATTTATTAGTTAAATTCTGCTCTCGAATTCATTTGAATGAATAGTGTGCAAGCATACACGGTCAACAAGTAATAAAGTGAAAGTAAAAGTCGATCCCACGATGAATTAGTTCTAACAAGTTCCAAATACCGATTGCATCAAGTCGATCTTAATTCAAACAGTTGATTTAATGGAAGAAAGGAAAATGAAAATAATGTAAATTAACATTTAAACTAGAAAGCAATTTAAGATAGGTGAATCTAATAATGCAATTTTCTCCAACATGCCATTTTTATCTCTTAATTCTCTCTCAATTATACAGTCACGACGAATTGTCAACCGAGAATACAATAATACTTATAGGCATCTTTCGATAGCCAAATAAGCGTATCCCATCCAAACCTATCCCATTCAACAGAATTCAGACAAGAACAACCCAAGCAAGATAGTTCACTATATTACTATGAGAACTAACACAAGTAGGGTTTCTAAGCACAAATTCTCACATTGGCTACACGCGACCTGTAGGTATATGTCTATCTTACGTACAAATTATGCATTCAATCCGAAGACCAAATAACATAACACGTGCTAACATATTCAGGCCAAAACTAATACTCCCTCTTCCAATTTCATACAAGTTACCAAAGTGATTACAAAGCCAAACTATTAACAATCAGCACAAAACATGATAACCCACTCATAGGGCCTTAACCAACGAATGGTCAACCAAGAACACTATAGTACTTATACGCATCTATCGATAGCAATACAAGCATACCCAAGTCTAAATACTCCACTATATTTCTATGAGAATTACAATAAACAAAGGTTATGAAACTCAGGTTCTTAACTGGTTACACATGACATACATGTATATTCCTATCCTATATGCAAATTATGCACTCCCACCATATAGAATAGCACAATCACATGTTATCACATTTGGGTCAACACACTATAATCCATTTGTCAATTTCATATAGGCGACCAAACTAATTATTAAGCCAAGGAATCAATACATGAAAAACTAAACATGTTAATCTAATCCATAGTGCCAATTAAGAGAAAGAGAATCAATTCAAACAACTATTTGTATTCAAAAGCATACTTAGATTTCAATGTAAGAAGAATAACCAATATTCATTACATAATCCATAAGAATCACCATATAACAAAATACAAATACAAATAAAGAGTTAGAAGATACACTTGTTATTATCCAAGCTCAACCTCCAAGCTCTATCCATCTATGGTTCCATTAATGGATTCCTTGGTTGCTCTTCATCTTCTTCATCCATTTATTTTAAAAATGGAGAGATTTGGATCAATAATTAAAGGTATGGTGGTTTCCCAAGGTGGAAAACCACCTTCCCTCATATTCTCTCAAGCCCTAGTCTCTCTCTCTCTCTCTCTCTCTCGCCCCAAATGAAAAGGGAATGAAAGATATTAACATTAGTGCTAAAAACTGGACTTAAAAAGCTGAATCTGCCGACTATGAGCAGTACCACCGTCACGGTGGTAGCAGAGGAGTGTTGCGGTGGTCCTATATAATTTTCTAGGATAGAAGCTTTGGGCACCGCGGCGGTGGAATGGAGCTGCGGTGGTGAAACCTACTATTGGATTCTGCATTGTACTATCGTTGCGGCAGTAGTAGGGAACCGCTGCGGCGGTGGCCTCTGTGCAAATTTACCAAAATACCCTTTCAACTATATTTTTCTACAAAAATTAAATTAGAATAAATAAAATATATAGATATAATATAAATGACCTAAAATACAAATAACACACATAAAACTAATATTACATCATATTTTATAATAAAAACAGAAAAAAATTAAAAACTAACTAAAATGCTAAAGAATTCACAATATCATCAAGTTCAAAGGTATTAAATAAATTGGTATAAAAACCAGTCATCACTTTTTCGTTTGGGTCTGGATTAGAACATCCCAGTTTATCATTCAATACTGTAAATGAAATTATATTTGTAAGGATGAGCAACAAAAGGCTCAACAAGTAAATATTAACAGGTTATACTCACATTGTGTTTGAATTTAAAGAATATTCAGTTCAATGATTTTTCATATATATATATATATATATATATATATATATATATATATATATATATACTGAGGTTTGTCTGTGAAACCATACATATTATGGTTTCTTTTAGTCATAAAGACTTACAAACCATAGGTTGATCTGTTCAACGGGATTTTAAAAATCATTCCAAGAGGTCATGTAGACTTATGAATCATTGATTCGGTTATTTAATAGGGGATCAACCTATTTATAACATAGGAGTATGCATATCATCCTAACAGTGTTATAAACATACTTAGGTCAGTTTAGTACTGCCTATGAACCACAGTCAGTGTACTACTACTGTTTGGTTATCACTCTTATATAAAGAGACAAAGTTTTAATATATATGTTGTACCAAACAATATTGATTTCCACTTATAGTCGATGCTTTGATAATTTATCAAGTCAAATTTACTCAAATAATTGTTCAACTCTTTAAGTTATGTTTGAACAATAAGAAATAACTTCCCAATAATAGATAGCACAAACAAAATAATTTAATGAATTCAAAATTTGAATAAAAAGTTTGTACATAAATGTATAAGGAATAGAATACTTGCCTGATAGTTACATGTGGTATTTGGACTTGTATTATTGTATAAACACATTTATTATATAACAATAATAATTTTTAAAACATATAAAAATATATATTTAATTTAATTAATTACTTACGTTTATGATTTGATGTAGATTCGTCGCTTAAATTGTTGTATTAGATGTTATATAGCTTACCCGTTACTAGTTACTTTGTTAAATGTTTATATTTTAAGTTTAGAAAATTTGTCCGTTGCTAAAAGTTAATTTAGAAGCATTGTGACGCCCCCAAATCTGGGCCCATACAGCCCAAACTTGAGTCGTCAAAAGACTACAACAAAATTATTATAAGGTAGAACAACGTTCAACAATACAGTGTATAATAATACACAACTAAGTCTTCACTATTATTATCACACTATTTTACAACGCGTAAAGACTACGATAGCTATTCCTCAGACTCTCACTTTATTCCCCGGCTAGACCCAACTACGTTTCCATCTCCTGTTGAAAAACAATGGAACAAAAGAAAGGGTGAGCTCAAATAGCCCAGTAAAGAATATCATGACTAAGATAATGACGAATAAATTATCATTAGTCTTCAACAGTTGAGTTCTTGATAGACTACAATAGACTACAAGGTTTATATCAAAAACTGCAGTTAAATTCTTAAACAATGTTCAGATCAATAATAGCAGGGGAATGAGCAATCTATTAGAAGAATAATGCAGACTATAATGTCCACTCGGTTCTTTTTTTAGGAAAAACATCATCAATTTTTATCATCTGAAATACCTTTAGTCAAGATAATACAATTCACAGTTCCTGATCATAATCATGCAGATCAACAATTCATCCTTGCACTACGGGCCAAAGACATTCAATATAACACCAACGGTCATGATTATACCAGATTCAGCCTTTGGTCATAATCATACCAAACAACAGTTCATCTTTGCACTACGGGCCAAAGAGAACATTCAGCACGTGCCATAAAAGACATCGAACAGATGTATCGCCTTTAACCTATTATATCGCCTTTAACCTATTATTTGTTCAATAATTATATCGCATATGTGCCCCCGGCCACAGATATTCACAACAACTTGATTTTGGATGATTAGAATGACATAAATGATGAACAAAAGAAACAGGATAAACAATAAGTATCAGAATTTTACTTTGTACAGATTCAAATAATGTCCAAATTGTCAACATGATGTGGAGTGAAATTTAAAAATGATATTCAAGATCCACAATTCAGAATAACGGTTACAGTTCAATAGAAAGGTTCACGTAAATAGGATGGTTCAATTGAAATGATGAAGTGCAACTATTATGGAACATATAATATTTTCAGGAATTATAGAAGCAATAGTTCCATAATAAGTTTCGATTTAGGTGTATGAAAGAAAATAATATCCCTTACCGTAGCAGGTTTGATTAACAAAAGGTGAACGAAATTAATATCCCTTACCATAATAAGTTTGAATAATGGAAGATGAAAAAGATGGTATCCCTTATGAGTATAAAGGAAAAAAATATCACTTACGAATATGAAAGAAAATGATATTATAAACGAATATGCAATAAAAGTGTCATGTGATAATTCGTGTAGACAAATTATTTCCACAAGAGACAAATAAGAAATGAATACAAAGAGTAATTCACCAAACATGCGGTAATCCGCGTAGTCAGGTTATTCTCAGAGATTAATAAGGAATGAATACGAAAGGTTATTCACCAACAGGCGGTAATCCGCGCCGTAAGGTTATTCCCACAATTTAGTAAAAATTGAATATGAAGAGTTATTCACCAAACAGGCGGTAATCCGCGTCGTAAGGTTATTCTCAGAGATTAATACGGAATGAATACGAAAGGTTATTCACCAACAGGCGGTAATCCACGCCGTAAGGTTATTCCCAAAAATTAATACATGGAAATAAATAACATATCTTATGAGTAAGAAAGAAACGATATTATTTTCGAGAATCAAATAATGATAATCTTTTACCTTAACACGTGACTGGATATTGATTTAAATGAGGTTGATTAACTTGAACAGTACACGTACACTTATAAATCTTCACAAATACTCAAGATGACTTAAGTACACTTAGAGAAAACTTTCACAAGAAGTATTTAGTGAGAGAAAGAAAGAACAAGTAAGGAAGTTTATGAAAAATCCTTAAGTTAAGGCCTCTATTTATAGCCAAAAATCTTATCATAACCAAGATTTCCTAATTTAATCCAAACCGTTCATTTCAAGATAATGTTTAATCCATACCATTCATTTCATCTTTTAAGATTTCTTTAATCTAAACCATTCATTTAAAGATCATCTTTTAATCTACACCATCCATTTCAAATTCTATATTATTTTTAATTTATACCATTCATTTTATCTTTTAAGATTTTCTTAATTTAAATCATTCATTTAAAGATCATCTTTTAATCTATGTCATCCATTTCAAATTATATATTATCTTTAATCTATACCATTCATTTTATATCACCTAACTTTATATTATAAACAAATAACTTTATCAATTCAATTATTCAACAATAATTCACACTTATTAATCATTATGACTAATTATTATAAATACAGTGTAATTGGCTTTCTGAGTTAGATATCAAGTCAATTAATTAATGAAATACAACTGTTTAAATAACACCATAATAGAGATAACAATAATGTAGAAAGTATGTAAAAGAAAGATTACGTTACTGTGTCATGACAATTATTGATTCAATAATGTGAATTACTGTGCATATGCTACTGTGACAATTATCAATTTAATAACGTGAATTATTGTGCATGTGACAATAAAGTCAAATATTGTACGATAACCACTTTATCAGTTTAATAATACGAAACATTGTGCAATGCCGTGTGCTACTGTGCAATACCGTGTGCTACTGTGCAATACCGTATGTTACTTGTAATATCGTATATTACTATTCTTTTACCATCGGATATTTTAACAATTAAAAGTAATAGTACCATTGACCATTTTAAAAATTGTTTATGTCATTTTCTATATCCGACAATTATTATTTGTGGGGTCCACCAATGATTGGTTCGTACGGTGCCGTCGTACGAATATTCTCCGACAGAACGAATATTCCCCGACCAAAAGAATATTGTCCGACATAATATAATTTACACTTAACATCCTTAACTTTTAACTTTATCAATTTAATCACTTACTGTTTCATGAAAATATATATGAAGAAAAAATAAGTTTTATATTTCATAAAATTCGGGGTCTTACAACCTCCCCTCCTTATGAAATTTCGTCCCCGAAATTGACATACCTGACATATCGAAGAGGTAAGGATACTTAGATTTCATATCAGATTCTAGCTCCCAAGTCATTTCCTCAGTATCTTGGTTCATCCATAAAACCTTAACTTGAGTTATAACCTTTGAGTGTAGGATTTGCTTCTTCTTATCTAGGATCTTAACAGGTACCTCCTCGTACGTTAAATCCTCTATTATAATGTCTGGTTCTAACTCAATGACGTGGTTTGGGTCCTTCACATATTTACGTAACATAGATATGTGAAAAACGTTATGGATGCGAGACATACTTGGTGGTAGGGCTAGTCTGTAGGCTACGGTTCCTATCCGATCGAGGATTTCAAATGGGCCAATAAATCGAGGGTTGAGCTTTCCTCTCTTTCCGAATCTCGTAACCCCTTTCCATGGAGAAACACGTAAGAATACATGATCTCCGACGTTGAAACTTTTGTCTCTCCAATGAAGATCAGCATAACTCTTTTGTCGTTCTTGTGCGGTTTGTATTCGTTATCGGATCATTTGGATCTTTTCTGTTGTTAAGCGTACCAACTCGGGTCCCAACAATTTTGCTTCTCCTACCTCATTCCAACATACTGGAGAGCGGCACTTCCTTCCATACAAAGCCTCGAATAGAGCCATGCCTATGCTTGCTTGGTAACTGTTGTTGTAAGAAAATTCCACCAATGGCAAGTACTTATCCCAACTTTCTTTGAAGTCTAATATACAAAGTCTCAAAAGATCTTCGAGGGTCTGGATTGTCCTTTCCGATTGTCCGTCCGTTTGAGGATGGTATGCAGAACTAAAATGTAGTTCAGTGCCCATAGCTTTTTGTAGACTGATCCAAAAGCGTGAAGTAAATCTAGGATCTCGATCAGAAACTATGAAAACTGGCATGCCATGCAATCTCACGATCTCATTTATGTACATACCGACAAGACGTTCAAGTGAAAAGTTTTCTCGTATAGGCAAGAAATGAGCGGATTTGGTCAATCTATCTACGATGACCCAAATTACATCTAAGCCTTGAGAAACTTTGGGAAGACCCGTCACGAAATCCATATTGATGTGTTCCCACTTCCATTCGGGAACCTCAAGTGGTTGTAATGGACCCTTAGGTACTTGATGCTCTGCCTTGACACGTTGACAAGTTAGGCACCTTGAGATAAATTCTGCAATCTCCCTTTTCATATTGTTCCACCAAAATGTATGTCGAAGATCTCGATACATCTTGATACTCCCTGGGTGGATTGCAAACGGCATGTTGTGTGCCTCCATCATGATTTTATACTTCAATTCAGGATCGTTAGGAACACAGAGTCGAGAGTTAACTCGAAGTATTCCTTTCTCGTCGATTCTTGTCTCAGGAATAGCACCTTCTTGTACTTTCTTCATCATATTCATCAACTTCGGATCAGTAGCTTGAGCAGCTTTAATTTTATCGATTAAAGCTAGTTCTACTCGTACGTGTGCAATCTTCAAGTGGGTCATTGGTGTTTTTAGCTCTATCCCTGATAGGGTTGAATTATATGATATTTTTATTCCCTAATAATTTGTTTTTATATTTATTGTGTGCTTAAATGTTTAATTATTTAGCTCATTTTGGGTTTTAATAGGTTTTATAGGGTTTTAGTTAATTTAGGTAATTTTATAGTATTTTTATATTTATTTTTATTTATGTGTTTTTATTCATTTTTAGTGTTTTAGGTGTTTTATTTATTATTATGTGTTTTTAGGATTTTTAGTATTTTTATATTATTTTTATTTATTTTATATTTGATTTTGTAAGGAAATAAAAGTCTAATGGCATTTTTGTAATTTCAGCAAAGCTTGAGGGACAAAACTGTCAAAACAGCAAAGACCGGGGGCAAATCTGTAATTATCGGAAAAGTTGGCGTCTGCGCAATGCGCGTAAGGAAGCAGCTGGCACGGAACAAAACGACGCCGTTTGGCGATTTGGTGGAAAAGCGTCCGCGCAATGCGCGGAGACGCTGAACAATGGCACGCAAAGGAACAAAGCAGCGTCGTTTTGGAGCTATGGGCGCGCAATGCGCGGGAGGCTGCGACGGGCACTGTAGCAAAGGCTCTGTTTGGCTGCGCGTTAATTCTCCCAAATCAGATTATTTCGCGAATTTTGCTCATTTTTGATTCCAAATTGGATTTTAATTCCAACTAGGGTTAGGATAATAATTATTTTTCTTTTTCTTTTATTTTTATTTGTATTTTAAATCCTATTAGGGTTTGGAGAGTATACTTCCAACTAGGGTTAGGAGGATTTTGGAGCCTATAAATAGAGGGCTTGACACACATTGTAAGATACAACTCTCATTAGAATAAAAATTATCTCTTCTATTCTTTAGTGTTCTTTATATTTATGAGTAGTTAATTTATTTTTCTTGGTTTAAGTGATTGAAGCCATCAATATTTATACACTGTGATATCTAATTTATTTTAATTGTTCAATTTATATTTTGATTATTGAATATTCTTCTATGCTTAATTTTATGATTAATTTGTTTAATTGCTAGGAGGCCTACTAGTTTATTATTCATATTAATCTACTGCTATTTGTGAAGCAACTAAGTTTAATAATTGTTTTGCAGATCAAAAGATTATTTTATCTTAGGAAGAATATTCATCTAAATTAAATATAAACAAGTGGCTTGTGTTGTTTAGTTCACGATCTCTCTAATTCTTTATGCTGCTATTAAATTAAATCTTTAGCAAGTGTCGGATGTTGTTTATTAGTAAGGGTATTTAGACCAAGTGGCTCTACTTATCTAAAATTAAGGAGAGAGGAGAAAAATTATTCCACATGTGAGTAGTTCTTTCTACGGTGAATCTTCAAAATATTAATTGATTTATTTTTGCATCAATGATCAGTTATAAATTCTTGATGGTGGATATTGACTAAAACCAAGGTTTTTTATTTTTATTTACTTCTTGCATAATTATTTTAGTAAATTTTATTTAAATTATTTCTTTAATTAAAAACCCCCAATTTTTATTTGCAAAAACATAAAATTAAATAATCATTCTCTGTGAGATCGATTCTTGCTTACACTACTACATTAATATTTTTCAAAAGTAAGATTTTATTTTTGGGTGCTTGCGACATCACACCAATCCCCATCTTTTGCAAGTCGTACAAAATACACTTCTGTTTTGTCAGCAGTGCACTTGTACTCTCATAAGATCTTCTGCTCAAAGGGTCAGTTACAACGTTCGCCTTTCCCGGGTGATACTGGATTGTGTGGTCATAATTCTTCAACAGCTCAAGCCAACGTCGTTTTCGCATGTTGAGTTCCTTCTGGGTGAAGAAATACTTGAGACTTTTATGATCCGTATAGATATCCATTTTTTCTCCGTACAAGTAGTGTCTCCAGATCTTCAACGGGAAAACGACTGCGGCCAACTCTAGATCATGAGTAGGATAATTTTTCTCATAATCTTTGAGTTGTCGAGAGGCATAGGCTATAACCTTTCCATGTTGCATAAGGACACAGCCTAGACCTTTGCCTGAAGCATCGCTGTAGATAACAAATTCTCTTGATCCTGATGGTATGGTCAGAACAGGAGCTGAAATAAGTCTTTTCTTGAGTTCTTGAAAACTTTTCTCACATTCCTCGTTCCATACGAATTTTGTACTTTTCTGAGTCAGCTGAGTTAATGGAGTGGCGATTCGAGAAAATCCTTCTACGAATCTCCGATAATAACCAGCTAAACCCAGAAAATTTCGGACTTCATTTACTAACCGAGGTTGCTCCCAATTTAATATCGCTTCGATCTTTGCAGGATCAACTGATATTCCCTTACTGGAAATCACATGCCCAAGGAACGTGACTTCTTCAAGCCAAAACTCACACTTCTTCAGCTTGGCATACAATTTGTTCTCACGTAGCTTTTGGAGTATTAATCTCAGGTGTTGTTCATGATCCTCACGACTCTTGGAGTGTATGAGAATGTCATCAATAAAGACAACTACAAAATGATCCAAATGTTCCTTGAATATCCGGTTCATCATGTCCATGAAAGCTGCAGGAGCATTAGTTAGTCCAAAAGGCATAACTAAGAACTCATAATGCCCATAACGAGTTCTGAAAGCAGTTTTTGGAATGTCCTCAGCTTTAACCTTTAACTGATGATATCCAGAACGGAGATTAATCTTTGAGAAATGTTGAGTACCTTGCAATTGATCAAATATGTCATCAATCCGAGTTACGGGTACCTATTTTTTATGGTGACATGGTTCAATTCTCGGTAGTCAATACACAATCTCATACTCCCGTCTTTCTTCTTCACAAATAGAACAGGAGCACCCCAAGGTGATGCACTCGGACGAATGAAACCGGTATCCAACAATTCCTGTAGTTGGACTTTTAACTCTTGAAGTTCAATGGGAGCCATTCAGTATGGAGCTTTGGAAATAGGCTTAGTACCGGATTCAAGATCAATACAAAATTCAATTTCACAGTTTGGGGGTAAGCCAGGAAGTTCTTCAGGAAAAACGTCAGGAAACTCATTAACAATGGGAATATCATTCAAGTTTGACGTATTTTTGTTCAAATCAGTGACATGAGCTAAAAAGGCTTGACATCTGTTTTTCAATAAACGAATGGCTTTATGGCTTTATGGCTAGAAATAACAGTTATAGATTTCAATGGTTTAGTTGCTTGAATTTGCATGATAGGTTGATTAAGAATATGAAAACTAATAATCTTATGAAAACAATCAATTTTAGCATGATGGGTAGTCAACCAATCAATTCCTAAAATCACATCAAATTCATGTATCTCCAAAGAAATAAGGTCAACAGGTAATGTGAGATTGTTGATTTGAACTAGGCAAGATTTATAGACAGTAGATGTAATGGTTATTTCTCCTAATGGGGTTTCAACTGATAAGTCAAAGTCCAAATTTTCAGGAGTTAAGTTTAAACGCTAAGCACATGCAGGTGAGATAAAAGAATGAATAGAGCCAGTATCTAACAAAGCGTATACTTCACGAGAATTTATGAATAGCTTACCGGTTATCACCTCGTTCGAGTTTCGTGCCAGTTGGGATGTCACAACAAAAGCTCTCCCTTGAACTACAAATTTTCCCTTATCCGCGCTAGCTTTTGGTAT
The DNA here is from genome assembly GCA_947179155.2 of Hedera helix. Lineage (NCBI taxonomy): Eukaryota > Viridiplantae > Streptophyta > Magnoliopsida > Apiales > Araliaceae > Hedera > Hedera helix. Next base: position 21,001,898 of record OX359275.1, on the reverse strand, counting down.
CATCATTGCAGCTGGACTTGATTTTGTGGCAGGACAAAACTGCGCAAGATGACCCTCTTTCCCACAACTGTAGCACTTTTTGGACTGCTGTGTACAGTTTGGGCTGATGTGACCTTCCTGACCACACATATAGCATCTCACTGGTGATCGATCTTCAGCCCTTGAAACTGGGGTCGGTGCTGGTGCCCTTCCATAATTATTATGGAATCTCTTTCTTTTGAAATTGTTCCCACTGGATTATCCTCTTCTATTATTTGATGTGGAATTACCACCGAAGTGTTGGTTACCTCATCGATGGTTCTCGTTCCTGTGGTTGTTGTCATTCCTTTCTCTATGCTGATCATTAACTCTTGGCTGCAATGTTTCATCTGTTTGCTCCACCCTTTGAGCCATATCCACAACATCTGAATACAAACTAAATTTATGAGAGCTAAGTTGTTGACGAATTTTGAATCTCAAACCTCTTAGGAACATCCGACTCTTTCGTGCTTCGTCATCCACTAGATGGGTGGAAAAGCGAGATAACTCGGCAAACTTAGCTTCATATTGGGAGACTGTCATGTTTCCCTGCTCCAGCTTAATGAATTCCACCTCTTTCATATGGCGGATGCTTTTTGGAAAATACTTCTCGTTAAACAGTTCTTCGAATTATGTCCAAGACATTTCGAGTGCTGAAGGGTTGATACGTTTTACCGCTTCCCACCAATGGTCCGCCTCACTTCGTAATATAAAAGTGGCAAATGGCACCTTCTGATCATCAACGCATTGTAAGACATTAAGTATTTTTGTCGTCTACTTCAGCCATGCCTCCACTTTGAGTAGGTCAGGCTTCCCGTGGAATTCAGGTGGTCCCAACTCTTTAAATTGCTTGACAGTGACCATCCTCAAATTACCAGCGTTTCTACCGTTATTATTGACTGGATTTCCTCTTGCTTGATTCTGTATGAACTGCATGAAATTCCTAAACAATTCATCGTTCATCATGTTATCAGGAACATTATTTCCTGAGTTGGCAGGAGGATTGTTTGGGGCCTCTTGATTCTCGGCTACATTCGCTTCAGGCATTCCATAGTTAACCTCTTGATTTCCAGATGTCATACTAAACTGTTGTCACAAAATAATTGTTAGTTCAAACAAACTGACTCATCTCTTCATGTTCCTACATTCAAATCGATTCATTAGATAAAAAAATCTAATTTAGGTAGGACACACTAGTGATTGATTCTATTCGTCTCTCCCCTCCTAGTTCTAACCCCAGATCTCCATTAAAGACCATATCCCTAAGCTTTGGTGCCAACTGTGACGCCCCCAAATCTGGCCCCATACAGCCCAAACTTGAGTCGTCAAAAGACTACAACAAAATTATTATAAGGTAGAACAACGTTCAACAATACAGTGTATAATAATACACAACTAAGTCTTCACTATTATTATCACACTATTTTACAACGCGTTAAGACTACGATAGCTATTCCTCAGACTCTCACTCTATTCCCCGGCTAGACCCAGCTACGTTTCCATCTCCTATTGAAAAACAATGGAACAAAAGAAAGGGTGAGCTCAAATAGCCCAGTAAAGAATATCATGACTAAGATAATGACGAATAAATTATCATTAGTCTTCAACAGTTGAGTTCTTGATAGAATACAATAGACTACAAGGTTTATATCAAAAACTACAGTTAAATTCTTAAACAATGTTCAGATCAATAATAGCAGGGGAATGAACAATCTATTAGAAGAATAATGCAGACTATAATGTCCACTCGGTTCTCTTTTTAGGAAAAACATCATCAACTTTTATCATCTGAAATACCTTTAGTCAAGATAATACAATTCACAGTTCCTGATCATAATCATGCAAATCAACAGTTCATCTTTGCACTACGGGCCAAAGACATTCAATATAACACCAACGGTCATGATTATACCAGATTCAGCCTTTGGTCATAATCATACCAAACAACAGTTCATCTTTGCACTACGGGCCAAAGAGAACATTCAGCACGTGCCATAAAAGACACCGAACAGATGTATCCCCTTTAACCTATTATATCGCATTTAACCTATCATTTGTTCAACAATTATATCGCATATGTGCCCCCGGCCACAGATATTCACAACAACTTGATTTTGGATGATTAGAATGATATAAATGATGAACAGAAGAAACAGGATAAACAATAAGTATCAGAATTTTACTTTGTACAGATTCAAATAATGTCCAAATTGTCAACATGATGTGGAGTGAAATTTAAAAATGATATTCAAGATCCACAGTTCAGAATAACGGTTACAGTTCAATAAAAAGGTTCACGTAAATAGGATGGTTCAATTGAAATGATGAAGTGCAACTATTATGGAACATATAATATTTTCAGGAATTATAGAAGCAATAGTTCCATAATAAGTTTCGATTTAAGTGTATGAAAGAAAATAATATCCCTTACTGTAGCAGGTTTGATTAACAAAAGGTGAACGAAATTAATATCCCTTACCATAATAAGTTTGAATAATGGAAGATGAAAAAGATGGTATCCCTTATGAGTATAAAGGAAAAAAATATCACTTACGAATATGAAAGAAAATGATATTATAAACGAATATGCAATAAAAGTGTCATGTGATAATTCGTGTAGACAAATTATTTCCACAAGAGACAAATAAGAAATGAATACAAAGAGTAATTCACCATACATGCGGTAATCCGCGAAGTCAGGTTATTCTCAAAGATTAATAAGGAATGAATACGAAAGGTTATTCACCAACAGGCGGTAATCCGCGCCGTAAGGTTATTCCCACAATTTAATAAAAATTGAATACGAAGAGTTATTCACCAACAGGCGGTAATCCGCGCAGTAAGGTTATTCCCACAAATTAATACATGGAAATAATTGACATATCTTATGAGTAAGAAAGAAACGATATTATTTTCGAGAATCAAATAATAATAATCCTTTACCTTAACACGTGACTGGATATTGATTTAAATGAGGTTGATTAACTTGAACAGTACACGTACACTTATAAATCTTCACAAATACTCAAGATGACTTAAGCACACTTAGAGAAAACTTTCACAAGAAGTATTTAGAGAGAGAAAGAAAGAACAAGTAAGGAAGTTTATGAAAAATCCTTAAGTTAAGGCCTCTATTTATAGCCAAAAATCTTATCATAACCAAGATTTCCTAATTTAATCCAAACTGTTCATTTCAAGATAATGTTTAATCCATACCATTCATTTAAAGATCATCTTTTAATCTACACCATCCATTTCAAATTCTATATTATCTTTAATCTATACCATTCATTTTATCTTTTAAGATTTTCTTAATTTAAATCATTCATTTAAATATCATCTTTTAATCTACGTCATCCATTTCAAATTATATATTATCTTTAATCTATACCATTCATTTTATATCACCTAACTTTATATTATAAACAAATAACTTTATCAATTCAATTATTCAACAATAATTCACACTTATTAATCATTATGACTAATTATTATAAATACAGTGTAATTGGCTTTCTGAGTTAGATATCAAGTCAATTAATTAATGAAATACAACTGTTTAAATAACACCATAATAGAGATAACAATAATGCAGAAAGTATGTAAAAGAAAGATTACGTTACTGTGTCATGACAATTATTGATTCAATAATGTGAATTACTGTGCATATGCTACTGTGAAAATTATCAATTTAATAACATGAATAATTGTGCATGTGACAATAAAGTCAAATATTGTACGATAACCACTTTATCAGTTTAATAATACGAAATATTGTGCAATGTCGTGTGCTACTGTGCAATACCGTGTGCTACTGTGCAATACCGTATATTACTTATAATATCGTATATTACTATTCTTTTACCACCGGATATTTTAACAATTAAAAGTAATAGTACCATTGACCATTTTAAAAATTGTTTATGTCATTTTCTATATCCGACAATTATTCTTTGTGGGGTCCACCAATGATTGGTTCGTACGGCGCCGTCGTACGAATATTCCCCGACAGAATGAATATTCCCCGACAGAACGAATATTCCCCGACCAAAAGAATATTGTCCGACATAATATAATTTACACATAACATCCTTAACTTTTAACTTTATCAATTTAACCACTTACTGTTTCATGAAAATATATATGAAGAAAAAATAAATTTTATATTTCATAAAATTCGGAGTCTTACAAGCATCCTAGATTAATTTTTAGTTAATTGTCACTATATCCGTCGCTAAAAGTAATTTAATTAATTTTATTGTTAAAATTTATTTAATTTGTGATTTATTAATATAGCCACGGATTCAATCCGTCATTATATGGTATTTATAAAGAATTTATAAAAATTTGTCTCTAAGTCCGTTGCTAAAGATAATTAAATTTAATTACATTATTAAATCTGTCACTGAAGTTATAGCGACGGTTATGTCCATCGCTAAAAGCATTGTTGTTGGTGTTTCTGAGTTACTGGAAGCAGATTGTCACTAAAGGCCTATCTATAGGCATAGACTGTCCATCGCTAAAGCCCAGTGTTCTGAATAACACCATAAGAAGACTGTCACTAAAGGTCTGACGCCTAGGCGCCCAAACCCAGCACCCCGACACTCACTCACTGCCCAGAAACAGACGATCAATGCCGACAGGGATGGTTTGACTTAATTTAATGTGAAATATGTGTACCTTTTTGGAAAACAAATTGAATGTCGATATAGTAAACATGGCAGACTATATCTAGATGTCAATATTAGACCCAAAAAGAGTATTAACTGTCAAACTAGGCTATTAAGTTGTTTCTGGGTTTCTGTTGGGTAACCCATAATTCATTTGGTCATGGTTGGTCAACGCTGTTTGACTAAGATTTTCTCACAGCACAGTGATCTGATTAGGGTGCAGATTTTCTCACAGCACAGTGATCTGATTGGGGTGCTTATTGTCTTTGTGTCTTAACATCATGGCATACTACAACTACAAACTATAAAATACAACAAACTAACATATTAAGCTGATCAAAGGGTCTGACAAAGTAGCTTGTCAGATAACTTTTCTAGCAGTTTTGGACAGAGAGTTCAATCTTTATATTTCATGTATTTAAATGCTATGAAACCATGTTTTAACAACTCATATCTTCTTTTAACATAAGATCAGTCATTTATAAACATGTAAACATAACATCTAATAAAAGATTAAAGATCTACACTAAAGTTAGGGTTCTGTACTTTCTAAGCAAAATTACAATCTTATCTCTTGATTCTAATCTGTAATGGTTGTGAGGCTTATGGGGCTTTGTTTATAATTGATATGTTTTGTAAATTTCGTGGGTTTCATCAGTTATGAAGCTTGTTATTTATAGAAAGCCAATGTTAGGATTTTTATGGTCTTTAAGCCATTTTTCTTGCTAGCTAAATTGGATCAAGTGATGATGATGCTGCTATGGTCAGTTTGTAGAGCCTATAATGGCCAATAAATGCTGGTGAATGCTTTTGAATCATTACAAAGGTGACTCATTCATTTGTGTGGGCAATAATTAATCTCATTTTTGGTTTAAAGAAGAGAAATCCAATTTTACTTCCTCTTCCTTTGTGTGACTAAGATTGTAAGGGTATTTTTGTCATTTTTAAGTCTTTTTAAGGTTTAGGGTTTAATCCTTAGGGTTTGACACTGAAGGTTTATAATTTAGGGTTAGAATTTTCTAATTAGGATTAGGATTAGGATTAGGATTTCCTAATTAAGATTAGGATTAGGATTTTATAATTTTAGATGAGGGTTTCCTAATTTTGGAATAGGGTTTTCTAATTAGATTTAGGGTTTTAAATTATGTTTTAATAATTAAATTTTAGAATTGTCTATTTCATTTGTTAATATATAAAAAACACATTATTAATTATATAAAGAAATTACACATAATATTAATTACAAATATATTTACTTATATATTAATATTCAAAAATTTATTACATAATTCTTATTAAGGTTTGGAATATCACAATCACACCATCCAGTATCATCCTGGCAAGGCAAATGTTGTAGTTGTCGCATTAAGTAGAAGATCTTATATAAGAAGGAGTAGATCCTACGCTCAAAAGTTATACCTCAAGTCAAGGTTTTATGGATGAACAAAGATACTGAGAAAATTACCTGGGAGTTAGAATCTGAAATGAAATCCAAATATCCTTACTTCTTCGAAATGCCAAGTACGTCAATTTCGGGGACAAAATTTCATAAGGAGAGGAGGTTATAAAACCCCGACTTTTATGAAATATAATTTAATTTTTCTTCATATAATTTTTTTTCTCTGAAACGGTAAGTGGCTAAATAGACAAAGGCTAAAGTTAAAAATATTTTGTGCAAATTTTATTTTATTGAAGAATATTCGTTTTGTTAAAGAATATTTATTTTATCGGAGAATATTCATTCTATCGGAGAATATTCGATCCGTACGATGGCGCCGAAATAACCAATTATTGGTGTAGCCCACAACAAAATATTTATCGGATAAAGAAAACGACACCAGTAACCTTTTAAAATAAAAATTGTCAACGATTATCACTTTTAACTGTTAAAATACCAGGTGGTAAAGGAACAGTAACATACAGTATTGTACAGTAGCACACGATATTGCACAATAACATGATTTTTTTCCATAAGCTTTAAAACTTCAATCCAACACTTGTCATAGCTCAAATACGTGATATATGACATGTTCAAACTTTCAAAACGATAAAACTTCGCACAAGGGGATATTTGTCCGTAAAAATCCATTTCCCGTTGAAACGATCGATTTCGATCGTTTGAATCACCTTTTTATTCAATTTTCTATCCATTGATTTCCAAATCATCCTAAACACGTGTAATAATATGAAAATGACTCATTTGACTCAATTTCACCTTTAAATTCTCAAAATTGTCAAAAATCACACTTTGACGGCATTTTGCCGAATTTTCAATTTCACTCAACTTAAACTCTCTTTCAATCCTTGGCGCTATACACCACATAGGCTACCAAAAACTCATTTAACAATTATACAAGTCCATATAACTTCTAACTGCACATTCTAATGCACTTTACATATTACAAATTGGTTTAATGGAAAATTATAGCCTAATATTGTACTTTACTCCAACAATTCATGTTTTTCAAGTATACTTGAATCTTTAAAGCTATCTAGCATGAAATCTCTCATGCAACAAACATATTTAACCTTCCGAAATAGGTTTTTATTGAATCTAGCAACACATAACATATGATCATGCCTTAAATCATAATTTCTAGCTTGAATTCATGTATGAAAGGTGCACCATCTTTGTTCTACCACTTTCAAACCTAGGGTTTCATCATATATCAAACTTATAGCATGTAACTCACATAACCTTTACATCTAATCATGTATTCTCGCATGGCTATACATAAACCCCAACTTTAAACACTTAGAATACACAAATACTAAATATTAAAGCTTAACATCATTATACCTTCATATAGGTCTCTTCTTTTCTTGATATGAAGCTTCATAAAGCTTGATCATCCACTTTGCATGGCTTTGTATGCTTCTCTTGTACCCTTTTCCAGCAATCTCTTGGATTCTCTATGAAACCTTAGTTTCCTTCTTCTTTTCTCTCTTAAGTTTTTTCTCTTGCTAGCTCACCTTCGAAAATAAGAAGTGCTGATAACTTAAGCTTATACATACCAAATATATACATGCATATATTAAAACTCAATCTCCAACAGTTAACCATTCCTTGGTTAAGTTAACCTTTATAGAGTTAAGGTCACTTTGGACATTTCACTTGATTAAACAAGGGTATAATAGTCATTACCCTAACATAGGACACCAAGGTCATTTCTCCACATGTCAAGGGCATTATTGTCTTTAGCCATCCAAGTTAGACAATTTATTCTCTTTAATTCATAAGTTGTTCTATTTTGCACCAATTCAAGTCCATTTTTAACTAAACTTGTTTCATCATACTTAAATTTTATTCCTCATCAATATAATCCATATTTGACTTGTCCCATAACACTTGTCCCATTTCCAAATACTAAATTTTGTCAATCAAATATAATAATTTACACTACATGTAAATTTGTATAATATTCCACACTTAATTTTTCTACAAACCCTTTTTGGTTCCCTATTCCATTCATTTCACTTTTTGACATCTCAAATAGCCAATGTACTCATCTTTTCCATAAACCGCTTTTTCGAGAAGCGAACCTCGACCGGATTACCAAAATCTATCGTCATTTAACCTTATTCGCTTATATATATCACTTTACGACTTTAACGTCCTTTCGCTTATTTACAAAACACATAATCATCTATAAATCATAATTCAATCATTCAAAAATATTGATTTCTTAATAACTTTAAACATTCAATGATCGTTAATCACCTTACTCCTTTAATCCTTTAAAGACCAATTAGGTTATACAGTTCCTTCTTTGCTGCACATACCTACATACCTTAACTTATCATTTTCTTATCCTTGCCTCATCAGGCCTATTCATTAAGCTTGCTATCAATATTTATAATCCATACTCAATTCACTTATACATTCTTATTTCCTTTAATATTCTAACATTAAACTTTTCTTCCTCTACGTGCTCAAATACATACATAAACACATATTCATACATTAGCTCTATCACCTGCTGACACATCACTGTATCTTATACTAATTCTTTTTCAAATAACCCTATTGTGGGTATTACCATCACTCATTCGTCTTGAATCCTTTATATTATCACTTAATCATCAAGATTCATTTTCATTACAATTCTATTAACTAATACCTCACTGATGCACTTTAAATAGCTAACAGATCCATATACAATCTATAGACCCTTATTAAACCAAGAGTCCCTCTTAAACATTTTAACCCTATAGGTCCCTCTCTATCTTATCAACCACACATGTCACATCTATCACATTTATCACATAATAATTCACATTAATCACTTATCATTATACTTTATCCTTCAAATCTAGGTTTTATCACATAACCTTTACTTAATTCATTATAATCCCCATTTTGAATTACTCTAAAAATCCGGGGTGTCACATAACACATAACTATTCATGAATCATGCTTCCTAGCTCTTAATATATACATGAATAGTGCACCACCTTTGTTCTAGCAATTTTGAGCTTAGGTTTTCATCTAATACCAAACATGAAGCGCATAAACATACAAAAATTCACATAATAAACACATATACACCAAGATACATGCATGACTTCACTCTAACTTGGATTTGAACACATAAATGACAAAGTTCATGGCTTGAACACATTTATACCTTCTATGTGCTCTCTTCTTCCTAGCTATAAAACTTGCTAATGATGGATGATCCACTTTGGTAGCTTGTTTTACTTCTCTTGAACTCTTCCTTAGCAATCTTACAAACTTACAAGTAAACCCTAGCTTCTTCTTGCTTTTTCTCCCTTTCTCTCTTGCTAGCAATCTTCGAATGGGAAGAAATGAGATGAGATGAATGACTTAGCTTATACTTACTAATTATATACATACATATATTATATGCAATATCCCAACACTTAACTATGCTTGAGTCAAGTTAACCATGCATGGTTAGGGATAGCCTAAGTCATTTCACAATACCAATTAAGGACATATTAGACATTAACCCACTATAGGATACCATGGTCATTTCTCAACCTATCAAGGGCATTATGGTCTTTTATCAATTTTGCTAGAGAATTAAATTCCTAATAAATCATATATAGCTTAGTTTTAATCCAATTCAAGTCCACTTTTATCCAAATTTGTTTTACTAAACTTGAATTTTATTCTAACATAAAATAGTCCACAATTGGTTTGTCTCATAACACTTGTCATACTCCAAAAATTTAATTTCATTAATTAACAATAATTATTATAATATTCCAAATTGCATATCATTACAGGTGACCCTTCAGATTTAGAAGAATATGTCCCAAGATAGGAAGATGACTTAGTGTCCTGAGAAGAAAATCGGGTGATGCCCGTCTAATTCTTAGTGAATTAGCCCCTATAGGGGGGAAATGACTTAGTGTCCTAGAGATTTGAGAGGACTAAGTGTCGTGGACTTAGTGTCCAAATTGTAAGGACTTAGTGTCGATTTATCCTTAGTGGAATATCCTTACTTAGCGGAGCGGAAGAGATGAGTAGGAGTAATTTAGGCTCCGAACCTCTTAAAAATCTCTGTGTACTCAATGTCTCCTTATCGCCTTCTGTATCCTTCATAATATGTTATGTTCAATATGAATGCCTTCTTTACTTGTGATATCTTTCAATAGCAACTAAGAACTATGTATTATTTCTAAATGATCATAAAGGGCTTTACCGAATACTTTAATTCCGCCGCGTATATAACAGTCCATTACTTTGGTAAAGATGTTCAAAAATTGTAAAAGTTATATAAAAATTGTATTATGATTTATTCAACCCCCCCCCCCCCCCCTCCCCCTCCTTTCTAGATCATCTTAATATACCTATGAGAATCAACATAAGTCTTTCGTATGCCATGCCAGTATGAATGAGTTTATGTGTGTGTGTGTGTGTGTGTCGGTGTGTGTGTACTGATTGATTGAGAGAATAAGAGTTTGTTAGGAAAGAAGAGTTTTGAAAGAAAAACAGTTTTTGGATATTTTTAATTCTTTGATTTTACAATCCAAATTGGTGAGTATGATTCGTATGAGCGAAATTAACTTAATGTATTGTTGAGATAATCCTCAAATCCTATATCAGACATGAAGTTGAAGTAGTTGGAAATTCAAGTTCAGGGAGAAATCGTTAGGATACTCCTCGAATCATATTCATAAAAGAATTGCTATTATGAAAAGGAATGGTCCTATTTTAAATGGTAAGAAAAAAGTTGTGGTTAGTTTATAAATAAAGTATTATATTTATTTGTTGAAGTACATATTCCATTCACATACGCTATCAGTAGTAAAATTAACTATATCCCTATTAAGAAATTTTTCTTCAAATAAAATATCCATAAGTGTAGGGCTATGATAATATCTACCATAAGAAACTTTTTTTTTGAAAAAACTTTTTTTATAATTAAAATTAACTTTATTAAGGTCAAAACTATTTAAGTTTTCAACGTAATTATTAATTTCATTATTTAATTGTTGAAAATGATCAGAAAACTTCTTTAAGAGTAGAAAATTCTTTTAAAATTTCATTTTCATTATTAGTATCAGAAAATTCTTTAAGAGTAGAAAATTCTTTTTATTAATAACAGAAATATTATTTTGTAAAGTAAAAGCTTTATCACTAACTTTTAAATATTTGAATTTAACAAGTCTATCAAACAATTCATCTTGTTTATAATTTAAAATAAATTTAGTTTCAAGCGGTGTAACCGAATAAACTTCTTTTAAAGAATTATTATTTAAAATTAATAAATTTTTCTTTCCAAAATCAATTTCAATTTTATGAACTTTATCTTTAATTCTAATCATCTGTTTTCTCATGGTTTAAAGACAAAGATTTGTAAAATTTTCTTGTTTAATGATTTTATTAAAATCAAGTGTATCATTTAAAACAACTTGTTTAACTAAAGCAATTGCTTCTATAACATCTCCAGAAGTATTTTTAATTTTCAAAGATGCTTCAACAGGAGGATGCATAGAAACAATATTTTTTTTTCATTTTCAGTTTTCCAAGTTTAATAAAAGCTGTCAATCATACCAACTTCTTTATTTACAAACTTTGAGTTGAGAAAAACCAATCAATAAAAAAAATAATCTTCTTATTGGTTTTCAAATAAGAATAAAATTCTTTTTTAAGAATAGAAAGTTCTTCTTTATTGTATTCTTTAAAATACCAATTTCTAAAAATTTTATTTTTCTCTTTCATAAATTCATCATTTATCTCTTTTATATTAATAACAAATTCTTCTTCAATTGAAATAGTATTAATAGCAAAATTATCAAAACCAATTTTAGATGGAGTAGGAGTATCAAATTTAACTAATCTATTCTTATAAAGAACATGAGAAATATTATTAACAGAATCCTGTATTCCCATACAAGCCAAATGCACATAATTAAACTTTTCTTTATGTTTTAAAATATCATCATCCAATAATATATCCTATTGGTCCATTTATTTCTGAAATAGGAACTGTTCTTTTAGCAAACTGATAGGTTATATATAATGGTGCTAACTGTGGATAGTAGCCCTCGAGACTAGGTGAATCGGGTTGTTAGCTATATTATAATCAGAAGAATTATCAGAATTATTAGTAATATCAGAATTATCAAACATATCAAAATTAAGTAACACATTAAATAAAAAGCATAAGCCTGTAAGGGTAAAATTATATCGTTTTACTAGATAATTTTAATTATATTAATACATACCTTAGCTTATATATATATATATATATATATATATATATATATATATATATGAGAGAGTTAATTCATAGCAACGAATTGTTATTATTATGACTGCTGTCTTGACAATCCAAAATTAACTTTAAAAAATTTCTACTGCTAGAGGCTCTAGCGGTAAGGCAAAAAAAAAAAATTTCAAAACTGTCGCGAGAGGCATGAGCCATTTTTGTTATATATTGACCCTCCCGTTCATTCTTCTTGCGGCAGATCAAAATTATACTAATTAGGCAGACCACAATTATACTAATTGGCTCTATCGCTTATTCTTCATGGTAAATTAATTTTAATTACTCCCAATAACTAATTGTCATTGATAATTTATATATATATATATATATATAAGTATTGACTATTACTAGGGTTTGTTGAATTTGTGATATAGACAGAATAAAGGATGAAATACCACATATAATCCACCGACAAAAAAAAAAAATACAACAATTTTCAAAGCCACCAACATTCCATTATTTACAATGTTACCCTCTGTTCTCATCAACCTTTTCGCGGAATCTTTGGCTGTGGATCACAACTCTTGTAACGCTGTCACTCTTGTAACGCTGTCACGCTTGCAGTGATTTTACACCAATCCTAAATCCATCTCTATATAACCAACTCATAGAAAAGAGATCTGAAAAACAACCCTTTTTACTTTTGGCTGTGCTATATCTTCACAGTCCCTACATTCTTTGCAAAAATGAGCTCTAAGAGCTAGTCTTCAGATCCAGAAAACCCAGTACAAAGGTACTCCTTTTCTCAACTCACACGCCTTCTCTTCTTAAATTTGAACCACAATTGCTACCTTTTAAATTCTTTTTGCCTTTATTTGTAAGTAGTAGATTTACTATGCTCTTGGTTAAGTGCTGTCTTTGATGTGTTAATGTGTATTAGATCTTCTACTTGAACTATAAACTTTAGTTTACTGTTGATGGTCTAATATTTTATAGTTTTCAGGAAGCTTTGAAGGCTTATTTTTGTGGGTTGTTGTTATAACTAATCCTCATATGCTTAGCGAGTGAATCAGATATGCATTTTCCTCTTAGTTTAATTGGGTAAATAATTTCAGAGCAAAATATCATGGGTTTATTGAAAATTGCAGCTTGGATTTGAAAAATCTTGTTATTTTTTTGATACGGGTTTAAATTTTTAGGAGGTATTATGCACCAGTTAAGATGGATTTCTACCAAGTATATTTGATGTTAAAATTGCCAAACAGGGAATGATAGAGTTGGATCAGTTTGATATTGACAAATAGGGAGTGATCATTGGAGTTGGATCAGGAGATCAGCGGGGAAGATCGAGTAAAAGGTGGGAGAGATATTCAATCTATCAATTTCACGTCCCTAAATTTGGCTTATTGATTTTATACTTATAGTCTTTAATTGACAAAGTACAGATCTTTTTACTTTAAGTCCTTACATCCAAAACCAACCTTGTTCTATTTAGCTGGAAATCAAGCTGCATGGTGGCATTTAGTTGGATTGATAATTAGATAATAGAAAAAAATTCAGGTTCTTCAGATCTGGCAAGTGTTTTGGGACAATCTGAAATTAATTTAGTTGTTTATATAACTTCCTTCTTCAATATATAGGTATAACTGTTGTCTTTTGAAACTTTTTTTAAGTTTTCTTGTCTTCAAGGGTGTGTGCATGTATGCATCTAGTATTATATGCTACTTGTTTTCCCTACTTTAGAAAATCAAACTGAAGATAATAATAATTTCGTAAATGACCATGGTTAACTAGTGGTAGTTAATATTTTATGCTCATGTACCCTTCTTTGTTTTATTTTTCCTTTTTGTGAGTAGTAGGGGTGTAGGGGTGAGAACTGATTCTTTTGCAGTCTTGCTTACAAGAATAGTAGCAAAAATTGATTCACATATGATTACTTGTATATGAAGTATAAACATGAGCACACAAATTTGCATGCGTCTACAAGTGAAAATTTGAAGTATATGATGTTATTTATTTGGATAATTAACATGTGGGGAGAATGAGTTTACTATCTTAAAGATCCATTGAATGGGCTTCCTACCTTGATTAAAATGGCAATTGTGAACTTTACATTCCTCAGTTTAAGGATTAGTACTCTTGTGATAATTAATAATACCTCAAGAAAAATGAATATTTATTTTGTGCTAGAATTTGTACAAGTGTTCTGTTGACTTCATTATTTTATATAGTGTGAACGATATATACACACGTATATTTATGCTAGTTTGCTTCTTCATATGGATATGAATAATTGCCTTCTAGAGGCTTCTAATTATGAAAATTTTCTCTCTCGAAATTGTTCTTTTTGGTTGAAGTAGTCTCAACATTGAGTTGGTTCACTTTTTTGCCTGCTTGTTATCCTTTTTGTGTTCTAGTTAGTTTTCCTAATTTCTACTTACTTGTATTGTCTCTACTATTGCTTCTGTCTCTCTTTAAGTTGAACCTAATCAATAGAATGAAGTGTTGGATTTTTGTTTTGAGTTATTTGTTTCGGTCTGTTCAATGTTACGCTTTTCCCTCTTTCAGATATATAATAAAGGAATACTATATCTAAAATATGGCCGTGGGAAAGTCTTCTCGGGCTGATGGCAGGAAGTCAACAAGTTATTGTTCAACAGCTACTCTTGTGGTGTTTGTTGGTCTTTGTTTAGTTGGGGTTTGGATGTTGATGTCATCATCTGTAGTTCCTGTTCAAAACACAGAGTTGTCTTCTCAGGATTCTAAAGTAGATCTTAAAGATAAGGTGGTTGATAAATTTTCTAAGCAATTTGAGGACAACTCAGGTAAACTTGTAGAGGATGGAACAAAAGAAGAGGGAAACCCTGTTGATTCTCGGGATGAGAGCAATTCTGAGGACAATGACACTCAAAATTCACCTGACAAAGACTTTGACAATACTGTTGTTGAAACTCAGGAAGCAAAGATTGTGCAGGAAAGTTCTGAAGGAAACACCAACGGTGATGAGGATTCCAAAACAGCGGGCGAAGATGAGGGAAATGGGAAATCAAAAGGAGAAGCTGAATCAGAGGATGGAACGGGTGAGACTAAATCAAATCCGAATGAGGGTGGTGATAAGCCAGATACCGAGGAAAGTTTGGACGAACCAAAGAAGATGGAAGACCAGGTGCAGGAGGAGTTTCCTGCTGGGGCCCAGTCTGAGATTTTAAAAGAAACTACCACTGAGAGTGGGGCTTGGTCAACTCAAGCGGCAGAGTCAGAAAGTGAAAAGGAATCACAAAAATCTAAAGTTTCCAAGGATCCAAGTCAGTATAAATGGAAAGTTTGTAATGTCACTGCTGGAGCAGACTATATTCCGTGTCTTGACAATGTGCAAGCTATTAATAAGCTTCGACATAGGAACCACTATCAACATCGAGAAAGGCACTGCCCAGATGAAGCCCCAACCTGCCTTGTTTCTCTTCCTGAAGGATACAGACAGTCAGTCAAGTGGCCAAAAAGCAGGGAGCAGGTATATTTTATATTTGTGGTTCATATCAAAGCCGCTTGTAATTGTATTTTTTTTTTTCAATCTAAAAGAGACTTTGCTGATATTATGCAGATATGGTACTATAATGTCCCCCACACCAAGCTTGCAGAGGTTAAAGGGCATCAGAATTGGGTGAAAGTTACTGGCGATCACTTAACTTTTCCTGGTGGAGGGACTCAGTTTATCCATGGTGCTCTTCATTACATTGATTTCATCCAGCAAGTGAGTCTTTTTCATTTGGAATTCTGCCACGCTGCCATTTTGAGCCGATTTGTTAATTTTTCCTCATCATACCTTTCATCTAGTCTTTTGTAGTACATATATTATTTGGAAATAGAGTTATCCTTGTCTGAGTGTTGTGACTTGTGAGACTGTCTAAATATCAGGAATCGGAAATGTAAGAATGCTTTCTGCAAAGTTAATTTTTTTTTCTATGGCTGACATTTGGATATTTGCAATGCAGTCTCTTCCTGAAATTGCATGGGGGAAAAGGAGCCGCGTTATTTTGGATGTTGGTTGTGGAGTCGCCAGCTTGGGGGGTTATCTTTTTGACAGAGATGTGCTTGCAATGTCATTTGCGCCCAAGGATGAGCATGAAGCTCAAGTGCAGTTCGCACTTGAAAGGGGAATCCCCGCCATATCAGCTGTCATGGGTACCAAGAGACTACCGTTCCCGAGTAAGGTCTTTGATATTGTTCATTGTGCGCGCTGTAGAGTCCCTTGGCATATTGAAGGTAATGCTTGTATCTGCTGCGAATAATACCTTTGCTTGAGGAAGGATTCTTTAGGGCCTACAGTTACAAATTATGATGTTTTGTAGGTGGTAAACTTCTCTTAGAGCTTAATCGTGTTCTACGACCTGGCGGTTACTTTGTGTGGTCTGCTACTCCAGTTTACCGAAATGATTCTGAAAATGTTGGCATATGGAAAGGTAGCGTACCCGTTTCCTAGTTTATTTGTTACTTGTGAGGAAAATGAATTGCATATTAGATTTGAAATGCCTCTCTGTCTATCTCATTCTGTGCTCAAATTTCATGCAGCTATGTCTGAGCTAACAAGGTCCATATGCTGGGACCTAGTAAAGGTGAACAATGATCAGTTGAATGGAGTAGGAGCAGCAATATTCAGAAAACCGACTTCCAATGAGTGCTATGAGAAAAGACAACAAGATGAACCACCACTCTGCAACAAAGAAGATGACCCTAATGCAGTCTGGTATTATTCTTGAAGCTTGTATTTTTTAGTTTTGGTATTAATCATGCCGTCCTGGTATCACTAAAAGTTGTTGATATTCCTTGTTATAAGCATAAATGATACCCCCTCTCTTCCAAAATATAAAATAATTATTGACTTTTTAAAACCCAATTCAAAACATTTTCAAACATAAAATTAATATATTCGTCTAACATTACTTAGTACAATGATGAATTTGTAAACTATCGAAAAAGTACTACTAATTATAATGTTTGTTGTCTCGTAATTTTAAATGAATCATATCAATATTTAATTTAAAAATATCTGAATTTGACTTTCAGGAAGTCGATAATGATCTTTTATTTTGAAATAGAGGGATTAAAAGCTTACAAGTCATAGCAATGTTAGATTTATCTAAACAAAAGTTTTTTAGATTTTAAAAGGACGTTATCAAATAAGAAGTTTACCAGATGTGCTATGGTCAATTGGCTATTTTAAATTAAACTATCAAAGTCCTAAATGGCTAATTGTTTATGTTGAATGAGAACCTGAGAGGGTACTTGGTGTATGTGTGAGGTTCAGTTCATGCTTACGAGAGGGTTGGTGGTGAAGGATGGAGTAGATGGTAGTTTAAATCTATTTACACTCCAAAGTATTTGTAATTAAGCAAATATGCAGTGGAGGATGTAGGGAGATGGTTGTTTAAACGTATATGGTACTACGACGGTCTGGCTATGTTATCTATATTCTGAGAAGCATGCAAAAAGTGCGAACTATATTCTCTTTAGTCCTGGACTTTCTGGGTTTGCATACTAAAATTCTAAGTAAAAGTGGAAACACACGCAATAAACTTCTTAGTGCATGTTTCTTGCCTTTTCTTAGGTGGAAATAGCAATTTGACTTTGATAAAAATGCCTTTTAGCTATCTGTTTCTGAAGAATGTTTCTTTTTTTGAAGTTTCTAACATCAATGATATGAACACCACATTAATTGTCTTAACGGGTTAATCTACTCAACCAAATGTCCTTAGTTGCTTTACATGCTATATTATCAGGAATGTACAGCTTCAAGCATGCATGCACAAAGTGCCAGAAAATGCAGTGGAACGTGGTAATCAGTGGCCAGAGCAATGGCCTCAAAGGTTGGACAAAGCACCTTACTGGCTGACAAGTTCTGAGGTTGGAGTTTATGGCAAAGCAGCCCCAGAGGACTTCACTACTGACTATGAGCACTGGAAGCGTGTTGTGTCCGCGTCATATTTGAATGGTTTGGGGATCGACTGGTCTTCTGTGAGGAATGTCATGGACATGAAAGCTGTGTATGGAGGGTATGCATCTGAATTCCTTCTTTAACTATCAAGATGAAAGGTGTAATCTTTTCCAGCTCCTAATCTCAGATCTCTCATACTTTTTATTATATGCCATCCGTCCTAAAAAGAGTACTTTTTTGTTAACTTTTCCTTTTTCCCCAGTATCAAGGTTTGCGTATGAGACACTTAAATATAGTTTTTATTAGTACGATGATCTTTTAAGCAAATATTTAACTTTTAGGACTATAACTTGTTATTCCAATTAATAAAAGTCATTTGTGTTCAGTAAATTGATCAGCTTTCTCCCTTGACTCTGTCATGGCATCTTCTAGGAAATCAATGAAGTATGAGATCATGACCTTGGAGGATGTAATATTTTCCTTTTCCTTAATTTCTAAAATAAAATTCTGAACCATTTCACTATCATGATGTTCTTTTTCGTTTCATGTTTCCAATTTGCTTGTATCTTGATTATGCTTTATTTGTATACTTGTAGGTTTGCTGCAGCATTGAAAGGCCTGAAAGTGTGGGTTATGAATGTCGTACCAATTACTTCATCTGACACACTTCCAATAATATATGAACGTGGCTTATTTGGGATCTATCATGATTGGTGTGAATCATTCAGCACTTACCCTAGAACTTATGATCTTGTTCATGCAGATCATCTTTTCTCAGATCTCAAGAAGAGGTTTGTATAGGGAATTACTATTTCCATCCATTATTTTGCTAGTTCCATCAGGTCCCTTGCACATGAATAGTAAATAAGTCCCATTGGCACACAAGGGGACTTGGTGGACCTAGCAAAATATTCGAGGAAGTAGGCACCCCCTTGTTATATTTCCCAATACTCAATTTCTGTCTAGTCCTAATCAAATCAATTCTCAGTAGTCGGTTTTCTCACAGGTGCAAGCTAGAAGCAATGATTGCAGAAGTTGATAGGATCTTGAGGCCGAAAGGCACATTGATCGTGCGGGACAATGTAGAGACCATAACCGAGATAGAGAACATGGTCAAGTCTCTTCAATGGAAGATCCAGTTAACGTACTCAAAGGACTACGAGGGACTGCTATGTGTACAAAAATCATCATGGCGTCCCACAGAGGTAGAGACAATATTATCAGCAATTGCATAGGCATAATGCAAACCTGTCAGCATCTTAAGTTTGACACTGGTGATATTAGGTATTGTTTTGTTTACTCCAGCAGCTTTTCCTTTCACAAATGCAATAGAAATAGTTTTGTTACACTCTGTAATTTATTATAGTTGATTTGTTAGTGTAATGCCTATCGGCTTTGTCATCTTTGTCCCATTCTTTAGTCCCTTACAAATTAGAGGGATTTGGGCTTAGAGTTTTGGTTGTAAAATTACATTTGTTTTTCTATATGAATCGGGAACTCTTTTTACTTTATAATCTTGTTAAAATTCATGAATTATTTTTTACATTTGGTAGTTGGTTGTTCTTGCTAATCTTTTACAAGCAATTTTATGTACATCTTCACTGGCAAGTCATCCTTCTGCATTTTAGTGATTCAACACTGAGGATTGTAGTTGTGTTTTACGGTAGCAAATGGGATGGGGTTCTAGATTTAATTCACAATGTAGCAAGAGAAAACCTCATTCTTTATAGGTCAAAGTGTTTCACTTTAGCTCTGCACTTGTGAATTGTAATTAACTCTTTCTTAGCTATATAAGCTGTAATCTAGTTATGGAAACTAGTTGGAAATTCAACTATTCAATCGTATGACCATAGAAAACTATTTCAAAACCCATAGTAATTATGATAAATTTGTTCGATTGAATATACTCTAATTTTTTTTATATATTTTAGAACTTAACCACAATGTTTTGAGTTTGACATTGAACCTTGGTGTCTCTAAATTTTAATAAATAAAACCTTTAGACCACCAAATTTAACATTTTTTGTCAGAATTAGTCAGATGAATGGGCAATGTACTCTTTAAGGATATATATCATTAATATTGGCTTTAATTTTTTTCTTCTTTTTTTCTCTTTATCACGAGCTAATCATGTGTCAATAATTTTATATGTTTTCAAAGATATTTATGAATGAAATTATTTAAAATATCTTCATTTCGATCAATTATTACATACTGGCGGTCAGAAGATTTTATTTGTAGAAATTTAGAGACATTGATGTTCAATTTCTTATAATTGAAACATCAGAGTTTAAATTTAAAAATTCAAAAAATTTAAAGTTTTAAAGTGTATTTAAGCCAAATTATAAGAATTTATTGCTCAAGAGAGTAACCAAGCACATTAAAATGCAAAATTATAATTTAAGTTTATCACTTTGTAAGGATATAGTATGGGAGAGCAAGACTCTGCATTTGTAACAGTATCTGTATTACATTTGTAATATTTGCACGTTGTGGTGCGGTACGGATACGTGGTGTGATTTCTAAAATTAGTATTTGCACATATGTGGATGCAGATGTGAATACAAGGAGTATTCGCATCACATGTATCTGCGCGCGCGCTCGCGCTCGCACACACACACACACACACACACATAAATATATGGATTGATATATTGACAACGTTGTAAATAGGCATCTATTCTTATAACAGATCTCAACCGTCTATCCTTAGATTTAATGGCTAAAAATTCTCCCGTCCGCAATTTAGTTTTCAATATACCGTAATTTAATATTGTGGATTGTATTAAATGTCCAAAATACCCCCAACATTCAATTTTGGTAATATACCGTCCGCAGTATTAAATTGTGGAGGCTAGCCTTAAAATTCCTTAATTAGGACGATTGCGAATTGACACTGTTTGGCTTTTTATGTTCATGTCCATCTGATTCACAATCTTGTCTTACGCACGCATCCTTAACTCAGTTCCTGCCATGAATTTTGCCAACATTTCTTCTATATAATGATTGTTTCTCTGGTTGCTGAGGGGGTTGATTGTGAAATCCGGGGGAGGGGGGGGGGGGGGGGGGGGGTGTGACGCCCCCAAATCCGGGTCCCTTGAACCTCAGGTTCGGTGCTCACTATTCATCACTTGACAAACATTCATAAACTAAAACTTCAATAACTCGCGAAAAACATACATAATTTCATTACAAAACGTACCTTCAATCACAGGTTACACTAACCTTAATACATCATCATTACCTTATACAAAAAAAAAAAGGTTTACACATATAGTACGAACTAATTACGTCTATTTGTTCATCTTTCCTTTGCCGTGGTACTCCTTAGATCACTCGGCTTAACTGAAAATAGTTCATGATATAGCAAGGGTGAGCAACTACTTTGCCCAACAAGTTTAAATAAATAAGAAATGATATATCATGAATGAAAAAGATTTATCTTCGAGATTTTAAACAATAGATAACAATTGTGAAATAACAAGAATCAATGTTCAATAAAAGAATGGATTGACTCTTTACTGCTGAGTGGTCTCAAAGGACCATGAACTGCTACTAAGGTAGAACGGACATACAATGTCTGACACCTTGTTAAAAATAACGGGACACTCGAGGGGACCAGTCCTCTCATGTCCTATGTATATGCATAACATTTAGATTTCTTGCACGCATTCGGTTTCCTGACAAATAAAAATCCCCTTTAACTAGGGTTGTTCTTTCTCAGTCTTACTGTAAGAATCCGCACCAGCCAAGGGTTTGGATAAGCTTTCATAATATTCAATTAGATGAATTTAAACATGCATTTGTCTAGCCGAAACTGTGACGCCTCCAAATCTAGGCCCACACAGCCCAAACTTGAGTCATCAAAAGACTATAACAAAATTATTACAAAAAAACACAACGTACAACAATACGGTGTATAATAATACACAACTAAGTCTTCACTATTATTGCCACACTATTTTACAACACGTGAAGACTAGGATAGCTATTTCTCGGACTCTCACTCCATCCCCCGGCTAGACCCCATTACGTTTTCATCTCCTGTTAAAAAACAATGGAACAAAAGAAAGGGTGAGCTCAAATAGCCCAGTAAGAAATATCATGACTAAGATAATGACGAATAAATTATCATTAGTCTTCAACAGTTGAGTTTTGAATACAATAGACTACAAGGTTTATATCAAAAATTGTAGTTAAATTCTTAAACAATGTTCAGATCAATAATAGCAGCGGAATGAGCAATCTATTAGAAGAATAATGCAGACTATAATGTCCACTCGCTTCTCTTTTTTGTAAAAATATCATCAACTTTTATCATCTGAAATACCATTAGTCAAGATAATACAACTTCACAGTTCCTGGTCATAATCATGCAGATTAACAGTTCATCTTTGCACTACGGGCCAAAGACATTCAATATAACACCAACGGTCATGATTATACCAGATTCAGCCTTTGGTCATAATCATACCAACCAACAGTTCATCTTTGCACTACGGGCCAAAGAGAACATTCACCACGTGCCATAAAAGACACCGAACAGATGTATCGCCTTTAACCTAGTATATCGCCTTTAACCTATCATCTGTTCAACAATTATATCACATCTGTGCCCCCGGCCACAGATATTCACAAAAGCTTGATTCTTGATGATTAATACAAATAACAGTGATACAAATGATGAACAGAAGAACAGGATAAACAATAAGTATCGGAAGTTTACTTTGTGCAGATTCAAATAATGTCCAAATTGCCAACATGATGTGGAGTGAAATTAAAAATGATATTCAAGATTCACAGTTCAGAATAACGATTACAGTTCAATAGAAATGTTCAGAAAATAGGAAGGTTCAGTTGAAATAATGAAATTCAACTATTATGGAACATATAATATTTTCAGGAATTATAGAAGCAATAGTTCCATAATAAGTTTCGATTTAGGTGTATGAAAGAAAATAATATCCCTTACCGTAGCAGGTTTGATTAACAAAAGGTGAAGGGAATTAATATCCCTTACCATAGTAAGTTTGAATAATGGAAGATGAAAAAGATGGTATCCCTTATGAGTATAAAGGAAAATGATATCACTTACGAATATGGAATAAAAGTGTCATGTGATAATTCGTGTAGACAAATTATTTCCACACGAGACAAATAAAAAGGGTTATTCACCAACAGGCGATAATCCGCGCCGTAAGGTTATTCCCATCAATTTGAATACGAATAGTTATTTACCAAACAGGCGATAATCCGCGCTGTAAGGTTATTCCCATCAATTTGAATACGAAGAGTTATTCACCAAACAGGCGATAATCCGCACCGTAAGGTTATTCTCAAAGATTAATAAGGAATGAATACAAAAGGTTATTCACCAATAGGCGGTAAACCGCGGCGTAAGGTTATTCCCACAATTTAATACATGGAAGTAAATGGCACAAGAAAGAAACGATATTATTTTCGAGAATCAAAGAATGATAATCCCTTCAAGTAAGAAAGAAAATAATATCCATTTATAATGATGAAAAGAGTGATACCCCTTACCTTAACACGTGACTGGATATTGATTTAAATGAGGTTGATCAACCTATATATTTATAATAAAATTAGTAATTACCACATATAAATTTCAAAGTGTATGATAACTCGTACAATATGAATTATTAAAATTATATATATTTAACATAATTTTTGTAGTATAAAATAACTACTTTTAAATAGTTTTTAAAATAATATTCCAAAATAAATCTTCCAAAGAAAGCTTTTAAAAATGAATCTTCTTAAAGAAGAGTCTTCTAAAGGAAGATTTGTGAATATCGTGAAAAATAGGAATTTATGAAATTACTACTCCTTAATAAAAGACTTACTTGAAAAATTTCTACACTCCTTTTGGCTTTCAAACTCTCAAAATAACCTTACTATTCTCAGAGAAAACTCATAAAATTCTTATATAAAATTTTTATGTTTTAGGTGTGATTTTTCTATTCAGCTGAACAAGCTATTTATAGGAGAAATAAGGGTACTATGCGTGTGGTAGGTGGCAGCAGTGCGCATGCCAGTGCTGAACATTTGTTCAGCAGCCGTCTCACCAACGTCTCACAATTTTCATGTTTATAATTCATGTGGCCCCCACAGAGGGTCCACATGGTTACTATTTCAAATAGTAAAATTAATTAATTAATTAATTTTTTTTTTTAAAAATTTATTTATTTATTTATTTTTCCTGTGGGTCTAACATATAAAATAAAATAATGCTATAACAATAATTCAACAATAATGTAATAAACACGTTACAAATTATTATTAATTTAATAATTTAAATTACAGTATATTTGCTACTGTGACAATTATTAGGTTCAATAATTTTAAAAACAGTGCAGCAACAATTATTGACTCAATGATATAAAATACAGTGTAATGATAATTATTGAATCAATAATGCAAAATACTGTGTAGCAACAATTATTGAATTGGTAATATAAAATATTATACAGTGACAATTATTGATGAAATGATGCGCAACAGTTACGGTGTCAATTATCAGACCAATAATATGAGACACTGTGCAATACCGTGTGCTACTGTAGAGTACCGTGTGCTACAAAAAATACAATAATTTACCGTATGCTACTATTCTTTTATCACCGGTATTTTAACAGTTAGCACCGTTGACTATTTTTATTAAAAAGGTTACTTCTGTAGTTTTCTATATCCGACAAATATTCCGTTGTGGGGTCCACCAATAATTTGTTATTTCGGCGCCGTCGTACGGCCCGAATATTCCCCGACAAAACGAATATTCCCCGACAAAATAAAATTTGCACATAACATCCTTAACTTTTAACTTTATCGATTTAACCACTTACTGTTTCAGAAAAATATATGAAGAAAAATTAAATTTTATATTTCATAAAATTCGGGGTCTTACAACCTCCCCTCCTTATGAAATTTCGTCCCCGAAATTGACGTACTTGGCATTTCGAAGAGGTAATGATACTTTGATTTCATCTCAGATTCTAGCTCCCAAGTCATTTCCTCAGTACCTTGGTTCATCCATAAAACCTTAACTTGAGTTATAACCTTTGAGTGTAGGATCTGCTTCTTCTTATCTAGGATCTTAACAGGTACCTCCTCGTACGTTAAATCCTCTATTATAATGTCTGGTTCTAACTCAATGACGTGGTTTGGGTCCTTCACATATTTGCGTAACATAGATATGTGAAAAACGTTATGGATGCGAGACATACTTGGTGGTAGGGCTAGTCTGTAGGCTACGGTTCCTATCCGATCGAGGATTTCAAATGGGCCAATAAATCGAGGGTTGAGCTTTCCTCTCTTTTCGAATCTCGTAACCCCTTTCCATGGAGAAACACGTAAGAATACATGATCTCCGACGTTGAAACTTTTGTCTCTCCAATGAAGATCAGCATAACTCTTTTGTCGTTCTTGTGCGGTTTGTATTCGTTATCGGATCATTTGGATCTTTTCTGTTGTCAAGCGTACCAACTCGGGTCCCAACAATTTTGCTTCTCCTACCTCATTCCAACATACTGGAGAGCGGCACTTCCTTCCATACAAAGCCTCGAATAGAGCCATGCCTATGCTTGCTTGGTAACTGTTGTTGTAAGAAAATTCCACCAAGGGCAAGTACTTATCCCAACTTTCTTTGAAGTCTAATATACAAAGTCTCAAAAGATCTTCGAGGGTCTGGATTGTCCTTTCCGATTGTCCGTCCGTTTGAGGATGGTATGCAGAACTAAAATGTAGTTCAGTGCCCATAGCTTTTTGTAGACTGATCCAAAAGCGTGAAGTAAATCTAGGATCTCGATCAGAAACTATGAAAACTGGCATGCCATGCAATCTCACGATCTCATTTATGTACATACCGGCAAGACGTTCAAGTGAAAAGTTTTCTCGTACAGGCAAGAAATGAGCGGATTTGGTCAATCTATCTACGATGACCCAAATTGCATCTAAGCCTTGAGAAACTTTGGGAAGACCCGTCACGAAATCCATATTGATGTGTTTCCACTTCCATTCGGGAACCTCAAGTGATTGTAATGGACCCTTAGGTACTTGATGCTCTGCCTTGACACGTTGACAAGTTAGGCACCTTGAGATAAACTCTGCAATCTCCCTTTTCATATTGTTCCACCAAAATGTATGTCGAAGATCTCTATACATCTTGGTACCTCCTGTGTGGATTGCAAACGACGTGTTGTGTGCCTCTAACATAATTTTATGCTTTAATTCAGGATCGTTAGGAACACAGAGTCGAGAGTTGACTCGAAGTATTCCTTTCTCGTCGATTCTTGCTTCGGGAATGACACCTTCTTATACTTTCTTCATCATGTTCATGAGTTCCGGATCGGTAGCTTGAGCAGCTTTAATTTTATCGATTAAAGCTGGTTCTACTCGCACGTGAGCAATCTTCGAGTGGGTCCCTGGTGTCTTTAGCTGTATCTCCATCTTTTGCAAGTCGTACAAAATACACTTTTGTGTTGTCAGCAGTGCACTTGTACTCGCATAAGATCTTCTGCTCAAAGCGTCAGCTACAACGTTCGCCTTTCCCGGGTGATACTGGATTGTGTGGTCGTAATCCTTCAACAGCTCAAGCTAACGTCGTTGTCGCATGTTGAGTTCCTTCTGGGTGAAGAAATACTTGAGACTTTTATGATCCGTATAGATATCCACTTTTTCTCCGTACAAGTAGTGTCTCCAGATCTTCAACGCGAAAACGACTGCTGCCAACTCTAGATCATGAGTAGGATAATTTTTCTCATAATCTTTGAGTTGTCGAGAGACATAGGCTATGACCTTTCCATGTTGCATAAGGACACAGCCTAGACCTTTACCTGAAGCATCGCTGTAAATGACAAATTCTCCTGATCCTGATGGTATGGTCAGAACAGGAGCTGAAACAAGTCTCCTCTTGAGTTCTTGAAAACTTTTCTCGCATTCCTCGCTCGATATAAGTTTTGTACTAGAACGAATGATACCGATATCTAATAATTAAACTTTCAACTCTTGGTGTTCTATGGGAGCCATTTGGTATGAGACTTTGAAAATAAGCTTACTACCGATTTCAAGGTCAATATAGAATTCAATTTCTCGGTTTGGGGTAAGCCAGGAAGTTCCTCAGGAAAAACGTCAGGAAACTCATTAACAATGAGAATATCATTCAAATTTGATGTGTTTTTGTTCAAATCAGCGATATGAGCTAAAAATGCTTGACATCCGTTTTTCAATAAACGAATGACTTTATGGCTAGAAATAACAGTTACAGATTTCAACGGTTTAGTTGCTTGAATTTGCATGACAGGTTGATTAGGAATATAAAAACTAATGATATTATGAAAACAATCAATTTTAGCATGATGGGTAGTCAACCAATCAATTCCTAGATCACATCAAATTTATGCATCAAAGAAATAAGGTCAACAGGTAGTGTGAGTTTGTTGATTTGAACTAGTCAAGATTTATAGACAGTAGATGTGATAGATATTTCTCCCAATGGGGTTTCAACTGATAAGACAATGCTTAAGTTTTCAATAGTTAAATTTAAACGTTGAGTACATATAGATGAGATAAAAGAGTGGGTAGAGCCAGTATCTAACATAGCATAGACTTCACGAGAATTGATGAATAGCTTACCGGTCATCACCTCATTCGGTTTCTTGATCATCAAGGCTGTCATCATCAAATCGAGTCCCGTATACTTCATCCGGATCTTCTCGTATTTCAACCATGGGGATACCGCTAAATAATTTTCTAACAAACTATTTCTCAGATTCATCAACTTCATCAGTAGTAACGTACCAATGATTTCCATAAGAATAGTATTTTCGATAGACTGCAGTTTCCATGATAGTGACTAACTTAACCTGAATTCCTCTAAATTGTAACGCCCAAAAGTATAGAAACATCATTTTTAAATAATCTTGAAAATCGTAGCTGGAACACCATAAATCCCAAAGACTTATATGAAAAGTCCATATATTCTGATCCTTTGTTATAGAGCATAACCAGGTGATATGACTCTCCCAATTAGTGAGTAAATTAAAGGCAATAATTTCTGCAAGTTCATTTCTTCCTTTAATTGCTTCTAGGAATGGATCTGGAATGTCTGTAGCAGATCTTTCACCTTCATCCTTACTGGATAGAACACGCATAATTTTTGCCTTAGGCAAATGATTCAACTCTGAGTTTGTAAGAAGATTATTCGTCGCTTCTTGATTCGCAGCTACATTTGTTTCGGGCATTTCATTGTTAACTTCATGATTTCCAGATGTCATACTTAACTGTGGTCACAAAATAAATGTTAGTTCAAATAAACTGACTCATCACTTCATGTCTCTATATTCAAATCAACTTATTAGATAATAAAATCTAATTTAGGTAAGACGCACTAGTGACTGATTCTATTCGTCTCTCCCCTCCTAGTTCTACCCCAGATCTCCATTAAAGACCATATCCCTAAGCTCTGATACCAACTGTGACGCCCCCAAATCTAGGTCCACACAGCCCAAACTTGAGTCGTCAAAAGACTATACCAAAATTATTACAACAAAGCACAACGTACATAAATACAGTATATAATAATACACAACTACGTCTTCACTATTATTGCCACACTATTTTACAACACGTGAAGACTATGATAGCTATTCCTCGGATTCTCACTCCATCCCCCGGCTAGACCCCATTACGTTTTCATCTCCAGTTGAAAAACAATGGAACAAAAGAAAGGGTGAGCTCATGTAAGACCCCGAATTTTATGAAATACAAAATTTAATTTTTCTTCATATATATATTTTTTGAAACAATAAGTGGTTAAATCGATAAAGTTAAAAGTTAAGGATGTTATGTGCAAATTTTATTTTGTCGGACAATATTCGCTTTGTCGGGGAATATTCGTTTGGTCGGGGAATATTCGTTTGGTCCGACGGCGCCGAAATAACAAATTATTGGTGGACCCCACAACGGAATATTTGTCGGATATAGAAAACGACAGAAATAACCTTTTTAAATAAAAATAGTTAACGGAACTGTTAAAATACCGGTGATAAAAGAATAGTAACATACGGTAGTTATTGGTATTTTCTGTAGCACTCGGTACTCTACAGTAACACACGGTATTGCATAGTGTCTCATATTATTGGTCTGATAATTGACACTGTAACTGTTACGCATCATTTCATCGATAATTGTCACTGCATAATATTTTATATTATCAATTCAATAATTGTTGTTACACAGTATTTTGCATTATTGATTTAATAATTGTCATTACACTGTATTTTATATCATTGAGTCAATAATTGTTGTTGCACTGTTTTTAAAATTATTGAACCTAATAATTGTCACAGTAAAATATGCACAGTAATTCACATTATTGAATCAATAATTGTCATTACACAGTAACGTATGCTTTATTTTACATTATTGTTATCTCTATTATGATGTTATTTAAACAGTTGTATTTCATTAATTTATTGACTTGATATCTAAGAGCTAACTATACTGTATTTATAACAATTAGTCATAATAATTGAATTGATAAAGTTATTTGTTTATAATATAAAGTTAGGTGATTATTAGGTGATATAAAATGAATGGTGTAGATTAAAGTGTGAATTATTGTTGAATAATTGAATTGATTTGTTTATAATATAAAGTTAGGTGATTATTAGGTGATATGAAATGAATGGTGTAGATTAAAGTGTGAATTATTGTTGAATAATTAAATTGATTTGTT
The DNA here is from genome assembly GCA_947179155.2 of Hedera helix. Lineage (NCBI taxonomy): Eukaryota > Viridiplantae > Streptophyta > Magnoliopsida > Apiales > Araliaceae > Hedera > Hedera helix. The sequence continues at coordinate 20,971,835 of OX359275.1, read as the reverse complement.
TATAATATAAAGTTAGGTGATTATTATGTGATATGAAATGAATGGTGTAGATTAAAGATAATATAATATTTGAAATGGATGGTGTAGATTAAAAGATGATCTTTAAATGAATGGTTTAGATTAAATGAATGATAAGATTTTTGGCTATAAATAGAAGCCTTAACTTAAGGATTTTTCATAAACTTCCTTACTTGTTCTTTCTTTTTCTCTCTAAATACTTCTTGTGAAAGTTCTCTCTAAGTGTGCTTAAGTCATCTTGAGTATTTGTGAAGATCTATAAGTATACGTGTACTGTTCAAGTTAATCAACCTCATTTAAATCAATATCCAGTCACGTGTTGAGGTAAGGGATACCATATTTTTCATCTTCCATTATTCAAACGTACTACGGTAAGGGATACCATCTTTTTCATCTTCCATTATTCAAACGTACTATGGTAAGGGATTATCATTATTTGATTCTCGATAATAATATTGTTTCTTCCTTACTCATAAGACGTGCCTTTTATTTCCATGTATTAAATTGTGGGAATAACCTTACGGAGCGGATTGCCGCCTGTTGGTGAATAACCTTTCGTATTCATTCATTATTAATCTCTGAGAATAACCTTACGGAGCGGATTGCCGCCTGTTTGGTGAATAACTCTTTGTACTTAAATTCTATTAAATTGTGGGAATAACCTTACGGAGCGGATTGCCGCCTGTTGGTGAATAACCCTTTGTATTAATTTCCTTCACCTTTTGTTAATCAAACCTGCTACGGTAAGGGATATTATTTTCTTTCATACTCCTAAATCGAAATTTATTATGGAACTATTGCTTCTATAATTCCTGAAAATATTATATGTTCCATAATAGTTGAACTTCATTATTTCAACTGAACCTTCCTATTTACGTGAACCTTTCTATTGAATTGTAACCGTTATTCTGAACTGTTGATCTTGAATATCATTTTTAAATTTCACTCCACATCATGTTGACAATTTGGACATTATTTGAATCTGTACAAAGTAAACTTCCGATACTTATTGTTATCCTATTTCTTCTGTTCATCATTTATATCATTCTAATCATCCAAAAATCAAGCTGTTGTGAATATCTGTGGCCGGGGGCACAGATGTGATATATTTGTTGAACAGATGATAGGTTAAAGGCGATATAATAGGTTAAAGGTGATACATCTGTTCGGTGTCTTTTATGGCACGTGGTGAAAGTTCTCTTTGGCCCGTAGTGCATAGATGAACTGTTGTTTGGTATGATTATCACCAAAGGCTGAATCTGGTATAATCATGACCGCTGGTGCTATATTAAATATCTTTGGCCCGTAGTGCAAAGATGAACTGTTGATTTGCATGATTATGATCAGGAATTGTGAATTTTTATTATCATGACTAATGGTATTTCAGATGATAAAAGTTGATGATGTTTTTACGAAAAAGAGAAGCGAGTGGACATTATAATCTGCATTATTCTTCTAATAGATTGCTCATTCCGCTGCTATTATTGATCTGAACATTGTTTAAGAATTTAACTGCAGTTTTTGATATAAACCTTGTATTCTATTGTATTCTATCAAGAACTCAACTGTTGAAGGCTAATGATAATTTATTCGTCATTATCTTAGTCATGATATTTCTTACTGGGCTATTTGAGCTCACCCTTTCTTTTGTTCCATTGTTTTTCAACAGGAGATGAAAACATAACAGGGTCTGGCCGGGGAATGGAGTGAGGGTCCGAGGAATAGTTATCATAGTCTTCACGTTTTGTAAAATAGTGTGGCAATAATAGTGAAGACTTAGTTGTGTATTATTATACACTGTATTGTTGTACGTTGTGCTTTGTTGTAATAATTTTGTTGTAGTCTTTTGACGACTCAAGTTTGGGCTGTGTGGGCCCAGATTTGGGGGCGTCACAGTTGGTATTAGAGCCATATAACGAAGAGCCCCGAGCCTCTCGCTGGTGACTTCCTAGGGAAAGGGGATGCACCGAAGCCAGACTCTCCGTAGGGAACGCCTATAGTACAGGTGGCAAACTGATAGGTACCATTGTGAGGTGCTGTCCCTATGGTGGGATAAGAGTCACAGTTGGCATCAGAGCTTAGGGATATGGTCTTTAATGGAGATCTGGGGTTAGAACTAGGAGGGGAGAGACGAATAGAATCAATCACTAGTGTGTCCTACCTAAATTAGATTTATTTTTTATCTAATGAATCGATTTGAATGTAGGAACATGAAGAGATGAGTCAGTTTATTTGAACTAACATTTATTTTGTGACCACAGTTAATTATGGCATCTGGAAATCAGGAGGTTAACTATGAAATTACCGAAACAAATGTAGCTGCAAAACAAGAGGCGACGAATAATCTTCTTACAAACTCAGAGTTGAATCATTTGCCTAAGGCAAAAATTATGCGTGTTCTATCCAGTAAGGATGAAGGTGAAAGCTCTGCTACAGTAGTTCCAGATCCATTCTTAGAAGCAATTAAAGGAAGTAACGAACTTGCGGAAATTATTGCCTTTAATTTACTCACTAATTGGGAGAGTGATATCACCTGGTTATGCTCTATAACAAAGGATCAGAATATATGGACTTTTCATATTAGTCTTTGGGATTTATGGTGTTCCAGCTATGATTTTCAAGATTATTTAAAAATGATGTTTCTATACTTTTGGGCGTTACAATTTAGAGGAATTCAGGTTAAGTTAGTCACTATCGTGGAAACTGCAGTCTATCGAAAATACTATTTTAATGGAAATCATTGGTACCTTACTACTGATGAAGTTGATGAACCCGAGAAACAGTTTGCTAGAAAATTATTCAGTGGTATTCCCATGGTTGAAATACGTGAAGATCTGAATGAAGTATTCGGGATTCGATTTGACGATAACAGTCAAGAAACCGAATGAGGTGATAACCGGTAAGCTATTCATAAATTCTCGTGAAGTCTATGCCATATTAGATACTGGCTCTATTCACTCTTTTATCTCACCTATATGTACTCAACGTTTAAATTTGACTATTGAAAACTTAAATCTTGTCTTATCAGTTGAAACCTCATTGGGAGAAATACCTATTACATTTACTATCTATAAATCTTGCCTAGTTCAAATCAACAACCTCACATTACCTGTTGACCTTATTTCTTTGGAGATGCGTGAATTTGATGTGATTTTAGGAATTGATTGGTTGACTACCCATCATGCTAAAATTGATTGTTTTCATAAGATTATTAGTTTTTATATTCCTAATCAACCTGTCATGCAAATTCAAGCAACTAAACCATTGAAATCTATAACTGTTATTTCTAGCCATAAAGCCATTCGTTTATTGAAAAACGGATGTCAAGCCTTTTTAGCTCATGTCACTGATTTGAACAAAAACACGTCAAACTTGAATGATATTCCCATTGTTAATGAGTTTCCTGGCGTTTTTTTCTGAGGAACTTTCTGGCTTACCCCAAACCGTGAAATTGAATTCTGTATCGATCTTGAACCCGGCACTAAGCCCATTTTTAAAGTCCCATACCAAATGGCTCTCATAGAACACCAAAAGTTGAAAGTTTAATTACTAGATATCGGTATCATTCATTTTAGTACAAAACTTATATCGAGTGAGGAATGCGAGAAGAGTTTTCAAGAACTCAAGAGGAGACTTGTTTCAGCTCCTGTTCTGACCATACCATCAGGATCAGGAGAATTTGTTATCTACAGCGATGCTTCTGGCAAAGGTCTAGGCTGTGTCCTTATGCAACATGGAAAGGTTATAGCCTATGCCTCTCGACAACTCAAAGATTATGAGAAAAATTATCCTACTCATGATCTAGAGTTGGCAGCAGTCGTTTTCGCGTTAAAGATCTGGAGACACTACTTGTACGGAGAAAAAGTGGATATCTATACGGATCATAAAAGGCTCAAGTATTTCTTCACCCAGAAGGAACTCAACATGCGACAACGACGTTGGCTTGAGCTGTTGAAGGATTATGACCACACAATCCAGTATCACCCGGGAAAGGCGAACGTTGTAGCTGACGCTTTGAGCAGAAAATCTTATGCAAGTACAAGTGCACTGCTGACAACACAAAAGTGTATTTTGTACGACTTGCAAAAGATGGAGATAGAGCTAAAGACACCAGGGACCCACTCGAAGATTGCTCACGTGCGAGTAGAACCAACTTTAATCGATAAAATTAAAGCTGCTCAAGCTACCGATCCGGAACTGATAAACATGATAAAGAAAGTACAAGAAGGTGCCATTCCCGAAGCAAGAATCGACGAGAAAGGAATACTTCGAGTCAACTCTCGACTCTGTGTTCCTAACGATCCTGAATTAAAGCATAAAATCATGATGGAGGCACACAACACGTCGTTTGCAATCCACCCAGGAGGTACCAAGATGTATCGAGATCTTCGACATACATTTTGGTGGAACAATATGAAAAGAGAAATTGCGGAGTTTATCTCAAGGTGCCTAACTTGTCAACGTGTCAAGGCAGAGCATCAAGTTCCTAAAGGTCCATTACAATCACTTGAAGTTCCCGAATGGAAGTGGGAACACATCAATATGGACTTCGTGACGGGTCTTCCAAAAGTTTCTCAAGGCTTAGATGCAATTTGGGTGATCGTAGATAGAATGACCAAATCTGCTCATTTCTTGCCTATACGAGAAAACTTTTCACTTGAACGTCTTGCCGGTATGTACATAAATGAGATCGTGAGATTGCATGACATGCCAGTTTCCATAGTTTCTGATCGAGATCCTAGATTCACTTCACGCTTTTGGATCAGTCTACAAAAAGCTATGGGCACTGAACTACGTTTTAGTTCTGCATACCATCCTCAAACGGACGAACAATCGGAAAGGACGATCCAGACCCTCAAAGATCTTTTGAGACTTTGTGTATTAGACTTCAAAGGAAGTTGGGATAAGTACTTGCCGTTGGTGGAATTTTCTTACAACAACAGTTACCAAGCAAGCATAGGCATGGCTCCATTCGAGGCATTGTATGGAAGGAAGTGTCGCTCTCCAATATGTTGGAATGAGGTAGGAGAAGCAAAATTGTTGGGACCCGAGTTGGTACGCTTGACGACCAAAAAGATCCAAATGATCCGACAACGAATACAGACCGCACAAGAACGACAAAAGAGTTATGCTGATCTTCATCGGAGAGACGAAAGTTTCAACGTCGGAGATCATGTATTCTTACGTGTTTCTCCATGGAAAGGGGTTACGAGATTCGGAAAGAGAGGAAAGCTCAACCCTCGATTTATTGGCCCATTTGAAATCCTCGATCGAATAGGAACCGTAGCCTACAGACTAGCCCTACCACCAAGTATGTCTCGCATCCATAACGTTTTTCACATATCTATGTTACGTAAATATGTGAAGGACCCAAACCACGTCATTGAGTTAGAACCAGACGTTATAGCAGAGGATTTAACATACGAGGAGGTACCTGTTAAGATCCTGGATAAGAAGGAGCAGATCCTACGCTCAAAGGTTATACCTCAAGTTAAGGTTTTATGGAGAAACCAAGATACTGAGAAAATGACCTGGGAGCTAGAATCTGAGATGAAATCTAAGTATCCTTACCTCTTCGATATGTCAGGTACGTCAATTTCGGGGACGAAATTTCATAAGGAGGGGAGGTTGTAAGACCCCGAATTTTATGAAATACAAAATTTAATTTTTCTTCATATATATATTTTTTGAAACAATAAGTGGTTAAATCGATAAAGTTAAAAGTTAAGGATGTTATGTGCAAATTTTATTTTGTCGGACAATATTCGCTTTGTCGGGGAATATTCGTTTGGTCGGGGAATATTCGTTTGGTCCGACGGCGCCGAAATAACAAATTATTGGTGGACCCCACAACGGAATATTTGTCGGATATAGAAAACGACAGAAATAACCTTTTTAAATAAAAATAGTCGACGGAACTGTTAAAATACCGGTGATAAAAGAATAGTAGCATACGGTAGTTATTGGTATTTTCTGTAGCACTCGGTACTCTACAGTAACACACGGTATTGCATAGTGTCTCATATTATTGGTCTGATAATTGACACCGTAACTGTTACGCATCATTTCATCGATAATTGTCACTGCATAATATTTTATATTATCAATTCAATAATTGTTGTTACACAGTATTTTGCATTATTGATTTAATAATTGTCATTACACTGTATTTTATATCATTGAGTCAATAATTGTTGTTGCACTGTTTTTAAAATTATTGAACCTAATAATTGTCACAGTAAAATATGCACAGTAATTCACATTATTGAATCAATAATTGTCATTACACAGTAACGTATGCTTTATTTTACATTATTGTTATCTCTATTATGATGTTATTTAAACAGTTGTATTTCATTAATTTATTGACTTGATATCTAAGAGCTAACTATACTGTATTTATAACAATTAGTCATAATAATTGAATTGATAAAGTTATTTGTTTATAATATAAAGTTAGGTGATTATTAGGTGATATAAAATGAATGGTGTAGATTAAAGTGTGAATTATTGTTGAATAATTGAATTGATTTGTTTATAATATAAAGTTAGGTGATTATTAGGTGATATGAAATGAATGGTGTAGATTAAAGTGTGAATTATTGTTGAATAATTAAATTGATTTGTTTATAATATAAAGTTAGGTGATTATTATGTGATATGAAATGAATGGTGTAGATTAAAGATAATATAATATTTGAAATGGATGGTGTAGATTAAAAGATGATCTTTAAATGAATGGTTTAGATTAAATGAATGATAAGATTTTTGGCTATAAATAGAAGCCTTAACTTAAGGATTTTTCATAAACTTCCTTACTTGTTCTTTCTTTCTCTCTCTAAATACTTCTTGTGAAAGTTCTCTCTAAGTGTGCTTAAGTCATCTTGAGTATTTGTGAAGATCTATAAGTATACGTGTACTGTTCAAGTTAATCAACCTCATTTAAATCAATATCCAGTCACGTGTTGAGGTAAGGGATACCATATTTTTCATCTTCCATTATTCAAACGTACTACGGTAAGGGATACCATCTTTTTCATCTTCCATTATTCAAACGTACTATGGTAAGGGATTATCATTATTTGATTCTCGATAATAATATTGTTTCTTCCTTACTCATAAGACGTGCCTTTTATTTCCATGTATTAAATTGTGGGAATAACCTTACGGAGCGGATTGCCGCCTGTTGGTGAATAACCTTTCGTATTCATTCATTATTAATCTCTGAGAATAACCTTACGGAGCGGATTGCCGCCTGTTTGGTGAATAACTCTTTGTACTTAAATTCTATTAAATTGTGGGAATAACCTTACGGAGCGGATTGCCGCCTGTTGGTGAATAACCCTTTGTATTAATTTCCTTCACCTTTTGTTAATCAAACCTGCTACGGTAAGGGATATTATTTTCTTTCATACTCCTAAATCGAAATTTATTATGGAACTATTGCTTCTATAATTCCTGAAAATATTATATGTTCCATAATAGTTGAACTTCATTATTTCAACTGAACCTTCCTATTTACGTGAACCTTTCTATTGAATTGTAACCGTTATTCTGAACTGTTGATCTTGAATATCATTTTTAAATTTCACTCCACATCATGTTGACAATTTGGACATTATTTGAATCTGTACAAAGTAAACTTCCGATACTTATTGTTATCCTATTTCTTCTGTTCATCATTTATATCATTCTAATCATCCAAAAATCAAGCTGTTGTGAATATCTGTGGCCGGGGGCACAGATGTGATATATTTGTTGAACAGATGATAGGTTAAAGGCGATATAATAGGTTAAAGGTGATACATCTGTTCGGTGTCTTTTATGGCACGTGGTGAAAGTTCTCTTTGGCCCGTAGTGCATAGATGAACTGTTGTTTGGTATGATTATCACCAAAGGCTGAATCTGGTATAATCATGACCGCTGGTGCTATATTAAATATCTTTGGCCCGTAGTGCAAAGATGAACTGTTGATTTGCATGATTATGATCAGGAATTGTGAATTTTTATTATCATGACTAATGGTATTTCAGATGATAAAAGTTGATGATGTTTTTACGAAAAAGAGAAGCGAGTGGACATTATAATCTGCATTATTCTTCTAATAGATTGCTCATTCCGCTGCTATTATTGATCTGAACATTGTTTAAGAATTTAACTGCAGTTTTTGATATAAACCTTGTATTCTATTGTATTCTATCAAGAACTCAACTGTTGAAGGCTAATGATAATTTATTCGTCATTATCTTAGTCATGATATTTCTTACTGGGCTATTTGAGCTCACCCTTTCTTTTGTTCCATTGTTTTTCAACAGGAGATGAAAACATAACAGGGTCTGGCCGGGGAATGGAGTGAGGGTCCGAGGAATAGTTATCATAGTCTTCACGTTTTGTAAAATAGTGTGGCAATAATAGTGAAGACTTAGTTGTGTATTATTATACACTGTATTGTTGTACGTTGTGCTTTGTTGTAATAATTTTGTTGTAGTCTTTTGACGACTCAAGTTTGGGCTGTGTGGGCCCAGATTTGGGGGCGTCACAGCTCAAATAGCCCAGTAAGAAATATCATGACTAAGATAATGACAAATAAATTATCATTAGTCTTCAACAGTTGAGTTCTGAATACAATAGACTACAAGGTTTATATCAAAAACTGTAGTAAAATTCTTAAACAATGTTCAGATCAATAATAGCAGCGGAATGAGCAATCTATTAGAAGAATAATGCAGACTATAATGTCTACTCGCTTCTCTTTTTTGTAAAAATATCATCAACTTTTATCATCTGAAATACCATTAGTCAAGATAATACAACTTCACAGTTCCTGGTCATAATCATGCAGATCAATAGTTCATCTTTGCACTACGGGCCAAAGACATTCAATATAACACCAACGATCATGATTATACCAGATTCAGCCTTTGGTCATAATCATACCAACCAACAGTTCATCTTTGCACTACGGGCCAAAGAGAACATTCACCACGTGCCATAAAAGACACCGAACAGATGTATCGTCTTTAACCTAGTATATCGCCTTTAACCTATCATCTGTTCAACAATTATATCACATCTGTGCCCCCGGCCACAGATATTCACAAAAGCTTGATTCTTGATGATTAATACAAATAACAGTGATACAAATGATGAACAGAAGAACAGGATAAACAATAAGTATCGGAAGTTTACTTTGTGCAGATTCAAATAATGTCCAAATTGCCAACATGATGTGGAGTGAAATTAAAAATGATATTTAAGATTCACAGTTCAGAATAACGACTACAGTTCAATAGAAATGTTCAGAAAATAGGAAGGTTCAGTTGAAATAATGAAATTCAACTATTATGGAACATATAATATTTTCAGGAATTATAGAAGCAATAGTTCCATAATAAGTTTCGATTTAGGTGTATGAAAGAAAATAATATCCCTTACCGTAGCAAGTTTGATTAACAAAAGGTGAAGGGAATTAATATCCCTTACCATAGTAAGTTTGAATAATGGAAGATGAAAAAGATGGTATCCCTTATGAGTATAAAGGAAAATGATATCACTTACGAATATGGAATAAAAGTGTTATGTGATAATTCGTGTAGACAAATTATTTCCACACGAGACAAATAAAAAGGGTTATTCACCAACAGGCGGTAATCCGCGCCGTAAGGTTATTCCCATCAATTTGACTATGAATAGTTATTCACCAAACAGGCGATAATCCGCGCCGTAAGGTTATTCCCATCAATTTGAATACGAAGAGTTATTCACCAAACAGGCGATAATCCGCACCGTAAGGTTATTCTCAAAGATTAATAAGGAATGAATACAAAAGGTTATTCACCAACAGGCGGTAAACCGCGGCGTAATGTTATTCCCACAATTTAATACATGGAAGTAAATGGCACAAGAAAGAAACGATATTATTTTCGAGAATCAAAGAATGATAATCCCTTCAAGTAAGTAAGAAAATAATATCCATTTATGATGATGAAAAGAGTGATACCCCTTACCTTAACACGTGACTGAATATTGATTTAAATGAGGTTGATCAACCTATATATTTATAATAAAATTAGTAATTACCACATATAAATTTCAAAGTGTATGATAACTCGTATAATATGAATTATTAAAATTATATATATTTAACATAATTTTTGTAGTATAAAATAACTACTTTTAAATAGTTTTTAAAATAATATTTCAAAATAAATCTTCCAAAGAAAGCTTTTAAAAATGAATCTTCTTAAAGAAGAGTCTTCTAAAGGAAGATTTGTGAATATCGTGAAAAATAGGAATTTATGAAATTACTACTCTTTAATAAAAGACTTACTTGAAAAATTTCTGCACTCCTTTTGGCTTTCAAACTCTCAAAATAACCTTACTATTCTCGGAGAAAACTCATAAAATTCTTATATAAAAATTTTATGTTTTAGGTGTGATTTTTCTATTCAGCTGAGCAAGCTATTTATTGGAGAAATAAGGGTACTATGCGTGTGGTAGGTGGCAGCAGTGCGCATGCCAGTGCTGAACATTTGTTCAGCAGCCGTCTCACCAACTTCTCACAATTTTCATGTTTATAATTAATGTGGCCCCCACAGAGGGTCCACATGGTTACTATTTCAAATAGTAAAATTAATTAATTAATTTTTTTTTTTAAAAAATTTATTTATTAATTATTTTTCCTGTGAGTCCAACATATAAAATAAAATAATGCTATAACAATAATTCAACAATAATGTAATAAACACGTTACAGATTATTATTAATTTAATAATTTAAATTACAATATATTTGCTACTGTGACAATTATTAGGTTCAATAATTTTAAAAACAGTGCAGCAACAATTATTGACTCAATGATATAAAATACAGTGTAATGATAATTATTGAATCAATAATGCAAAATACTGTGTAGCAACAATTATTGAATTGATAATATAAAATATTATACAGTGACAATTATTGATGAAATGATGCGCAACAGTTACGGTGTCAATTATCAGACCAATAATATGAGCACTGTGCAATACCGTGTGCTACTGTAGAGTACCGTGTGCTACAGAAAATACAATAATTTACCGTATGCTACTATTCTTTTATCACCGGTATTTTAACAATTAGCACCGTTGACTATTTTTATTAAAAATGTTACTTATGTCGTTTTCTATATCCGACAAATATTCCGTTGTGGGGTCCACCAATAATTTGTTATTTCGGCGCCGTCGTACGGCCCGAATATTCCCCGACAAAACGAATATTCCCCGACAAAATAAAATTTGCACATAACATCCTTAACTTTTAACTTTATCGATTTAACCACTTACTGTTTCAGAAAAATATATGAAGAAAAATTAAATTTTATATTTCATAAAATTTGGGGTCTTACAGAAACAATTAGCTTAGACATTCTTAAACAGTTCGTAAATTACTGAACTATAACATTTGCAAAGGCACTATGTGCGAATACAATAACCAATAATGAGGTGGAATAATTTTAGATAATTAATCCACTTTAAGTTCTGTCAAATAACTACAAGTATAGAATTTGCTCAACAATAATTTGAATAGCTCAATGTACATAAAGTTACAGGAAACTTGCAATAATAAATACAAGTTAGGGTTAAGAAGAACTTGCCTGTTCCGCTGACTACCGCTATTCAACTTAAAAATACTTCCTTTGGGTGACCTAATATTCAAATAACATTGATCCTCCAATTAACATAACACATATAGGTCTATTTAACATTAATAACCTTAAGATATATATATATGTCTTAAATCATCTATCACTTAATCATAACCTTAAAACTCTTAATACCATTATCAATCCATTGATAATATTTTAACTCACATAACCCTCACTTCATTGCTTTATAATATTATCTCCTTTGATAATATATAATTACCACATATAATATTATTAATCGTATAATAATAGTTTAACCATTTATTATTTCAATAATAAATCACTTAGCTCCTCAATATTATTAACCATCTAATAATCCTCTTAATCTCTTTATTATCTCAAACACTTACTAACATTATTAATAATTAAATAATATTTTACACTATCCCCAATGATATTAATTATCAATAATATCTTAATTATTTATAAATATTATTAACCATTTAATAATATTTTATCCTCTCAATAATATTATTAATCCTGTAATAATATCATTATTCTTAGTTAATATTATTAATCATTTAATAATATTCCAATCATATGTTAACATTATTAATAATGTCTTACTCTTCAAATAATATTATTTATCAAATAATATCATCAATAACTTATAAATATTATTATCCAATTAATAATATTTTACCCTCAAAATAATATCATTTAATACTATTTTCTTCTCTCATTAATATTATTAACCATTTAATAATATTCTATTTCCTCATTCATATTATAATTATATAATAATATCTCAATCACATATTAACATTATTAATAATGTAATAATGTCTTACACTCTTTTCAATAATATTATTTATCAAATAATATTTTAATCGTTTATAAATATTATTAACAATTTAATAATATTTTAATCTTTTAATAATATTATTAATCATTTAATAATATTCTTTATCATTTGTTAATACTATTAATCATTTAATAATATTCTATTTACTTACTAATATTATTAACCATTTAATAATATTTTAATTATTTATTAATATTATTAATCATTTAATAATATTTTAATCACATATTAATATTATTAAGCATTTAATAATATTTTACTCACTTATTAATATTATTAACAATTTAATAATATTTTAATCACTTATTAATATTATTAACCATTTAATAATATTTTAATCACTTATTAATATTATTAACCATTTAATAATATTTTAATCATTTACTAATATTATTCATCATTTAATAACTTTTAATCATATACTAATATTATTGATCATTTAATAACATTTTAATATTCTTCAAACATTACCAATAGTTAACATTTTAATTGTGTTAACTTTAATCTTTATTTTATACATTTAGATACCTTTAAGTCACTAATAAACTCTATATATATTAGTTTAGTATTCAAACACACTCAATTAATATGTATTTCAACTTAAATTTTCATAAAAAACTTGACCCGGACCGAATCTGCCCCCAGAAACAGCCGGCTCAAGCGCCTAGGCGCTTGGTAGGCGCTCAGCCAACTCCTTCGAAAGTTAACCTTTTAACTTCTCGACCCTCCGACGCCCCGACAGCCATAACTTCTTCATTTTAAAACATTTTGGGGTGATTTTTGAGTCCATTCTCATCAAAATTCCCCCCTCTACAATTTCTCTTTATATCAAAAATCCAAATTCCAAACGGAAGTGGACTAAAAACTGCTCACAAGGATAAAGTGAAAACTAAAATCACAAATCCTTAGTTTTAATGGTTCAACCTTGAATAAAATAAACTCTACACATCCAAATGACATCAACTTAGTGTTGTTGTCTTTCTAACTTCTTGTTTTACAATATTTCATGGTTTAATCACATTTTTGAAAACGTTTTGACAAAAATTTAAGATCGAATCATCTAGGTTTTATCGGTAAATCGCAATATAGAATTTTCTTCCATTTATTTGCGTAACACATATACCAATACATGTATTAAACACATAGAACTTTGAATATACATATATTACATAGTTAAATACTTCTAGATCGTCAAAACAAGCTTTGATCGGTTAAAAATATATTTTGACCATACAAAACATATTTAAACCACAAAAATGAACTAAGGAATAGATAAAACACTTTTGAACCTTTAATGGAGCTCTTCTTCTTGCTAAGCTAGAACTCCTCTTCTTCTTATCTTCCCCCAAATTAAGTAGCACACTAGCATCTCTCAAGTATTATCTCACAAAGCTCTAACTTCTCTCTAGAGCTCATCTCTCTATAACTTAGCAAATGAACAAACAACCTAAACAAGTCTTTGTTCCTTCTTATTTATAGAAGTCTAGGACTCTCCCAATTAAGTTCTTAATCAACCAACACTTGGTCAATTAAGGCTCTAATCTTACTTACTATGCATGAAATGACCACTTGATAGACTTTTGGATTGACCCTTTGATTGACTAGGGTGGTTGAGGGTTGCTTGAATCAATTTACACTCCAAAATCATCTAACAAACTAGCTTTATATCCATGTGGGCCCCAAAATTTGGGATTGACCATTTATTTCTCCAATTTTACTTTATTTTTAAGTCTTAAATAATTATATAAGTATCCATATATATACACCAATATATGTATACATATTCACCTATACAAGCTTATTGGGCTCCACCTTGGATCTTAGAATTAAATTCTATTGGGTTCATTCAATTAAATTGTTTAGGCTCAATTTATATTACACATTGGGCTAGCATTTACATAACTATGCTACTTTTAATTAAAATAAGCATTGAGCTTATTTATTAAATTACATGGACTAGTAATTAAATTAATTACATAAACTACTAGGTAAACTTAATTGACCTAGTTTAACAACTCATTTGGATTTAAAATATAATCCAATTAGATTTGTTATTTATAAGTCCATTGGACTCCTTAATTAAATTAGCTTACATAACACTATCACTTACAAATTCTTGGGTTTGTTTTAATAAAACCCTAACACATATTATTACAAGTACATTGGACTTGATTAAATTAATTCATTCACTAACCCTTATCATCGAATTGAGTTTATAATATAGTTAACCATACACAAATAATTATTCCCACATTGGGGTTATCTTTAATAATTTACTTATTTTTTCTTTCTCATTATTTATACAAGTAATTAACTTGTTCATTATAAAACTTCTTAATTGCCATACAATGCCAACATTCAAGCTTTGTGATTTCATCACATAAGCTTCTCTTGCAATCTTTTTCCTTCTTTAGTTAATTAATTTAATTAACTAATTTAATACCTCTCATCATACAACTTAACACATACACACATACTTCATACCTCATATTTTCTTATGGATATAATTAAATTAAAAAAAAATTGGGTTCGTAAATTTCTCGGTCATTACATTCACCCCTCCTTATAAGGATTTTGTCCCCAGAATCACCGTTATAAGATTTTCTTATCATCTGTTCTTTTCTCGACTCTTTTCCTCGTATATCCGAATTAATTTTACGGACAACTTTCCCTTCATCTATTTAACACAATCCTTTGATTTAAAGACACTTCATTTTAATAAAGTATTATACTTTTTTCGAGAAATTCTTTTTATTTAGTGAAATTCTCAGACAGATAGTATTCGAATCAAATAAAACCTAAACGATTATATTATTGATCTAAAAATATCTGTCATCATGCCTCTGATATTACTTCTCGTTTTGCTTTCCTTCTTCGGGCAGTCCTTAAATGGATGACCCATTCTTCCACAAATAAAATACTTCATATTTTTTCTTGGACCAGGACAGTTCGAAGCACCGTGTCCTTTCCCTCCACATCTATAACAACTATCTACCCCTTTTTGACAGACTCTTATGTGGTTCTTTCCACAACTTTCACAACTTTCTATTCTTCGTTTGTCTTTTCTTTGACCATTCTCACCATTTTTTATGGTTTTTCTTTCGTTTCTGAGCGTTACAACCTCCGCTACTACCTTTACCATTTTTTTCTTCACTCTTCTTTCCTTTTCTCTCTTGATTATATCCTGCCAAAGTCTTATCTCCGCCTTCTGCTATGATTGACTTTTCCATCATTGCTGAAGACGTGTTAATCTGAAGAACTAAAACTTTACCGTAGATCCATGGATTTAATCCTTGTTCAAACCTTCTTGCCCTTCGTTCTTCCGTGTCCACTTGATGTGGAGCAAATCTCGCTAGCTCATTAAACTTAGCGGCATATTCTGCTACTGTCGTACTTACCTGTTTGAGTTCCAAAAATTTCACTTCCATTCTTGTCTTTGTACTATTTGGAAAATAGTTTTCAAAGAACAATTCCTTAAAACGAGTCCACGTAACCATTCCTTCTCCTATTCGGCTTTTGTTAGCCTTACACAAAAATCAGCCTCTCCCTTTATCATGAAAGTGGCAATTGTTGTCTTCTGTTTTTCTGCAACACGTGCAACTTCAAATACTTTCTCCATTTCTTCCATCCATGTCTAAGCTTCGATTGGATCTCTCGTTCCTTGAAACTTAGGTGGTCCTATCATTTTAAAATCCTTGAAATTTGCCGCTTGATTTTTTGGCGAACTTCCTAATGCTGGATTTCTGCTTTGTATCGCTTCTGCTACCATATTAGCAAAAGTTTGCATCGGGTCCATTTGACCTCCTTTACTATTAACTGATTCTTCCATCCTTCGGTTTTGGGGTTGTCTATGCGGCTACATTATTTGTTTTTAAAATAAAACTTACGTTATGCTCTTATATTTTGTTCCTATCATTCATTCTTGTAGCATTTAATATTAATGCTCATAGTATCACTCTAAAGCATATAAACATAACATCTATATTTATACGCATACAGTAGTGCCTTAGCACATTTCATTCTGAAACCTACTTCAATAAACGTTCATATCCCATAAAAACCCCAAAAGTCGGAACTTAACATAACCATCTAACCCACATACTCCAAGAGTTGGGTTTTACAAACACATAGTATCCCTTACTCCTCTTATTCACTTCTTCTTCCTCTCATACACATATTTTACATTCCTTACCCCGGAACTTAATAACTAGAATACCGTCCTCTTCTTACGTTTCCTTACACGTACATGATTGCTAAGTAGTGTATCACTAGTCTTCTTTAATTTTTTCATCATCCAGTAAACTTCGCTATCATGCTGTACGTTGTCATTTATTCTTCATCATATCTTTCATTAATCTTATACCCATCATCGTATTCTCGATAATTTCTCATGCTGTTTATCAGCTTCTTCCTTTTTTCCTCTTTCTAAAGTCTCCGTATCTTTAAAACAAATACTCACACCTTCTCTAATAATGATTCTCTTCAAACCTAAGTAACTGTGGTGCCACAAACGCGATCACCCACCTTATGCTTCTTCAAATCATAGCTTGTTCCTTGATGCAAGATATCACTATATAACACAACCTACCAGTAGTATTCAGGAGAACGATACTGGCCACACACAATTCTCAATTCATTGATAACTCTTAAATCTTTATCTATGACCTTGTTCTAACCTCCATCACAATTTGTTCATAGAACTTACCACACAATATGAGTTCAGGAACTTACCACAATCACATGGCTTGAGGAACTTATCCTAGTCAGACCTTAATCGTCTATTCGCTGAGGGGCTCCACCATACAATTATGAGTCACGAACTTACCATACGTGTGAGTTTTAAGAACATGCTCCTAACCTCAACATTCTCTACCTATCCGATATACTATGAGAAAAGACTCACCTTCTCACCATATATATTTCGAATAGCGCGACCTAAGATTTCAATGATTATCATAATTAGGAAGCTAAGTGGTTGTCAAACCCAACACAATCTCCTGCCCATACAAGAAATTGGTCAACTCAGCCACTATATTACTATATGAAGCTAAGCGGTTCTAAAACCAAGTACTAATTCCCCGCCCATACAAGGAATCGCACAACTCAGCCACTAATATGAGTCCTCAAATAAAATCTACAACCTCTAATTTTCTTATTAATTTAATATGAATTTTCTTAATTCATACTTTAGCACATAACTCCTTACGAGTTCATCTTCATAGATAATTTCATGATCTTATTATTGTTCTTTCTACTACTCAACAATCTTATCACTTCTTTGATATCCTCTTTCAGATAATTTTTTTTTATACATAAATTTTGATTTCTTCTTTGTCTCTGGATTTCTCCAATTCATTCCTCAACAACGTCTACTATTAGACTCATTAATCATCTTGTAAGGAATCATGATCCAATTCCTTAATTTTCTTTCCTATCGCCTGAAGTGTTCTTTCTTTAGAACTTTCCCTTGACATTCTCGATTTGGCATATTACCGTAATATTATTACCTCTCTATAGATTTTAGACATATACTTTTAATGCCAACACATAATACATCACTTAAAATTTGTTAACATATTCTTCCTTGGTACGTAGTACCCCATTATTTATACAGCTACACACCTTTAAGCATTCTTTTGCTTACTAATCATACGCACAATTATCAATCACCTATCTTCAAATCGTTTGATAGCTTAAACGCTATATCTCGATCTTCTCATTCAACCTACATTCTTCAAACTTCCATACTATCGTCATCTTGTCTTTCTATCATCCATTTGCATATTTAATAAACATTTTAATATGCATAACATCAGCACTTAGTACTATACTTGTTCTCAGCACCATGCTAAATACATAACATATCCCGCTCTTAACTCCAAAATTGGGATTTTCAAAATTTTATAACTTCTCCCAACATCCTCATAGATAAAATTCAACTTACAGAAAAAAAAAAAATCATCCGATTTTTAATCTTCTATAATAACTTCCGAAAATGTAATTCTTCAAACATATTCTCCAAAGTCAAACTCCCAAAGATATATACTTCTAAAGTTAGACTCCTCAACATACACTATTATCGTTCTTATGTAATTCTTTATCATGCTTATCTCTCTCTACAATCATTCCACTTTTCCTCAATTACTTCATCATTTTCTGCTTTTATGCTTGACTCCAAAATCTTCTCATCCTTCTGTGATTCATTTAACTCTGCAACAACTTATTTGTTTAGCCCATTATTTCATCTCTATTTACTCTGATCATCTTTACTACCATCGATCCATATAGGTCAATCTTCTCAAGATATCCTTAATGTCCTCGAATCATTCCTTACCATCATTTACTTCTATTTTACCTTAGCCACATTTACATCTGATCACTTCTTCTTATCTATTCTCCATGGATTAGATATCTCTCAATCCTTACTCCATTTCCTTCATCATTTCTTAATTCAAATTTTCGGATCATCTTCCGAATCCTCATACTCTTCCGATCTAATAACAAATATTTTCTTACTTACACATAACTTTTCTTACTTGATGAATTTCCACAAATCATCTCCTAAACTCTTTATGAGTTTTCTTGTCTTCACTACGGTCATAATCCTAATTTTCTCGGTCATTACAATGGGTGGGGGGGGGGGGGTTTCTGTGGATGGGTTTGATTATCTTTCTATGAAAAGTTTGGGTGGTTCCTCCACCCCGGATTATAACTGTTGGGGTTACTGGTGTTCTGTTGTCGGTTATAATTCCCCAAATACTACACTGACTTTGAACTTAATGGCGCATTGATCATTGGAATGACTTCTAGCATATAGCTCGCACAC
The DNA here is from genome assembly GCA_947179155.2 of Hedera helix. NCBI lineage: Eukaryota > Viridiplantae > Streptophyta > Magnoliopsida > Apiales > Araliaceae > Hedera > Hedera helix. Next base: position 20,952,500 of record OX359275.1, on the reverse strand, counting down.
CATTGCTACATTTTGTACATCCTTTACACCTATAGTATCAAATTTTCTTGTCAAAGCCTCAATCTAAGATGTCACCTAAGCTAACAACGCTGTAACTGCATCCACCTCAATAATCCCAACTACCGTGGTTGGTTCATCCTTGTAGTTGTCCACTGATAGTTATTGGTTGCCATAGTCTCCAGCAATTTATATGCTTCATCAAAATTTTTAGCCATTAAAGCTCCTCCTACTGATGCGTCAATACTAGTATGTGTAGCATTAGCCAACCCATTGTAGAATGTCTGAACTAGCAACCACTGTGGTATCCCATGATGAGAACATCTGTGCATTAAGTCTTTAAATCTCTCCTATGCTTCATATAGAGATTTCAAGTCATTTTTAACAAAACTAGTAATGTCATTCTGTATCTTGGATGTTTTAGCTAGTGGAAAGAACTTGGCAAGGAATTTCTGTACCAAATCATTCCACGTCGTTATTGAACCAGGGGGTAATGAGTGAAACCAAGCCCTTGCCTTTATCATGGAGTGTAAACGGAAATAGCCTCAGCTTGATTGCATCTTCACTGACTCCATGAAACCTAAACGCATCACAAATCTCTAGAAAGCTCACTAAATGCTCACTCGGATCATCATTCGGTAATCCCCCAAACGGAACCGAATTTTGAAGCATCTAGATTGTTGCTGGCTTAATTTTGAAATTTGTAGCAGTAATTATGGGCCTTTGAATACTTGATTGTATCTTAGTGACCTGAGGCATTGCAAAGTCTCTAAGTGATTTATGTTCCTCTTCTGCCATCCTCACTTGATGTTGTACTGGAACCTAACATGTAAATTGAAGGCAATTCATTTTTGTTTAATGTTAATTGATTGTGTTGGAGTTGATTGACATATCTAATGCATGAGTTATAATTACTTGGCCAGTAATTAGCATGATAGTTTATATGAAATTGACAAATGGAATATAAATGTAGGGCTGGGTATGTCGACATGTGATCTTGTCATCCTACATGTGGTAGACTGCATGATGTGTATATAGGATAGACATATACCTATAAACCATATGTAACTTACAAAGAAATCTGAGTTTAATGACTCATATTTGATGTTAAATCTCATGGACGCATGGTGATTTATTTAAATAAGTGATATTCACTTGACCATTGACAGAGGTTAGTGAGTACATATGATTTTTTTGGTTATTAACTCCACATGTTTGATTACTTAAATAGAGAATGAAAATGTTTAATAGAAGTGTTAGGGGAAGTTATAACCTTAATGTTTTACAACTTGTTAACAAATCTTGGTAATTTAGATTTTGTTAATTCAATTAATCTAACTCATTCAATTAATCTATGTTCATTAACTTTGAGTGATTGTTTAATTAGGATTAGAGTGATTTTTGATTAGTATTTTTGGTGTATTAATAATAGGAAGTCCTTGTGGGAAGCGATACATTGCTTGCTATTTTACTACAGTTGGATACTTGCGTGTTTTACTAGGTCAGATTTAGGCAAAACATCCACTTTTAATAACACTCAAAGTGTTTGCTTCTCTAGAACTCGCACAAATGCTCTAACTTCTCTCTACAACTTTCTCTCTATAAAATTTAATGAATGGAGCAAATAAACCAATATTTGCGCAAGTGTTGGACATCTTTATTTATAGAATTCTAGGAACTCACCATTAGCTCTCTTAATCAACTAACGTTGGTGAAATTAAGGGTTAATCAAGCTTACTATAGTAAGGAATGACTAGCTTGAATGACTATCTTGATTGACATGTTGCTTGCAAAATTTTATGGCAATTGAGTGAAGCATTGCATGGAGTAGGAAATAAATAACCAAAAGCTCACAATCCACCCCCCCCCCCAATTGGGGCCCACTTTTGCAGGCTCCCCTCCCCCTTTTCCCTTGATTTTTCATTTTCTTTTAATCAAATACACACACACACACACACACACACACACACACATATATATATATATATATATATATATATATATATATATATATATATATATCTCGACCAACCTTTTGACTATGTATTGGGCTCCACATTGGACTTAGGAATAAATTTCATTTGGACTTCACATTTAAATTGTTTGGGCTCAATAATTTATTCTCTTGACCAACCTTTAGACTATGTATTGGGCTCCACATTGGACTTAGGAATAAATTTCATTTGGACTTCACATTTAAATTGTTTGGGCTCAATAATTTATTCCAATTGGGCTACTATAAACTAAGTCATGATACTTGGAATTAAAATAAGCAATGTGCTTAGTTTAATTACAATATTGACTCATTACATGGACTACTCATTAACTAATTACATAGCCTTGTAGTTTAATTTATTTGGACTTTAATTAACTAATCCATTGGATTTATCACATAATCCGATTAGACTTGCTATTTAAAAGTCAATTGGCTACCAAATTAAGTTAGTTTGCAAAACACTATCACTTACTAACTCTTGGATTTGTTTTAATAAAACCCTAATACATATTAATACAAGTAATTTGACTTGATTAAATTTAATTCATTAACTACCTCTTATCATCAACTTGGGTTTATAATATAGTTACCTATACACGTACAATTATTCCCATATTGGGTTATCTTTAATCATTCACTTATTTCTCATTATTCAGACAAATAATTTACTTGTTTATTATTAATCTTCTTATTTGTCATACTAGGTCAACATTCAAGTTTTGTGATCTCTTCACATAAGTTTCTCTTGCATTCATTTTATTCTTTAGTTAATTCAAGTAAATTTAGTTAACTAACTTAGTATATCTCATCACATAACATATATACATACATAACACCACTTCATACATCATATTTTCTTATGAAAAAAATACATAAAAAAAAATATTTAAGTTCTTAATTTTTTAGGTTATTACAAAGGAGGTATAAATAATCCCTAACCCTTAATATTTTCTTTAGTTAGCATGTTGTAGTGTAGTTTAACTTGTATATGGATTTTTCATGCTTGGTTGTGGAAGTTTATATGTGTGGAAATTATAGTGGATTCTGAAGATTTAAGAAAGGGTTTATGAAGGAGAATATATGATTTATATGTGACCATGTGTCTTTTTTTTTGTCTAAATGAACAAGAAAAATGCATGCAAGTTAAAAACCCTAAGCATATTAGTTAAAAACATGTGATTTGGTAAAAATGGAATAAAATTTGTAACTCAGCATGATCTAAAAAATTTATGCTATAGCTCTATGAAATACAAAAAATATTTCAAGTGGAACGAACAAAAACGGAGCTAAAATAGATTTATGGTGAATTTTCTTATAAAATAGGTCGAAACGAAACCCTAGCTTAAAAAATGAACAAATTTGGTAAAATAAATATTTTTAAAAATAACGTAAAAATTGAAATGTTGTAGAATTATGAGTTTATAAAATAACAAAGTTAATTTGAACTCATTTAGATGTAAAATGAGCAAATTATGAATGATTGAATACAAAAGGGTAGAAAAATAAAATCTGGAAAATGATTCTGCTAAGGGGGCGTTATAGCGTCCCCCTAATGTTATTTGGAGCTCTGCAACACCGATCAAAAAGTTCGGTTGACAGGGTCAAATTAGTTGGGTTGATCGGTCCGACCCAACCAGATCTGCGAAAAAAATTAATTATTATTTATAATAATAATAATAATAATAATAATAATAATAATAATAATAATAATAATAATAACAACAATAATAATAATAATAATAATAATAATAATAATCGACAAATAAAATAATTAAAAATTATTTTATGTTTAAGTTAATTAAAATAATATTAAACAAATAAAATATTAATTTAAAATTATTTTATTTGTGAGTTAATTAAAATAATATTAAAAAAATAAAATAATAATTTAAAATTATATTGTTTGTGAGTTAATAATAAAGATTATTTAACATTAAATATTTTTTTAAACAATTAAAATAATATTAAAGGATTATTTTAGTTATGGATTAATAATACATAAGAAATAAAAATAATATTATAAATTATTTTTATTGTGAATTAATGAGACTTAAACAATTAAAATAATATTAAAAATTATTTTAATTGTGAATCAATAAAGAATAAGTAATTAAAATAATATTAACAATTATTTTAATTGTGAATTAATAAAGAATGAACAATTAAAATAATACTTCAAATTACTTTAATTGTGTATTAATGAAGCATAATTAAATTAAAATAAGTGTAACAATTACCCTAATTGGGAATTAAACAAATAAAATAATAACTAAAATTATTTTATTTGAGGATTAATAAGGTGTGATTAAAGAAAATAATAATTAAATAATAATAAGTTGTAAAAAAATAAAGTGAGAACACTTTATTTGTAAAATAATTAAGAGATGATAAAGGATTATGAAACAAATAGAATAATACTAAGTGTTAATTTATTTGTAATAATTAATAAATAATTAAATAAGAGAAGTGAGAGACAATAATGTACAAACAAATAATTTTATTTGAAATTATATGTGTAATGATTTGAGAGTCCTAGTTATATAGAACTAGTAAGTTAAATCTACTAGATTATTATGTGATGGTTAATAGAGATTAATCGTTAGATGAATTTGTTGAACATGTGTCGTTCAAAGGATAAGGGATTAAAGTCGGATATGGTCGACGATCTAGACAAGTACTTTAACTTGTACTTTTATTTTTCGTACAAGTAGAATTAATCGATAAAATAATTTTTGTTTTATCCATATTCATGAAGGTTAAATTATTAATTTTGAAATTTGATTTAAATCATGGTTATACTCTAGAATAGTTATTCAAACCCTATTTGCGGACATTAAACGTATCAATTGTTCCTAATTATGATGAGAAGTACGTATATGCCATTTGTATAAGCTAGATCAATGATAAGATCGATTGTTAATCAATCATATTTTTTTTGTGAAAGCTATCCAAACCAATTGTCTTGGTGCAGACTCTTATAGTATGCTGGGATGAACATCTACTTTACGTAAGGGAACCGACACGCTCGCGAACGACATGTCTGTGTGTTATGCATAACGTATGATACTTTAAGCTGATCACCTATTGTACCTTTTTATTATTGTGAATTTTCAGTAAAATACTGTCAATTCTCGTATGTTCACGGTCCATAGTGACCATTCAGTACAAAATATTCATTAATTTGAAATTATTGAATTTTTTATTCTAATTACAAATCTTTTGATCCATAGTGACTCTTTAATACTAGAAATATTCAGTTTTGAAACTATTGAGACTTACTTTGTTCACAACTCAATTATTTAATTCTTGAATTATTAATTGCTATTATATTTCTTATGATTATTAAACCTTATATATGAACGTTCACTTTATTACTATATACTTGCTGAGCAAACTCGTTGTTCACTCTTACTTCCCTTAAACATTACAGTTAAGTTTGAGCAAGACACCAACTCGGGAAAAGATAAAGGCAAAGACAAAGGTAAAGTCGTTGAGTTGTTTAATTTGTGATATTATTTAATGTTTGTATTAAGACACATGTTAAACTTATTATTTAAGTTATGTTTGTATTAGTTATGGTTTATGAGACTTGGGACATGAATATTTATGTTAAATCAATGTTAATATTTCTATTATTCCACTGTGAGTTGTTATAGATGTGATGAAGGAGTTGAATCGTGAAGCACCGTATTTGAGGTACATGTATCTGAATTTGGGGGTGTCACAGGTTGCCATCAGAGCTATAGGTTATAAACCTTAGGAAATAGAATCTTTATGTTATAACCTTAAGAAAGAGAGTTGGAATAGAATGAGATAAAATTCATGTAGATTTTAACGTGTTATTAGACTTTTCATAGAAAGTCTATAGTATCCTGAAATATATTTTCATTCTATACAATGAATTTATATTTTATTTCGAGATACTGATAGAGTTTGTTTATTTTGTGTTTGGGGTTGTAGGATATTGGAGTTTGGCGAGCCTAATAGATTGATGGAAGATGAGCCGAGGGACATCCATGTAGATCTAGAGTCACTTCCCAGAGTGGAGCCCATTACCACCATAGAGTCAGAACCTGAGGTGGGGTCGGATCTAGAAGAGGATCCTGTTGAGGAGCCTATGCCAGCTGAGGAGTCCGATAAAGAGTCTCCTAAATTTCACACATTTGAGGATAACTTGATGGGGGATTATGTTGATCGTATCATAGAGTAGGGGCATAGGATTGAAAAGTTGGAGCATGAGGCCCATGAGCACTAGGAGAGGATCTAGGAGCTAGAGATAGAGGTTCATGGACGACCTGAGACCGCTATTCAGTTGGGGGCTATGGTACATCATCTTTTGGCCCGTAACATGGAGTTGGTAGGTAAATTAGAGTAGTCAAAGCTTCAGGTGTAGAGTCTTCAGGTCGAGAAGGAGTCCACTAGAAAACAGTTAGAGAGGGAGGTAGCTGATGGTATTCAGCTTTATGAGATGTGGGAGGACACTCGTGATAGGGTAGATGACCTTGAGGATGAGGTGAGGGTTAAGAGGAGGAGGATTAATAGGATGAGCTATGCTTTTGTCACGACATTTGGGAGATAAATGGACGGCATACGTCACTATCCTAAAAAAGTGGGGTAGACTCAGCACACGATGAACAGAGACTCGGTGATTCATATGGGTCATGTGGAGTATGAGAGTGTCATGGAGCGCGGCATGCGTTGACGGATGATTTAGTTGATGTATTTTATATTCTATGTCTATATTATATGATGGTCTCTACTTTTATGTATTGTATTGTAAATCCCGAACTCTTATATAGGACAATATATGTAAACCCCAACTTTTGTACTTTAGAGCGGGGTAGTATATCTGTAGATCCCCACCTTTTGTTATATTAGGGGATAGATGCTGACGTATATAGCAATATGCTATAAGTTTTTCATGTATGATGTACTACTCATTGGCATATGAATATAAACATTTTTATTAAAATGTGTTATTTACATTCTTGCATTAAAATATGAATATTTAAAGAATACAATGAGGTAGTAATATTAAATTTTTATTTAAACAGAAAACGCCGCTACGATGTAGATAACCAGTACAACCTACACAAGAAAAGTTCGTAAACAATGAAGGAGGTCAGCAAGACCCGGTACAGAGGTTGGTAGAATTATTAGAATGTGTCTTAGGGGAGAAACTTTAAACTAGTAAATCTTAACCCCTCCCCCCAATGTTTAGGTAGCAAATTTCAAGGATTTTAAAAATATAGGACCCCTGGAATTTTAGGGGGCGACTGATCTGATCGAGGCCCAGTTCTTGGTCAAAGAGATAGAAAAAGTGTTTGAAATTACATGAGTAAGAGACGATCAGAAGACTGCATTTGCTAAGTATATGATGAAGGAGGAAGCGAATCAACAAAGGGTTGGAGAAGGAGTTATACAGTGGGACCGGTTTAAGGAATTATTTTTTGAGAATTACTTTTCCAAAAGTATGAAGATTTGGATGAAGGTTAAGTTTCTGGAATTAAAACAAGGAGAGATGTCAGCGGCACAGTATGTTGCCAAATTCAATGAACTTGAGCGTTTTGCACCGCACCAGGTAGATACCGAGGAGAGGAAGGCCCGACATTTTGAACAAGGATTGAAACCTTGGCTATATAGTAAGGTATCTATTTTTCAAATTAATTTGTTTGAAAGTCTGTTGGAGAAGGCCATCATAGCTGAAGGAGGAAGTGAGGCCTTGAGTCAGTACAATAAGGATAAGAAGAACAAGAAAAGTGGGGGAGATAATCGCGAAGGAGGTAGTAGTAGCAGTGGAAGAAATTTAGGAAAGAGAAAGTGGGATAGCACCACCAACAACAATACAAACAACAACAATAACCAATCCAAGCTGTCGACGCCGGGATTTTCGTCGTTTCGTTTTTTTATTATTAAAAAAGCCCTTTCCAATTTTAGCCTTGGGATTTAAGATGTGATTTTTGAAAAGGGTCGGCTTAAGTGTCGACGGGGTTTCGAAAGATCGATTTTATAATGAGCCAATTGACCAGAGTCGCCAGTTGGTATATTTAAAATGGATGTACCAACTCATCCGAATTTTGTTTTCGTAATCGCTGGCTCATGTGTGACTCCGAGTTAATTGGTTCGCAAACCGAGATTCATAGAGTTCGGGAGCTTTCTTAAGCGAGGGGAAGGTGTTAGGCACCCCCGACTTCCGTGAAACACGGTTACCGCAATCTCGATGTTTTCCTATCCTTTTAAATCCTAAAACATGTGTGTGTGTGTGTGTGCCTAAATGAATGTTGTTGGAATACTTTATTTTGAAAGTGCTTCAGAAATCTCATTGACCCTATGCACGAAGGATTTGATTTAATCGAAGAGTTCAATTTTATTGTTTTTGTTTCGATAATAAAATCGATGATATTTTGTAAAACATATTTTTTTCAAATCCTTCGCCAAATAGGAATAGAGCTCATCCGACACTTACAATTTTATTTTAGCCTACGGATGATCTAATATCCTAGTTTGATTGATTTTATGAAAATCTTCATCCTTTCATTCCAAAATTCTTTTTCCGTGTCGAAAAGGAAAAATCAAGCATTAAAAATAACATTGGAGCTATTCATGGGCATGTGAGCCATCCAAATAGCCCCAAACGCCCACAATCGCACATTTCACTATCATGGGGCCTTAAACCCGATTTTCGATCCGACATCGCTTTAAGGTCCAAAAATTACATATTTACAATACAAATGCATCGCCATCGCTACATACGTAAAAGCTAGAAAATAAACTAAAAGGATATCATCGGGAGGTTAAGAGGAGATTCCATCCGCAATAAATCCTCTCTAACCGTCCCTAATCCATAGATCTACAATATATTGACTACATTGGATCCAACTTCAAAATACACCGAATCAAACTATTTAAATAGCAATGCACTAAATATTTTCGGATCTACAGTAGATCCACCCAACAAATGCACAAATAAACGAATATTTACCGATTAAACTACTAAAGCAAAATAACCGGATTAAATCTAATAGATCTACAAAATCAAGAAATCACAAGAAAAAAGTAAGATAAAACTTCAATAAAAGCTCATTTTCACCTTGCAACACTTCAAAAATCGTTATATATTCCACTATCAAGCAAATAACAAGAGATTGATCAAGTGTTTGAGCAAAGAAAGTTGAATTTCTCACTATTTTGGGCCAACCCGTGGCTTTCTCTCTCTATTTCTCGCCTTTTTCTCTCTCTAAAATTCTTATTTTTCTTCTCTCTTTTTCTTCTCGGGTGGAAATGGCCGCTGTATAGTGTTCAGCAGGCAGCCGCAGGTGTATCTGCGGCTGGGCTGCTAGCCGCCCGCGCCGAATCCTCGGCTGCCGGGTTGTCTCCTCGAGCCGCGCACTGTCCCGTTTGTCGGTGGCCACAGGTGCATCCGCGGCTGTCTGACTTGCTTTTCTCGATTTCCGTACCACGCGGTCTTAATTCGCCAATTTCTGCGGTATTATTTTGGAAGGCTGCTACCTGATGTATAAACTGCTCTTTGTGCTTGGCTTCCAGGGGGCGCTGCCCCCTTCCACCCCCGCCTGCTCACCGGCGAGCTGGGCAGCCGCTCGCTCACCGGGGAGCGAGACCCCCGAACATCGTAAGCGTAGTGGCCGTTTGTCGTTTTTTGTGATCAAATCAGGCTCTTCTGGATCAACTGTTTGCCTTGACTCAAGTAACCTGATTCTCGTTGTTCGTTGTGGCGGCTTTGACTGTAAGTCGTTGGGGTGGCTTCGTGTTGGGGTCCATCTTCCTTTTCGCATGTCGGGTCAAGTGACAACTTTGCCCTCCTGCCAGGGTTAGTAGAGAAGTGCAAAATTTGGGTGTCTACACAAGCAAGGAGGATCGAAAAAGAAAAGTGCCCGAATTGTGGAAAGAACCGTAAAGGGGAATGCTAGAAAAGAAGGAATGTTTGCTATAACTGCAGCTAGGAGGGGCACATTTCGCCAAATTGCCCAAACTCGAAGAAGATCGAAAGATGTTTTTCTTGTGGGACAACCGACCACCAGATCAAAATTGCCCGAAGAAGGGGAACAACGGAGGAAGCAACACCAAAGGTGGGAATAATCTTTTAACATGACAGTCCAGGATGTAGTAGCTTCAAAGGACGTTATGTCAGGTATTATTCCGATCAATAACATAAATATCTATGTGTTGTTTCATTCGAGTGCTACCTGTTTTTTTGTATCTGATGAATTTGCTCGATGTTTAAATTTTCCCCAAGTGCGGTTAAAAAATCCTTTAAATATAGAAGTTGCTAACAAAGAGGTAATCCCCGTAGAATTTCTACATAGAAATTGTTGCGCAGAAATTAGGGGACATAAGCTGTTAATAGATCTAATCCCTGTAAGATTGGGAGAGTTTGACGTGATATTATGGATTGACTGGTTATATAATCATGGGGTAGTAATTGATTGCCAGAAAAAAAAGTGTGAACCTTGAGACCCCGAATCGGTCTAAGGTAGTATTTTATGGAAGTACATTTCCTAGGTAATCTAGTTGTCTGAAAATGATCTAGGCTAATAAATTAATGAGGAAGGGATGCGTGGGATATTTAGCCCATATTATAGATACTCAAAAAGTGGAAGCAAAGATGAATAGTATATCGGTAGTAAAAGAATTTTCGAATGTATTTCCAGACGATATGCCCGGTCTACCTCTAGATAGGGAAATTGAGTTCATAATAGATTTAGTGCTAGGAACGACACTGATTTCGAAGGCTCTGTATCGAATGACACTAGTTGAGATGAAGGAATTGATTATACAACAACAAGAGTTACTAGATAAGGGATATATATAGTTGAGTGTGTCTACATGAGGAGTACCAGTTTTGTTTGTTAAAAAGAAGGACAGATCATTACGACTTTGTATCGACTACCGAGAGTTGAACAAAGTGACGATCAAGAATAAATATCCATTGCCAAGAATCGACGATCTTTTTGATCATTTGAAGGGAACGAGGTATTTTTCAAATATTGACTTGAGAACGGGTTAGCATCAGTTTAAAATGAAAATAGAAGATGTACCGAAGACAGCGTTCAGGACCCGATGTGGACATTCCGAGTTTCTGGTAATATCTTTCAGATTGACAAATGCACCAGCAGTATTTATGGACTTGATGAACCAAGTTTTGAAGCCATACTTGGATAAGTTTGTGGTAGTTTTCATTGATGATATTTTGATCTATTTGAAGACAAATGAGGAACACACATAGCATTTGAGAGTGGTGTTGGAGACATTGAGGAGAGAGAAGTTATATGTAAAGTTTTCAAAGTATGAGTTTTGGCTAGAGAAGGTACAGTTTTTGGGACATATGATTAATAAGGATGGAGTATCTATGGATCCTACAAAGGTGGAGACAGTGATTAACTGGGAGCAACAGAAGATGCAGACGAAAGTAGGGAGTTTCTTAGGGTTAGCCGGGTACTACCGAAGATTCATTTAGGACTTCTCAAAAATTACGACACCGTTAACCAATCTAACGAAGAAGATATTGAAGTTTGATTGGATAGAGAAGTGCAAAGAACGTTTTAAAGAAGAGGTTAAACGAAGCACCTGTATTATCATTGCTAGATAGTTTGGGAGGTTTTGTGGTATACAGTGATGCATCATACAAGGGTCTTGATAGTGTATTAATGTAGCATAACAAGGTCATTGCGTACGCGTCACGTTAGTTAAAGGACTATGAGAAGAGATACCTTACTCACGACTTGGAGTTAGCGGCGGTGGTTTTTACATTAAAAATTTGGCGGCACTATCTTTATGGAGAGAAATGTGAGATACATACGGACCATAAAATTCTAAAATATATCTTCACACAAAAGAAGTTGAACATGCGACAAAAAAGATGGTTAGAGTTTATTAAGGATTACGATTGCGAGATTCTTTATCATCTGGGGAAGGCGAAAGTAGTGGCAAATGCGTTAAGTTGAAAAGGAAGGGAGAAATTATTGATGTTGACAGCCCAGGAGGAGCTTATAAGAGATGATGAAGTTGGAAATAGAGGTGAGAGATCCGAAAGAGTCGAAAGGGAAATTATTTATAATGGAAGCTCGTCCAACGTTGTTAGATAAAATTAAGGAAGCCCAAGAAGAAAACGAGGAGTGTGAATGAATAAAGAAATGAATTATAGCAAATAAGAAAGAAAAATTTCAATTGGACAAGAATGAGATCTTAAGATTTGAAGGAAAAGTGTAGGTGCCAGCAGAGGTCATATTAAAAGAGGAGATTTTGCAAGAGGCACATAATTCGTCGCACTCAATTCACCTAGGAAGTATGAAAATGTACCGAGATATTCGCCAGCATTTTTAGTGGCCTAATATAAAGCAGGAAGTTGCAGAGCATGTCAGTAAATGTCTAACGTGTCAAAGAGTAAAGGTAGAATTTCAGAGGCCGAGTGATCTACTTCAACCATTGGAGATACCGGAATGAAAATGAGAGCACATTACGATAGACTTCATGGTGGGACTTCCAATTACTCAAAAGGGTTATGATGCGATATATGTCGTTGTGGACAGGTTGACTCAGTGCACTTTTTGCCAATTAAGGTCCGATTTAATCTAAATAAGTTAGCGAAATTATATATAAAAGAGATTATTTCACCACACAGGGTGCCGATATTGATTATTTTCGATAAAGATTTGTGCCTCACGTCAAACTTTTGGAGAAGCTTACAAGGGCTAATGGGAATACAACTGAGGTTGAGTACTGCATATCATCTGCAGATAGATGGGTAGAGAGAAAGGATAATTTAGATTTTGGAGGACATGCTCAGAGCTTGTGTAATGGATTTTAAAAAAAGCTGAGATGAACATCTACTTGTTGTCGAATTTGCTTATAATAACAGTTACCATGCGAGCATTGGCATACCGCCATATGAAGATCTCTAAGGAAGAATGCAGAATTCCTTTATGTTGGAATAAGGTAGGAGAACATCGACCTTTGGGGCCAGAATTGGTTCAACAGACAACTGAGGTTGTGAAGACAATAAGAGCTCGACTAACTGCAACCCAATATCGGCAAAAAAAATATGTAGATTTACACCGTCAGAGCCGAGATTTTGAAGTCGATAGTTTTGTGTTTTTGAAATTATCTCCCTAGAAAGGGAATAAAATATTTGGGAAGAAAGGAAAATTAAGTCCAAGGTTCATAAGACCGTTCAAGGTACTAAAACAAATAGGCGAAGTGGCGTACGAGGTAGCTTTATCTCCTGAACTAGAGCATATGCACAACGTGTTCCACGTTTCAATGTCACGATCATACAAGCCTAATTATAAGCACATGATATCCTATTAACCCATTAAATTAGAGAAAAATTTGACGTACAAGAAAATTCCTGTACAAATAGTGGATAGGAAATAACATACTCTAAGAAATAAGGTTATACCTTCTGTAAAGGTAGTTTGACGAAACCACAATGCCAAGGAGGCTACGTGAAAATTAGAAGATAAGATGAAGATAGATTACCTCCACTTGTTTATGTAAACCTTGTACTGATTACGAGGACGGAATCTTTATGGGGGGGGGGGGGGGAGGATGTAATAACTAAGAAAAATTGTATGATTATTAATGAAAAATGAGAATTTTAAAAATTATTTGTGTGCACCTATGTGTCGACATGTGCTATGAAATTAATAATTTAATTTAAATTGAATTAAGGAATGTAATAATTAAGAAATAAAGTGAAGATGATGGTGAACTTAAATTATAATTAATTTAAGTCTATGTAATATGCCTTGTGTGACGTAATGCGTAAGATGGATTAATTAATTAATTAATTTAATTAATTGTGAAATGATTAAATAATGTCATGGATTAATAATGAGGGTAATTAAATTAAACCCAATGTGAATATTATGAGGTAACATGAAATATTGTGACATGGTCCAATATGTTATAAAAGTTAAAGTCTATGTATGTAAGATTATTAAAATTATTAGTGACCCTATTTGGAAATTGTACATGGTCAATGGGATTTTTATTAGTAGCCCAATAAATAACTATTGGAGTGAGCCCAATGTGTAGTGGATTGATGTTGGTGGTGGTATATATATATATAGTGCAAAGGAAAAATAAAATAAAATATAGTATATATAGAGGCCCTAACCGAAGCCCCTTGTAGATTTGAAAAAATGCTGAAAATTTCATGCACTTGGAGCCATGCGATGGTAATAATAAGCTAGAGCGTGGATGGTGTACTTAAAAAGTGATATTAGGTACCATTTTTTACCTTAAACCCTTTTACCAATGGGTATTATCTATTTAGTTGTAGTTTTATACATGTATTTATACATGTATGGGTATGAGAATTTCATCTATAAATAGACCCCTTTAGCTCATTTGGAAGAAGTTTGGTGTATTGGTCAAATTTTGCTAAGTGTTGTATAGGAAGAGAGAAATGGAGAGAAAATATAGATAAAAGATAGGAAAATAAGAAAAGCCAAGGAAGCTCTTGTCAAGTGAGGACTCTAAGGAAGGAAAAAGTGGAGAGCTATCTAAGATTCATCTCTAGAAAAAAAAAAAGGGTTTCAAAGAGGTATAAATAATCCCTAACCCTTAATATTTACTTTAGTTAGCATGTTGTAGTGTAGATTAGCTTGTATATGAATTTTGCATGCTTGGTTGTGGAAGTTTATATGTGTGGGAATCATGGTGGATTTCGAAGACATAAGGAAGGGTTTATGGAGGAGAATATATGATTTATATGTCACCATGTGTTTTTTTTTTTTTTGTCTAAATGAATAAGAAAAATGCATATAAGTTAAAAACCCTAAGCATACTAGTTAAAAACTTGTGATTTGGTAAAAATAAAATAAAATGTGTAGCTCATTTGCATGATCTAAAAGTTTTATGTTGCCGCTCTATGAAATACAAAAATATTCCAAGTATAACGAACAAAAACGGAGCTAAAATAAATTTATGGTGAATTTTCTTGTAAAATAGATCAAAATGAAACCCTATCTTGAAAAACTAACAAATTTGGTTAAATAAATATTTTTAAAATAATGTAAAAATTGAAATGTTGTAGAGTTATGAGTTTATGAAATAACAAAGTTGATTTGAGCTCTTTTGTATGTAAAATGAGCAAGTTATGAAGGATTGAATCAAAAATGGTAGAAAAACAAAATCTGAAAAATGATTGTACTAAGGGGTCGTTGCAACACTGTCCCTAGTGTTATTTGGGGCGCTGCAGCACCGGTCAAAAAGTCCGATTGATCAAACCGGTCAAATCGAGTCAAACCAGTTGCGTTGACCGGTCTGACTCGACCCATCCCGATCTGGGATTTTTTTTAATAATAATAATAATTATAATAATAATAATAATAATAATAATAATAATAATAATAATAATAAATAAATAAATAAATAAATAAAATAATTAAAAATAATTTTATTTTAAGTTAATTAAAATAATATTAAACAAATAAAATAATAATTTAAAATTATTTTATTTGTGAGTTAATTAAAATAATATTAAACAAACAAAATAATAATTTTAAATTATTTTATTTGTGAGTTAATTAAAATAATATTAAATAAATAAAATAATAATTTAAAATTATTTTATTTGTGAGTTAATTAAAATAATATTAAACAAATTAAATAATAACTAAAAAATTATTTTATTTTTAGTTAATAATAAAGATTATTTAACATTAAATATTTCCTTAAACAATTAAAATAATATTAAAGGATTATTTTAATTTTGGATTAATAATACAAAAGCAATTAAAATAATATTATAGATTATTTTAATTGTGAATTAATGAGACTAAGAAAATAAAAAAATGTTAAATATTATTTTAATTGTGAATCAATAAAGAATAAGTAATTAAAATAATGTTAACAATTATTTTAATTGTAAATTAAAAAGAGATGAACAATTAAAATAATACTAAAAAATATTTTAATTGTGTACTAATGAATCATAATTAAATTAAAATAAATGTAAAGGTTACCCTATTTGGGAATTAAATAAATATAATAATAATTTAAATTATTTTATTTGAGGATTAATAAGGTGTGATTGAAGAAAATAATAATTAAATAATAATAAGTTGTAAATAAATAAAGTGAGAACACTTTATTTGTAAAATAATTAAGAGATGATAAAGTATAATGAAACAAATAGAATAATATTAAGTGTTGTTTTATTTGTAATAATTAATGAATAAATTAAATAAGGGAAGTAAGAGACAATAATGTACAAACAAAAAATTTTATTTGAAATTATATGTGTAATGATTTGTCATAGTTATATAGAACTAGTAAGTGAAATCTACTATATTATTACGTGAATGTTAATAGAGATTAACTGTTAGATGAATATGTTGAACATAGGTTGTTCAAAGGATAAAATTAAAGTCGGATAGGGTCGACGATCCAGACAAGTACTTTAACTTATACTTTTATTTCTCATACAAGTAGAATTAATTGATAAAACAATTTTTGTTTTATCTATATTCATGAAGGTTAAATTATTAATTTTGAAATTTGATTTAAATCATGGTTATACTCTTGAATAGTTATTCAAATCCTATATACGGACATTGAACGTATCAATTGTTCCTACTTGTGATGAGAAGTACGTCTATGCCATTTGCATATGCTAGACCAATGATAAGATCGATTGTTAATCAGTCATTTTTTCTTGAGAAAACTATACAAACCAATTGTCTTGGTGCAGACTCTTATAATATGCTGAGATGAACAACTACTTTATGTTAGGGAATCGACATGCGTACGAACAACACGTCTGAGTGTTATGAATAACGTAGGGTACTTCAGGCTGATTACCTATTGTACCTGTTTATTATTGTGAATTTTCAGTAAAATACTGTCAATTCTCGCATGTGTTCACGGTCCATAATGACCACTCAGTACAAAATATTCATTAATTTTAAATTATTGAATCTTTGATTCTAATTACAAATACTTTGATCCATAGTGACTCTTCAATACTAGAAATAATCAGTTTTGGAACTATTGAGACTTACTTTGTTCACAACTCAATTATTTAATTCTTGAACTATTAATTGCTGTTATATTTTTTATGATTATGAAACCTTACATATGAAGGTTCACTTTATTGTTATATACTTGCTGAGCAAACTCGTTTCTCACTCTTGCTTCCCTTAAACATTACAGTTAAGTTTGAGCAAAACACCGACTCGGGAAAAGATAAAGGCAAAAGTAAAGTCGCTAAGTAGTTTAATTTGTGATATCATTTAATGTTTGTATTAAAACGTATGTTAGAACTTATTATTTAAGTTATGTTTGTATTAGTTATGATTTGCGAGACTTGGGATATGATTATTTATATTAAATCAATGTAAATATTTTTATTATTTCGCTGTGAGTTGTTATAGATATGATGAATGAGTTGAATCGTAAAACATCAGATTCGAGGTACAAGTATCTGAATTTGGGGGTGTCACAACAATAATTCATGAGTCACATGATAATTAATAAACATTCACAATTCATCAAGGAATGATTCACAAATGAAAAATCTCAAATAATAAATAACTTGCGCAATTAGAAGACTAACACAAGCTAGAGAACTTGCAATAATTAGGAAACTTGCACACAAATTTTAAAAACTTGAATAGCTCAAGAATAAACTTGCATAGAATGATAAGGTTGCACAAGTTAGGAAAACTTGCAGAATTTGTAAACTTTGCTCAAAGTGAGGGAACTAGCCTGATTTTGTTTTTACCGTTTACGCAAACATTTACATTTTTCATACGATCTACATAATATATGAAATTGACATACGTATTAGTTACAATCAAGACTCTTTTATTATATTTTACTTTAACTATCTTTATTTCAAGCATCTAACTGCGTTTCATTAGGTTTTACAATGCCCGACAAGTGAAACCCTGAGTTCCGAACAAGTTCGGATAAAACCCTAACCAAACCCTAGCCCAGCCCTAGCCAAAACCTAGTTTGGCTGCGTCCGGGCGCTACGGCATTGGCCCAAAAACCCCCAATTTTTAGGTTTTCATACTTTGGCTGCACGACCTTGACTCGCTTTAAAATTCATAACTAATTCAGTTCAAAATATTTTGAGTGATTTTTTCTCCCACGTCTTCGTAACTCCCCCCCCCCCCCCCCCTCTATAATTCATCTGTAGGTTTAAGATCAAAATTTCAAAAGTATTAGGTTGCACATCCCTCACAAGTACTTGATGAAAACTAGTTTCATAAATTCTTACTTCGATGGCTAAAACCTACTATCTCATTCATTATTTAACTACTCGATCATATGTTATGACTCCATAACATTGTAATTCATAAACCTAATATCTATACTTGAGAAACAAAGACTAGCTAAAGGATTTTGTGTTTACCTTTCTTGGTTTCCTAATTCAACAAGTATACTTAAAAAGTTTAGTTGATGGAAATAATGTTTCTATGATGTATATATAAACATTTGCAACAAGACTTTGTATACAAAAACATTGCAAAAAACAAAGATAGACATAACAAGTATGGTGTTTTGTATACAACAAAGAAGAATATAAAAAATATTATCAATTTTGCTTAGGTTAGATATTATCGAATATGGATATAACAACTTGCATGAGTGGGTACTAGCAAAGATGTGGGATTGTAGTAAGGATTTGTTGATCGCTTAGGTTGCTTTGTCGCCGAAGAATCAAATTTGCTTAGTTTGATTAGATCTGAGATAAAAAGACTGGCCAAAAACATATGTGTTTTAAGTATACAACGTCTGTAGTATTAAACTGTGGGCACTTGTGTTTATTTAAGCGACACCGTTTAGAGCATCCGCAGTTTAATATCTAGCGTCCACAGTACTAAGCTGCGGGCGGGAGGAACATAAACGACATCATCCTTTAATAAGTCTGTAGTTAAATTCTATTGTCCACAATTTAATACTGCGGACATGTCCCCCAAAATACAACGTTGTTCTTCTAATGGAATTTGGCTAGTGTCCGCAGTTTAATACAACGGACGGTACACAGTGCCCGTAGTATTAAACTGTGGACGATACATTACCAAATTGAATGTTGGGGGTATTTTAGACATTTAATACAATCCGCAGTATTAAATTGCGGTATACTGGAAACTAAACTACGAACAAGAGGATTTTTAACCATTAGATCCAACGATAGACAACTGAGATATATTGTAAGGATAGATGCCTATTTACAACGTTGTTAATGGATCAATCCCATATATATATATATATATATATATATATATATATATATATATATATATATATATATATATATAATTACACCAAAAAATAATTATAAAATACAATGTAACGTAAAAGAACATCGTTTAACTTATAATATAGATACATATTTACAAAATCTATAATCTAAATATAACTCTCTTGCCCGTTTTCAAATATATTGCCAAAAACAATAACACATGACTAAGTTGCAAATTATTTTAGATATACTAATATGTAGATTAAGGTCCTAACTATCTCACATGAATTAAAGTAATACATAATATGAACACTCCTGCCCACTGCCAAGCTTGTCATTGTTTTTGTTTTGTTTTGTGGTTTGTACATTCATAAATTGATATATTACCAAAAAAACTATTAACAAATCATGTTCTTATAACATGCATGTAATTTGAATTTCAATAATCGGAGTGTTTTTGTTAAAAAAAATTCTTCACTATTTTTGTCGAAACTTTTTCTTCAACCTTTTTGTCTAAACTTTTCATTCACTATTTTTGTGGCTTAAGAGCTAATGCCACATTTTCTTAATTTCTTAATTATCGCACTTTACTAGTTGACTAAAGTAAATATTACATTTAATATGTTAATTGTGATTAAAGATGAATTATCAAACTTATTTGTTGTTGGTCTCCTCTAATACCAATTCCAATAACTGTCGTTGTATTTTTATTTGTTTTTTTGATGGATTAAATTTTTATAATTAATTATTTGTTTTTAAGAATTTAAAAGTTCTTGCATGTATTTGTATTTATAATCACATCCGTACTGCATTCCCATGCGTGGTGCGGTACGTACGGATATGTGGTGCACTTTCTAAATATAATATCTACACTTGTATGCGAATATGGATACTTTTTGTATCCGTACCACACTGCGCTCTCCCATATGATATAGTGTGTGGCGCTACAATATAGCAAATAGCTACATTGCGGTACGACTAGTAGTACAAAAGTATTCCTTTTGAGACAGGTTTGCACTACTAATTAAATTTTAAAAGTATGATTTTGTACTAATAATTGCATTTTGAATGGATAAGTTAACTAGTTAAACTAAAGTACGAAAAATAGCAAACGACCACAAGGGGAGAATTTTACAATTTAGCCCACCCAAAAAAATACACATCCAGTGGGTTGAGCAATGCGTCGAAAAACTAGACCACTAACCATTAGCATATGCGCATAATAGGGCAGAAATGATCCTCTTGAATTCGAGATATGCAATGGACAGCTGCAAGATGTAAGAAATGCTCATGTAAAGAATTAAACAATCTGGCTAACTCTGTTGCAATGCATGGGAAATAAGACATTAAGAAGTAGACAATAACTGCATTAACTTCCATTAGGGCATTACAAAATTATCGTTAGTAAACTAAGAAGATTTATCATTATTATTTTCTGAGATATACAAATAATAGTCTCAATGTCTTTGAAAATGCTACAATAATGAGCACTTATATGAACTCATTTAAAATTAATTTGTGAAATTTTAAAATTCAAAATAAATACTATTATACAAACTCATTTGAATATTTGTAGTTATAAACTTGTACAATTGCGAATGAGTTCAAAAATTCAAATGATCTCAATTGTTAAGTCACAAATTCCTTTATGAGAGATTAACAAGGCTCTGATGGTACTTTACAAAAGTTGTTAGGAGATCTAGAGTAGTTTTCACAAGGCTTTAATGATGGTTTACAATTTTTTTTTTTGTATACCAGAGTAGTTTACAGAATTTCTTAGGAGATATTAACAAAGCTCTAATGGTAGGAAATATGACTTTCGATTGCATAAACTCATCCACGTGGCACTATGGAGATGCATCGATTCCGTTTTCAAATAAAAACATAATAAAACTAAAGAGAACCCATAGATTATGCTAATTTAAATTGTTTAGTAAGAACTGTTCAATGATATAGGCATATAGCTGTCCCTTATGGTGTGGAGTTCAGATGAGCATATAAATTTGCTTAAATTTATAAAAGTATCACAGACAAACCTTAGAAAGAATGAACTTCATTCACACATTGTTAATCAACTAACACATGGCAAGGTTTTGGGGATGTTAAGGTTTGTTGCCTACTGTTTGGAGTCGCTAAGAAAACTCACAAGCATTATAATTTTATTTATTTATTTATTTGTAAAATTCTACCTAACTGCATTATTTATTCATCGAGATTTAAGGAAACAGCTACATCAATAAATTAACTTTAGATAAATGGAGGAAAGAAATTGCAGCCGACCTTAAATTACATGTTATTAGACCAAATATATATCCAGTTTTGAGTTTTAGTAGCAGGCCATTCGTATATCCAGAGTTTCACAAAACGGATGGCCCTATACGAAATCCTCATGAAGTTTTTTCTGGTAGGAATAATATTATCAGCGTTAAGAGTTTCAATCACGACAGCTCAAGCAATTCCCGGCTGCCCTGAAACCTGTGGCAACCTTAGCATTCCATATCCTTTTGGCATGCGTGAGGGCTGCTACTTAAACCAGACATATCTAATCTCTTGTAATGACACAACACCATATCTAAGCCTAACTGACTTAGATATGCTATACATATCCCTAGAAGGTCAATTGCAAATCAGAGCGCGAGTAGCCTATGATTGCTATGACAAGCATGGAACCTGGACATTATTTTCACAGCACGGGATCAGGTTATCAAACTTTGTTATCTCCAGTAAGCGCAACAAATTCACTGTCATCGGCTGTGACACGAATGCCATGGTCAAAGGCTCTGTAGGGCAACGGTACATGACCGGATGCATGTCCCTTTGTGGAAGATTCAAGGATGTGAGGAACGGATCGTGCAATGGGATTGGATGTTGCCAAACGTCGATACCAGAAGGCGTGCAAGGTTATAGTAAAACTGTTGGGAGCTTTAACAATCATTATGGTATTTGGAACTTTAGTAGGTGCAGTTATGCATTTGTGGCTGAAGAAGAGGGATATAATTTCTTGTCTACCGATCTTTATAAATTACGGAAAGAAAGCAAATTTCCCCTTGTAGTTGACTGGGCAGTTGGGGATACGTCCTGTGTCAAGGCTCAAACTAATCTGACAAGTTATTTGTGTAAGGAGAATAGTGCGTGTTATGACTCAGATGATGGTCCGGGCTATCATTGCAAATGTTTAAAAGGTTACTCAAGAAATCCTTACCTTCAGAATGGTTGCAAAGGTAATGAAATGTGTGTATTTTTGCTTGATTTTAGTGCGTTTTGTTACCATTTTTAGCTATGTTTGTGACTGCTATATTACTTTGTAATTCAGATTTGGATGAATGTGATGATTCTAGCCTCAATGAATGTACACACATTTGTAGCAATAGTGTTGGGAACTATAGTTGTTCCTGCCCAAAGGGATACCATGGAGATGGCAGAAGAAATGGACAAGGTTGCATTTTGTATAAATGTCATCCACCAGTTGCTCCAGTTGTAACTGCTGGTAAGTAAAGTTAAATCAGATTTCCACATTCAGCAAATTAATACATCCCAAATTATAATCATAGTCTAAACAAACCGAGCGGACAAGGCTTAGCTCTGCTCGTTTAAATTTGGTTTGACTCGACTTAAGTTCTTTTATCAAGTTGAACTTGAATAGGGGATTGTCTTTGTTTAATTAAATGAGCCGAGCTCGAAGTATATTTTGTATGACTTGAGCTCGGCTCTTTTAAGTTTGGCTTGTCTAAGCTTGATCGAGCTCTTGACTTGAGCTTGATTAGGCTCGCTTAAACTCAAATCAAGCTCGAACTCGATTGGTTTATAAATGAGTCAAATTTGAACAACATATTTAGGTTGTTTAAAAGCTCGGCTCAACTCAAGCTTGTTTAACTTTTAGTTGAGTTCGATCTTGGCAAGCTAAAGCTCGACTTGACTCAACTCGTTTACAGCCATGTTAGTTGTAAAATTTAGAAATGCCACTTGAGTATGTTCTTATATCCGACTGATTTGTTTGTAGGGATCGGAGCTGGCCTAGTTGTGATGTTTGGGATTCTGTCCTTCACATACTGGGGAGTCTAGCAGAGGCAGACCTTGAAGCTAAAAGAGAACTTTTTCAAGCAAAATGGTGGTATAATGCTACAACAACTACTTTACAAAAATGAAAGTTCAGTCGAAAAAGCCAAAATATTTACGGAGGAAGAGCTCAAGAAGGCTACAAATAACTTCGACGAGAAAAACATCGTTGGTCAAGGAGGTTATGGTACAGTTTACAAGGGAGTTCTAACGAACAATACAATTGTTGCCATCAAAAAGTCCAAATTAGTTGATCGAAACCAAATCGAGCAGTTTGTTAATGAAGTGATCATACTTTCCCAAGTAAAGCATCCAAATGTAGTGAAACTCTTAAGTTGTTGCTTAGAAACTCCGGTCCCTTTACTAGTCTATGAATTTGTTACCAATAATACTCTATTCCATCATATACACGAGGAAGGTTGTGTCTCATCGATCCCATGGAAAATGCGTTTAAGGATAGCAACAGAAACAGCTGGAGCGCTAGTGCATATGTATTCTGCTCCTATTCATATCATCCATAGGGATGTCAAGTCCGCCAACATTCTTTTAGACGAGGAATACACTGCAAAAGTGTCTAATTTTGGCGTATCAAGATTGGTTTCTTCAGATGAAACTCGTTTAGCCACATTAGTCCAAGGGACTTTGTAGCGACCCGAAATATTTTAATATAGAGAAATGGAATTATTGGCTGTAATTGTAAATTTCTGGGGGATTAAAATAAATCATTACATGATGACTTGGTTTATTTAATTATGTGTTGAAATAATTAAAGGAATTTAAGGAAGGTTCAATTAATGGGTTAATTAAATTAATGGACCAACCTAGGTGGTATAGTATCAAAGTTTGATAGGGTAAATGAGCTATGTGATATTTAATTAAATAGTTAGCAAGTTAAGCTGGATGTGCAAATTAATTAATATGGTTATTAATTAATGAGATTTCGTAAACATTAATAATGTTATATTTATTTCCATTTGAAAAGTTATTGATAGTGGGGTATTAATATTTTATATTTCCACTAAAAATTTAATTTGGACAACCCAAAGCTTAGTTGCAATATAAGTAACAATTGGGCCACAAATTGTTTAATTAACAAAATAAATAGCAGCCCAGCCCAAGAGTAATAACATAACCCGGTGGAAAAGTAAGAGTGTCACTCCTTTAGGGATAAAACCTCAGAAAAAGCAGAGCACGCGCAGTTTGTGCAAAGCTCAAGGACTCAGTGCTGAGAAAAAAAGGAAGAAGTCAGGCATAGGGGAGGTTATAGGGTCCAACTCCTCAGAGTTGTCTAAGGCTGAGAGAGTGTTGTATAACCTCAGTCCCTTCGCGTTCATTTAGGCTAAGAGAGATATTGAGCTTGAGAAGTAAATGCAAACTTCAGAGGAGTTCATGTTGTTCGGAGAAGGCAGAATCTGAATGTAAATCATCTGTCAAAGATTGAAGGTATTATCCGGTTATTTTGATTTAACTAGTTTTATCTTATTAAGGAAACATAATATGTTAGAGTTGCATATGAGGTTTTTAAATGAGAGTGATGTGAACTCGGTAGTCAAATGTTGTTGAAACTAGTTAATGATTGAATTAGAACTAGAATAGTGGTTTCGATTATTTTACGCAGTCAACATTAAGAGTCTGAATCACAGTTGGTCTGTACTCAATGTTCATGTTCATAAAACGTTAGAATGGACTGGTGTATTGGCTTATTATTTGGTTTAGATGTTGTTTTCTATTGGGAGAAATCTGTGATAAGAACCATGAAGGGTTCAGGCGATACAAGGTTGGAGTAGGTGTGGAAGAGTATTTGTTTACTGTAAACAATCAGTGGATGAAGATATTCCCATATGCTCACCGAGCGTTTGACTAAATGTCTAAGAAAACCAAGGTGGTTAAACCTACTGTCCAAGAATTTATTGTCAAATCAGAACCTCTTTAAGTAATGTGTTAGACGTTGTGTTAGTCTAAAGGATAAACCAGAAAGGTTAAAATGAGTTCTGGTATGTTGTATGATGTTAGTGTAAATCTAGGAATTTTTGTTAGTTGCAGTAAGAATAGTAGAGTGAATTCGGAGATTGTAGAGTGGTTGCACTCTGATCGTAGAGCTCACTCTTCAGCCGATGAATGACTTAACCAAGTCAGGAGAAAAGGTAATAGAGTGCTCTGATAGTAGAGTGCTGGTAGTGGAGTGCACTGGTAGTAGAGTGCGCTGATAGTAGAGTGTTGCTGCTGATAGTAGAGTGCTGCTGCTGGTAGTAGAGAGTTGTTGGTAGTAGAGTGCTGTTGGTAGTAGAGTGTTGATAGTAGTAGAGTGCTGATAGTAGAGCAGTCTGGGCCAGTCTTGGGAAATCGTTGAGTGACCCTCACTCGACGATCATAGAGCTGCCAGCCCAGACAGTGTGTTCAGGCCCTGAAGCTCGGTTCAGTCGTCGGTTTCAGGAAATATTTTATTAATTAAAATATTATTAGCAGATTAATAATATTAGACAATGGGTAATTAGTATCAAATGATTAATGATAGCGATGAAGGTTTCATTGTAATTAAAACAAGGTATTTAATTAATTATTGTACAACAATAATTAAAGTGAGTTATATTCAATAAAGAATAAAAATAAATAAATAAATATTTAATTATTATTTAAAGGATATTAAATAATAATTTAAACGGGATGAAGTTAATAAAGTGATCATTTGTTATTTAATTAATATTAAATAATAAATGAGGTTATGTAATTAAGAAATTTATTACTAGAATGATATTCAAGGATTTATAATTGATGGTATGTAGTTAAATATTATTAATTGATTAATAATATTGGTAATTGGGTGAATATTATTAAGGGCTTAATAATATTAGTAACCAATTAAGGTGGTGTTCAGTACTTGAGTACAGTTGGTAATGTAGTGATATATTATTAATATATAATAATACTGATCGGTAATTAAAATATTATCCAAGGAGGATAATATTGTCTTATAAATTATGAGTTAATAAATAAGAACTTCTATGTTGTAGAGACGATTCTTTTGTGAGTGACAACTAAGTTCTTATGCGCTTTACTAATTTTCAGATAAGCAAATTAGGTCATTCGGATGCAGTAAATTCGATTTGTTGAGCGTTAATGATGGAACTCGGACTTCAGACTGGTAGTGTAAGTCAATGCGCATATCAGGCAAGTCTTTCAGTGATCTGTGTTATCCCTGCAAGTTTTTCAGTTTTATGTGTCATATGCATAAACTAGTAAATGTACACTCATGTTATGTGCTAACTGATTGTAAATGTATCTGTGTATAATCATATGTTGTTAATAGCTGTTATATATAATTAATGCTATGAATCGAATGTGTTATATGAGTTATATAGCATGGTAACATTGACATGCATGGTAAGCATATGTAGATTTTATAAATGCAACGCATGATAAGTATGATGCCTATGTAAATGCCAAGCATGGAGCATAAAGCATAAATTAAATGTAACCTACGTGTTATGTGTTAGCTGTTAGACTTGCTGAGCCGTCGTACTCATTCTTGCTTTAAATTAACATTTTCAGCGAAGTAAATGAAGAAATTCATGAAGGCGTTGGATATACGGTATGTTGAATAGGAAACTCAGGTTGCTGTAATGGGAAACAGTTGTTGCATTGGCTTTACTGATCTGTGGTCATGATCGTAGAGTGAGCCTCATCAATCGTAGAGTGAGTCTCAGCCGATCATAGAGTGCTTGGTCGTAAAGTAACAAATCGTTGAGTAACTTCACTGTGGGATCGTAGAGTGAAATTTCATTACCCGAGTTTTTTTTTCTACGAGTGTAGACTGCCAAGCCAGACGATCATAAAGTGACATCACAAGCGACAGTAGTATGTCTTACAGCTTGTTGTTTTGATGATCTGGTTGCTGAAGATATATTCATCTTACTCGATTATAAAGAATAACTTATAGAGGTAAAGATTATATATTAAATTATAATGTATATGATCTAGAGTTGTAAAAGAGCAATGTAAAGATTGCGATTTTGGGAATAGAAGATTTTTTTTAAGTTTCTGAATTAATATATTGAGTTTTAGCAGCATTCCTATATTAAATGTTGTGGTTATTCAGTGAAGGTAGTGCGTAACGACCGGGGGTCGCCCGTGGCTTGCAAGGGGATTCCCGGGGCATCACAGGATGGTATCAGAGCCGATAGGTTATAAACCTTAGGTAGGAGTACCTTAGGCTATAACCTTAGTAAGAAAGAGTAAGGTTAGTTGCGTGTTCTAAAAACTCAAGCGTATTGTAAGCTCGTGACTCATGATTGTATGGTGGAGCCCCTCAGCGAATGGGCGACTATGGCCTGACTAGGACAAGCTCCTCAAACCATATGATTGTGGTAAGTTCCTGAGCCCAAATACGTGATAAGTTTGATAAACATGGGGGGATTAGAGTATAAGTTGAGAAATATAGTTCTCAGATATTGACTAAGGTTAAAGAAAATGTTAAATGATCTGTTAAAGGATTAACAACATGTGCAGATAGCAAAATGCTATAAACAAAAGATACTATGGGGAATAGTAGTAAACTCGTAGTGAGTGGTATGTGTTGAAATATGGAGTTTAAGCCATAAGTACGGAACATATGAAATTCATAAAGAAGAAAATAAGGTATATTTGAGGAGATTCAGAGAAGGATCTTTATGGATGTATTCAAAATGAATAAAAAGAAAAAAAGGAATGATCGTACAGTAAAATGATCAGAGATGAGTGAGCAGATGATAGAATTAAACAATCCTAGAATAAACGAAAACTTATAAAGTGAAATCAACTGTGAAATAAGATCACGGTGATCATTGTAAAATCATGAAATGCAGATGGTCTGTTAAATGATTAAGAGGTTGTGTTGATAGCATGGTGCTATAACAATGAGGATACTGTGAAACAGTAATAAGTGAACTCTTGAAGTGTTGATTGCGATAAGGTATGAATTGAAAAAATTCATATCAAGTTAAGAGAAGATAGAGGTTTGTGGGTTTTTAATTGAGGACTCATGTTAGTGGCTGAGTTGTACAATTTCTTGTGCGGGTAGGAGATTGTGTTTGGTTTGACGACCACTTGGCTTCCTATAGTGATAATCAATTGAAACCTGGTGTCACACTATTCGCTATATGTATGTTGAGAAGGTGATTCTTTTCTCATGTGTATAACGGATAGGTAGAGAATATTAAGATAAGTTCGTGTTATGAGAACCGACACGTATGGTAAGTTCGTGACTCATAGTTATGTGGTGGAGCCCCTCAGCGAATGGGCGACTTTGGCCTGACTAGGACAAGCTCCTCAAACCATATGATTGTGGTAAGTTTCTGAGCCGAAATACGTTGTAAGTTTGATGAACAGTGAGTGTGGGTAGAGTTAAGTAGCAAGATTTAAGCGATAACAGATATAGTTATTAAGCTAGAAAAGATGAGGAGTAAAATTGGTGTTTATTTGAGGTTTTAGGATATTCTAAATCTTCTAGCTATGCTAGACCATGAATTCTTAAAATCGTGCCAATTTCGCATTTGTGTGCCTTTCAAAAGGACATTTAAAATTTTTAGTTTTATCGGGAAGTCGCGATAAGTCGAGTTGTGAGACAATTCATTTATTACCTGTGGCGATACGATAAAACCTAAAATGAATTTTTAAATATTTTGAAACGTTTAAATGAGGGTTTATGTCATTTGTATCGGTTAGACATTGTTGATTTTAACTCAAAGTGATGAACTTCAAGAATTTTATTGCACATGTGTGCTCTTGCAAAGTTTAAAGTTCCGATTGATATCCGAACTATTGTTGAAAAGTCTAAGCTAATTGTTTCGGCTAGACAAAAGTCGAGTTATATTTTTTTCAAGTATTTCTTGAGAGTACCCAGTTTAAATGTTATGCATATACACAGGGTAAATAAGGTTGATCTCCATCAGTGGGAGTACCCAGTTTAAATGTTATGCATATACATGGAGTACGGAAGGTTGATATCCTTAAGTGATAAGTACCCGGGTTAAATGTTTATAATTTTTGCTAATTTTTTTAAATACCCCTAAGGTGTTCAGTAAAATTTCTAATGACGCCGGATGAAGGGGATTGTTTATTTTAAAGGGATTATTTTTACTTCCTGGTTATTCAAATTCATTCACAGTTATTGATCAATTGTGAAGATTCCTGGAGATGTTCCAATGTTCTGGACATCGAACGGGTAAAGGGGTAAGTATGTTGAAATTTCGAGGACGAAATTCTTAGAAGAAGGGGTGAATGTAATAACCCGTAAATTCATAAGACTGATTAGTATGGTCTTAGGTAATTGATGTGATTTAAGGCTACGCTAATCCTTGGATGAGGAAGTAGTGGATAGTCGACTTGTGAAAATTTTAAGCTTTCGAGGATTCGAGCGAAATTTGAGATTTAGATATAAAGCTAACCCTGGTAAAGTGATGGGCGATCACTGGAAAATGAATTTGAGTTCTGTCATGATTGGACTATGATGATATTTATAAAACAATAAGTAAAGCGATGCCTAGAATAAGATAATCGATGTGATTAGTCGGATATGCATGATTTGTAAAGGGTTACAAATGAAACAAACTCTGATATTTTATTGGTAATAGAAATTCCAAGGATGGGATCATTTGTAAGGATTGAGTTAAAAACTTAATATGAGAAAAATAATTTTTGGGAGTTTAAAACCTAGAATCGGTTTAAGGAGTATATGATAAGTTATACACTAAGTTAAGTATCTATATAGTCTATAGGTGCAGAAAACATGATGAGGAAGAATTACCCTCATATTTTTGAGTTACCTTATACTGAAATTTCGGGGACGAAATTATTATAAGGGGGGAAAAATGTAGCGACCCGAAATATTTTAATATAGAGAAATTGAATTATTGGCTGTAATTGTAAATTTCTGGGGGATTAAATTAAATCATTATATGATGGCTTGGTTTATTTAATTATGTGTTCGAAATAATTAAGGGAATTTAAGGAAGGTTCAATTAATGGGTTAATTAAATTAATGGACCAACCTAGGTGGTATAGTATCAAAGTTTGATAGGGTAAATGAGCTATGTGATATTTAATTAAATAGTTAGCAAGTTAAGCTGGATGTGCAAATTAATTAATATGGTTATTAATTAATGAGATTTCGTAAACATTAATAATGTTATATTTATTTCCATTTGAAAAGTTATTGATAGTGGGGTATTAATATTTTATATTTCCACTAGGAATTTAATTTGGACAACCCAAAGCTTAGTTGCAATATAAGTAACAATTGGGCCACCAATTGTTTAATTAACAAAATAAATAGCAGCCCAGCCCAAGAGTAATAACATAACCCGGTGGAAAAGTAAGAGTGTCACTCCTTTAGGGACAAAACCTCAGAAAAAGCAGAGCACGCACAGTTTGTGCAAAGCTCAAG
Source organism: Hedera helix (assembly GCA_947179155.2). Classification (NCBI taxonomy): domain Eukaryota; kingdom Viridiplantae; phylum Streptophyta; class Magnoliopsida; order Apiales; family Araliaceae; genus Hedera; species Hedera helix. Next base: position 20,921,813 of record OX359275.1, on the reverse strand, counting down.
GACTCAGTGCTGAGAAAAAAAGGAAGAAGTCAGGCATAGGGGAGGTTATAGGGTCCAACTCCTCAGAGTTGTCTAAGGCTGAGAGAGTGTTGTATAACCTCAGTCATTCCCTCATTTCCCCTTCGCGTTCATTTAGGCTAAGAGAGATATTGAGCTTGAGAAGTAAATGCAAACTTCAGAGGAGTTCATGCTGTTCGGAGAAGGCAGAATCTGAATGTAAATCATCTGTCAAAGATTGAAGGTATTATCCGGTTATTTTGATTTAACTAGTTTTATCTTATTAAGGAAACATAATATGTTAGAGTTGCATATGAGGTTTTTAAATGAGAGTGATGTGAACTCGGTAGTCAAATGTTGTTGAAACTAGTTAATGATTGAATTAGAACTAGAATAGTGGTTTCGATTATTTTACGCAGTCAACATTAAGAGTCTGAATCACAGTTGGTCTGTACTCAATGTTCATGTTCATAAAACGTTAGAATGGACTGGTGTATTGGCTTATTATTTGGTTTAGATGTTGTTTTCTGTTGGGAGAAATCTGTGATAAGAACCATGAAGGGTTCAGGCGATACAAGGTTGGAGTAGGTGTGGAAGAGTATTTGTTTACTGTAAACAATCAGTTGATGAAGATATTCCCATATGCTCACCGAGCGTTTGACTAAATGTCTAAGAAAACCAAGGTGGTTAAACCTACTGTCCAAGAATTTATTGTCAAATCAGAACCTCTTTAAGTAATGTGTTAGACGTTGTGTTAGTCTAAAGGATAAACCAGAAAGGTTAAAATGAGTTCTGGTATGTTGTATGATGTTAGTGTAAATCTGGGAATTTTCGTTAGTTGCAGTAAGAATAGTAGAGTGAATTCGGAGATCGTAGAGTAGTTGCACTCTGATCGTAGAGCTCACTCTTCAGTCAATGAATGACTTAACCAAGTCAGGAGAAAAGGTAGTAGAGTGCTCTGATAGTAAAGTGCTGATAGTGGAGTGCATTGGTAGTAGAGTGCGCTGATAGTAGAGTGCTACTGCTGATAGTAGAGTGCTACTGCTGATAGTAGAGTGCTGCTGGTAGTAGAGTGCTGATGGTAGTAGAGTGTTGATAGTAGAGCAGTCTGGGCCAGTCTTGGGAAATCGTTGAGTGACCCTCACTCGACGATCGTAGAGCTGCCAGCCCAGACAGTGTGTTCAGTCCCTGAACCTCCGTTCAGTCGCCGATTTCAGGAAATATTTTATTAATTAAAATATTATTAGCATATTAATAATATTAGACAATGGGTAATTAATATCAAATGATTAATGATAGCGATGAAGGTTTCATTGTAATTGAAATAAGGTATTTAATTAATTATTGTACAACAATAATTAAAGTGAGTTATATTCACTAAAGAATAAGGATAAATAAATAAATATTTAATTATTATTTAAAGGATATTAAATAATAATTTAAGCGGGATGAAGTTAATAATGTGATTATTTGTTATTTAATTAATATTAAATAATAAATGAGGTTATGTAATTAAGAAATTTATTACTGGAATGATATTCAAGGATTTATAATTGATGGTATGAAGTTAAATATTATTAATGGATTAATAATATTGGTAATTGGGTGAATATTATTAAGGGATTAATAATATTAGTAACCAATTAAGGTGGTGTTCAGTAGTTGAGTACAGTTGGCAATGTAGTGATGTATTATTAATGTATAATAATATTGATCGGTAATTAAAATATTATCCAAGGAGGATAATATTGTCTTATAAATTATGAGTTAATAAATAAGAACTTCTATGTTATAGAGTTGATTCTTTTGTGAATGACAACTAAGTTCTTATGCGCTTTACTAATTTCCAGATAAGCAAATTAGGTCCTTCGGATGCAGTAAATTCGATTTGTTGAGCGTTAATGATGGAACGCGTACTTCAGACTGGTAGCGTAAGTCAATGCGCATATCAGGCAAGTCTTTCAGTGATCTGTGTTATCCCTGCAAGTTTTTCAGTTTTATGTGTCATATGCATAAACTAGTAAATGTGCACTCGTGTTATGTGCTAACTGATTGTAAATGTGTCTGTGTACAATCATATGTTGTTAATAGCTGTTATATATAATTAATGCTATGAATCGAATGTGTTATATGAGTTATATAACATGGTAACATTGACATGCATGGTAAGCATGTGTAGATTTTATAAATGCAACGCATGATAAGCATGATGCCTATGTAAATGCCAAGCATGGAGCATAAAGCATAAATTAAATGTAACCTACGTGTTATGCGTTATAAAGCATAAATTAAATGTAACCTACGTGTTATGTGTTAGCTGTTAGACTTGCTGAGCCGTCGTGCTCATTCTTGCTTTAAATTAACATTTTCAGCGAAGTAAATGAAAAAATTCTTGAAGGCGTTGGATATACGGTATGTTGAATAGGAAACTCACGTTGCTTTATTGGAAAACAGTTGTTGCATTGGCTTTATTGATCTGTCGTCATGATCGTAGAGTGAGCCTCAGCAATCGTAGAGTTAGTCTCAGCCGATCGTAGAGTGCTTGGTCGTAAAGTAAGAAATCGTTAAGTAACTTCACTGTGGGATCGTAGAGTGAAATTTCACTGCCCGAGTTTTTTTTCCTGCGAGTGTAGACTGCCAAGCCAGACGATCGTAAAGTGACTTCATAAGCGACAGTAACATGTCTTACAACTTGCTGTTTTGATGATCTGGTTGCTGAAGATATATTCATTTTAGTCGATTATAAAGAATAACTTATAAAGGTAAAGATTATATATTAAATTATAATGTATATGATCTAGAGTTGTAAAAGAGCAATGTAAAGATTGCGATTTTGGGAATAGAAGATTTGTTTTAAGTTTCTCAATTAATATATTGAGTTTTAGTAGCCTTCCTATATTAAGTGTTGTGGTTATTCAGTGAAGGTAGTACGTAATGACCGGGGGTTGCCCGTGGCCTGCAAGGGGATTCCCGGGGCGTCACAGACTTTTGGGTACATTGACCCTGAATACTTTCGTTCAGGGCTCTTAACACCGAAAAATGATGTCTACAGTTTTGGCGTAGTGCTCGTGGAACTACTAACCGGAGGGAAAGTAGTCTCGTTTGACAAGGAAGAAAAGGATCGGAATTTAGCTATGTATTTCTTTTCTAACTTGGAGGACGATCTGTTGTATAAAATTCTTGAGCGGGAGTGAGAAAAGAGGGACACGCTGTGCAGCTTAAGGGAGTGGCCGAGTTGGCAAAAAAAATGTTTGAGAATTAAGGGGGATAAAAGGCCTACAATGAAGGAAGTGAAAGAGGAGCTCGAGGGGTTAAGGAAATTTGAGATTGAGAACCATTCTTGGGTTGAGATTGGACCGAATGTAGAAGCCAGAGAACCATTACCTGGTGAGCCTGTTGAGTTTTATGATATTAATGCAGTAACTGATTTTGATAGCACGAAGAACCAGGAAATATTGCAGATGAACAGCGGCGGGCGTTAATTTTATTCGCCTTGTAGATTGCCAAATTTGTAGTACATAAGATAACAATTGGACATTTTTATATGATTATTCTTTTTTCTTTTTCTTTTTTTTGTTGCTAATTATGATGATTCTTTTGTAGCTGTTTAATTAACTTTATAGTAAGAGAGAAAATATAAGTTTGATAAAAGAGTTCATATATATTTCCTGTCTAATGTTCTGTCCCACCCTATGTACTGCGTTCTATGCATTCTTTACTGGGTCATAAATTTAACCGTAATTAGACAGGTAAGATTTAAAGTGAGGAGTTTGTAGCTTTGAAAAATAAACATAGAGCTATTAGCAGGACAAATTCAACTAATATGAAAGAGAAGCGAAATACTCAAAGAGCTCTCAAAAAGCAATGGAGGTTCCCCTCTGGATTCTTACGTGATTTTATCCTTATTCACTTGCTAAGCCTAGTTTTTAAATATTCAATTCAAAATTAATTTGTTGGAAAAATTAGTTTTCTGCATACAATTAAAACAAATATACTGAGAATTAATTTTCATGTAAGGTACCAAATAGAGGTAAAATTTGTTCACTCCTTAACAACTACTATATATGTAGAATACTAAATTGTTAGTAAAACACGAAATGCAGAAATTCAATACAATATATCAAAATTATTATAATAAGAATTTGACAATATAAAATCTAAACAATAGAATTTAAATAACAGAGAATTAAATTAATGAATTAGCCTGGATGAGGTGTGTGAAAACACTGCCCTAAGGAATTTATTGCCCCTCTTCGTGCAAGGTTGAATGGCAAGATGATCCTTAGTGGTACAACACCCAAAACAAAAATCTCCTTCCTCGTGCACGAACGGGTAGGTTTCACGAACAGATGATTTTCAATATACTCAGCAAATTTATAATACTCAAAATAAATATATAAAAACAATATTTCTTTTCTGTATAAGTGTAACACCCCGAACTCGCTACAGACCCGTAGTCTAACATGCCGCAAGCACAAAGCTCGCAAGACAACAATATCAATAGCGCAACCCAAACACAAACAAAAATAACTCAACAATAATGAAACTAACTTGAAACCGAACAGTCTTTAATTATCAAAATTACACTAAGGTTCAATAACTAAATACCGAAAACATAACTTTGGAAACACAACTCCAATAACAAAAGTCTTATCATAATTCTAAAATATTCATAAACTTCTTAAACTAAAATATCTTTCGATCATCCACAAAAGTATCCACAGTGCTCGGCTCTTAACAATGGACCATGTAAAAGTTAATGTAAGGGTGAGCGGAGAAGCCCAGCAAGTAACAATCTTCACTATTTAGGTGGATCAAGTACTATTTGCAAAACACTTTTTCGAAATACCTTTTGTTCAATAACAGTAATAAATATACTTTTTGGAATAACATTTTTCTTAATAATAATATTCAATATTTATTTTCAAAACCAAAATCAATAATTACAAAACACAATTCAAAGACAAATTTCGATAAGCTCAATATATTCGATCAACGATTTCGATAAGTTCAATATATTCGATGTATCTTTTAATCCACAGAACGACTAAGGTTACAGCAGCCCTGTAACACGGCCCTTATGTTCGATAATGTCAATGATACGCCCCCTACTAAGATATCTTATCATGCACGCGTCCCGAAGAGCGCCCCCCGAAGGGTATCTAATGGTGTGTGCCTTAGTAGGTCCTAAATTGTTCCGAAACTAGCGTAAACACTAACGGTTTCAATACATAGTCGGACTGAGGTTTCTAAAAGCAATTTCTCAATATTTTCGATATTCAAAACTATACTTATTTCACAGTTCAAAATCATATAATCTCATTTTCTAAATCAAAATTCTATTTTAATAGTTGATCCGGGTTTTTAACAAAATATAAGTGTAACATTTTCATTCAAATGGAAGCCTTAAATAAAGAATAACAATATTTGAAACAATACATTTAGGCTTCCGAATAATTTCTAAAGCATACATAATTATAAACGATAATTTTAAAATACTAAATAGCTCGGAAAATCACTTACTTCGATATCGCTGAACACAAAATTAATAGCTGAACAGATCCTAAATATAAATTCAGGACAATTAAACGTTATTAAAATAATTATATTATGCAACATTCTTCTTATTCATTTTAAAATAACTATAAGTATATCTTAAAATATTCTTTCAATCTTTAATCATTTTCCAAACAATTAAACCATTATTCCAAAACTTTAAAGTTACTAAAATAATAATCTAAAACAATACTTAAAGTCAATAATATTAATCCAAAACTATTAGCTATTAATCTAAATATAAAACAATAATTAAAATCAATAATACTAATCCAAAACTATTTACTATTAATCTAAATGCAAAACAATAATTAAAATCAATAATACTAATCCAAAACTATTTACTATTAATCTAAATACAAAACAATAATTAAAACTACAAAAATAACAACAATACAAAAATACTAATTACTAACAAAATATACTAAATACTAACTAACAAACTAAATACAATACTTAAAACAATAATAACAATACAAAAATTTAAATATGAACATACCCGAAAATACGGTACCGAAGATTGTCTACGCCCTCGACACCAAAATTTTTAACTAAGTAGGTCTTTTATTAAAAGCCCTCCCATCACAAAGCCTTTCTCAAAATGAAGGTCTTAATTGTTGGTGTGGGAAAACCAAAGGGCTAAGCCCCCCTTATATAACCTTAGAAAGGGTAAAATTTTTAGAAAATACATGATGTGGGACTTTGAAAAAAAAACTTTGTGGGTATTACAATAAGAGTCTTAGAATTATAATACTATATTAATCTTGGATGAAGAAGTAGAACTCCATATACATAGAGAGAGATAATACACAACGGTAAAGCAATAGAAACATACTTGGAATAGAACGTGGGGGTTTTGTTACCAACAAGCCCAAAAGACTGGGTAAACCATTTTAACTAAGAGAGAGAGAGAGAGAGAGAGAGAGGGAGAGAGAATAATAATAATAATAATAATAATAATACTAATAATTTAAAATTTTATTTCCCCACATATTTCACCTTAAAGGTAAAATATCCAACAATCCACCCCTAAATAAAATTTTAAATTTGGTTTAGAAATTTATTATTAAAGGAAATATTTTCTGAGCATAAAATATTATGTATTTAGTACAAGTAGCTTCCGACTTTGAATTTGCACTTAGTGACAATTGCCCCAACCTGAGAGACCTTAGTGGACTATGCCTAGAATTAGACATGCACATCCGACCTGAGACTCGCGATCCAGTCCTGATCCGGCCTTAATTCAGCCTGGTTAACAACGGGCCTGATCAAAGTCTGAACTGACCTGACAAATCAGTTGTAGACCGTCTTTTTACTTCAACGATTTGGCTTGGATCGACTTTCTCAGAAACTTAGCCCGATCTATGACCTGAGACCTAACCCGCCCCGTCTCATCCTCCGACCTGAACTATAGCCAGACTCGAATTGCAAAGCAGTAACGGTACCATTAAAATTCTAGTCAAAACCGATTATGCTGTTGGGTCATGTTATGTGCGTGTAGGGGTGGGCCATGCCAACTAGCTGGCGTAATTACTTCACTTACTTATGTTACTGAGCTACTCTGGCATTGATGACGGAGGAGGGAATACAATTTAAACAATTTTAATTTATCAAAGTCATGAATGCATCTTCTCTTCAGTTGAATTTAATATTAAAATAAAATGACCATGCTTAATCTATGGAATAAAATATAATGGCAGATTTTAATATTGTCTCTATATTGACTTACATATAATAATAATAACAATAATAAATAATAAAAAATATATCAAAAACCATACCATATGGACGTATGTAAACACAAGTTTGCACTTGATTTTATTTCTTCTTAATTTACACTTTAAATAAATGATTAATAAATTTTTTTATACCAATTTTTTTTTACTTTTTACTACTTTAAGTGTTTTTTATTTATTAAACATAGATTATTTTTTTTTAAATTAATTATAATCCAAAGCAATAATCAAAATTAGTAATTATATTTTTAAGCAATCTTTAACATACTCTAAGTTTTTTTATTAATTTTTAAAAATTAATTTAAAATATTTTTAAATTAAAAATAATTGAATAAAAATTATGTAATAATAAATCTTAAATGAGTACTACCTTTTTATGATAATTTATAATATTATATTTTAAGAAGATGGGAGTATATAATTAATTATTATTAAATATAAGTCTAACCATTCATATGTCCTAATAATTTAATATTAAAAACAATGTAATGCAATGGATGATAAATTTTATAAGGGTCCGCTTAATGTGTGCCCTAAGGGCACACGCTAGGCGCGAAAAACAAGAGATGGGACCCGCTAAAAATTATTTCTTTATATAGTTGCACTGAATTCAATACATGGGGTCCACTAGTATATTTTTTTTTATACATTGAATTCAGTGCGCCTACATAAACAAATAATATTATACATCGTTTTTCGCGCTTAGTGTGTGCCCTAAGGGTACACATTAAGAAAATCCATTTTATAATGGTTGATTAGTGAAGGCGTGTCAGATTCCCCCCCCCCGCCCTCGGCGGCTGTTATTACTTGAAGACAGAGGATCGTGATGGCATAACGCGTGGCTGCCTAGCTGGCGACTAGCGTGTTGCTGGCGCTGGGTTCTGTAGCTGCTGACACTGACGGCTGAAGCATCAACTGCTGGCCTGCTGCGTCCTGACGAATACCTGGAAAAAAAAAATCAAATTTTCACCAGCTAATTTGTGAAACGGATATATTTTTATTATATAAAATGAAGATAATGTATTTTATTAATACATTCATAATTATTATCATTGTATTTCAATTCTTTTAGTATTTTTTTCTTTCTACATAAAGCTAATTATTTTTTCTCTACAAAACTTCAATTTCTTATTATTATAAATCTCAATTTGTATTATTAATACATTTTTTTATTATACCTCTTATTATTATATTTTTACACCCGTTATTATTATATTTTATTACAATATAATGGATTCCTCTAACACTACATTCAGATCACAAATGCCGCAATTTATTCAAAACGACCAAAATAGCATTTAGTCTAATAGTGGAACGAGTTCGAGTCTGTTATTTTCACGTCCTACTGGTGAGCAAAACAAATGTATAACGTCAGTTTGGGAACATTTCATCGAAGTGTGGGCTGCTGATGGTGTTAAAAAGGCTCAATGCAAAATATGTAACGACTTATTTGGTATTAAAGGCAATAACACATTACAACAACACTACCAATCGTGTTTGCAAAGGCATAAACTAATCGATGAAAGCTCCCAAGCACAAATTGATCGTTCCGGTCACAGTTGGAGTTATTATCAAATATTAAAAAAAGAGTTGCAAGCAAAATTAGTGATCGAGAAGGAGTTCCCATTCAATTTTTTTGTCGATCAACGTTGTACCGAGTACATTCAATCTGGATTGCAACCAAAATATAAACAAGTAAGTAAAATAACTACTAAACGTAATGCTATTAAATTATATAATAAAGCTAAAAAAGAACTAAGTGAATATTTTGACAATTTTGACGGTAAAATTAGTTTAAGTAGTGATATTTGGTTTGCTAATCATCAACCTGGAGTTAGCTATATTTGTATGACTACTCATTTGATAGATTCTGAAATGGTTATGCAAAAAAGAATTATAGGTTTTGAATTTTTTGATTTACCTCATACTGGTCAAATAATATATGATCAAATTATGGAGGTTATTCGTACTTTTAAAATTAAAAATAAAATAATGAGTATTAGTTTTGATAATGCAAGCAATAACACTAGTGCTGTTAACATGTTAAAAAATGATTTGTCACCTGTACTAAATGGTGCATTTTTTCATGTTAGATGTGTTTGTCATATAATAAATTTAATTGTTCAATCTGGATTTAATTATTTAGAAAGGACTATATCTAAAATTTGTAATATGATTACGTGTGTGTATATTACAAATAGAAAAATTCAAAATTTTAGACATTTTTGTCATGCAAGAGGAGAAAAATTTAAAAGAGTAAAATTTGATAATAGCACTAGGTGGAATAGTACATATGATTTGTTTAGAGATGTCTATAAACGTAAAAATATACTTATGGAGTTTTATAATACTTTGATAGTTCATGAATTAACAAACGAAGATTGAGATCTAGTTGGTCAACTTTTAAGGATTCTTAAAGTTTTTAAAAAACACACAAAAATATTATCTACCGTTTATTATCCTACAATTCATTATGTTTTGTATGCATGTTTAGAAATATCATTTGTTTTTAAAGAATTTCAAAATAATAAAATTTGGTATGCCCTTATTTTGTCAATGAAAGAAAATTTTTTAAAATACTTTGAAGACATGCCAACTGTTATTACTTGTGCCGCTACATTAAACCCAATTATAAAATTAGAAGGTGTAGAAAGTATTTTGGAAGATATAGTTGAAAAAATAAGTACTAGTAATATTGATAATCTTAAATTAAAATTTAATACTACATTTATTAAATTTTATAAATTGTATGAATATGTATATTGTACATCTGTACGTGCACCGCCCCTACCCCTTCATCTTCTAAATATGCCAATTTATTAAAAACACTATCCAAGAAATCAAATACTTCAACACACACGAATAGTTTAAATGAACTTGGTTTATATTGTAGTACCGATTTTAGGAGTTTTATGAACGAAGAAGAATTTGAAAATTTTAATATTCTCGCTTTTTGGAATAAACATAAACGGCAATTTTCTACTTTGGCCGCAATGACCTGTGATTTACTAACTATCCAAGCTAATACCATAGCTTTTGATATATATATATATATATATATATATACATAATACACTGTCATATTACGGCCAGACTGCCTTATGCTATTAAACGTGAGTCAGTGAATATGACGTATGTGGATGTAAATATGTAATATATATATATATATATATATATATATATATATATATATATATATATATATATATATCTGTGTGTGTATGTGTGTGTGTGTGTGGCTATGTAGTGGCTGTCCCATCATTCCTGAGTCTCAGCCTTGGCCTCTGTCCCTCTATCGTAGTAGATTAGTAGCTTATTAGCATAAATAAGTCACTAATCCAACCAGCAACTTTACACACACACCGGTTAAAAAAAATAAGTAACAAATTAATGGCCTAACTCTCGGCTTGGCTTGGCCCGGGCCTCAGGCCGACACAGGTTTACTTTTAGGTTCTTTACAGGAATATACAACAATTAATAAATTATTACAATAATAGTGTATTAATAAAATAATTACAACAATAGTACAACACAATAAATACGTCATATTATCAATGCTTAAATCAAGGAGAAAACTGCGGCAGTTGCAAACCAACAGAAACATTCAAAATTAACGCCAGAAAAGAAGAATCCATGGAAGATGCGAATAATAAATCCATAGAATAAACAAAAATTAGTAACAGAGAAGAAGCCTATACCGAGAAAAAGCAAAATCAGTAATGGAGAAGAAGGAGTAATCGCGATGTGGAGAAAACCAGAGTAGTCGAAACCGGCGTGAATGAATCAATCTCAGAATTCCGAAACAGAAAAAAATATTGAGATTGAGTCTGCAAACTGAATCTGGAAGGTGACTACGAAGGTACGTATCCCTTAGTATTAATCTATATATTGAAATATCATACTTTAACATTGACTCCGACAAAGAGTATGAGATTTTGAATAGTAACCAAAACAAAACTAATATAAGAATTAGTAGATTTTTAATGATGGCTTTCAAATTGGTATAATCAACGATTGTATAATGAAACTTTGAAATTATTATTTGCAAGTTCAATACAATATTGAGCCGTAGTTAATACATATTCATAGTTTGGCTACATTCATATAAGGGTTTGGTTACCTTGATTTAATTCTTTACTCTTTAATATTTCACCTTCACGCCATGATAATCACTGATATGTTTATAAACTGAATCAAAACACTGGGTTGGATACGTATGGTTACTAGTTACATAAATTTTGGTTACTCAGTATTGTTGATTTGGTCACCATTTACATATTTGTATTAATTTCAGTCATCATAGAGTATGTGTTACACATTCATATTTTGGCTGCATTCATATAAGGGTTTGGTTACCTTGCTTTAGTTGTTTAGTCTTTAATTTGTGACCATATCATGATAATCACTGATATGTTTATAAACTGAATCAAAACACTGGGTTGGATACATATGGTTACTAGTTACATATATTTTGGTTACTTAGTATTGTTGATTTGGTCACCATTTACATATTTGTATTAATTTCAGTCATCATAGAGTATGTGTTACACATTCATATTTTGGCTGCATTCATATACGGGTTTGGTTACCTTGCTTTAGTTGTTCACTCTTTAATTTGTGACCATATCATGATAATCATTGATCTGTTTATAAACTAAATTAAAACAGTGGGTTGAATATGTATGGTTACTAATTACATATATTTTGATTACTGAGTATTGTTGATTTGGTCACCATTTATAGATTTGTAATAATTTCAATATTTCAGGTGTCGGACAATGGAGATGATTCCAGTTGTAATTTATTTCAACGGGACATGGATTGACAGTAACCAATATCATAATTTTGAAGTTACTGGCTTACTAGTCCCTTTAGCTAGTTCATTCACATAAATGCAGAACTTGATACGCAATGGCACTAAGGCTAGACTGCAACATAACAGCATTGTCAATCAAATTTCAGATTAGAAGCAACATTCCTCCAATCAGTGTGACAAATGAAGCAACCTTCAGATTCTATATGGAAGTCAGTAGAAAATTAGATGAACATGGCAAGTTTCCACTAATTATAGATAGTCAATACAGCATTGCCGGCACTAGAATCTTATAGAACTTGAGAAATGTAGAAGAAAATAGGGTGCAAGATGAAACACCAATGAGATTGACATAATGGAATAATAAACTTGTACCGTTGGCAACACAAGATTACCAAATTGGAACACAATATGCTGAGCAGCTGGCCATCGAAGCTATTGATCAAGAACAAGACAGACAACAAGACATAGCATACACTAGAAAATAATATGATGAGGTCATATCAGATCCGAATGAATTTGAAGTCAAAATACATCAAACTTACAAAGACAAAAGAATTCTAGCACAAGCAATAAGACTACATTCAATCAGGCAAAACCGACAACACAAGGTTGAAAGAACAAGGGGTAGAGACTTTGTACTAGTATGCATAGACAATGAAAATTGCAAATGGAAACTAAGAGCATCAAAGTTTTAGAAAACAACTATGTTCAATGTGAGACAATTCAATGATTTACACACTTGTTCTTCCGACATACTGCTTGGCGATCACAGACAAGCAAATGGTGAGATGGTTAGTGAATGCATAATGCATAGATTAACGAATTTGAAGAAAATTTACACACCAACAGATATTGTGGAAGACATGATGACAGAGTATAATGTGTCCATCTCCTACCAGAAAGCATGGAGATCAAAGGACAAAGCATTGGAAAAATTAAGAGGAAATCCACACGACTACTCTCTGATCCCTTCATGGTTGCACATGTTGAAAAAAACAAATTCAGGTAACAATTAGAAACTGTTCATTAAATTTTTATAACTGATCGGTAACCCAATAGAAATGATTTGGTTACCTCTGTATGAAGGTTTGACTACTAACTATTCTATGAAAAAATATATAAACATGATTTTTTGCAGGTAAACAATAGCTACATAAAATGTAACTCTTTAAATGCATTTTATACACAATCTGCACTATATGGAAAATATTAAATGCTAATTAAATACATACCAGTAATCATACACATGATTATCTTTTACTACAAATTTGGACAATATCTGTTACATATATTTATATTAACATGGCTGAAATTTCATTTTAGGTTCCATTACATGCATGGAATTGGAAAAAAATGGCCGTTTCAAGTATCTCTTCTTTGCAATAGGAGCATCCATTAAAGCATAGGATCATTACTTTCCAATCATTGTAATTGATGGCACATTCATACAATCAACCTACGGGGGGACACTACTCATAGCAAGCACACATGATGCAAGCAGAAACATTATATCGATTGCTTTTGCAGTGGTTGACAGTGAAAATGAATTATCTTGGAGATGGTTTTTTGTCAATTTGAGAAATGCTTGTGGAGTTAGGGAAGGATAATGCATTGTTTCAGATAGACATGAAGCAATTGTACAGGGACTTAACTTTGTATTCCCTGATGTCATGCACGGTTCATGCACATACCATATTTTAAAATATATAAAAAATAGATTCAAAAAGAAATGAGAAGAACTCAAAAAAGCATATAACGGGGCTTGTAGAGCTTACACTGTTGAACAATTCAACATACACATGGCTGAACTTGATGCAATTGATGCTCGAATAAGGGCATATTTGGAGGAAGAGGTTAAGCTAGATAAGTGCACAAGGCTCCATGGGACTGTAAACAGATACTCAACAGTGACTTCAAACACCGCCGAATCTATTAACAATGCAATCAAGGGAATCAGATATCTTCCAGTTGCGTCAATGATTGAATGTCTACATTGTATGGTTCAAAGATGGTACTTCACAAACAAACAAACATCAATATCAACATTCACTACCCTTTCCACAATAGCTAAAAGAAGATTGCAATCTAATATCATTGAGTCTAAGAAACTTAAGGCCAGTCATACAACTTTTAAATTGTTACATGCATAAATACCAAAAGTCGCCTTTACATTTTAAGGAAGCCACATTAGACATTTTTGGTTACCTATATATACTGAAAAAGTTACCAACAGTACATATGCCTTTCATAATTCCGAATTACATAAAAAAAATTATTATACATACTAACTACACCGTTAAATTGTGTTGTAGGTTGAGACATCAAACCTAGTGATTTTTACTGTTTACGATGTCACCAAACAGTTTATTGTGGACATGGAACAAAAGACATGCACATGTCGTAAATTTCAGTACCATGAAATGCCTTGTCCGCACGCTGCTGCTGTTATCAGTAAAAGGAATCTGAGTTGTTATGAATTTTGCTCAAAAAACTACACAAAAGCAACTTTGGTAAACACTTATTCAGCTTCCATCAAGTCATTAGATGACAAAGAGAATTGGGATGTGCCAGAAGAAGTAAGAACTATATGTGTAAAACCACCAAATACAAGAAGATCAACGAGAAGACCAAAGATAGGAAGGTACAAGCACGAATCTGAAAACAGAATTCAAAACAAATGCAGCAGGTGCCAAGAAAAGGGGCACAACAGGAAAACATGCAATAATCCACCAGTTTTACGGCCAACAAAGGTCTGATATAGTACATAAGCAAAAAGAGTGTAAATACATGAATATATTGATGTTTCTAATGTGAAACCATTAATCAGATATTTTGTAACCTTTTTGGTGATGTAAGGTAAACAAAATTGTGTTACACAATATTAAATAATGTTTTGATTTCTGATTCCAGCATGATTTATCAATATAAAGCAAACATATACATTGAACAATTGATAACTGTTTAGAAATATTTTTATGTAAATTTGGTTACTCACAAAAAATAAAATGGTTACCTCTATATGCATATTTAGCTATCAACTGGACCATATGCAAATAATATTTACAAGCATGTAATTTATAAGTATCAATCAGCTAGATAGAAGAGCATTCTCACATGTATATTTAGCATTTGATGACTGTTGTGATATAAGTTTATAATTATCTGGTTACTTACAAAACCTTAAACAGTTACCCTTATATGCAGGTTTGGATACCAACTGCACCTATCAAATTATGTAATTTATAACTGATCATCATCTATATAAATAGGCACTCTTAATGGGAGTTTCTAATTCCATCCTGATGACAGAGTATAAATAAAATATATACATTTAACAATTCATAACAGACCTGATATAATTTTATAATCATCTGGTTACTAAGAAAAACTAAATTGGTTACCCTTATATGCATGTTTGGCTACCAACTGTACCTTTCAACTAAAATAGCTGATGGATACTGTTCTGAAGCATTTTTAAGTAAATTTGGTTACTCACACAAAATAAAATGGTTACCTTTGAGTAAAAATAAATTTGGTTACTCACCCTTATATAATTTGATCATGTTAGATGCATGCCAATTTTTGTGCTAGATGGCAAGTTGGATGCCTAAATGATTTAAATGTATGATTTGTTAAGGAAGAGTTATAATATTAGCCTATGATTTGCATATAGATCAAATTGTAATCTGTAAAGTGCATTAGAATGTGCGTATGAAAGTGATATGTACTTACAAAGTGATAAAATGTATATGTGGTAGCCTATGTGGTGCTTGGAGATTAAAATGTCAAGTTGAGTTTAAGTTATTGAAAATCCAACTCATTGGTGATTTTTGGCAAGTTTGAGAAACTAAAGATGAAATGAAGTCTAGTTTTATGTTATTACACGTGCTTAGGTTGATTTGATAATCAACATATTGAAATTTGAATGAAAATATGATCGAACGAACGAAATCGATCGTTTTGATTCAAAATAGATTTTAACAGACAAATCTCGCCTCGTGCGAAGTTTTATGGTTTTAAAAGATTGGGCATGTCATATATGACGTATATGAACTTTATCAAGTGTTGAAACAAAGTTTTGAACCTTATGGCCAAAAATCACAAAGTTGGTAAAATTCGGTTACTCACAAAAGATTTAGCTACTAAGTGGACCATTTCCAAATAATGTTTACAAGTATGTACTTTATAAGTATCCATCAGCTATATAACTGGGCAGTCTCACATGCACATTAAACACTTGATAGATGTTGTGATATAAGCTTCTAACTATCTGGTTACTAACAAAAACTAAAATGGTCACCCTTCCATCCATGTTTGGATACCAAATAAACCTTTCAAACAATGTATCAAACCCAACTTATAAGTAACAAATATGAACCAACAAATTTCAAACAACTGGTAATATAAGCAAAAAAGTAATCCCATTTACAAAAGCTGCACTAAACATTCAAATCTTACTAACCATACTAAAATGGTTATGGATATCCAAAAAAAGTCAATGTACGAAAAACAATTTACAAGGAAAATACAATGACAACCAAACTAATATTAATCTGGGACAAATCTGCCAGGATACTCTGTGTTAGACTCGTAACTCTCTAATTGCTTGGTCCTGGCATGCATGTACAAATTTATGCATAATTTCTTCCGGTACTGCGCAATGGGGAATGGTATAGGAATTTCAGCAAATTGTTGGTGAATAACATGCTCAGCAAAACAAATCGTGAACATCCCACAATCACTGTAAAAACAAACAAAATAAAACTAAAATAAAAACTAGAATCATACTAGATGTAATAATTAAATAAATATAAATAATGTAAACCTTACCCCTCAATTTGTTCAGGTACCCGCTCTACAAATTTAAGTTCAATTATATCTTGTTCCTCCTTATTATGATACGGTTCACTCTTGAAATCAATATCAGCCCTATCCCTCGAAAAACCAGTCTTAGACAGTATTATGGGTAGGATGAAAATATAAGGCTCACAGATATCCATAAATTTTGTTCGTATTTGTGACCTATTTGGCTGTAGAGAATTGTAAACTTTTAAAATTCAGTGATGCACATCAAAAGTCAACAAAAAAAGTGCTGCGGAGATGGCATGTGAATGGGGAACAACACATAATCAACATTGACCCATGGTGTATTCACGTCCATGGCAAATCCACGGATATATTCAGCAACATCACCCTCCCCCGACAATAGACTATTATCTGCATTTTTTTAGAGTGTATTCATCATACAAAGCAGTTATCTTCAAATGAAACAAACAGTTTGTGGTCGTTTCCCTTATGTGAACACTGTCAAAGTGTCTGACCAATTTTCGGAAGTAGTATAATGCAATGTTGATGTGCTGAACAAAAAAATAAATTAAAATAATCCATTAGACATAAACAGTTACTGAAAAAGACAACTCTATGCTAAACGTAACTAGCACTGTTAAAACTAATTATTAACCGGTTAACCAAGGTAACCATAACTATCACAACATAATTTGAAAAAAAAAAAAAACTCACATCATCATCTAGCCACTGTCCAGGAGTCTTCAACTTGTAGAACCACATTTTGGAAGATATTGGGATAGACCCAAACATAAATGCAGGATTAATTTTATCGTTGTCTCCCGGGAATTTATCAATCCGTAAATATAAAAGCATATCAATACACACACTAACATTAAAAATTACCATATAAGTATAAAATCTAACCAAACCACAATTGAAGAGTCATTACTAACATTTTCCTGTTGTTTAGTCCAATCTTAAACCATTGATCAAATAATGCAGCTTCGTATTTTGATGGCATGGACATGCATACTTTGGGGAATACATAAAGACCTCTACGTATTTGAGTAACACCCACGGCGATAGAAGATGAACTAGCAGATCCAAACTTTGTTGTATATGGACTCCTCAAAACGGCACTCTTTGTATGTTCATGAACCAATCTACCACCGGGTTTATGGACGCTTCTTTCCACCTCAACACACTTATCTGTGTCCTGAATGGTTAATACCATTTGATCAAGTGCCGAGATGCTTTCTGTCTCGATTTTATACCCCTTTATCAACTGACAAAAAAAGTAACAAAATGCAAATAGATTTTCAACCAAAACACATGCACGTAAGTAATATATGCAGTAACAAGTCCACACTATAATATAATATAGTAACCAACCCAACATATACAGGTAACTAGTATATGCAATAACTAATCCAAACGACAATAAAGTAACCAATGTATGAAGTAACAGAAATAATATAATTCAGTAACAAAAATGCTGTAATGCATTAACATAAACTATAATGCAGTAATATATATACTATAAACCAGTAACCAATGTATGCAGGTAACTAGTATCAACAGAAACCAATACAAACTGACTGAACAGTAACATACTGACTATAATGAAGTAACCAACTCAACATATGCAGGTAACTAAATATTTTTAAAAAAACTGACCTCATCATGAGTAAAAACAAACAGCTCTTTCCCATATGATATAATAGTAATCAACACAAAATATAATAGTAACCAAACCATAACATAATAGTAACCAAAACATATTGTAACAGTAACCAAACATAAACAACATGTAATCAAAACCAACATATGCAGTAACAAATCTAACATATACATGTAACTAATTTTTTAAAAATAACACTAACCTCAGCACCAACATAAACAACAAGCTCTTTCCCAGTTGATTGGCTTAATATATCAAAAGATGACATGTCATTGTTCTTGCTAATATGTGAAAAATAAAATAAAAAATAATTAATCATTAAAACAAAACACATATAAAACATAAAAAAACAAACATATATGTCTAACCTTGGCATTATCTTCATCATCATTATTTTTTAATACAAACTGGTTCGACACATTCGAACCATGACCTACACCATGGGACTCTTCCAACGTAACATCATAATCAACCTCTTTAACAGTGTCAGTTTCATCATCATCCTTCTCATTAACTTTCGACCCACCGTCATCATCATCCATCTCATTCACATCCGAACCATCGTCATCATTGTCCTTCTCCTTGCCTTTCCAACCATCGTCATCATCGTCATCATCATCATCATCATCATCATCATCAGTATCAACATCATCATCATCGGAATCAGCATCATCGAAAGCAACATCATCTTCATCTTTATTATCATCGTCGTCGTTGTCGCCTTTGTTCCCACCTTCACTAATATTAGAATGGCCACGTAACTCCTTTCTAATAAAGGCCTTCATTTCCCTGACTATCTCAACTTGTAAAATACACATTTCATCCCTAATATCAGCCCCCCCAATGTTCAATGTCTTTCTTAAGTTCAGACACCTTCTTTTCCAAAGGCCTAAACCGTGCATCAATTACATCATTAACATCAGAAATAGAAAACCCAACATCTTCAACCTTTAATTTTTTTTCCACATTCCTATCAACATCGTCCACATTGAAAAAGTAAAAGCCGCCCAAATCCATACGATCCTTCTCTTTAGCTGTAGGAATCAAGCTTTGTATCATAAGCTGAATAACATTAAGAACAGTTTAATATAGCATTTAACAAACATTGAACAAATAAAATTAAAAAAACAATACACAAAGAATCTACAAATATAATCAATAACTAACTGTGTGTATATAAAGGTGACCAACTATATTGTTATTAGTAACAAACTTTATAAATAAAGGTAACTAACTATATTGTTATTAGTAGCATGCATACCTATCTAGACCCAAAAACTAGATCATTCAGCTTGTCATTTGTGGGGGCCTTCACTAGTTCCTTCCATCTAAATAATCGAACATCCGACGGATGCTCATCATTACAGAAACCCCGAACTTTAATTGTCGGAATGGTTTCAAACAAGAAAACTTGGAAGACATACGACAGTCCATTCAACTTGTAAGATTTAGTATAATGCTCCTTATAAAAATTATATATCCAACCCCCTTTTGTTCCCTTCTTCAAATGTCCCTTCAAAGCATTCGACAAAGAGTACTTTGTCTGCTCAAATGCCACTTTCCCCCCACGGATAACTATTAACATCGCCAAAACATAAAAAGTTAATCAATGCCCCATCCACATAGTTATCCGAAACAGTCGATAGTATGAAATTGCAGACCAACAGAATAATCGACATCTTCACAGCCTCATCGTCGCCGTCAAAAACTGTCCCCCGGTATATCCTCCCTATGCTACTACGTGTCACAACATCATTCCCGAAAAACCTTTCGACCAACAGATTTTCCATACCCTTGTATGTAGATATATCCTCCTTGCCTTGCCATCTCAAACCAGAAATCAAACAGAATTCTGGCAAACCAAATCTAATCCTTTTATATCCAAACATAAACCACATTTCGCCATCATCCCTTTGGTGAACCTCCCTCACAAGAGCATGGTGTATAATCTATGAACACATTTGGTGTTTACCAAAATCAAGAAAATTCCCAAAAAACATGACATCTTAAACTTTTCCAACTGACTTTGGTTCAGTTTCTTCATAATAAGATTAGGGACTTCCATGTCACACCAATATATTATTTTTCCTGTGAAATTTCTATTGCATTCCTGATAATAAAGATCTCATATCTGCAAATAACCAATATCAGAATTAAACAGTCAATACCAACCAATCTAATCAATCTTTATATTCTAAAAAGTTACCCAATAACCACCAAATAATATCATAGTAACCAAAATCCCACATTGAGGTCACATTCATAGTAGCCAAATCATAATATATTAGTAACCAAAACATAATAAACCAGTAACCAAAACATAATATGATTGTACCCATAACACAATATAATGCTAACCACACATAAACAACATGTAATTAAACCCAAATTAAGCAACCTATGTATATAAATAGTCAAGTCATGATATAATAAGAAAGCAGTAACCAAAACATAAAATCATATTAACTAGAACACAATATAATGGTAACCAAACAGAAACATAATGTAATCAAATCCAATGTTGCTATGTATATTAATAGTAACCAACACGCAATATAATAGTGACCAGAGCATACCATAACAATAACCATAATATAAAATAATATAAATCAGAACATAATTTAATAGTAACCAAAACAAAAATATCATGTAATCAAACCCAAATTAAGCAACCCATTTATACTAAACAAATACATAGTAACCAAAAAATAATATAATAGTAACCAAAACATGATATAACAGTAACTAGAACATAATATAGCAGTAAGCAAACCATATAACAATGGTAACCAGAACATAATATATCAGTAACCAAATAACTAATAATTCAAAATTTCTAAAAAATATTTAAAATAGCACACCTTTAGAATTTTTTGTCTGCGAATAATATTCCGTCTATGAACATCATCTTCACCTTCATTCCTAGATTTAATTGCCTTCACCATATCAAGCTTCTTCAAATTCTTAAAAGAATCATCCTCCGTGATTCTTTTCCTCTTGCCATCTTTCTTCCTGGTATCAACCATCCTACACAAAACATAAATAAGAAACAAATCGAAACAATCAAAATTTCATTATGTTAATACACAACTTTAATACATTCTACATTAAACTAATGAGTCAAATACACACCTGTAACGAGTATATGAGAATTCGAACACTCCTTCCCTGCAACGACGAACTGACTAAGAAAACGGCAACAACGAACTGAAGAATCAGACAGTGACCACGACGATCTACCAGATAGAACGACCGACTCAACTTAGAAGAAAATAAGTTTGCTTAAAAAGTTCCCAAAATATAACATAAGGGTTTCCAATTGACAAATATACGGTAAATAGGATATGCACGAAATTCAAATTGAAACACGATGCCCACAAAACCCGTAAACAGTTTATTTTTGAAAAACTAATTTGCCACTTCATCATCTCATTAAAATATAAAATTAAATTAATATAAAAATAAATTTAATAATTATGTAAATAAAATATTTAAATTCATTAATTGTGTAAATATTTTAGGAAAGCACTATTGTTGTAATTATTTTTAAAATGGTACTACAAAGTGTAATTCTCCCTTTACTTTTTGCACTTAAAGTCTGGTTCGACCCGGCCTTACCTCTTGAACGTCAAAGTCTGATTTGACTTGGTCAACGACCAAGGTCTGTCAAACCCCGGTCGGACCAGGCCAGCCTGGCCCAATGTGTATGTCTATCTAGAACTAGGCTCTTAAATCAGGTATTGGTAAGGCTGCAAACGAGTCGAATCGATCCAAATTTTAAACTGTTCGGATTCGACTCGTAAGGTTAAATTCGTATTCAGATTCGACTCGGATTCGAACTATATTTGAAAAACTTTACTTAGATTCGGCTCGATTCGAATTTTCGTTACTCGAATTCGATTCGACTCGGATCAAATTATATTCAAACTACTCACAAACTTTAAATTCAAGCTTGAATTCGAATTTTCACATAATAACTAGTTTTATAATACATATAATTATTAATTAAACTTATTATTTTACTTTAAAATGAAAAAATATAATTATAATTATACTTTAAATATATAAAATTAAAATTAAAATTATGAATAAAAAATAATAATAACTAATTATTTAAATTTTGTTTACTTGTGTATATCTTATAAGAAAATGTATCGAGTATCTATTCGAATATGTAGCAATCGATCATGAATCGGATCATGATTAAAAATTCGAGTAGTTTGAATCTTAAACGAGTTGAGTATAACCTTATTCAGATTCTACTCGTATTTTTATTCGAACTATTTTTTGTGCTCAGATTTGAATCATATTATTAACGAATTCGAGTTTCACTCACATTTTTTCGAGTTGAATCCGAATCGAACCCGAATTGTTTGGTTCAATTTGCAGCCTTAGGTATTGGCAAAAACACACATAATATTGGAAAATCAAATGTCAAGCGGGTTTGTGCTATAATGGCTATGCACAACAACCGTCACATGAGAGTTTATAGGGATCAACCCAAATTCCATAGTTGCGGCCTCACAACACCTCTCATGTAGGTAAGTCCTCAAAGGTATATATGAACAAATACGTCGTAAATTTTGCCTTAAGACTTATTAAGAGCTTAAAGCTCATCCTTTACTGTTCACATCGTGAGCATTTCAACATCACAGGAATGGGGTAGGAGAATATATTTAAATATATTTCCTAAGGAGTTAGACTCCAAAATAATGCTCTCACGCAGTCACCCGTCCAGTTTGTTTCTACCATTAGAACTTCTAATAAAAGTAGGGTTGTTACTGTCGATAACGCCTATGGGTTTAGCCCCATTACCCTCGATGACTATAGGACTTTATTCCTAGATATACCCTTTATCAAATGATCAGATAAATTTTGTTCTAATCAAACAAAATTTAGGTTCATGCACTCTGCTAGCAACCTTTTAACTGACTTATACTGAATATGCAAATGTCTATTCAACTTGGTATTAATAGTTTTCTGTTTCAACATGTTAATAACAGATTTAGAATCACAATGTATAGAAACTGCAGGA
The DNA here is from genome assembly GCA_947179155.2 of Hedera helix. NCBI lineage: Eukaryota > Viridiplantae > Streptophyta > Magnoliopsida > Apiales > Araliaceae > Hedera > Hedera helix. The sequence continues at coordinate 20,898,204 of OX359275.1, read as the reverse complement.
ACATGTTTAAACATAAAAGATAAATCAATCAAAATATTTCGAAGTCATTCAGCTTTGGTGCAAGCAGTTTCAAGTGCAATAAGTTCAGCCTCTTAAGTGCTTCTAGCTATAACAATTTGTTTAACTGAATCCCAAGAGATAGCTGCACCACCCAACATAAAAACAAAACCTGAATTAGATTTTATCTCAAGATAATTTGTTACCCAATTAGTATCTGAATAACCTTACAACACATCAAGATAACTAGTATATATTAATGAGTAATCAATAGTACCTATATTAATGAGTAATTAATAATACCTTTTAAATACCTTAAGACTCTCTCTAGAGCCTTCCAATGTTCTTTATTGGAATTACTAGTATATCTACCAAGTCTTCCTACAGCATAGGCAATATAAGGTCTATTCCTGATAGAAATATCTATATAATAAAACAGAACGGTTCAAATTCTAAGATTTTATCATCCAACGATCTTAAATTAATTTAGTCTTCAACATCCAACAATCTAAAATCATTTAAGGCTTCAACATCTAACGGTCACTAATCTATCATTCATTTTCCTCCCAAATTCAAGATATTTTTTTCAAAAATCTATCCGCTCACATTTTCTTCCCAAATCAAATTCACCACTACACTATAATAATAATAGTAATAATAATAATAATAATAATAATAATAATAATAATAATAATAATAATAATAATAATAATAATAATAATAATAATAATAATAATAATGATAATACAAATAATAATAATAATAATAATAATAATAATAATAATAATAATAATAATAATTAATATAATAAAAGTAGTAGTAGTAGTAATAATAATAATAATAATAATAATAATAATAATAATAATAGAGTTAAATTATACGATATTTTTATTCTCTAATACTTAGTTTTTATATTTATTATGTGCTTAAATGTTTAATTATGTAGCTTATTTTGGTTTTAATATGTTTTATAGGATTTTAGTTAATTTATGTTAATTTAGTTAATTTTATAGTATTTTTATATTTCTTTTTATTTATGTGTTTTTATTTATTTTAGGTGTTTTATTTATTATTATGTGTTTTTAGGAATTTTAGTATTTTTATATTATTTGTATTAATTTATACTTTGTTTTGTAGGAAAATAAAAGTCTGAGGGCATATCTGTAAAATCTGCAAAAATCGGATGGCAAAAATGTAATTTAGCACGGTTGAGTGGCAAAATGGTAATTAAGTTGAAGTTGGTCGCGCGAGGGCATTACCGTAATTTCTAGAAACTCGCGGCCGCGCAATGAGCGTGTAGGCGAATAGCACCGCGGAATTAAAACGACGTCGTTTGACGTCCGATGAAGAAAATTGGGTCGCGCAATGCGCGGGGGTGCTTGCTGACGTCACAGCCGTTTTACAGGCGTGTTGACCGGTCTAAACTGGCGTTAGGCTCTGTTTGGCTACACGAAAATTGTGCAAAACAGAATTATTTCGCGATTTCTTGCTACTTTTTGATTCCAAATTGAATTTTAATTCTAATTAGGGTTAGAATAATAATTATTTTATTTTTCTTTTATTTTTAATTATAAATCCTATTAGGGTTTGGACAAGTTAGGAGGTTTATGGAACCTATAAATAGAGGGCTTGAGACACATTGTAAGATACAACTCTCATTAGAATAAAAATTCTCTCTTCTATTCTTTAGTGTTCTCTACAATTATGAGTAGCTAAATTATTTTTCTTGGTTTAAGTGATTGAAGCCATCAAGATTTATACACTGTGAGATCTAATTTATTTTAATTGTTCAATTTATATTTTGTTTATTGAATATTCTTCTATGCTTAATTTTATGATTGATTTGTTTAATTGCTAGGAGCGCTACTAGTTTATTATTCATATTAATCTACTGCTATTTGTGAAGCAACTAAGTTTAATAATTGTTTTGCAGATCAAAAGATTATTTTATCTTAGGAAGAATATTCATCTAAATTAAATGCAAACAAGTGGCTTGTGTTGTTTAGTTCAACAACCTTTCTAATTCTTTATGCTGCTATTAAATTAAATCTTTAGCAAGTGCCGGATGTTGTTTAATAGTAAGGGTATTTAGACCAAGTGGCTCTACTTATCTAAAATTAAGGAGAGAGGAGAAAAATTATTCCACCTACGAGTAGTTCTTTCTACGGTGAATCTTCAAAATATTAATTGATTTGTTTTTGCATCAGTGATTAGTTGTAAATTCTTGATGGTGGATATTAACTTAAACTAAGGCTTTTTCTTCTTATTTATTTCTTGCATATTTATTTTAATTACTTTTATTTAAATTATTTCTTTGATTCAAACCCCCATAATTTTTGTTTGCAAAAACATAAAATTAAATTAATCATTCTTTGTGGGATCGACTCTTACTTGCACTACTACATTACTATTTTTTTAAAGTAAAATTTTATTTTTGGGTGCTTGCGACATCACACCAAATTTTGGCGCCGTTGCCGGGGATTGATTTTAATTTATTTTTGTTTTTTTGTAAACTTTATTTTAATTTAGTGATTTTTCTTTTAGATTTTATTTTTCTAGTTTTGCAAGTTCAAGATGGAAGTCATGCATGATTATGGCAATGAGGTAACTCTTTCTTCTCTTGAGCAACAAATTAATGATCTAACTTCTCTTGTTTATCAATTGGCTGCAGGTAATGCACAACCAATGGAAGCTTATAGGATTTGTGCGGTGGTAGGACATCCAACTAATATGTGCCCCATTCTTCAAGAGGAGTCCTACGAGCAAGTCAATATAGCAAGTGGTTTCCCTGGTCAACACCAATGGAAATATGATCCCTATTCAAACGCATATACTTCGGGATGGAGGGATCATCCTAATTTTGGCTATGAGAATCCATAAATGAATCTGCCCACAAATCAGAATTTTTCAAGCTATCAACAATACATGCAACCATATCCCTAACAACAACAGAGTCAAACAAATACTTTTGATATATCTTTAGAAAATATGCTTAAATTAATTGAAGCTAACACTTTACAATTTCAACAAGACATGAAGGCCAGTATTCAGGAAAATAATGCAATTATTCAGCATTTGGGTACTCCATTGGGACAAATCGCAATCTATCAATTGGAGGAACAAGGTTCTGTGCAAGTACCTTCTCAAACGGTGGATAATCCAACAAAGAATACAAGTGCACAATTGTTAAAAAGTGGTAACGATGTAGAAGATCCAGAAAAAACAGTCCCTCCTTCACCGAAACAAGAGAAAGCAAACAATATCAATGAAGCGGACAGTGTTTATATAGACAATAATGTTATTTTTGATGATGACATGCCTAAGGTGGAGGAAGTTGTTGAGAAAACAAACAAGGAAAAGTTAGAGATGACAATTACCAACAATTTGGAGTTAGAGGAAGAAAAATCAATTGAGCTGAAACAAGATTTGAAGGAGGATAAAGCTCCATTAAATTCTTTGCCAATGATTTTTGATAATAATGTAATTAATTCCATTCCATTGCCTATTAATCACGACAAATTTTCATCTTTTGTTTTGCAGGATCCCATTCCGAATATAAAGACTCTCTCCAATCATCTTAAATACTTTTTCGTTGAAGAGTAAAATAACAACAACAACAACAACAACAACAACAACAACAACAACAACGACAACAACAACAACAACAATAATAATAATAATAATAATAATAATAATAATAATAATAATAATAATAATAACAGCGGGTAAACTACTCACAAATCATATTCATAATACAAAACATAGATTTCATAATGCAGGGAGAAGTAAGGGATATGGACCGCACAGTTGAATATATATTTAAAACATGCAAATAATCTGGTCAATAGATGCTAGTCCAGTGATATGTAATTAACAAATAAGTTTACTCAAAGAACTTTTTATTAACTGAAAAATAAGTACAAGATTGACTCAAGAAATAAGAAGTAGAAATAAGAAGAGAAACTAAAGATTGGTCAGAGAAGGAGCTCTGAGTCTTTCAAAGTTTCTTACCAAATTCTATCCTATGGTTCAAAGTCTGCTAAACCAAATAACTGAGTCTTCCTTTTATAGAATAAGGAGAAGGCTGTTTACATAATTGCGAATCTTTACTATTACAAAAATAGACGCTTAACTTTTACAAAAGTAAAATTATTACAGACACTTTACAGTGCGAATCTTTACTATTTCTACTTTCGGTGGAAAAGCAGCTGTAACTTTTGACTAGGCACATCGGGTGCGCAAAAGGAGGGGGGGCAGTAGCATTGAATACTAGACAGAGTGCTCGGGCACTGGGGACACAACACATGGGAAATGGGCTGACTGGCTTGGCTGGCGGGAGCCAGGGATGACTATTGGCTCACGGGAGCTGAACAGGGGCTCAGGGGAGCTTGACTAAGCAAAAGGATCTTGGGCGTCTTGGAGATCAATGGTGCCATAGGGATCATTGTTAACACTGTAGGTTGATTCTTGAGTTAACTTTGAAGAAGATGAAGATTCACTTTCATTTTCACGGATTGAGCTAACTCTTGCTTGAATAGCTTTTGCCAGCATATTTAACTCAGCAGTAGAATATTCTTTAACATTAACAATAGTACCAGCAATAGAAGAACTGGAGCAAGAACCTTTGACTTTAGATTTACTAGAGGAGCCAATATCTTTTTCTTTCTTAATGGAAAGAACTGGGGTAACTGGAGTAGCAGGAAATTCAGTTTGAACTTTATGAACAATCCTGTTAACATCAAATTTATCCCACCATTTAATAAAGAAAATTTGAGTGACTACTGGGGGTTGACCAGAAGGAAGGTTATACTGTCATTTTAAAATCCAAGGAATTTTATATTTACTAACAAATCTAAGTAGTATTGGGATACCTTCGTATTTTGGGTTAAATGGAGAGTTATTGCTATAATGGTTTACTTGAGTCATTAAAAGATCTGGGAAAATGTCTGAAATTGGGCCGTATCTAGTCCACCAAAGGATGAACCAGAATGGGATCTGACTTTTGAATTTATGATCAAATTGGAGGAACCAAGAATGGCTCATTGACTGGTTTTGGTATAAGAAAACCTTGTTCCAGGCTTCAACGTAATCATAATAACAAAAATAATTACAGATAGAAGATTCTTGTCCTTTTACTACAACCTTAAGATCAGAAGGGTGATTTCCCCAATCAGAAATAGAGATGATTTTCTTAATATAAAGGGAATGAAAAATAATTTTTGAATTATCATTCTTATCATATATAGGCTTAATATGGATTGATTCTGTATTGATAAGAATATCTTTATAATATGTTAAGGATTTATAAGGTGCACTTGGAATGAAATGCCAACTATTTGGGAAGAACCGGGAGGCAAGAATTACTAGGTCATTCTTAGGGTTCATTGAGGGTTCAATGTAAAATAGGTTAACTTCATAGTTTGGAAAATAGTCAGCTCTGGGCTGGAGAGGACTAGACTTTTGGATCTGGCTTTGGGCATGAGACTCAAAGGGATCAAAAGGCTTAGGTTGACTAGCAAGGGCTGAACTATAGGGTTTAGGGATTTGGTCTAAAACCTGGAATTGAGTAGAGGGAGGACGAACTGGGTAACTGGGGTGAGGAACAGGAACGATTGCTCCTCTGATTTTACTAGATTGTCCTGAAACAAGAGTTTTACTGGGCTGTCCAGAGACAGGGAGCTTACCATGATCACGCTTATCTTTTTCTCTTTCACTCATTTTGGGTACCTGTTTGAATGAATTCTCTAGTCAGAAAATCTGGAATAGAGTTTTGACTACCTTTAATATATTCGATATCAAAATCAAAAATAGATAAAATAGCTTGCCATCTAGCAAAAAACTGTTTAGAATCAATATTTTCAACATCTTTTTCTAAAACATACTTTGCAGATTTACAATCAATTCTTACCAAAAACTTTTGATTTAATAAATCACTTTGAAATTTATTAATGCATAAAACTAGAGATAAAATCTCTCTTTTAATAGTGGAATAATTGAACTGAGTTGAATTCCAAGCATGTGAATGAAAACAAACAAGCTGCTCTGGAGAAGTATGAGTTAACTTTTGTTTGAGAATACCTCCAAAACCAATATCAGAGGCATCAGTTTCAACTATTTTGAAAGCTATGAGATTAGCTATGCCGAGGCAAGGAAGAGTCCTAACATGCTTCTTTAATTCTTGGACAACTGAAGTATAGACATCTGTCCAAGGGGGAGGATTACTTTGAAGTCGATCAAATAATTGTTTGCAGACAATTCGTAGATTTTTATAGAATTCACCAATATAATTTAGAGAACCTAAAAAACTTTGAAGTTGGGTTTTATCTATAATGATATCTGAGAATTTACTGGCGAACTGTATAGCTCTATCAATTGGGTGTATTTGGCCATACTGGATATTATGACTAAGGAAATTGACTTTAGTTTGGAATAGACTGCATTTCGACTATGATAGAACTAATCCATTAGATTGAATAGTTCTAAAGAATGAGTTCAAATGTTTCCAATGTTCTTCAATAGAATTGAAAAAAATAAGAACATCATCAATATAGACAATAGCAAAATGGCTGAATGGGTTCAAAATATCATTCATGATATTCTGGAATTCACTAGGGGCATTCTTAAGGCCAAATGGCATTACGTTCCATTCGTAATGGCCAAAAGGTGTAGTGAAAGCTGTCTTATATCTATCTTCCTCATGAATTTGGATTTGCCAAAATCCACTCTTAAGGTCGAATTTACTAAAGACAACTGCTTGACTTAATCTACCAATTAAATCTTTTTTATTGGGTAACAGATACCTAATCCATTCTAAAACCTTGTTTAAGGGTTTATAATTAATAACCAACCTAGGTGTTCCTCTTTCTATTTCAGAATTCTTATTCACATAGAAAGCTGGACAAGACCAAGGGAATTTACTCTTTCTAATTAAACCTTTACTAAGCAAATCATCGATTTCTTTTTTACAATACTCTAACTGTTCTTGATTCATTTGTATAGGTCTAGCCTTAGTAGGAATTAAATGTTCTTTAAATTCCTTAGCATAAGGTAGCTTAACAATATGTTTCTTCCTATGCCAAAAAACATGAGGCAAATCAGAACAAACATTTTTACTAAAAAGATTTTGAAAATATTTTATCTTACCCTGAAGCTTAGGATCTTTTAATTGATCTTCAACCCTTTTATATTTAATCTCATCTTTTAAATAGTTCAAATGTTTGGTTTTATTATTTAAAATATTTAAATTTTAAGAAATTGACTGCTCTTGAATATGTCTCAAGTCCCTCTCTTTAGGTTCAGTTATGAATCTAAAGGTGACTGTCTGACGAAGATGCTTACTGGTTAATCCTCTAGTAGTAGTACTAAACGGATATAATAGATATATAAATGGTAATCCTAAAATTATTTTGTCAGTCATGTTTCTTATTAAAATAAACGATGTCTTAAAACAAACATTATCTTGACAAATATGAACTTTAGGCAATTTATATTTTATTTCCATTTGACTACCATTAGTAGAGCTAAGTCTTTCACTGGTTTTTTCGTAAAACCTAGTTGAAACTAATCCTTCTTGGATACAGTTAAGGTCAGCTCCTGTATCAACTAAGGCAGGGAGTTCCAAGGTAAAAGTTTTATCAATAACTATTGTTATGTTAATATATCATTTTTGAATAGTAATATCTTTTAATATTTTTAAAGAATTACCTTGTTCAATTATGGATTGACTATTAGAAGTTTCAGCTTTTTCTTCTTCTTCGCTGCTGGCAGAAGATTCATTGATAGCTATGTCATTTTTAGCTTTAATTTTTTCAATTTCTTGTTTAAGTTCAAAAATTTCTTTTTTCATATTTTTTACTTCAATATGTAATTCTGGTAAAGTAATTTCTTTGACTGGATTTTTAAATCTTTCGAGAGTTTTATTAAAGCTAAAAACAGGTTTTTCTTTAACCTTAGTTATTTTATTAATAGGGTTCTCTTTTGTTAATAGATCTTTTAACTATTTGGTATATTGTTTCTTTAATTTTGGGTCAGTAATTTTACTGATTAGTTCAATTAAAAGATTTTGCTCTTCTTCATTAGCGGTAAGAACATTGACTTTTTTGATAACATTTAATTTTTTATTACAACAACTATTTACACATCCAAGGGTGATATCTGGATCTTTACTACTATTATTGGTGGTGCTAGAATTATCAGAGGAATAAGAAAATTCATTATCACAGTCATCATTACTAGATCTATTTTCTATTCTCATTAATTCTAGGATATAATCAGTATCTTCATTAGAAATTTTTTACTGATTAAGCTTTTCTTTTACTTTACATTCATTTTTGTAGTGACCTGATTTACCACAATTATGGCAAATAACTTTACTTTTATCAAACATTTTATAATTTTTCTTTTTAGGGTTATAAGAAGGTTTTTTATAAGATTTTTTCTTGTAATGTGACTGCTTCTTATAATAATCGTCTTTATTATTATAACTCTTACGTTTTCTTTTGGATTTGTATTTGTGACGTCCCCAAATTCGGGTTCCAAATACCCGGATCCGGTCATCACGATCCAATACAAACATTCACCTCTAAACAACATACAATAACTAAATGCGGAATAATAAACATATGTTGTTCATTCAAAAGGTGTTACTAGTCCCAATATACGATAACCTTACATAAAAGTACACAAATACCCTTAATAAAGTACTTAGGGTTTATATTACATAACAATTAATTTAATTAATTACAAGGCTGCATCTTGAAGTCTATCACTTCATCTTTCCTTTACCCTTGTTCTTTCCCGAAGTCTTGGGTTGCACTACAATAAAGTTTCATGATATAGCAAGAGTGAGCAACTAGTTTGCTCAACAAGTTTAAATATCAACAAGAAACAATATATCATGAATGAAAGGGAATAGCTGAACAATTCAATAATATGAATAACATAAGCAGGAATAATGATTTGCTTTTAAAATTAAGATAGCCAAATAGATTATGAACTATAAATATCAACTGGAGTAAATAGCAGGTTGACCCAATGGTTACTACCAGAAATATGTACCCGAGGGGATCAGCCTCAGTACAATATGTGTATGCATAACATTTAATTTCCGTATTTTTGTACCTGATTTTAGATACATGGTACTCCCCTATAATGAAGGGGTGTTCATAATAGTCTACGAATCCGCATCTTCAATGATGTGGATAGCTTTTAAAATCTTTAACATAAATGTCTAGCCGAACAATGACTTAGACCTACTTTGAACAGTTCTTTAAACAGTAGAACAATAATTAAGTACAAGTCAAGGACTGTACAATATCAAGTGCAACACGTGCGAATAATAATAATATCGATGTGGAATAATTGTAAAGTAATTAAACCACTCAAAGCATGCTTGGAAATAACAGTTCGAGCTTAAATAAATAATTTGCTCAATAAAATGAGTTTAGAGATAAAGAACTTGGCTGTCCGCTCAGCTACAATTAATGTTTAGCTTTAACTAACTAGCTTTGAAAGACCTAACATTAATAAAGTTGGTCTAATAGTTAGTACGGCGTATTTGCACAACTATATGCTCACTAAGGAACTTATCTATTACATGAGTACTAACACATAATTTACATTAGCCAAAACAATATTATTAACCTTATAGACCCTCAATCATATTAGGTTAATAATTTAATAAGTTGGAAAATATTTTTCTTAAGTGTTGGACACTTATTAAACCCTTAAACAACTTATTACAATTGTTTAATTAAATCATAATTAAATTTAAATTATTTTATTAACTCAATCCCTATTTAATTACTATTTAATCTTGATTAAATAGAAATTAATTAATTATTTTTTGTTATTATTTACAATACATAATAACTAATTGTACTTACTTATTATTTAATAATAATTAAATAATAAATAATCATTGATTTAATTTTAATCTTCTTTAATTTAATATTAATCAACTAATAGTTAACTAAGTAATTAACCTTATCTATTATTTAATTTAAGGAAATTAAATAATAGTTTACTAATTTTAATCCTCCTTAATTATTATTTACTGTCAATTAAATAATAATTAATTTTAATTATTATTTAAGGTTAAATAATAATCAATTCATCCTTATTTATTATTTAAATTAAATAATAAATTGTTAATCTAATAACTTAATTTTCATTAATCGTTATTTAATGCTAATTAAATAATAATTGATTACTTAATTATCCTTATTTATTATTTACTAATATTTAAATAATAAATAATTAATTTATAAATTTTTATCTCTCTTTAATTATTATTTAATAGGAATTAAATAATAATTGCTAATTTATCACCTTTATTTATTATTAACATTTTAAATAATAAATAATAAATTTATTTAACTTAACCATGATTTAGCTAACTAGATTAATATTTAAAATATTTAAATATTAAACTTAATGAAAAATATCTTCCCCAATATCATTTTTGTATTATTATTATTTTTGTTATAATTTTAAATTAGTTTTTAAATATTTAAATTAATTAAATTTAACCCGAATGACATTTCTGTAAATAAGTTGAAAACTGATCCGAGAGCAAAATAGTAATTTCACCAAGAAAAACACGGAGGGGCAGTTTTGTAATTTCGCCGGAAATATACTACCATGCATTGCGCGACCCTAACTCAAATCGGCTCCAAAACGGTGCCGTTTTGAGAGAACCGATTGCTGCTCCCGCGCGTAATGCGCGGAGTGACTTTTTCCTACTCCAAACGACGTCGTTTAGCTCCGCGTCCGACAAAGAAAAATACTTGCGCGCATTGCGCGGCTGGGCGTTTTTTTTTCTCTCTCCTTCAGCAGATTGTCCACAGTAGCTTTAATACACAACTTAATAAAATTTATAACTTCAAATAAACTCTTAATCTCTCAATAAAAATTCAAAAAAAATACCAATAACTTAATAACAATTTATAACATGAAAATTTAATTTTTCATGATTTAATTCTATTTTTTTCATAAAAATTTATTATACCAAATAAACTATTATAAATCATAACTTTTTGTATATAACTCCATTTTGAGTGATTCAAACTTTGTTTTTCTCATGATTTAATGTTCTATAATATTAGAACATCAAACCTAAGGTTTATAAAAATATTTTTGGTCATAAATTCCAAGATTTGTTTACACACTAATAAACACATATTTTTAGCATACAAAATATACCAAAATACAAACCAAACATATTAAATTCAAGCATGACATAAATATTACAACTACATATTAATAACTATATTAACATGTTTATACTAACATGATAATTTATTTAATTTAAAAGCAAAGCTATATTTAAAATAACCATTACCTTGATTTAATGGCTATTTTTCTTTTTCTTCCAAAATAGGTGGTGAATGGCATGAACAAAACTAACTTCTCCTTCTTCCTCCTTAGTCTCTCAAATATTATGCTCTCACTAAAGCTTTTCTCAAACTCTCTCTTTTGGACTTGGAGAAAAATAATGAAGTGCAATCTACCAATTTCAAGTATACTTGCAAAATTATTAGATACATATAATATATCTAATAAGCTAGATCATGCCCCTAGATGACAACTTACACAAGAAATGGCTAAATGACACATTAGGTAAAAGGAGGAATGGTCCATGAACTTGAAAAATTAAAACAAGTAATCCTTTTATTAAATAAATGAAAAATAAAAACAAAAAATTATTTTTTTCTCTCTCTTCCCAAGCATGTCGGCTGATGCATTTGTCTTTGTCCCAAAATCATTGTCACAAGTCACTTTTTAATTTAATAATAGTTTACATAATTAAATTCCAAATGGCTCAAGCTTTGGGCTTTATTTAAAATACCAATTGGGCTCCTATTAAATTGTTTGTGCTACTAATTTGTCAAATTTTATTATTCTTCACTTGGGCTACTAATTGACCATGTTGGGCTAATTTAATAATTTACACATTAATTATTCAATCCATGGTTAAATAAATAATTAGATTGAATAAATAATTAAATACTCTAACCCATTAGTATTAAATTACTAAATGGACTAATAAATATTATTATTAATATTTCACATTATTTACATTAATTAATAATCATATTAATTAATTTATTATATTTAATTAACTCATTATATTCAATTTAATTAAATATTTAATTAATAGAAAACTTATCAATTATTTTGATATTAAAACTTTAGGATTTATTCACTAATTTAATAACATATTAATGACCCCCTTTAATAAATTCTAGTAATTAATCACATAATCATTTAATCACGTAATTAATTAATCACATAAAAAGATTTAAATAATCTCGTAAAACTAATTCGTTAGAAATTAAATTAATAATTTTAATTTATAATGACGTGGAAATTCTAGGACATTACAGTATTTATTTTTTTTATAATGTTTAACATATTTTCTTCTAGAGGGGGCAACAGGTGGCAAACCATATTGTTCACAGAAAGCACCCAGTTCATATTTGGCTTTATTTTTATCTTTATTAGCTTGTTTACTAATTTTAAAATCAATACACATTTTTAATCCAGTTTTTTTAATTTGGCTTACTATATCACCATAGGTTAAATTATCATAATCAATAAATCCTAATATTTTGGATAACTCTTCACGAATTTTATGAGCAAATAAACTAGGCGAGCCATTTATGAATTTTTCTTTCCAAAATGATTTGTTACTATCATTACGCATCATAACTCTAGAAATAAACACATCTTTATACCAAGAAAAATCACTTAAAGTAGGACATGTAAGGTTACTAAGTTGGTCATGGATTCTATCAGTAATATTGTTAGGGGTTCCAATGAAATGCTTAACTATGGTATAAATAAGAGTATTGACGCCATCAGGGGGCCAATTCCTAAGACTTTTATTGGATTACCATCATGATCAACTTTGATAGCATGAATTATAGAATGCCTAGAAGTTTCAGTAAGATGGTTCTCCCACCAACTTCTAAGAGTTCTAGTAAAAATCCACTGGTTAATAACTCAACCATTTCTGGTTGACCTATATCTGAAAAAATTGGTCAAATAACTATTTGCTACCATAGACATATGATTTAACTTGTTCAAGATCTGTTGCTCACTAAAACCATCAATATTCCATTCATAAATCTTATTAGCAGAAACAGAAAATTGATTATCTAGATTCCTTTCTTCAAACTATAAGTCTGGAGGGGTTAGTCCAGTATACCAATTTTTTGTCATACTAGTAGGATTTGAAGTTTTAAAAGTTAATTTACTAAATTGGTTGATTGTTTCCTCTAATTCAGAATTATCAGAAGAAGTATTAGTACTAGGACTTTGTTCTTGATGCTGGTCAATGACAGCCAAAAGTTTGGGTTCACTAGATTCAGGCTTATCAAGTTTTTTAATTAATTTGTCAATGGTTTTAGTAAGTTCTTTATCTGTAGTAGGTAAACCTAATCCCGTTCTTTTTTCAAGAAGGCTGAGTAAAGGTTTTTCAGTTTTATTTGTTTGAAGTTTTTCATCAAATTTTTCTTCAATTTTATCTAGCTGCTTACCTATAGATGCTAGGTACTGGTTAGTAAAATTGTTTTGTTCTATAATTCTCTTGTTAGTGCCATCAGGTTCTTTAAAAGGACTGGTAGTAACATGAGCATCTTTAACTGTTATTATTATTGACTCTAAGGGAGGGTGACTTGAATAAACTGTTGTCATATCTTCTTTGGTCCATTTATGTTTAGTTATAACATTAGACTTTCCATAATATGTATTATACCATGTATAGAATGTAATGTTTATATTTTCTTTAGTTACAAACTGTATGTTGAACATTGAATGATTAAATTTGATGATTAGAAATAATGTACAAGGGCTGTATTAGATAAGATCAAAGCTGTTAGGTTGATCTATTATTAATTGTATAAAAGTCTTGTGTGTTGTACTAAGACTTAGATAGATCAAAACTGTTAGGTTGATCTGTTGATGTAATAAAATCGTAGAAAGAACTCTACGATTTGTGTCAAGGAAACTCTACGATTCGAACAGACTCTACGATTAAGGCAACCAATCGTAGAATGGACTCTACGACTGTGATTCCGAAGACTCTACGATCAAGACAAACAATCGTAGAATGGACTCTACGATTGTGGTCTAGAAGACTCTACGACCAACCAGACTGTTCTTTCCGAGAAACCTTAAATTGGACTCTACGATCAACATTCTAACAGTTGAGTAAACTCTACGATGATCAGTAAGAGATGATCCTTTACAGATCAATCACGTAAGCAAAGGTATTCGTAGAGTTGATCATATAAGATCGTTGAGCGAAAAGGCAAGAGACATCACGTTTCTCAGATCAGGAGCCATTCTATTCAAGCATTTAATCTTCATCAATGTAACCAAAAAGGAAGCTTCTGCAAATCGATCAAGTCAGAAAAGTCAGGAGTCTGACCCAAGCGCACTATGGAACAGAAAGAAGACTTTCAAGGAAGAAAAGTCAGAAGTCTGTGTCCTATCAGACCTATAGTTTGGGAAGACCAAACGACTCTATAAAAGTTAGTGGGAACCTATGTCTGACATTTCTGTCACAGAGGAAAAAGGAAAACAACCTTGCATGGACTAACAGGTCAGATCAAATAGTATCTCGTCAGAGATTTAATGAGCTTTATTAATACAATATTCAACAGCTCTCCTCTGTGAGGTAACGGGAAGAAATACACGATCAAACAGATGATCCAACGGGAAGAAATCTGAAGCCCTTACCTCTTAAATACGAAGATCAGCAGAAGAAAAGAAGAACACTACACAAAAAAAGGAAAAACGCAAGAAGTGAAAAAGATTGAACTGATAAGAAAGCCTGCATTGCTACTAAGCCTTTCAAATATTCAAGCTGATAAGCAACTTAGTAGCACATCCAAATATACATCAATCCAGAAGAGTTCTCTGTGAACTGATATAAGCAAGTCTGTTAGACTTGGAGAGTTCTTTGTGAACTAGTGTAAGCAAGTCTGTTAGACTTGTAAAGTTCTTTGTGAACTAAAATTCCAAGACTGCGGGTCTTGAAGGAATCTTTGTGATTCAACTATTGTAAAAGTATCCTTAGTGGATTTGCTACTGAAAGAGCAGAACAGTGGAGTAGGAGTATTGCGTGCTCTGAACCACTTAAAACCCAGTGTCTCTCTCTTTGTGTCTTTCATTTCCTATATCTGTCATATAAATGTTTGTTGATTTATTAATTTAACATTTCAAGAAAAGATTAACTAAATCATATTCCGCTGTGTTAAACTTCTGTTTAAGAATTAATCAAGTGAGATAATTTCAAAGAGAAGAAATTTTAAAAGAATATATTCACCCCCCCCCCCTTCTAGATTACTATCGTGTCATTGGGAACTAACAATTGGTATCAGAGCAAGTTCTCACATTTAAAGCTTTACAAGCTTGAGTAGATCAAATGGCACTCAACAAGAATGGATCGGAACACGGTGGAGGTAACCGACCACCTATGTGTAATAAAGAAAAATTTGCTAACTGGAAAGTTCGTATGCAGGCTTACATGGATGCTATAGATGATGAACTGTTCGAAACAGTGTTGAATGGGCCATTCATACCAATGAAGCTTGCACTATCAACTGAAGATCCAAGCAAGCTAGTAGCAAAGAAAAGAGACGAATGGACAGACAATGAAAAGAAGGATGTTCAAAGAGACAAAAGGGCTAAGAACATCTTGTTTCAATCTCTGGATGATGATCTATTTGAGAACGTTGTCAACTGCAAGACAGCTCAAGAAGTATGGCAAACTCTGTTGATCATGCATGAAGGAACAGAAGAAGTCAGAGAAAATAAGCAATCACTGCTTGTTCAACAGTATGAGATGTTCACTCACATCTCTGGCGAAAACATTACAACCACCTACGAGAGATTTAACTTGCTACTAAACTCTCTCAGATCTTATGGAAAAATCTATCCAAACAGAGATCTTATCATTAAATTCATGAGATCTCTGTCAAGCAAATGGGATGCCAAAACCACAGCCATCCGAGAGTCAAAGAACTTGCACGAGATGACTGTACAACAGTTATATGGAAATCTTCTCACCTATGAGCTGGAGCTAAATCAAAGAGCAGAAAATCTATCTGGTGAAAGAAAGAAGGAGAAAAACATTGCTCTTAAAGCCTCAACCTCAACTCACAGAAGCAATCACAAGGATATCTCTGACTCTGACAAAGATGAATCAAATGATGATGAAGGAGCTGCCATGCTAGTCAGACATTTTAAAAGATTCATCAACAGAAATAGATCTCAGAAGTTCAGAAGCAACAGCAGCAAAGAACAAGCAAATGACCTTTGCTACAATTGCAAGAAGCCAGGTCATTTCATTGCTAAATGTCCAAAACCATTGAGAGAAGAGGTGAAGAGGGACAAATCAAAAGCAAATCCAAAAAGAGAATTCAAAAGCTTCCACAAACAAAAGAAGAAGGACAAAAGCTTCATAGCTGAAGGCTCCTGGAGTGACTCAGAAGAAGAACTAAACTCTGAGTCAAGTGATGATGAAGAGCCACAGAAGGCCAATCTGTGCTTAATGGCAAATGAAGAAGGAAGCAGCAAAAAGGAATTCATCATAGATGAGGTATTTGATTTCTATTCTCCTGATTTAAGCATTGATGATCTTAGAGAAGGCATGCATGACTTAATGACAGAATTGCACAAATATATAAAATTGTTTAGAAGGTTATCTAAAGATTACTCTCATCTAAAAGAGGATAAAGAAAAAATAAGCATGGAATTAGAAGCCTCAGTTCAAACTGCACAACTTTACTCTAATCTTGAAATTGAGAATAAAAGACTAAAAGAGATAAATGAGTTGAGCACATATAAAGAATCCTCACTAGTCTCCAAGATTCAGGAACTAGAAAATACAATTTCTATGTGGAACAAGTCTAGTTTGTCTATGGCCACCCTGATCTCAAGTCAAAGAGATGTGACTGATAGATCAGGATTGGGATTTGAGAATTTATTCTCAGAACCCAATATGGAGAAGTCAAAGGAAATAAATGAAGGCAAATCCTTTGATTTTAATAAAGGAATTGTGTTCATCAAATCCTCAGATTCTACCACCTATCCACATTCTGCTAAACCTACAATCAGTTTTAACAAAACTCACACAGGTCTTGGATTCAGAAAATTGAAAAATAAGTCAAGCAAAACTCACTCTACGAATCATGAGAATCGTAGAGTTGTATGGAAACAGAATGTAGATCAGCAAAAGACTATGAGAAATCATAATCCATACAAGTCCTAGACGAACAAAAAGTCACAAATACACACATATCATTATCAATATCATATTAATCATAGGCACCCTCATAAAAATGATAAATATTTGTTAAGATATCAAAAAAAGGCAAGGATCTAAAATCAAACAGATTTGGGTCCCAAAAGGTACTAACAAAACAGGACCCAAACAGATATGGTTACCAAAATGAAGATTGATTTGTTATGCAGGTAAAGAGATCCATCTGGTATCTTGACAGTGGATGCTCACGACACATGACAGGAGATAAGGCTCTTCTATCAGAGTTTAAAGAAAAAGATGGACCTACTGTTATTTTTGGAGACAACAACTCAGGGAAAACCAGGGGTTATGGCTCAACTGGGAATGGTGCAATATCTTTCAGTAAAGTAGCATATGTTGAGGGACTAAAGCACAACTTGCTAAGTATAAGTCAACTCTGTGACAAAGGACATCAAGTCACCTTCCTCAACAACCAATGTCAAGTTAGAGACTTGAAAACTAATTCTCTAAAGCTAGAAGGAGTTCGAGAAGGAAATGTCTATGTGGTCAATCTTGCTAAATTAAGTTCAGAACAAACTGTCTGTTTTCTTGCTAAAGCCTCTGAAGATATGTGCTGGCTCTGGCATAGGAGGTTATCACATCTTAACTTCAAGAGCATTTCAAAGCTTGCCTCCAAAGATGTAGTAAAAGGATTGCCAAAGTTAAACTTCATTAAAGAAAAGCCCTGCAAAGCTTGTCAGTTTGGAAAGCAAACAAAGACGTCATTCCAAAGCAAATCAGCAAACTCAAATGATATAGCACTTCAACTACTTCACATGGATTTATTCGGTCCAGTATCTACGACCAGCCTCGAAGGAAAGAGATACTCTCTAGTTGTAGTTGATGACTACACCAGATATACATGGGTATTCTTTCTAAGCTCTAAAGATGAAACCATTTCACATTTCATCAAGCTCTTCAGACTGATCATGAATGAAAAGGGAGAAAAGATAAAGGCCATCAGAAGTGATCATGGACGAGAATTTGATTTCTCAGAAATGGACTTATTTTGTGAAGAAAATAGAATAAATCACAACTTCTCAGCCCCAAGAACGCCTCAGCAAAATGGAGTAGCAGAAAGGAAGAATAGAACTCTTATTGAAGCAGGAAGAACCCTCTTAGCAGCAGCTTCTCTCCCTGAATATTTCTGGGCTGAAGCCATCAGTACTGCATGTTATACTCAAAACAGGTCACTCATACACTCAACATTGAAGAAAACTCCGTACGAATTATGGAAAGGAAGAAAGCCAAATATAAGTTATTTTCATGCCTTTGGTTGCCTGTGTTACATACTCAACAATGGCAAGAAGCATCTAACCAAATTCCAGCCAAAATCAGATGAAGGAATCTTTCTTGGTTATGCAACAGAGAGCAGAGCATTTAGAGTGTTCAACAAGGAGTCACTAACTGTTGAAATCTCCATCCACGTCACATTCGATGAATCAGATCCTGAAAAGAAAAGATCACCTTTCAACGAGTCGGCAGACACAAGCTCAACGATCGAAGAACTCAAAATCGTAGAGTCCGACTCTACGACCATGGAACCAGCGACAGAAATCGTTGAGCTAGGAGAGGAAATCGTAGAGCACACCACATCAGACACTGGAACTCTACGATCAGAACCAGAAGCTGATTTAGAGGAACTCAGACAAGAGGGCACCAGAACAGACGTTCCTAGCAGAATAAAATGGACCAAAGATCACACTCAAGATCTTATTATTGGAGATCCAAACACCGGAATCAAGACTAGAGCTGCAACCTCTAATGAATGCTTTTACCTAAGCTTTCTCTCTCAAGAGGAACCCAAGAAGATTGAAGAGGCCTTAGAAGATTCAAATTGGATAGAGGCCATGCAAGAGGAGCTAAATCAATTTGAAAGAAGCAAGGTTTGGAGATTAGTGGCCAGGCCTCAGCATAAACCTGTCATTGGCACCAAATGGGTTTTCAGAAACAAGATGGATGAAAATGGTGTGATAACAAGGAACAAAGCAAGACTAGTGGCCAAAGGTTATTCTCAAGAAGAAGGAATTGACTACGATGAAACATATGCTCCAGTTGCCAGATTGGAAGCCATAAGGATTTTCCTTGCCCATGCTACTCACATGAAGTTCAAAGTCTTCCAAATGGATGTCAAGAGTGCTTTTCTAAATGGGGAACTCCAAGAAGAAGTTTACGTGGAACAACCTCCAGGTTTCATCAATCCAACTTTTTCAAATTGTGTCTATAAATTAGATAAAGCACTATATGGTCTAAAACAAGCACCTAGAGCATGGCATGAAACCTTGACTAACTTTCTCATTGAAAAGGGATTTACTAGAGGAAGAATTGATACTACCTTATTTTTGAGAAAACATAAGGATAAGACACTTGTGACGCCCCCAAATCTGGGCCCACACAGCCCAAACTTGAGTCGTCAAAATACTACAACAAAATTATTACAACAAAGCACAACGTACAACAATACAGTGTATAATAATACACAACTAAGTCTTCACTATTATTGCCACACTATTTTACAAAACGTGAAGACTATGATAACTATTCCTCGAACCCTCACTCCATTCCCCGGCTAGACCCTGTTATGTTTTCATCTCCTGTTGAAAAACAATGGAACAAAAGAAAGGGTGAGCTCAAATAGCCCAGTAAAGAATATCATGACTAAGATAATGACGAATAAATTATCATTAGTCTTCAACAGTTGAGTTCTTGATAGAATACAATAGACTACAAGGTTTATATCAAAAACTGCAGTTAAATTCTTAAACAACGTTCAGATCAATAATAGCAGCGGAATGAGTAATCTATTAGAAGAATAATGCAGACTATAATGTCCACTCGGTTCTCTTTTTAGGAAAAACATCATCAACTTTTATCATCTGAAATATCATTAGTCAAGATAATACAAATTCACAGTTCCTGATCATAATCATGCACATCAACAGTTCATCTTTGTATTACGGGCCAAAGATATTCAATATAGCACCAACGGTCATGATTATACCAGATTCAGCCTTTGGTCATAATCATACCAAACAACAGTTCATCTTTGCACTACGGGCCAAAGAGAACATTCACCACGTGCCATAAAAGACACCGAACAGATGTATCGCCTTTAACCTATTATATCGCCTTTAACCTATCATCTGTTCAACAAATATATCACATCTGTGCCCCCGGCCACAGATATTCACAACAGCTTGATTTTTGGATGATTAGAATGATATAAATGATGAACAGAAGAAATAGGATAACAATAAGTATCGGAAGTTTACTTTGTACAGATTCAAATAATGTCCAAATTGTCAACATGATGTGGAGTGAAATTTAAAAAAATGATATTCAAGATCCACAGTTCAGAATAACGGTTACAATTCAATAGAAAGGTTCACGTAAATAGGAAGGTTCAGTTGAAATAATGAAGTTCAGTTATTATGGAACATATAATATTTTCAGGAATTATAGAAGTAATAGTTCCATAATAAATTTCGATTTAGGAGTATGAAAGAAAATAATATCCCTTACCGTAGCAGGTTTGATTAACAAAAGGTGAAGGAAATTAATACAAAGGGTTATTCACCAACAGGCGGCAATCCGCTCCGTAAGGTTATTCCCACAATTTAATAGAATTTGAGTACAAAGAGTTATTCACCAAACAGGCGGCAATCCGCTCCGTAAGGTTATTCTCAGAGATTAATAATGAATGAATACGAAAGGTTATTCACCAACAGGCGGCAATCCGCTCCGTAAGGTTATTCCCACAATTTAATACATGGAAATAAAAGGCACGTCTTATGAGTAAGGAAGAAACAATATTATTATCGAGAATCAAATAATGATAATCCCTTACCATAGTATGTTTGAATAATGGAAGATGAAAAAGAAGGTATCCCTTACCGTAACACGTGACTGGATATTGATTTAAATGAGGTTGATTAACTTGAACAGTACACGTATACTTATAGATCTTCACAAATACTCAAGATGACTTAAGCACACTTAGAGAGAACTTTCACAAGAAGTATTTAGAGAGAGAAAGAAAGAACAAGTAAGGAAGTTTATGAAAAATCCTTAAGTTAAGGCTTCTATTTATAGCCAAAAATCTTATCATTCATTTAATTTAAACCATTCATTTAAAGATCATCTTTTAATCTACACCATCCATTTCAAATATTATATTATCTTTAATCTACACCATTCATTTCATATCACCTAATAATCACCTAACTTTATATTATAAACAAATCAATTTAATTATTCAACAATAATTCACACTTTAATCTACACCATTCATTTCATATCACCTAATAATCACCTAACTTTATATTATAAACAAATCAATTCAATTATTCAACAATAATTCACACTTTAATCTACACCATTCATTTCATATCACCTAATAATCACCTAACTTTATATTATAAACAAATAACTTTATCAATTCAATTATTATGACTAATTGTTATAAATACAGTATAGTTAGCTCTTAGATATCAAGTCAATAAATTAATGAAATACAACTGTTTAAATAACATCATAATAGAGATAACAATAATGTAAAATAAAGCATACGTTACTGTGTAATGACAATTATTGATTCAATAATGTGAATTACTGTGCATATGTTACTGTGACAATTATTGACTCAATGATATAAAATACAGTGTAATGACAATTATTAAATCAATAATGCAAAATACTGTGTAACAACAATTATTGAATTGATAATATAAAATATTATGCAGTGACAATTATCGATGAAATGATGCGTAACAGTTACGGTGTCAATTATCAGACCAAAAATATGAGACACTATGCAATACCGTGTGTTACTGTAGAGTACCGAGTGCTACAGAAAATACCAATAACTATCGTATGCTACTATTCTTTTATCACCGGTATTTTAACAGTTCCGTTGACTATTTTTATTTAAAAAGGTTATTTCTGTCGTTTTCTATATCCGACAAATATTCCGATGTGGGGTCCACCAATAATTTGTTATTTCGGCGCCGTCGGACCAAACGAATATTCCCCGACCAAACGAATATTCCCCGACAAAGCGAATATTGTCCGACAAAATAAAATTTGCACATAACATTCTTAACTTTTAACTTTATCGATTTAACCACTTACTGTTTCAAAAAATATATATATGAAGAAAAATTAAATTTTGTATTTCATAAAATTCGGGGTCTTACAACACTGCTAGTTCAAATTTATGTAGATGATATCATATTTGGTTCCTCTGATGAAAAATTATGTGAAAGATTTGCCAAGCTTATGCAGAGCAAATTTGAAATGAGCTTGATGGGAGAACTCAACTTCTTCCTTGGACTACAAGTGAAGCAGACAGATGAAAGCATATTCATTAATCAAGCCAAATATATCAAAGACTTATTAAAGAAATATGGCATGGAATCTGCATCTATCATGAAGACTCCTATGCCACCTGCCACCAAGCTTGACAAAGATGAAAATGGTAAATCCACTGAAATTACTCAGTACAGAGGTATGATAGGTTCACTATTATATCTTACTGCGAGTCGACCAGATATAATGTTTGCTACATGTATATGTGCTAGATTTCGGGCTAACCCCAAAGAGTCACATCTATTAGCTGTGAAAAGAATTTTCAAGTATCTTAAAGGAACTCCAAATTTAGGATTATGGTATCCCAAGGAGTCCTCCTTTGATCTTGTGGGATACTCAGATGCTGACTATGCAGGATGCAAAATAGACAGAAAAAGCACAAGTGGAACTTGTCAGATGCTTGGCAACAGACTTGTTTCTTGGTTTAGTAAAAAGCAGAACTCAATATCTACATCTACTGCAGAAGCTGAATATATAGCCGCAGGCAGTTGCTGTGCACAAATCGTATGGATGAAGACTCAGCTTGCAGACTATGGGAACAAAAGTGATGGGCATGCTCAACTCAAGTCAACAATTGTCAAGGATCGTAGAGTATGCTCAAGATCGTAGAGCTCACTCGACGATCATCAAGCCAAGAATCGTATAGCTTACTCAACGACTTTCAATCCAAGGATCGCAGAGTATTCCTCAATCGTAGAGACAACCCTACGAAAAACAAAAGAATCGTTGTGTGACTAAGGATCGTAAAGCTTTGAGGAACTAAGGGTAAAATGGTCATCAACCAACTGAAATGAGCCTATCAGAACGTGTCACGTATCTCAGCAAACATAGAGGGAAGTTTTAAATACTTTGAAAACTGCACGTCGTTCATTTCTTCAAAGTTCAAAAATCTATATCTCTCTCTCTCTTTTCTCTCTCAATCCCGAACCCTAAGTTATCATTTCTCAGATAAACCGTTCTTCTCGTTTCAGAAAAATTATCAAATGGCACCTGCTCAAGTTATTTCTGGAAGTGAGCTCAACTTTAAGCCTTCGATATAGCAGATAAGCAGTTCAAAAGAATAATCCAGCTGCTAGATAAAGCTGGACTGAGAGAAGCGTTGGGAACAAATACAAGGATTCTATCAAAGCTTGTTCGAGAGTTCTACGTAAATGGATCATATGCTAACGGAACTCTAACCACCACTGTAAAAGGGGTTCAGCTCAACCTCACCGCTGAAGAATTCAACCTAGCCCTAGGTTTCAAGCAAGGGGGCCTAACATCTCTAAGTATGGTGAGCACCGAAGAAGGGCTGAGAAGAATGCACCATCAAAAGAATCCAGCACTGAAAGGGTTGAAGAAGAAAGAATTTCCTCAGAAATACGAGTTTTTAGCCGATGTTGTAGGAAAATGTCTCCTCTGTAAAGATTCAGCCCATGACTCAGTCAGTGAGATACAGCTGAAAATAATGACAGCCATAGTCAAAAAGACAAACATCAACTATGGCTCCTTGCTGTTGGAATGGATAGGGAATTGGGTCCTAAATACAGAAAAGGCTAAGGGGACTAGAAAAATGTTCTATGGAAGATTCATCAGCATTCTCCTTAGATCATCATTGGGGGATTTAATTGAGCATGATGAAGGAGAAGCCCTCAATACCAACAAAAGGATTACCCAGAAACTCTTTGACAACTGGAGGAGGAACCCAGTTGAAAATAGGAAACTATCTCGGTCAGGGGATAGTGAAGGTACACAGAGTGGTGCAGGGCCATCACTTCTGAAAAACACTCCTGCTGAAGAAGAATCTCAGGAGGTCAGTAGGCATTCTTCGGGTCTTGTCAGAAGAAGGAAAGGAAAAAGAACTGTTGAGTTTGAAGAACCTCAAGGATCTTCAAATGAGGCTCCTGTTACTGCTCCTGAAGAAAAGGCTGCTTCAGGGGATGAGAGTTCAGATCTGCGAAGAGAGACTCGCAGCAAATATGAAGCTGAAGAGGTCATTCCAAAGGAGCCAAGGAAAAAGAGAAGAAGGCTAGTAAAGTTAGTCGACAAAAGCTCAGTAGCTAAGGGGGAGCTACTTGAAAGACCTGACCTTACTCCAGGTGAAAAGGAGTCATCTGAAGCAGTTGAGTCTATGGATGCTCAAGCTGAGGGGGAGCTTCCAATTGTTCCTGAGCCAGCAGATGCTCTGGCTGAGGGGGAGACTCAAGATGACATTTCAATCCCTACAGCCACAATGAATGATGATGAAGAGGATGAAATTGAAATAGTGGCCATTGGAAGAAATGAGCAAAGGCACCTTAACTTTAACTGCCTGATAAAATTCTTGCTGCTAATGCCATTCCACCGAGCTCTGGTCCACAATGCATGGGATCAACTCTTCTGGACCTTCAAAGCATATCCAAATGTGGTGATTATTGCTCAAGGCTATCCTCAGAATCTGTTCTTTGCCCAGAAGCTCATCTCTTGCAGCTCCTTTTCACAAACTTTAGGGCAAAAGGTACATTTTATTCCTATAACCCTCATTCAAAATCATACTCCTTCACAAATGTTCAATAAATTTGAGGAGTCCACAAGTACTCATCCTGCATCAAGCTCTACGACCCACACTTCCCCGATCGTAGAGTCCCCACCATCTACGATTGGTGGTCAAGAAAGCCTACATGATCAAAACGTAGAGTGTCCTCCAGACTCTCCTGAAATTCTGCCTACTCAGCAAATAATTCCTCCGGCTCCATCTTCAAGACTCCTGTTAACTCACGAGGATATTCCCTCCACCTTTGGTCACAAGTACTTTCATATTCCAAGCTCTACGGCTGACCAGGGACAATCATCTCAACTTCTCCAGGAAATTTTAGACAAGGTATCTCGGCTTCCTACATCTGAGGGCTTAACTGACTTGACAAGCCATATCCATACAGAGATACAAAACGACCTAGCATCGAAATCCCACAACCTTCAACGTAGAATGGACGACATCATTGATGCTGCCAATGGTCTCTCTACCAGTCTGAACAACCAATTTTCCACAAGACTGAAGCAGCTAACGGCAGCAGTCTCTGAAAATCTCCAAGAAAGGGATAGAATTATTCTACAAGCCTTGAACTCACATCAGCAGGCCATTGTTATTCTTCAAGAAACAAATGATAAATCTATCACCTTCCTCAGTAATGAAATCATTGCCTTGAAGAACTCTCTCACAGAACAAAAACATCGGTCGAATGACACTTTGTCATTGGTGGAGCAAAAACAAATCATGGCTAACGAAAGACTCCAAGCCCACCAAGATGATGTAGCTGCCACTAAAACCCAACTTCAAGAAATTATTCAGGGCATCCAGCAGCTTTCAGAACAGGTAGCAACACTTAATGATGCCAACAAGGGGGAGAAGAAACTGAGCACAGTAGAGCAAACAAGAACTAGCTCAGATCACAGCAGAAGAGGAAGAGCACCTCAAGGGATGAGGATGGTTCAAACTTCAATATATCCTCCTAGATTCGAAGCAGTACCATCTCGTCCCAGACAGGAGGTGACAGCAAGACCTTCTTCCTCATCAATGAGACCTTCTAGCTCACAGGAATGGTTTCAAATTAAAGAAGAAGAAGTTGTGTTGAGGGAAGAAGAACTAAGAAAAGCTGAAGAAGAAAGGAGAGCATTCTTCAGGCAGAGGGAAGAAGAAGGCAGGAGACCTCCTAGCAGAAGGAGATAAGTTTTTTTTTTATTTTTTCGTTTTCTGTTGTTTTCTCAATTGTATCATCTGACAAAAACATCAATAAAATTCATATTTTTCTCTAGAAAATACAGCTGCTCACTGTATGATTAGGCATTCAATTACTCTTGTATTTTGCCTATATTAATATGCTCAAAATCACTATCTGATAATAATGTTGTCATCATCAAATTGGGGAAGATTGTTGAACATTGAATGATTAAATTTGATGATTAGAAATAATGTACAAGGGCTGTATTAGATAAGATCAAAGCTGTTAGGTTGATCAATTATTAATTGTATAAAAGTCTTGTGTGTTGTACTAAGACTTAGATAGATCAAAACTGTTAGGTTGATCTGTTGATGTAATAAAATCGTAGAAAGAACTCTACGATTTGTGTCAAGGAAACTCTACGATTCGAACAGACTCTACGATTAAGGCAACCAATCGTAGAATGGACTCTACGACTGTGATTCCGAAGACTCTACGATCAAGACAAACAATCGTAGAATGGACTCTACGATTGTGGTCCAGAAGACTCTACGACCAACCAGACTGTTCTTTCCGAGAAACCTTAAATTGGACTCTACGATCAACATTCTAACAGTTGAGTAAACTCTACGATGATCAGTAAGAGATGATCCTTTACAGATCAATCACGTAAGCAAAGGTATTCGTAGAGTTGATCATATAAGATCGTTGAGCAAAAAGGCAAGAGACATCACGTTTCTCAGATCAGGAGCCATTCTATTCAAGCATTTAATCTTCATCAATGTAACCAAAAAGGAAGCTTCTGCAAATCGATCAAGTTAGAAAAGTCAGGAGTCTGACCCAAGCGCACTATGGAACAGAAAGAAGACTTTCAAGGCAGAAAAGTCAGAAGACTGTGTCCTATCAGACCTATAGTTTGGGAAGACCAAACGACTCTATAAAAGTTAGTGGGAACCTATGTCTGACATTTCTGTCACAGAGGAAAAAGGAAAACAACCTTGCATGGACTAACAGGTCAGATCAAATAATATCTCGTCAGAGATTTAATGAGCTTTATTAATACAATATTCAGCAGCTCTCCTCTGTGAGGTAACGGGAAGAAATACACGATCAAACAGATGATCCAACGGGAAGAAATCTGAAGCCCTTACCTCTTAAATACGAAGATCAGCAGAAGAAAAGAAGAACACTACACAAAAAAAGGAAAAACGCAAGAAGTGAAAAAGATTGAACTGATAAGAAAGCCTGCATTGCTACTAAGCCTTTCAAACATTCAAGCTGATAAGCAACTTAGCAGCACATCCAAATATACATCAATCCAGAAGAGTTCTCTGTGAACTGATATAAGCAAGTCTGTTAGACTTGGAGAGTTCTTTGTGAACTAGTGTAAGCAAGTCTGTTAGACTTGTAAAGTTCTTTGTGAACTAAAATTCCAAGACTGCGGGTCTTGAAGGAATCTTAGTGATTCAGCTATTGTAAAAGTATCCTTAGTGGATTTGCTGCTGAAAGAGCAGAACAGTGGAGTAGGAGTATTGTGTGCTCTGAACCACTTAAAACCCAGAGTCTCTCTCTTTGTGTCTTTCATTTGCTATATATGTCATATAAATGTTTGTTGATTTATTAATTTAACATTTCAAGAAAAGATTAACTAAATCATATTCCGCTGTGTTAAACTTCTGTTTAAAAATTAATCAAGTGAGATAATTTCAAAGAGAAGAAATTTTAAAAGAATCTATTCAACCCCCCCCCCCCCCCCCTTCTAGATTACTATCGTGTCATTGGGAACTAACACTGTAATATCCCAGATATTTACAAGATTTGTAAATATTAATTAAAGGTTATGGTTTAAAACCTAGAGTTGTAGAAGTGAGATGTGTGGAAAATGGGTGAAATTTTTTTTTTAACATAATTTATTTGTTAGAAATTAAATGTGGAATATTGTAATGATACATGTAGAGAATTTATTAAAGAAATAAATTCAATTGAGAAGTGAAGGTGGTTATATTGATATACATATATACCTAAAGTGTGCTTGTTAGCCAAACAAGAAGATGAGTAAATTAATACTCAATAAAACTAATAAATTAATTAGTTTAAATATGAAGTCATGAAATATAATTAATTAGGTTAATTATATTAATATGAGTTAAAGTTGTGAAAAATTTAGAATAATTGTCTTGGATGAATAATGTGAAGTAATTAATTAAGTAATTAACTTAATTATTAAGTTGTGGTATAGAGACTAATATTGATTTAATTGACTAGTACAATGAAATGATGTAGCAAGCTCAATGGAGATGTAGAGAAGCCCAATGGTGGGATTTAATTTCCAAGCCAATGATCTAATTACATTGTGTCAAACCCAAGCTCAATAAATTAATTACGGTAGCCCAACTTAGAGTTTAATTGTTGGGAGCCCTAAAGGAATTAATCTAGTAGATTAAATTTAAGAAAATTAAAGTGTGAATTAGATTATATAATTTGTCCGAGAAAGTTATTGAATTAAGTTTAATAAAGGAAGTCCCATTAATAGATTTATTAACGGACTAACTTAAGATTATTTTGTAAGAAACCCTAATTAAATATTTGATTAATATTGAATATGACAAGTATAAGTTGATTATGTAAATTAAATTAAATTTGATTATTAAATTGTTCCTTAATTATTTAAACAAGTCATTTAATTAAATTAAGTGATGGACTTGTAGAAATTTTTGTATGATTGGGTATTTTATTAGTCTAGCCCAATGTTTTAATTAATTGGGAGCCTAGCAAATTAATTTAGTAGCCCAACATTTCAATGGATCAAATGAGTATTCATGGCCCAAATGAATTTAATTTCAAGCCCCAATTTTTGGTCTAATGGTCAAAGCTTCTAGAAGACTTTAATTGGTAAATTGTGGAATAAAAATAAATGGAAATTGGGTAAATTTTAGGGAGTATGGTTGGTGGAAATGGTGGAGTGTGGACTCCAAAATTTATTCATTTTGCTTGTTTTAGCTAGTGTGTGGAACACTCAACATTTTGGCTAGCATTTTTGAAAATATGTTGAAGTCCATTGTGTAGATATATAGGTTGTATGTATATACTTCTTCTGCTATAAATAGAAGACTTGGGTGATGTGTTTGAGGTTACAAAAAATTTGGCAAGAGTTCTTCTATAGAGAGTTAGTGAGTTTAGTGAGTTAACTCAGTGAGTTAAAGAAAAAGGGTAGTGAGTTTGTGAGTTCCTTAATGAGTTATATTGATATACATATATAATAGAATGTCGTATCATGTATGATATTGAGACATACTAGGAATGTATAAAGATTGCGATTCTGGAATAGAAAGAGATGTTGTAAAATTGTAAATAAATGATTATTTAGCAATTATAATATTGTTGTAATTCATGAACAATAAGGAAACTGTAGTACTAGTGTTGAACCGGATTCGAGGTTAAAGGTACCCGAATTCAGGGTCGTCACAAGTTGGTATCATAGCTGATAAGTTATAAACCTTAGGTAAGAGTACCTTAGGCTATAACCGTAGTAGAAGATAAGTAAAATGATAAATGAATAAACTCCGGAAGAGTTTAAGTTATAAAAGATGAATTTAAAAAATTCATATAGAGAAGATTATCCAAAGATGGATTTGAGAAGATATAAGAGAAATGAAAAGGGTCATGTTATACCTAATTTGAAGAAATGATAGAAGATATGTTATAATAAGATTTTGAGAAGCATAAAGAAAATGCTAATAAGGTCATGAAATGATATAGGGAGGTGAACTCGTAATGAGGCAGATGTGCTAAAATATGAATGGAGAGAATTCTTATTCAGTTAAGAAAAATTAGCGGTTTGTGGGTTTTTAATTGAGGACTCATATTAGTGGCTGAGTTGTACGATTCCTTGTATGAGCAGGGAATTTGTGCTTGGTTTGAGAACCGCTTAGCTTCCTATATTAATATAGTGGTTGAGTTGAACGAACCATTGTATGGGCGGGGACTATGATATGTCAGCGAACCAATTTGGGAGATGCTGCTGCAAAACTTGCACGATCATTGTGTATCGAAGAAGAAAGATATGCACTGGTGGCACGTGTTTCCTTACAGTGTTGAACAATTGGAAAACTGATGTATTTGTTCTTGGTTTAACGACTGCTGGACTTCCTATATTGATTAGTGGCCGAGTTGACCAATTTCTTGTATGGGCAGGAGATTGTGTTTGGTTTGACGACCACTTAGCTTTCTATAGTGATAATCGATTTAAACCTGGTGTCGCGCTATTCGTTATATGTATGTTGAGAAGGTGATTCTTTTCTCATGTGTATAACGGATAGGTAGAGGATGTTAAGATAAGATCGTGTTTTGAGAACCGACGCGCATGGTAAGTTCGTGACTCATAGTCATGTGGTGGAGCCCCTCAGCGAATGGACGACTTTGGCCTGACTAGGACAAGCTCCTCAAACCATATGATTGTGGTAAGTTCCTGAGCCCAAATACGTGATAAGTTTGATGAACAGTGAGTGTGGGTAGAGTTAAGTAGCCAGGTTAAGGCTATACTAGATATAGTTATTAAGCTGAAAAAGAATGTGGAGGAAAAATTTGAGGTGTTTTGAGGTTTAGGATATTCCAAATCTTCTAGCTATGCTAGATTTTGAAATTCTTAAAATCGTGCCAAATTCGCACTTTTGTGCTTTTGAAAAGACAAATGAGTTTTCTTGTTTTATTATTAAGTCGCAGTAACACGAGGTGTGGAGAAGTCCATCGTTACTGGTGATGACATGATAAACGATGGAGTCATTAATGCAGAGTAACCTAGTGTTGGAAGTATTTTTAAGCCCACTATGGTATGATGTAATATGACAAAGTCAAAATGATTTTTAGTATTTTGAAACGTTTAAAGAAGAGTCTATGCTAATTGTTTCGGCTAGACAAATTGATTTGAAAATATCAAAATATATTTATAAAATCATCATACGCCATTAAAGCCATGGTGCAGAGATGAAAAAGGTGGAATCCTCAACGCACTGTTGCAGCAGTGCGATAGCATGAAGTCCTAAAAATGTATTTCAGTTATTTTAACTAATCTGAAATGATTTTCGATTTCGTAATATACGAACAGTTCAATGATGTGAGTCTATGTCATTTATTTTGACTGGACACTTTTTGGTCAGAAATGACTCAAGTTTTATTTTCCAATCCAACTTATGCTGGAGCGGAATTTTGTAGTAAGTCTGAGGTGAACAACCCCATAATGGGGGATATGTCAGTGTGACGCCCCCAAATCTGGGCCCACACAGCCCAAACTTGAGTCGTCAAAAGACTACAACAAAATTATTACAACAAAGCACAACGTACAACAATACAGTGTATAATAATACACAACTAAGTCTTCACTATTATTGCCACACTATTTTACAAAACGTGAAGACTATGATAACTATTCCTCGGACCCTCACTCCATTCCCCGGCTAGACCCTGTTATGTTTTCATCTCCTGTTGAAAAACAATGGAACAAAAGAAAGGGTGAGCTCAAATAGCCCAGTAAGAAATATCATGACTAAGATAATGACGAATAAATTATCATTAGCCTTCAACAGTTGAGTTCTTGATAGAATACAATAGAATACAAGGTTTATATCAAAAACTGCAGTTAAATTCTTAAACAATGTTCAGATCAATAATAGCAGCGGAATGAGCAATCTATTAGAAGAATAATGCAGATTATAATGTCCACTCGCTTCTCTTTTTCGTAAAAACATCATCAACTTTTATCATCTGAAATACCATTAGTCATGATAATAAAAATTCACAGTTCCTGATCATAATCATGCAAATCAACAGTTCATCTTTGCACTACGGGCCAAAGATATTTAATTTAGCACCAGCGGTCATGATTATACCAGATTCAGCCTTTGGTGATAATCATACCAAACAACAGTTCATCTATGCACTACGGGCCAAAGAGAACTTTCACCACGTGCCATAAAAGACACTGAACAGATGTATCGCCTTTAACCTATTATATCGCCTTTAACCTATCATCTGTTCAACAAATATATCACATCTGTGCCCCCGGCCACAGATATTCACAACAGCTTGATTTTTGGATGATTAGAATGATATAAATGATGAACAGAAGAAATAGGATAACAATAAGTATCGAAAGTTTACTTTGTACAGATTCAAATAATGTCCAAATTGTCAACATGATGTGGAGTGAAATTTAAAAATGATATTCAAGATCCACAGTTCAGAATAACGGTTACAATTCAATAGAAAGGTTCACGTAAATAGGAATGTTCAGTTGAAATAATGAAGTTCAACTATTATGGAACATATAATATTTTCAGGAATTATAGAAGCAATAGTTCCATAATAAATTTCGATTTAGGAGTATGAAAGAAAATAATATCCCTTACCGTAGCAGGTTTGATTAACAAAAGGTGAAGGAAATTAATACAAAGGGTTATTCACCAACATGCGGCAATCCGCTCCGTAAGGTTATTCCCACAATTTAATAGAATTTGAGTACAAAGAGTTATTCACCAAACAGGCGGCAATCCGCTCCGTAAGGTTATTCTCAGAGATTAATAATGAATGAATACGAAAGGTTATTCACCAACAGGCGGCAATCCGCTCCGTAAGGTTATTCCCACAATTTAATACATGGAAATAAAAGGCACGTCTTATGAGTAAGGAAGAAACAATATTATTATCGAGAATCAAATAATGATAATCCCTTACCATAGTACGTTTGAATAATGGAAGATGAAAAAGATGGTATCCCTTACCTCAACACGTGACTGGATATTGATTTAAATGAGGTTGATTAACTTGAACAGTACACGTATACTTATAGATCTTCACAAATACTCAAGATGACTTAAGCACACTTAGAGAGAACTTTCACAAGAAGTATTTAGAGAGAGAAAGAAAGAACAAGTAAGGAAGTTTATGAAAAATCCTTAAGTTAAGGCTTCTATTTATAGCCAAAAATATTATCATTCATTTAATCTAAACCATTCATTTAAAGATCATCTTTTAATCTACACCATCCATTTCAAATATTATATTATCTTTAATCTACACCATTCATTTCATATCACCTAATAATCACCTAACTTTATATTATAAACAAATCAATTTAATTATTCAACAATAATTCACACTTTAATCTACACCATTCATTTCATATCACCTAATAATCACCTAACTTTATATTATAAACAAATCAATTCAATTATTCAACAATAATTCACACTTTAATCTACACCATTCATTTTATATCACCTAATAATCACCTAACTTTATATTATAAACAAATAACTTTATCAATTCAATTATTATGACTAATTGTTATAAATACAGTATAGTTAGCTCTTAGATATCAAGTCAATAAATTAATGAAATACAACTGTTTAAATAACATCATAATAGAGATAACAATAATGTAAAATAAAGCATACGTTACTGTGTAATGACAATTATTGATTCAATAATGTGAATTACTGTGCATATTTTACTGTGATAATTATTAGGTTCAATAATTTTAAAAACAGTGCAACAACAATTATTGACTCAATGATATAAAATACAGTGTAATGACAATTATTAAATCAATAATGCAAAATACTGTGTAACAACAATTATTGAATTGATAATATAAAATATTATGCAGTGACAATTATCGATGAAATGATGCGTAACAGTTACGGTGTCAATTATCAGACCAATAATATGAGACACTATGCAATACCGTGTGTTACTGTAGAGTACCGAGTGCTACAGAAAATACCAATAACTACCGTATGCTACTATTCTTTTATCACCGGTATTTTAACAGTTCCGTTGACTATTTTTATTTAAAAAGGTTATTTCTGTCGTTTTCTATATCCGACAAATATTTCATTGTGGGGTCCACTAATAATTTGTTATTTCGGCGCCGTCGGACCAAACGAATATTCCCCGACAAAGCGAATATTGTCCGACAAAATAAAATTTGCACATAACATCCTTAACTTTTAACTTTATCGATTTAACCACTTACTGTTTCAAAAAAAATATAAATATGAAGAAAAATTAAATTTTGTATTTCATAAAATTCGGGGTCTTACAGTCAGAGCCATGAATAAAGAACCCGCGAGGGGGCGCCCAAGAGTGGTGGCATGCTGATAGAAGAAAATATGGGCTGGTAAATCCAGAGAGTTCAACCCTAATCGAAGTCGTTGTGCACAGCGCTAGAGTACGATAGGCTGATCACCTAGCATACAAAACAATTGTGGAATGTTTTCAGTCTTTGTGATTGATAAACCTTCTCGCATATGTTCACAGTCGTTATGACTCCTCAGAATAGTATGAAAGTTTTAATGAATATTTTGATTTTCAAGTTATTTTTTTGTAAGATATTGATTTTCAATTTATTCTCTTGCAAGATATTCCATTGTTCTAGAATTATGAGTTTAGAAGTATGAACTTCCTAGCAAATGGTGGTCAAAGAATTTGATGAGTAAAGAGATATTCTCAGAGATAAAAATTTGTAGAAATGAGTATGATGAAATTTCGGGGACGAAATTCTTATAAGAAGGGATGAATGTAATATCCCAGATACTTACCAGATTTGTAAATAAGATTTTAAATATTAATTAAAGGTTATGGTTTAAAACCTAGAGTTGTAGAAGTGAGATGTGTGGAAAATGGGTGAACATTTTTTTTTAACATAATTTATTTGTTTGAAATTAAATGTGGAATATTGTAATGATGCATGTAGAGAATTTATTAAGAAAATAAATTCAATTGAGAAGTGAAGGTAGTTATATTGATATACATATATACCTAAAGTGTGCTTGTTAGCCTAACAAGAAGATGAGTAAATTAATACTCAATAAAACTAAAAAATTAATTAGTTTAAATATGAAGTCATGAAATATAATTAATTAGGTTAATTATATTAATATGAGCTAAAGTTGTGAAAAATTTAGAATAATTGTCTTGGATGACAATAATGTGAAGTAATTAATTAAGTAATTAACTTAATTATTAAGTTGTGGTATAGAGCCCAATATTGATTTAATTGACTAGTACAATGAAATGGTGTAGCAAGCCCAATGGAGATGTAGAGAAGCCCAATAATAATAATAATAATAATAATAATAATAATAATAATAATAATAATAATAATAATTTATTTTAGGTTACAAAGAGTTTTTAGGTAATAGAGTATTTTTAGAATTTTAATCTCCGTCGTGCCTTTAGGGTCGGGCAATTACGTGTCATCTCTTTGGTGTGTTTGCCGGTTATATCGATAGCAACTATTGTAGTAGGTTCTGACTCATGGTATGATAATCTTTTGTCTAATTTCAAGAAAAAATATAAAGGAAAAAAATGTTATAGTGATGCGATTTAGTTAGTGTTTTGACAATACTTTTTTGTTTGGACTTAGATGACTCATTTTATACTTTTGGATATATGCAAAAATATTTCTTTTTGATTTTTACATCTTTTTTCCCCCTCATTGGATCCTACCAAATGACTTGCAATACTACCTTTTTTCCACTGGAAATACTGTTCATGGATCATATTGATCGATGGTTAGAGATATTGAAGACAAATAAATGTTGTCAAACTTCTTATTCCGTTTTGTCAATAAAGAAAAGGTGTGTGGGATACCCGAAAATATTATATTACATAAATTTGAGTTCGTTATCGTCAATCAATTAATTGCTCAAACCTGTCAAGAACTAATTTTAAGTTGGGAATGAGTAGCACACTAATGTTTGTCTAAAAAAATGGCTGGATTGAGTATTAATCTTTTTGTATTAATGGTTGGACTCTCAGTTCTATTATGAAACTAAGAGTTCACAACAGTGTAAGATTTTTCAATCTAAAAATATTGAATATAATACTTAATTGTTATATTAATTAAATCATGCCTTCAGACACAGATTATCCTTAGTATATAAATAAAAGAGCCTATTATCTGAGAATATTTTAATCGTAAAACTGATTCACACTTATTTTTCTTAAGAGCTATACTATAATCATAAGGTGTTGCAACATATTTACAATCAGAATATAATTTTTACTTTTTAAGTATTGACTCAATCGAATGTGATAAATATAAATGTATATATCTATCAGTTTTATAAATTTTTATTCTCAAAATAACACTACTTCCAAATCTTTTATGTCAAAATTCTTAGCAAGATAATTTTTAACATCAAGAATATGAGATGCTACCTACTAAAAATCATAATATCTTCAACATACAAGCACATAATAATGTAATCATCATCGATTACCTTAGCAGACAAACGTCTATAAAATTCATGAACGACAAAACCA
Organism: Hedera helix; assembly: GCA_947179155.2. NCBI lineage: Eukaryota > Viridiplantae > Streptophyta > Magnoliopsida > Apiales > Araliaceae > Hedera > Hedera helix. Next base: position 20,861,523 of record OX359275.1, on the reverse strand, counting down.
TTTTTAGAAACAGCCCTATATCAAACAGCTATTGTCATAAGTAACCGCGGCATCTACCTAAGCAGGTAGTGTTTGTGTGTGTTCGTGCACAATACGGTTAAGTTGGTGGCCCCAGCAATACTCAAATTTTATATAAAATACTATAACAAGATAATTAGTGAATAAGACGGCCGGAATTATGATTCCCACCAGATACAAATGCTTATTTCAAAGTAAGTGTAATCATTATCCATACCACCAAACCCATAAATACAAGCAGAATGATATATGAGTGCGATAGTTAGCACAATCATATATATATATATATATATATATATATATATATATATATATATATATATTCTCCTCTCCAGCGAATCTTAAAAAGCGAAACAAAGACGAACCGTCGTTTTTGGTATCTATGGCGACGGTTCGACCCGTCGCTATAGCCATGCACTCTATGACGACGGGTCGAACCGTTGCCATAGATACCAAAGACGACGGTTCGTCTTTAGTTCACTTTTTAAAGTTCGCTTTTAAATTTTTTCCTATATATATATATATATATATATATATTTAAAGAAATAGAGAGAGATAAAACGAATATCATCTTTAGTATCAGCCATAGCAACAAAAATTCGAACACTATAAATAAAAGAACCGTAAAAAATAAGCTTATTATTTTAAAAATTATAAAAGCAGATAACTATATAATTTATATCTTAAAATAAGTTCAGCACTGTTTAGGGTAAAGGGTTTTGCTTTTTTCAACTGTTCTAGGATTCGGTGGCTGGTAGTTGAAAATTGAAATACTTGAATTTGACTGGTAACGAATTATTGTACAACCCAATTTGTTAAAAGTGTAAATGTAACGAGTCACGTTTTAAAATACCGGAGTATTTATTTTAATTTTTACTTGAATGATTGTCCGGTTCATGTTCTTTATTATTATTATTTTCCTGCTTTGAAGTTTTTGCAATTTCTACCACTTCTAACGTACTACACATTATTATTAGTCAAAACGCCATTCATGACTTAGTTATCTAAATTCCTTAGATTGTTGGAAAAATTAGTCTTCTGCATACAATTAAAACAAATATGCCGAGAATTAATTTTCATGTAAGGTACCAAATAGAGGTAGAATTAGGTCACTCCTTAACAATTACTATATATGCAGAATACTAAATTGATAATAAAACACAGAATTCAGAAATTCAATACAATAAATCAAAAATATTATAATAAGAATTTGACAATATAAAATCTAAACAATAGAATTTAAATAACAATAGAATATCATTTATTTTTATAATACTATAAAATGACACAATATTTTCAAGTTTTCCTTCATCTCTTCATTATCATAAACTGAACACAATAATTTAGGGGTAAATATGTAACAAAGATATATTTTTGAAATTTGTAAATTTTTTAATTAATCCGATTCCTTCCATGGGATGGAGTGAGTAACTGCTAGGTAGATAATTCAATGCCATTAGACACGGTGGACTTGAACTAGTCTCCAAAGGATTTGTGGAGAATAAGTAAGTCCATACAAGGATAATGGATGCCTCTTGATCCGGGATTATCATTTGGTTGGTTAGTTAACAAGTATACCAAGCCGGCCGGCAATTTTTCTCCTTATACTTTACCTAGCGGGGACAGATTTGCTTGCAAAGTGAAAGTTTGGCCAAACTTAGTTAGAGGGGACATATTTGCAAAGAAGTAAAAGTTCGGTTATAACATAGCAAAAATTAAAAATATTGTTTATATTGCAAATTCATATAAACGTGAGTGGATATTTGTGCAGTTTGTCCATATTAAAATTGTTCAACATGGGATTCTTAAGGACTACTGGATACATTTATAACAATGATTGAGCAGGCGGGCAAATTAATTGATTAACTTTATTTAACTGACACATGGAGTCATTGGCCCCTACTTAATGACGTACAAGTATCTTTCCAGGAATACAATCTTTTCTTAGAAACATATTTTAAATCTAAAAAAAAGTACTTTTTCAAATGGAAGGAGACAGTTGATCAGTACTAGGGTAAGTACCAAGTAGCACCTAAACATCGGATCCTGATTTTAGAATGGATAGTTCATTTGAATACTTTATATAAATAAGTTGTACTTTATATTAATTAAAATATTTGTATTTCAGATGATATTTATTATATAAGTATTATATAATTATAACTTTTTACTATATAAAATGTAATTTATTTTTATACACTGTTCAAATGACGTATTCATTTTGAACCCTATAAAATCAGAATCCTTAAACAACACTTGTATACTATTCAACAAGGCAAATGGATAATATGCAATTACATTACTTAGTAGAAATTGGATTCACAACATCTTGACCAATATACAAACTAAGGAGCAAGCTTGGATATAATTAATTAATTAATTAATTAAGACATTTTTTTGGATGATTGGAGCCAATGAGTAAAATTTTGAAGGGTAAAGGCATCAGCCCTATAGTGATTTTGGGTAAATTGGAGCAAATCAGACCATGTGAAGTCAGGATATTTTCTTGGGCCTTCAGCTTGTGACATGGAAACAAGATCCTGTGGGGGTCTCACCACTTTGTCTTTTCTAGGGCACAAGAAGAATGCCAATGATATCCTCTCCTTGTTCCTGTTCACTACTGCTCTATGCAGGCAACTCTGGTATCTTCCGTCTGATAATGCCTAGAGCCACAAGATGAAAATCCAAAGGAAAAGATAATAAGTACTATATGAAATCCAATTAATATTCTTGCTGCCCCTTCATTTTGTTACTCATCAAAATGGCAAAAATAAATTGTCATATTCTATCATTTTTTGTTTTTACTCCCGGTCTCCCGCTAAACGTCTAATCTTGAATGGCGTAATTACATACATACTCAAACTCTCTTGTTTTATATAAAGAGTCACATCAGTCAAATTTATAAATTTCAAAATATATTTTGTTTCACGTTAATTAGCTTTAAATTTATTGAGTATTTAGTTTAGTATTTATAACATGATAATGAAATTATGGTAATTTAATTTTTGAGATTCAAATGGACGGTCTATAAAAGTAAATTGTATTTCTTTTATAGGGGAGTTGGATTTCAGATGATATTTATTATACAAGTATTATACAAATTTAGTTATCTACTATATTATACACTATTTAAATGGTTTATAGGGGAGTTGGATTTCAGATGATATTTATTATATAAATATTATACAAATTCAATTATTTACTATACAAAATGTAACATGTTTTTATATACTATTTAAATGGACTGCCCATTTTTAGTTGTCTTAGAATCAGATCTGAAATTATGATGATAGACTTGAAGTTATTCTAAAATCAAAGCAGATAAGACTAGCTCTTGATTTTTTTGAAAAAAAATACCTTGCAAATAGAACTCTTTTTGTAAATAGAGAGCAGGATATTTAATCTTTATGTTGACTTTTAATATTTTGCCTACTTTAATACTCCCTTCATCTCAAAATAAGTGTTCATTTTTTCAGTGAATCCATCACTCTGACATCAATTTTACTGTAAACCACTCTCATTTTGGGACCAAAAAAAAAACATAACTAAAGATGAATCTTCTATAGAGAGAAAACAGGAAAATAATCTACACATTGCTTTTATTTCATTTTTTCCGGGGAAAAAAAACTTACAGTGAAGGTGTCACCGATGTTGATGACTAGTGCGTCATCTCTAGGTTGAACAGATTTCCATTTGCTGTTAACAAACACTTCTAAACCGCCAACTTGATCTTGATGAAGTATGGTTAAGGCAGTTGGATCACAATGAGGTCCGGTGCCAAGGGCAAGGTCTGGTTCTTGGCATGGTGGATAGTAGTTACATCTCATTATGGAGCTACTTTCTTGGAAAAACTCCTTATAGTAAGATGGATCAACTCCCAAGCTAATCCCTAGTATCTCCAAAATGGAGATGGACAATTTATGTATTGACTCGCAGTATTTCTGATAAATCAATCTGCAATTATAGAAAAATGAACAGGAAAGAAAAAGTTGACGTGCTATTAGAGCTTAATCATAAAGAAAATTACATGTAGTAAATATTTATACGACAACTTGGTCCACGTGAGACCACATCAAGGCTCAATCCAATGTCAAATCACAATAGTTGGGGTCATGTGGTGCCCAAATATTTTAAAGTTAAAGACAAATTAGTGGTATTCTCTTAGTACGTACTAAAGTTGACGCCTTATATACTTTCACTGTTCAATATAACTCCTTTATTCTAATGTGACAATGGGTTGACGCATTATATACATCTCAGTATAATTTTTTTTGTTCTAATGTGATAATGGAGTGTTACAATTTATCCTAGACTCAATTTTGATATTTTATTTTGTATAATTTCTGCCGTAATTGCTAGTTGTAGTAAGTAAACTAAAAATACTTGCTAAAAGTAGTAAGAGTTCATAGAAAAACAAAATACTTGCTACTTAAAAAATGTATAATTATGAAACATAATCTATATGGAAAAGATTAATATTAGATAACTAGGCAAAAGTTGGTCTAGTTTAAGTAGACAAAAGTTTTCTGGCTATACCACAATTCTGTAAAATTTTGTTTAGATAAGCTAAACAATTATTATTTATTTATTTTATTTTTTTCGGTTTTTCAAATTTGCATGGTTGGAGAAAAGCTTTACCCTGTGGATTCAAATTCTTTCCCTAGGGCAGATTCGAAGAAATTCTTTACAACAAGATCCGACTCATTTTCTTGAAACCCGAAAGTTAAGGTCTCTTTCCAAGGTAGTTTTGATGTGAAACGGCCAAAATGGGCACTACAAAAACCCCACATGCTACCAGGCTGCTTCTGAGCTTTTAATTTCTTGCAAATAGGAAGCTTAAAGAAATTGTTCATATGATCATGCGCCATACTGATGAGCCTCGAATCGACTCCGTGGTTGATCACTTGGAAGAAGCCATGGCTCAAGCAAGCTGCCTTAATTTGCTTAGCGGCATGTTTGGTTGCCCCGGCATCACCTCTAAGAAACCCCTCAAGATTGACAACTGGCTCTTTAAGCTCTTCATGGGCATGAGCTAGGTTTTCTTTTGGCCAAACAAATTCTTTTGGTATTTTGGACTGATTTAGCATAATGGATGAGTTAAAAAAGTGAGCGTGTTCAAATGGTTTGTGATGAAGGATTGAGACAGTAGAGGCCATTGAGAAAGAGTGTATAGGGGGAATAGAGGATTTTGTTGATATTTATAGAAGAAAACATTTTTGGAATGGAATGGGGTAGTGACAAATACTATAATGAAACGAGTCTTTTAGTGTGTACATTGGTCCACATCGGGAGTTGTGTTTTTGTGTTTGATATATATGCATGTGTTTTGAAACTAGATTCAAAACATGTTTGTTTAATTGTTACTAAAACGAACTTATATCACACATAGAATATATATATATATATATATATATATATATATATATATATATATATATATATATATATATAGGACTTATTTACTAACACCAAAAAAGATGAATAAAGTGTATTGTATGGATAATATGATCAAGTGTGTTAAATGTTGCGACCGCGTGTGAAAAAGTTATAAGATTTAACTCTATATATAGAGGTTTTCTCAGGAAAGATATATTTATTCCATTTTTTCATATTTTGATTGTATCCTCTTCAGTTATCAATAACTCAAAGAGAGAGAGAGAAAGAGAAAATTATAAATTTTAACTCTATATATAGAGGTTTTCCAAGGAAAGATGTATTTATTCCATTTTTTCATATTTTGATTGTATCATGTTTTGTTTTTTTGTTGTTGCTAATTTTGATTGTATACTCTTCATTTATTAATAACTCAAAGAGAGAGAGAGAGAGAGAGAGAGTTTCCACGTCCTAAATGCAATTTTTTCCCTATTTTATATATAACTGTTCTAATAGTATGTATGTATATATGAGAAGTGATCTAGGACTCATGTTGGCCTTGGGACTGTTTAGTACAATTGATCCGGGTTCATCCCAAGTCGTTTCAATATTTGCGACTAAAATTGAACTTAAATCATCTGCAAAAATTCCTGCAAAACTAAGAAGAGTCAGAACACACATTCTTCTTAAAAGAATGAGTGTTCTAATCTTTCAGATTTTTTTAACATAAATAACTATTCATAGAAAAAACTTGCGATATCAGCAGAAATTTCTTACGAACACTTTAATTTCAATTACTCAAAAAGTAAGATAAATGGTGCTAGATCAATTGGTTTAAAATAGGATCAACACCAACGTAGACCTTGAATCATATCCTATATATGAAAGGTCTCATCGATAATTACAGTTAATTGATTGTTAACGTCTGAGATATTATATGGACAATTTTTATTCATTCGTCCACCATACAATATGTCTAACAAGTAACACAATTAATACGCGGAATATTACCTATTATGCAACTGTAATTATGGATTATGTCCATCAAGTAACAATTAAATGGATCCTCTTATTTAAAACACATTTACTTTTTTACTTTGAAAAAAGAAAATTTCCTCTAAAAGTGCCCATCTTTCATTCAAGGTGGATTTTCACCTATATATATTAGAGAGAGAAATAAGAAGAATAATTTTTGACATGGTGGGGGAAAAAGACAAGGTCTTCCATTAGGAAATTCAAAGAGAACGACTCTTGACGAACGTTGTAAAGAAGCCAAACGTGGTAAAGTCTTTCAACTTTTCCTTCAATAGTTTTTGGCTGAATTATATATTTGTCCTTTTAAATTATTACTAAATTTTAAAATTTCTCGTAAATTGAAAAAAATAAATAAAAATCCTCTAACTTGGCATTTTAGTTCGTTTTTGTTCTTTAGATTGATTTTTCTTTTAAATTTGAATTATGTGCAATGTACATACTTTTTAATGATGTCAGATTTATGTTTTAATATTTAAATTAAAAATAACTATAAATTTCATTTAATTTTTTGTTCATTAAGTCTGTAACTTACAAATTAATTTTACACTGTATTGTGAGTTTAAAAAGAAAGAAAAGGGAGGAAGGAAAAGAAGGGAAAATGGGAAAAATAGTTGGAACCTTTTTCCCATTTGTTTATAATTTTTCATAACTCATGGATTACACTTAAAAAATTAGTGGCAAAGATCTGCCATACATTCCGTTATATTTTTCCATCATTATATATGTGCTTGTTCGCCTATTGACGTTTGGTGCGTTACACCTTTTAAACGCATCAGACACAATTGAGAAAGTTGCTCATTTACAAGCAATTTATCTACGAGAAAAAAAATAAAGAATTTGATAACCATAATTATAACTATCTAAATTGATATTGTGAAATGAGATGAGATTCAAAATGATTACTATAAACAAATACGAATGCAATTTTATAATTAAACTAATGTTCGTAGTATAACACTGAAGACGGTAACTTTACCGTCCATAGTATAATACTGCAGACATTGAATATTCAAAATCTCATCAGTGAATATTCAAAACGTTATCGTTTTTTCAAATTTTCACCATCCGCAGTATAATATTGCGAACGGTGAGTTTATTAAATGCATGCTGGGGGTATTTTGGGCAATATCCCTTGTCCTCAGTATAATATTGCGGATATTTAGATATTATATTGCGGACGAGGGCTATATAAGCCGTCAGATCTCAGACTAGTTGACTGAAATATGTTGTAAGGATATATCTACTTTTATAAGATTGTCAATAAATTAATCTCATATATATAATATAGTTTTAAGATAAATTAAAAGAGATTTTAATTTTACAACACGTTAATTGCACTTATTATTGTCTCACTCTATATGTAAGTTACTTCATCTCAAAATTACATACATACGCACTTTGTCCTCTTATATTTCTTACTTTTTATAGTCAGTTGAAGTATTTTTATAATAAAATTGATGTAATTTATTTAACTTTTAACAAAAATAAATTTTAAAATTAATAATATATTTTAAATAGTTTATAATTTTTATGATTATATAGTTGAAAATTATGAAATTAATTTTGAATTAAAAAATATCTTAAATTGTGTTAAAAAATACTCGAAATTAATCCTATATTTTATAACAATTTGTTTATCTAATTTATTTATCTTTATTATCATTATCATTATCATTATCAAGATAATTAATAATCCTATTTTTGCTTTTATCCTAGTATACCTGAAATCAAATGGACCCAATCTCTCCTAAATTTCCCCGGATAAGGATACAAAAGTATGATTGTGTTCTCGGCCGAAGCGAATATGGACATCACAATTGGCGTTGCATAACCTTAGCCCAAATCAGCAAAAAAACAGATCACGTGAACTTATTTTGGTTCCATTTGACAAGCACTGTAGTCCAACTTTTTCCCTTCAAGCTAATCACTCATTTTGGCACAACTTCAAACCCGCAACATGGCAATTCACGTCTGGTATGTGACATGGGGCTCCCGTTGGTAGGGTCCGCGCACCCCAAAAAAAAAACACACGAGGACAAATATTCTGTCACAACTGTTGTTTGATTCCTTCAACTTTTTGATTATCAGTTACGTCGATAAATATTAGTAATTATTTTTTAAAAAAAATATGTAATAAATGGGCCGCTCTTATAATTTTATTCAATCTGAAACACGATCATTGTTAAGATTATCTAATTATGACATATCATCTAAATATGAGTAATTTTGTCTAATATAAGTACTTCATCAATGATATATTATAATCCTAATATTGCTCATGTGTTATTGGTGAAATCTGATTTTAATTTTAATTTAAAGATAATTGTAAAGATACTTAAAAAGATAACGGGGCATGTTCCTAGAGCGGAAGGACAGAAGGTCCGAAGCGTTAGTTTTGTAATTTCAAATTGAAGTAGGATTCCTTATTTTGTGTTATATAAGGAAGGAGTCTTGTAATTGTAAGATGTACTCCATTCATTCCAAAATTAGAGATCTAACTTACATATTAAACTTTAAATTGACATGAATTTATTTAATTTTAGCTGATACAATTATTATAATTGTATAGTATATAATAAAAAATATTAATCACAAAATTTATTTCATTCTAAAACTTTTATGAGTCACATCAATTTTGAAGTTTATACTCTGTTTTTGAATTTTAAAATAGACAAAAAAGAAAAGAAATTGACGAAAATTTTAAGTTTTTTATCAAATTCTTGTGTTTCTGATTTTTTTAATAAACGGAAAAGAAAATAAAATGGATAGAAAACTTAGCCACTTTTTTGTCAAAGTTTTCCATTCAAAACTGGTCTGATTTGGATGGGAAAAAAAATGAGATAAGTAATATTTTTATAATTTCATATTATCCTCAACTTGCAATATATAATTTTTTAATTACAACTCATGTCCCTCTCTTTTCTTTCATGGCGGAAAGCTCATCTCGTAAGCGTTCCTTTCCCGAAGACAACGACAACAATTCCAACAAACCTCCCGCAGAACTTTCTGTCTCTATCCTCCTCTGTTTATTTATCTTCTCTTTCTATATATGGTTATTAATTGTATCTCAGAAAACCCTAAATTCCATTCTGCACGTATTTATCATTCTATTTGGTTTGGTTTTCTTATTAATGTTAGGATTACTCTTGTTATACAAAGATTCATGTTCGAGTATATTCTTATTCTTTATTGTTACGTGTGTATGGAATTGAATCTGGGCTGATGGGCACACTTCAGTACAATGAGTGTGAAGTCATTGATTCATGTTCGAGTATCATTCTAGTTTTTTCTTTTACGTCCAAAACTCAGAAACAAAGTGTTAATATGTCGTTATTTGATTTCAAAAGGCAAATTATATATCTAATTTTGGAATACGAAATTTACAGAGATAATGAAGTTGAGCCACTAACTATGTACTAGCCCAACATCTGCACTTTGAGTGAATCGTAGAAATTTTTGTATTTTTAAAATTTTGATTCCACGGATTGATGCATAAATGTCCCTTCTTAAACTCACTAGAAATTAAAGTATTTAACAAATGGAGTTTAACTGTAGTGCTGGATGCTATGTGTTCAAACATTGCACAAATGATAGGGGAAAAAATATATATTGAGTGTATCTACCAACTTTTCTATTACCAATTATGCAGATGAAAATTATTAACATTTTTTTTAACGAGATGTGAAATATGGTGTCACTTCTATTATCATAACCAATCACATGTATCATTATATTTCGCAATTGTTGGTTGACAAAAAAACTTTTGCTATATATAGCACAACTCTAAATGATAAGACCCACTTCAAGGATGAAACTAAGAAAAAAAAAAAAATTTCCAAAGAGGAGTCCTTGAATAAACTAACAGTTAAATTCACCCAACAAAAAAGTTGTTAACAACTTAAAATTACCAAAATAATACAATAGAAACATTATGAATTAATAATGAAGTAATAACTCAAATGCATCTCTCAGTGTTATACTAGACACAACGCATCAATTTGTACTAGTCTCCTGGGCACACACTTACATGTGTTAATTATTAATAATTAAAATAATAAGATAAAAGAAAAATTAAGTAATGAGAGAAACTTGGGATAATGAAAAGAGAAATACAATGAAGAAAGATAAGTGAGCAAGTAAATGTAGAAAGCGGGATTAAGGGAGGTGTATTCGATTAAAACTTTTAAAGATTTTTGAAGACTTTTTTTAAATAACAGACTTTTGTAGAGTTCGTAAATTTTAATGATTTTTAAGTACTTTTAAAAACTTTTTAAAATTGACTTTTAAATACTCCATAAAAGAAGTGACAACTTTTTATCAAGACTATAACAGACTTTTGTATACTTCTAATATATCAATTAGCCCATGTGTACAACATCTAGTTTTTTTTTTCTTCATGAATTAGAGAAAATTTCATTATTTCATTGAATTCTTATGTCATGAGATTTTATATATGTTGAAAGCCTTCATATTATTTTACTCATTTTATGATAAATTTGGATACTTAGACTTTTTAAAAAAAATACTATTAAAATGAAATAGTTTATGTAATTTAATTTCTCACTAAAATTTTCTAAATATGATTATTTAAAAAATCCTATATTTAATTGAGAAGGTAATTAAGTAATATCTAAATATTGAGTAATTAATAATTTTTCAAGGGAAGGTATAATTCATATATTTTAATTTGATACTAAATAACATATAAATTTTGTAAAACTTCTATTATAATACTAATTATATAAGATTAAACTATTAAATTATTATTATTATATATATAACATTGATTTAATGCTCTTACAAATTTTATGTATATTTTTATGCTTTCAAATAAAAACACAAGTTTTGATAGAAAATTGAGTCGGTAATTGTACAACTATTATATTCTTAATATAACAGGTAGTAAAATATTACTAAATATATATATATATATATATATATATATATATATATATATATATATATATATATATATATATATATATATTCAAATTAAATTATTCTAAACAAATTGTTAGAAAAATTCATATTACGCTATACTTATATTTAAATTTTATATATACCTAAATATATATAAATAAGTCCAAGTATATTTTCAATTATGAGGGTGCCAACTATTATATGTTATACATCCTTATATTTTTATTTGTTATTTGAATTTTACTTAAAAAATAAAGTATTTTTAAACTCTAATTATTTGAATTATGAATGGCCAAGAAAAAAAAAACCCAAATAATACATGCATGTATGTAGGTGAGGCTAAGAAAAAAAATCCTGATAATACATGTATGTAGGTGAGATTCTCAAGATGAGATTGCGACTAAGCTGATGATAGAGCAGATCAGAAGTGGAGTCTTTTATGTATGTGCAAGGTTTAAGCATTCTTTTTTCTCATTTTTCACGTTTGTTCATCTTCTCTCTTTCTTAAATATTTGGAAGTCTTTGGATATTAGGTCAGACTTTGAATATGAGTTAGTATTTATAAAAGTTTGGCAAACTTTATCATTTGATAAAAATCTAAAAAATCTCAGACTTTTTGAATACCAAAATATTTGTATAGACTTTGTAAAAGTCTCAATTCAATACCACAAAACTTTTAAAGACACTAAAAAAGTTACAATTGAATACCACTAAATTTTTATAAACTATTTAGATGTTTTAATTGAATCTAATCAAAATTTTAAAATTTTTAAAAGTTTTTATAAATTCTTAAAAATTCTAATTGAAAAATTAAATAACGAGAGATACTTGGGATAATGAAAAGAGAAATGTAATGAAGAAAGATAAGTGAGCAGGTAAAAGTAGAAAGCGGGATTAAGTGAGCAAGCAAAAGTAGAAAGCAGGATTAGTGAGCAAGTGAGAGTAGAAAACGGGATTAATGGCGAGAAAATGAATAAAAAAATAGCAATTAATTTGGATTTCCCCCCCTTCTATTGCCCTTACTTTATATAATGGATAGATGTTTATTTTATATTAGTCTATCATGTTAGGTGTGTAGTAGTTTTGGAACAAATCCTACTACCCAACTTTGGGGTTTATCTTGTTGACATAATTTGTGGACCAGCTAGTGGGGCAAGTGTGCCTCGATGGAGCAACATGTAACTCCTCAAAATGGGCGAATTTTGGCGATATATAGAATTCGGAAGTAGCGTTTAGCTATTTGGTGGTTTTGATTATTCGTAATACTTGTCGATTGCAGTGATCGACGCATAGATTATACTTTTTAAACTCGTACTTTAAGTTCAAACATTGAGCCTGAGGTGTTTATTTTGTTTTCTCCAGGTGCACGATTCCCATTGGTACAAAAGTCCATTTTTGACCCTCGGTGAAAATTAATAAAAAAAATTGATTGACTCAATGTAATTTTATGATAAACAAATACTCTTTTCATTTCAAAATTAGATATATAATTTAATTTTTGAGATTAAATAACGATATATTAAACTTCAAATTAATATAAATTCATTTAATTTTAGTAAATATAATTATTATAATTGTATAGTATATAACAAAAATTATTAATCATAAAATTTATTTCAATTTAAACTTTTATGAGTTATATTAATTTTGAAGTTTAACGTGTCGTCGTTTGACCATAAAAATCAAATTATATCTTTAATTTTGGAATCGAGGGATTGTAATCTTTTTACTATTATTTAACCCTATGTTCAATTCACAATTGACTCGTCATTTAACTTCACATTTGATACTGTAATGAATTGGCTATCACCAATTCAGTAAATAGAAGCTGACTTGAAGATTTATGCAAAAATTTGGGAGGAATTAGAAGAAGAAATGGAGGAACAGATAGAGAAAGAGAATTTAGAAGGAAAAGGAGAGAGAAGCAGGAAGATTGGGGAAGAACAAACTTTATCAATTCATTTCATGCCAAAAAATACAGATCATATCTATTACATATACTACTCACATCACCAACCAAAAAGAGATGAAGCCATGTGCTCCCTGCTTCCCTCATGCCTATCATCTGAAGCTTAACAATATTAAGGAAAAAATGACAATGCAACCATCACTAAAGAAATAGAAAAGACTAAGACACCCTTGCTGGCTAACTAACTTAACTAATCTCTTATTAGTATTTTTTGACTGTGGATTTCTTCCATTTCCTTACATTCCCTGCCCCTCAAAAACACCCTTGCCCTCAAGGGTGGGACTGTTCAATAAGGAAACAAGAAAACCTTCAATAACCCGTGCACCACCAGAGTCTTTTGCTGCTTGAAGGACATGATCTTCTTCCAAAGATGTGATACTTTATTTGTCTGTTCCCATTTGAAGTAACCACACTTTGTCTTGTTGGAGGATCTTACCCATTATGATGAGCAACAAAACATCTCCTGCCCATTCAATACTATATGTTACACCAGCAAGAAGCTTTCCAATTGTTGTGCTAGCATCATTCTGATCCCCATGAATTTTTTTAGCACGTATATGGTACCCCTCAATAGTTTCTGGCTTTTTAACATACGTCAAAGCCTTACAGATTGCTGGAACAAAAATATATGCATATATCATCCTCATCTTTCTGAAGAACCTATGATTTGCGATTGTAGTATAGGATCCACAAACGAGGCATAAAAGGTCATTGTTATCACCCTCACCGGAATCCATCTTCCACATAAGTGCAATCAATAGGAAACATAACACAACACAGATGGTGATGTACATTGCATAAATGGTAAAAAATTTCATGCCAAAAGGAATTATTCCATAGGGTCCCAAGAATGATAAATCTAAATGAGAGCGTGCTCGTATTACCCAAAAAACAAAACCACTGTATATGGTGATCACACCAGTTACTCCCCACATAGCTTTAGTGAAGGGTTTCCTGAATAACCATACCTTATTTGGCAATTTTGATTGAATTATCACTATTAAGTCCAATCCTGATTCAGAGTAGGGCTGTGTATACTTTGTATGCTTTGTTCGATTAGCTAATATGGTTATGTCATCAGCTTCTGTAGCAAAATTCTCCAAATAGACTTGCTCCACCTCATCATCATATGCAAAATGAAATATATAAGCTGCAGCTACTTTCCTTCCTCTGGAATGAACATTACCACTCAAACCATTGAAATTAATTTGTGAAACTTCGTCTAACAACTTTTCTCCTTGACTATCCATGTAGTTTTCATCTAATGCCATGGCCAAAACCCATGTGGCATTATAGGCCCGCACAACGAAAATCCCAATCTCAATGATTTCTTCTTCAGGATAGTCTAAGCTGAATTTTACCCAAAATATTTTTTTCGAAACCTCAAAATTGTGGGCTATTTTTAGGAAAGGAGGCTTGAACTCCTAGAATTCCTTGCACTTCCTCGTATAAAAGAGTAAGAAAATTCCATCCACAAGCCTGCAAATTAAATAGAAGCCACAACTTTTATTTGTGAAGATTTGTTAGGGTAGGATTTAACAAGGAATGGCCACCGTAATATTGCCCATTGTGGATTTGAATCTGCAAGAGAGAAATTAGGAATATGAGTTTGGCTACCGATATCTGTAACTAAAGATGTTTCTTCCCATTTGTGCAGTCCCAAAATGACTTTCACTTGCTCTATATCAATAAGATCTCTAGCTACAAGAGATGCCTGAACAAGTTTGCTCTGAGAATTTGTTATGCGCAAAATAAACCTTTGACTGTTTTTGGTGTTGAAATCATCTAATGCCATATTCATTGCCGCTTCCAACTTTTTACCAACTCGTGATGTTTCATCTACAATAGACCCTATGTAGTTCATATCTACTTTTGCAGTAGTAACCTCTAAGGAACACTGTAACACCTCAAACCCGCTACATGTCTAAAGTGTCACACGCCATGTAACGTACGCGAAATCCCGACCTTATTTAATTATCCGATTATCTCTGGATATCAGAATTATTAACTTTAAAACCATATTAATAGGGATCTCGTGCGTTAAACTTAAGTCTTTGATCATTTATTACCTTTATTTGACCCTCAATCCGGTCCATATATTTATTTTTTTAAAACTTATTTAACTTACATTCGTTAAACCTATCTCAGGATCGCATCGTTCATTTTACTATTTATTTGAACTTAGGTCAACCTTATTACATTGTGACTTAGTCTATTACAAATTCATAAACATATATATATTATTATATCACAAAACCTGTAAATTTAAAATTTCGCCATGAAGTATTCATATATGGCCCTGTTTGCATATACTTGTTCCTGTTCATATATATAATCAACCATCATATCTATATGCATTCATATATTTATACACATTTACAACATACTTGCGAGTACAGTCCTCATGTCTCATTGCCTTCTATGATTACAATAATATATACATTCACATTTAAATATATGGATTTATAACCCATACACTCATTTCTACCATCTAGATTTAACATTTAAACTGAACTATTACATAATTGTTTCTTTACAATTTACATATAACAATTTCCTTTATGTTTGTCTAGGCATTTACATTCCTTTACCTTAGCTACACCGGAACCTCCGGCCTTCTTGTACATTACCTGAAATGTTAGTTCATAGCAAAAGTAAGCATAAAGCTCAGCAAGTAAATCAGATAACACATTTCATGCTCACAGTTTATAATATGCGTCATGCCTCACTTACTTTCCCATGTTATGCTCAAATATCATGTATTGCATTTAACAGTTATAGCACGTTGTGGCACGGAGTGCCCATTTCAATTATCACATAGATCACGTAGTTCAATTGGTACTTTTTGAGTCTGAAGAACTTGCCTGGTCTGCAATTTTTACACTTAACCTTTACTTTCCTCCTTCACACTTTCTATCCGTCTTGACAGCTTGCTCAATTCGAACTCTATCTGTTCACATTTAACTTTTGTGTCATTATAGAATCATACAACATATATATAACTTGTCAATCTAATTCATAAATATTAGACCATTAATCCCTATTCATATTGCATCTGATGTATTATACCTTATGTAGGTTAATAATACATCTCACTTTGCTTCCAACCTTTTTGTCACTTAAAACTTACTTTGACTTAGCTTTAGGCATGCTATTATATGCCATTTCTTATATCATTTTTATCTTGACATCCTTAATATAGCTCATTCTTATTCATTTAGGGTTTATATAACCCATCTCTATCATTCTTGTATCAAAACATAGCTTTTCGGACATTAAGATTACTTTTCTGCTACAGTACATCGCGCCCTGGCGCCAAGTTTCTTCTTCCCAATCTCGCTAGCCGCGAAATCCTCTCGGCTATGAACAGTGACACAGCGCCCCGGCGCAGTGTCTAGTGTTATATATTGCGCCCCGGCGCAGTCTTGCTGGTGCAGGATTTCTGATTTTCTTACATGCTTTGCTGATTTTTAATTCCTTAACCACAATTCCAATTCACACCAAATTTGGCACACATCTAGACCTTACTACGTAGTATTTTATAAAATTTTCCTTTGCCTCATTTGGATTCATTAAAACTTAGATACACTAGCCCATAGGAGGGCTGTTCAACTTGTTTCCATACTTAGAAAATTTCCAGAACTTAGAAATCCAACTTTTGCAACTTTGTGATTTTTGGCCATTTGCTTTAAAACTTCGTTCCGACACTTGACATAGTTCATATAACCTATATATGACATGTCTAAACTTTCAAAACGATAAAACTTCGCACGAGGCGATATTTGTCCGTAAAAATCCATTTCGAATCGAAACGATCGATTGCGATCGTTTGAATCGCCTTTTCGTCCAAATTTCAATCCGTTGATTACCAAATCAACCTAGACACGTGTAATAACTTAAAACTAAGCCATTTGGCTTCATTTCACCTTTAAATTCTCAAAATTTCCAAAATCACACTTTGACGACATTTTTGCTAAATTTTCAATTTCTAAAACTCAACTCAACTTGACCTCTTAAATTCAACACACCATATAAGCTATCACATACATAATTAACAACTTGGTGTGCATGTGTGACTTCTACACGCACCTTCCAAAACACTTTACAGATTACGAATTGGTTTACACACAAAATATAGCCTAGTATTTAATCTTTTCTTAACAAAACACGCTTCTTAATCTTTAAAGCATCTTTAAACTTATCTAGCATACAAATATGCATACATCTCACATAATCAACACCCTTATTTAGGGTTTCAACAAAACCATCAACATATACACATGATTCTCCCTAAATCATGGTTTCTAGCTTTAAGAATGTACACAAATAGTGCACCACCTTTGGTTCTAACAAACTTAAGCTTAGGGTTCCATGATTACTCAACCATATAGCATGTAACTCACACAATTCACATAATCAAGCCATGTATTTTAAAGATACATGCATGGCCATCCTTATTCTTACATTTAAACCCATAAACTTCAAAGTTTAACACAAGAACATGTTTATACCTTGCTTGATGACCAACTTCTTGACATGGATAGTTTCCTCATGTCATGCTCTTCCTCTTTTCTTCATGCTTCTTGATCATATAAGCACCCTAGCTTCATGGTTTCAAGCTTTTACACAAAGCTTCCATGGCTTCCTTCTTCTTTTCTCTCTTAAGCTATCTCTCTCTCTCTCTCTCTCTCTCTCTCTCTCTCTCTCGTATGGCTCAAGTTTTTCCAGCAAAATGAAAATAAAAATTATCTTGCTAGCTTAAATAAAGCTTAACCCAAGATGGTTTAAGTTCACTTAACTATAGCTAACATTAACCAAGGGCATTTTGGTCATTTCCCATGATAAATGAAGGACGTTCTTGTCATTTCGCCACTTGGGACACATAAGTCATTATCCAATTTGTTGAGGGCATTTTGGAAATTTGTCATGATTGCTAGATTTTCCATTTTCTAGCCATTTTCCTTCTTTTGCACCACTTTCATACTTTCCTTTCATCAATTCATTTTATGCTCATTTAGATTGGTTCTTCCTCCAATCGACCGACTAGGTCACTCGCTTTCCGTCATACTACGTTCACGTAGACTAATTTTACGACTCAAATAGCCATTTAATCGCGAATCGATTACCTAATCTTCTTTTTAACCATAAATACAATTCTCATTTACTACGAACCTTGTTGGTTCCATATTTTACAAATTTCGATTCCCAACATCTCACTTAGTCGGATTACTCACTTTTTCCATAAACCGTTCCTCGAGAAGCGAACTTCGACCGGATTACCAAAATCCATCGTCCTCTATCCTTTTAAACTCATAATACATTTATTACTACTTTACGTCCCTTTTTCTTGTTTACATATAACTAAAATATCAATTTAAACCATTCTTTCATCTAACATGCTTTCCACTCATTCTCAGAGTATTACATTCCATTTTTGCACGTCGTATAACTACATAACTTATTTCCATAAAAATTATCAATTTCTAAACAAATTTCATATATTCACATATCATATATTTAATATTCCATAAATCTTTAATAACCGATTTAATCACACGGTTCCTTCTTCACCGCACATACATGCATACTTACCTTAACTTATCATTCTTATACTCTCGCCTCTCTAGGCCTATTCCTTAAACTTGCTATCAATATCCATAATTCAAAACATTAATATACATATTTCTCATTTTCTCTAGCCTTTAGCTTTTCTTGCTCTATCTACTCAAATACATTTATATACACATATTCATACATTACTTGTTAACACATCATCACTATACCTTATACTAACTCTTTCCAAACAACCCTATTGTGGATATTACCATAATTCCATTATATTAACCATTTACTCATCAAAATTTATTTTCATTTAAAATTTCTTCATAACTCAAGTCTCTCAGACACTTCAAATCTCTAACTGATCCATGTACATTTTATAAACCCTTATTTACCCCAAGAGTCACACTTTATCAATTCAACCACATAGGTCCCCACAGCACATTGATCATACAAAAATTCAATCCTCTAATACATTCTATCATTCATAACTAGGTTTTATCATATAAACTATACTTAATTAATTGTAATCTTCGTTTGGAAATTCTATAAAATTCTGGGGTGTCACACGCCGCAAGTCCGAATGCTCGCAAGACAACAATATCAATAGCGCAGACCAAACGAAAACACAATAATGAAACCATCTTGAAACCGAACTGTCTTTCATTATCAAAATTACACTAAGGTTCAATAACTAAAAACTGAAAGCATAAATTTGGAGACACAACTCCCTTGTATAAAAGTCTTATCAAATTCAAAATACTAACAAACGTAATAACTAAAAGAACTTCAGCTCTCCCCAAAAGTATCCACAATGCTTGACTCTTAATAAGGTATCCCGTAAAAATTAATGTAAGGGTGAGCGGTAAAGCCCAACAAGTAACAATCTTTACTATTTAGGTGGATCAAGTACAGTTTGCAAAACCTTTTTCGAAATAACTTTTTGTTCAATAACAATAGTAAACATACTTGTTGAAAATAAACTTTTCTTGTTCGATAATAATAGTCGATATATACATTCAAAAACAAAATCAATAATTATAAAACATAATTCGACAACGATTTCAATATGTTCAATAAACGATTTCGATATGTTTAATATATTCGATGTATCTTTTAATCCACAAGCCTAACGACTAAGGTTACAGCAGCCCTGTAACACGGCCCTTATGTTCGATAATGACAATGATACGCCCCCTACTAAGGTATCTTATCATGCACGCGCCCCGAAGAGCGCCCCCCGAAGGGTATCTAATGGTGTGCGCCTTAGTAGGTCCTAAATTGTTCCGGAACTAACCTAAACACTAACGGATTCAATACATAGTCGGACTGAGATTTCTAAAATCAATTTCTTAATATTTTGGATATTCAAAACTATACTTATTTCACAGTTCAAAATCACATAATCTCATTTTCTATATCAAAATTCTATTTTAATACTTGATCTGGGTTTTTAACAAAATACAAGTGTAACATTTTCATTCAAATGGAAACCTTAAATAAAGTATAACAATTTTTGAAACAATACATTTAGGCATCCGAATAATTTCCAAAGCATACATAATTATAAACAGTAATTTTAAAATACTAAATAGTTTAGAAAATCACTTACACTATACAGTTCGAAAATACTAAACAGCTCGGAGAGTCACTTACCTCGATATTGCTGAACACAAAATTTAATAGTCAAACGATTCCTAAATATAAATTTAGAACAAATAAATGTCAATAGGATAATTCTATTATTTAACAGCTTTCTTATTTCTTTTTCAAAATAACTATAAGTATATTTACCAAAAATATTATTTCAATAGTTAATCATTTTTTTAAACAAATATTATTATTATGCCAAAGTAATAATCTAAATTGCAATTATAATTAAAGCTAATAATGTTAATATAAAATTATTAACTAATAATCTAAATACAAAACAATAATTATAACCAATAATACTAATCTAAAACTATTTACTAATAATCTAAATACAAAACAATAATTAAAGCTATATACAAAAATAATAACAATGCAAAAATATTAATTACAAACTAAACATACCGAATACTAACAAACTAAATACAATATTTAAAACTATATAAAACAAATAATAACAATACATAAAATTAATAAGAAATATACCCGAAAATTACGAGTTTCGCAGATTGCCTACGTCATCGATGACGAAAATTTAACTAATGAGGTATTTTTATAAAAAACCCTCACCCAACAAGGTCCTTACTCAAATTGGAGGTCCTTAATTGGTGAAGGAAAACAAGAAGGGTATCATCCTATTTATAGCCTAAGGAATGAGTTGGGTTTTGCTAAAGGGGTGATGTGAGACTAAGGCTTGATGGTTTCCTATTTACATGATGAGGGACTTGGGAACTTAGGGGTATTACATTACCTCCCCCTTAAAAAATAAATTTGGACCTCCAAATTTTCAGACTATAAGCGTATATCTAAAAATAACATATGCAAATAATAAAAGAGTTACATACCTTAGTACTGGTTGCCTGAAAGTTGAAACACTCGTCCTCGAGTTAACCATGGACTTGCTATGGTTACTTCCTCCTTCCTTGCAGGTAGGACTGAGCAAAAATCGGATATAACCGAATTACCGAATATAACCGAATTTTTTTAACCGAATTATTTCGGTTATTCGGTTATTTTAACTAATTCGGTAATAACCGTTTAAATAGTTCGGTATTCGGTTATCTATACGGTTATTGAAAAGTTGATATTCGGTTAACCGAATAACCGAACAAAGTAAAAAATAAAACCTTACAGTTGCTTTACTTTACTTTTGCTGTCTTACAAGTTACACTGATAAGTCATAAGTGATAAACCGAATAGATTAAAAAAAAAAAGTCACAACTCACAACTCTCTCTCACAGAGTCACAGTTACAGACTCACCTAGTCACCCTCAGACCTCACTCCTCAGTCTCGCTCTCACACACTCGCACTCTAGCTTTCCGAGTAGCCGACAAGCGACAGCCACAGCCAAATCGGCAAATCCCTACCTTGAGGTCCTTCACTCTGCTCCGCTCCGGGCCTCCGGCACAGCCTCTTCCCCACTCTGACTGTCCGACCTCCACGGCTCCACCTACGGTTTCTCTAGTCTCCGCGATTTCCTCCTCCGATGCGATCTGCCGATCTGTGTGCCTCTCAACTCACGAGTCTCAGATCTCTTCTCTCTTCTCTCACGAGTCACGAATTCGAAGGTATTGTAGACTTGTAGTCTCTGTTTGACAGTTTCTCTCAAAAGTCTAGGGTTCTTGTCAGATTCATGAAATTTAAGACTATGTTTTTTAGTTCCGCAGTTAAGAAATAATGTTGGTGATTTTGTTGGCATCTTTAATTTGCAATGTAGATTATAATTTTATTTTGTTGGGCATGTGTGTGTGTGTCTATATAGACGATGTGTTATAGCTGCAAAGGAACTTGTTCTGGTGCAAAGAATGTGAAGTGGAGGAATGGTCAATTACAAGATAATATATAAATTTAACACAAATATTAAATTGTATGTTCTGTCTGCCTTTTGACATTTGCTGCCTTAATGAACATGAACATGAACATCAGTGGAAATTTACTAGTATAATAAATTGGGATTTTTTTCCAAGTCGTAAATGTTTTGTACAGGGGATAAAAAAAATCAATTGGGATTTTTTTTCTTTAATATGACATATTGCACCCAGTAAATGTGAAACAAACCGTTCTTATATTTCAAGTGGTGAAGTTTCCTTTCTATTGAAGATCCTATGTTGTAGGCTGTCTCATTACGGCACTGCCTATTAAAATATTAAAAACATTACTATTTCTTTCTTATATGTGAAAGGAAAGAACTGAATTATGAAAAAAATGAAAGAATTGAATTAACTTTACCATTTTTTTTGAATGATTTTGTTTTCATCCAGTTGTTCATTCCCAGTGTTCTTTTGGGGGTTCTCCCAAGTGTGTTTATAAAGCTGATCTATCTTGTTCCTTTTTTATAATGCCGAATACTTTTGATCTTTGACTTGAATTAATGCAACATTGAAATTGGATTTTTCTGCAGACTAAACTAAACTGATTAAGGATTGGTAATTTGGTAGAAAATGTAATTAGTTGAAAAGTATTCAGAAGTTTCTTTTCAAGCATGGCTAATACAGAATAGAAAAACTAAATGATCATAAATTGAATTCACAAGCTTATTACTTATGGATTTTTTTTGTCAAGGCTATTATTTCACTCGTGGAATGTATTATTATTTTGTATCATGTTTGAATAATATCATATGTTTGAATAAGTTAATGAAGGTATGTTTTGCTAAGGTTATTCATTGTTGCTATTTCTTCTCTAGTTTTCTGATTGGGGCAGTGTTGCTGTGTATTGCTGTTGTGTTGTTGCCTATTGCCTGTTGTTGGTTTGTTGTTGCAGTGTTGTTGTTGGTTTGTTGCTGCCTTGTTGCTAGTTTGTTGCTGCCTTGCTGTTGCTGGTTTGTTGCTGCCTACTGTTGCTGGTTTGTTGTTGCCTTGCTGTTGTTGTCTGCTACTGTAGTGATGCTGCTGGTTGTTGCATCATGTTGTTGCATGTTGAGTGAGAGGCTGAGGTGCTGCAACCTACAATGCAGTTCTTACTAGATTAATTAGACGTTGTTAAGTCATAATTTGGATTATGTATTATTAATTTTAAACCATTAAACTTTGTTAATGTTATGAACTATTATGGTTGTTAATTATTGATTTCACTCTAGTATTGCTAATTTGAAATGAAGCAGGCAAATCTGTTTGTTTGATAAAGTGGATATTAATTTCGGTTAACCGAAATAACCGAAGTGTATATTTGGTTATTCGGTATTCGGTAGTTCGGTAATTCATAATTTCGGTTAATTATTCGGATAGTGAAATTTAGTGTATATCGGTATTCGATTATATCTGAATAAGCTATTAGGTTCGGATATAACCGCATTGCTCACTCCTACTTGCAGGTGGAGGGTTCTTGGGACATTGCGCAATTTTGTGACCCAATTCTCCACAATGAAAGCACGCACCCGTATTCCAATGACATTCTTTGTCTGGGTGGTTCCTACCACATCTCCCACATTTCAATTTGTCCTATTGGTTTACTTGATTTCCCCGAAATCTACCGGTTTGGGTATTTATCCCTTTCGCCTGTCCCCCATAAATTGACTTTCCCCCCGAAGGTTCCTCTCTCTTTCGATTGACATTATTCCCATTTTCAAACTCTATTAGGCCCTTCTCAATAACCAAAGCCTTATGGAGCACCGCATCATATTTGGGTAGCTCAAAAGATGCAACAACATGCCTTATGTCGACTCGTAACCCATCCTCTAATCTACGGGCCTTTGTCACCTCATCTGGTATTAAGGTAGGTGCATACTTAACGAGTTTCGCAAACTCAGCTTCATATTCAGCAACCGTCTTGTTCCCCTGTTCTAGCCTAATGAATTCTCTCTCCTTTTGTGCTATAATCATTCTAGGAAAGTACTTGTTGGTAAATGCCTCTTTGAACATGGTCCAAGTGTAGGGTTCAAGATTTCCCTCGTGCTTCATTTTCTCCATAAGCCACAAATCATAAGCCTCACCTTGTAGTTGGTAAACCGTCAACGTCACCTTATTAATTTCAGTGCTCCCTAACAAGTCAAACGCCTTCTCCATTTCTTGAATCCACTTCTCAACGATAGTAGGGTCTGTAGTTCCTTCAAATATGGGCGGGTTCAATCGCTTGAATTCTGCTACTATATTACGTTGCCCAGACTGTTGATTTTGTACTAATTGGGCTAATGTATTAACTAGCTGAGTTATACCATCAGCGCCATTATCATTGTTAGTAAAGTTACTTCTTCTAGGCGGCATTTTCTACAGAATAAAGCAATCCCCACTAAATAACACTATACAAAACTAGTATCAAAACATATATCAATTTATTCAATAGTAAACGAAATACTAATCCGTAAAAATTTAAGTTCAAAATGCAAAATAACAACTAATCAGACAATGCAAATATTTTTCACCTTATTCTATCTCTCACTCCAAATTCTTAAATTTAGTCAAGACTATACCAACAGTTAACTCCCAAAATCACTCCCCAGAGAATGTGTAGGTTTTTCAACCTAACATACTGCGAGGGGCCACCGCTCTGATACCATCTTTGTAACACCCCAAACCCACTACATGTCCGAAGTCTCACACGCTGCAAGCCCAAAGGCTCGTAAGGCAACAATATCAATAGCGCAACCCAAATGAAAACACAATAATGAAACCATCTTGAAACCGAACTGTCTTTCATTATCAAAATTACACTAAGGTTCAATAACTAAAAACTGAAAGCATAAATTTGGAGACACAACTCCCTTGTACAAAAGTCTTATCAAATTCAAAATACTAATAACCGTAATAACTAAAAGAACTTCAGCCTTCCCCAAAAGTATCCACAATGTTTGACTCTTAATAAGGTATCCTGTAAAAATTAATGTAAGGGTGAGCGATCAAGCCCAGCAAGTAACCATCTTTTCTATTTAGGTGGATCAGGTACAGTTTGCAAAACCTTTTTCGAAATAACTTTTTGTTCAATAACAACAGTAAACATACTTGTTGAAAATAAACTTTTCTTGTTTGATAATAATAGTCGATATATACATTCAAAAACAAAATCAATAATTATAAAACACAATTCGAAAACGATTTCAATATGTTCAATAAACGATTTCGATATGTTCAATATATTCGATGTATCTTTTAATCCACAACCCCAACGACTAAGGTTACAGCAGCCCTGTAACACGACCCTTATGTTCGATAATGTCAATGATACGCCCCCTACTAAAGTATCTTATCATGCACACGCCCCGAATACCGCCCCCCGAAGGGTATCTAATGGTGTGCGCCTTAGTAGGTCCTAAATTGTTCTGGAACTAGCCTAAACACTAACAGATTCAATACATAGTCGGACTGAGATTTCTAAAATCAATTTCTTAATATTTTCGATATTCAAAACTATACTTATTTCACAGTTCAAAATCACATAATCTCATTTTCTATATCAAAATTCTATTTTAATACTTGATCCGGGTTTTTAACAAAATACAAGTGTAACATTTTCATTCAAATGGAAACCTTAAATAAAGTATAACAATTTTTGAAACAATACATTTAGGCATCCGAATAATTTCCAAAGCATACATAATTATAAACGATAATTTTAAAATACTAAATAGTTCAGAAAGTTACTTACGGTTCGAAAATACTAAACAGCTCGGAGAGTCACTTACCTCGATATTGCTGAACACAAAATTTAATAGTCGAACGATTCCTAAATATAAATTTAGAACAAATAAATATCATTTGGATAATTCTATTATTTAATAGCTTTCTTATTTCTTTTTTAAAATAACTATAAGTATATTTACCAAAAATATTATTTCAATAGTTAATCATTTTTTTAAACAAATATTATTATTATGCCAAAGTAATAATCTAAATTGCAATTATAATTAAAGCTAATAATGTTAATCTAAAATTATTAACTAATAATCTAAATACAAAACAATAATTATAACCAATAATACTAATCTAAAACTATTTACTAATAATCTAAATACAAAATAATAATTAAAGCTATATACAAAAATAATAACAATGCAAAAATATTAATTACTAACTAAACATACCAAATACTAACAAACTAAATATAATATTTAAAACTATATGAAACAAATAATAACAATACATAAAATTAATAAGAAACATACCCGAAAATTACGAGTTTCGCAGATTGTCTATGTCCTCGATGACGAAAATTTAACTAATGAGGTATTTTTATAAAAAGCCCTCACCCAACAAGGTCCTTACTCAAATTGGAGGTTCTTAAGTTGGTGAAGGAAAACAAGAAGGGTATCATCCTATTTATAGACTAAGGAATGAGTTGGATTTTGCTAAAGGGGTGATGTGGGACTAAGGCTTGATGGTTTCCTATTTACATGATGAGGGACTTGGGAACTTAGGGGTATTACAAATCCTCTTATGATGGATTAAAGAGACTAAAAATCTCTTTTTAAAGGAAATAAGCACAATTGTAAAAGTTTAGTTTCGCATCAGGAACTACCATATTGTTATTAGAAGGCTCTACAAGGGAATTAATTCCCAACATCGTGTAGTCACAGACATAACGCTTTTTATCAAACTTTTTTATTTGTCCCATAGATGCCTTCTTGTTACCAACTTGGGAAACCAAGCAGCTCTCAAAAACCTTGACATAATCTCCATTTGTAATTTCTTTAAAACCAATTAAAGTTGTTTCGTACCGTGACCAGAGTTTATTTTGAGTTACTAATGATCCCTCACTGAGACCTTTTAAGGTGATTGGAAAATGAATCTCGGTGTCCCATCTCTTATAGTGTTGCTAGACATTTAATAAACCTATAGCTGCTACATTTTTAGTTTCAGGTGAAACAGATTCGTTGGTTGGAGACTCGGACTTGGCAGCCTTAGTTAATGGAGAGCACTTATTAAACAACTTATTAACTATGGCACAACTCTTGAAATTTTTCAAAATAAATGACTCTTTGCAATGACACGAGATCCTTCACATCGGAATTCCAATCTAACCTCCACTATCATTATATTTTGGCTGGTATTGATTAGTAATAATCCACACACAATCTTCCTCCTGATTGTAGATGGTGCTTAAATTTTTGTAAAAATACTCGCAAGCGCACGAATCTATTGTAAAATAGTTTAATGTAAAGTACAAGGTCGATCCCACGAGGATTATTGAATTATTAATTAACTATAAATTATACTCAATTCTAATTTAGTTAACAAAAAATGATTTTTGAAATAATTGAAACTAAAACAAAATTAATAAAACTAATTAAATAACTAACTTTTAATTAACGAGAGAAAAGTTCTGAGATTCGGAATCCACAATACTAATTATGTATATCTTACTATTCATTATTAATTCGGAGTAGTAATTTAAAAATCAATTCATTACTTTCTCAAGATTATTCGTTTAAGTTCATAAAAATATTCTTTTTGTAAATTGTTATTTTCAAGATTCAATTTATATGTATCCAATATTTTGAAAAATAAATAATCTTAGTTCTTAATTAAAACTTTAAATCACAACCCAGATTAAATTAAACTAATTGAAACAATTCAAAATACATGATATTATGAATGAAACAATTTTATTTAAACCAACCAAATAAATAAGAATTATTAACATTAAAACCAATTTGAGAATTAATAATAAATTTCAGAACATTACATAATTAATAATGTTTCATCCTACACCTCAGAAATAATTTTAGCAATACATGACAAAATTAAAAGTAATAAAGATTAAGTAATAACCTAACATTCACAAAGTTTGATGACGCCAAGCTGTTGCTCTGCTTCTTGCTTCTGCTGATGATAATGATGATGTGCTGCTGCTTGAATTGCTTGGTGGGTGATATATCAATTGCCTTCCTCGGTTTCCATGCTTTTGTTCATGCAAGGCTGCTTTTGTTCATGCAAGGCTGCTTTTGTTCCTTTATTGCTTCCGTGCAAGGCTGCTCTGTATACATGTATTATGTTGGCTGCTCCCCTTTTTGTGATGCGCCACAAGCTCCATTTATAATACATCACATAATTTCAATAGTTAAAGAGTTGGATTTTTATTCTAACTTCTCCTCCCAATTCATATAACGTATTGGAGTCTTCTTCTTTTGTTTCCTCGTGCTGTTAAAACTTTTCTTGGCTAGCAATTAATTCACCATTTAGATTTTTTGAATTTCACAACACCTATTCACCAAAATAAATTTAATTAAAATTAAATTAATATAAAATTGAACCATTAATTCTATTTTTAGAGGAAATAAATATATAAAATATATACCCATCAGTAACCAGCAATGAAAACATTCCAAATTAAAGTGTCTCTCCTAGGTTTTCCATCGAACACCTTACTTGCAACATTACGCCCCCTTTCGATTTGTAGAGAATCTCTCTCCAACAATGTTACTCGTGTTAAAGGAGATGGTGATTCATTTTCGGGAAGAGAATTTATCCAGTCATGAACCAGTTGATTGCAAACTTGATGGATTGGTGAATTTGGGCCTTTAATTTTTGTCTGAAAACTCTCATCAGCTCCAACCTCGCAAACAATTGGATCGGCATTATCATCATCTTCATCACCTGTTTGATCAACATCTCTGTTATATGGGTTCACCTCTTCCTCTTTAAAATCCATAATCGTATCACCATGTTCATTCCTTTCATAAAATTTTGATTCCATGGATTCTGTAACTACACATTGGAAGCCATCCTCCTGGGTATAGCCACAAATCAACACTTCCCAATCATGTTTTAGATCAGATTTTTGGCAAGCTTTGGTTTGTTTGAGGTTTGATGACGTGCTGAAATCATGGACCCTAGCATCCATGAACAATTTGAACTTCTTCATGAGTTGCTCCAATTTTTCATCTATAGAACTTTGCAATTCTTCCATTGCTCTTCGAAATTTTTAAATATTATTTTTTTAAGGTTGTAAAATTTTGATTTTCCATTGCAATTATCCCTAGGATCGAAACAGCTCTGATACCAATTGTAATGAATTGGCTATCACTAATTCAGTAAACAAAAGCTGACATGAAGATTTATACAAAAATTTGGGAAGAATTAGAAAAAGAAATGAGGGTGGAACAGATAGAGAAATATAATTTAGAAGGAAAAGGAAAGAGAAGCAGGAGAATTGGGGAAGAAGAAACTTTATCAATTCATTTCATGCCCAAAAATACAGATCATATCTATTACATACACGACTCACATCACCAACTGAAAAGAGATGAAGCCATATGTTCCTTCCTTCCCTCATGCCTATCATCTAAAGCTTAACAATATTAAGGGAAAAAAAAGACAATGCTGCCTTCATTATCTGGAATTATTTTTATTTATGTGAAAGATCAGTGTTCTATTTGATGATGGTAGATCTGCACATACTTGAATACGATATTATTATTGGCAGTATGTTATTCGAGTTTTCATATTGAAAAGTTGGTTAAATCCGTAATATCTATTGATATTTGAGATATTTGTATTTCAAAAGTTGTTCTGGTGTCACAAGCTTTTGTTTACGATTGACCCATCACCACGATTGATCTATTTACTATTTTAACGGGATTATAATTGTGTTCTTTTTCACTTGTAATATTTTCATGAATAATCTATCTATCATCGATATTATAATAAAATAGAAAATTTAATTTGTCCTTCATTTTTTTAGTTCGATGCAGTTCACCCTTTGATTTTTCCTAATTAAGTTAACATTTATTATTTATCAATTCAAATCAGAAATTGAAATTAGTATTATAGTTTTATAAGGAAATTTACAAGAATTAATAATATATATAGTTTTATATGAAAATAATCAAAATAATAACATCTTACCTAATATTAATTTGTTACTTTTACTAAGGAATTGAATTTAACATCGTAGTTTTATAAGAAAATATGAATTCATAATATAATTTTATAAGAAAATAATCAACATAAGAACATATTACCTAATATTAATTAATTTCTTTTAATTCAAATATGTATACAATAATACAAGTTTGAGTAAAATTATATTACTACTTATATAATATAATTTGAGAAGAAAAGAAAATTATCATCAAAATTATCTGCCTAACCTAAATTTGTTACTCTTATTAAAATATAAATATATAAATAAAATTATAGTTTCGAGTATAAGAAAGACTTAAGCATTATTTAGATAATATAATTGTTATTATTATAGAAATAAAAATAAAATATACTAATCGACCATATGATTCAATTATTAAATAAAAAATAAACAATAATTACTCTATCCAAGAAGAATTTCTTAAAATAAAATTCAAAACATCAATAATATTATAATTGTACAACAAGACATTCGTTCTGTTCAACCGTGTAAAAATAAAAATTAATAATATAATTATAAAAAAAATAATCATAAGATCATCTTACCTAATATTAATTTGTTATCATTATTAAATAAGATTTTATTACAATTTAGATAACATAGTTTGAGAAGAAAAAAATAATTAAATAGATCATTTTACCTAACTTGAATTTGTTACTCCTTATTTAATAAGAGAGTAGTTACATTCAAGTATACATAAAATCTTATTAAAAGTTAAATAATATAATTTTAGAAGAAAGTATTTTCTTATTAGAATTATTTTATGTAATAAATCCAATAATATATTTATAAAAAAATTAATAAAATGTTTACAACATAACTTTATAATATGATCTCGTGCTTTGTAATGAGAGTATTATATATGGTTAAGTCTGCACACACAACAATCAAACACTACATTTATTTACACCATTAAAAAATAGAGCATATATGACACATATTTTAATGCTACGACCCACTTTTTAATGGTATAGATGGATGTAATATTTAGTTGTTGTGTGTTTATACTTATTCATTATATATATGTACTTTAACTAAATAGACAATTTAGTTCGTCCTATTTATTTATTTACAAAAAATACTTTTCCTGTAGTATTACTACCCTTACTTTAAGTCAAAAATCACTTGTCCTATATTTGGTCAAAAACTAACTTACATGTACATATATTTTATTGTGGAATTAAATTTATTTATTAGTGATAAAACACTCTGATAATCATCAATCTTCATTTCAACTTGGTATGTTATATGTCTTAATTTGTTGGACCACGCTTATAATTGAAATTTAAGTAGGCACATTTAGAAGGGGAGAGGGGGGTTGAATAAGTGTGTGAGTAATCAGTGTCCAATTTTTGCAATATAGTAAAATAGTAAAAAAAGCAGTCTGTTGGATTGTGAAAATAGTTTACTGTGCCAGGAATCTAGTCTGTTAAAAATGAAAACAATTCACTGGATAAACAATTCAACCAGTTATATGTTAAATGCAGTAAGCTGAATATGAGGCTGTTTTTAAACCTGTTAATATTTTTCAGATTTATGTTTATGTGAAAAGTATTCAACAAGATAAATAAATTAACTAACACTACAAGAAAACACAGTTATGGCGACGGTATTAAACTGTTGGCATAAAACCTAAAGCCGTCGCCATAGGATATGCCGACGGCACCACACCGTGGCCGATAGTTCCGAGGCCATAGACCTATGTCGACGTTATGATCCACATATACCGACAACAAGTACGGTCGCCATAACATTTTTGCCACCAAACTTTAGAGTAAAACTAGCGACGATACAGTTATCAACACCGACGAATATAAACCGTTGGCATAAATATCCATATACCGACGGTTAGACCGTCGCCATACCATTTTTGGCGCCAATCTTTATAGTCAAAATGGTGACGACATCGTTATCAACGCCGACGGATATAAACCGTCGGTATATATTCCCATATACCGACGGTTAGACCGTCGCCATACCCTTTCCCCCACCACACTTTATAGTCTAAATGGCGACTGTCTCTTTATCAACACCGATGAAAATTCGCTGTCGGAAAAAGTAAAATAGCGACGGTACTACCGTCGGAGTAGACGGAATTACACCCAAGTTTATGAGACTATAGCGACGGTTGTGCCATCGGTGTAGAGAGACTAAAACTTAATGTGTATACACTATAGCGACGGTACTACTGTCGGTGTTGTAATGTCCTAGAATTTCCACGTCATTATTAATTAAATTATTAATTTAATTTCCGACGAGTTAGTTTTACGAGATTATTTAAATCATTTTATGTGATTAATTAATTATGTGATTAAATGATTATGTAATTAATTACTAAAATTAATTAAAGGGGGTCACTAATATGTTATATAAATTAGTGAACAAACTCTAAAGTTTTAATATCAAAATAATTGATAAGTTTCCTATTAATTAAATATTCAATTAAATTGAATATAATGAGTTAATTAAATATAATAAATTAATTAATATGATTATTAATTAATGTAAATAATGTGAAATATTAATAATAATATTTATTAGTCCATTTAGTAATTTAATACTTATGGGTTAGAATATTTAATTATTTATTCAATCTAATTATTTATTTAATCATGGATTGAATAATTAATGTGTAAATTATTAAATTAGCCCAACATGGGTCAATTAGTAGCCCAAGTGTAGAATAATAAAATTTGACAATTTAGTAGCCCAAACAATTTAATAGAAGCCCAATTGGTATTTTAAATTAAAGCCCAATGATTGGCCCACTTGAAAAATACTTAATTAAACTATTAATTATTAAAAAGTAAGCAAGGTGACATTAAATTTGGGACAAAAAAAATGCTATCAGCCGTGTAGGTGAGTGAGGAGAGAGAAAATGATTTTTTTTTATTTTCTTTTATTTTTCATTTATTTAATATTAGGTTGCTTGTTTTGATTTTTGGGAAAGTCCTTTCCCACAAAATTCTCACCAACTAAGTATGGACTAAATTTCTTGTGTAAGTATCTTTGCTATCTCATGATGGTAATTTTTATAGATATAGATTTTATATATATCCAAATTGTAAGTATACTTACAATTTAGGAGCATTGTGTTAGTCATTCTTCTTCTTCCATTTTTCAAGCTAGAGAGCATTTGAGAGTGTAGAAAAAAATATATTTGAGAGACTAAGAGAGGAGAAAGAGTTCTTGGTTCATGCCTTCCAACTTCACAACTTATTTTGGAAGAAAAAGAAAAATAGCCATTAAATCAAGGTAATGATTATTTTAAATAGAGTTTTGTTTTTAAATTAAATAAATCATCATGTTAGTATAAACATGTTAATATAGTTATTAATGTGTAGTTGTAATATTTATGCCATGCTTGAGTTTAATAGGTTTGGTTTGTATTTTGGTATATTTTATATGCTAAAATATGTGTTTAATAGTGTGTAAACAAGTTTTGGAATTTATGTCCAAAAATACTTTTATAAAACTTAGGTTTGATGTTCTAATATTATAGAACATTAAATCATGAGAAAAATAAAGTTTGAATCACTCAAAATGGAGTTATACACAAAAAGTTATGATTTATAGTAGTTTATGTGATGTAAAATTTTTTATAAAAAAATAATGATATTAAATCATGAAAAATTTATTTTTCATGTTATAAATTAATATAAGGTGATTGGTAATTTTTTTGGATTTTTATTGATGATTTAAAGCTTACTTATTGGTATATTTTTATTTAAAATGGGTATTGCCGGACACTGTTCACATTCTGCCGGAACAAAAAAAAAAAATTACACTTGCCGCGCAATGCGTGCAGCCACTGTTTACCAGAGACGCGGAGCCAAACGACGTCGTTTGGTGTCCGTCTGATTTTACTCCGCGCGATACGCGCGGAAGCCGAATCCGGCTTTTTATAAAACGGCGTCGTTTTAAGCCGTAAAAATCTGAACGCGCGCCATGCGCGGTAGGAAAAGTTCGGGAAAATTACAAGTTTGCCCCTCCGTGTTTTTTCGGCGAAATGACCATTTTGCCCTCGTTTCAGTTTTCAACTTAATTACAGAAATGTCATTCGGGTTTAATTTAATTAATTTAAATATTTAAAAAACTAATTTAAAATTATAACAAAAATAATAATAATACAAAAATGATATTGGGAGGATATTTTTAATTAAGTTTAATATTTAAATATTTTAAATATTAATCTACTTAGCTAAATCATGGTTAAGTTAAATAAATTTATTAGTTATTTATTATTTAAAATGTTAATAATAAATAAAGGTAATAAATTAGTAAATTATTATTTAATTCCTATTAAATAATAATTAAAGAGAGATAAAATTTATAAAGTAATTATTTATTATTTAAATATTATTAAATAATAAATAAGGATAATTAAGTAATTAATTATTATTTAATTAGCATTAAATAACGATTAATGAAAATTAAGTTATTAGATTAATAATTTATTATTTAATTTAAATAATAAATTAGAATGATTTGATTATTATTTAACCTTAAATAATAATTAAAATTAATTAAATAATTAATTATTATTATTTAATTGACATTAAATAATAACTAAAGAGGATTAAAATGAGTAAACTATTATTTAATTTCCTTAAATTAAATAATAGGTAAGGTTAATTACTTAGTTAACTATTAGTTGATTAATATTAAATTAAAGAAGGTTAAAATGAATCAATAATTATTTATTATTTAATTATTATTAAATAATATATAAGTACAATTAGTTATTATTTATTTTAAATAATAACTAGAGTTAATTAATTAATTTCTATTTAACCAAGATTAAATAGTAATTAAATAGAGATCGAGTTAATAAAATAAATTGAACTTAATTATGCTTTAATTAAACAATTGTAATAAGTTGTTTAAGGGTTTAATAAGTGTCCAACACTTAAGAAAAATATTTTCTAACTTATTAAATTATTAACCTAAAATGATTAAGGGTCTATAAGGTTAATAATATTGTTTTGACTAATGTAAATTATGTGTTAGTACTTATATGATAAATAAGTACCTTAGTAAGCGTGTAGTTGTGCAAATACGCCGTACTAATTATTAGACCAACTTTATTAATGTTAGGTCTTTTCAAAGCCAGTTAGTTAAAGCTAGACATATATTGTAGCTGAGCAGATAGGCAAGTTCCTTATCTCTAAACTCATTTCATTGAGCAAATTATTTATCTAAGCTTGAACTGTTATTTCCAAGCATGCTTTGAGTGGTTTAATTACTTTATAATTATTCCACATCGATATTATTGTGATTCGCACTTGTTGCACTTGAGATTGTACAGTCATTGACTTGTACTTAATTATTGTTCTATTGTTTAAAGAACTGTTCAAAGTAGGTCTAAGTCATTGTTCGGCTAGACATTTATGTTAAAGATTTCAAAAGCTATCCAAATCATTGAAGATGCAGATTCTTAGACTATTATGAACACCCCTTTATTATAGGGGAGTACCCTGTATCTAATATCAGGTACAAAAATACGGAAATTAAATGTTATACATACACATATTGTACTGAGGCTGATCCCCTCGGGTACATATTTCTGGTAGTAACCATTGAGTCAACCTGCTATTGACTACAATGGATATTTATAGTTCATAGTCTATTTGACTATCCTAATTTTAAAAGCAACTTATTATTCCTGCTTATGTTATTCACATTATCGAATTGTTCAGCTATTCCCTTTCATTCATGATATATTGTTCCTTGTTGTTATTTAAACTTGTTGAGCAAACTAGTTGCTCACTCTTGCTATATCATGAAACCTTATTGCAGTGCAACCCGAGACTTCGGGAAAGAACAAGGGTAAAGGAAAGATGAAGTAATAGACTTCGAGATTGCAGTCTTGTAGTTAATTTAAATTAACTGTTATGTAATATAAACCCTAAGTACTTTATTAAGGGTATTTGTGTACTTTTTGTAAGGTTATCGTATCTTGGGACTAGTAACACCTTTTGAATGAACAACATATGTTTATTATTCCGCATTTAGTTATTGTATGTTGTTTAGAGGTGAATGTTTGTATTGGATCGTGATGACCGGATCCGGGTATTTGTAACCCGAATTTGGGGGCGTCACAGGTGTAGACATGAAATTTATAATACTATGGCGACTACAATACCGTCGACATAGATCTTGCTATTTATTTATTTTTATATAACAGGTAGCTATAATAAAGACCTGCTTATTTAAAATTACATACATTAAACTTAAAAGTTAATCAATTTTGAATATTAATAATATAAATTCACTGTGCATACAATTGGCAAATACTTGACAAAAGGTGCCATGAACATTAAATTTACATACGATTGGCAAATATTTAACAAAAGTGTCGTGAACGTTAAATTTACATACGATTGGCAAATATTTGACAAAAGGTGCCACGAACATGAATTATCCTTCTCAGATCCACTTGCAGTGTACGGATCTATAAGATACTTGAACAAAAGGTGCATTAATAGTTCTACTCCGTTTCACTTTTAGCTTCATATAACTTTAATTCTAATTAAGATATATACTTGAACATAAGACAACATAACCATCACTAATCATCACCCAAGTTTGTAGCTCTGGGCAGCACCTACAATAAAACACAAGATATACAAATAATTAGAATACTATGATGAAGACAGACAACAAATGGACCACATATATACTCTCATTTAAGACTCATGTAATTAATTAGGGAATGGGCAGAGAAAATTATGCTTTAATATACAGTATAAATGATCATAAAAAAGAAACTACAGTACAAAGACAATTGTGAGACTTTTTAATAATTATATCCGAGTAAATTCAATCCATAAAGGCGGAAAAATAAAAGGATAACACTCAAAAGTAAGATTCCAGCTTGAATCGGTTGTTTTGGCAGTGGATAGAGGACACTTCTTTACTGAGCTAACAAGTGACAATCAAATGTTGAAGACGGTTTATGGGTGGCCTAGATTTGGCTTTAAACATTCATAACTCCCATGAAATTATTTGAAGGCCTAAACCCATAATTTAGAAGAACTCAACGCACGAGAAGCTTCAAGGATGTATAATATTTCGCACATTTAAGCAAAGCTAACAATTGATCTCACCACTTAAGAGCATTGACTTAAAATATCCAAGGAGGCTTCATTTGATTTGGTAGTTGATCAACTACACGAGTTCACTACTTAGTACAATAACTTTTTTTCATATCTTAAGCCATGTTTTGTAAATAATGAATCTACTCCATCTCGTTGGCTTCAACTCTCCATAACTCTAAGGAATTCATTCAAATTTAACGTTTAATACTCGATACATGTTGCTTGTGCATAAAGGGTTTAATAGTTATCTAATTTAGATAATTTTTACAACGAATTATCCAACTATATCATCACCAGTATCTATATAATAGCAAAATAAAAGCACAAAATCGTCACACAAATGACAATTGTCCCTATACTCTTATTCTTAATTGTTTTTTCCAGTGTTAGTTGATATATTGTTTAATGTATATCATACAAGATAGCCATAATTTCTATCTAAATAAAACAGTAGCATGTTGATACTTTAATGAGCATAATATAAAAACATAAACATCAACAGGAATAACTTTCCCTTTTTTGTACCTGTTGATTCTCAACTAGTTCTGTCAACCTAGTCACCTTTGCTACTAACTCTTCGTGAAGTATTTGGTAAGCAGCAAGTTGTGCCTTCAAAGTATCTATCTCTTGTTGTGCTGCATTATCAAGTACCACAGGTGTGCCACTATGCTCAGTCGATTTCCAAGTGTTTGTTGATGTGGCTCGAAATCCTACAGAGATGATTCTCCCATGTCCACCTTTTCCCAAAGCTTGGGAGACAATGTCATTCGGGCCAGACTTTTCAATTTGGTGTTCCTTACCCTCAAACGCAGCCAATACATCATTAACCTTCTTTACTTCTTCCTGTAAGATATTATTACAATAAATCAACATTTATTTCATGAGGCTAACCTATTCAGAACTTAAGTAAATGGGTGATAGTAACACATATAACTTAACTAACTAAACACACTAAAACCTTCTCCGAATTATATAGATAGACAAACTTTAGTCTTGTTTCTTAATTATGCTTTGTATAGAGGCTAGACTTATATCTACTATTGAAGCGTAGTATTGTCTTTCTTAACAGCCTTAAAGTTTAAATTAGTGGATTATTTATAAGCATGTAACTCTAATATTGCACTGAAACTAACTTTTCCTTGCAGCATTACTTCTTTGTTTACTATTTACCCATCCTAAAAACTCAACTTCAGCAAAAAGAGAACGGACTTTAGGTTTACAGGTAACTGAAAAGACAAAAATCATTAAATAAACTCTCAAATCTATTACGAGACGGAAATGTTAAACCATCAACAATAAAAAAATAAAAATACAAAGGCATTCTTCAACTGTGGTTATTAAAAAATATATATATAATATCAACATTTATAAGTCCTGTAAAGATGAAATAATCATTTATTTCTTACTGTTGCAGACTTGTGGATTGTACCGTCCTTTCTAGTATAAGATGAGATAAACAATTCAGCTCGAGTTGGACTTTTTCCATTTTTATCTTTCTCCACCTGACAAGTTATGGAAAAAGAAAAGGAATAAAATACCGTAATCTAATCTCGCATAGTAGTTGCTACACACACACACACTTACCATTTCTTGCCTCTTCCTCGCAAGTGACATTCGTCCTAAAGTATGTTGTCTCTTCAATTTAGTGTGATTCTCTTTGATTCTCTTTGTTTCTTTCTACAAATGATAAATAAATTTCACGTTAATTTCGCTCTTTTGATTTATAATTGTATTGAGATGTAAATATATAAATATATTTAAAACCTGAACTTTTGAGCCACCCCAAACATCCACTAAAACTGCCCATTGTTCTTTCTTCACCTTCTTATCTGTCATGTTATTAATTGAAGCTTGACGATTATCTCGGACATAGTATTTATTTTTCAAGTCAAACCTAAACTCTTTCCATGCTCTGCCTATCAATGCTAAAAGATTTGTTTTGACCCCAACATCAGATTGGTTGGTAGATAACCTCTTCTCAATTTGTTTCCATGCCAGTTCCTTACCATCACTTGGCACTTTCGTCCAAGACTCGAAATCAATTGGGCAATACTCAGACATACGAGCCAAACAACCTATAAAAGTTATCAACTCTTTCACCACATTTTTAGGAGCAATCGGATTACCTATCCTATGTGGTCATAAACCACATTCACTTGTGTCATCCTTCTCCATATAGGCAAACCCAAAGTAGGACCTCGTTTCTGTAACGACCCCAAATCCGGGTTCCTTTAACCCTAGACTTGGTACGTCACGATACATCATCTTCATACACGTTCTATAACTAATGCGGAATATATAAACATAAATTGTTTATTCTACAACATTTCCCAAGGTTTCTAGCCTTAACTTACATATATACCTTTAGATTCATAAAAAGGTTTACAAAATTACTTACATCATATAACAATTTAGTTATAATGCATAACACTATAATCTTGTCTGTTGCTTCTGTCTCCGTCTCTCCTTGGACATTTGTATTATTCTAAAATTTGTTATCATGATATAGCAAGAGTGAGCAACGACTTTGCTCAGCAAGTTTAAATACGATAACGATATATCATGATTGAAAGAAAGAATAAGCTTTTGAATTTTCAACAATATAATAATTGTGAAAGAGTACGAGTTGTAGACACCCAAATTTTGCACTTCTCTACTAACCCTGGCAGGAGGGCAAAGTCGTCACTTGAGCCGGAATGCGAAAAGGAGGGTGGACCCCAAAACGAAGTCACCCCAACGATTTACGGTCAAAGCCGCCACAACGAACAACGAGCATCAGGTTACTTGAGGCAAGGCAAACAGTTGATCCAGAAGAACCTGATTTGAGCACAAAAGACGACAAATGGCCACTACGCTTACGATGTTCGGGGGTCTCGCTCCCCGGTGAGCGAGCGGCTGCCCAGCTCGCCGGTGAGCTGGCGGGGGTGGAAAGGGGGCAGCGCCCCTTGAAAGCCAGACACAATTATCAAATTCTATATCAAGTCACAGCCCTCCGAACTAGCCTCCCAGAACAATGTGGCACGTTTCTCAGGGATTTCCGGATTGCAAAAATACAGCCTTCCAAAATAATATCGCAGAAATTGGCGAATTAAGACCGCGTGGCACGAAAATCGAGAAAAGTAAGCCAGACAGCCGCGGATGCATCTGCGGCCAAACGACTTTCGAGGTTCGCACGGCTCGAGGAGACGGCACACGGCAGCCGAGGAAGCGGCGCAGGCGGCTTGCCGCCCAGCCGCAGATGGATCTGCGGCCAGCCGCAGATGCATCTGCGGCTGCCTGGAAATGGCTATAGATCGCCATTTCCACCCGAGAGCTGGAGGGAGAGAGAAATTTTAAGGATTTTCTAGAGAGAGAAAACGCGAGGAAGAAGAAGAGGGAGCTCGGGTTTGGTAAAAACCAAGTGAAAATTTCATTTTTTCTTTGCTAAGATAGTTGAATATTCTTGTGGGTTGTCCAAATCGTGATATATAAAGCTTTCGTTGGTTTATTGCAAGGTGAAAATAGTGTTCTTTTTGAATTTTTCTTGTTTATATAAATGTGATAATATTGTGTTTTGGGTTTGTGTAGTATAGTTGTTGTTGTAATGGTGATGATCCGTGGATTAGGGGTCGTTTAGCGAGGGTTCCATCGGAACGTAATTCCTCCTAACGCCCCGATGACATCCGTACGGTGATTTTTCGCTCGTTGTGGTAATGAGTAATGCGTAGTTTTGATTTGGGTGATATTTGAGTTATGTAGTGCGATATCGAGGTTTAATATTGTTAGATTTGGTTTATTATTGGTTATGTAGCTATTTGGATGATTGTGAGCCTAGGGAGGAGATCCTAGTGGTCGAATCCCGATGATGGACGTTTTGGGTATATGTAATCGTGATATAGGGCCCATGTATGTGTATTTTGTAATATCGGGCCTTAAAACGACACAAAGTCGTGTTAGGGTTAAGGCCCCGTGATAATAATAAAATATGTGATTGTGGGTGTTTG
Source organism: Hedera helix (assembly GCA_947179155.2). Taxonomy (NCBI): domain Eukaryota; kingdom Viridiplantae; phylum Streptophyta; class Magnoliopsida; order Apiales; family Araliaceae; genus Hedera; species Hedera helix. The sequence continues at coordinate 20,820,117 of OX359275.1, read as the reverse complement.
GGGTTGTCTGGATGGCTCACATGCCCATGGATAGCCCCGACACGTTTTGGGATGTTTGTTTTAATTTACGACACGAAAAACGGTTTTCCAAAATAAGACAAACGATGAAGATTTTCTAAAAGTGATCAATTTAGGATATTAGATTCACGAGGTTTAAAGGTTAAGTGTTTTGGCAAACTTTAATCCATGATTGATGAATAGGCTTTAGTTGGTTTTAAAACGTCACAAAAAACGATTTTGCAAATAAATAAATGTTTTCATTAAACTTTGTGCATAGGGTTAAAGAGTTCTAGAAGTTGCCCTCGTTTTATTTATATTAACTGTTAGAAGGCAATGTATGATCTCGATTCCTATTTGACAAAAGTTTAAAACTCTTGTTTTCTAAAATGACATCTAAATAAAAAACCCTCAACGCTTTCGAAATTAAAATCAATCTTTCTTATAAAAAGCGAAGCCTCGTCATTTGGGTCAAAGAACGTCCAAAACACTTTCCAGATAAACACTTTTGCCATATAAAATAAAAGCAAAACTTTTATGCAAAACGCACCACAAACGTTCATTTAGGCATACACGCACACACACGCGCGCACACACATTTTAGGATTTAAAAGGATAGGAAAACATCGAGATTGCGGTAACCGTGTTTCACGGAAGTCGGGGGTGCCTAACACCTTCCCCTCGCTTAAGCAAGCCCCCGAACTCTATGAATCTCGGTTTGCGGACCATTTAACTCGGAGTCACATATGAGCCAGCGATTACGAAAACAAACTCGGATGAGTTGGTACATCCATTTCAAATATACCAACTGGCGACTCTGGTCAATTGGCTCATAAAAAAATCGATCTTTCAAAACCCGTCGACATTAAGCCGACCCTTTTCAAAATCACATTTAATTCAAAAGGCTAAAATTGGAAAGGGACATTTTAATAATAAAAAACGAGACGACGAAAATCCCGGCGTCGACAGATGGCGACTCCGCTGGGGACATTAAAGGGCTTAGGCCGCGTTCGAATCTTGATGTTTTCCTATCCTTTAAAAAATCTAAAAAAATGTGTGTGTGTGCATTACTTGCGATTAATTTACCTTTTGTGCGCGTATGAATGAATGTGCGATTTTTGTGATTGCTTTACGAATTCTTTACTTTAATGTCATCATATGCATACGGTGAGGTACGATGAATGTATGATGAATGTATGTTGAGCAGTTCCTCCTCCTGAGGCAAACCCGTCGGATGTGGATTACTGGACTTAAAGGGGTGCTCCCCGGCGAGGCTCAGGAAAAGCATCCACTCAGATTCAATCCAATTGAAAGATCGGATTTATTCCCTTCGAGTATGTTGCGAAGATCTGGGAACCTTCATGCCAAAAAGCCCGCGCGAGTAACTTAGGGTAGGTCAGCCTCAGATAAACCCAACGCGTGGGAAGTCTCTTCATACCCTTTTACGTTTTACGCACATGATATCATACTTTAGTCAAACATCTTGTGTCTCCCGCTTTGTCAAAATAAAAATACTAACCTCTGTTTTACAGGGACAGCTGGGAGAGCATCATAATTGCATATTGACATACATTGGTTAAAATAAAGGAATACTAACAATGTTTTGTAGGAAAAGATTATAAAACTCAAAAAACACAAAAATATTTGCTTTAGCATGCATCCACCAGTGTCATTTCCCGGAACTAAACTTGGCTTGTTTTATTCGCAGGATTGCTCCCCAAACTCGTCTTTGATCCAGAAAAGCCCGAGAGTCAGTAGTCGAAATGGCTGAGACTCCTAATCCTAACCCGGCTCCTATATCCCGAGAGGAATTCGATGCTGTGAGAAATCAGATGACGGAATTGACCATGATGCTAAAAGAGCACTTCAAGTTGAAATCGAAGTCACAAACCGAGGACCCACCGGAGCCATCCTCCCAAGGGAACGATATAACCCCAGAAACTCCGAAGGTTGAACCGCCGAAACAAATTATTGTCATTCCAGAAGATGAAGTTGCCAATAGTGTCAGCAAGAAGATAAACCAGATGGAAGAAGCCATAAAAACTATGAAAGGGATCGGGTCATATGGCAGTGTCAACTACTCCGACTTATGCATTTTCCCGGGAACCAAATACCCCGAGAAGTTCAAGATCACCGAATTTGAAAAGTATAACGGGTCGGGGGATCCTTACACGCATTTGAAAGTCTATATCGGAGAACTTGGGGCCTATGCTGAGGACGAGTTGTTGAGAATGCAGTTATTCCAGAAAAGCCTGACAGGGGAGGCTAGGACCTGGTACGCGAGGCTGGATAATGCTAAAATTCATAATTGGGAGGAGCTGGCCCACACCTTTTTGACACAATATAGCTTCCAATCGCAAATGGCCCCTGATCGCTACCAAATGACGAAGATAAAGAAGCAGCCCAAAGAGTCTTTTAGAGACTATGCTCAGCGATGGAGGAGGATGGCCGCACAAGTGAACCCTCCAATGGATGAGGCTGAATTGGTGATAACCTTCATAGACATACAAGAGGCTCCTTATTACGAAAGAGTATTGGCTGGATTAGGCAAACCTTTTTCAGAGATGGTCAAACATGGTGAGATGGCCGAAATAGGTTTAAGGACTGGGAAAATCAAAGATTTCACAGCATTAGAGGCCATAACTGAGCACCTTTTAGCCAAAGAGCACCACCTTGTACCCAAACAAAGTCAGGAAGAGGTGGATGTGTCTTTCGTTTCGCACGGACAATCGTGGAGACCCAACAATGGCCCCCCCACCTCGGTAAATGGAAACCATCTGCAACTACAGCAACAGGCCACATTTAATCAGGGTCCAGACAGGCAAGGGAAGTTTGAACGAACAGATAGTCGAAGATTCACTCCCTTAGGCGATTCCCTCGAGAACGTATTGGCGTTATTGGTCGCCCAGAAGAAAATCACTGAGCTAGCTCCACCCAGCGATTCAAGAGGCAAACGATTTGACCCCGCAAACGATGCGCTTATCACTCAGAATCTCCTGGGCATGATACTGAAGAGTGTTGGTCATTAAAACATAAGATACAAAACTTGATCGACAGGGGGGACATTGTAGTTCAACGACCAGATGTCAACGCCAACCATCTGCCACAATACGGAACAGATGAGGTAAGCATGATTGGGGCAGGAAATATCGGGGTGGACCCCAATCGCAAATACATACGAAAGGTCGAAGAATACCCCCCAATGAGCGAAACAATTGTCCTTGAAGGGGAATGTCTGGAGGAGGTTAAGGTCATTAGGCAAGAATTGAAGTTGGTCAGGCATCAAATGAAGCAATTAGCAGACCTGGTGGTACACCAACATAATCTAACGAGGCAACTCTTCACCCAATTACTGAGAGACCAGACGGAAGAAGAGGACAAACAAATCTCAAACCAGGATCCCTCCCAGGAAAACCAGCTGACTGAAGGAGATCAAAACAGAATGAAAGGGCAGGGAAATGAAAATAATAAAGATGTCAGACGATCCCACCAGTGGAGCCTTGATAACCGCTCGGACAGAGGTGAACCCTCAAAGGGGAAAGATCGAGCAGCATTCCCAAGAGATCGAAAGTTCACCCCTTTGAGCAAATCAAATGCAGAAATATTGCACCTTCTGATCAGCCGGGGAAAGATTACGGAGTTGCTGCCACAAACGGACCCCAAGTCTAAAAGATACGATCCTACACGAATATGCCTCTATCACTCCAACTCACCAGGGCATGATACTGAAGAGTGTTGGGCGTTGCGGCACAAAATTCAAAATCTTATCGAAAGAGGAGAGCTAAAAATGGCAAGCGACATTGGGATCACCACAATGGGAAGCCTGACCACCGACGAACGGATTGTCGAGCCTCAACGAACCATGAAATGGAAAATTCCCAGAAATACGATTGTAAGTCCCAAGAAATGGGTGTGGGGACGTTATCATCTGCGTAATGTTATGTCCTGTGTTTATTTTCTGTGCATTATTGTGTTATAAAAAAAAAAAAAAAAAAAAAAAAAAAAGAGAGAGAAAAAAAGAAAAAAAAAAGAAAAAAAAAGAAAAAAAAAAGAAAAAAACAATCTTGTGTGCTATTGATGGCCTGAACTACGAAAGACCTGATCTCCTCTTCCTATAGGAGTACGTAGGCAGCCACTTTGGCGCGGTCTAATCCTTGCAAAATCTATAGAACCCTTCGATGGTTTTACATTTAATGATCAATGATTCAGACAACCTGTTCTCCTGTCAAACCATCGGAGTACATTTCCAACCTAATCAAAAGCAAGGGATTTTGGGTTCCCAGCATCTCATCAGCCCACATGTCAAAGACACCACAAAGCAATGACTTTGACAACAATCAAGATTGGGGCAATTTTGAAATCGATGGCGACTCGACACTGGGGCATTCATCAGCCATCCGTGGAAAGGTAGTGCACAATTCAACATCTATGATACGATCTCGTCGGCGTACAATAACATCATCAGAGATGTACTATCAATTGGTCCTTTCCAGTCAGAGCTCTTTCAGATACGAGGACCCACAGGTAAGACACAACTCATTTCATCTATTTATTTTTTTCCTGTCTCCCTGTACATATATTAAGACTGTACATAGTTTAACTCTAACATTACTTTTGGAAAGAGAAAATTTTATTTGACTTGTTAGGAATCGAATTAATTTTGACAAGCATCCGTGGGGCAGACTCATGAGTATGATTAGATGGTTAAAACTGTTAAAAGACCTGATTTCGAAGTGTCGTTCGAAGCAGAATCCACCTCATAGGCAAGTCTGCACTTTGCGTTTGCGCCAACTTTCAGATGTGGGGTATAAAACTATGACGATAATGATGACAGTTGATGCAGAGTCGAAAGGTAAATAAAAATGAATCCAATGCCTCGAATCGTGGCCTGAGTTATTCGAGTAATTAAGCCTGAGGGGTGTCTTCACACCTGGTGCCCTAAAGTCGTCTGATTTGGGAGTCACCGGCCCAACACTCGTTACATGGGTAACTCAGAGCCTAAGAAAACGAGCATTACAGCTGCAGAGACCTGAGCAGATTCGAATCGTGGCATGGGTTATTCGAGTAATTAAGCCTGAAAGGTGTCTCTACACCTGGTGCCCTAAAGTCGTCCGATTTGGGAGGCACCGGCCCAACGCTCGCTACATGGGTAACTCAAGCCTAAGAAAACGAATCTTGCATAGGGTCATACGAGAAATAAATGCAATAAACCACCTAACTTGTATCGAAGCGTGGCCTTTGTTACTCGAGCAAGTAAACCCGAAGGGGTGTCTTTACACCTAATGCCCTAAAGCCATCTGGTTTGGGAATCATTGGTCCAAAACTCGTTAAATGGGTAACTCTGAATAGCCTAAGAAAATGAGACAAGTTAAGTGGACACGAAAAGAGGAAATGCAGAATCAAAAAAAAAAGAGAAAAGAAAAAATGTTCAATCAGAGAAAGAAGAGGCTCATCTAAAGTCATGGAAAAGAAACCCCTATCGAAGGATGCATCGCACAGTGCACTTGCCATATGACGTTGATTCCGTGAATAACGATAACGAGAATGAAGCCGGAATACCTTTGATAAAGGAAGGTAGTTTTTGAATTTAATCATACTCACGTATATTGACCATGAATGCTTAAATGTTTTATTACGATTTCATAACTCGTCGAAAAAAAAAAAAAAAAATAATATCCATCTCAATATCAAGTTTCTTTTACGATAAGACGAAAACATCACAGACACGAGCCAAATTGCATAATCATGAGCATTCCATTTTATCTGCTCTTCTGTTGAGATGTTTAGTAATATCGAAGTTAACCCCGCCGACCCGAACGGTCGAGCATTTAGCGTTTGTTACTTGTGCAGGATATGAATCGATGTGGGTAACTCGGCATGACCAACGAAATGACTTCCCATACGAATCCTCGACAAGAACATGAGTAGAGGATGGGGCATCTTAAAGATCATGGGAAGGAAAGGAGCACAGGTCCATATCGGACTCCTCATCAACGAACCTTTCCCCGCGACCATCAATGGATTTGGATGAACTCAACCTGATGCATGCTGACATTTCCTCGATCTGCAAGCGAGCATATGCAATAGCAATACAATTTCGGACGTCAGAGCTGATCGATAAAAAAGGGGCGAGGAAGGGCAACATGGCCGTCGGTCATGGCAAAAAGCCGAATGGACTGCCTCAATCAGATGAAAGTCAAGAACTATTAATGCATACGTCCAAATGACAAGAGGACCACCTAGATATCAGCCCAGAATCTAGGCATAATTCTCCAGCATTAGAAGAAGTCCCTGCACCCCAAATTCAAAGACATGACGATCTGTGAGCAGGATGAGGAGCCCTGGACAAGTCGATTGGGCATTCAAAACGACGGATACAATTCCCCAACAGAGAGATGATCAGGGGCATGCGATTCAAACGAACAAACCTTGAAGTCCAGAAACTGTGCTCCCAAATAAGGCATGGCACAACTGAGTAGTCAAAAAGAACGACACGTGAAAAATTGTATCATTTGACTAAACAGGGGTCATTTCCTTCCCAGCATATCTATTGATCCAAGCATAACATCCGTGCATCCATGTCTATATATCAAAATAAAAATGTGCATGAAAAGAAAATCACAGGTACGAGACTGTCGGCGACACGAATACCGGTGCCATTCATCGGAGGGACATGGCAGCGGGAAACTTGCACGTTCCAATGCGCCCAGAATCTATAGAACATAAAGGAATTGCAAAACGACTGTCTGAAGCACCTTCAGCTAATCAACAAGGATGATAGGTCAAAGGCAACGGCTGTCAAGAGAGATTTACAAGGACGAACCCCAAGAATGACAAGTCAAACCAAAAGAAGTGGCTGGCAAAAGCGATTTACGAGGACGAATCCCAGGGAGGCCCCACAAACTAATCAGGTACGCTTTCCTTTTAAATTTCCTCTAGAATTATTGCATTTTTATGATGTACAATACGATGCGAGTCCATTTAGGATAGTACATAGTGATTCCGGAGATGAGACCCGGCAATTACAAAAATGACCCGTCAGTGAAAACTTGACCAAACCAAAAACGACCAATCAGATACGATACCTGACCAAACCAAAAAACGACCAGTCAGATACGATACCTGACCAAACCAAAAACGACCAGTCAGATACGGTACCTGACCAAACCAAAAATGACCAGTCAGATACAAAAACTGACCGTTCAAACATGACCAGTCAGATACAAAAACTGACCGTCCAAACATGACCCGTCAGTCAAAGGAAACTGACCGTCCAACATGACCCGTCAGTCAAAGGAAACTGACCGTCCAAACATGACCTGTCAGTCAAAGGAAACTGACCGTCCAAACATGACCCGTCAGTCAAAAGAAACTGACCGTCCAAACACGACCAGTCAGATACGATACCTGACCAACTCAAAAATGACCCGTCAGTCAAAGGAAACTGACCGTCCAAACATGACCCGTCAGTCAAAGGAAACTGACCGTCCAAACATGACCCGTCAGTCAAAAGAAACTGACCGTCCAAACACGACCAGTCAGATACGATACCTGACCAACTCAAAAATGACCCGTCAGTCAAAGGAAACTGACCGTCCAAACATGACCCGTCAGTCAAAGGAAACTGACCGTCCAAACACGACCAGTCGGATACGATACCTGACCAACTCAAAAATGACCCGTCAGTCAAAGGAAACTGACCGTCCAAACATGACCCGTCAGTCAAAGGAAACTGACCGTCCAAACATGACCCGTCAGTCAAAGGAAACTGACCGTCCAAACATGACCCGTCAGTCAAAAGAAACTGACCGTCCAACATGACCCGTCCGTTCAAATTCCTGACCGTCCAAAAATGACCGTTGGAAAAAGATCCGACGATGACCAAAACGATGCGATGCGATGCGATGCGAGGCGATGTGCGATGCGATGCGATGTGCGATGCGATGCGATATGCGATACATCATATGAGAAGCAGTGTGATATGCGATTTCATATGCGATGTAATGTGACTTTGGTTTAAATATGATATGCGAATTGATATTTAATATGCGACTTGGTATGCGATATGCGATAAGCAAGAGAAAAAATAGTTTTCCTTGATGAATAGGCGATGCGAGTCCATTTGAGACAGTAACCGATGATATTAATGTTGCATCATTAATATGTATATGTTGCATCATTGATATGTTGAAAGCCAGGCACAATTATCAAATTCTATATCAAGTCACAGCCCTCCGAACTAGCCTCCCAGAACAATGTGGCACGTTTCCCAGGGATTTCCGGATTGCAAAAATACAGCCTTCCAAAATAATATCGCAGAAATTGGCGAATTAAGACCGCGTGGCACGAAAATCGAGAAAAGCAAGCCAGACAGCCGCGGATGCATCTGCGGCCAAACGACTTTCGAGGTTCGCACGGCTCGAGGAGACGGCACACGGCAGCCGAGGAAGCGGCGCAGGCGGCTTGCCGCCCAGCCGCAGATGGATCTGCGGCCAGCCGCAGATGCATCTGCGGCTGCCTGGAAATGGCTATAGATCGCCATTTCCACCCGAGAGCTGGAGGGAGAGAGAAATTTTAAGGATTTTCTAGAGAGAGAAAACGCGAGGAAGAAGAAGAGGGAGCTCGGGTTTGGTAAAAACCAAGTGAAAATTTCATTTTTTCTTTGCTAAGATAGTTGAATATTCTTGTGGGTTGTCCAAATCGTGATATATAAAGCTTTCGTTGGTTTATTGCAAGGTGAAAATAGTGTTCTTTTTGAATTTTTCTTGTTTATATAAATGTGATAATATTGTGTTTTGGGTTTGTGTAGTATAGTTGTTGTTGTAATGGTGATGATCCGTGGATTAGGGGTCGTTTAGCGAGGGTTCCATCGGAACGTAATTCCTCCTAACGCCCCGATGACATCCGTACGGTGATTTTTCGCTCGTTGTGGTAATGAGTAATGCGTAGTTTTGATTTGGGTGATATTTGAGTTATGTAGTGCGATATCGAGGTTTAATATTGTTAGATTTGGTTTATTATTGGTTATGTAGCTATTTGGATGATTGTGAGCCTAGGGAGGAGATCCTAGTGGTCGAATCCCGATGATGGACGTTTTGGGTATATGTAATCGTGATATAGGGCCCATGTATGTGTATTTTGTAATATCGGGCCTTAAAACGACACAAAGTCGTGTTAGGGTTAAGGCCCCGTGATAATAATAAAATATGTGATTGTGGGTGTTTGGGGTTGTCTGGATGGCTCACATGCCCATGGATAGCCCCGACACGTTTTGGGATGTTTGTTTTAATTTACGACACGAAAAACGGTTTTTCAAAATAAGGCAAACGATGAAGATTTTCTAAAAGTGATCAATTTAGGATATTAGATTCACGAGGTTTAAAGGTTAAGTGTTTTGGCAAACTTTAATCCATGATTGATGAATAGGCTTTAGTTGGTTTTAAAACGTCACAAAAAACGATTTTGCAAATAAATAAATGTTTTCATTAAACTTTGTGCATAGGGTTAAAGAGTTCTAGAAGTTGCCCTCGTTTTATTTATATTAACTGTTAGAAGGCAATGTATGATCTCGATTCCTATTTGACAAAAGTTTAAAACTCTTGTTTTCTAAAATGACATCTAAATAAAAAACCCTCAACGCTTTCGAAATTAAAATCAATCTTTCTTATAAAAAGCGAAGCCTCGTCATTTGGGTCAAAGAACGTCCAAAACACTTTCCAGATAAACACTTTTGCCATATAAAATAAAAGCAAAACTTTTATGCAAAACGCACCACAAACGTTCATTTAGGCATACACGCACACACACGCGCGCACACACATTTTAGGATAGGAAAACATCGAGATTGCGGTAACCGTGTTTCACGGAAGTCGGGGGGTGCCTAACACCTTCCCCTCGCTTAAGCAAGCCCCCGAACTCTATGAATCTCGGTTTGCGGACCATTTAACTCGGAGTCACATATGAGCCAGCGATTACGAAAACAAACTCGGATGAGTTGGTACATCCATTTCAAATATACCAACTGGCGACTCTGGTCAATTGGCTCATAAAAAAATCGATCTTTCAAAACCCGTCGACATTAAGCCGACCCTTTTCAAAATCACATTTAATTCAAAAGGCTAAAATTGGAAAGGGACATTTTAATAATAAAAAACGAGACGACGAAAATCCCGGCGTCGACACGAGTCATAATTTCAATAATTGAATGACTAAATTAATTAATGTTGAGTGTCAATAATGACCATGAACAAATTTAACTGAACCTTATGGTAATGAAGGTGATCAGCCTTTCATACCTGATGAACACATGCAACAAGCACTATGTGCGAATCAACAATTTAAAGAGGTGGAATAATTATACAGAATTAAACCATAGCATGCTTGAAACGTAACAACTTGAGTTTGAGTTAGGAACTTGAACAATAAAATAATATATCCTGCTAGAATATAAATTGAGTAGGGTTTAGGAAACTTGCCTGTCTGCTCAGTTACAATTAATGTCTAGCTTTAACTAACTGGCTTTGAAAGACCTAACATTAATAAAGTTGGTCTAATAATTAGTACGGCGTATTTGCACAACTATACGCTTACTAAGGAACTTATCTACCATATAAGTACTAACACATGATGTACATCAGTCAAAACAATATTATTAACCTTATAGACCCTCAATCATATTAGGTTAATAATTTAATAAGTTAGAAAATAATTTTCTCAAGTGTTAAACACTTATTAAACTATTAAACAATTTATTATAATTGTTTAAACAAAAGAGTTAAAAGACATTTTCTTTATTCCATTGAATCTAATTTCATTTAATTACTATTTATCATTAATTAAATAGTAAGTAATTAACTACCTTTAGTTATTATTTAATAATAAATAATAACTTACTAGATTTATTTATTATTTAAAATTAATCAAATAATAAATAATTATATTATATTAAAAATAATCAATATCTTTAGTTATTATTTAATAATAAATAATAACTAATTAACTAGATTCATTTATTATTTAAAGTTAATTAAATAATAAATAATAAAATTATATAGTAAATACTCAAATATCATTAGTTATTATTTAATAATAAATAATAACTAACTGAATTTATTTATTATTTAAAGTTAATCAAATAATAAATAATTAAATAATCAATCTTAGTTGTCTTTAATTATTATTTAATAGTAATTAAATAATAATTAATTAATTTATCATCCTTGTTTATTATTTAATAATAATTAAATAAAAATTAATTTAATCATAAATTCAGAAGATATAATATTAAACTAACTAGATTAATATTTACAACATTTAAATATTAATCCTAAATACTTATAAAAAAAATATAATATTGAACTAACTAGATTAATATTTACAACATTTAAATATTAATCCTAAATACTTATTATATTTGAAAAATATAATATTAAACTAACTAGATTAATATTTACAACATTTAAATATTAATCCTAAATATTTATTATATTTGGAAAATATAATATTCAATACCTAAATATCATTTTTGTATTATTAATATTTTTGTTATAATTTTTAATTAATTTTTAAACATTTAAATTAATTAAAATTATCCAGAATGGCAAAATCGTAAATAAACTGAAAAACCGGACCGATGGCAATTTCATAATTAATCAGAAAACCGAACGGAGGGGCAAAATAGTAATTTCAGTCGAAAATTTACGCCCGCGCATTGCGTGGTTTAAGAAACTACAGGCCCCAAAACGGCACCGTTTTGGGGATCTGTCGGCTGGCTTCCGCGCGTTATGCGCGGCAACGTTTTTCATAGGCAAAACGGCGTCATTTTTCGGTCCGCGTCCGACAATGAACAGGGTCGCGCGCATTGCGCGGCACCCCCTTTTTCTTTCCCCTTAACAGATTGTGAATAGTACTTTTAATACACCATTTTAATAAAAATTATACATTCAAGTAAGATTTAAAAATCCAAAAAAATTACCAATCACTTAATATCAATTTATAACATGAAAATTTTAATTTTTCATGATTTAATATTAAAAAATTTTATAAAAATTTTTACATCACATAAACTACCACAAATCATAACTTTTTGTGTATAACTCTATTTTGAGTGATTCAAACTTTGTTTTTCTCATAATCTAATGTTCTATAATATTATAACATTAAATCTAAATTCTATAAAAATTATTTTTGGACATTATTTTGAGACTTGATTTAACACCACCAAACACATGTTTTTAGCATATAAATTATACCAAAATACAAACCAAGCATATTAAACTCAAGCATGACATAAATATTACTATCACATATTATTAATTACATTAACATATTTGTACACACATGTTAGTTTATTTAATTTAAAAAAAAACAAACTACATTTAAAATAACCATTACCTCATTTTAATGGCTATCTTCATTTTTCTTCCAAAATGGGTTGTGCAACTTGAAGATATGCACCAAGATCTCCTTCTCTACCTTCTCCATGCTCTCTCTCAAAATTCTTACTCTCCCAAACTATTTCTCTCAAACTCTCTCTTTTGGAACTTAGAAAATAAATGAAGTATAATGTCTACCATTTCAAGTATACATGCAAAATTCTTAGATACAAAATTATATCTATAAGTCATGATGCTCCTCACTTGGATACTTGCACAAGAAAGTTAGCCCATGACTTAGTTGGTGGAAGAGGGATGGTGTCATGTACTTAAAAAAATAAACAAGCAATCCTTTATTTAATTAAAAGAAAAATAAGATAAAATAACAATCAATTTCATCCTCTCTCTCCTATCCTTGCCGGCAATGCATAAAGAATTGTCCCAAAATGTTAGTCACATGCCACTTTTTAATAAATAATAGTTTAATTAAGTATTTTTCAAGTGGGCCAATCATTGGACTTTAATTTAAAATACCAATTGGGCTTTTATTAAATTGTTTGGGCTACTAAATTGTCAAGTTTTATTATTCTCCACTTGGGCTACTAATTGACCCATGTTGGGCTAATTTAATAATTTACACGTTAATTATTCAATCCATGATTAAATAAATAATTAGATTGAATATATAATTAAATATTCTAACCCATACGTATTAAATTACTAAATGGACTAATAAATATTATTATTAATATTTCACATTATTTACATTAATTAATAATCATATTAATTAATTTATTATATTTACTTCACTCATTATATTCAATTTAATTGAATATTTAATTAATGACAACCTATCAATTATTTTGATATTAAAACTTTAGGGTTTGTTCACTAATAATAATATATATAATTTGTATATATATATTATTTATACACATTACATTACCACAAAAACAATTTCACAATAAATTATGAAATTAAAAATAAATACAATATATAATTTAATATATATTATTTACGCCATAAATTAAATTATTTAATACATTTACATTAAATAATTTATTTCTCATCAATTATGGAAATAATTCCATTTACCCGAAAATACATTAAAATAATAATATATTTACTCAATTTCTTATTTAAATAATTTATTAAATCATTTAATTAATATTACACAAATAATTGTATAATTAAATTTCTCACTCCCATAAATCATTTACAATGATTTATTTAATTATAGAATATATTCATTTAATATATTCAATTATTATTTAAAATTACTCAATTAATTTAATCCCTTTATATATATATACATATATATGAAATTAAATATTGTACATATATACAATTACCATTCTCCCTTAATTAACTCAACTACTTTATATAATTTATAATTATATAAATTACATAATTATTCCACACAAATAATTTATCAACAATTTGCATAATTGTTGATTAATGAATAAATTAATTCCACAATAAACCTTTTAATTCAATTCGGATTATTTAAATATTAATCCCTTTATTTACCATAATTTATTTAACCATTAAATTATGTTACTAAATATGCACATACATATATATATATATATATATATATATATATATATATATATATATATATATATATATATATATATAAATACATATTTAATTTACACGCAACCACGTCGCATAATTACATAACTCTACTAATTAATTCTCTTAATTTAATTAGACTTGTTGTTAGTCAAGTTTATTGAATTATCACTTTACTTGCTAACTTATAAAAAAAAATTGATATCACCATATCTAAGTTAGTCCGTTAAATTTAATTTGGACCTCTATTTATCTACCACTACTAGGTTATCAAACTCCAACATTTATTAAATATTAGATATTTTTATTTCTAATTCATTTAAATATCCGGGATATTACAGTTTCTTTTTGCTAGTGGAGCCTACAAAAATATAAAAGAAATGTCCATTTTAATTACTTTATCAGTACTATATCACGCAGTGGTGTAATACTCTAAGGCATGTTAATTAAATTGTAACAACTCAAATCTAGAAATTTTGTAAATATCAGATGTTATGCTGGTAACTAAGGCTATGAAAAGCATATCTCGAAAATGAAATATAACAATTTCAAAATGCATCACCTAAATGCAGCAATGAACCACAAGAAGCTTATTAGCAGTCAATACAAGTAACCCAAATCTTATATTTTGAAAACGTAAAGTAACCTGTTCCCGCATGCGTATCATCATGTGTTTCCTGTTCTTGTTGCAATCTCTCAACATATGCAATCATTTCAGAATCAGTAGGTGTATTGCCATTATCGTAAGCCATGAATGTCTACACATGAAAATTAAGAATAAAAAAACAGAGTGTTAGTTCATGCAATGTAATGATGAATGTAACAACTAGAGTAAATCAATTTATCAATAACGATAGGCAAATATACCAGACACACATCCTATTGGCTATCAATTAACCAATAAAAAAATGAGACATCTGTTTATTTTATTAACTCCGCTATTGAGGGCAATATATCTGCTTCAAAATACGAACCAGCTGCATAATATGATTGAACTAATATGAATCAAACATGAAGCAGGAAATATATAACTTCAAAGAAATAAAGTACCAGTAAACACAAGGATTTGTTATCAGTTCATGGTTACAAGCATAATTACATAATTCGTATAATAACTGTCATAAATGACTCTCAAATTTTACATAATTATTCCTCATCCTCTTCCTCGTCTTCATCAGCATCCTCTTCTACTTCATCTACTTCGTCCCCATTCTCTGCATCTGGCCACTCATCTTAATCCTCGGAGATGACCTCATCATCTTCATCTTCATCTTCATCTTCATCAACAATAAATAAGTTACCTTTATGTCTTTTAGTTGCCTTGTGCTTTCGTTTCTTAGTTCGAGATCCTTGATTACTTTCAACAACTACCTCAGGATCAACATTATCTCTAACCCAAGTATAGTCTTCCTCTTCATTCTCTGTAATTGTAGTTGTTGAGTCATCGATTTGTAGTGTTATGCCCTCATCATCAGATTATGCTTCAGCACTATCACACATATCCCTTGGCTTTGTTCGTATAACTACACGCCAATCCTTGTCCCTATGATCATCAACATAGAATACTTGTTCAACTTGAGATGGCAAGACAAAAGGCTCCTCTTTAGATCCAAATTTATTTGCATGCACAAGAGTATATCCATACTGATCAGTTTTCACCCCTTTATCACGTGCTATGCTATTATACCATCTACATTTGAATAACACTACTTTTTCATCACCTTCATAATCTAACTCAATTATATCCTCTAAAATACCAAAATACTCTACAATCTCTTCCCTAGAATTCGAGTCTCTAGCTGAGGAATATCCGCGGGTAGTTGCTGCGACATATATTCTGCTATTTTGCGTTTGACTATTCTTCGCTCGCATTTCGGTGTGAAAGCGGAACCCATTTATCAAATAACCAGTACCCTTGTTGGCTACTCTGATTGGACCACGTGCAAGTGCTTTGATTTCCATTGGATTTCAAGTTAAATAACCACACTATAAAAGAAAGAGTGGTCTCTGTTTTGCATCCAGGATATAATGGGGAGCTCGCCGAATTCATGTACTTGTGAAAATATTTTCCATAATCACCACCGATATCCCCATCATTTATGAAGAGATCATTTATCATCTCAGGCATTTGATCTTCTTGATTAGCATCATCATCTTCGACTCTATTACTTTGAACATTATTCAAAGCTGAATTTGATGATGGTGTTTCGCCATGAAACACCCAAGTTGTGTAGTATGGAGTAAACCCATACTCAATGCAATGCCATTGTACAGTATCACGATCTTGATGCAGTAAATTGTAGCAACTTTTACATGGACACAGTATCTCCGATGTTGTAGACTCAACTTTGCTAAATGCATAATAGAGAAAATATTCTACTCCATCCACATATCTCTTGCATGGGCTTTGTAGTTTTATCCATTGTTTGTCCATAATATTATCCTTAATAAAAGTTGAATTGTTTAAAGAATAAGGCAATCAAATAGATCAACTATTAATTATTAAAATATAATACTCAACAACTTTTACTACCTACTGAGAAAAATAACTATTTATATAATCATGGATATGATCAAATAAAAGGATCATACCGACATTATTCTATCCTTTACACTAAGACACCTAAGTAAAGACTAAAATAAGTATGACAAAGTTTCAAGTGCAATCTTCTTAATGTTAAACTTGAAATCTATTTAATAAACTAACACATTACAGAGAAGGGGTTTTCTAAAAGATTCCAACATCGTACTCACATAATTAATTCCTATTTAAAAATTCATAAACATATCCAATATAGTATAAGAATGAAATAAAAATCCTGATTGCTTTCAAAAATAATGCTCTTATACCAACAAGCTTTGGCACAACACCCACTAAGCCCTCAAGAATCCAAAATCCCATATTTCATCTCCATAATTACAGTAGTTTGGGTGGGGGAATAAAAGAATCCCAACATCATAATCAAATCACAAAAAAAATTTCATCTTGTTCCCATTAAAAATCTTAACAATCCAACATCACATTTTGATAAGTAGAATAACATAAAGAACTGGAAGAAGCAATCGGTATACCCAAAGTAGAAGTGAATCTAAAAATAAAAGTCATCTAACCTTCAAAACCGCTGTTCTCAAGCTCCATAGCTCTGCATGTATGGCTATTTCAGAAGAGAGAATATGCTTGGTTTGGGAGAAAAGCACCGTTCTATTCGGTAATGAAAGAAATAAGTCATCAGTTGGGCGCGAAAAGTGAAAATAAGAGTGCGGGAGTGGGAAATGAGCGGAAGTTGGATTGCAGCACTGGCCTTGAAAGCCCCGGCGTCCAAATTGTGCCTGGATTGAATGCCCCGGCGTCTAAAGCAGAAATGGAAGAAAGCCTTGAAAGCCCCGGCTTCTGAAATGTGCCTAGATTGAATGCCCCGGTGTCCAAAGCAGAAATGGAAGAAAGCCTTGAACGCCCTGGCGTCCGAAATGTACCTGGATTGAATGCCCCAGCGTCCAAAGCAGAAATGGAAGAAAGCCTTGGACGCCCCGGCGTCCAAAGCATAAATGGAAGAAAGCCTTAAACGCCCCGGCGTCCTAAATGTGCCTGTATTGAATGCCCCGGCATCCAAAGCAGAAATGGAAGAAAGCCTTGGACGCCCCGGCATCCGAAATGTGCCTGGATTGAATGCCCCGACGTCCAAAAATGCCTTGGATTGAATGCCCCGGCATCAACAACTCAGACCACCTACTGGTTTTAAGGCCCCGGCGCCCACCCTCAACACAACCTCAGCGCCCCGGCTTTCAAGGTCAGATTTGGCTTTTTAAGGCTTCCAGTAAAAACTCCTCATTTTTCTCCCATTCGAACGGTATATCTCTCTCTATCTGTAGCTAAACCCTAGCCTCCATCTTCCAAATGTCTCTAGTCCTCCCACAAACCAATCTTCAAACGGATTTTGGGGTTCCAAATTTAACAAAGGTCTCTTTACTCGCTAGGTTCAGACCAATTTCTCTCTCTAGCTAAGGTAAGGCAAATTTTGATGGAATTCTTAATGCACGGGATATATGAGTTAAATTATTGTTGTGTTTTGATGGTTTTACCCTATTAATCTGATTTGGTTCATTTTGTGGTTTATGATGGGTTAGATTACTTAAATAATAACTATGCCAATGTTATGTTATAAGCAATGCCCACCAAGTGTTTGATAAAAAATCTGTGAGAATGAACATATTTTATTTGCTATAAAATTTTGCATTGCGGCATTACACATGTGTTTTTAGTTCCAACGTGGATTAATTGACATTGTTACTAGCTGTGAAGCAAGTTTGGGGGACAACAGCAAACAACATGCTAGAAAATGATAAATGAAAATATACTACATCATATCAGAAGATATGAGTTTCATTAAGCTAATCTGATCATGTAAAAGTTACATTCACGCTATTCTAAACACATCATAGGATAATCATGAAGCATGAATAATCACAAGCACCGAGCTTTATCACAAGCTATTCCAGTATGCTTGCATAAACATGAAGCATGAATAATCACAAGCACTGAGCTTTATCAACCATTGGATACAGTTTTACCAAAACATGTGTATTCTATCTCCTTTTCTCTTTCAATAGTTTTACCAAAACATGTGTAATCTTATTTGGAACATTTTGTTGTTCATGATCAGTTAGATTACTTGAATAATAACTATGCCAATGTTTATGTTATAAGCAATGCCCACCAAGTGTTTGAGGCAAAATCTGTGAGAATGAACATATGCTATTTGCTTTAATATTTTGCCTTGAGGCATTACACATGTGTTTTTGGTTCCAACATGGATTAATTGACATTGTTACTAGTTGTGAAGCAAGTTTGGGGGAGTGAATTATTGTGTTGATATTAGTTGTTCAAGCTTTATCTTGCAAATTATTTACCATAAGTTGCTTGATTAAAGTTATCATGTGTTGACGGTGTACTTGGTTACAGGAACGTATATGTCGTCTAAACATGAACGAGGTGCAGGGTCATCATCTAAACGTCAACGAGGTGAAGGGTCATCGTCTAAACACTCCAAGCGCTATGACAAGAAGAAGTTTACAAGTGTAGAAGATTATGACCGTTTTATCAAGTTAGGCAACAAAACGATCATTCAAGAACGTGGACTACGACTGGATGAAACCCAAGATGGTGATGTTGCTGTGATGATTGCCGAGAGGGATTGGTTTACTTTTACAGAACAGCCAGACCCGGCGGTGATCCCGATAGTTAAAGAGTTCTATGCTAATGCAAAGGATCACCGATATTGTAATGTGCAAGTACGAGATAAGACAGTGTCTTTCAACAACGAGGCTATCAATCAATACTACAATCTGCCAGCATTAGAAAAGGACGAGTATGCTGAATATGTGGAGGGTGGCCCGGATTATGATCAAATCATTCAAGAGCTGTGTCAACCGGGTACGCGATGGAAGGTGAAGGAGAAGGAAGCCATGCAGTTCCCGCTGTCTACATTGAGTCGTTATGAAAAGGCATGGTATGCTTTCATCTGTGCTAAATTGATGCCGTCCACACATGTAAGCGATGTTACAAAACAAAGAGCGGTTTTACTATATTGTCTCGTGAAAGGCAAGAATATTAATGTGGGTGAGGTGATTAAGCAGTCAATCCTCAGAGCTGTTGAACAGGGAACCCGAGGAGGACTACCACACCCATCCTTTATTTATGGGTTATGTCAGCAGGCAGGTGTTAAGTGGGAAAGGGATGAACCAATATTACATCTGATGCCGCCGCTAGACCATTCATTGATTGTCCGATATAAGGTATGGGAGGGAGGTGAGTCTGATCCAAGAGGGCTGGGATTTATCATGCATCGAATCGAATCGCAAGCTGCGGAGGAGCCGATGGCTGACCCTACTGAGGGTTCATTATTGAATAAAGTGAATAAATAGGTTCTGAAGTTGCAGCGCAAGATAGATCGACAAAGGGATGATATGGATCGTCAAAACCATCGCCTTGCTAAACGCCAATCTGAGATGCATAATCAGTTTTAACATGGCGATGGTGGAAATGTTTGCTAAGATGTACCCATCTGTAGATCCACTTGAAATCCCTACGCCGCAAGTTTTGTCAACACATCCGCCTTCCAACTCCGACACTGAAGAGGAAGACATTGAAGATGAAGTCAACAAGGATGAGGAGATCGATGATGACGATTGACCTAATCATGTTAGTCCTCAGTCTTGATTTTTCAATCTTTTACTCCATGAGGTATACCTTTCATTGAACATTGAAATTCATGAATAAAGTAAACCATATGAAATGTACGTTATAGAGGGGCATTGTAATTCTCATATCTTGAGTAATATCTTTCACTGAACATTGAAATTCATGAATGTGGTTAAGTTTTGATTGAGTTAATATATTGAATACACATACACACACAATAAGGGTTGAAAATTAAATGAGATTGGTGATATGTTAAGTCTTGAAGGATGCATGAATTTGAAGTTTATTAGGGGTTATTGTTAATAATTGTATTGAGGCTAGCCTTTGTTGATTATATTGATTCGTGCTCGAGTTGTGTAGGTTATCATGTGTCTAGTTTGCATGCATTTTTATTTATTTCTTTTGTTTTGCTTGGGACAAACAAATGCTTAAGTTTGGGGTATTTGATGAGTGGGAATTATACCTACGAATCGGGCACTTTTGGACTTGGTATTTTGTTATTTCTAAGTATTTTCAGTGCATATTATTAGTTTTTTATGTTCCTTTGTAGGAAAGTGCAAAGGAGGGATATATCTGGAATTTTTGAGAAAACAGTGGCATTTTGGTAAATAAGATGAAGTTGATAGTCTGAGCGCCCAAGTGAACATCTGGCCATTCAAAGCAGAATGTGCGTTGGCCCAGTTTTGCAGTTGGACGAACTTTAATGACTTTTAGTAGGGTTTGGACGCAAATAAACCTAATTTTGGATCGACAACTATAAGTAGAAGACTAGGAGGCTTTAGAGGTGGACTTTTTGACGTAGATTGAAGATCACAATTGAAGACTTAGAGAATCACGGAGCCACTCAAGGAGATCAAGACGGAGGATTGGAAAGACAAGAAATTCCGTTTAGAGTTTTTCTTCTCTATTTCTTTTCTCAGTTTTGTAATCTAAGATGATGATTTATTTGATGTTCCTAAGATTTGATTCCAAGTTGAACTAATTTATCAATTAAGGCTATAATTGAACCTTTTAGTAGCAGGAATTAAATATCTATTAATTTCCAATTATTGATTCATTTAAAGTTGTCTATATATCATGTTTTGTGCGTAATTGTTAATTGTTTGGCCAACAATTAGTGGAAATATAAGGTTAGATCTGAATGTGATAACATGTATTCTTAGTTATTAAGTGAATTAAATAACTAGGGTTGCATATAGAATATAAATATATCTATATGTTGCATGTGACCTGTTTGGGAATTGGATTTTAATGAGTTTGTTTTTCTTAATTATTTTGCAAAGTAATTGAGGTGATTTTTTTTTGTGATCATTGGAAAAGATCTTTTAAATAATCATGAATTCATGGCCAACAACTTTATTGGGTTTAAAAATTGGAAATATATAGACTACGTTCATGTGATGTAGTTGGGAATATTGTAGTCTTAAGTTTTTAATATCTGATATTCATTCTTTGTGATAAATTTCAATTTTAGTTCTACTTTAATTATAATCATACTCAACATTTGTGATTGTTTAAATAGAATCGAATTGATATAAAATTATTAGTTGAAATTTATTAGGTATAAATCTTTGTGGATTCCGCACTCTATATTTACTCTATATTACTTGCTGGTCGGGTATACTTCGCTTAATTGTCAATATATATATATAAATCGGAAAACAGTAATACAACCAACAAGTAGTAATACAACACGTGTTGCCTATTTAGATTCTAATTTAATTTACTGAACAAATGTTCAACTTTAGAACTATTCACTAAATTACTATACTATAACTCAGTAGGATTATAACGTATTATTATATAGTTAATTGGTTACTTTGTTCTATTAAAAATTAAATAACTCTATTCTCGCTTCAAATATGAATATTACGACTGTAGTTTTATGAAAAAAACCAAAGCCCCTTATTGGATTTGAACCGATGACTTACGTCTTACCATTGTGTTACTCTACTGCTGACTTAAAAGGGTAGATAGATTAGGTTTGAGTTGGATATGCATACGGGAGTGTGAAAGAACGGGGAGTGAAAAAAAAGGAAAAAACCCTTGGCTTATTTTACTTTTTTATTTTTTTAAGGGAATTTATTATATTATTATTTTTAAGTTTCTATATGTTTAATTTGGGTTGTTGTTTTTTTAAGTCGATGTTGTTATTGTTTATTTTAAAGTTTCTATTTGATCCTTTTTAGACCCTATAGCGGTGGTATTACGGTCGCCTTTTTTTTAAATAGCAGTTAAGGTAGTTAGTTTTCCGCCTCCTCTATACCGACGTAGTATAAAAACGCGTCGACTTATCAGACCTATAGCGACGGTCCTATGGTCGCCATATGTTTATCATTTAGCAGTTTTTCCTACTAATCTATACTGATAGGTATACATCATTGTCGGCTTCTCATAACTATAGCGACGGGAATACCGTCGCCTTATATTTTCTACGTAGCAGATATTTGGGGAGGTTTTCCGATTAATCTATAGCGACGGGTATTCGCACCCGTCGGCGTATCTGTCTTATAGCGACGGGTCTCCGGTCGCCTTATGGTAGATATTTGGCGGCAGACTTCCCGCCTAATCTATACCGACAGGGTATCAATACCCGTCGGAGTAGGGGTCCTATGGCGACGTATTTTAACTTTGGTCGCCATATCTCGTCGCCGTATCACCTTTTTCTTGTAGTGTAATCACATGAACACCAAGAATTTTTTACATGGTTCGACCCCTAACCTCTATTCTAGTGGCATACTCCATGTCCAATACCAATTGGTATTGGAGACTCCTTTTATTTAATAACTTTGACTTACAAATAACATTTTACAATTTAAGTTCAAATCTTGAGGACAAATCCTCTCAAGTACCTATGCTCCATTGGACAAACATATGCACTCCTCGAGTATCTTTACTCACTGAGCTTCTAAGCCCACCTTGAACTTAATTGTAAATACCTTTTTAACAAAAATAGATTAGGCAAGATAATTAATAATGATATATAAAAATTAAAAAAACCACCTATGATCAAAGCAAGAGTAGTATATCATTGCAAGTGTCAGCCAAATCAAAAAGACATCAGTTTAGGGGAACTTTGATTATCCAGGAAGTTTTATCCCCCTACTTTACTCTTTACCATAATGTTATAACCGTAATTTGATTTAATTGCGGTAAATATCAATTTGTCAACTAACTAATTAAGTCCACTGATTATTCAATTAATCAAGTCCTGATTTGCCTTAATTATAGTAAAGCTCAATTAATCACTTTAAAAGATCAATTTCATCATATTCAACTACATTAATTTTAGAGAACTTTATTCAATCAATTAAATTTTAATGATTTTTTTTTTCATAACAGGAAAGTCTGAAAATCCGTTTTAAGTTTTTAATTCTAAGAAAAACTGTAATTAATTATTCCCTTTTGAATAAGACTATGTGCTTTGCAAGAGATATACTGCTAGTACTATAATTAAATACACACTTTGATTCATACTCTTTTTTTTGTGTGTTCGTTTTGTCCTCCTTTTTTTTTATTCGACCTTTGACTTTTTGTACATTAAATCAACTTTTATTATTTATCAATTCAAATAAAAAATTAGCATTAGTATCGCAGTAGTATAGTTTTATAAAAAAAAAAGTCTAAATAAGATTATCTTACTTAATATTAATTTGTTACTTTTATTCAAAACTTGGAATTAATATCATAGTTTTATAAGAAAATATGAATTTGTAGTACACTTTTATAAAAAAAAAATATCAAAATATGCTCATCTTTTTAAATATTGATTGATATCATTTATTTAAATATATATACAATAATACAAGTTTAAGTAAAATTATATTACCACTTAGATAATATAGTTTGAGAAGAAAGAAAATTATCATAATAATCGTCTATAATTGCTATTATTATTAAAATAAAAATATAATATACTAATCGGCCATATGATTCAATTATTAAATAAAATGTGAAAATTAATTACTCTATCCAATAAGAATTTATAAAAAAAAAATCAACAATATTATAACTTTGTCTAGTTCAATCGAGTCAAAAAATAAAAATAAAAATTGATAATATAGTTTACAAGGAATACAATTATAAAATCATCTTACCTAACATTAATTTTTTACCATTATTAAGTAAGATTTTATTATAACTTAGATAATATAGTTTAAGAAGAAGAAAAATTCAAATAGATTGTCTTACCTAACTTGAATTTATTACTCTTAATTAAATATGAGTGTAATTGTATTCAAGTATAAGGAAAATCATATTATAAGTTAAATAACATAATTTTAGAAGAAAAATATTTTCTTATTAGAACCATTTACATAATAAATATTAATATACTTATAAAAAAAATTAATAAAATACTTACAATATCATAATTTTATAATAAGACCTTGTGCTTTGCACGAGCTTTAGATATTAGAAGCATTATATATCTATACTTCTATACTTTAGCTAAGTAGACAATTTAGTTCATCCTCGTTTTTTTGGTCCTCCTTTTTGTTCGTTCACATAAATTATTTTTCCTATAGTATTACTTCTCTTACTTTAAGTCAAAAATTATTTTATCTATATTAGGTAAAAAAAAAAACTATCCCATCTATATATGCATATATATTATCGTTGAATCAAATTTATTAGTGATAAAATATCTCTATAATTATTAGTCTTCCCGTAAACTTGATATGTTATATGTCACAATCTATTGCACCACCCTTACAATAACTAGGTATATTTTTGTATTTAATGAGTTCATTACCACTGTCACTCAATTTTGTATTAAAAACGAAATATGATATTTATAAAGTATATAATTGAGTTTTATTGTTAAATAAAATATTTAATTATTCTACATTGTATTGCTATCAAGCTACTTACACGAAAATGATCTCAAAATATTTTGAATTGAATGTAAAAAAAAGTTCATGTTTAATGCATAATTATTAGTACAAAATTTTCTTTATTTCAAAATAAAAAATCTAAACATAGATAGTGCAAAAAACATTGCACAATTGAAATCATAAAGAAATATGTACAAAACATTAACTCAAAGAATTTTTTTTTTAAAAATTCGATAAAAATAAATAATTAATAAAATTTGTAAAAAGTCCAAAATATTAACATGCAAAAAACAAAATAGTATGTTAAGTCAAAATAATATTACTTAGTACTCTATTCAAAATATTATATAAAAAAACATAAATAAAAAGTAATTATAAAATTTAAGAATTAAGAATAAGACCATTTTCTTTGTATGAGATATACCGCTAGTACTATAATTAAATAGAAAATTTGGTTCTTCCTCATTTTTTTTTGTTTGGGTTATTTTTTTTATTCAACTTTCGACTTTTTGTACATTAACTCAGCTTTTATTATTTATCAATTTAAATTAGAATTAGTATCATAGTTTTATAAGGAAACAACAATTAGTAATACGATTTTGTAAGAAAATAATCAAAATAAGATTATCTTACCGAATATTAATTTATTGCTTTTATTAAAAAATTGGAATTAGTATCATAGTTTTATAAGAAAATATGAATTCGTAATATAGTTTTATAAGAAAATAATCAAAATAACATTATCTTACCTAATTAATTGCTTTCTTTTAGTCAAATATATATTCAATAATACAAGTTTAAGTAAATGAAGGGGTGTAAATAATCTAGAAATTGGTTTGGGGGGGGGGGGGGGGGGGGGGGGAGGACTACAAGAAAAAAAGTTAATTTTGACGGAACTTTTCGTCGAAAATAGGCCTATTCTGTCAGTCATGAGTTATTTCTGATGGAATCTTTCGTCAGAAATTCCGTCGAATATAACCTTCTCAAAAATAAGTTCATCAGAAAGTTGGTCGAAAATAAATAAACTTGACCAAATTTATTATTTCCCGACAAACATTTTATCGGAGTTAAAGTAAGTCCGACGAAACTTATTTCTGAAGGGAAAATTCGTCGGAAATACTAATGCTACGTGGCACGCTCTGGTGAGAGGGGCAGTTGTTATTTTCAACGAAAAATCCGTCGATAATAATATAATTCCATAGAAATTAGACGCCACATGTCAGTTTTTTGAATTTTTTAAATTTATTGAAATAAGACATTTTTTTAAAATATTTATTTTTCAATAACTAGGTTTTTACACTAAATTTTGTACCTATACCTGTTTTCAATCCTAACAACACATATACGATTATAAACTAGTACAAACTACAACTACGAATACATAAACTAAAACTGTTTTCAATCTAATAATAAGTTTTTCGATTACAATAACTTTTATCATTACAATAATGTACAAACTACGACTACAAATTTATGTAAGTATGTCTATAACTATCTATGACTACATATCAGTAGCATCATCACCAAGCTCGTCAGAAAGGCCTCGCTCGGCATCGTCGCCCTGTTCGTACACAAAAATTATGTACAATGTAAGAAAATTGTTAAGAATTATAGAAAAAACTAAATATGGTTGAATTTACAAAAAAATGTAGATAGTACAACTTAAATTGAATAAAAAATAACTGAGTATATGGGGGTTGACTCAGCATCGGGCCAAAAGCCTTCATAAGTACGGTAACCACCATCCAGACCACCTCGTCCCATATCGAGGCAAACTGTTCCAGAGTGATACCCATACTCTTAGCGGTGGCCCAGATGCAATATCCTGCGCAAGCTGATGAAGGCAAGCATGGCTCGGCAAGTCCTGACGATGAAAAATCAAATTTGTATGAAATGTCTCTAACACCGCCGTTAAGAACATTTGGAATAGTTGGTCGTCCCAGCCAGCGCCCGTATGAGATGATCCAACAGTAGTGCTTGGACACTGACGCTGGCTAGAGCCTGTGAAAATAAAAATAACGTTATATTACTAATTTTTGAAGATGTATAAATTATGAAATAAAGAGCAACTGTGAAAACTGATTACCTCTAGGTAATGTATATGCTGGTATCCTCGGTATCCCCATTACTTAATACCTGCTGGTACTATTACTAGGGGAATGTTGAGATGCCACCCAAAGAGTCATATCCTCATCCCGAGATAAGGTAATCTTAGGTTGAGGGTTGCTATAATCTAATGTCTTTGGATCTCCCCTAGAAGCCCACAACTCAGCTATACGCTAGTCTCGGAGATTCTAAAATCGATCATGTAATTAATATATGTTAGTTAATTAAATCACTTTTTTAACTACCTAATATTAAAAATTATTTATGACAATAAGAAATATTAACCATATACCTAAAGATGCAGGAGACATAGTATAGTCCTTAGATGTATGGGCTTCATCCTAAAACTTGAGCATACTGGGTGGTTAACCCAAACTCCTTCGCAAACCCTAATATATATATATATATATATATATATATATATATATATATATATATATACACATACATACATATAACACGTATGTAGTTTGCTTATGACAATATATATAAACTATATAAGTGAACACACATACGTACCGACTTGAACTCCTTGAATGACTGCGATCCAGTAGTATGTACTACTCGCAGCTTGCTTCGATTCTTCTTGTGCTGCTAAGACTTCTTGAAATCCTTAGTATCCTAGTGTGCACACGTGACCTCCCATGCTGCATTAGACATGATCTGGGGCTAATGATCATAGATAGTACCTGTGACACCCCAGGATTTTACAGAATTTCTAAATTAAGGATTATGTTTAATTAAGTAAAGGTTATCAGTTAAAACCTAGCGTTGAATGACGAAAAGTTGTAAGAGAGATTAAATATAAATTATTTTGCGATCAATATGCTATAAATGACCTATGTGGTAGGTTGGAAGTATGTATATCTGTATATATTTGATTTGATAAGAAAGATGGAATTAAAATTAGAAAATAAAGGAAATAAGAAGGAATAGTAAGATTGATGATATTTTTTTTTAGTTTGAATTTATTAAGAATTGATATAAAAGGATGGAAATAAGATGATCAAATATATGATGTATAAAGACAACAAAGTAATACTCCCGAGCATGAGTAGAAATAACGTTTTATGCAAGAATGTTAAGAATTAATATTATGTGTGTTATGTAAATAAATTAAAGGACGTAAGAGTTATAAAAGGATATTATGAGTTTAAAGGATATATGTTGATGGAATTCGATAATGTGGTTGAGGTTCGCTTCTTTAGGAAACGGTTATTGGAAAAGATGAGTATTACGACTAATTAAGACGTCGAAAATTGAAAATTTACAAAATATGGAACCAATAAGGTTTAAAGGAATCAAGAAATGTAATTTATGGTTAAAAGAAAATGTGTGTTCGAATTGCGACCAATTAGCAAATGAAGCTATAAAATGAGGCTATGTGGACGTGGCACGACGAAAAGCAAGTGACCTAGTCGGTCGATTGAAAGAAGAATCGATTTAAACAAGCTTGAAATGAATTAAAGAGAATGAAGCATAAATGCTACTTAGAATGGAAAATGACATAAAATTGGAATTCTAGCAAAAGTGGCAAAAGACCAAAATGCCCCTCAACAATTTAAATAATGATCATTATGTCCTAAAGGGTAAAATGACCAAAATACCCTTGACAAATTGAGTAATGACCTATATGTCCTAAATGATGAAATGTCAACTATACCCTTAACTTAAAGTGTGAAATGACAAAAATGCCCTTGGTTAATGTTAGCTATGGTTAAGTCAAATTAAGCCAACTTGGATTAAGTTTTATTTAAGCTAGCAAAGAAAATTTCCTTCTTCATTTTGCTGAAAAACATGAGCCATACGTGAGAGAGAGAAAGAGAGAGAAAGCTAAGGAGAAGCCATGGAAGTTATGGAGAAAAGCTAGGAATCCATGAGCTAGGAAGCTCAAATGATCAAGGAGTAAGAAGAAAATAGGAAGAACTCATCAAGATAATGCTATCTATGTGAAGAAGTTTTCCATCCAAGGAGGTATAAGCATGATCTAGTTTTAAAATTTGGAGTTTATGTGATTAAGTTTAAGAATATGTATCACCATGCATGTATCTTTGACATACATGGTTTGATTATGGACTTTATGTGAGTTATATACTATATGTTTAATAAGTCATGAAACCCTAAGCATAAATGTTGTAAACAAAGCCTTTCAAGTCTAAATTCAAAGTTAGGAAGCATGATTTATGGAGAATCATGTGTTATATGTTCATGATTTTGATAGAAACCTAGATAGAAAAGATGATAATGTGAGATGTATGAGAAATTTTGTGTTAAAAGGCTTTATAGATTCATAAATGGATGATAAGCATGTTTGTTTAAGAAAAGGTGGTATTAAGCAACGATTTATGGTTGATTATGTGATAAATGCTGTTAGATTTGACGAAAACCTATTTTGGAAGGTTAACCATGTTTGATGCATGAGAGATTGCATGATAGATAGCAATAAGGATTCAAGCATATTTGAAAATCGTGAATGTTTGGAGTAAAGTACAATATTAGGCTTTATTTTGTGAGTAAATCAATTTATAATCTGTAAAGTGCACTAGAAGGTGCAGTTAGAAGTTATGTGGACTTATAAAATCATTAAACGAGTATATAGTTGCCTATGTGGTGCTTGGAGATTTAAATGTCAACTTGAGTTTAAGTTGAAATTTGAATATTTTGAAAAGTTAAGGAAAATCCGATTTAAATGTGATTTTTGGCAATTTTTAAGAACTAAAGGTGAAATGAGGTCAAACTCTTAAGTTTTATGATAATACACATGTTAGAGTCGATTTGGTGATCAACGGATTTAAATTTGATTGAATTGGCGATTCGAACGATCGAAAATGATCGTTTCGAATCGAAATGGATTTTTACGGAAAAATATCACCTCGTGCGAAGTTTGACGATTTTGAAAGCATGGGCATGTCATATATAGGTTATATGAGCTATGTCAAGTATTGAAATTGAGTTTTGAAACAAATGGCCAAAAATCACAAGGTTGCAAAACTTGAAGTTTTGAATTTCTAAAAATATTCTAAGTCTGAAATGGTGTTCAACATGCCTCCTATGGGCTAGGTTATATATGTTTTAAAGAAGCCAAATGAGTCAATAAATTTTTTTATAAAATACTATGTAGAAAGGTCTAGAACTGTACCAAATTTGGTCTTAGCTGGATTTGTGGTTAAGAAGTTAAAAATCAGCAAAGAAAGGTTAAAAATCAGAAAGTCTGCTGAACCAGGACTGCGCTGGGGCGCAGTCATTAAGCCTAGACACTGCGCCGGGGCGCAGTGTCACTGTTCATGGCTGAGAGCTTTTCGCGGCCAGCGAAGTCTAGAAGAAGAAACTTAGCGTCGGGGCGCGATGTACTGTAGCAGAAAAGTAATTTTAATGTTCAAAAAACTATGTTTTGATACAGAATGATAGAGATGGGTTATGTAAACCCTAAATGAATAAGAATAAGCTATATAAAGGATGTCAAGGTATAATGATGACATAACATAGCATGCCTAAGCCAAAGCTATTTATAGGTTATGAAAAATGTCGTTAATGAGTTGAAATATGTTATGAACCTACGTAAGGTTTAATACATCAAATGGGAAATGATTAGAGATGAATTGTCGTATAATTATGAGTTAAGTTTGATAATTCATATTAAGTTTATGATCATATAATGATGTTTATAGATTATATGTTTACAGACAATGTTCGATTGAGTAACCTGAGATAAAGATGGATAGATCGGCCAAGCAAGGCGGCAAAGGTTAAGTTAATAAATGCATTCCAGGCAAGTGTTCGGACTATAAGGTGCTATTGTTCTATGCGAACTGTGTAGTAGTAAAAGATTTGAAACGTGCCCTATGTGTAACTATGTGATTTAACTATTAAGGGAATTACGTGGCATTCATGTATAGCATGATAAAGTATAGACGCATGACGCATATTATAAACTGTAAGCATGAAAATGTGTTATCTGAATTACTTGCTGAGCCTATGTGCTTACCCTTGCCATGCACTAATATTTCAGGTGAATTACGAGAAGACCGGAAGATTCCGGTGCAGCTAAGGTATAGAGTGTTGAATGCATGAAATAGGCATGAACAAAGTTGTAATATGTGAAATGTGTATGTAAAGAGGTGTTGTAAATCTATAGAGATAAATTTGTATGTATTATATTATTTGATGAAGGGATGGAAAAGTTATATGGTTTTGTAATTCATAATGATAGTAATGACTGTAAAGTGTCCCGAGAAATGTTGCAAAATAATAAGATAAATGTATATAAACAGGAATATGTATGATACAAAAATATGTATGCAGGTATGTATGAACCAGAGCATGTACAGGAACATGTATATGTAAATCGGGCCATTTTTGAATAGGTCATGGCAAAATTTTAATTACAGGTTATGTAAATCATGAATATATATTTGTTTATGAAATGGTAATGGAATTGAACTCGGTCACAATTAATAAGAGTTGACCTAAATGCTAAGGCTTAGTAAAGTGAGCGTTGCGATCCTGAGACAGGTAGGAAATGTAAGTTAAATAAGTTTAAAAAAAAATAAATAATAATTATGGACCGCATTATGGTCAAACGGGATGGTTTTAAAGATTAAAGGTTAAGTTTTGATGCACGAGGTTCCAGTTAATGTGATCTAAAATCAATGATTATGTAATCCAAATATAAATGGGTATAATTAAGGAAGGTTGGGATCTCGGGGCATTACAGTACCTATGCCTAATCTCGTACAACCAACCGTCGTAATTCTTCACGATGTGGGCTATAATGACTGAGTTGTCAACTACCTCAGACACGCCCTCCTCATATCTATAATATATCTATATAAAAGTTATAGTATGTTAGAATAACTAGAACATTATACAACTACTACTTATGTATACAATTTAACTTATGTATATTTAACTTACGTGAAAGTCGCGCAAAACGTTCTCCATAAAGGAGGCATCGTACTGGGCATACTGGGTGTATCGCATGCAACCAGTCGGGAGGTGTGTCAAGCAGATGGCATGCAAAGTGGACTTAGCTGTAGGGTCTAGTATACTACAATAAAAATATAATTGAGGTGTTATATATTGTTTCATCAACTAAATAAAAAAAATAGCTAGTCATTAAAGTCACATACTGTGCGGTGTTGACATCTACACCGCACCTCTGCGGAACTGTCGATGTACTACCAAATAAACTAAGTTTAGGGCCTTGGTGACAACGACGTCCCGTATCTATAAGTGTAATACAGACATATATTATATAAACGTCAAACTTTACATAAATAAAAATATACTAATAAGATATAATCAATGACGATGACAAAACTTACTAGATGTAGATGACCGCTTGGCAGATCCTATACGGCCACCACCGCGGTGACCACCTCTGTTATGTTTAGCCATATATATGTGTATAGTGATATAACAAAATGAAATTACTTGATTATAATAAATTTAATTAAATAACTGTTATTAATATTACGAACTTAATTAATACACACATATGTTCACACTTACTGTATTGATATTCTAAATTACATCATCAAAACCATCAGAATCGAAGGCATTATCATCCTCTTCATCGGCGTTTTCATTGTTTTCATCTTCAATGACGACATAGTCAGTCCCGACTACATCTTGTTTAGCTTCCTCATCATCGGGTACTTTAACAACATCATACATCAGCACATTATCATCAGTAAGCTCTATCTGGTTGGGATTGAAAATATTTTCTTGTAACGACTTATCAATCCCAGACATGTTTGTACCATCAAATGCCCGAGTCTTCGTTGTGATAACTACGTACCAGGGGCTTTTACAGTTGACGACATTTAGGGTGTAATACACTTGGGTCGCCTGGGTGGCTAACTTAAATACGTCATCAAAATTTAATTTGGACTTTATATCTACTGTGATGATTCTTTTACGATCAAATTTAACGCCCTTGTCATTATCAAACCAACGACACTTAAATGTTTACCTTCTTACCCTTGGATAATTCAGCACAACAACTTCCTCTAAATGACTATAATAATTGGACACAACATCTTGGTAACAGCTTCCCAACACGACAACTCCAGAATTTACTGATGTTAGCTCATTCAAGTCATCTACCTTGAATCTGTACCCATTGACGATGCATCCGAAAAATGAACTAACAAGTTTGTAAGGGCCTGATATGACATCTCTAAAATGCTTATAAGCATTATCTGCTTCAACACTTTTCTTAAAACACGCAAAAATAAAATAAAATTATGTAGTAAATGCTTCCTCTGTGCTGCATTTAACCTCGGGTTATTCCTATAAGTTTCGTCTTCAAATGAACTGAAAAATTAAGGCATAATTTTAATACATACTTTATGTTCGAGGATACTTCAGGCATATTAAGAAGCATGTATGTAGATACAATCTTCAAGTCTTTGTCACTTAGGTAAGCCATCGTCTCATGGCCAAATGGTTTAGCCAGATAAATAAATACAACTAATTCATTAGCACGAGATTGGACTCTAACGATCTCATTTTGACTTAATCAGTTATGCTTCGTTGCGACAACATCCTCAAAGTATAAAGAACATAAATTGACAAGTTCTTCCTCCTTAAAGTGTTCAGCAATAGAACCCTCCACATGAGCTTTGTTTTTCACTTTTTACTTTAATCGACGCATATATCTGAGATACGATGAATGAACAAAATTAACTAAGAATATGAGTTATACATATCATCATAATAAAGATATAAATGATATTACCTCTCAAAAATATACATCCACCGATATTGTACGGGGCCTCCAAGCTTAAGTTCATATGACAGATGAATAGGCAAATACTCCATGGAGTCAAAAAAACCTGGAGGGAAGATCATTTCTAACTTGCATATTGTGAGCACTATATTTTTCTCTATCTGCTCCATATTAGTAAACTTTATAACCATTGAGCAAAGTTCCCGAAAGAAATTAAAAAGTTCGGTCAATGCATCTATAATTTTTTTGGGTAACATCTCACTAAATGCAATGGGCATCAATTTATATATGAATGCATGGTAATCGTGATTCTTGAACCCATTAATTTTAAGCTGATCAACCTTGTTGTAACTAGAAATGTTCGATGCATATCCATCTAAGAGTTTCAAAGCACTAACCCACTTGTAGATGTCTTCAACCTGTTGCTTGGTTGGAGAAAACTTAGCCTTAAGTTTTGAGTTGCCTGATAAGAGACACAATTCCCACCTTATTTTCATTACTTCTAAATGTTTTCTTGCATTGTCATTGTCTTTTATTTTACCACTTACATCTAACACGGTGTAAAATAAGTTCTCGAATACATTCTTCTCTATATGCATGACATCTATGTAATGACGGATTAAAAGCGTGACCCAATATGGCAGCTCAAACCATGTGGGCGAGTGTGTGCAATTATGAGTCTTCCCATAGCCTAATGTTCTGAACTTAATATGCACCTTTCTTGGCTACGAAAATTTATGTCTTTCTTAGGACTCATACTTCCCGGTATGAGTAGAGTCAAGAATATATACAGATCCCTTATGCACATAGAGGGTGGCAAATTGTAAGCAAATATGTTCACTGACCAAACAGAGTAAGGCTAGCTAAAACTGTTAAACGGGCAAAAGCCATCTGTAGCCATGTTAAACCTGACATTCTGAACCTCCTCTGTAAACTTTGGAAAATTTTCATCAATCTTTTCCACTTATCACCATTGCAAGGTGAGTCAGCTGACCAGGCACTATGTTCCTTATTTTGTGCCAACTCAGATGTTTAACAGTATGTGAGTACATGAATAAAAGTTGAAGCCTCAAAGCAAGAGGAAAGTAACGTAATATCTTAGTGGCCACATGTCTCCTTCCCTCCACATTTTTTCCTCTTGTATCGAGGCAACTTATAGATATCACAATACACATTTTCGATGTCTTCCACATAATATAACATTCAATTTTGCTCACAAGCATTGATCTTTTTATAACCCAGATTTAACCCCCTTACCATCTTCTTCACCTCATAGTAATTTGAGGGTAATATATTATCCTTCAGTAAGAAGTTGCTAATAAGAGCAAGCAAATCATTAATCCATCTTTCACTTCAGTCATGCTCATTCTTAAAGTGTAAGAGCTTCGTGACTACAAAAAGTTTGGTGTGCTTCTCATTTCCACCGAACAGTACGTGGAACCCCGGATTCAGATAACATCTTATAAAGGGCAGCTGCCGTGTCATTTGGCTCTTGTTGTGCAGTACTTTACAGTTGCTTATTTGTAACCCACTCAAAAGTGTTAGTACCATAAGCATCGACCTATATCTCCACGGCATCATAGTTATCTCCATCTGATTCCCTGTACACTGCTTGCTCTACATTATTGTCAACTGATTCCCCATGGTGAATCCATTTGGAATACCCATCCACAAACCCAAGTAAAAATAAGTCAAACTTAATATTGTTTGTTTTCTTCCAAATCAGGTTCTTACACTTGACATACGAGAATCTCATCTTTCTGTACAGATCGTTAACATATTAATTTATAAAATTCAAAAATCTGTAGACTCCATCACGATACTCATGCATTAATCCCCTCACATCAAGGGGTATCCTACGGTACATCCAACTTTGGTCCTCTGATATATTTAAATAATGAACAAAGGGTAGTATCAGAGCAGGGTTATTACATGCACTTCGTTTATGAGTCCTATATATTTCCATCTCTACTCTAAAGAGGGCCGGGCTTCTATACCGTTCCTAGATGCGTCTCATTACTATTGTCAACACCTTGACCACATTTTGTCTGTTTTAAGAAAAATTTGGCAGCACCTCCCCATGGTTTCTAAGTATATAAAATAGACCACATCAATGTAATCTAAGTATGCACTCAGAGAACATGTAGAGATATCAGCCAAAAAGTACTCAAAACACATAAAAACGTACTCAAGTTATTGACATGGGCCTAAGTGAGAGACATAACATCTAGTAACAGTTCCAGACTGGGGACTATTCAAAATTCACTCTTAGTGAGTAAATGTTGAATGGGTTTCTAAGCTCTGCTAAGCAAACTACATGCACAAGTGATTTGTTTAAATTGGTATAACTCATGTAACTTTGCAGAATGATACATTACAAGTTACAATACTATATACACGCGTCTCCCTAATTACTCTTTATGTGAAAATTCTTCTAATAAATTCAGTTCTATCTCTTAATCCACTAATCTACTCTCTTTTTTTCATAAAGGGGTATGGTGGCAACATTGGATACGATGGTGGTTGTGGCGGTTACGGATCGAGTAGGTGGTAGTGGAAACGCTTACTACAAATGTAGTAAGACTGGGCATATGGCAAATGAATGTTATCAGGGCAGTCACGAAGGTGGTTGTGGTGGACGGTATAGTGGTGGCGGTGGAATTGGTTGCTCTGACTACGGAGAGAAGGGGCACTTCGCACTAGATTGCCCTAGTTAAAACCGTTAAAATGAAATGAGGTCTTTATCAACTTGACATAGACATCATTCTAAATGTTTGGGCTCGGGTAATCTTGGGCGAAGTGCCCTTCCTCTCTGCACTTGTAACAACCAACTCCACCCCCACCACTAGACCTTCTACCTCCATGATAACATTCATTTTCCATATGCCCAGTCCTACCACACTTGTAACAAGCGTTCCACCGCTACCTTGAATTTATTAAAAGAATTTTCACTTAAAAAGTAAGTAGGGAGGGGCACAAGTGTATATAGTATCTTCAACTTGCAATGTATTTTTCTGCAAAGTTACACAAATTACACCACAGACAGGTTTCTTTATTCCTAACCAAACTATATGCACAAGTGATTTGATTAAATTTGGGCCAGCTATTCGATATTTACGCATTAGGAGTGAATTTCAAACGAGTAACATTCGACAAAAAGTAAAGCAATGTACTTAGGAGTACAAATAATTAAAGAAAAATTTGGTAAATTAATCGGACAGTTTTAAAAGACAGTTACAGTGTCATTTTCTTTAAGTACATTTTTATACTTTATTTATTTTAGTTTAATTTATTATTCATTTATTTATTAAATATTTTTAATTTAATTGAATTGAATTTATTATTTTATTTTATTATATTTAATTAAATTAATAATAACAAATAATGTTTAATTTGTTATTTTTATATTTAATAATTTTTATTTTATTTTATTTTATTAAATTTAATAATATTTATTTTATTTTATTTTATTAAATTTATTCATAGTTAATTAATATTATTTTAATTTTTAATTTTTAATTTTATTATATTTTATTTTATTATTCATTTATTTATTAAATAATTTTGATTTAGTTTAGTTTAATTTAATATTTATTTTATTATATATAATTTGCTGTCTTATTTAATTTATTAATTTATAAGTAATTTAAATTATTATCTCAAATTATCTAATTTAATTTAATTTATTATTATTTATTAAAATTTAATTTAAAATTTTATTATATGATATTTAAATTTATTCTAATTTAATTTACTTTATTATTCTCTATATTTAAATTTTATGTATTTGGAAAACTAAGTAAATACTACTTAGTTTATTTTTGTATAGTTAAAATAACCAATAATTATTATTTTCTATTTTTATTTATTATATGTTACTTTTTTTTTTTTAGATTAAATTTTCGGCAAAAATTTCATCGAAAAGAACACACCCAACTTACATCCATGCCCAATTACAATTCACAACATAGCAAATGGATCACCAGAAAAATTATAGTTCACAACATCAACGACAATTGCAATTCATATATATAGCAAAATGGATCACCAAATTACAGTTCACAATACACACACACACACACACACACACACACACATATATATATATAGAGAAACATACCTCACTAATTGATCAAAAAATCGATGGCAGCAGGTGGCATTAGAAGATTCCGACAGTGGGTGGTGACGACAATAGAGGGAGAGACGATCGGATCGAGAGAGAGAGAGAGAGAGAGAGAGAGAGAGAGAGAGAGAGAGAAACGATGGATGAGAGAGAAAAAATGGAAAGGGGAAAATGAAATGTGAGGAGGCATGAGCGATCTGATCAGTTTTCTATTTTATTAATTCTGACATAATTTCGTTTCTATTAATTTCGTCAAAAATAGGTTATGCCCGACAAAATTTTTGTCGATAATAAGATGTTTCGTCGAGGTTATTATTGGCGCGAGATAGAATTTTTCCTGGCCTTTGTTTTTTTTTACTATTTTCAACGAAATTCTGTCGGAGATATAGGAATTTTGAAGGATTTATCCCCGACGAAATATTTCGTTGATTTTATTTTATTTTTGAGGAATTTTGGTCCGTCAAAAATAATTCCATTGAACTTGGCCGATTTTCTTGAATGGGGGGAAGGGGGAGAGAGTCGAATAGATTATTTAAGTTTATGTAAATCCTTGGCCTTTTTGAAAATTTTAATATCTTGTTAAATATTAACATTTGTTTCTAATTTTAATGTTGAAAAATAAGATAAAAAGAAAAAAATGCAATCACACAGTGTATATATGATTTATCTGGTTCATAGTATACAGATTTTGTATACTTACAGTTTCAAACTCCTTTTAGTGCTTGAGATCATATCACTATAATAAATCTCTCATTACTTAGGTGGATGAACCTTTATAAAATTTTACAGTTTAACTTTATAACTTTTCTACAACTAATTGTCTTGAAAGTGGTTCCCCGCTATTTTCTCAAATCTAGTTGTACTTGCAATCTTGAGATCAATTCTATTTTTAAATCTGATCTTAAAACTATAGGTTTTTCCTAACGTCGATGTAATGATTTGAAATTTTGTAACACTTGTAATATGAACATTAATGATTAATAAAGAATTATTTCTGTGATCTAATCAATGTGTTATGTGTTAATGATTTGTGAAAGAAAAATATTTTTCTGAAAAAATAACACGAAAAACACTATTCACGTGTAAAACATTTTTTTTTTTTTTGAAATTTCACATTCACAAATAGGGTTTACCTAGTGTACGAGAACGTATTTACTATTCAAAAATATGAAAATTGAAAAATTGACTAAATCCTAAATAAGTTGCTTAGGATGAAACTAGGAAGGAAACCTTAGTTAGAACCGCTTAGGTTAGAGAACTAGTTAGGTTAACCTAACTGAATTAGAAACCTTAACCAAGGAACCAAAGATCCTAACTACATGATCTAATTCTAATTTGGTTGGTGAATTGGGTTGTAGAGATTAATGTGACCCAATCATTTTTGTAATTGATTGTTAGGGCCAAAATGATGGAGAATGAAGTGAATGGCCCAATCAATTAATGAATTGAGGCCTAATAAAAAGTGTAGAGAAGCCCCATGAATAAATTAAATCAAAGGCCAAACCCTAGCCCAATGATAGATGTATTGGGGTGTGTGTGTGTGTACACACACACATAATTAGGGCATTTAAAGAAAAGAAAATTTGAAGAATTTTTAGGGCTTGTGGGCCCCAAATTTTGACAACCTCCTTGTGCATTTGGGGGAGCATTTAGCTTCTCCTATAAGCTAAGTAGAACTTGGGTAGAAGCAAGGAAATTAAGGGTTTATGTAAGAAGACTTTTAGGGCTACCTTGTGCGAGAGAGTGTGTTGGTTAGTAGAGATTGATAGATATAACTTATATATGTATAATTTTTGTAAGATAACTCTCTTATACCCACACCCCTCTCATTTATTTCATAAGTTGACTAAGTGTTAGAAAAGTGAGAGAGAAAAGGTAGATAAAGAGCTTTAAAGCTTAAGAAGGAAAGGAAGAGAGAAACCCTAAGAGAGAAGAAAATGAGAGATAGCTTTGTAAAAAGGTAGTAAGATGGATCATCTAAGTCTCTAAAGTTACCTAGCAAGAAGGAAGAAAGCCATCAAAAGGTTTAAAAGTCTTCTAAACCTTAGTTTTAGCTAAACTTTGTATTGTATATATTTGTATGTATGTTGTTGTGGGAGATTTTGTGTAGTTTGTGTTGGATCATGGCGGGTCCAAGGTAAAAGGATGGATTGTTGATGGTGTTATATGTTTATGTATAGTTGATAGCATGAGAGTAATTTTATGTGGTCAAAATAATTTTTTCGATAAAACCTTAGTTGGTTATTTTAAACCCTAGTTGCGATTTTGGAAAATCAATTATATTGAAACCCTACGTGTTTTGGAATATTTAAAATGGACGTAAAGGTGCTAACTTAGTGTTTATGTGAATGCTATGAACCTTAGATGTTTGTATACTTAAAATGATAGGAATTTTAAAGGGTAAAAATTTATGGGTTAGAAAATAAAGGCCTAGCACCACAGCGCTGGTCACTGTTTCATGTTAGGGTTCAAAAACAAAGGCTCAGTATTGGAAGCTAGCAGCGCAATGTTGGACCCTGTTGTTTGAAAAGTCAAGGCCTCAACACTATAGCCCTAGACCAGGCAGGCTATTTTCAATCTGGGTCGGGTCAGATTTTTAAAAATAAAATTTAACATTTTAAATTCCCAAATATGATAATTAGACGTTAGAAATTGTCCAACTTAATAAAGGATGTACCAAGATGATTATGTGATTAGTTTAAACCTATAGGTGAGTCTGTAAGTGACTAATTATTAAACCGACTTATTAAATGTAGGTCAAGCATAGAGTGATAAGATTTAATTAGAGTTAAT
Organism: Hedera helix; assembly: GCA_947179155.2. NCBI lineage: Eukaryota > Viridiplantae > Streptophyta > Magnoliopsida > Apiales > Araliaceae > Hedera > Hedera helix. Next base: position 20,779,379 of record OX359275.1, on the reverse strand, counting down.
CGACGAATGAGACAATTATTCTAACCAAGCTTGTTTTTAATTTCATAAATTATAAATGTATGCCATGTTTGCACGCGAGTGCTTCGAAAAGAATGTTCAACTATTGAACTGTTTTAAAAGTTAGAGTTCGTTATGCATGAACCATTTTACAATGTAAGTTTATGTCATTTGTTTCGGCTGGACCATCGAGATATGTTGTTGAATTCATTATAATTCTTTGAAGCTAATCCAATCCAAGTTGTTTGGTATTAAATCCTGTGTTAAAAGCTAAGAATGAACAACCCTCATAGTAGGGGTAATTAAAAGCCAAATAATCAGACATATGATTTCGGTTAACGCTTAACTTAGATGTTTATGTTGTACACAATATAGGGTACAGTTGGTTTGTAATATTCATGAACATACAATCAAATTGCACAATAGTAGCGGAAGCATAGTAAAATCAGAATTTAAAATTTTACAAAATATAACCAGGATCGACCTTTATGTATAACTATTAATTAATAAGAAGAAAATAAAGAATTATACCCTTGTAAACACTAGTTTTTCACATGTACATGTTCAACTCCAATTCCTTCGTGTTCTCCTTGAATTTCGCCGATTAGATTCCTTTGATTAATGTTAGCCACACAAGTGTTTGGCCTCTAGAGGTGATCCACCAAAGAATAATAAGAATTCAAGAAGTAGGTGATGAAAAACCCTAATTTTCTCTCTCTTATAATTTCTTAGATCTAGAGAACTTGTGAGTACTATTCCAAAACTTATGAAAGTGTATGTTACATCAATCCATAATAAAACTCTTATTTATAGATATAGTCAACACTCTTAATACCTTTATGAATAGGGGTTTTAACTAAACTCCTAATCTAATTAGGAACTAATATGAGAGTATTCTTATTAATTAATTCTTAAACCATTTAGGAATAATAATAATAATAATAATAATAATAATAATAATAATAATAAGACTCCTCTTATTAATTTATAATTAGTATTTGCAAAATACTAAATAAATATTAAGCTATTTAATTTAATCTATCACTATAGTATAAATTAAATATACTTAATCTATTATTACGATTATGTCATTTACTTCATAAATAAATATTTTTCTTTTTGCGGTGTGACCCTTTAGGTTTTTCATATTAAATCGATTGTAGAATAAATCAATTAGAACAATTTTAATCTTATTTAAATAAATGAATTAAAATATTTAATTCATTTAAATAAATAATATTTATTCCACAATAAGGGTAAGCCCCCCTTCGCAATTAACGATTTTCCAGATAATATAGATTTCAACATTTAATCATAAAAGAATTTTTCAGTGAATAGTTACCGTACAATTTAATCCTTCTTCCATACAATGTCCCAATCAAATATAAGACATGAATTTACTGTCAAGTCTTCTTTTATTTGATCATATACATTTCGATTCTCAAATGCACAACTCTATTTAATGTAAATTAGAAACTCCTTTCTAATTTTCATTCTGCCTTAGCCAAGGATTACTGAGTTGTCATTTATCGAATCGCATAAAACATTCTCTCATTTTACTAGAAGTGGAAGATTATGTGTTGACCATTCACATATCTCTATGTATAACTTATTATACCCAAGTATACCTGTTGATATACCTTAAGGGTCTTAAGGGATATGCCAAAGTATAACTTATCATACACAAAATACTATGATGATCTCAAGTCCAATGATCACTTATACTACTATCACATTATAAATTCCTATTGACAATCGAGTAAAACTTCATTAAGTATTCTTTTAGTGAGTCATGTTCAGTGAACTCATTATCTAATAAGTACCTACATACTTGCTTTAGTATCTCAGCACAAATGATTATGAAATAAATCATCATCTTTAAAAGAGTAAGCAGAATATGTACTAATCTGTCCAGATTTGCTAATCCTCATTTTAGTGATCCCATAATTAAGAACAATTTTAGTTTTAAGCTATCTTGAATTTAGATCTCATTAGCATGACCATTATCATGATTGTAAAAACATTGCTCAACAACTATGAGTTTATCACAATTAATATCAACTATTAAATATGGATAAAAAAAAATGCCTTTGCATAAATAATCTTTTATTAATAAACGAATAAGATTACAAAGTATATACAATATCACGTCAAATATGATTGGCTTTTAGACAATCGTATGTTGATATGATAAGCATATACTTTGTAATATTATTCAATTATTAATAAAAGAATTATTTATTTAAAGACATTTCTTTATTCATGATTGATTGGTTGAATTAATTAAATGGATAAATCCATAGTTTTGGAGCAATGCTTTTAAAATAACAATGTTGATTATGCAAATGAGATCTAAATTCTAGATAACTCAAAACTAAAATGTTCCTAATCGTGGGATATTAAATTAGTTATTAATGAATCTAGATAGATTAGTATATACTATGTTTGCTCTTATGAATATGATGATTGATCTCATAAATCATTTGTATGGAGACACTAAAGCAAATATGTAGATACTTATTGGAGAATAAGTTCACTAAACATGACTAGCTTAAGGAACACCTAATGGAGTTTTATTTGCCTGTTAATAGGAATACTTAGTATGATAGTAGTACAAGTGTTCCTTGGACTTGAGATCATTATAATATCTTGTGTATGATGAGTTGTGCTTTGTCATATTCCTTAAGACTATGTGGGTATAACAAATTATATGTTCGGGTATAGTAAGTTGTGCATAGAGATAGGTGAATGATCATTAAATGATCTACCACTTCTAATAAAGGAAGAGAATGTCCTATGTGATTTGATAAATGACAATTCAGTATTCCTTGGCCAATGTAGAATGAAATTAGAAATGATTTTCTAATTTGCATTAATCAGGGTTGTGTATTTTAGAATCGAAATGCATATGATTAAATTAAATAAGACTTGGCGGTAATTTCATGTCTTATATTTGATTGGGACATTGTGTGATAGAATGATTGAAATGTACAGTAACTATTCGCATAGTAGGTTCTTTATGATCAAATGTTGATATTCATATTATCCGGAAAGTCATGTGATGCCGATGAGTTTTATCCTTATTTTAGAATACATATTTATTTATTTATAAATAAATTAAAGGATTTTAATTTATTATTATAAATAATATTAGAATTATTCTAATTTATTTATTCTACAACCGGTTTAATATTGAATCTAAAGGGTCACACCGCAAAAGAGAAATATTTATTTTAGAAGTAATGTCATAATGGTAATAATAAATTAAGTGTATTTAATTTATACTATGGTGATAGAATAAATTAAATAGCTTAATATTTATAATTATGTTTGTTGAAAATACTAATTATAAATTAATAAGAGGAGTTTTATTATTATTATTATTATTATTATTATTATTATTATTATTATTATTATTATTATTATTATTATTATTATTATTATTATTTAGTTCCTACATGGTTTAGGAATTAATTAATAAGAATTACTCCCATAATAAATAATTAAGTTCCTAAAGAGTTTATGAATTGTAATTGTTATATTAAATTAATATAGTTCCTAATTAGATTAAGAGTTAAATTAAAACCATATTCCTAAAGAGTTTAGGAGGGTTGATCAAATCTATAAATAAGAGGAGTCTTATTATGGATTGAAGTTACATATGCTTTTCAAGTTATGAGCCCGTGAATAAAATTATGGTTCACATTGAATGACCTGAAACAAAAAATAATGAATAACGAATAAACGGACAATGAATGAATGAAGACCGAAAAAGACGGAACAAATACCCCTTAGGGTTCGCCCCTAGGGGTGGAACAACTAGGGGTTGTTTAATGTTTTATTTTCCGAATTCTATCTCGGACAGGTTTTAAGCGGTGCAAAGAACAAATAATGAATCCAAAATTTAGAAGACTTGTGAATGTTTAAAAAAGAGGTCTTTCCTAACTCATATAATAGAAGATAAACTTTTCATAGAAACAAGAATAAAGAAAAATGGACAAAGAATTGATTAAGAAGGCATGAAACGAACAAAATACGTCAGACTAGAAGTAGACCCCCTAGGATTCACCCAACTAGGGTGGGCCCCCTTGAGGGTGGTCTTTTCCCACTCCATGACGCGTTTATTTAACTTCTTTGATAATGAAATTAATTTTATTCGATCTTTCTAGACTTAATATTATACAATCTTAAAAGTCAATTTAAGAGGTGTTGTCATGAGTCCCAAGGTAGAAGGCTCATGAGAACAACTTGTATTGGGAATTAGTTGAGGGATTTGATAGAATTAGATGAATTGGGCATAACTCAGGTAACTCAGAGTATTTTAAGAATTTCCCTATTATTAAGGATATTTCTGAAATTTTTCCTTTTGACATGTGCCTAGCACATGACCTGGAGCCTATAAATACCCATTCACTTGACAAGTGAATGGACTTTTGGATACTTTTAGAACTTTGGAAATCTAAAAGCTCTATCTCTTTCTCTCAAAACAAAGAATAAGTTGGAAGGAATTGGGAACTTGTGATCGATGCTGAATCGAGTGAACGAAAGTGTTGGCGTTGCCTATCTTGAATTCATTTGAAACACTTGTCACGACTTTCGGACACCAACTGTTATGCCATGATCCTAAGAGTTTTTCCACGTGTTACTCTGGTAGTTGCTCATCGATTTTTCTTCCTTCTACAAACTTTCAATCGATTCTGTGTCCTTTGTGGGTTTCTCGCCTCCACCATAATTATGAATCCTAACCCTAGTAAGGTACGCAATTTTTGTGCCTACATTATTTTGGCGACTTCGCTGAGGAGGTGAGAATTTATGAAGGGTATGCCTATGACTCAGAGTGTAAGAGCTACAGGAAGAGTTTTGCCGACAACAAGTATTACTTCACCAGAGTTTATGGAGAGATGGGTGGATCTTGATCAATCGATTATTGAGAAAACATCATACCGTAGTTTTGCTTCTCCGATGGCTGAGCAAAGATAAACTGATAAGGCACAAGGAAGTGGCGGAAGGCCAAGTGAGGAGACTGTCGGAGAACAAACAATGATAATGAATGTGCAAATGGAAATGTTAAGGGCACTGAAGGAGGCGCGAGAAGGATAGAGGATGATGATAAACATGATGTTGGACATGCAAAGGTAACAAGAGGAGATGACTAATTTTTCACAATAGATGATGTAAATCCCTTCCGTCAAAGCTATGATTCTGGGAAGTTCACATCAGCATCAGTCGGTGGAGAAAGATGATAGCAATAAGAACCACTATAATGTGACCCCTGTGACTGAAGCCTAACCGATACCCGTGATAAACTTTGAAGCACAAAATAGTGGTGAAGGACTATAGAAAAGGGTAGAAGTAAGTCCCATACAACAACCCATTGTACCAATCAACCTTTAATAATTCACACAACTACAGAGGTCTACTGTTCCACCCATACCTTTTGTTCCGAACCCACAACCAGTTTTACAAGATGCAAGTGTGCATCAACCTGTTTCCACACCTAGATAAATCAATATACGACCACATCCCATAAGGCACCAGGGATATGTTAATATGTGACAAAGAAAGATATGATGGATCTGATTAATCAGATGAAGAGGCAGGCATCTAGACCTACAGAGTTATATTTTACCTTACCGTATCAAGTACACTATAAAGCAACCGTATCCCGCGTGACACATCAAGCATCCCCCACAGTTCCCCAAGTAAAGTGGAAAGAAAGGAAATGCAAGGGAACATATTGCACGATTCATGGAGTCGATGTCCCTGTGGTTGGGAATCGATGAAGTAAGCAATCACAATCTTTTGCTAAGGGATTTTAATAAAACGCTTACTGATGGTGTATTCAATTGGTATTACAATTTAAAAAATGGGTCGGTTAGAGATTGGGATGATATGAAGCTTTAGTTCTTCAAGAAGTTCTTTTATGTTCAGAAACAGGTGATAATTATGAAACTGATGAGGATTCAGCAAAAACAGAACGAAGAGTTGTCTGATTATGTTGATAAATTTTGGGCTCAGATGCAAAAGTGTATGGATCCAATTGAAGAAAAGAACCTAGTAAGTATATGCAACAATGGTGCATTGGATACTTTCAAGCCTCACCTGATCACCAAAGCTTGTGATTCATTTGCAACAATGTCTATCTTTGCACAAGACATTGGAGGAATTGTTACAGTGTTAGTAAACTACCTAACTGTTACATGGAAGGGAAAATGAACGACAACTGTGGCTTTTCCAGATTCTCTATTAAGGCCACAATGGGTAAGAAGGAGAAGACAGAGAAGAATGATGGAAGAAAAGACAAATCGGGAAACAAGTATTTGGGGTTACCTGTTCCAAGAATGATTACTTGGAGTGAGGAGGCATTTATAAGTTTGTATGAACAGTAGATAGAACATGGGGTAGTCAAGCCACCAAAAGCTAGTTTTTCGATAACAGAAGAGATGAAGAAAAATCCAAATTTTGTGTCTACCACAGATATGTAGGGCACTCTACCATGAATTGTTACAGTTTGAGAAGAATTTACTATGAGAAACTAGCAGCGTGGGAGATTGAGTTGGGTCAAGGAAGGAAGTAGTGTACATGATAAGCCGCTACCTAACCATAAAGCCAAAGAGACATGTAACACTCTTATTCATGTCGGAACATCGAGAGCTAGAGAAGTTGCGATGACATAAAGTGGGGAAGTACCAGAAGAGACGGAGGTTCCTGAGTCGGGGATCCAAGTGACGGCGTTGATGAATGGAGTAAAGTTTAGAAACTTCTTTAATCAGATTGGGTTATCCAAAGAGGCGAGGATTGAGGCAACCAAGGCGTTAATCAAAGTTGAAGAGGCACTAGAGACATGTATGACAGTGAACAAGAGTTTTGGTAGAATATTAGAATAAGAGGAGGGTAAAATTTCCTTTTCCATGATAAATAGGGAATTAAAATATCTATATAATAGACCACTGTATGTGATGACAGTGATTAACGGCATGGAAGTAAGAAGGGCGTTCATTGACAATTGGGCGTCTATGAACATCATGCCCTATAATGTTTTCAAGTCATTGGGATTGTCATATAAGAAGCTCATCAAAGAGAAAACAAGCATCACAGGGTTCGCAAACCAGTGTACTAGAACCCTTGGTCATATAAGGGTGGACATGCAGGTAAGGAAGATAAGGGGACTCGTGATGTTCTATATAGCGGAGATAGATGTTGCTTATTACCATGTGTTGTTAGGAAAGGCATGGTAGAATGATTATGGGGTTGTGCTGTCAGTATTTCATCAAGGTATAAAGGTTATATGGAAAGGGAAAGAGGTTCAAGTACTGGCAACAGAAAAACCCTTTGCACCAGAGGAGGCACACATTATTGAGGTGACTTTCTTTGATGATGTTGCTAAGGAAGGAGAAAATAATATTGCTAAACCCGACTCCTTGAAGTTAGCTAGTTGGAAAGATGTACATGCAGATAAGTTTGTGACCAAAAAGGAAGAAAAAAAGAAGACAAATACAGAACAGGGTGAGAGCTCCAAGGGGAAGCAACCAATAGCGGTAGACTTAGAGAAGGAAAGAAAAGAGAAAAGGAAGAAAGGATTGAGTCCTGGTGATGTCAGAAATATAATTAACGCCAAGCGAGAAGAGAGTGGAAATAAGAAGCTAACAGGGACCAAGAGGAAGGATGAGAAAAATGCAAGTTGGAAAAGGGTTATAAGACCCGATGGGAATTATTTTTTCCATTTATGATAGGGTGAAGGGGATGAGTCTGAGGGTACACTCAGGCCTAAGGACTCAAGAGGAGTCCCCCACTCCAACAACAGTGAGAAAGAGAAATTAGTACAATAAAAGGTGGAGATAGCTCTAGAATGCTTTGAAGATTGACCTAGGCCCCAACAAACGAATTGGAAGAAGTAAACATATCAACGGAGGAAGGGATGATGAGGCCGATCCATATTAATAAGGAATTGGATGCTGACCAGAAAAAAGAATTGATTAAGCTGCTACAAAAATACAAAGATGTGTTTGAATGGAGTTATGATGAAATGCCAGGGACTGATGCAAAATTAGTAAAGCATGAACTAAACATCATTCCGGGAGTAAAACCAATAAAGCAGGCACCTCAGAGTTATGCCCCCGAAGTAGAAGCACAGATTAAGGAGGAGATCAGAAAGTTATTAGATGTGGGATTCATTAAACCAATACAACACATGGTTTGGTTATCTAGCATTGTACCGGTGAAGAAGTCTAATGGACAATTACGTATATGTGTGGATTTCAGGGATTTGAACAAGGCGTGTCCAAAAGATATATAATCGTTACCCAACCTAGATACCTTAGTAGATAAGACTGCAAATCATGAAATAATGTCATTCATGGATGGGTTTGTGGGGTACAATCAAATAAAGCTGTCGGTTAAAGACGCTGAGATGACAGCTTTTTGAATGCCTTTCGGGAATTTCTATTATGTTATAATGCTGGGAAAACTTATCAACGAGTGATACATGCTATCTTTCAGGATATGATTCATGACATTGTGGAGGATTATGTGGATGATGTACTGGTAAAGTCAAAAAAAGCAACAACTCATGTGGAGGACTTGAGGAAGGTGCTCAAACGGTGTCAAAAGTATAAGTTGAAAATAAACCCAAAAAAGTGTGCAATTGGAATGACAGCAGGGAAGTTTTTGGGGTTTCTCGTGTATAATATAGGCTTGGAGGTTGATCCCTACAAGACCAAAGCGATCACAGAGATACCCCTTCCAAAAACACATAAACATTTTAAGAGCTTTCTAGGAAAGGTTTCTTACTTGAGGAAGTTTATGCCAACATTACCAGAAATGATAGAGCCATTTGGGAACTACTGAAAGGAAAAGCAGAATGGGAATGGGGACAAGAACAATAACATATATTTGAAAAAGTGAAAGGGATACTGGCCTCCTACAAAATGATGGTAGTACCAAAAAGATGAATCACACTACAATTATACATCACGTCAATGACGAAATATATAGGCGGCGTGATTACAGAGGAAGTGGAAAGGGAGGAGAAGCTCGTGCACTACATCAGCCGAATAGTTAGAGGACCGGAGACCCAGTATTCACAGTTGGAGCGACATTGTTTGGCGTTAGTGTTTATTGCGTAAAAAATTAGACACTACTTTCTGGCGCATGAAGTTCAACTTATGACTAAAACTGATCCAATCAAATACTTACTGACTAGACCTGCATTAGTAGGGAGACCTGCACTAGTAAAAAGGCTTGCACATTGGATGGCGATTCTTTTCGAATATGACATCAAGTGTGTGATGCCGAAAGCAATTAGATGTTAAGCTTTGGTAGATTTACTTGCTCAGTTCCTGAACAAAAAGTTTAAACCCCCGGCTAAAGATCTCCCGAGAGAAGAGGAATAGTTACTTGAAGCAGAGAATGAAGATTCATAATGGTGGAACTTAGCATTTGACTGGTCATCGACTAAAGGAAAAGGTGGAGTAGGAGTGGTGTTAACTACTAGGAAAGGAAAAGAGATAGCACTTTTCTACAAGTTAGATTTCTCATGCACAAATAATGAAGCAGAGTATGAGGCGTTTATACTGGGTTTAATGGCGGCTCAAGAACTAGGTGTGAAGCATCTCAAAGTAAGGGGTGATTCTAACTTGATAGTTCAGCAAGTATGGGGGCAATTTGCAGTTAAAGAACTAGTATTGGCACCTTATAGAACTGTGGCACAAAAAGTTACGGAGGCCTTCAAGAAAGTAGTGATCGAGTACGTGCCAAGGGAACAAAACAAGTAGTCTGATGCCTTAACAACATTAGCATCTCGAGTGTATGTTATCGGAGAGGACATGGATGTGAAAGTAATAAAGAGAACTCTCCCAACCAAGGAATTGAAGTCATTCCCCAAATAGTTGACAAATGATTGGAGGCACCCAATTTCCTACCAATTACAGACGAATGAGGGGACAATACCATTAGCAGAACTTCAAAAGTATAGAATCATCAAAGGGATACTTTATCATCGAGAAACAGATGGAGTTTTGGCGAAGTGCTTAGGGAGGACTCAATCAAATGGGGTATTGCATCAGGTACATGAAGATATCTATGGGTTAGCAGATATTGGGTTGTATCGACGGTTACAGTGATAAGGGTATTATTGGCCATAAATGAAGAAAGAGGCAAAGGAATTACAAAGACGATGTCTTTCGTGCCATGAATAAGAGGAGTGCACCTTCATAAATGACATAGAGGATTAGCGTGTTCCATATATGGAGTTCTTACAGAGTGGCATTCTCCCTGCCGAAAAGAAGAGCGCAAGTATAATACAAAAGAAGTCACAAAGATTTTACATGTAAGATAGAGAGTTGTATAGAAGAGGATTCAATGGCAAGCGTATACGGTGTTTAGGAGATTGTTTATTAGATGCACAGAGATGAACACCAAGAAGTAGCTAAGTTGTATAAACAACTGATTGATCATGGGTTCTACTAGCCAAAGATGGAAGGAGATTGTTTAGAATTTGTAAAGAAGTGTCATGCTTGCCAAATTCACGGGAATCTAGTGCATGCCCTTGACCTGAGAACTGTAGCAAGACCTTGGCCTTTCATACATGAAGAATGAATTTCATCCAAATTCAAGAGAAAACATATGGATCTTGACTGCCACAGAAATGCATACGAAATGGGTAGAAGCAGTTTCCTTGAAGAAAGCTACAGGACCGACATTGACAAACTTTATAAAAGGGCACATCATTTGTCGTTTCGAGATCCCAAAAGTCATCTTGTCAGATAATGGGACACCCTTCATAAATAGGGATGCCAAAAAATTAATGGACATATACAAGGTGAAATATTACAAGTCATTAACATACTACCCGAAAGGCAACAACCATGCAGAGGCCACCAATAAAACCCTAATCAAAATTCTAGCAAAGATTATGGATAATCATCCAAAGGAATAGGTAGAACATAAGCCAATAGAATTATGGGCCTATAAAATTTCAAAGAGAAAGCCTACAGGAGAGACTCCATATGCCTTAGTAAAAGGTGAAGAAGCTATCTTACCCCCAGAAATAGAAATTAATTTGGCCAAAATGAAACTCGGAAACCTAATTGAAGAAGAGAATTGGCCAGCTGCTTTAGAAGCCTTAGCCGACTTCCAAGACAAAGCTAAAGTGAAATTAGAAAGGTACCACAAACGACTACATCGATAATACAATACTGCAGTGGTACCTCAATAGATTTTGGTGGGGAACTTGGTGCTCAAGATCGCGAATCAAGTCATGAGGGGAACACTAACCACCAAATTTTTTCTCAAATGGTAATGCTCGTATTGGGTACAAAAGGTCTCACAAAGAGGGTATTGCAAAATATCTCATGTGGGATGTGATACTATCTTCGGCCTTCTAAACCTAAAGTGGGCCAAAAGATATTATACGTGAGATAGTCACCGAAGAAAGAAAAGTTACACTTTATCTTTAAAAGTGATTGAGGCACCTTGACTCAACCAAGTCCTCAAAACTAACAAGTTACACTTTCTTTTTAAAAGTGATTGAGGCACCTCAAACTAACCAAGTCCTCGAACCAGAAAAGTTACACTTTATCTTTAAAAGTGATCAAGTACTATTATTATTTTTTGGAGTTTTCTTTCTACTTCTATTTGGGAAAAAAATGAGATTCAAAATATCATAAAACATTATGCTTTTCATTAAAAGCAAATGATTATTAATGATATATCTCAAACTTTTGCAAATTTTCTAAAAATATAGAAACCCAAGTAGTTGATTGTCAATTATATTCATGTTATATTATGCAAAATTTTATCTTAGAATATTAATTTGGATGATTTATGATTCAAGGACCCATATTGTTTCATAATGATATAAATTAATAAAGACACATAGTGAATAAAATTAATTTGATAATTGAAAAAGCAATATGATAAATGAGTTCTTTTGAAATAGGAAAATAAGTGCTACAAAAAGCAGTGAGCCAAAGGCCATGATGTATCGAACTGTAGTGGGGGAATGGTCAAAGCTTCTAAGGCGGCAATAGCTGCATCACAAGCCTAAACTTCATCCTTCAATGCTCCCTCAAAATGTTGAGCAGCTGACTCATAATCCCAAAGCTTAGTCTTGCATTCTTGGAGCATGGCTTTCACTTTAAATATAGCAATCTAAATCTTTAAGAGCTCCCCTGAAGAAAAACGATAATGATTATGCCGAAAGATAATCTCAGCCCATAGTGTAGCAATATGATGATCTCGGGTAATGAGTTCTAATCTAGCATGGAAAGGGGACACGTCAAAACCAAGGGCGGTGAGATCGATGACCTTGCAATTTAGCCTATCCAAATATTCATTTTGCAAAATCTGAAGGGAGAGATTTGACATTTCAAGAATAAAACTAGTAAGGCGATCCAACGAGATAGTCACCAAAGAAGCCTCATGAATGATCAAGTGATCTAAAGTCTATGGGAACCGAATTAATAGACGCTCGACGATCTCTTGATTGGAGTCTGTAATCTAGAAACCTCTCAATACAACAAGTCTCCCGCTTGGATTGAAGGAAGCTCTAGAAGGAGTTATCTTGGAAGCCACCATGACATCTAGAGGATAAGATTCATGATATCTAGATTTATTTGTTGGCCTACCAATTCTAAATCAATGGGAGAAAGACCAAGATCATCCATTAATGATTCTGCATAATCTGGATGAAGGGCATCGATGGCGATAAGGTTCTCATGAGGTAGAGGCAAGAGATTTAGATGTTTGGACTGAAAAAAAACTTGGGCAACCAAATAAGAAATTATGCAAAAAGTATAAAAATAATCAACAATGAAATGAGATGTACAGTTACAGAAATAAGAAATGTACCAAATATCCAATAGAAAATCAGTCGTCAGTCACCCCGCCCGATGAAATCGGACAATCACCCTCCCTAATGACTACTCTCTCGGAAGAATCGCTCGGGCGATAAGGAAAATCAACAATTGGACTTAAAGGATTCTCCCTCGGAGTAGTGACATCCACATCATGAGCAATAATCATATTCCTTGGTCCAATAGAAACAGTACTGGTGGCCACTAAAATAGAACCCACATCATATAATGAGGGACTGGAATTGACACTGATGTGGTGGTCATCTGCTGGAGGAAACTCAATAAGCTTGGGTTTATTTTTCTTACAAGATGCAAAGGGAGAATAATCTTCATCATCCTCATCATTATCACTAAACTAAATCAAAAAGCAAGACAATACGTCAGCAAACAGATAGATAAATATAATTATATATATAAAAAAATTAAACAGACATGTGTAATGGATTGTTTACCACAAGTTTTCGACGTTTGTTAGGAAGATCCATTGTGGCTAACATAGTCGGAGCTATTTCTTTGGGTGGATGCCTTGTCAGTCGCCTACTTATGAAAGTAGTACAATTAGCTATGCGCTCGACAACATCATTTCTCACAGGGCTTGTGGTAGATTTGGCAGAAGGCGCAACCTCGTGGGTATTAATAGTAATATGCCCCCTCGCTCTTAAGCGTGTAACCCTTTTTCCTTCAACATTAGAGGGTACCTGCGAAGGAGTTTGAGGAGGGGCATGAGATGGAGCCCGTTAAGGAGGAAGGCGGGAAATAGAAGGCCATTGTGACGCCCCCAAATCCAGGTCCTTTGAACCACGGGTTCAGTGTTCACGATACTATTCTACCCTTCATTCACATCCATTTAATTAAGAATACAATAACTTAATTTATAATATTATACATCTATCCCAGGTTTACAGACCTTTATACATTACAAAACATTAATTGCTTGACATATTACAAAAATATGACATTTACATTGGTCCTATAACTACACAACTATTGTTTGCTTGCTTTCCCTTTTCCTTTATCAGTTCCTGACCCATTTGCCTATTTGGGCTTAGCTGAAATGTAACGTCCCCGAAACTCGACCCACTTTATTACCATAATTTTCGTATTTATTATACATTATTTCCTTAACGTCCAAATTTCGGTTCGTTAATAAAGTTTTAATCACCTTAATTCATTCATTAATTGATTTCAAAATCATCAATTGCCCAATTTTACGGTATAAATTTTTCTTTTTCTCAATCATTGTATTATAATATTTTATCATTTAAAAACTTCATTTACTGATCCTAGTCCCTGGATCGCAACCTTAATTTTTTCTTTCTTTTACACGTAACATAAAGCTCATCATTTAAAATTTTCTGTTATTTATTTTCATACAAATATTCCTTGTTGCGACATCCGTAATCAAACATATAATAATTTCTATCGTAACAATTATCCTGATCAATCACAATTCATAATTGAACTTCTATCATATCCAGATTCAACTTATATATATACATACAACTCATTACAGTAAATTAACAAATCTCTCACATTGAATTATAATATTAACGATATAACAATTACGTTTTCTACCTTCTAGGTAATTCATCTCTAACATAATCCAATATTCTTGAATTTCATTTCTTTCCTGCAAAAATGTTTATTAAACAAGTAATGAGCACAGCGGCTCAGCAAGTTCAATAGTTCATGATTCACGTAGCACATACCTTAACATGTTTGGTGTGTGTCATATATCATGTGCTTGTGCTTCAACTATAGCATTATATCTTATATCGTTGCACAAAGAACACATTGTGGTCATATTAAACACGTATTACATAGCACATAATTTGTATGCATTTAAAATAAGAATTGCATATCATAATATTTAACATAAAAGGGACTGAAGAACTTGCCTGGCGTCCAGTTATTTAAATTGTTAGCTCAAACCCTTAACTCGATCCGCTTTCTTCATATTCTTTATTCCACCTTATTGATACTTTACACATTCATCCTTCTTTCCTTAATTCATATAAATTTTCTTCATATTTCATAATTCATTCCTTCATACCTTTATCGTTCAACACTAGGCTTTAAATGCTAACATTTACTTAATTCATCCTAATCCTTATTTAAAATTATTTCAAAAATCCTGGGTGTCACATTCACCCCTCCTTCATAAAATTTCGTCCTCAAAATTTCTATGTTCTCATACTTCACTCATTTGTAACTTACATAATTTCTTTACATTTATTCCCCATATCTTTATTTCTTTCCTTTCTCGTAGTCATTGTACATTACAATTTTCTAATTCATCACATCTCATAATTTCTTTACTTCACAATTATTGCTTCCATTATCATTCACACTTAAATAATACTACCCCATCCTACCATCCAATCTTCATAAGAGTAGAGGAATTCAAAATTTTTATTTTGGAAGAAAAACTTTCATGATATGCTGAATGAACATTTATCCCGGTTTACAGTACTTCGCTCCCCGAGTACTTCATACTGCAAACCCTGACAGTGGATCAATCTGTCATTAAAGTTATTGATGTTGCACCATACATTGGCACGCCAGATGATCAGTCTGCAATGCCTGTGTCTTGCAATGTCAGGTGACTATTCGATCAACCTGCAATATTCTTAATCTTTTTGTTCATCTCAGCCTTAGAACTCATTCAAAAGTAATTTGATTTGGTATAACTTTCAAAGAATACGAATTCAATAAATATAATTTAAAATTTGTCTAGCTGATTCAAGAGCTTAGACTTGTAATTTTTCAACACTTGTCTAGCTAGGTCAATTAGCATAGACTTTCTTTTAACACTTTATAATCCGCAGAAATTTTTAAAACATTCATCATGTCAAAAAATTTCAAAATATCAAGCCGAGTCAAATGGCATTGACTTATAGCTTTGACATACTTTTATAAATCAAAATCATTTATGACTTCACGTTACCGCGTCATTTTGACAGTACGTTGAGGATTCCGTCGTTAATAATTCCTACACCATAAACCATACTTTATGGTGTTGAATCATCTTATAACGAAATAGTACCGCACCGTCTCAACAACACGTTGAGCATTCCGTCATTCATCACATCTGCACCGGGCTAAAAGGTGCGTGGATGATTCTTTTGAAATACATTTTGATGTAAAAACATTTTTGTCTAGCCGAGACAAGTAGCATAGACACTTTTTAAATCGCTTAAAAATTTCATTTATATTTTTTCAAAGCACACACGTGCCAAATCAACTTGAGGCCAAAATTTTCGAAATCTAGCAAAGCTAGAAGAATGGGAATATCCTAAATTCCCTAACATTCACTTTCAGTTTCTTTACCTAATTAATTTATTGCTAGGACTATTATTACCATTATACAAAAATTTTCTAACTACTTCAACATTTCTATACCCCCGTATAGTTCATCAAACTTACCACACATTATGAGTCCAGGAACTTACCACAAGAATATGAGTTTAGAAGCTTGTCCTAGCAATACGTAGTCTAAGAACAAATCAAAGACTATCCATATGCTGAGGGGCTCAAAACATACCATACAATTATGAGTCATGGACTTACCATATGCGTGAGTTTTAAGAACTCGTGCCTAAACTTAAAATTATTTACCTATCAGAAACTTTTAGCGCGACTCTAACATTTCAATGATTATCACATAGTAACTAAGTAAACACAAATCCCCCGCCCATACAAAGGATTGTGCAATTCAGTCACCACATGAGTTCTCAATTGAAATTTCGTACCCAAACTTCCTGCCCCCTTATCATTTCATTTCTATCATTTATCATTCTCTGAATTCTTCTTGTACTATTTTATAGTACCATTTCTCTTTATAGCATTAAGCTATACTTTTTGGACCATTAACAGGTCTCTCTGTTATTTCACATTCTCACTTGATCCCATCATGACCTTGCTTTACAATCCATTCCTTACTCGTTTCCCTTATCTCATGATCGTATCGTAGTACGATCCTCTCGCTGTTCTTGATTATATTATTATGATCTCTTCCTATACATTTTGGATTACCTTGTCATCTTTATTGCTTAAATCAGGTGTCCCCTGATTATCTTTGAGATTCATCTTTGAATCATTTCAGATATTCTTTCAATTATGTTCTTAATTGAACTTATAAATTTTCTCAATTCGTTTCATTTAAATCTTTCCTAACATCTTTATCTCTTCCTTATAATCTTATATTTTTCATATTTCCTTCACTTTAGCCAATATCTGAGAACATCTTTCTCAACTTATGTCTTTCCATTCTAATCCCCCCATGTTCATCAAACTTATCACGTATTTGGACTCAGGAACTTACCATAATCATATGGTTAAGGAGCTTATCCTAGTCAGGCCATAGTCTCCCATTCGCTAAAGGGGCTCCACCATACAATCATGAGTCCCGAGCTTACTATACGCTTGGGTTTTCAGAACACGCAACTATCTTTACACTTCCTTACTTAGGTTATAGCCTAAGGTATCTTTTTCCTAAGGGTTATAACCTCTGGCTCTGATATCAACTGTAACGTCCCCGAAATTCGACCCACTTTATTACCTTAATTTTCGTATTTATTATACATTATTTCCTTAACGTCCAAATTTCGGTTTGTTAATAAATCTTTAATCACCTTAATTCATTCATTAATTGATTTTAAAATCATCAATTGCCCAATTTTATGGTATAAATTTTTCTTTTTCTCAATCATTGTATTAAAATATTTTATCATTTAAAAACTTCATTTACTGATCCTAGTCCCTGGATCGCAACCTTAACTTTTTCTTTCTTTTACACGTAACATAAAGCTCATCATTTAAAATTTTCTGTTATTTATTTTCTTACAAATATTCCTTGTTACGTCATCCGTAATCAAACATATAATAATTTCTATTGTAACAATTATCCTGATCAATCATAGTTCATAATTGAACTTCTATCATATCCAGATTCAACTTATATATATACATACAACTCATTACAGTAAATTAACAAATCTCTCACATTGAATTATAATATTAACGATATAACAATTACGTTTTGTACCTTCTAGGCAATTCATCTCTAACATAATCCAATATTCTTGAATTTCATTTCTTTCCTGCAAAAATGTTTATTAAACAAGTAATGAGCACAGCGTGTCAACAAGTTCAATAGTTCATGCTTCACGTAGCACATACCTTAACATGTTTGGTGTGTGTCATATATCATGTGCTTGTGCTTCAACTATAGCATTATATCTTATATCGTTGCACAAAGAACACATTGTGGTCATATTAAACACGTATTACATAGCACATAATTTGTATGCATTTAAAATAAGAATTACATATCATAATATTTAACATAAAAGGGACTGAAGAACTTGTCTGGCGTCCAGTTATTTAAATTGTTAGCTCAAACCCTTAACTCGATCCGCTTTCTTCATATTCTCTATTCCACCTTATTGATACTTTACACATTCATCCTTCTTTCCTTAATTCATATAAATTTTCTTCATATTTCATAATTCATTCCTTCATACCTTTATCGTTCAACACTAGGCTTTAAATGCTAACATTTACTTAATTCATCCTAATCCTTATTTAAAATTATTTCAAAAATCCTGGGTGTCACATGAAATATCACATTAAAGTAAGAATGAGCATAAACTAGCTCAACAAATGTATAAACAAGAAATGACATGATATCTCAGGAATAAAGAAAAGAATTGTTTATACTAAAGTTGAAACAATAAACAATTATGTGAAGAACTTGAAAACATAACATAAACTTTTGCATAATTGATTTGAAGCATTAACTTTTTTGGTTGTATGGTCACAAGACCAAGAACTTGTTAAGAATAATACCAATCTTAAACACCGATACTACCCAATTCAGTCATAAGACTGCATTTCATTTAAGATGTGTACTCTAGGTGATCAACCTATCGTACCTTATATTCTGCACAACATAACATCTAAAGACGCAACCACGTCATGGGACTTAATATCCCTCTTTACTTTATCCATGTGTTTATATCAGGGTTGTTCTGTTATAGTATTTCCATAGATTCTGCACCACAACAATATGGATTGGAGGACATAATCATGAATATCTGAATTCAAAATGAACCATCACATATGTCTAGTCGGATCAAAGTTGGCATCGACCTTTATCAAAACAATTCAACAAAGAATGAACTTCAAAATGACTTACAGGAATACATAGCATACATAATTGTTCAATGAACTGCAAAAGATAGTTCGAATAGAATACTTGCCTTTGTCCT
This sequence comes from Hedera helix, assembly GCA_947179155.2. Classification (NCBI taxonomy): domain Eukaryota; kingdom Viridiplantae; phylum Streptophyta; class Magnoliopsida; order Apiales; family Araliaceae; genus Hedera; species Hedera helix. The sequence continues at coordinate 20,760,256 of OX359275.1, read as the reverse complement.
CGTTTACTTGTACCGTTAATAACTTATCCCGTTTATGACCTACATAACCACAATGTTGGTTCATGTATTAGTTATATACATTTACATGTTTTACCTTGACATACAAGTTACTATTTACCTTTACATGTATCCTAACATATAACGCATCACTTAATTATACCTTAATACCTACCATATTGATCATTTTTATCAATTTATAGTTTACAATACAGGTATCTATCATATAAGATCAAAACACTTCATTTCAGATCAAATTAACTTTTTTTTAAAAACATAACACTTCGCCCTGGTGCCGACTGATGTTGCCGTGAGCGAAGTCCTCTCAGTTACACTGCGTCACGACACAGTGTTTAGTTCAAAAGATCCCGCCCTGGCGAAGTGCTGTAGAATCAATTTTTCAGTAAAAAATTTCATTCCAATTTTCATGTTATTTTTGGCCATTTTTTACAAAACTTGATTCCAACACATGATTTAACATACATAACACCTATATGACTTGCCCAAACTTTTAAAAATCAATTAGGTTTCCAAATGACATTATTTTTTCAAAAACTCCATTTTAGGTGCCGACGAACGTTTTTAAGCGTCTAAAATACACTTTTATCGCCATATACACCAAATGATCACCAAATCGATGCAGACACATGTATTTACATAAAACTTAGTTATTTGACTTCTTTTTACCCTTAATTACACAAAATGACCAAAAATCAACCTTTTGTAGAATTTTGCCAACTTAATAAAATTTACCCTAAAACTTATACTTGAATTCTTGAACTCCGTACACCATATACTCTATCACAAGATTTACTTACTAACTTGTTATGCTCATATAACATTTATATGTACCTTCTAACACATACTACCAAATTTGATTTGGTCTACATGCTCAACATAGCCTAATGTTAGATTTTCATCTAAAAGTCATGTTTTTCATCCTTTAAAGAACCTATTATGCTATCTAGCAAGTAATTACACATATTTTTAACACGTTCGTTACTTTAATCTAGGGTTTCACCACAACTATCAACACTTAGCACATAATCAACTTTAACCCATGCTTTTTAGTCATGAATACATGCATGTATACACCTAAGAGTTACATCACATACACCTCCATGCATCACATAGAATTAATTTCATGAAGGATGGTATTTAGAATGAAGATGGAGTATTTTTGATTAGGTGAAAGTGTGATTTTGAATTTGATCTTACTTTAGTGTAATGTCCATGGATACTTGGAAGTTTTCTTTTGATTTCATAATTGGTTAAACTCAAAAAGATTTTTATTTTAAATTTTGTGGATATATTCATTACAAATCCTCACGAGACACAACTCGTCCACTTGGGTTAACCTTATGATTTAAAGGCTTATTGCACATGTTAAGTACAATCGTGTTTCCTACGAAAATGTGGTAGTTTAGATTTTGTTTGATTTTTATTTTTCGTTTTACTTGAGGATGAGCAAAAGCAAGGTAGGTGTATTTGATAGACACATAATTATACATTTTAATATTCTCATTTTTATTATTTTATATATATTTATTTTATTTAATTAATACATTTTATTTTGTTTTGCAGAAAATATATAAACAATTGAAGTTGAGTTGAAAAATGAGTTCTAGAAGCTTTCAAGTTAATTTTTATTTGGATTCCAATAAAGAGTTGGAAGATTACCACATAGAAGTTGAAGTTAAAAAGAAAAGAAGAGGCCAAGTTATTCCAAATTAAATTAGGGTTTAATTTATTTTCTCTATAAATATGAGTCTTGTTTTAAAGAAGGGTAGTATTTTATTTTATTTTCTTTTTCTTTTTCTTTTCTTTTTATAGTTTCGGTAAAGGAAGAGAGAGTAGGAAGCTTGTTTTTTTTTTATTTTCTTTTCTATTCATCATGTTCGATAGCTTTTGGCAATAGGATGATGATGGAGCCTTCGGTTACTTTTTGTTACATTCTTCATTAGTTTAATATTAAAGTTTCTTTATAATTATTATTCTAGTAAGTTTTTAGTTTATTTCATGTAATTTATATTAGTAGTTTTAATTTCTTTTTCTTTATTATGAATTATGTGGCTAGCTAAATTTTTAATACCTAGGATGATGATGAAGCTAAATAATATTGCATATTAATATTTTCTTCCCGTTTCGATATTAATGTATAATTGTTTATTCCTTCAATTTTACCTTCACACATAATTCGTTTTGGTTCTATATTAATTGCGAGGTTTTGATAGGTTATTGTTAAGATATGAGTTTTTCATAATTCATGCTTGCTCAATAAAGTTTTAATGAGTTATAGTTAATCCTTAAATTTTCATAATCTATGTTTGCCCGTATTAATTATATGGATCACTATTTTTAAAGGGAAAGAAAAATAATTAAAAAATAATTAAGGAAAAGAAAAATTTAATTATTATGTTAGTATTTAGTGGATTCGGATTCCTATGTAGTTTTTTCTCATTATTAATTTTTGCTATTAATTTTTAATGTACATTATTTATTTAATTAATCATCTCTGCCATTTTTTTACTTTTAATTTGTTTGGAATATAAATTAAGGGAACATTGAAATTAATTTAGTCTCTATAGTTTGACCTCTACTTGCTTGTTCTTTAATTTGACGTTGTGCACTTGCAGTTACTATTTTTTATCATATCAAGTTTTTGGCGCCGTTGCCGGGGACTAGATTTAATGTTTTATTCCTTAATTTGTATTTCTTTGAATTAGTTTTTACCACTATTTTTTTTTCTAGATTATTGAAGCGGATTGAATGAGCAAAAACATATATATTTTGTTGCTGAGCTTTCTTGGTACTTCGTATCTCCGTATTTTTATAAATAAAATAGGAAAAAAAATAGTAGTTTATTTTTATTTTTTTAGTTTAAAAACTAATTGCCGCATTCATGCATTCACTCATGTAGTGCACATCCTGCTTAGGTTTTATTTTATTTTATTTTTTGTTAAATATAAACTGTAGTGATTGCTGGAGGATTGAGGTGCGTCAAATTTCTCATTTTTTTCGTAATTCACATAGTTTTAAGGCATTTTATTTGTTTACAATTTTTTTATTTGTGCATTTTTATTTTTAATTTAACATTAAGGGTAAAAACCCGTAACAAGATAAGGTGGGAATTTCATTACCCTTCCTTGGCCCACAAACAACCACACTTTGCATAACCGACTAAATAAAATCAAGTAGACGTTGGCCCCTAAGACTCTCGAGCTCAATTAGGACAAGGGACTCTAAGAGGAGTCTGAATTTTTAATTAATCAAACTACTGGTGTCTAGACAAATGGTTCAAAAGGTAAATGCCTAAAAAACATGTGGTTACTTAATTAGTCATTGTACCTACAGAGAGACTCCCCGTTCTTACATTTATCTGGCTAGTGGTGTGATTAATTTCGAATTTGGTGGACCTTAAAGAGTAACTTGAAACAGTTAGAAGTTATCTAGATTTTATTTAAGTTGACCTTAGAAGTAGTTTTTATTTTTATTTATTTATTTATTTTTGTTTTCTCTTATTTGTTTTTGTGTGCTTAATTTGCTTAGTTGTTAGTAGTGCACGCAAAAAGTGTGGGTTAGGGACAAAACATCCCAATTAGTGTCAAAATTCACTTTAAAGATCTCACTTTAAAAATGGAGGTAACACAAATCGTTTCTTTAAGGGATCGATACTATCCTTCCCGCTTTGTCCAACCTTTATGCATCGGTCTACCACTAATAACTTGTAATAATTTTGAACTTAAACCGCATTTTATAAATATGTTACCTAAGTTCATTGGGGGTAGAAGATCCATATTTATTTCTTCAAGAATTTGAAGAAGTATATACATTATTGAAAATTCTACAAATGTCTAAAGACTCGATTAGGTTAAGATTGATCACATTCGCTTTAAAAAATAATGCTAAAAAGTGGTTATATAGCCTAGCGAATAATTCCATAACAACCTGGAAGGGATTTGTTGTTACATTTCTAAAAAATTATTTTCCAAATCATAAAACTTTCAAAATTAGGGCTGCAATTCATCAATTTTGCCAACTTAAAAATAAGTATTTTTAAAATATTTTGATAGATTTAAAAATTTGTTATCTCAATGCTCACACTGTGGCTTTAAGAAATGGAGATTGTGTCAAATTGCTTACGAAAGTTTAGACTTTTCCACTGAAACGATTTTAGAGTCAATGTGTCAAGGGGATTTTCTAAAAAATGATGAGGAAAGGGCTTGGGAGTTTTTAGAAGATTTAGCAGAAAAAACCATGCAATGTGAAACCACCCGAGAGACCGATAAACCTAGCTCATCTATGGGTGTTCATACCATTAATAATTCAATTACCACCGAAGCTAAGTTTGCTAGTGTACTTAAAAGACTTGAGGCTTTAGAAACAAGGGAGCCATCACATGTAAACCAACTTGAAGATTTTGATCAAGTAAATACAATGTTTCAAAGACCTAGGAGTGACCCATTTGTACCCACTAAAAATCTAGGTTGGAGAAATTATCCTAATTTTGCATGGAACCAAGGATCCTACCTGAATAACTCTTCAAATCAGGTCAACTAGTCTCTAAATCAATCCTTTCAACCTTACTAAAAGTCGAATCCTGGTCCGTACCAAAATTCAAATTCAGCAACTTAATATCCATCAGGGTTTTCTAATGAAAGTGAGAAGAGATTTAACATGTTAGAGAAAAATATAGAAACTTTAATGAAATTTCAGATCCAAACTAGCCAAGCTATATCTCATTTCGAGATCCAAATGAGTCAATTGGCCACTATAGTTAGTGAAAGAGAGAAGGGTAAGTTCTCTAGCCAGCCCGAGACCAATCCAAAATTTTCAGTCCCTAATCAAATACTTGAAAACAACTAAGTCAATCATGTGAATTCTACAATTTCTTTAAGGTCTAGAAATCATTTTAACAATCATGTTGGCATTGATAATGAAGAAGAGAAAAATTTAATTGATGAATCTAATAATTCATCTTCAAAATCAGTCTAGCCTGAAAAGCCCACAAACTCTGAGTCAGTAGGCCCATCTACTAAGCAATTGTCAAAGAATGATCAAACCACATCTTCTGAGTCAAATGAAAAAGTCTTTAAACCAAAAGTCTCATTCCCCTAAATACTAATTTCAAACAAGCAGTCAGCTCAGTTAGAAAAAATTCTAAAAGTGTTCAAATAATTGAAAATTAATATTCCTCTTCTAGATGTCATTTAACAAGTTCCCTCATATGCTAAATGTCTAAAATATTTTTGCACACACAAACGAATCACTCATGTTCCTAAGAAAGCTTTTCTAACAGCCCATGTTAGTTCTATTTTGTCATGCCAAGTCCTTGTGAAGTATAAAGACCTCAGTTATCATATTATTTCAAGTATCATAGGCGACACCTTAATTAAAAAAGCTTTGCTTGATTTAGGAACAAGTGTTAACCTTTTACCATTTTATGTGTACCAAACCTTGGGCTTAGGGGAGTTGAAAAAGAAAAGAGTCACACTCCAACTAGTGGACCATTCCATCAAAGTCCCAAAGGGAATAGTTGAAAATGTACTCATTAGTTTGATGATTTTATCTTCGCTGTCGATTTTGTCGTTCTTAAAACGCAGTTTGTTGTCAACCCCAACGGTCAAATTTTTGTCATTTTAGGTTGACAATTTCTAACAACCTCTAATGTGTTAATCAGTTGTAGAAATGGACTAATGAAATTGATATTTGGAAACATGACAATTGACTTAAATATGTTTAATGTGGGAAATGAACGTAGTGATTTTTCTAACCAGCCCGTGGAAGCGAACATGATCCAAGAGTTGTCTATAACTCAAGAAATGAATGAAAATACACATATGATTTTGGATATAATAAACTTTTTCTTAAGTCGCCTTGATCAAAATTGGGATGAATCTGAATATTTAAATAAGGTTAATGAGTTGTTGAGGTCTACTACACATGAGTCAACAAAATTTGAATGCAAAAATGAACCAATCGTTTCATGTTTTGAAAATATCAGTAAAAAATTTCTTGAGATCGATTCTAAGCATAAATGTGATGAAAATTTTGATTATTTTTAATTTCTCATACCACTTGAAAATCATGAAAAGTTCACACGCACATGCCTTTTTGCATCACTCTTTTATTATCACATGCATTTTAGGATTTATGAAATTTGTAGGTATGTGCATTTATTTTCTTTCTCACCATATTTTCTTTTAGCCTTATGCCCCACCATAGGAGAAAAAATTCTTTCATTTTTATTGTTGTCTATTCTTCATTTGTATACATTGAGGACAATGCATGATTTAGGTATGGGGGAGTTATGCATTTTTATTATTCGTTTTTTTTTTAATTTAAGATTAGCATTTTATTTTATTTTTTAGGAAACTAATTCTTTTTACATTAAAAATTAAAAATTAAAAAAATTAAAATTTTGTTTGACTTTTTATGAATTTGATTAGTTCTAATAGGTGTTTGTGGAGTAAAAACTTTGAGTAAGATTAAAAGATTTAGAACTCTTGAACCTTTGATAAGATACAAAGTCCTAGTTTGAAATGCCATCCGGAAAAAAATTAAAATTCATATGCATTTTTGCACTTCACATTCGCATTAATTCTTAGTTGTGTGGTATAAACTATGAGTCAAGTAATTTCAAGAAAAAAATTGGAAGGAAAAAATAATAATGCAACGAGATGGAGCGTAAAACGCAGTCGTTGTAAAAAAATAGGAAAAATAATCAACGAGATGGAACGTAAAACACACTCGTTGTAAGAAAAGAAAAAAAAGACTTAAAAATAATAATTACTACTTCAATGTCCATTGACTAAAAGAAAAACCACGCTAAAAAGTTTGATGGATATAAGTAGCTTGACTAGTCTATTTTTTGTGGCATTTGTTACTCGAGTTAGTAAGCCCTTAGGGGTGTCTTTACACCTAGTGCCCTAAAGACAACTAGTTTGGGAGTCATTGGTCAAATGATCGTTACATGGGTAACTCTTAAAAGTCTAAGAAAAATAGAAATTGCACAAGTCAAGAATAAAAAAAGAAAAAATTAAGTTTTCTTGATTTTCACGATAAAAGTCATTACTAAGAGTTACATTACATACACATGCATGCATCACATATAATTAATTTCATGAAGGATAGTATTTAGAATAAAGATGGAGTATTTTTGATAAGGTGAAAGTGCGATTTTGAATTTGATCTTACTTATATGTAATGTCCATGGATACTTAGAAGTTTTCTTTCGATTTCATAATTGGTTAAACTCAAAAAGATTTTTACTTTGAATTTTGTAGATATATTCACTACAAATCCTCACGAGACACAACTCGTCCACTTGGGTTAACCTTGGGGTTTAAAGGCTTGTTGCACGTACTAAGTAAAATCGTGTTTCCTACGAAAATGGGGTAGTTTAGATTTTGTTTGGTTTTTATTTTTTTGTTTTCCTCGAGGAAGAGTAAAAGCAAGGTATGAGGGTATTTGATAGATACATAATTATACATTTTAATATTCTCATTTTTATTATTTTATATATTTATTTTATTTAATTAAGACAAATTTTTTTTTTTTGCAAGAAATATACAAACAATTGAAGTTGAGTTGGAAAAGAAGTTCTAGAAGCATTCAAGTTAATTTTTATTTGGACTCTAATAAAGAGTTGGAAGATTATAATGTAGAAGTTGAAGTCAAAAAGGAAAAAAGAAACTAAGTTATTCCAAATTAGATTATGATTTAATTTATTTTCTCTATAAATATGAGTCTTGTTTTAAAGAAGGGTAGTATTTTATTTTCTTTTTCTTTTTCTTTTTCTAGTTTCAGTAAAGGAGGAGAGAGTAGGAAGTTTGTTTTTTTTATTTTTTTTTCGATTCATCATGTTCGGTAGCTTTTGGCAACAGAATGATCATGGAGCCTTCAGTTACTTTTTGTTACATTCTTCATTAGTTTAATATTAAAGTTTCTTTATAATTATTATTCTAGTAAGTTTTTAGTTTATTTCATGCAATTTATATTAGTAGTTTTAATTTTCTTTTTCTTTATTATGAATTATATGGCTAGCTAAATTTCTAATACCTAGGATGATGATGAAGTTAAATAATATTGCATATTAATATTTTCTTCCCATTCCGATATTAATGCATAATTGTTTGTTCCTTCAATTTTACCTTCGCGAATAATTCGTTTTGGTTCTATATTAATTGCGAGGTTTTGATAGGTTATTGTTAAGATATAAGTTTTTTATAATTCATACTTGCTCAATGAAGTTTTAATGAGTTATAATTAATCCTTAAATTTTCATAATCTATGTTTGCCCATATTAATTATATGGATCACTATTTTTAAAGGGAAAGAAAAATAATTAAAAATTAATTAAGGAAAGGAATAATTTAATTATTATGTTAGTATTTAGTGGATTCGGATTCCTATGTAGTTTTTCTCATTATTATTTTGTGCTATTAATTTTTAATTTGCATTATTTAGTTAATTAATCATCTCCACCATTTTTTTATTTCTAATTTATTTGGAATATAAATTAAGGGAACATTGAAATTAATTTAGTCTCTATGGTTCGACCTATACTTATCCGTTCTTCAATTTGACATTGTGCACTTGTAATTACTATTTTTTTTATCACATCAGATGTTAGTTTTACTTCTCTTGAACACTTTCCCTGAAATCTCTCAAGCTTCCAAGGAAAACCCTAACTTCTTATTTCTCGCTATGAATCTCTCAATACCTAGCCAAAATAATATGGAATTGAATGGAATGAATAACCTAGTTAATACTTGCAACATATATACATACATAAGTTGTATGTATATCTCCAACACTTAACCAATATTAAGTTAGCTTAACTAAGCGTGGTTAAGGTCATTCAAGAGAATTGACATTCACATTTAATGGTACAATGGACAATTCACATTAAATAGGACACCAATGTCATTTTCTAATTTGTCAGCTAATAGGGACATGTCTAATTTTCTCTATACATTTTATTATTCCATAAACCATTCTTGCTTTAAATTTGCTTATTCAAATCTTCTTTGATCCCAATTTATTTAACTTGGCTTAAATTTTATTATATAATCAAATAACACATAAATTGCTTGTCCTAAAATATATGTCACACTTCAAAATTTTAGCTTCATTATTTATTTATAATATTTACAACATTTATCGAAATTACATATCATTACAACCATGGAGAAGGTGGACGTGAAAGAGCCTCAAGATCAGAAAGACAGATACTAGCAGGCCACCTTTCTGGATATGCATGTGACTTGAGAGTAGACAGTAGTTTAGTCTATTCAAGCTGCATTTTAGGAGAGACTGGTAGAGTAGTCAATAGAGTTTCATCTATCCATGTTCTTGTAACCCTAAGCTAATGGCCTCGCTCCGCGGTAATGTAACATCCCTGTCTAAAGGCACCAGGAATAATAAAGGGTAAAGAATTATTGAGAACACTAAGAGGCCTAGGAATTTCCCATAAAAAAGAGGCAGATGGAATCTTCTAAAGCCTCCTCATAATCACTACTTTCGGATATGTCAAAAGTACAATGTTGGTCAAAACCAAATTGTCTCATTACCCTTTAAGGAGAATAAAACACGGTACCGAACTCGTCATCCTCCACAAAGTACGGTAACTCAGTGGAATGAAGGATGAAGAACCAAAGAAGGGATGATCCTATTAGGTTGTCGATAGTTGTAAAGTGGCGTGACTTATATTTGTAATAATGGGGAAGAATATCACCCTCAGGAACCATAATAAAAGGATGAGTAACAAAGGCGGTGAAGTCATTAGTATACAGTCGCAAGTCGGAAGTGCCCTTATAATCAATCCACCGTGAAATGCGAGGTGCAATGGTGGTTGACGAGAAAGGAGGAGGCAATGTTTTCCTTTTCTTCGAGATAGGAAATGACATAACATGATTAGGAAAATGCTCAAAGGGAAACATCTGGAGGAAGGAGCTCGAAGCGAAACAGTGTACGTCATACCTAGAAATTAAAAGGAATTGATAAGTAACAAGTAAAAGAAATATGAAAGACAATGGAACAAAAGGAAATAATGACTAAAGATGGGCGGATACCTTCCGACAGATTCTTCCATAGCCAAGATGATCTCATCTAATTGACGATATAAAGTTTCTAAGAATATAGGGGCAAGAGGAATTCGTAAACCTCGAGCCAACAAAGTAGCCAAGCAAAACATACGAGTTAAAGGTCCATTCATTGGCGAGCCGGGGAAGATGAAATGAGATAGACACGTGACAAAATAGGCGGCCAGTGGAAAGGGGCACGAGGTGCCGCGAATGGTAAAAATTGAATCATTCCAAGCATAACTATCCTAATTGGCTGGATTGTAGTCACGAAAGAAGTAGCATACCCATGAGAGCTAAGAGGTCTTTGTGGCGGTTGGGAGTGTTAAAGTCTGGAAATAGTTCATCACCATTATACCGGGAACCCAAACGCGAGGCACACCTAAAAGCTTATCCCAAATAAGTCACACATTCGGCATCCCTTTGTGACAAATTGGAGGGAGCACATGAGGATTCACCATAGATAGGAAGGCTGAAAGAACACAATCAGGACTTAGTTATGACAGACGTAACTTAAAGGAATGTAGAGATGGAAAGAGGGAATAATGGAAAATGAAACTTACTAAAAGATAGCATGGACATCCTCTAGGGTAGGGGTTAACTCTCTCTATGCTGTGATGAAGGTCGAAGTTGATGAACTCCAGTGGGAAACCAAAATGTGGAACGCGTCTTGGTCTTAATGAATACGAAGATCCTTACATAAATGGATACATTGTAAGATACTAGCGCACTCGAGCAATCTCACATGTTCAAGGTTTTCCAGAATCTCCTCAGTCCAATGTTTTCATCCATGTAGCCGAATGAAAGAGTCTGACTGGAAGCAAATCAGACTATATAGGTATTCCTGTATTTTGATGCACATACTAAGAATGTTAAAGGCATGGGGATAACTGTCTTGACTGTTAGATGCTGATGCATAGAGAAAAAGACCCTCCTTGTCAGGGTGAGGAAAGGAATGCTAGTTATAATTCTGGGCACGATCTCAAAAAATGTAATTATTCCCAAAAAAATGAGCTCTTCCCCAATACTTGAGGGAAATGGGCGATTTGGCAGCTTTGGGATCTATAGAATAATTTTTGGAACTAGCCTACAATGGTGAACCCGACGTGAAAACGAATAATCAACATGAGAAACTTATGGGGAAAAAAGTACATAGAAAACAAGTTCCTTACCATGATAAAACCCGATCATAATAAGGTGCCTTGGAGAAAAAACTCTCTTTGACAATCACCAACAGGAATAAAGTCTGACGCTCGATGAGTAGACTTAGCTCGAGAAAGAGATGAAAGGTACCTGAAAAGAAAAGTTTCAATATTTTTTTAAAAAAAAATAAAAAATGAATGAGAGAGTCCCCTAGGGTTCTGTTCCTAGGGGGTTATCCATGCATAATATATATAAAAAAAAAAAAAACCGAATTAAGGAGTCCCCTAGGGTTCAGCTCTGAGGGGGTTGTCCATGAAAAAAAAACCAAAAATATAAATAATATATATATATATATATATATATATATATATTAGGGAATCCCCTAGGATTCGTCCCTCCGGGTTATTCATACATACGCCTTTGGAATCCTCCTTGACGTGTTGCTTACTTGAAACAAAATTTTCCTTACGCCATAAAAGCCAATTCCTCATTGGAAAGCCAAAGTCCCTTTAAGAGGAGACTTGAAAAAGGCTTGGGAATATATTGAAAACACTTAAAAAAGAAAAAAAAAACACCATCAAAAGAATATTCGAATAAAAAAAAATTGTGCAATTACACAAGAAAAGAAGAAAAAGAAAGCCGAAATTATAAAAAGATGGGAAGAACCCCTAAGGTTCACCCCCTAGGGTTCGACCCTTGGGGGGGGTGCATCCTACCTTAGTTCCTTGGTTGACGATTTTCTTGCTCTTGAACCAAGAAAGGAGATGAAAAGAAGAATTACGAATACTAGAGATATAAGAATCCTAAACTTAACAGAATTAGCAATCCTCTCTTAGACCAAAAGGGGGGATTCCTTAAGTTAACTACCAAAAAGGGGGACTCATTAATCAAGAAAAAATATTTGAATATATATATATATATATATATATATATATATCTATATTTACATATTATAAAGTTATAAGGAATGAGGGTTTCCTTAAGTTAACTACCAAAATAATAGGAAACAAAGAACAAGGAAACTAAATCTCACATAACCTTTCCAAGAAACCCTACATACTATCGTGAACCCTAGAGACCCCCCTAGGGTTCAGTTTTTTTTTTTTGTGCTATAAAAAAATCAAAAATATGTGAAACCATCTTTTAAACATAGAATAATGAGCTAGAAAGCTTAATTATGAAAGGAATAATCATAATCTAAAAAAATCTAAAAAAACAAAAAAAACTTTGAAAGGCTAAAACACTTTCTTCTAATACTCTTTTGGACTTTTACAGTGTCCTTCATGGTCTAAGGCAATGAGTTTTGTAGGGCTCAACGATACGGTCGTTTCGACATTTTATGAGTCCTGAAACTCCAAACGGATCAAAAGTTATGATAAAAATAATATTAACTTGTCAAAAACTTGAATTTTGTGCACGATCATCACTTCCAAGCTATAACTCACGTGCAGGGGGAAAATGTGAGCCCGTGAATAAAATTAAGGTTCACATTGAATGGCTTGAAACAAAAAATAACAAATAACAAATAACAAACAAATGGACAACGAACTAATAAAGATCGAAAAAGATAGAACGAATACCCCTAGGGTTCTCCCCTTAGGGTTCGACCCCCTATGGGTGGATTACTTAGGGGTTGTTTAATGTTTTGTTTCCCGAATTCCATCCCGAACAGGTTTTAAGCAGTGCAAAGAATAAATAATGAATCCAAAATTGAGAACATTTTGTGAAGGTTTAAAAGAGGTCTTTCCTAACTCATATATTACAAGATAAATTTCTCATAGAAACAAGAATAAAGAGAAACAGAAAAAGAACAGATCAAGAAGTCATGAAACAAACAAAATGCGTTGGACTAGAAACGAGCCCCCTAGGGTTCACCCCGCTTGGGTGGGCCCCCTTGGGGGTGGTCTTTTTCCTCTCCATGATGTGTTTCTTTGGCTTATTTGATAATAAAATTGATTTTATTCGATCTTTCTACACTTAATATTATGTAACCTTAAAAGTATAATTTAAAAAGGTGTTGTTATGATTCCCGAGGCAGAAGGCTCATGAGAACAACTTGCATTAGGAATCGGTTGCGGGATTAGATTAGTGGCTAAAAGAATTTGATGATTTGGGCACTACTCGAGTAACCCAGTGTATTTTAGGAATTTCCCTTTTATTAAGGGAATTTTTGGAAATTTTTCTTTTAACATATGCCTGGTACATGACCTAAAGCATATAAAACACCCTTCACTTGACAAGTGAAGGGACTTTTGGACATTTTGAGAACTTTGGCCATCTAAAAGCTCTCTCTCTCTCTCAAAACAAAGAATAAGTTGGAAGGAATTAAGAACTTGTGATCGATTGTAAATCAAGTGAACGAAAGTGTTAGTGTTGCCTATCTTGAATTCACTCGAAACACTTGTCACGACTCTCGGACACCAACGGTTATGCCGTGATCCTGAGAATTCTGTCACGTGTTACTTTGGTACTTGTTCATCGGTTCTTCTCCCTTCTCTAATCTTTTAACCGATTATGTATCTTTTGCAGGTTTCTCACCTTTACCATAATTGTGACACCTAACACTAGCAAGATATGCAATTTCTGTGCCTACACAAGTATTGGAGAAATACTTATAATAATTCTCTACATCTAAGAGTTAAAGAGAGACAGAAAGCTAGAGAGATTTAGGGCTAGCCACCCAACGTTTAAAGAAACCTAAATTACTTCTTCAATTCGTATTACTTTTAGTGGATCACCTTTAGAGGCTACACGTTTGGATAGCTAACGTTAATCTAGATATTTTAATTAGTGGAATTTAAGAGGAACGCGAAATATTTGGAGGTACCTGTTGAAGAATTGATTCTACAAATGTATAACTCATTATCTTTCCTCAAGTAATAGTATCGCATAAGAAAGATCTTGTTTTGTAATTGTAAAAAAATATTTAAAATCATTTTATTGCATGTTTTCGCTGCGTTATATAATTTGATTATATGTATGTCATCTTTTTACAAACCAACAATAGGCTAATCCCCTAAAGTACACATATTAGAGTAATGTGTTCTCACGACTACCGGGCACTATCAATCTTTGTGATTGGTACTGTTCTTAATGAGTTATTGGTCTTATGATCATTAAACATGAAAGATAGTTATTTTAAATCTAAAGAAATGTTGTTTATATTATTCAAACATCTTCACAATTATTGAACAATTGTTAAAGATTATTCGAAAATGTATTACTCATGAGATATTACGTTCTTAAAATATTTTATTTTTTTGCGGAGCAACTTAAATGCTTACCCTTACTTAAACATAATATTTCAGTTAAGCCAGAGAAGGTAAGTGGATCTGGTAAAAATAAAGGAAAAGGAAAAGCGACCGAATAGAAGTCGTTTATTTGTATGTAGCTTTTGTTTAAATATGTAATGAGATTTCATATTATTATATCTTTTGTAATTTATAAATATTATAGTAACCTGAGACTAGACTAAGACACATTGTAAGGATATTGTATTAAGTTAATATTTTAATGGAATGCATGAATATAAGATTGTGGTAGTGTAGTATCGTGAGCACTATATTTGAGGTTAAAAGTAACCCAAATTTGGGGGTGTCACAGTCACAAGTATACTTATGACACCCCCAAATTCAAATACCATTACCTCGAATTTAGTGCTCATGCAATAATATAAACAATAACTACTAAACAACATTTAATACTAATACAAAAAATAAATAAACATATATTGTCTATTACAATGGCTTTCTAGTCCCAAAGTCTACAACCTTTACCAAAATTTACATCATAAACTATAAAAGAATATCAGTGTTTGCGTTACAATCTTATAAGTCTTAAACAAAATATAAATAGACTAACAGTTATCCAGATAATTAAGATTTTACTTTTCCTTTGCCTTTATTTGTACCCAACCCCTTAAGTTTAGCTGCAGTAATTTCATGACATAGCAAGGGTGAGCAACTAGTTTTTCCAACAAGTTTAAAATGAATACAAAATATGTCATGAATAAGAATAATGACTGAAAGACTCAATAATATGAATTTGATATAATCAATGCACAATTTAATGAGTGAAAATTTAGTATTTAAATGTTGAGTGGTCGAAAGACTGTGAACGTATGCTTTAAGGAATCACTCACTTGAATGACCCTTTTAGGTTACATTTGCAGAACTGTACATGAAGGGATTAGCCTTGCGTACCACATATATATACATAACATTTATTCTGTGTGTATTGTTGGTCCAATACTTAGGTTCTTCCCTATTATGGGTTGTTCTTCTCGGTCTAAGAATCCGTACCACTATGGTTTGGATAACTTTCAAAATAAACTTCACATAGGTTTAGCCGAACAAGTGACTTAGACTTCTTCTTTAATCAATTCATAACTCAAGAATAAAATATGAATTCAAATAATATATGGGATTTGCAATAATATTATTGTGAAATAAATTACAATATAATATAAGCTCAAGATTTAAGAATTAACACAATAATACTGAGTTGAGTTAGAAAACTTGCTCAATATAAATTTGAGTAAGGTTAAAGAACTTGTCTGTCTGTCGATTTATGACTAATTTGCTTAATTTAAACTTCTCTTGAAGAGCTAACATTGATAATGTTGGCCTATCAATTAGTACTGTATATAATCGTTCACTTAAACATGTAAGTTTATTATTTACATAACATTAAATCACATACGACTCTCACATAGCACTTTGTGAAGAATTTTCATATCATTTACCCTAGGTAATACCCTTAAATGTATTTAGGTAAATGATTTAACAATCAAATATTACATTTCTTTAAGTAATATTAATTTAATAAACTTACAACATTACTTATAAAATTATTTAAATTCTTAAACAATTTATTATAATTATTTTATTACCTCATTTATTATTAATTAGTATAAATGATAACTATCCTTAGTTATCGTTGCATAACTAATTATTCATGTTCGTATTAATCCTTCTTATTTAACATTTGTCATTAATTAAATAATAAATAATTAGTTTATTAGCTTTAATCATCTTTAATTATTATTTAATGTTAATTAAATATTAATTAATTAATTAATTATCCTTACTTATTATTTAATCTTAATTATATAAAAATAATTAGTTTATTTAATTATCTTTAATTATTATTTAATGTGAATTAAATAATAATTAATTAATAAATTATAATTACTTACTATTTAATCTTAATTAAATAATAATTAATTAATTTATTAACTTAAATTATCTTTAATTAGTATTTAATGTTAATTAAATAATAATTAATTAATTAATTAATTATCCTTACTTATTATTTAATCTTAATTAAATAATAAATAATTAATTTATTAACTTTAATTATCTTTAATTATTATTTAATGTTAATCAAATAATAATTAATTAATTAATTAATTATCCTTACTTATTATTTAATCTCAATTAAATAATAAATAATTAGTTTATTAACTTTAATTATCTTTAATTATTATTTAATGTTACTTAAATAATAATTTAATCAATTAATTAACCTTACCTATTATTTAATATTAATTAAATAATAAATAATTATTTTAATTATTATTTAGTGGTAAAATAATAATTAATTATCTACTATTTTTATTATTTAGTAAGGTATTAATCAATCATTAATTTTAATAAATATCTAATGACATCATAATTATCCAAACTAAGTTTTATAATATTCTTTATTAAATTACAAACATTTTCTCTTTCGGAACCATCACAAGAATCGGCATAGAAAGACCTGAACCGGACCCCAAAAGGTAAAAAAAAACTGGACCAACCAGTTTTTTCAGAAAATCGGACCAACCGATTTTTTTCAGAAAACCGGCAAAATATTTTCTAAAATTTTATGATTTTGCTTCCTTAAATAAAATGAAATTTATAACTCCGATTGCCCTCAAATTGGTCATGTTAGATTCGTATCTTTCCGAACTACAAGATTTCATCATCAAAATATAAATTTGGACACGTTTTGGTCAGTAAAAATAACCATAAAGTGGACTGTTGTGCACAGATTTGCAACAATGTAGTATTTTTGGTAAAAAATTTATATCTTGCTCATTTTAAATCATTTTTACATGATTCCAAAGAGATTTTTGTAGGTTTCAAGAAAGAAAATCACTAAGATTATTTGTAGGTTTCAAAATGAAAATCTTCAAGCATACTTTTCACTTAATTTTACCGGTAAAAACTAATTTCAAGTTTTTTTTAAACGATTCATAATAAACACACATTATAAATCTATGAAATTCTTGATTTACTAAAATATCATGAATCTAAATATTTAGAGTTTGTAAATAACTTTTATACCATAGAAAATGTATATAGAACATAATAACTTCAAACTAAGGTTTTAGGGTAGATATTATACATTTTGCTTTTGATGGCGTGTTTTCTTTGCTTTCCAAAGTAGGTTATAAATTGTGATGATATCCAAGAACACCCACCTTGAAGAAAATGACTTGACTCACTTGACTCGGTGGTGACTCATTACACAACTCACTAACTCACTTCCTTTTTTCTTAACTCACGAAAACTTACGAGCACACTATGTAAAGAATACTTGCAATATTTTGTAAACTCTCCACTAAATGAGGTAACTTCAATTTATAGAAGAAGAAATTTATATATATAACCTATATAAGTATACATTGGACATCAAGTTTTTCTCAAAATTGCTAGCAATAAGGTTGAGTAAGCCACACACTACCTCAAGCAATTAAAAATGATAAAATTTGAAGTCCATGGATCTCTCCCACACTCCACCACCACCGCCTATGCCCCTTTTTGGTACCATTTTGGAATTATTTTTATCATGCAATTTGAATAATTAACCTTCTAGAAGCCAATTTACTAATGGGTCAAAGTTTGGGCTAGCAATTAATTTATGGAAGAATTACATTTACTAGTACATTTTTTAAAAATATTACAACAAAAGTGCATACATAAAATATTTTACAAAATTAGTGCATCTTTAATATTTAATTTTCAAATTAGTGCATTGTTATTTCTTTAATTTAGTTAGATGATTTAATGAGTAGTTGGTTCCAAATTTCAAATTTCAAAATTCAAAATTCAAAATTCAAATTATTTAACAATATCTACACCTCCAAATGCTCTTGTATTTCTTTTCTTTCATCTTCTCCAAACTTCCTTTGCCGCTTTCTCTTTCCTACATTTTCTTTTGCTCCGCAACTTTTTTTTCATCTTCTCCAAAACTTCATACGCTGCTTTCTCTCTCCTTTATTTTCTCCACCGCTATCTCCACTTTGTCTTCATGTTCATGGTAGTGTCGATGATCTGCGCCATCATAACCACCGTCAATTCCTTCTGCACCACTGCTGATAAGCTCAAAGTGGCGTCAATGGAGTCTTCGTGTTCATGGTGGCGTCAAGAGTTGCGTCAATGGAGTATTCACGCTCATGGTGGCGTCAATAGAGTCTTCACGTTCATGGTTGGATTTCTCGATTTCTCCAGATAACCAAACACTAGTATGGAGGTAACCAAACAATAGTATGTTGATTTTTTGCTTCATTTAATCTAGGTAAGCAAACATTAGTATGGAGGTAACCAAACAATAGTATTTCGATTTTTTGCTTCATTTAATCTAGGTAACCAAACACTATTATGGAGGTAACCCAACACTATTATGGCAATTTTTTGCTGCAGTAAATCTAGGTAACCAAACACTAGTATGGAGGTAACTAAACACTAATATGGAGGTAATTAATTCCTGAATGTGTAGTAACTACTTTTTTCATGCAGTAAATCTAGGTAACCAAACACTAGTATGGACGTAACCAATTCTTGAATGCGTAGTAACTAGTTTTTTCGTGCAATAACTCTAGGTAACCAAACACTAGCATGGAGGTAACCAATTCCTGAATTTACCTATCCTCGGTATGTACCTATATTTCTTGTTTATCGACACTTATTATAACTTAAGTTATGTAACGATAATGGTCTTCTTTTTCTCCTCAAGGTATTGATCAACTATGACTTCCCATTAAATCTCAGCAATGATGTAGAAGGGATTGGACAGGGTTATGATGGTGTCGATCATTGACGCCACCATGACTCGACGGAGTTTTGGAGGAGATGACTTTAATTATACTTAATGACGTTGGTATACTAGTGGAGTCAAAGTAGGAGAGATAGATGAAGAAATTGAATTGAATTGAAGTAATTTAATTTACTTCTCCTTGATTTAAGGGATTTGTGAAATTTAATTTATTTCTCCTTGATTTAAGAGATTTGTGAAACTAAAATGATTTAATGTGAGTATTTGTTGTCCAATATATATATTGAAAAATACACGCAAGTATACGCGATCAACAAGTAATATAGAGTAAATATAGAGTATCGAACCCACAGAGATCTATGCCTTGAAACTTTCCGACACTAATTTCATATCAACTCAATTCTATTTAAATAATCACACAAGAATAATGTGATTAAAATTAAATTAAAACCAAAATTAAAATTTAACACAAAGATTGAATAACAGATGTTTAAAGTTTAAGACTACAATATCCCCTATTACGTCACATGAACCTATGTTCTATATTTTCAATTATAAAATCCATTACAGTTATTAACTAAGAATTCATGAATAATTATTAGATCTTTTTCCAACGATCATATAAAAATATTCACCTCAATTACTTTGCTATATTCCTATGCAAAATAAGAGAAACAAATTCGCTAAAATCCAATTCCCAAACAGGTCACACGCAGCATATAGATATATTCCTATTCCATACGCAAACCTAGTTATTCAATTCACCAAATAACCAAGAATACACGCTATCACGTTTAAATCTAACCCTAGATTCCATCTTCCAAATTCACCTGGGGTATTCCACTAATTGTTGGCCAAACAATTGTCAATTACACACAAAACATGATAGATAACTCTAAATGAATCAATAATTGAAGAATAATAGATATTTAATTCATACTAGTAAAAGGTTCAATTGTAGCCTTAATGGATAAATTAGTTCATAATGAAATCAAAAACTAAAAGCATTAAATAAATCATCTTAGATTATAAAACTGAGAAAAAAAGAGAAAAAAAAAACTCTAAACGTAATTTCTTATCTTCCCAATCCTCTGTCTTGGATCTCCTTGAGTGGCTCCTTGATTCTCTCAGTCTTCAACTATGATCTTCAATCTACGTTCCAAAAAAATCCCTCCCTCTAAAGCCTCTTAGTCTTCTACTTATAGTTCCCATCAAAAATTAGGTTTTATTTCGACTAAACCCTACTAAAAGTCATCAAAGTTCGTCCAATGGCAAAACTGGGCCGACGCGCACACTGTTTTGAATGCTCCGGCTTTCATTTGGGCGCCCCGGTGCTTAACTTTGACTTATTTACCCAAATACCACTGCTTCTTCAAAAATTCTAGATTTATCCCTCCTTTGCACTTTCCTACAAAATACATAAATAAAACAAAAAAAAATGCACTAAGAATACTTTGGAATAATAAAATACGAAGGTCAAAAGTACTAAATTTGTAGGTATAATTTCCACTCATCAAAATACCCCCAAACTTAAGCATTTGTTTGTCCCAAGAAAAACAAAAGAAATAACCAAGAATACATGCAAACTAGACACATGTTAATCTACACAACTTGAGCACGAATCAATATAATCCACAAAAGTTAACCTCAAATATTCTTAACAATAGCCCCAAATAGACTTCAAATTCATGCATCCTTCAAAACCTAACATACCACCAATTTCATTTAATTTTCAACCCTTATAGTGTGTGTGTATTCAATACATTAACCCAATCAAAACTCAGACAAATTCAAGAATTTCAATACTCAACGAAACTCAGATATGAAAATTACGATGTTCCTCTATAACGTACTTTTCACATGGTTTACTTTACTCACGAGTGCGTTTTACGCTCCATCTTGTATATATTTTCTTTTCTTGGCATGAGCAATGTTCATTTTTATTAGGCTATTCAGAGCCACCCATGTAGCGAACTTTCCACCAATGACTCCCAAACCAGTTGGCTTTAGGGCATTAAGTGTAAAAAAACTCCTAAGGGCATACTTGTTCGAGTAACTAAGGCCACAAAAATAAACTAGCCAAACTTTGCTTTTATCCATCTCTTCGTTTATCCATAAAATATAAATTTATTCTTTTCGTTTCTTGACGGACATTGAAGCAATTCTATGTTTAAAACATGCTCAAATAGGCCATAGAGGTTTGTAATATCCTTCATAAGCATCAAATTCATTAAACTTAACCTAAGTCTTAACCATAACAACACACTGAATATGTGCTCCAAAACCAAAGGTTTCCAGTAAAATGAAATTGACAAACAGTCCAGAATCGAATTAGCACTCATTATTCATTTTATCCAAGTTATTAATTAAATCAAATTTTTATCATTGGCTAACCATCAAGTTTCACACATCAAAGCATTGCTCAAGTTTACCTAAATGCAATGAAACCGACCCTAAATGCAATTTTTTTTTGAATGATTCCTAAGAATTGAACATAATACCCCCAAACTTAACTACGACAATGTCCTCATGGAGTAAAAGATTGAAAAATTAAGACTGAGGACTTCCCTGATTAGGTCAATTGTCATGATCGACCTCCTCACCATCTTCAGTGTCTTCCTCATCAGTGTCAGAGTTGGAAGGCAGATATGTTGACAAAACTTTCGGCGGAGGGATTTCAAGTAGGTCTGCAGATGGGTACAACTTAGCAAACATTTCCACCATCGCCATGTTGAAATTGGTGTTGTATGTGTGCATCTCTGATTGGCGTTTAGCAAGGCATTGGTTTTGACGATCCATCTATCGCTGCAACTTTATAACCCGTTTATTCACATTCTTCAATAAATCCTCAGAAGACATGGGCTCCTCAGTAGGGTCAACCATGGGTTCCTCCTCAGCTCGCGGTTCGGTTGGATGTATGATAAATCCCAGCCCTCCTATACCTTATATCGGATAATCAATGAATGGTCTAGCGGCGGCATCGGATGTAATATAGGTTCATCCCTTTCCCACTTGACACCTCCCTGCTGACATAACCCACAGATTAAGGATGGGTGGGGTAGTCCTCCTCAGGTTCCTTGTTCAATAGCTCTGAGGATCGATCGCTTAATCACCCCGCCGACATTAATATTCTTGTCTTGCACTAGACAATAGAGTAAAACTGCCCTTTCTTTAGTAACGTCGCTTACATGTGTGGACGACATCGATTTAGCACAGATAAAGGCATACCATGCCTTGCCATAACGACTCAATGTCGACAGCGGGAACAGCATGGCTTGCTTCTCATTCACCTTTCATCGCGTACCCGGTTGGCACAACTCTTGAATGATTTGAGCATAATCTGGGCCTGCATCTACATATTCTATATACTCGTCCTTTTCTAAAGCCGGTAGATTATAATATTGATTGATAGCCTCATCATTGAAGGATACTGTCTTGGCTCATACATGCACATTACAATGTGTGTGCTCCTTTGCATTGGCATAAAACTCTTTAACAATTGGGATCACAGCCGGGCCCAGTTGTTCTATAAAAGTAAACCAATCCCTCTCAGCAATCATCACAGCAACATCACCATCTTGGGTTTCATCTGGCCTCAATCCACATTCTTGGATGATTATTTTATTGGTTAATTTGAGAAAATGGTCATGAGCTTCTACACTTGTAAACTTTTTATTATCATAATGCTTAGAGTGTGTAGACGATGAACCTTAACCGCGTTGATGTTTGGATGACATATTTGTTTCCTACAAACGAGCACATAGTCAATACATGTTAATCTCCATCAAATCAAACACACAATATGGGTCACAATGGCAATATGATAGTTTGGAACTAACTCCCCCCAAACTTGTACACATCAATTAAATCATATTAAAATCAAAATTGTCACGGAAAAACACATGTGTAATGCCCTAATGCAAAATTAGTACAAAATTGGATCTAATAGCCTATATGTCTTCTCACAGACATTCCAGCAAACTCTTGGTAGGCAACACTTAACACTTCAATTGGGATATGGATTCTTTTTCAATAAATTCACCGCAATAATGATTGCATCATATTCCAAACAAATTAAAGATGGCAATATACTGATTTACCTCAAAACTTAAGCAAAAATTGATAGTGTATGCCAAATCAATTGAATGTAGCCTTACCGTGTCTGGAGCAGAAGATTGAAATGCTAACCGAGGATGGAAGAAACTTGTGTAATCGTTAATCCTTATAATCGATTTAGGAGTGCAATTCGGGTAGAGATTAGGAGATTGGAGAAAGGGGCTAGTGTTTAGGTATAAAAGAAAATCAAATGTGAGAGCGTATGAAGTAGAGAAGGATGGGAGTGTAGTGTTTCAATGTTACCTGGACAAGTATTTAAAAAAAAATACCCAACCGGATCTTGAACGCCGGGGCTTTAAAAGCAGTATTCCGTTGCGGGTTCTCGACGCCGGGGCTTTCGAGACAGGCATGTTGTGGACGCCGAGGCTTTCAAGACAGTGTTTCAATCTGGTTTGGACGCCAGGGCATTCAAGGCACCGGGGCTTTCATTCTAGAATGTCCAACTTGAATTTTTCTGTTCTACTTTTCCAACTTGTGGGCATCTCAAGTTTAGCACATTATTTTAACCCTGAAATCACAATTAAATTATGAATTAATTTCCTATCAAGAATAATTAATACTTAATAATTCTAAAAACTCAAATATTCTATGAATTAAATTGAATCAAAATGAATATAAATGAACAAAAAATTATGGGTTACCTCCCAATAGCGCTTGGTTTATGGTCGTCAACTCGACTATGTCCTTTTTCTAGGTTCATGCATCGATAAGGTTTATCGAGGTCCGATGTCGATCAACAACACCACCTTAATAGTGCTTCAGTCGTTGGCCGTTGACCTTGAACGTACGTTTTAAATTAGGTTTCTTGACCTCGATTGCTCCATGCGGAAATACAGAGGTAACGACAAATGGTCCCGACCACATTGACTTTAGCTTCCCCGGGAAGAGTTTCGGTCTAGAATTGAATACCAAAACCGCCTGACTTGGTTCAAAATTTCGTTCAAGAATACGTTTATCATGCCCCTTTTTGACTTTTTCCTTATAGAGCTTGGCATTCTCGTATGCTTGATGACGGAATTCGTCCATCTCATTCATTTGTAACAATCTCTTTTCTCCCGATGCTTGCATATCAAAGTTCAACTTATGGACAGCCCAATAGGCACTACGCTCTAACTCCACCGGTAGATGGCACGCATTTCCATAGACCATTTTGTACGGTGACATCCCTATTAGATTCTTATAAGTTGTCTGATATGCCCATAAAGCGTCATCTAACTTCCTTGCCCAATCTTTCCGCGACGGATTAACAACTTTCTCCAATATCCATTTTACCTCTCGGTTAGACACCTCAACTTGGCCACTTGTTTGGGGATGATAGGCCGTGGCAATTTTGTGTGTGACCCCATACTTGGCAAGAAGGGTGGTAAAGTACTTGTTGCAGAAATGTGTTCCTCCATCGCTAATTATTGTTCTTGGAGTACCGAACCAGGTGAATATGTTTCTTCATAGAAAGTTTAGAACCACCTTGGCATCATTCGTTGGTAGTGCAGCTGCTTCAACCCATTTCGACACATAGTCCACCACCACCAAAATGTATTGATTGTTAAAAGATGAGGGGAATGGGCCCATGAAGTCAATGCCCCATACGTCAAAAAGTTCTACTTCTAAGATACTATTAAAAGGCATCTCATGTCTTCTTAAGATATTGTCGACCCTTTGACATCGATCACACCTTGACGCGAAAAGGTAGGCGTCCTTGAATAATGTCGGCCAATAGATTCCTAATTGTAGCACTTTTGCGGTCGTTCTATCTCCCCTATAATGACCCCCATAGTCTGATGCATAGCAATGTGTCAGTATGCTCTCTACCTCTTCTCGTGGAGCACGTCTTCTTAACATTTGATCCGCACAAGTCTTAAACAAAAATGGTTCATCCCATAGATATTATTTTACGTCATGAATGAACTTATTTCTTTGTTGGGAACTCAAATTTGGAGGAAGTACATGGCTTACAATGTAGTTAACGTAGTCTGCGTACCATGGCGCTTCCTTGGTGATTAAAAATAATTGCTCATCCGAAAATGATTCATTGATCACCAACCCATCTCCTTTTTGATTGTTTGAGTTCTCGAGCCGAGAGAGATGATCAGCTACCTGATTTTCCGTACTTTTTTTGTCTCGAATTTCAAGGTTGAATTCTTGCAACAAAAGAACCCATCAGATCAAGCGTGGCTTTGCATCCTTCTTCGAAATAAGATATTTGATTGTCGAGTGATCAGTAAAGACTATAACCTTTGTGCTAATCAGATACGCTCTAAACTTATCGAATGCGAATACCACAGCTAGCAATTCCTTTTCAGTTGTGGTGTAATTCAGTTGTGCGTCTGAGAGTGTCTTGCTAGCATAATAGATAGTGTGAAAAACCTTGTCTTTGCGCTGACCAAGTATAGCACCAATTATAAAATCGCTCGCGTCACACAGTAATTCGAATGGCAGAGTCCAATCTGGAGCCACTATCACTAGAGCTGTCACTAATTTCTTTTTTAATATTTCAAAGGCATCCAGACATGCCTAATCAATTCTGAATGGGATGTCTTTCTCAAGGACGGTACACAAGGGTTTTGAAATTTTTGAGAAATCCTTAATAAAGTGTCTATAAAATCCCGCATGACCAAGAAAACTCCATATTCCTTTCACTGATGTGGGTGGGGGTAGATTTTCGATCGTTTCAATCTTTGATTTGTCCACCTCGAGACCCGTTACTGAAACCTTGTGACCTAAAATTATTCCTTCTTGCACCATAGAATGACACTTTTCTCAGTTAAGTTCCAAGTTCGTTTCTACACATCTTTTCAATACCAAGATCAAATTGTCAAGACAGAGGTCGAAACTGTCGCCAAAAACAGAAAAGTCGTCCATAAATACTTCAACATGTTGTTCAACTATGTTCGAAAAGATGACCATCATGCATCTCTGAAAAGTGGCTGGTGCGTTACAAAGACCGAAGGACATCTTTTGGAACGCAAAAGTTCCATAAGGCCATGTAAAAGTGGTCTTTTATTGATCGTCCGGAGCTATTAAAATTTGATTATATCCTGAATACCCATCAAGTAGACAGTAAAACTGATGACCTGCTAATCTATCCAACATTTGATCAATGAATGGCAAGGGAAAATGATCCTTGCGAGTCACCTTGTTCAACTTGCTGTAATCCATACACACTCGCCACCCGGTCACCGTCCTTATAGGAATGAGTTCGTTATTTTCATTTGCGACTGTGAGAACCCGAATTTTCTAATTTCCTTAATAAAATTAAATAAGAAATTAATTAACAGAATTATCAAGTTTGTTAAATTATTGGTGAATTATATATGATTTAAAGTGAGTGAAGGAATTTAATTGGTAAATTAAATCGGTATAAAGATGATGACAAGTGGTGATTGAATAGAAATAATTAAAAAATAAATAAATTGTTCAAAAACAACTTATGGAAAATAAGATAAACTTTGATGAAATTATTGATATTTAGAAGAGGCACATAAATTAAATGGTGTTATGTGGTAATGTGAAATATATATATATATATATATATATATATATATATATATATATAAATGTGAATGTTTAATTGATAATTATAGATTTCATTAATTTTGGAAATTAAAGGATTAATAATTAAATTAATCCAATTTTAAATGAAAAACGAATGGGGAAGTTAATAAAAATTGTAATTATTGATTTTAGATTTAATTAAGAATTATGGTGAAAAATTAGAAATTGATTGAGAAGAAATGTAATTATATAAATTATATGATAATAAATTGTATAATTTATATAAGAAAATTAAAGTGATGTATAAAGGAAATTATAATTATATAAATTATATAAGGATAATTATATAATTTATATAAGAGTACTAAAATAATGAGAGAGTTAATGAATGTATAATTATTGATTATATAATTAATTAATAATTATGGAGGAATTTAAGAAATTATTTAAAAGGAGAATGTAATTATATAAATTATATAATATTAAATTATATAATTTATATATAAAGAAATTAATGTGAAATGTAAAGAAATAAAAATAAATGAGGAAAAAGAAAGGTTTTAAATTATTAAAAATTATGTTTATGTATAATGAAATTATTATGACTTTTAGGAGAGATAATATTACAGAAACGTTAACATGTTAGTGTAACATGATGTCCAAGTAATGAAGTGAAAAATTACGAAAAATAATTTTTATATATTATATGAATTATTTTATGATTTTTGGAGGTATAAATTACCTCAAATAAATACATGCATGTTATTATGTGTGTACAAAATTTGTCAAGTAAAGTACCCAAAAAGGGTATAAATATTATTTATAAATCATATTGTGATTTTTGGTGAATTAAAATAAATATTTTATATATATTATATAAAATATTTATTACACGAAGTAATTACATAATGTATTTAAATTATATTTGTAAGTGATATTTTTGAAAAATCCGGAACATTCAAGAGAAAGAATAAGTCGGTCGAATTTTTTTAAAAGCAAAAATGTTAAGTTGCCTTGATTATAAAAGGAGGAGAGATAAAAAAGAAATAAACCAAAAACCTAAAAAGCAACAAAACAAAACTCTTTTTTTTCCTTCCTTGCTCCACCCGATGCCACCACCATGCCACCATCTCTGACCGTGCACACCATGGCCATCAAGAGAGGAGTTTGGTGTCATCAAGAGGAAAATTTACAAGTCTTGGAAGGTTGTACGAGGAAGGGTTTTAAACTACCAATTTAATAGTTGGATTCCACAATACAGGCAAGTTCTTCAGTCCTTTAATATTAATTGTTGCCTGTTATGATATACAAATACTTGTTTAAAATACATATAAATTATGTGTTATGTGATATGTGGATAATATGACAACGATGTGGACTTTGTGCAATAATGTGAGATATATTGCTATAGTAGAAGCACAACACGTGATATATGTCACACACCGAGCATGTTAAGGTATGTGCTACGTGAAGCATGAAATGTGACTGTTGAACTTGCTGAGCCATTGTGCCCATTACTTGCTTAATAAATATTTTTACAGGAAAGAAATAACTTTCAAGAATATCAGATATGATAGAGATGAATTACCTAGAAGGTTGGAAACGTAATTGCTATATTTTCAACATTATGATTCAATGTGAGAAATTTGTTAATTTTACTGTGATGAGCTGTAAGTATATATATAAGTTGAGTATGGATATGATAAAAGTTCAATTATGAACCGCGATTATTCAAGATAATTGTTACGATAGAAATTATTATATTTTCGATTACGAATGTTACAACAAGGAATATTTGTATGAAAATAAATAAAATTAGATTTTGAATGTTAGCATTATGACGCTCGTAATAGAAAGAAAAAGTAAAGGTTGCGATCCAGGGACTAGAATCACGATGTAAGGATTTTAATATCCAAATGTTTTAATACAATCATTAAGAAAAGTGAGGAAAAAAAATGTATACCGAAAATCTAGTAATTGATGATTTTAAAATCAGATAATGGATCAATTAAGGGTTTAAATAAGGTAATTAAAAGATTATTAACGAACCAAAATTCAAACGTTAAGGAAATAACATTTAATAAATATGAAATTTAAGCTAATAAAGTGGGTCGAATTTTGGGGTCGTTACAGCGACTACTGTCATTCCTCCCTTTTTAGGCACGCACTGAACTGGACTAACCCATGAACTGTCTGAAATTGGATAGATTATGTCGGCGTCCAACCATTTGAGTATCTCCTTCTTTACTACCTCTTTCATTATCGGGTTTAATCTTCGTTGTTGTTCAATGACTGGCTTGGCTCCCTCCTTAAGTAGTATCTTGTGCATACAGATGGATGGACTTATCCTTTTTATGTCTGCTATGGTCCATCCGATTGATGTCTTATACTCTCGCAGAACTCTTAACAACTTCTCTTCTTGGGAGTCATCTAGTGAGGCAGAAATGATGATTGGCAAAGTTTTGGATTCTCCCAAATAGGCATATCTCAAGTGGTTGGGGAGGGGTTTAAGTTCTAACACTGATGGCTCGTCCAATGATGACTTCGTCCGCCTTTTAGCAATGTCTGTTTGATCCAACATCTCATACTGCTTCTTGAACCTCTGAAATATAGGTGATGCATCCAACATCTTCACAAACTCCTTAGGATCCGAAAAATCTATAGCCTCCAAACTAGCTATAGCCGCTTCAAGTGGGTCCGATAAACACTTCCCATTGAACACTTCAGTCACTACTTCCTCAGTTAGACCCACCCGTAAACAAGTCTCGGCTTCATTAGGGAACTTCATTGCTTTGAAAACATTAAGGTGACTTCTTGATCTTGAACCCTCATCATAAGTTCACCCTTTTGCACATCTATCAAGGTCTTCCCTTTGGCCAAGAATGGACGTCCAAAATGATTGGGATCTCCTTGTCCTCTTCAAAATCTAGTACTATGAAATCGGCTGGAAAAATAAATTTGTCAACATTCACCAAGATGTCTTCTATAATGCCCCTCGGATAAGTCAATGATCTGTCTGCAAGCTGCCGAGAGGCATCAAATTAATGCTAGCCCCAAAATCACAAAGTGCCCTTCCGAAAAACTGATTTCCAATCGTGCAAGGAATTGTGAAGCTACCCAGATCTTTCAACTTTGGCGGTAGTTTTTTCTGCAATATAGCACTACATTCTTTTGTCAGTGCCACAGTCTCAAATTCTCCTAACTTCCTCTTCTTAGACAGTATATCTTTCATAAACTTGACGTAGCTCGACATTTGTTCCAAAGCGTCGGCAAATGGTATGTTGATCTGGAGCTTTTTGAACACTTCAAGAAACTTCGAGAACTGTTTGTCTAACTTGGATTTCTGGAGTCTCTATGGAAATGGTACGGGAGGCACCGTGGTAATTTTCTTGCCTCCGTCCATCTTTGCATTGGATTTCACAACTTTCGACTTGTCTATTTCAACTTCCCCCTCCTCTATCTTTTCATTGTCAACCTCTTTACTTTGCAACGATTTTTGATCTATGCTACCATTACTAACCACGGGTAGCTCTTTCCCACTTCGTAAAGTTATGGCTTTGCAGTGCTCCTTTCCTTCCCTCGTTGGATTAACTTCTGTATCACTAGGCAGCGCTCCTTGAGGGCGGCTGTTTATTGCATGAGCTAATTGACCCATCTAATTTTCCAATTTTTTGATCAACACTGCTTGACTTTTCACATTTAAATCCACTTGATTTAACAACCTGTCTTGATCACTCATTCTCCTTTCAGTTGCAGTGATGAATTTTGTCAATGCATCCTCTAGGCTCGACTGCTTTTCCACTTGATGAGGGACTTAATTCTGAAACCTGGTGGATGAGCTTGCCTTCGAGTTGGATTCTGAGCCTGATTATTACTCCAAGAGAAATTTGGATGGTTCCTCCACCCAGGATTATAGCTGTTCTGATTGTTCTGCGGTTGCTGTCTGTTATAACTCCCCATATACTGTATTGACTCTGTACTAATGGCACACTGATCACTAGCATGATTGCCCGCACAGAGTTCACACACAACTGCCACCGTTTGCTTTGACTGTTGTAATGTCCTAGAATTTCCACGTCTTTATTAATTAAATTATTAATTTATTTTCCAACAAGTTAGTTTTACGAGATTATTTAAATCTTTTTATGTGATTAATTAATTATGTGATTAAATAATTATGTAATTAATTACTAAAATTAATTAAAAGGGGTCACTAATATGTTATTAAATTAGTGAACAAACCCTAAAGTCTTAATATCAAAATAATTGATAAGTTTACTATTAACTAAATATTTAATTTAATATTAGGTTGCTTGTTTTGATTTTTGGGAAAGTCTTTTCCCACAAAATCCTCACCAACTAAGTCATGGCTTGTTAACTTATGTAAGTATCCAATAGCTAGCTTGCAATGGTCAAAATTATTAGATACATTATGTGTATCTATTAATTTTTCAAGTATACTTGAAATTGATAGATGTTATTTCATTTTTGCTCCAAAACTAAAAGAGAGAGTTGAGAGAAAAAGCTTTAGTGAGAGCATAATATTTGAGAGACTAAGAGAGGAGAAGGAGTTCTTGGTTCATAACTTCAAACCTCATCACCTACTTTGGAAGAAAAAGAAAGATAGCCATTAAATCAAGGTAATGGTTATTCTAAATCAAATTTTTGTTTTTAATTAAATAAACTAATATGTGTGTACAAATATGTTAATATAGTTAATAATGTGTAGTGGTAATATTTATGTCATGCTTGAGTTTAATATGTTTGGTTTGTATTTTGGTATATTTTATATGCTAAAATATGTATTTAATAGTGTATAATCAAGTCTTGAAATATATGACCAAAAATATTTTTATAAAACTTAGGTTTGATGTTCTAATATTATAGAACATTAAATCATGAGAAAAACAAAGTTTGAATCACTCAAAATGGAGTTATATACAAAAAAGTTATGATTTATGGTAGTTTATGTGATGTAAAAAATTTTATAAAAAAAGAATGATATTAAATCATGAAAAGTTAAATTTTCATGTTATAAATTGATATTAAGTGATTGATAATTTTTTTGGATTTTTATTGAGGATTTAAAGCTTACTTGATGGTATATTTTTATTTAAAATGGGTATTGTCGGACACTGTTCACATTTTGCTTGGTAGAAAAAAAATTAACACTGGTCGCGCAATGCGCGAGCACTGTTCACCACCAGACGCGGAGCCAAACGACGCCGTTTGGCGTATAAAAGAAAATGACCTTCGCGCAATGCGCGGAAGTCGATTTTCGCTGTTTCTAAACGGCACCGTTCTGGGCCCCCGGGAGTCTTAGCCGCGCCATGCGCGGGAGTAAGTTTTCGGAGAAATTACGATAATGCCCCTCCGTGGTTTTCTTGGCAGAATTACCATTTTGCCCTCGGATCAGTTTTCAACTTATTTACGAAAATGCCATTCGGGTTAATTTTAATTAATTTAAATATTTGAAAATTAATTTAAAATTATAACAAAAATAATAATAATACAAAAATAATATTGGGGAGGACATTTTTCAATAAGTTTAATATTTAAATATTTTAAATATTAATCTAGCTAGCTAAACCATGGTTAAGTTAAATAAATTTATTATTTATTTATTATTTTAAATGTTAATAATAAATAAAGATGATAAATTAGAAATTATTATTTAATGACTATTAAATAATACTTAAAGAGCGATAAAATTTATAAATTAATTATTTATTATTTAAATATTATTAAATAATAAATAAGGATAATTAAGTAATTAATTATTATTTAATTAGCATTAAATAACGATTAATGGAAATTAAGTTATTAGAGTAATAATTTATTATTTAATTTAAATAATAAATAAGAATGATTTGATTATTATTTAACCTTAAATAATAATTAAAATTAATTAAATAATTAATTATTATTTAATTGACATTAAATAATAATTAAAGAGGATTAAGATTAGTAAACTATTATTTAATTTTCTTAAATTAAATAATAAGTAAGGTTAATTACTTAGTTAATTATTGGTTGATTAATATTAAATTAAAGAAGGTTAAAATTAAGTCAATAATTATTTATTATTTAATTATAATTAAATAATAAGTAAGTACAATTAGTTATTATTTATTTTAAATAATAACTAGAGTTAATTAATTAATTTCTATTTAATCAAGATTAAATAGTAATTAAATAGAGATTGAGTTAATAAAATAAATTGAATTTAATTATGATTTAATTAAACAATTGTAATAAGTTGTTTAAGGGTTTAATAAGTGTCCAACACTTAAGAAAAATATTTTCTAACTTATTAAATTATTAACCTAAAATGATTAAGGGTCTATAAGGTTAATAATATTGTTTTGACTAATATAAATTATGTGTTAGTACTTATGTGTTGTAAATAAGTTCATTATTAAGCGTATAGTTATGCAAATACGCCGTACTAATTATTAGACCGACTTTATTAATGTTAGGTCTTTCAAAGCAAGTTAGTTAAAGCTAGACAATTATTGTAGCTGAGCAGACAGACAAGTTCTCTAACCCTACTCATTTATTGTTGAACAAGTTTCTATACTTGTATTTATTGTCAAAGCTTGAAGTGGTTTAATTATTTAAAATTATTTCACATCCATATTGTTTATAAAATCGAACTTAGTGCACTTGAAGCTTATTAGTTCTTGATTCATGAACTGTACTAAAAATGTCAAAAGCTAATAGTTCAGCTAGACATTACGTTTATAAATTCAATACTTGAATACTTTTGAAAGCTTATCCAAACCATTGTTGGGTGCGGATTTCTTATATTAAGTCTGAGAATTGAACAACCCTAAATTAGGGGATTTTGTGTCGGGAAACCGACTTTGGGCGCCAGTGACTAAATGTAATGCATATACAACGGGTTGAATAGGCTGATCCCCTTGAAAACCAAACAACTCAAAAGGTCAGACGAAACTCTATTATACCCTCGTTAGTTCAGGGTCCTTAGTGACCGCTCAGCATTTTAAGATTCAAATCTTCTGTTTATTAAAAATTTGAATCTTGTTTCATTCACAATTGTTATATCTATTGTTGAATCATTGATGATATTTCCCGTTCATTCATGATATATTAAATCTCTATGATTGTTCTAAACTTGTTGAGCAAACTAGTTGTTCATTCTTGCTATATCATGAACCATTTTTCAGATAATCCTGATTGCTCAAAGAAGGATAAGGGAAAAGGAAAGGCCAGAGCTTAAGTTAGTTTATGCATGCTAATTAGATGCTTAAATTTGTGTTTACTGTTGTTAAACCTTTTGTAATTCCTTATGATAGGAACTGTTTAGGTTAAGGTTAATAGACCCTGGTATTGTAACCTTTTTGTAAGGGAACCAATATGTATTATTCCGCGATATTTAAATGCAATGTATGTATTTAATTGTTAGTAATGTGTTGAATAGTGAGAACCAAACTCGAGGTTATGGAATCCGGATTTGGGGTCGTCACAACTGTGGTCCCCATGAATCCCCTTCTTCTTGGATAGCACAGTCACTTGTGCAATTAAGGCTGTGACTGCATCCACCTCAAAGATTCCTGCTACCTTCAGCTGATTGATTCTTGTTGTTGGCCACTGGTAGTTATTGGCAGCCATGGTTTCTAATAGCTGGTATGCCTCATCAAAGTTCTTTCCCATTAAAGCTCCCCCAGCTGCTACATTAATGCTTGTCCTTGTGGAGCTGAACAACCCGTTGTAGAAGGTCTGCACTTATAACCACTTTGGGATTCCGTGATGAGGACACTTGCGGAGTAAGTCCTTAAATCTTTCACATGCTTCATATAATGTCTCCGAATCATGTTGAACAAAGGAGGTGATGTCATTCCTCATCCTCACAGTCTTAGCAGGTGGGAAAAACTTGGCCAAAAAGTTATGTGCTAAGTCTGCCCACGTTGTAATTGAACCAGGCGGCAAGGAGTGTAGCCAACTTTTTTCCTTATCACAGAGTGTGAAAAGGAAAAGTCTTAATCTAATAGCCTCTTCTATAACCCTATATAACTTGAATGTGTCGCAGATTTCAAGGAAGTTTATGAGATGCTCACTCGGGTCATCGTTCGGAAACCCCCCGAATTGAACTGAATTTTGCAACATTTGAATGGTACCCGGCTTGATTTCAAAGCTGTTGGCATTGATGGCAGACCTCTGTATATTAGATTGTAATTTCGTAACTAAGGGCAATGCATAATCCCTTAACGATTTTTGCTCTTCTTCAGCCATGGTTTCTTATTTCTTTGTTTCCTCACAGACTAGTCTCAAATTTCTAAACCTCCTTTCGATCTCGTCTTCATATGACACTGGTTCCTGACCTTTAGATCTCGTGTGCATACATGAATTAGGAGTACCTAGCTTTAATTCCGAGAAAACGTAGTTTTACGTACGTTAGTGGAAATTGTGGCTTCGGTGACTACGTAATTTGTGTAACCAAGATAGGCAAGCCAACACTTGGTGCACTCTTGAGTCTAAGATCAATGATTTGCAACTGCAGACTTGAACAGATGAAAGCCTACAAAAGAAAAAGAAAATCATAAATAAAAAATATTTAAATTAAAACTAAATTGATTGTGCTAATATTGAAATAATTAATAAACACAGATCCCCGGCAACAGCACCAAAAACTTGTTTTCCAATATAAATATTGACAAATACACACAAGTGTATGCGATCAACAAGTAAAATAGAGTAAATATAGAGTATCGAACCCACAGAGATCTATGCCTTGTAACTTTCCAACACTAATTTCATATCAACTCAATTCTATTTAAACAATCACGCATGAAGAATATGATTAAAATTAAATTAAAACCAAAATTAAAATTTAACACAAAGATTGAATACCAGGTGTTTAAAGTTTAAGACTACAATATCTCCTATTACGTCACAAGAACCTATCTTCTATATTTTCAATTATAAAATCCATTACAATTATTGACTAGGAATTCATGAATAATTATTAGATCTTTTTCCAACGATCATATAAAAATATTCACCTCAATTACTGTGAGGATCCGAATTTTCGAAATTATTTAATAAGATTAAATAAGAATTTAATAGACACAATTTTCAAGGTTGTGTAAAGAAATTATTATTTTATGTAAATTAAGGTATGTGATGAGATTTAATTAGTAAATTAAATTTGTACAGAGATGATGATGAATTATGTGAATTTAAAATAATTGAAAAGTAAATAAATTGTGTAAATACAATTTATGAAGAATAAAAGAATTTTAGGTAATTGTACAATAAATTGTACAATTAAATTATTATGAAAATGCAGAAATTATGATTTAATTGAGGTTACGTGGTAATGTGAAATATATTAAATTAGATATGTATATATATATACATTTGTATATATATAAATATATATGTTTAGGTGATAATTATAAATGTTATTAATTATGGAAATTAAGGGATTAAGAATTAAATTAATCCAATTTTAAATGAAAAGCGAATGGGGAAGTTAATAAAGTTGTAATTATGGATTTTAAATTTAATTAAGATTTATGGTGGAGATTTAGAAATTAACTGAGAAGGAAAAGTAATTATATAAATTATATAATAATAATTATATAATTTATATAAGGAAATTAAAATAAGGTATGAAGAAAATAATAATTATATAAATTATATAAGAATAATTATGTAATTTATATAAGGTGATTAAATGGAATAAAGTTGGAGGAAATTAAGAAATTATTTAAAAGGAGAATGTAATTATATAAATTATATAATATTCAATTATATAATTTATATATAAAAAGAAATTTATATGAATATTAAAGAAATTGAATAATAAATTAGAAAAAGGAATGTTTTAAGTTATTAAAAATTATGTTTATGCATAATTAAATTATTACGACCTTTATGAAAAACAATATTTCGGAAACGTGAACATGTTAATGTAACATGTTGTTCAAGAAACGGAGTGAAAAATTATGAAAAATAATTTTTATATGTCCTATGAATTATTTTATGATTTTTGGAGGTATAAATTACCTCAAATAATTACATACATGGCGTTATGTGTGTACAAAATTTGTCAAGAAAAGTACCCAAAAAGGGTGTTAATATTATTTATAAATCAAATTATGATTTTTAGTGAATTAAAATAAATATTTTATATTTATTATATAAAATATTTATTACACGATATAATTACGTAATGTATTTAAATTAAAATTCCCATGCTAATTTTGGAACAATCCGGAAATGATTAAGTGGTTGGCGTGAAATGAGGCGGTGGATTTGTTAATTCTATCCAAAGTGGTTAATTTGTTTTATTTATAAAAAGGAACAAGGAAGCAAAGAAAGAAGAAGGAAAAAGAAAAGAAAAGAAGAAATAGAAAATGCATGTAAACTTTCTCAATTTTTCCTCTTCCCACCCGACACCTCCTTGTCGCAGCCCGTGAACCACCATAGCCGGCTAAGAAGAGAAGAAATTATGGTGAATCAGAAGGAAGGATAAGCAAGCTTTAAAGGTATAAGAATTATATATTTTGTTTATTTATTAATTATGATGTTAAAATAATTGTGTGGAAAAATTAGAAAATAATTAGAATAATTATTCTAAATAATTATTTGATATATATGTATGAGTTATATAATTTTTGGAGTGGTTTTGTTGGGAATATAATGTGCAAAATGAAGAAATTATGTACAAGTTGGTATACTGTTGCCGGAAAAAAAGAAAGGAAGAAGAAGAAGGCGCCCGCGCATTGCGCGGGGCTGTTTATTTTTTTCTGGCGCTGCAACAAAACGACGCCGTTTAGGGGGCGTAAGGCAGGCCGCGCCTTGCGCGGTGGAAAATTCTAGAAGAAGGGCCGAAACGACGCCGTTTGGCGTCGTCTGTCGGGGACGCGCGCCATGCGCGTCCAACGCAATGTGGGGTAAAATGACTATTTTGCCCCTGGCCTTTTCAAGTAATACCCGCCGTGTCCTTTGACGCACGGAATTTACGAAAATGCCCCTGAGCTTTTCTGTTAATACCAGTTGTATCCCTAATGTTGCTGAATTTACAAAAATACCCCTGGACTTTCCGGGAAATTCCGGTTATGTCCCTAAAGGCGCGGAAATTACCAAATTACCCCTAGAAGTGATTTTTATTAAATAAATGTTTAAAAATTGTTTAAAAATCATAGAAAATTATAGAAAAATATTAAAAATATAGAAATGATGTTTGAGCATTTAATTTAATATTTTTGTAAAAATATTAAATATTAGGGATTAATATTTAAATATTAATCCATTAAGTTTAAAGGTTAGAAAGTGAATAAATGAAAATTTGGACAACCGAATAAGCTAAATTTTATCCGATAAACCGGGTTGTCCGTAGTGAATGTATTTAAGATTAAGTTAAATTAATATTTCAAGGAATGAGGTTAATATAATTAACCATATTATTAAATAATTGACCCAGAAATGGTATTAATTAATTAAATTAATATCATAAGAGGATAAATAATTATCATTTGATTAATTTATGATCATAGGTTGATCGAGTTAAAAGTTTGAGATATCAATTTAAATACCTGGACGCCAGGCAAGTTCTTCAGTCCCTTTTATGTTAAATGTTGAACTATTATAATATGCAATTCTTGTTTTGAATGCATACAAATTATGTGTTATGTGATACGTGATTAATATGACCACAATGTGTATTTTGTGCAATGATATGAATATATATGAGATATATTGCTACGGTAGAAGCACAAGCACATGATGTATGACACACACCAAGCATGATAAAGTATGTGCTACGTGAAGTATAACTGTTGAACTTGCTGAGCCGTTGTGCTCATTTCTTGCTTAATATACATTTTTGCAGGAAAGAAATAAATTTCAAAAACATCAGATGATGTAAAGACGGATTTTCCTAAAAGGTTATGAATGTGATTATTAAATGTTTGTATCATGATTGAAGGTGGATAATTTGCCAAAGTTATAGTGATATACTGTATGTACAGATAAGTTGGATCCGAATATGACAAGTATCGTTTAGATTGTGAACTGCAATTGTACAACATGAATATTATGATAGAAACTATTATATGTCTGACTATGAATTACGACATAAGAATAATGTATGAATATAAATGACATTAAATGTTGAATGTGGATCTGTATAATACGGGTTACAGAAAGAAAAGAATAAGTAAAGGTTGCGATCCAGGGACTAGGATCAAA
This sequence comes from Hedera helix, assembly GCA_947179155.2. Taxonomy (NCBI): domain Eukaryota; kingdom Viridiplantae; phylum Streptophyta; class Magnoliopsida; order Apiales; family Araliaceae; genus Hedera; species Hedera helix. The sequence continues at coordinate 20,721,158 of OX359275.1, read as the reverse complement.
ATGTAAGGATTTTAAATATCCAAATGTTTTAATAAATGATATGATTGAGGAAAAAAAAAATTTATACCGAAAATTTTGATAATTGATGATTTTGAAATTAAATAATGGATCAATTAAGGTGGTTAAAGATATATTAACGAACCGAAATTTGGACGTTAAGGAAATAATGTATAATAAATACAAGATTAAAAGAGTAAAGTGGGTCGAATTTCGGGGTCGTTACAGTTGGTATCAGAGCTAGAAGTTATAAACCTTAGGTAAATGATACCTTAGGCTATAACCGAAGGTAAGGAAGAGTACGGTTAGTTTTGTGTTCTGAAAACTCAAGCGTATGGTAAACTCGTGACTCATGATTATATGGTGGAGCCCCTTTAGCGAATGGGCGACTATGGCCTGACTAGGACAAGCTCCTCAACCATATGATTATGGTAAGTTCCTGAGTCCAAATACGTGATAAGTTTGATGAACATGGGGGAATTAAAATAGAAAAATATATAAGTTAAGAGATACAGTTCTCTAATATGGGCTAAAGTGAAAGAAATATGAAAGATAAAAGATTATAAGGAAGAGATAAAGATGTTAAGGAAGATTTGAATGGAGATAAGGAATTAAGAAAATTTATAAGTTCAATTAAGAACATAATTGAAAGAATATCTGAAATGATGCAAAGATGAATCTCAAAGATAATCAGGGGACACCTGATTTAAGCAATAAAGATGACAAGGTAATCCAAAACTTATAGGAAGAGATCATAATAATATGATCAGGAATGGTAAGAGGATCGTACTACGATACGATCACGAGATAAGAGAAGCGAGTAAGAAGGAGGTTGTGAAGCAAGGCCATGATGGGATCAAGTGAGAATGTGAAATAATAGAGAGACCTGTTAATGGTCAAAAAGGCATAGTTTAATGTTATAAAGAGATATGGTACTATGAAATAGTACAAGAAGAATTCAGAGAATGATGAGACATGAATGACAGAAAGGTTATGATAAAGGGGTAGAAAGTTTGGGTACGAAATTTCAATTGAGGACTCATGTGGTGACTGAGTTGCACAATCCTTTGTATGGGCGGAGGATCTGTGTTTACTTAGTTACTGTGTGATAATCATTGAAATGTTAGAGTCGCGCTAGCAGGTTTGATAGATAGATAATATTAAGTTTAGGCACGAGTTCTTAAAACTCATGCATATGGTAAGTCCATGACTCATATTGGTATGGTATGTTTTGAGCCCCTCAGCATATGGATAGTCTTTGATATGTTCTCAGACTACATATTGCTAGGACAAGCTTCTAAACTCATATTCTTGTGGTAAGTTCCTGGACTCATAATGTGTGGCAAGTTTGATGAACTATACGGGGGTATAGAAAAGTTGGAGTAGATAGAAATTTTAATATGACAATAGTCCTAGCAATAAACCTTGTAATTAAGTGAAGAAGCTAAAGGTAAATGTTAGGGAATCTAGGATATTCCCACTCTTCTAGCTTTGCTAGATTTCGAAAATTTTGGCCTCAAGTTGATTTGGCACGTGTGTGCTTTGAAAAATATAAATGAAATTTTTAAGCGATTTAGAAAAGTGTCTATGCTACATGTTTCGGCTAGACAAAAATGTTTTTACATCAAAATGTATTTCAAAAGAATCATCCACGCACCTTTTAGCCCGGTGCAGAGGTGATGAATGACGGAATGCTCAACGTGTTGTTGAGACGGTGCGGTACTATTTCGTTATAAGATGATTCAACACCATAAAGTATGGTTTATGGTGTAGGAATTATTAATGACGGAATTCTCAACGGGCTGTCAAAATGACGCGGTAACATGAAGTCATAAATGATTTTGATTTATGAAGGTATGTCAGAACTATAAGTCAATGCCATTTGACTCGGCTTGATATTTTGAAAAGTTTTGACATGATAAATATTTTAAAAATTTCTGTGGATTATAAAGTGTTAGAGAAAGTCTATGCTAATTGATCCAGCTAGACAAGCATTGAGAAAATATAAGTCTAAGCTATTGATTCAGCTAGACAAATTTTGAAATATATTGAATTCCTATTCTTTGAAAATTATACCCAATCAAATTATTTTTGAATGAATTCTATGGCTGAGATGAACAAAAAGATTAAGACTATTGCAGGTTGATCGAATGGTCACCTGGCATAGCAAGACACAGGCATTGCAGATTGATCATCTGGCGTGCCAATGTATGGTGAAACATCCATCACTTTAATGACAGACTGATCCACTGTCAGGGTTTGCAGTATGAAGTACTCGGGGAGCGAAGTACTGTACACCGGGATAAAAGTTCATTCAGCATACTACAAAAAGTTTTATTTCTCCTCTAATCTTATGAAGATTGGATGGTAGGATGGGTTATTATTATTTGATTGTGAGTGGTAAGGAAAGTAATAATTGCGAAGTAAAGTAACTAGGAAATGTGATAGTTTAGAAATGGCAATGTGTAATGACCACGAGGACAGAATGAAAGAAATATATGTGGAATGAGTGCAAGGGAATTATATATGTTGCAAATGAATGAGATATTAGTACATAGAAATTTCGAGGACGAAATTTTATGAAGGAGGGGTGAATGTGATACCCCAGAATTTTAAAATAATTCTAAATAAGGATTATGATAAATCAAGTAAATGTTAGTATTTAAAACCTAATGTTGAATAATGGAGGTAGTAAAGAATGAATTATGAAATATGAAGAGGATTATGAATGTGAATTAAGAAGAAAAGGATGAAAAGAAACGTGAAGAAGATTTATATGAATTAAGAAAAGAATTATGATGAAACTTTTCGGAGAATAAGAAATTATCTTAATAAGTATAGCAAGAAATGAATTAAAGTGTTGTTCATAAAATTTTTAGAGAAATATGAAATGTACTATTATAAAGAATTTGTAAATTAAATATTTTGACAGTAATGACCATTATGAGGTTATCCATGTAAGTTATGGATATTAAAGAGGTAAAATATAATTATTATTGATCAAATTGTTATTCATCAAGATGAAGGTATAGCAAGGTGCTATGAATAATATACGTATAAGTATTACGGCAATTATGATTCCGAGGACGGAATCCTGTTAAGGAGGGAAGAATGTGAGGATCCGAATTTTCGAAATTATTTAATAAGATTAAATAAGAATTTAATAGACACAATTTTCAAGGTTGTGTAAAGAAATTATTATTTTATGTAAATTAAGGTATGTGATGAGATTTAATTAGTAAATTAAATTTGTACAGAGATGATGATGAATTATGTGAATTTAAAATAATTGAAAAGTAAATAAATTGTGTAAATACAATTTATGAAGAATAAAAGAATTTTAGGTAATTGTACAATAAATTGTACAATTAAATTATTATGAAAATGCAGAAATTATGATTTAATTGAGGTTACGTGGTAATGTGAAATATATTAAATTAGATATGTATATATATATACATTTGTATATATATAAATATATATGTTTAGGTGATAATTATAAATGTTATTAATTATGGAAATTAAGGGATTAAGAATTAAATTAATCCAATTTTAAATGAAAAGCGAATGGGGAAGTTAATAAAGTTGTAATTATGGATTTTAAATTTAATTAAGATTTATGGTGGAGATTTAGAAATTAACTGAGAAGGAAAAGTAATTATATAAATTATATAATAATAATTATATAATTTATATAAGGAAATTAAAATAAGGTATGAAGAAAATAATAATTATATAAATTATATAAGAATAATTATGTAATTTATATAAGGTGATTAAATGGAATAAAGTTGGAGGAAATTAAGAAATTATTTAAAAGGAGAATGTAATTATATAAATTATATAATATTCAGTTATATAATTTATATATAAAAAGAAATTTATATGAATATTAAAGAAATTGAATAATAAATTAGAAAAAGGAATGTTTTAAGTTATTAAAAATTATGTTTATGCATAATTAAATTATTACGACCTTTATGAAAAACAATATTTCGGAAACGTGAACATGTTAATGTAACATGTTGTTCAAGAAACGGAGTGAAAAATTATGAAAAATAATTTTTATATGTCCTATGAATTATTTTATGATTTTTGGAGGTATAAATTACCTCAAATAATTACATGCATGGCGTTATGTGTGTACAAAATTTGTCAAGAAAAGTACCCAAAAAGGGTGTTAATATTATTTATAAATCAAATTATGATTTTTAGTGAATTAAAATAAATATTTTATATTTATTATATAAAATATTTATTACACGATATAATTACGTAATGTATTTAAATTAAAATTCCCATGCTAATTTTGGAACAATCCGGAAATGATTAAGTGGTTGGCGTGAAATGAGGCGGTGGATTTGTTAATTCTATCCAAAGTGGTTAATTTGTTTTATTTATAAAAAGGAACAAGGAAGCAAAGAAAGAAGAAGGAAAAAGAAAAGAAAAGAAGAAATAGAAAATGCATGTAAACTTTCTCAATTTTTCCTCTTCCCACCCGACACCTCCTTGTCGCAGCCCGTGAACCACCATAGCCGGCTAAGAAGAGAAGAAATTATGGTGAATCAGAAGGAAGGATAAGCAAGCTTTAAAGGTATAAGAATTATATATTTTGTTTATTTATTAATTACGATGTTAAAATAATTGTGTGGAAAAATTAGAAAATAATTAGAATAATTATTCTAAATAATTATTTGATATATATGTATGAGTTATATAATTTTTGGAGTGGTTTTGTTGGGAATATAATGTGCAAAATGAAGAATTATGTACAAGTTGGTATACTGTTGCCGGAAAAAAGGAAAGGAAGAAGAAGGAGGCGCCCGCGCATTGCGCGGGGCTGTTTATTTTTTTCTGGCGCTGCAACAAAACGACGCCGTTTAGGGGGCGTAAGGCAGGCCGCGCCTTGCGCGGTGAAAAATTCTAGAAGAAGGGCCGAAACGACGCCGTTTGGCGTCGTCTGTCGGGGACGCGCGCCATGCGCGGCCAACGCAATGTGGGGTAAAATGACTATTTTGCCCCTGGCCTTTTCAAGTAATACCCGCCGTGTCCTTTGACGCACGGAATTTACGAAAATGCCCCTGAGCTTTTCTGTTAATACCAGTTGTATCCCTAATGTTGCTGAATTTACAAAAATACCCCTGGACTTTCCGGAAAATTCCGGTTATGTCCCTAAAGGCGCGGAAATTACCAAATTACCCCTAGAAGTGATTTTTATTAAATAAATGTTTAAAAATTGTTTAAAAATCATAGAAAATTATAGAAAAATATTAAAAATATAGAAATGATGTTTGAGCATTTAATTTAATATTTTTGTAAAAATATTAAATATTAGGGATTAATATTTAAATATTAATCCATTAAGTTTAAAGGTTAGAAAGTGAATAAATGAAAATTTGGACAACCGAATAAGCTAAATTTTATCCGATAAACCGGGTTGTCCGTAGTGAATGTATTTAAGATTAAGTTAAATTAATATTTCAAGGAATGAGGTTAATATAATTAACCATATTATTAAATAATTGACCCAGAAATGGTATTAATTAATTAAATTAATATCATAAGAGGATAAATAATTATCATTTGATTAATTTATGATCATAGGTTGATCGAGTTAAAAGTTTGAGATATCAATTTAAATACCTGGACGCCAGGCAAGTTCTTCAGTCCCTTTTATGTTAAATGTTGAACTATTATAATATGCAATTCTTGTTTTGAATGCATACAAATTATGTGTTATGTGATACGTGATTAATATGACCACAATGTGTATTTTGTGCAATGATATGAATATATATGAGATATATTGCTACGGTAGAAGCACAAGCACATGATGTATGACACACACCAAGCATGATAAAGTATGTGCTACGTGAAGTATAACTGTTGAACTTGCTGAGCCGTTGTGCTCATTTCTTGCTTAATATACATTTTTGCAGGAAAGAAATAAATTTCAAAAACATCAGATGATGTAAAGACGGATTTTCCTAAAAGGTTATGAATGTGATTATTAAATGTTTGTATCATGATTGAAGGTGGATAATTTGCCAAAGTTATAGTGATATACTGTATGTACAGATAAGTTGGATCCGAATATGACAAGTATCGTTTAGATTGTGAACTGCAATTGTACAACATGAATATTATGATAGAAACTATTATATGTCTGACTATGAATTACGACATAAGAATAATGTATGAATATAAATGACATTAAATGTTGAATGTGGATCTGTATAATACGGGTTACAGAAAGAAAAGAATAAGTAAAGGTTGCGATCCAGGGACTAGGATCAAAATGTAAGGATTTTAAATATCCAAATGTTTTAATAAATGATATGATTGAGGGAAAAAAAAATTTATACCGAAAATTTTGATAATTGATGATTTTGAAATTAAATAATGGATCAATTAAGGTGGTTAAAGATATATTAACGAACCGGAATTTGGACATAAGGCAACTGATATTTAATAAATACAAGATTTAAGATAACAAAGTGGGTCGAATTTCGGGGTCGTTACAATTACTTTGTTATATTCATATGCAAAATAAGAGAAACAAATTCGCTAAAATCCAATTCTCAAACAGGTCACACGCAGCATATAGATATATATTCTTATTCCATATATAAACCTAGTTATTCAATTCACCAAATAACCAAGAATACATGCTATCACATTTAAATCTAACCTTAGATTCCATCTTCTAAATTCATCTGGGGTATTCCACTAATTGTTGGCCAAACAATTGTCAATTACACACAAAACATGATAGATAACTCTAAATGAATCAATAATTGGAGAATAATAGATATTTAATTACATCACAAGTAAATAGATATATGACACTTAAGAGTTCAATAATTGTAATATGATTAATTTCAAGTATATGATGAGATTTAGACTATAGTGCTCAAATACTTGAAAAATGAGTGCGAGCAATCAAGTATATATAATATAACAATTTTAAGTACAATACTTGGTATTAAGAAAATAGCCAATAATATGATGAGTATATCTTTTAACCTTCTAGTATAGAAGATATTCGGAAAAATATATATTTTCTCGAGGTATATATTGATTAGATGTCTTAAAGACGAGAAATTATTTCATATTTTTGGAGCAAGATGAATAATTTATTCTTCTCCTCACATATATGTGGATCTCTTGTAAACTCCACCATTGAGAACTCCGCATGCATGTGAGATGAAAAATATACTATTCACCATGTTACAAGAATTTGAAATAATTTTTCATTAGAGACAGCTACTGTCTCGTAACCCAAGGTGGGAAAGAATATAATCTTTAATTCACTAAACCCTGTAACTCAGAAGATAAGGTACATACTGTACACTTCCGAGGGGCTCTTGAACTTCTTTGATTATATAAATGGCTTGGGAGTACAAGTGGGTCTTTAGATATAAATCTATGATCATCACTTAAGTTAATCCAAAGAAGTGTGTATGCACTCTTTGAATATCTTTTTCAAGTAATACGTCAACGTCAATAGCTCACAAAATAGCAAATACTTTTATATATGTATGTGATATTAGGGGTGTCCATCGATTTTTTACCGAACCGGAACCGAAAAAACCGAACCGAAACCGAACTCGAATTACCGAAAAACCAAGAACCGATACCGGTACCGAATTACCGGTTTCGGTACCGGTTCGGTACAAATTCGGTTCGGTTTTTTCGGTTCGGTTTTCGGTTTTTACCGATTCGTAATATATATAATTATAATTTATAAATAATAATTATATATTAATTTATTTATATATTATAATAATATATATAATTAAATATATTATTTTATATATAATAATATATATAATTATTAGAATTATTATAATAATTAATAAAAATTTAATATTATATTATTTATTTCGGTTCTTTCGGTATACCGGTATTTACCGAAATGCAAAATTGTCCGTACCGGTACCGGTACCGAAAAGTATAAAAAAACCGAAAAACCGAAACCGAAAAAACCGAAACCGAAAAAAAACGGTACCGATCGGTTCGGTAAAAAACCGAAAAAACCGGTACCGTTGAACACCCCTATGTGATATGTTTTGTAAAATGTGTATGCAATAATTATAGCAAGTATATCAAGTAATTTAGAGCACAAATACATAAGAGACGAGCTTTAAAAAAATGTAGGCAAGATTTTAAAGAATTCTAGCCGGTCACTTAATTAATACTCAAGTTTGAGTATTTATGAAACCTCAACTGATCCAAGCAGCTTCTCAATTTTAAAGTCACTTGGTTCAAGCACGTGGCCAGACAAGGTGTAAGTAAAAAACTTTTTGAACTTTCAAAATGTGCCAATACCCGGATCGGATGGAGTCTGATTTTTGGGCCAAAAAATTGTTTAAGTGGAAGGGTGGCAGATTTTTGGGCCTAGATGAAAGATTAATCTGGGTCAAAATTTTAGGCCGAATAAAATATTTTCGGCCAAACCCAGATGAGCCGGAATAACACTTTGGGCAGTTTAAAATCCATTCGAACCCAAAATACTGTATAAATCATTTGGTCTGAAAATAATAAAATAGAAATTTTAGAATGGGTTAAAAAAAAATCAAGCTATTTAGCAGAAAAAAAACAAAATTCAAGCTGAATTCAGGATTTCTTGCCTTAGGAAATGTTATTTTATGAACTAGGTTTTCTTAATATTTGACATTATTTTATCAAAGTTAATTGAGAGCTATTTTAAACAATGGTCACTTATTTCACTAGTATAACTCACTTTTATTAATATAAAAATCGATGATTTGATTCTTATTGACAACAAGTTATGATAATAGGTTTAGAAAGCAACAACACGTGATAAAAATTGAATTGAAGATTGAAGATAGTAAATTATCATTTCCCCCAACTAGACCCCTCCCCCTTAGTTTAGGATAAATTATTGTAATAAATTAGGACATTCAAAAAAATTGGGAGCTATTTTCATTGTATACAAAATCATTTGAATATAATATATTTTAGAAATAAATATAATATACTTAATTAGACCTATTTATAAAATGAATATGCTCACTGAGGTATTCCTGTTGAGAGGATTTCTAGCCTAGTTAAATTTAAAGTGTGATCCTAAACAATTTAAGCAATAAATTTCATAATAATATTAATGAATAATTTCGTTTTTTTTTATCATCAAAATAAGGAATTAAAGTTGAAAATTCCACCAATAGAAAAATTATATCACCACTTAGATGATATAGTTTGAGAAAAAAGAAAAGTACACTAAAAATCATCTACGTAATTTAAATTTGTTACTTTTGGTTAAATATAAATGTAATAATATTCAAATATAAGAAAAATCTTATTATAAGTTAAATAATATAATTTTAGAATGAAAGTATTTTCTTATTAGAACCATTTTACCTAATAAAATCAATAGTATATTCATAAAAATATTTAATAAAATATTTATAATATCATAACTTTATCATAAGACCACTTGTTTTGCACTAACTGTAAATGTTAGAAGTATTATATATCTATCTATATTGTAATTAAAGAAATGATTTATTCGTCCTCTTTTTCTGTCCTTTAATTTTTTATTTGAGCTTTTTTTTTCCTATAAATCAAAAATTACTTTTCCTATGGTATTACTTTTGTTAGTTCTCAGAGGCACACAAGTGATCTAGAAGGGGAGGGGGGGGGGGTGAAAAGATCTCTTAAAAACCTTTTTAAGATTCTTAAAGGTATATGATATTACCTAATAGATTATTTAATCAAGATTGGTTTGCATATCGGAACATTAGTTTTAATACTCCTCTTAGAGATTTGTAAAACTTCTTAGTTGAGTTTAGACTGTATTAAAGATAGTCATTTATCAAGTAAACTAATCATAACAGATATATATCTATATATGACAGAATATAAATGACTGAATGTAAATGACACCAGAGAGTTTAAGTGGTTCAAATACTGAATAACTCCTACTCCACTCTTCTACTTCAACGAGTAGGAAATCCACTAAGGATGGTTCACACAGAACTCTTTAAGCCCAACATGCCTGAATCTCTGGCTCACAAATAACCCTTCAAACCCAATAGGTTTGGCTAGTTTAGTCACTAAGATAAGGACACAACTGCCCTCTTCAAGTCCAGTAGACTTAGCTCCTTTAGTCACTAAGACAAGGACACAAATGCCCTCTTCAAGTCCAGCAGATGTAACGACCCCGAAATTCGACTAACTTTATTACTTCAAATTTTGTATTTATTATACATTATCTTCCTTTACGTCCAAATTTCGGTCCGTTAATAAATCTTTAATCCCTTCTTTGATCCAATAATTGATTCTAAAATCAATAATTATCAAATATTTTGGTATAAAATTTTCTTTTTCTCAATCATGGTATTAAAGTATTTGGATATTCAAAAACTTAATATCTCGATCCTAGTCCCTGGATCGTAACCTTTACTTTTTCTTTCTATTATCAGTATCATAATGCTCAACATTAACCATTTAGTATCATTAATATCTATACAAATATTCTTTGTATCATAATTTATAATTAAACATATAATAGTCTCTTTCATAATATTCATGTTGAACAACTTCAGTTCATAGTTTAACTATACGCATCATATTCAGATCCTACTTATCTGTACATATAGCATATCAAAGTAACTTGGCAAATTTATCCACATTGATTTAAAATATTAAAATATAATAACAGTCACAACATTCCTTGGTAAACCGTCTTTACATAATCTGATATTCTTGAAATTTATTTCTTTCCTGCAAAAATATATATTAAGTAAGTAATGAGCACAACGGCTCAGCAAGTTCAACAGTTTATGTTTCACGTAGCACATACCTTAAAATGCTCAGTGTGTGTCATACACCATGTGCTTGTGCTTCTACTATAGGAATATATCTCACATCATCACACAAAGTACACATATTTGTCATATTAGCCACAGATCACATAACACATAATTTATATGCATTTGACAAGTTTTAACATATCATAACAGTTAAACATTTAACACAAAAGTACTGAAGAACTTGCATCGGTCCGTAGTTCACTAACAGTCATAACTCGAACAAAAACGTATTGCACGACCTATAATTATTTTAAATATAGTCAGTTACAACAACAACACGTCATTTTAGGTTAATAACATATACTGTACATGTCAATTGACATGCCGGATATAACCTAAGATATCCGTTCGCTCGTGCTTATTTTTTTTTCCCCGATAATTTATCTCGAATCGTACATTAATGGTTTAATATTTAAAAGAGGTAAATATAATCCCAACATCACGTTCCTCCAATAAACCTTTTAAAATCTCTAGAATATCATCCTAGACTTTTCAACCAATTTTTCATACTTTCTGGATAATCCGACAATTTCTGTAATTATTTATATATATAAAAACTATTATTTAATAACCTTTAAAATATAAATAATCATTTAACATACTTTTGTATCCCCCAAATATCATCAATACTTATCTTATATTATTATAAAAAATTTCACCAAGTTTCGTAATGTTTCAACATTCATAAAATTTTCCATGAATTTTCGCTTATTTTTACATTAACTTTAAATAGCCTTAAAAACACAATAAATACTATGCTCTTCAATAAATTACCAAACTTTTTCACAAAATCTGGAATAATATAACAATAATGCTGTCCAGAACAAATTTCAGTACAAAAATATTTTTAATAATAAAATTTTAATTTTAATGCACTGAACTTCCGAAATTCACAGTAATTAGCACGTCTATCCGAAAATTACGAATCTTAAGTCCATTCCACACGAAATTTAATTCTCTACAACTTTGTAGAAGAAACTTTTTCCAAATTCTGCACCAAAATGGACAGAATTTCCCCTATTCGGACTGCTTCCTATAATTTATATAATTTAATATTTTTAATCCAATTTTTCTATAATAATTACTCTAAACATCATATAATTCATAAATATACCTCTAAAAATTATCTAGAATAATTATTCTAATTCTTCACTAATTTTTCACAAAATTATTTTATTACCAAAAATATTAAAATAAATCAAAAATTTAATTTGCTATACCTTCCTTTGAAGTTTATTTCCTGCATTGATGGCACTAAATATTCTTCTTCTCCCTCTTGGTAGCCATGGAGATCTTTGGGTGGCATGGTGGTGGTGTCAGGTGGCAAGAAGGTGGTGGAAAAAATAAAATGGGTTGTGTTGTTTTTGTTTCTTTTTTTTTTCCTCCTTTATTCCTTTTTCCCTCATCCTATATAAAGCTTTAATATGTGAATTACTTTTAAAAACTCCTCACATCCACCGACCTACCAAGCAAGCCACTGACTTTAGATGTTTTTCGGTAAAAATCATGTACAACTTTTAATTTAATACATTACGTAATTATTTCGTGTAATAAATATTTTATATACTATATATAAAATATTTATTTTAATTCACCAAAAATTATAACATGATTTATTATTAATTTTAATACCTCTTTTGGGTACTTTATACCTCCAAAAATCATAAATTAATTCATAGGATATATAAAAATTATTATTCATAATTTTTCACTTCATTACCTAGACAACATATTACACTAACATGTTCACGTTTTTAAAATATTATCCTTCATAAAAGTCATAACAATTCAATTATGCATAAACATAATTTTTAACGAATTAAAACATTCTTTTTTCCTCATTTAATTTCATTTCTTTACATTTCACATTAATTTCTTTATATATAAATTATATAATTTATATAATTACATTATCCTTTTAAATAATTTCTTAAATTCCTCCATAATTATTAATTAATTATATAATCAATAATTATACATTCATTAACTCTCTCATTATTTTAATACACTTATATAAATTATATAATTATCCTTATATAATTTATATAATTATAATTTCCTTTATACATCACTTTAATTTTCTTACATTTCTTCTCAATCAATTTCTAAAATTTCACCATAATTCTTAATTAAATCTAAAAACAATAGTTATAATTTTATTAACTTCCCCATTCGCTTTTCATTTAAAATTGGATTAATTTAATTATTAATCCCTTAATTTTCATAATTAATAACATTTATAATTATCACTTAAACATATACATTTATATATATATACAAATGTATATATACACATATCTAATTTCATATATTTCACATTACCACATAACCTCAATCAAATCATAATTTATACATTTCCATAACAATTTAATTGTACAATTTATTGTACCTTTACATGGAATTTCTCTTATTCTTCATAAATTATTTTCAAATAATTTATTTACTTTTTTAATTATTTTAAATCCACCAAATTTATCACCATCTTGGTACATATTTAATTTATCAATTAAATTCTTTCACACACTTTAAATCACCTACAGCATAACTAATTTAAACAACTTTGATAATTTTATCATTTAAATTCTCATTTAATATTATTAAAGAAATCTTGAAAATTCGGGTCCTCACATTCTTCCCCCCTTAACAGGATTCCGTCCTCGGAATCATAATTGTCATAATATTCATACGTATTTTATTTATAGCAAATTACTATACCTTTATCTTGATGAATAACAATTTAATCTATAATAATTATATTTTACCTCTTTAATATCCATAACTTATATGGATAACCTCATAATGGTCATTCTTGTCAGAATATTCAATTCATAACACTCTACAATTTCTTTGATTTGTCATTCTCTGAAATATTTTATTTCTTTAATCGCACATCTCCTTACTCCATTCACTTATTTCATACCCTCTATTGCACATCCTTTATACTCTGCACATTTATCCTTCTTTTCTTTAATTCATATAAATTTTCTTCACATTTCATAAATCATTCCTTAATACCTTTATTATTCAACACTAGACTTTAAATACTAACTTTTACTTAATTCCATTGTAATCCTTATTTGGAATTACTCCAAAAATCCTGGGTGTCACATTCACCCCTCCTTCATAAAATTTCGTCCTCGAAATTTTTATGTACTTATACTTCATTCATTTGTAACATACACAATTTTCTTTACATTTATTCCACATATCTTTATTTCCTTCCTTTCTCGTAGTTATTGCACATTGCAATTTTCTAATCCACCACATTTCATTATTTATTTACTTCACAATTATTACTTTTATTATCGCTCGCAATCAAATAATACTAACTCATCCCACCATCCAATCTTCATAAGAGTAGAGGAATTCAAAATTTTTGTTTTGGAAAACTTTCATGATATGCTGAATGAACATTTATCCCGGTTTACAGTACTTCGCTCCCCGAGTACTTCATACTATAAACCTTGACAGTGGATCAGTCTGTCATTAAAGTGATGGATGTTTCACCATATATTGGCACGCCAGATGATCACTTTGCAATGCCTGTGCCTTCTTATGCCAGATGACCATTCGATCAACCCGCAATATTCTTAATTTTTTTGTTCATCTCAGCCTTAGAATTCATTCAAAGTAATTTGATTGGGTATAACTTTCAAAGAATATGAATTCAATAAATACATTTCAAAATTTATCTAGCTGAATCAAATAGCTTAGAGTTGTATTTCTTCACGTTTGTCTAGCTAGATCAATTAGCATAGACTTACTTTTAATAATTTACAACCCGCAGAAATTTTAAAACGTTCATTATGTCAAAACTTTTCAAAACATCTAGCCGAGTCGAATGGCATTGACTTATAGTTTTGACATACTTTCATAAATCAAAATTATTTATGACTTCATGTTACAGCATCATTTTGACAGTCCGTTGAAAATTTCGTCATTAATAATTCCTACACCATACTTTATGGTGTTGAATCATCTTATGACGAAATAGTACCGCACCGTCTCAACAACACGTTGAGCATTCCGTCATTCATTACATCTACACCGGGCTAAAACGTGCATGGATGATTCTTTTGAAATATATTTTGATGTTAAAAATATTTTTGCCTAGCCGAAACAAGTAGCATAGACACTTTTTAGATCGCTTAGAAAAATTTCATTTATATTTTTCAAAGCATATTCGGGTCAAATTAGCTTGAAGTCAAAAATTTTGAAGTGTAGCAAAGCTAGAATAGTGGGAATATCCTAAATTCCTTAAACATTCACCTTCTGCTTCTTTACTTAATTATTAACTTTATTGCTAGGACTATTATTATTTATCATATTAAAATTTCTAACTACTCTAACTTTTTTATATCCCCGTATAGTTCATCAAACTTGCCACATATTGTGAGTCCAGGAACTTACCACAAGAATATGAGTTTAGAAGCTTGTCCTAGCAATATGTAGACTGAGAACAAATCAAAGACTATCCATATGCTTAGGGCCTCAAAACATACCATACGATTATGAGTCATGGACTTATCATATGCATGAGTTTTAAGAACTCGTGCCTAAGCTTAATATTATCTATCTATCAAACCGCTAACGCGACTCTAACATTTCAATGATTATTACATAGTAACTAAGTAAACACAATTCTCTGCCCATACAAAGGATTGTACAACTCAGTCACCACGTGAGTCCTTAATTGAAATTTCGTACCCAAGCTTTTTGCCCCCCTTATCATAACCTTTATGTTATTCATGTCTCATCATTCTCTGAATTCTTCTTGTACTATTTCATAGTACCATATCTCTTTATAACTTCAAACTATACCTTGTTGACCATTAACAGGTCTTTCTATTATTTCACATTCTCACTTGATCCCATCATAACCTTGCTTTATAATCCATTCCTTACTCGTTTCCCTTACCTCATGATCATATCGTAGTATGATAGGGTTAATTTATACGATATTTTTATTCCCTAAAACTTAGTTTTTATATTTATTGTGTGCTTAAATGTTTAATTATTTAGCATATTTTGGTTTTAATAGGTTTTATAGGATTTTAGTTAATTTATGTTAATTTAGGTAATTTTATAGTATTTTTATATTTATTTTTATTTATGTATTTTTATTTATTTTTAGTGTTTTAGGTGTTTTATTAATTATTATGCCTTTTTATTATTTTTAGTATTTTTATATTATTTTTAATTAATTTATATTTATTTTTGTAGGAAAATTAAAAGCTGAGGGCATTTCTGTAAAATCTGCAAAGTTGGATGGCAAAATAGTAATTAAAGCAGCTGGAACGCGGAGGGGCAAAATTGTAAATAAACCGAAAAAGTTAACCGCGCGCATGGCGCTGGTAAGAAAATGCATGGATCAATACGACGTCGTATGGAATGACTAAGGACGCGCGCAATGCGCGGTGAAGCTGAACGTAGCAAGAAAGAAGTGAAACGGCGTCGTTTCAAGGGACGCGACAGTGAACTGTGCGCGCAATGCGCGGATGTTCAGAAAAAGAAAAATAAAAAATAAAAACGTGCGTTGACTAAGTCAACGCCGCGTTTGGCTTGCACGTTATTACCAGATTTCGGGATTTTAGCTACTTTTTGACTCCAAATTGGATTTTAATTCCAACTAGGGTTAGAATAATAATTATTTTTCTTTTTCTTTTATTTTTAATTGTAAATCCTATTAGGGTTTGGACAAGTTAGGAGGTTTATGGAGCCTATAAATAGAGGGCTTGAGACACAATGTAAGATACAACTCTTCTATTAGAATAAAAATTCTCTCTTCTATTCTTTGATGCTCTCTACAATTATGAGTAGCCAAATTCTTTTTCTTGGTTTAAGTGATTGAAGCCATTAAGATTTATCCACTGTGAGATCTAATTTATTTTAATTGTTCAATTTATATTTTAAGTATTGGATATTTTTCTGTGTTTACTTTTATGATTAATTCGTTTAATTGCTAGGGTGCACACTAGTTTATTATTCGTTGAAATCTACTGCTAAATTAAATATCAAATCCGTAATTGTTTGGTCACTTTAATTTGCGAAGCAACTAAGATTAATAATTATTTTGCTTATCAAAAGATTGTTTTATCTTAGGAATAATATTCATCTAAATTAAATGCAGACGCTTGAATTGTGTTGTTTAGTTCAACGATCTCTCTATTTCTTTATGCTGCTACTAGGTTAAATCTTTAGCGCTTGTCTGAGATTATTTAGTAGTAAGGGTTATTTAGATCGCTTGTTTCTGCTTAACTAAAATTAAGGAGAGATAGGAAAATTGTTCGAATGGGAGTAATTATTCCACGTTGAATATTTAAAATATGAATTGATTTATTCTTGCATCAGTGATCAGTTGTAAATTCTTGATGATGGATATTGACTTAAAACAAGGCTTTTTCTTCTCATTTATTTCATTAAATTACTTGCATATTTATTTTAGTTATTTTTATTTATATTATTTCTTTAATTCAAAAACCCCCAATTTTTATTTGCAAAAATATAAAATTAAATTAATCATTCTCTGTGGGATCGACTCTTGCTTACACTACTACATTAATATTTTTCAAAAGTAAGATTTTATTTTTGGGTGCTTGCGACACACACCAAATTTTGGCGCCGTTGCCGGGGAATTGATTTATTTATTTTTGTGTTTTTTTCTTTTAATCTATATTTAGTTTTTCGTAGTTATTTTTATGCCCATAACTCGTTCTACTAATCAAAGTGATTTAAGGTTTGATCCAAAAATCGAAAGAACTTTGCGCGGATTACGGAAAGAAGGACAAACAAATCTTGAAGCAAACGACAACATGGCTGAAAATCGAACTTTGAAGGAACTCGCGGCCCCTGATTTGCACCAACAACCTTTATGCATCACTTTTCCCAATCTCGATGCTAACACTTCCTTTGAGTTAAAATCTGGTCTAATACATCTTTTGCCTTCTTTTCATGGTCTTGCAGGTGAAGACCCACATAAACACTTAAAAGAATTTCATGTGGTATGCACGAGCATGAAACCACCCGGAGTGACTGAAGAACAGATCAAATTACGAGCCTTTCCATTCTCGTTGAAAGATTTGGCTAAAGATTGGCTCTACTATCTCCCCTCTGGAAGTATAACCACATGGGAAGTAGTGAAAAAATTATTCTTGGAAAAATATTTCCCAGCTTCAAGGGCAGCCAGCATAAGAAAAGAAATTTGTGGTGTGAGACAGAACCATGGAGAATCCCTATACGAATATTGGGAACAGTTCAAGAAATTGTGTGCAAGCTGTCCCCACCATCAAATCAGCGAGCAACTCCTCATCCAATACTTCTATGAAGGACTCATGTCTACTGATAGAAGCATGATTGATGCTGCTAGTGGAGGAGCTTTAGTGGACAAAACGCCCGAAGCTGCAAGGAACTTGATTGCAAACATGGCGGCTAACTCCCAACAATTCGGCACTAGGCTTAATTTTACATCTCAGAATGTCAATGAGGTAGAAATTTCTTCACTTAAAGAACAAATGGCTAGTCTAACTTCTCTTGTTCGTCAAATAGCTGTAGGTAATACGCAACAAGTGAAAGCTTGTGGAATTTGCGCTATAGTAGGACACCCAACGAATATGTGCCCCACTCTTCAAGAGGAGTCTTATGAACAAGTAAATGCAGCAAGTGGTTTTCCGGGTCAACCACAAAGAAGATATGATCCCTACTCAAACACATACAACTCAGGTTGGAGAGATCATCCTAATTTCAGCTATGGACATCCACAAGGAAATCAATCCACAAATTCAAACTTTGCAAGCTACCAACAATACAAGCAGCCATATCCCAACAAACAACAAGGCCAATCATCTAATTCTAATTTATCTTTAGAAGATTTGGTTAAACAAATTAGTACTAACACTGTACAATTTCAACAGGAAAATTTGCAGTTTCGACATGAAACGAAGGCGAATATACAGAATTTGGAAACACAGATGGGACAAATGGCAACTGCAATTAGTCGATTAGAGGCGCAAGGTTCTGGAAAATTACCCTCTCAAACGGTGGTGAATCCAAGAGAAAACGCAAGTGCAATCACTTTGAGAAGCGGTAAAGAGATCGAAACTCCAGCAAAGCCAGAGTCTGCGTCAAAAGACCAAAGCAAAGTTGAAATGGATAACAAGGAGATAGACAACAGTCAAGAGAACGACAATGTTCTAGTCGATAATGGTACTCCTAAACATAAATTTCCACCTCTCTCTGAGTATAAACCGGTACCCCCTTTTCCTCTTGCTCTAACAGAAAAAAGAAAATATGAAAAAGACTCAGACTTATATGAAACTTTTCATCAATGCGAGGTAAAAATTCCATTATTAGATGCAATTAAACAAGTACCTCGCTTTGCTAGATTTCTAAAAGAATTGTGTACGCACAAAAGAAAACAAACACTCAAAAGGTATGAGAAGGTTAAAGTAGGAAAAAATGTATCTGCCATGATTCAAAGAAAACTCCCCGCTAAGTGTCAAGACCCAAGAATATTTACTATCCCTTGCCAGATAGGTGATACCAGATTTGAAAAGGCCATGTTAGACTTAGGAGCATCTATTAATGTCATGCCATATTCTATATATGCTTCTTTGAAACTTGAACCTTTAAATAAAACTGGTACGGTTATTCAGTTGGCTGACAGATCTAATGCATATCCTAAGGGTATAATAGAGGATGTTCTTGTACAGGTAAATAATTTGATTTTTCCTACTGATTTTTATGTGCTTGATATGGAGAATGGTGATCAAAATGCTCCTATTTTGTTAGGAAGACCATTCTTAAAGACATCCAAAACCAAGATAGATGTTCATAGTGGTACACTTACAATGGAATTTGATGGCGATGTTGTGCAGTTTAATATTTATGATGCCATGAAGTATCCCAATGATAATAATCCTGTTTATTCTATTGATGTGATTGACTCATTAGCACAGGAAATTTTTGAACTTGATGGAAAGGATGCAGTAGAAACGATAATCAGTCAGAATCTTGAGGAGGAAGAAGAGTTCGCCTTGACCGATGAAGTGAAGGATGTTATTGCAACACTAAATGATTCTCCAAACGCAGGTAACGTTCCTTATATTGATCTGCCAGCTCCTAACGAAAAATCTTTACCATCTGTTTTGCAGTCACCCACTCCAGACTTAAAGCTTCTTCCTGATCATCTCAAGTATGTTTTTCTTGGAGAAGAAAAGACATCGCCAGTGATAATCTCCAATAAACTTAGTCCATCACAAGAAGAACAACTCATGAAAGTTCTTAAGGAGCATAAGAAGGCCATTGGTTGGACGATTGCTGATATCAAGGGAATCAGTCCGTCGACATGCATGCATCGTATTTTACTTGAAGAAGGAGCGAAACCCACACGCTAACCGTAAAGAAGACTAAATCCACCCATGATGGATGTTGTGAAAAAAGAGATTCAAAAGCTTCTTGAAGTTGGCATGATTTACCCTATTTCGGATAGCAGTTGGGTTAGCCCAGTTCAAGTAGTTCCTAAAAAGACGGGCATAACTGTGGTTAAAAATCAGAATGATGAGTTAATTCCCACCCGTGTTCAAAATGGGTGGCGGGTTTGTATAGATTATAGAAAATTAAATACTGTTACCCGAAAAGACCACTTTCCTTTACCTTTTATTGATCAAATGCTTGAACGATTAGCTGGTCATTCTTACTATTGTTTTCTTGATGGTTATTCAGGTTACTTCCAAATTGCCATTTCTCCGGAGGATCAAGAAAAGACGACATTTACATGCCCATTTGGAACTTTTGCATATCGTCGAATGCCGTTTGAACTTTGCAACGCCTCCGCTACTTTTCAAAGGTGTATGGTTAATATATTTTCAGATTATATTGAGCATATCATGGAAGTTTTTATGGACGATTTCACCGTCCATGGGGACTCTTTTGATGATTGTTTGCACAACCTTACACTTGTTCTTCAAAGATGTATAGACACTAACCTTGTACTAAATTATGAAAAATGTCATTTCATGGTTGAGCAAGGTATAGTTTTGGGTCATGTTGTTTCATCTAAGGGAATTAAAGTAGATAAAGCAAAAATTGATATTATTATGTCTCTACCTTATCCCACAAGTGTGCGGGAAGTGCGTTCTTTTCTTGGACATGCAGGTTTTTACCGGAGATTCATAAAGGATTTTTCCAAGATAGCATCACCCCTATGCAAATTACTACAAAAGGATGCGGATTTCAATTTTGACAAGGAGTGTAAGACAGCGTTTGATAAGTTGAAGGAATTGTTGACCATTACTCCAGTTATTCAACCTCTAAATTGGGACATACCTTTCGAGATTATGTGTGACGCAAGTGATTATGCAGTAGGAGCTGTTTTAGGTCAAAAAGTTGGGAAAGCATCTCATGCAATTTATTATGCTTCGAGGACCTTGAACGATGCCCAGAGAAATTATTCGACTACTGAAAAAGAACTCTTAGCTGTCGTTTTTGCTTTAGAAAAATTTCTATCTTATTTACTTGGTACTAAAGTTATTATTTATTCTGATCATGCAGCTCTTCGTTATTTGATGACAAAGAAAGAGGCAAAACCAAGGTTGATAAGATGGATACTTCTCTTAAGTGAATTCGATTTAGAGATCAAGGACAAAAAAGGGACAGAAAATAGTGTTGCAGATCACTTAAGTCGTTTGGCAAATACTAAGGATGAGCTTCCTCTCAAAGAGACATTTCCTGATGAACAATTGTTCTCTGCATATAAAAAATCACCCTGGTATGCAAATATTGTCAATTATTTGGTTACTAACATTTTGCCTTCTAATTTGTCTAAAGCTCAAAGGGATAAAATCAAAAGTCAAGCAAAGTACTACGTGTGGGATGACCCATACTTATGGAAGCATTGTACGGACCAAGTAATTAGAAGGTGCGTCCCTGAAACTGAAATTGATCATATTCTCACTTTTTGTCATTCGTATGCTTGTGGAGGTCACTTTGGATCTAAGAAGACAGCGAGAAAAGTACTTGACTGTGGTTTTTATTGGCCATCTTTATTCCAAGATTCATATTTATTTTGCAAGTCATGTTGTAATTGTCAAAAGACAGGTAATATATCCCAACGAAATGAAATGTTGCAAACTCCCATACTCTTTTGTGAAATTTTTGACGTTTGGGGCATTGATTTTATGGGACCGTTTCCTGTATCTTTTGGTAATAATTATATTTTACTTGCTGTCGATTATGTTTCAAAATGGGTGGAAGCTAAGGCCACAAGGACTAACGATTCCAAAGTTGTTACAGATTTTCTCCGTACTAACATATTTTCCAGGTTTGGAATTCCTAGAGCTCTAATAAGTGATAGAGGCACTCATTTTTGTAATCGAACTGTGGAAGCTTTATTGAAAAAGTATCATGTCACTCATAAGGTGTCAACTGCATATCATCCGCAAACCAATGGACAAGCGGAAGTGTCAAACAGAGAAATTAAGTCCATTCTTGAAAAGACAGTCAATCCGAACAGAAAAGATTGGAGTTTGCGCTTGGATGATGCTTTATGGGCGTATAGGACGGCTTATAAAACGCCTATTGGTATGTCACCTTATAGATTAGTATTTGGGAAACCATGTCACTTACCTGTGGAGCTAGAACACAAAGCATATTGGGCCATTAAGAGTTTCAATATGACAATGAGTGCTAGTGGAGAGCATAGGAAGTTACAAATACAAGAGTTGGAGGAAATTCGCAATGATGCTTATGAGAGTGCAAGAATTTACAAGGAGAAGACAAAGGCTTTTCATGACAAGATGATTTCTAGAAAAGAATTTACAATTGGTGAAAAAGTTCTTCTCTACCAGTCTCGACTTCGGTTGTTTCCAGGTAAGTTGCGTTCTCGTTGGGATGGACCTTTTGTTGTGACTAATGTTTTTCCTTATGGTACAGTTGAAATTCAAAGTTTGGAAACTTCTAAAGTATTCAAGGTGAATGGTCATAGACTCAAGCATTTCTATGAAGGATTCCGAGAAGAAGACTCGAAAAAAGTGGATCTTGAGGATCCAATTTATACTACTTAAAAACAAAGGGGAAAGCATGTTGTCGAGCCAATGACGATAAACAAAGGCGCTGCTTGGGAGGCAACCCAAGAACTCAGATTTGCATTTCTCTTCCTTTTTCTTTTTATATTTATTTGTGTTTTTTTTTTCTTTGCATTTTATTTTACATTGGGGACAATGTAAATTTTAAGTGTGGGGGAAGGGATTTAGGATTTTTGTTATTATTTTTGTTAATTTTAGGTCATATTTTGAAAATTTTAGGAAATTTTAAAATAAATAAATAAATAAATAAATAAATTTTTTTTGAATTTTGTGGGTAAATTCACTGCAAACCCTCACGAGACACAACTCGTCCACTTGGGGTAACCTTGGGGTTTAAATGCTTGTTGCACATGCTAAGTGTAACCGTGTTTCCTACGAAAATGGGATAACTTTTTATTTTTTTATTTTTAGGATGTGTCACTTGAGCAATGAGTTAATTAAATTTTAATTTTTAGCCAATGATAAAATCTTGATTTTTATTTAATAACTCTTGAAAAAATGATAAATTTTTGCTTAATTTGAATTTTTGACTTTTTATTGATTATTACTTTATTTGAAATCCTTTTAAATTTTTATGCACTTATATCCATTTGTTTGAGCTAGTTTTAATTTAGAGAAAGTTTATATGGTTAAATGCTTATGGAAGATATTTTTGAACTCTCTATCTTATTTGATCATTATTTGAAGTGAAATATAAGGTAAAATATAATTTGGAGGAAATGATTTAGGTAATTTTTCTAGGATTATTATTGAAGAAGGAAAAAGAAAAATCTTGTGGTGGGTTGAGATGGAGCGTAAAACGCACTCACCTATAAACACATGAAAAAGCGAGATGAAGCGTAAAACGCACTCGCTGGTGAGATAGAGCATAAAATGCACTCACCGTGAGAAAAAAAATGAATGAGGAAAAAATGGGTTGGAGCATAAAATGCACCCATTAAAAGAAAAAAAAAAGAAAAAAAAATGAAAAAAAAATATATTTGAAAAAAAAATTGATATTGATAATCCTAGTGTGCTTCATTAATTAAAAACCTTTTGATCTTCTGATTTATATTTGTCTGTATCAACTGAAAGTGATGTGAAAAATAAATATATTGAGTTTTATTATATATCTTTTATAAGGTAATTAATTACCGAAACTTATCTGAGTTTTGACTAGTTTGATACAGTTGGATTTTCACACACACACAAAAGGTCTTGAGTAGAGTAAGATTAATAAATATGTTGAAATTCTAGATTTTGCATAATTTTAAACTTTTCTTTGAGTTATCATTTAAAAAAAATCTTTGAGGCTGAGGTTGAAATTTATATTGCTCTGTTGCTCAAGTAAATTGTTTGGTTATTAGTTTTATTTTTATAGTTTTTATTTTTGTTTGTACCGAGGACGAGCAAAAAGCTAAGTGTGGGGGTATTTGATAGGGTTAATTTATACAATATTTTTATTCCCTAAAACTTAGTTTTTATATTTATTGTGTGCTTAAATGTTTAATTATTTAGCATATTTTGGTTTTAATAGGTTTTATAGGATTTTAGTTAATTTATGTTAATTTAGGTAATTTTATAGTATTTTTATATTTATTTTTATTTATGTATTTTTATTTATTTGTAGTGTTTTAGGTGTTTTATTAATCATTATGCATTTTTATTATTTTTATTATTTTTATATTATTTTTAATTAATTTATATTTATTTTTGTAGGAAAATTAAAAGCTGAGGGCATTTCTGTAAAATCTGCAAAGTTGGATGGCAAAATAGTAATTAAAGCAGCTGGAACGCGGAGGGGCAAAATTGTAAATAAACCGAAAAAGTTAACCGTGCGCATGGCGCTGGTAAGAAAATGCACGAATCAATACGACGTCGTATGGAATGACGAAGGACGCGCGCAATGCGCGGTGAAGCTGAATGTAGCAAGAAAGGAGTGAAACGGCGTCGTTTCAAGGGACGCGGCAGTGAACTGTGCGCGCAATGCGCGGATGTTCAGAAAAAGAAAAAAAAAATAAAAACGCGCGTTGACTAAGTCAACGCCGCGTTTGGCTTGCGCATTATTACCAGATTTCGGGATTTTAGCTACTTTTTGACTCCAAATTGGATTTTAATTCCAACTAGGGTTAGAATAATAATTATTTTTCTTTTTCTTTTATTTTTAATTGTAAATCCTATTAGGGTTTGGACAAGTTAGGAGGTTTATGGAGCCTATAAATAGAGGGCTTGAGACACAATGTAAGATACAACTCTTCTATTAGAATAAAAATTCTCTCTTCTATTCTTTGATGCTCTCTACAATTATGAGTAGATAAATTCTTTTTCTTGATTTAAGTGATTGAAGCCATCAAGATTTATCCACTGTGAGATCTAATTTATTTTAATTGTTCAATTTATATTTTAAGTATTGGATATTTTTCTGTGTTTACTTTTATGATTAATTCGTTTAATTGCTAGGGTGCACACTAGTTTATTATTCGTTGAAATCTACTGCTAAATTAAATATCAAATCCGTAATTGTTTGGTCACTTTAATTTGCGAAGCAACTAAGATTAATAATTATTTTGCTTATCAAAAGATTGTTTTATCTTAGGAAGAATATTCATCTAAATTAAATGCAGACGCTTGAATTGTGTTGTTTAGTTCAACGATCTCTCTATTTCTTTATGCTGCTACTAGGTTAAATCTTTAGCGCTTGTCTGAGATTATTTAGTAGTAAGGGTTATTTAGATCGCTTGTTTCTGCTTAACTAAAATTAAGGAGAGATAGGAAAATTGTTTGAATGGGAGTAATTATTCCACGTTGAATATTTAAAATATGAATTGATTTATTCTTGCATCAGTGATCAGTTGTAAATTCTTGATGGTGGATATTGACTTAAACCAAGGCTTTTTCTTCTCATTTATTTCATTAAATTATTTGCATATTTATTTTAGTTATTTTTATTTAAATTATTTCTTTAATTCAAAAACCCCCAATTTTTATTTGCAAAAACATAAAATTAAATTAATCATTCTCTGTGGGATCGACTCTTGCTTACACTACTACATTAATATTTTTCAAAAGTAAGATTTTATTTTTGGGTGCTTGCGACATCACACCATAGTACGATCTTTTCGCTGTTCCTGATCATATTATTATGATCTCTTCCTATACGTTTTGGATTACCTTGTTATCTTTATTACTTAAATCAGGTGTCCCCTGATTATCTTTGAGATTCATCTTTGAATCATTTCTAATATTCTTTCAGATATGTTTTTAATTGAACTTATAAATTTTCTCAATTCGTTTCATTTAAATATTCCTTAACATCTTTATCTCTTCCTTATAATCTTATATCTTTCATATTTTCTTTACTTTAGCCACTATCTAAGATCTGTATTTCTTAACTTACATCTTTTTATTTTAACCCCCCCCTATGTTCATCAAACTTATTACGTATTTGGACTCAGGAACTTACCATAATCATGTGGTTGAGGAGCTTGTCCTAGTCAGGCCATAGTCGCCCATTCGCTAAAGGGGCTCCACTATATAATCATGAGTCATGAGTTTACCATATGCTTAAATTTTCAGAACACGCAACTAACTTTACTCTTTCTTATTAAGGTTATAGCTTAGGGTATCATTTACCTAAGGTTTATAACCACTAGCTCTGATACCAACTGTAACGACCCCGAAATTCGACCAACTTTATTACTTCAAATTTTGTATTTATTATACATTATCTTCCTTTACGTCCAAATTTCGGTCCGTTAATAAATCTTTAATCTCTTCTTTAATCCAATAATTGATTTTAAAATCAATAATTATCAAATATTTTGGTATAAAATTTTCTTTTTCTCAATCATTGTATTAAAGTATTTGGATATTCAAAAACTTAATATCTCGATCCTGGTCCCTGGATCGTAACCTTTACTTTTTCTTTCAATTATCAGTATCATAATGCTCAACATTAACCATTCAGTATCATTCATATCTATACAAATGTTCTTTGTATCATAATTTATAATTAAACATATAATAGTCTATTTCATAATATTCATGTTGAACAACTTCAGTTCACAGTTTAACTATACGCATCATATTCAGATCCTGCTTATCTGTACATATAACATATCAAAGTAACTTGGCAAATTTATCTACATTGATTTATAATATTAAAATATAATAACAGTCACAACCTTCCTCGGTAAACTGTCTTTACATAATCTGATATTCTTGAAATTTATTTCTTTCCTGCAAAAATGTATATTAAGCAAGTAATGAGCATAACGGTTCAGCAAGTTCAACAGTTTATGTTTCACGTAGCACATACCTTAACATGCTCAGTGTGTGTCATACATCATCTGCTTGTACTTCTACTATAGGAATATATCTCACATCATCGCACAAAGTACACATAGTTGTCATATTAGCCACAGATCACAGATCACATAATTTATATGCATTTGACAAGTTTTAACATATCATAACAGTTAAACATTTAACACAAAAGTACTGAAGAACTTGCCTCAGTCCGTAGTTCACTAACAGTCGTAACTCGAACAAAAACGTATTGCACGACCTATAATTATTTTAAATATAGTCAGTTACAACAACAACACGTCATTTTAGGTTAATAACATATACCGTACATGTCAATTGACATGCCGGATATAACCTAAGATATCCATTCGCTCATGCTTATTTTTTTTTCCCGATAATTTATCTCGATTTGTACATTAATGGTTTAATATTTAAAAGAGGTAAATATAATCCCAACATCACGTTCGTCCAATAAACCTTTTAAAATCTCTAGAATATCATCCTAGACTTTTCAACCAATTTTTCATAATTTCTGGATAATCCGACAATATCTGTAATTATAAAAATTTTCACCAAGTTTCGTAATTTTTCAACATTCATAAAATTTTCCATGAATTTTCGCTTATTTTTACATTAACTTTAAATAACCTTAAAAATACAATAAATACTATGCTCTTCAATAAATTACCAACATTTTTCACAAAATCTGGAATAATATAACAATAATGCTGTCCAAAACAAATTTCAACACAAAAATATTTTTAGTAATAAAATTTTAATTTTAATGCACTGAACTTCCGAAATTCACAGTAATTAGCACGTTTATTCGAAAATTACGAATCTTAAGTCCATTCCACATGAAATTTAATTCTCTACAACTTTGTAGAAGAATTTTTTTTAAGATTCTGCACCAAAATGGACAGAATTTCCCCTGTTCGGACTGCTTCCTATAATTTATATAATTTAATATTTTTAATCCAATTTTTCCACAATAATTACTCTAAACATCATATAATCCATAAATATACCTCTAAAAATTATCTAGAATAATTATTCTAATTCTTCACTAATTTTTCATAAAATTATTTTATTACCAAAAATATTAAAATAAATCAAAAATTTAATTGCTATACCTTCCTTTGAAGTTTATTTATTGCATGGATGGCACCAAATATTCTTCTTCTCCCTCTTGGTAGCCATGGAGATCTTTGGGTGGCATGGTGGTGGTGTCGGGTGGCATGAAGGTGGTGGAGGAAATAAAATGGGTTATGTTGTTCTGGTAGATCGTAGAGTGTTCTTCAGCATATTCATTTTTTTTTTCACTCTATGATTCTGTTGTTGTCCACTATCCTCTCCCTTTTTTTTTCAACAACAACTCTTATCCCTGTGAACATCTATGCTTTTATAAGCATGTGCATATTTTACCATTGGAAAAGGTCTGGTGGATTCCTTTGGTATTGTGCAAATACTTGATATCTTTGAAGTTGACTTTTCTGTTGCTTGTGTCAGTGCTTTCCCATTTTTTGACATATGTTCTGTCACATCAAACTGTAGCTTTGCTTTCTGCATTTTTAGTCGTTGCACTTCCAGAGTTATTTATGAAAGATTATTATATTCTGTGATATATTTAATTTTCTGATTCATCATTAAATATCTTCCTTGACTTCGATAACCAACTGCTCTATTGCTTTCAGAGATGTCCCATTAGTCAGACTATTTTCGCCATTATTCTGAGCAGTAGGTCCTGACTTATAGTCGTTTAGACACAAAGTCTTCTATGACTCTGACATGCATCTGATCTTTAACAACACTTAATCTTTTTTTGATCTGGTTAAGGAATATTCTCTTTTCTCTCACACCATATTGCAGTTCTGTTACTTTACTGGTTCTGATCTTCATAATGAATTCGTAGAGTGACTGTCTGATCATTTTGACTTTACGAATTTAGCTCCACGATTGTTACTTGAAGTAAGTCAAGTAAAACGTTGAGTTGGAGCGATCTTCTCTCTCACTCTACGATCTTGCTATTTTGTTCAGATTGTAAAGTTACTGATTGTAGTGCTTTGCTTTACGATTTCGTTCTACAATCTTGTCCTTCTGTGCAAATCGTAGAGTTGCTGATTGTAGTGCTTTGCCTTACGATTTCTGGGCTTCTCAGTGGAATCGTTGAGTTGTTGTCTTCTTTAGCACACCCTTTATTTTTACTCAACGATTATACCACGTGTAGAACAATTATCTGCATTATCTTGTCTTCTGGTTTCACTCTATGAGTTCGCCTATCTGTGCAAATCATAGAGTTCTCGTATGTGCTTATTCTTCGAATCCACTCTACGATCTTGCCAGTTTGTGCATATCGTAGAGTATATTTCTTCTCTGGTTCTACGTTTCCTAAAGACTTGCTTAGCTGTCTATTCGACGATCGTAGAGTTCTGCTCTACATTTTGTACTTGATCAATTCTTCAATTTAGCTTGTATATTCTGTAGAACTCTTGCACAGCTGTCTCTCCTTGATGATCGTAGAGTTATCCTAGTATGGAGTCGTATAGTCCACTCTACGAACTGACTTAGTAGCTGCTAAGTCGTAGAGTCCATTTTACGAACAGACTGAATCGTTGAGTCTTCTTTGCTTGGAATCGTAGAGTCCATTCTACGATCATATTGACTGAACAAATATAACATAAGATCAACCTAACAGATTTGATCTTTTCTAACTAAGTCCTTTTGTACATTATTATATCATCACATATTGAAAGGACTTTACAAACTCTGTTATACACATATATAATAATGATTTATTCTTATATTATTATGCTTATATCATTTATCTTTTATGCAGAGTGACTCATATAGAAAGATCAATTTAACATTTTTGATCTTTAATCTCTAAGTCCTTTGTCCACATATTTCTTTTCAAAAAGGACTTTACAACATTTGAACCAGATAACTTTTACTCTTACTATAAGCAGCGTATAGTTTTTAACAAGATCATATTTGTGCTATATAAGTGTGCAATTCATAATATTTGAACCAGGTAATTTATTTCATACACACACGATCATGTAGACACATATTCAGATTAATATGTAATCACTTAGTTAATTAATTACATAAGCATTTTAAAACATATATGCACATAATCAAGTAAGCATATAGACACATAGGCACATTATCACATAAGTATTTAGTCAGATACATATGGACAATTAACCATATAAGCACATTCACCACAATCATTTTTGCACATCAGACATCATCATCAAATCAAACAACCTTCAACAACTTTTTCTACTTCAAGTCAAAAATTACTTTTCCTACATAAGTCATAAACTAATCAATCTGCGTATACGTATATATTATTGTGAAATCAAGTTTATTAGTGAGAAAACACCTCTGTAATCAATAATTTTTCCGTCAACTTAGTATGTTATATATCTCGATCAATTGCACTACCCTTATAATAAGTTGGCATGTTATAGTATTTAACGAGTTTATTACCACCATTTCTCAATTTATTGTTAAAAACAAAATATGGTAGATATATAGTATATAATTCAATTTTATCGTTAAATGATATATTTTATTAATTATATTATCTTGCATTGTTTCCACAACACTCGAATGAAAGGGAATAAACATCGACCAACTTGCTTGGGATTTCAAAATATTTTGAATCGAAAGCAAACAAAAGTTCATGTCTAATGCATAATTATTAGTGGTGTGATGTCGCAAGCACCCAAAAATAAAATCTTACTTTGGAAAAAAATATTAACGTAATAGTGTAAGTAAGAATCGATCTCACAGAGAATGATTAATTTAACTTTATGTTTTTGCAAACAAGAATTAGGGGGTTTTTAATTAAAGAAATAAAAAAATTAAATTTAACTAAAATAAATATGCAAGAAATAAATAAAAATAAAAAGCCTTGGTTTAAGTCAACATCCACCATCAAGAATTTTCAACTGATCATTGATGCAAGAATAACTCAATTCATATTTTAAATATTCACCGTAGAATAATTACTCCCATTCGAATAATTTTTCTATCTCTCTTTAATTTTAGTTAAGCAGAAACAAGCGATCTAAATAACCCTTACTACTAAATAATCTTAGACAAGCGCTAAAGATTTAACCTAGTAGCAGCATAAAGAAATAGAGAGATTGTTGAACTAAACAACACAATCCAAGCGTCTGCATTTAATTTAGATGAATATTTTTCCTAAGATATAACAATCTTTTGATAAGCAAAATAATTATTAATCTTAGTTGCTTCGCAAATTAAAGTGACCAAACAATTACGGATTTGATATTTAATTTAGCAATAGATTTCAACGAATAATAAACTAGTATGCATCCTAGCAATTAAACGAATTAATCATAAAATTAACACAGAAAAATATTCAATACTCAAAATATAAATTGAACAATTAAAATAAATTAGATCTCACAGTGTATAAATTTTGATGGCTTTAATCACTTAAACCAAGAAAAATAAATTAACTACTCATAATAATAGAGTACACTAAAGAATAGAAGAGAGAATTTTTATTCTAAGAAAAGTTGTATTTTACAATGTACCTCAAGTCCTCTATTTATAGGCTCCATAAACGTCCTAACTTGTCCAACCCCTAATAGGATTTACAATTAAAAATAAAATAATTATTATCCTAACCCTAATTGAAAGTAAAATCCAAAATAAATAAATATAAAAATTATTATTAATTTTCCTAATTCAAATTGCTTTTGGATATTTTTTTATTAACTTGCTGGCTGGAACGGAAAAGGAGAGAAGAATAAATCTGCCGCGTTGCCACGTGTCACAACCACGCGGAGAGAGAGATAAAGAAACAGCCTAGCCGCCAGCCGCCACGCCGCGTTTTCTTTATTACTGTTGGCGCGTCGACGCCACGCGCCTGATGAAAAATAACTGGTCGCGCATTGCGCGGTCCTCCTTTTTCTGTATGATTCAGCGTCGTTTTTGGTTTCGTTTCTTGCTGCCTAAAAATTGAACGCGCGCAATGCGCAGTGAACCCTTTTGCGATATTTACCTTTTTGCCACTCCATGTTCCAGCTGCTTTATTTACTATTTTGCCTTCCAACTTTAATAAATTCCTTCAAAATAAAATAAAAACATTAAAAATAATATAAAATTACTAAAAATAATAAAAATACATAATAATAAATAAAACACCTAAAACACTAAAAATAAAGAAAAACACATAAAGAAAAAGAAATATAAAAATAATATAAAATTACCTAAATTAACATAAATTAACTAAAATCCTATAAAACCTATTAAAACCAATATAAGCTAAATAATTAATCATTTAAGCATACAATAAATATAAAAACTAAGAGTTAGGGAATAAAAATAGCATACAATTTAACAGTATCAAATATCCCTACACTTAGCTTTTTGCTCGTCCTCGGGCAAAACAAGAACAAAAACTATAAAAAATTAAAACTAATAACCAAACAACTTACTTGAGCAACAAATCAATATAAATTTCAACATCAACCTCAAAGATTTTTTAAATGATAACTCAAAGAAAATTTCAAAAGCATGCAAAATCTAGAAGTTTAACATTTTTATTAATCTTACTTATTCAAGACCCTTCGTGTGTGTGTGAATCCAAATGTATCAAACTAATAAAAAAAATTAGATCCGCTCACATAATTAAATGTCTCATAAATGATATCAAAAATGGTTAGTTTAACAACAAAACTCTATAGTCTTACTTTTTTCATCATTTTCCATTAATATAGACACATATAACTAGAAGATCAAAAGGTTTTTAACAATTATACACACTGGGATTATTAATATGCATTTTCCCAAATATTTTTTTCATTCATTCATTTTTTTTTTCTTTTAATGGGTGCATTTTATGCTCCATCCCATTTTTTTTCTTTCTTCATTTTTTTTTTCACGGTGAGTGCATTTTATGCTCCATCTCACCAGCGAGTGCGTTTTACGCTCCATCTCGCTTTTTCATGTGTTTATGAGTGAGTGCCTTTTACGCTCCATCTCAACCCACCACAAGATTTTTTTTCTTCAATAATAATCCTAGAAAAATTACCTAAATCATCTCCTCCAAATTATATTTTGTCTTATATTTTACTTTCTTTAATGATCAACTAAGATATAGAGCTCAAAAATATCTTCCATAAGCATTTAACCATTTAACCATTTAACCTTTCTCTTCATTAAAACTAGCTCAAACAAATGGATATAAGTGCATAAAATTTAAAAGATCTCAAACAAAGTAATAATCAACAATAAGTCAAAAATTCAAACTAAGCAAAAATTTATCATTTTTTCAAGAGTTATTAAAACAAAAATCAAAATTTTATCATTGGCTAAAAATTAAAATCCAATTAATTCATTGCTCAAGTGACTCATCCTAAAAAAAAAAAAAAAAAAAAAAAAAAAAACTACCCCATTTTCGTAGGAAATACGGTTACACTTAGCATGTGCAACAAGCCTTTAAACCCCAAGGTTACCCAAGTGGACGAGTTTTGTCTCATGAGGTTTTGCAGTGAATTTACCCACAAAATTCAAAATTTTAATTTTTTTTAAAATTTCCTAAAATATTTAAAATATGACCTAAAAATAACAAAAATCCTAAATCCTTTCCCCCACACTTAAAATTTACATTGTCCCCAATGTAAAGTCAAATGCAAAGAAAAAGGCACAAATAACTATAAAAAGAAAAAGGAAAAGAAATGCAAATCTGATTTATTGGGTCGCTTCCCAAGCAACGCCTTTGTTTATTGTCATGGGCTCGACAGCAGACCAAAGTACTACGTCACTCCAACTTCGTGAATTTTAAGTACTCCACCCATCACGTTATTTTTCATTGGTAGGTCCAGTCTTCCTTGCACGTGACATAAACGTTTTACTCCCTCTTCAACGAATAAATATTTATTCGAGAGAGTTTTTATATTCGGAATGAGATCCTGCAAAATAAAAGATAAAAATTTATTAGGCAATGGAATGGAAATTATTGCATTATTATCAATAATCATTGACAACGAATTTAATGGAGTTTCATCTTCCTTCAAATTTGATTTCAGCTCAATTATTTCTTCTTCCTTTAACTCCAAATGGTTGGTAAATTTCATCTCTAACTTTTCCTTGTTTACTTCCTCAACAACTTCCACCACCGTAGGCATGTCATTATCAAAAATAACATCATCGTCTACATAAACACTGTCCGCTTCATTGATGTTGTTTGCTTTCTCTTGTTTCGGTGATGCAGGGACTTTCTTTTCTGGATCTTCACTTCTTAACACTTGTGCACTTGTATTCTCCGCTGGATTATTCATCGTTTGAGAAGGTACTTGCTCAGACTTTTGCTCTTCCAATTGATCGGTTGTGATTTGTCCCATTTGAGTACCCAAACGCTAAATACTTGCATTATTTTCTAGAATATGTGCCTGCATGTCTTGTCGGAATTGCAAATTATCCTGTTGAAATTGCAAATTATTAATTTCAATTAATTTAATCATATCCTCTAAAGACATATCAGAAGTATTTGTTTGACTTTGGTGTTGTTGGGAATATGGCTGCATGTATTGTTGATAGCTTGAAAAATTCTAATTTGCGGGCGAATTCATTTGTGGATTCTCATAGCCAAAATTAGGATGATCTTTCCATCCCGAATTATATTCGTTTGAATATAAATCATATCTCCATTGGGGTTGACCAGGGAAACCACTTGCTACATTGACTTGTGTATAAGACTCCTCTTGAAGAATGGGGCACATATTAGTCGGATGTCCTACCACCGCACAAATCCTACAAGCTTCCATTTGTTGTGCATTACCTGCAACCATTTGATAAACAAGAGAAGTTAGATCATTAATTTGTTGTTTAAGAGAAGAAATAATTACCTCATAAGCATAATCATGCATGAATTCCATCTCGAACCTGCACAACTAAATTAAATTATGAAAATCTAAAAAAAATAAAATCTAAGAAAAATTACTAAATTAAATACATATTTACAAAAGCACAAAATTAAATTAAAATCATTCCCCGGCAACGGCGCCAAAATTTGGTGTGATGTCGCAAGCACCCAAAAATAAAATCTTACTTTGGAAAAATAAATATGTAGTAGTGTAAGTAAGAGTCGATCCCACAGAGAATGATTATTTAATTTTATGTTTTTGCAAACAAGAATTGGGGGGTTTTTAATTAAAGAAATAATAAAATTAAAATTAACTAAAATAAATATGCAAGAAATAAATAAAAATAAAAAGCCTTGATTTAAGTCAACATCCACCATCAAGAATTTTCAACTGATCACTGATGCAAGAATAACTCAATTCATATTTTAAATATTCACCGTGGAATAATTACTCCCATTCGAATAATTTTTCTATCTCTCCTTAATTTTAGTTAAGCAGAAACAAGCGATCTAAATAACCCTTACTACTAAATAATCTCAGACAAGCGCTAAAGATTTAACCTAGTAGCAACATAAAGAAATAGAGAGATCGTTGAACTAGACAACACAATCCAAGCGTCTGCATTTAATTTAGATGAATATTTTTCCTAAGATATAACAATCTTTTGATAAGCAAAATAATTACTAATCTTAGTTGCTTCGCAAATTAAAGTGACCAAACAATTACGGATTTGATATTTAATTTAACAATAGATTTCAACGAATAATAAACTAGTATGCATCCTAGCAATTAAACGAATTAATCATAAAATTAACACAGAAAAATATTCAATACTCAAAATATAAATTGAACAATTAAAATAAATTAGATCTCACAGTGTATAAATCTTGACGGCTTCAATCACTTAAACCAAGAAAAGTAAATTAACTACTCATAATAATAGGGAACACTAAAGAATAGAAGAGAGAATTTTTATTCTAAGAAAAGTTGTAGTTTACAATGTATCTCAAGTCCTCTATTTATAGGCTCCATAAACCTCCTAATTTGGCCAAACTCTAATAGGATTTACAATTAAAAATAAAATAAAAATAAAATAATTATTATCCTAACCCTAATTGGAAGTAAAATCCAAAATAAATAAATATAAAAATTATTATTAATTTTCCTAATCCAAATTGCTTTTGGATATTTTTTTATTAACTTGCTGGCTGGAATGGAAAAGGAGAGAAGAATAAATCTGCCGCGTTGCCACATGTCACAACGACGCGGAGAGAGTGGAAGAAACAGCCTAGCCGCCAGCTGCCACACCGCGTTTTCTTTATTACCGTTGGCGCGTCGACGCCACGCGCCTGATGAAAAATAACTGGCCGCGCATTGCGCGATCCTCCTTTTTCTGTATGATGCAGCGTCGTTTCTGGTTCCGTTTCTTGCTGCCTAAAAATTGAACGCGCGCAATGCGCAGTGAACCCTTTTGCGATATTTATCTTTTTGCCCCTCCGTGTTCCAGCTGCTTTATTTACTATTTTGCCATTCAACTTTAATAAATTCTTTCAAAATAAAATAAAAACATTAAAAATAATATAAAATTACTAAAAATAATAATAACACATAATCATAAATAAAACACCTAAAACACTAAAAATAAATAAAAACACATAAAGAAAAAGAAATATAAAAATACTATAAAATTACCTAAATTAACATAAATGAACTAAAATCCTATAAAACCTATTAAAACCAATATAAGCTAAATAATTAATCATTTAAGCACACAATAAATATAAAAACTAAGAGTTAGGGAATAAAAATAACATATAATTTAACACTATCAATTAGCACAAATTTTCAACTTGCAAAAAAAACACTACAAAATTTTGTTAATTTCAAAATGAGAAATATGAACATAAATATCTCAAAAATAAATTTAAAAATCTAAATCATAAAAAATTGTACAAAAAATTAACTTAAAGATTAAAAAAAAAACAATTTAAAAAACCCAAATTATGAACATATAAAAAACAAAATAGCCTTTTAAGTCAAAATAATATTACATATTCTATTCAAAATACATGTTTTGCATGGGGTATCTATACTATAATTAAAGAATTTTTTTGGATCATTCTCCATTTTCTTGGTGTGATTCGTCCTCTTTTTTTTTTTTTGGACCTTTGACTTTTCTTACATTAAATCAATTTTTATTACTTTTCAATTCAACTAATAAATTGAAATTAGTATCGTAGTTTTATATGTAAACAAGAATTAATAATATAATTTTATAAGAAAATAATTAAAATAGGATTATCTTACCAAATATTAATTTATTATTTTATTCAAAAATTAGAATTATTATTGTATTGTTATAAGAAAGCATAAATTTGTAATATATTTTATAAAAAAATAATTAAAATAAGATCATCTAACTTAATATTAATATCAAATATATGTACAATACTATAAATTTAAGTAAAACTATATTACCACATAGATAATAAAGTTTGAGAAGAAAATAAAATTATCATAGAAATCATCTACTTAACTTAAATTTTGTTACTAATAGTAAAATATAAATATAATTATAGTTTGTTAATATTAGTAAACTATAATTATAATTATAGCTTCGAGTATAAGAAAGATTTAATCATTATTTAGATAATATAATTGTTATTATTATTAAAATAAAAATATAATAATACACTAATTGACGATATGATTTAATTATTAAATAAAAATTAAAAATTAATTACTCTATCCAATAAGAATTTGTTAAAATAAAATTCAAAACATCAATAATACTAAACTTGTATAACAAGACTTTTCGTTCAGTTCCACTGAGTGAAAAATAAAAATAAGTAAATATAGTTTACATGAAAAAAATTATAAGATCATCTTACCTAATTTTAATTTGTTGCCATTACTAAATAAGATTTTATTAAAATTTAGGTGATATAGTTTAAGAAAAAAAA
Source organism: Hedera helix (assembly GCA_947179155.2). Taxonomy (NCBI): domain Eukaryota; kingdom Viridiplantae; phylum Streptophyta; class Magnoliopsida; order Apiales; family Araliaceae; genus Hedera; species Hedera helix. Next base: position 20,683,080 of record OX359275.1, on the reverse strand, counting down.
ATTCAAATAGATTATCTTACCTAACTTGAATTTGTTACTTTTGATTAAATATGAGTGTAATTATATTCAAATATAAGTAAAATATTCTTATATGTTAAATAATATAATTTGAGAAGGAACTTATTTTCTTACTAGAACCATTTACTTAATAAGTCCAATAACATATTTATATAAAAAAAAATAATAAAATATCTACAGTATCAAACTTTATAGTAAGTCTCTATGCTTTGCATGGGGTGTAGATTATATATATATATATATATATATATATATATATATATGACAAGACTGGGTATGTGTCTTAGATAGAGGGCGGAAGGATAAACAGATGGGTGGATGCAGGTAGAGAAAGGCCATGAGAACAGATAGAAGACTACTCACAGATCATAATCACGTTTCAATTATGCAAGAATTAAACATGCAAATACCCTAGCCAACAGATGTCAGTCCAATAAGATGCTAACAATTGTTTACTAAAATAAGTTCTTTATTGAATCTGAAAATATATTACAAGCAATAAAACATAAACTGAAAATAAAGGCTTGACTCGGGGTTATTACCAGATGAGGAGATGAGGAGAGAATAAGAGGTACTTAACCAATCTGCCTCTCTCAAATGACTGAGCGTTCTTTTTATAGAATAAGGAAACACTATTACAACTTTACTATTACAAAAAGTAAATGATTACAAACACTTTTTACTATTCATAAATAGTGACTCATTTTACTGTAGACTGCTACTTTCGGTGGAAAAGCAGAATCTTTTGGCTGAGTGCGCAACAACTGTTGATTAGCAGACATGAGTGCGTCTGAAGGAGGGCCCAACATGCTGGACAAAGTGCAGGGGCACTGAGTGACAGGGGGCCACAAGGCATTGGATGCTGCGGTGTGCTTGACTGAAAAGCTGACTGACGACTGACTAACGGCACGGGCCAGAATTAACTGAGGGCTCACGGGAGCTGGAGAGGAGCTCAGGGGAGCTTGACTAAGCAAAAGGATCTTGGGCATCCTAGAGGTTTATGGTGCCATAAAGGTCCTTATTGATGCTAGCATATGACTGTTGAGAAGATGACTTTGAAGAACAAGATGAAGCATTACTTTCTTCTTCACGGAGAGAACTTACTCTGGCTTGAATGGCCTGTGTGAGTAATTTTAACTCAGCACTGGAATAATTTTTTACATTAGAAACATCAAGAGTACCAGAATGACTGGGACTAGAATGTTTGACTTTAGGTTTACTGGAAGAACGTTGAGTAGGAATAGACTTAATAGGAGTAACTAGACAAAGATGGAATTCTTTCTGAACTTGGGAAACAATCCTATTAACGTCAAATTTATCCCACCATTTAATAAAAAGGATTCTAGTGACTACTGGAGGTTGACTAGAAAAAGGAAGGTTATACTGCCATTTAAGAATCCAAGGGATCTTATATTTACTAACAAAACGGAGCAGTATTGGGATACCTTCAAATTTAGGATTAAAAGGAGATTTATTACTATAATAGTTTACTTGTGAAAGTAAGAGTTCTGGGAAGATAACTGGGGTTGGGTCATATCTAAACTACCAAATGGTGAACCAGATGGGGATTTGACTTTTGAATTTGTGGTCAAATTGGATAAACCATGAATGACTCATAAAGGCATTTTGGTACATAAAGATTTTGTGCCAAGCTTCCATATAATTATAGTAATTAAAATAACTCTATAATAAAGCATTACTGATATTAGTAAGAAGGTAGAGATCAGATGGATGATTACAGCCTTGGTTGTTTATGCCCATCAAATTTTTTCAATCAGAAATAGATATGATTTGTTTAATGTAAAGGGAATGGAAAATAATTTTGGTATTATCATTCCTGTCAAAAATAGGTTTAAAAACTATTGACTCTGTTTGAATAAGAAGACCCTTGTAAAAGGATAATGACTTATGAGGGGTAAAAGGAATGAAATGCCATCCAAGAGGGAAAAATTGGGTAGCAAGTTTAACTGGGTCATTCTTTGGATTCATTGAAGGTTCAATATAGAAAAGGTTGAATTTTTTGAAGCTGACTTTGGGCTGGAGATTCAAAAGGATCAAAAGGTTTAGGTTGACTAGCTAGGGCTGAACTGTAAGGTTTAAGGATTTAACCTAAGACCTGAAATTGAGTAGAAGGAGGACGAACAGGGTAACTAGGGTGAGGAATAGGAACAATTGCTCCTTTATTTTTACTAGGCTGTCTGGAGACAGGGAGCTTACCATGATCACGCTCACGCTTATCTTTCTCTCTTTCACTCATGATGGGTACCTGTTTGGATAAACTCTCTGGTTAGAAAGTATGGGATTGAATTTTTACTACCTTTAATGTATGCAATGTCAAAATCAAATATAGATAAAATAGTTTGTCATCTAGCAAATATTTGTTTAAAGGCAATGTTTTCAACATCTTTTTCTAAAACATATTTTGCAGATTTGCAATCAATTCTTACTAAAAACTTTTGATTTAATAAATCACTCTGAAATTTATTGATGCATAAAACTAGAGATAAAATCTCTTTTTTAGTAGTAGAATAATTGATCTGGGTTGGATTCTAGGCATGAGAATAAAAGTAAACAAGTTGCTCAGGAGAATTGGGTGTTAATTTTTGTTTGAGAATCCCTCCTAAGCCAATTTCAGAGACATCTGTTTCAACAATTTTAAAAGCTGTAGGATTGGCGATGCCAAGGCAAGGAAGAGATTTAACATGTTTTTTTACTTCTTAGACAACTGAAGTGTGAACACCTATCCAAGGTGGAGGATTACTTTGCAATCGTTCAAATAACGGTTTGCAGACAATTCGCAGATTTTTATAGAATTCACCAATATAATTTAGAGAACCTAAAAATCTTTGAAGTTGGGGTTTATCTGTAATGATATCTGGGAATTTACTGGCGAACTGTATAGCTCTATCAACTGGGTGTATTTGGCCATACTGGATATTGTGACCAAGGAATTTGACTTTAGTTTGGAATAAACTGCATTTCGACTGAGATAGAACTAATCCATTAGATTGAACAGTTCTAAAGAATGAGTTTAAATATTTCCAATGTTCTTCAATTGAATTGGAAAAATAAGAACATTGTCGATGTAGACAATAGCAAAATGACTAAATGGGTTTAGCATATCATTCATAATATTCTGAAATTTACCAGGGGCATTCTTAAGGCCAAATGGCATTACGTTCCATTCATAATGACCAAAGAGTGTAGTAAATGCTGTCTTGTATCTATCCTCTCCATGGATTTGGATTTGCCAAAATCCACTCTTAAGATCAAATTTACTAAAGACAACTGCTTGACTTAACCTACCAATTAAATCTTTTTTATTCGGTAATGGATACCTAATCCATTCTAAAACCTTGTTTAAATGTTTGTAATTAATAACTAGCCTAGGTACTCCTCTTTGTATTTCAGCATTCATGTTAACATAGAAAGCTGGACAAGACCAAGGTGACTTACTTTTTCTGGTTAAACCTTTACTAAGTAAATCATCAATTTATTTTTTACAAAATTCCATTTGCTCTTGATTCATTTGTATAGGTCTAGCCTTAGTGGGAATTAAATGCTCTTTAAATTCCTTAGCATAAGGTATCCTAACAATATGTTTCTTCTTATGCCAGAAAGCATGGGGTAAATCAGAACAAATATTTTTACTCAAAAGATCTTGAAAGTCTTTTATTTTACTCTGTAGTTTAGGATTTTTTAATTGATCTTCAATTCTTTTGTATTTAATCTCATCTTTTAAATAATTCAAATGTTGGGTTTTACCATTTAAAATATTTAAACTGTTAGAGATTGACTGATCCTGGATATATCGTAAGTCCCTTTCTTTAGGTTCAGTTATGAATCTAAAAGTGACTTTGTGACCTAAATGATTACTGGTTAATCCTTTAGTAGTAGTACTAAATGGATATAACAAATACACAAATGGTAATCCTAAAATTATTTTATCAGTCATGTTTCGTATTAAAACAAATGATGTTTTAAAACAAACATTATCTTGACAAATATGAACTTTAGGCAATCTATATTTTATTTCTATTTAACTATCATTAGCAGAGCTAAGTCTTTCACTGGTTTTTTTATAAAACCTAGTTGGAACTAACCCTTCTTGAATACAGTTGAGATAAACACCTGTATCAACTAAGGCTGGGAGTTCTAAAGTGAAAGTTTTATCGATAACTATTGTTATATTAATATACCATTTTTGAATAGTAATTTCTTTTAATATTCTTAAAGAATTACCTTGTTCAATGAGTTGAGCTTGGTGGTTAGAAGTTTCAGCTTCTTCAGTTTCCTTAGAAGGTTCAGCTTCTTCTCCTTCGTCGCTATCAGAAGAATCATGAATAACGATACTATTGTTAGCTTTAATAATAACAATTTCTTGTTTAAGTTGAGAAATTTCTTTTTTCATATTTTTTACTTCAACATGTTTGGGAAGCTGTCGCAAGCAACCAAAAATAAATTCTTACTTTTAAAAATATTAATGTAGTAGTGAAAGTAAGAGTCGAACCCACAGAGAGTGAATTGTTTTAATAAATCTAATGTTTTCAAAAATATCTAATTAAATGGGGGGTTTGAAATTATTAATTAACTAATTTAAAATTTAAACAAATAAATAAAACTGAATAATAAATAAATATGAGAAAAATCAATTAAAACAAACTTCAGTTCCTTAGTTCAGTATCCCCTTCTTTTAGTTAACAAGTTAATCAAGTTATTATTATCTTTTCCTTCAATTGAAATTAATAATCCTAGATAACTGACAATCGCCAAGTTACCCGAAATCCTCCTTAAATTATAAATCTAATGCAGCAATCGCTCACAAAAGACCCTAACTATCATACAACCTAGAACTATCAGTCTAGATTTAATATAACAGTTGCATTAAAAATTAGAGAATTAGATTATTCCAAGCAACAATCTCAACATCGCGGACCATTTAACTTGCCATCTTGATAATCATAATAATATTCAAAAGTTTGACCACAATCAAATATTATTAACTGCTACTTATGATCAGATAAAATATCGTTTGCTTAATATCAAATCTTAATCTAGCATATGATAAATTATTGATTAATCTAACAGGCCATTATCAAATTAATCAAGTAAATATCATAAAACAATTAAAACATATTATCAAGAATAAATCTCATGCATGAAGGAATAAATAATAGAACTCAATTAAAACATTAATTAAAAATAAGGTTCAACATCCCTTTAGAACTGAAAATAAAAACTTAGCCTGACATTCTTCAAGAGTTGAAAAGCTCTCTCCAAGAAAGTAGAAGAAAGAACTCCTAAAAGCTTACTATCAATAATGAAAGATTGGCCCTCTATTTATAGGCCTCTACTTTGTCCAAACCCTAATAGAATTTACAATTAAAAATAAAAGAAAAAGAAAAATAATTATTATCCTAACCCTAGTTGGAATAAAAATCCAATTTGGAGTCAAAAAGTAGCAAAAATCCGAAATAATCCGAAAAATCTGATTTCCCCAGCATTAACGCGCAAGCAAACGCGCCCTTAGCCGCCATAATTGACCGGTCAAACGCGCCTGCTGACGTCAGCCTTTCTTCCGCCCGCGCGCATGGCGCGCGTGTTTTCTTTTCCGCCCAGACAGCAAACGACGTCGTTTCAATTTCTCTTCTGACTTCCTTGCGCGCATGGCGCGCGACCCAGATTTTCGGTTAATTACGGTTCTGCCCCTCCGCGTCTTTTCTCCTTATTTACACTTTTGCCATCCGTGCGGTTTAATTACCAAAATGCCATCATACTTTTGCGAATTTTCCAGATTTGCCCCCAAGCTTTATTTTTCCTACAAAATAAAATATAAAAATAAATAAAAATAATATAAAAATACTAGAAATCCTAAAAACACATAATAATAAATAAAACACCTAAAATACTAAAAATACATAAAAATACATAAATAAAAATAAATATAAAAATACTATAAAATTACCTAAATTAACATAAATTAATTAAAATCCTATAAAACCTATTAAAATTACAATATGCTAAATAATTAAACATCTAAGCACACAATAAATATAAAAACTAAGTATTAGGGCATAAAAATATCGTATAATTTAGCTCTATCAATGTTATTCTGGTAAAGTAATTTCTTTGGCTGGATTTTTGAATCTCTCAAGGATTTTGTTAAGGCTAAAAATAGGTTTTTCTTAAACCTTATTAATTTTATTAATAGGGTTATCTTTAGTTAATAAATCTTTTAACTATTTGGTATATTGCCTTTTTAATTTTGGATAAGTGATTTTACTGATTAATTCGATTAATAAATTTTGCTCTTTTTCATTAGCTATGAGAACATTAATTTTATTGATAACATTTAATTTTTTATTGCAGCAACTATCTACACATCCTAAGGTGATGTTAGAAGTGTGGCTACTATGACTACTGGTACTAGAATTTGTAGAAGAATCAGAAAAGTCATTATCATAATCTTCACTACTAGATTGATTTTCTATTCTCATTAATTCTAATATGTGTTCAGTATTTTTAGTAGAGATTTTTAACTGATTGAGTTTTTCTTTAACTTTACATTCATTTTTTGTAATGACCACTTTTACCACAATTATGGCAAATAACTTTACTTTTAACAAATTTTATATAACTTTTCTTCTTAGGTTTATAAGAAGGATTTTTATAAGATTTTTTTCTTATAATTTGACTGATTTTTATAATAATCATCTCTATTATCTTTATGAGAGTGCTTATGTTTTCTTTTAGCTTTATATTTATCTTTTTTGTAGTGTTTGATATGTTTTCTTCTAGAAGGGGCAACAGGCAGTAAACCATATTGTTCACAGAATGTTCCCAATTCATATTTGGCTTTATTTTTATCTTTATTGGCTTGTTTACGGATCTTAAAATCATTGCACATTTTAAGACATGTCTTTTGGATTTACTTATTATATCACCATAAGTTAAATTCTTATAGTCAATATGGCCTAAGTCTTTGCTTAATTCTTCACGAATTTTATGGGCAAAAAGATTAGGTAATCCGTTAACAAATTTTTCTTTCCAAAATGGTTCATTACTATCAGTACGCATCATAACTCTTGAAGTGAAAACATCCTTATACCAAGGGAAATCACTTAAAGTAGGACAGGATAAATTACTTAACTGGTCATGAATTCTGTCCGTAACATTACTAGGTGTTCCGATAAAATGTTTGATTATAGCATAGATTAGGGTGTTAACTCCATCAGGAGGTCCTAAACCGATTTCATCAAAAATGGGGTTACCTTCTTGACTAAGTTGAACAACATGGATTATATTATGTCTAGATTCTTCAGTGAGATGGTTGTCTCACCAAGATCTAAGGACTCCGGTAAATCCACTAATCAATAACTCAACAATTTCATATTGACCTAAGGTAGAATAAGTAATTAAATAACTATTAGCTACCATAGACATATGATTTAATTTATTTAACAATGATTGTTCGCTTAAATCGTCAATGTTCCATTCATAAATCTTATTCGCAGAAACAGAAAATTGATTATCTAGATTCCTTTCTTCAAACTGTAAGTCTGGAGGGGTTGGTCTAGTATACCATTTTTTGTTGTTGTACTAGTAGGATTAGGAGTTCTAAAAGTTAATTTACTAAACTGGTTAATTGTGTCATCTAATTCAGAATCATCACTTGAAGTACTGCTACTAGGACTGTGGTTTTGACTTTGGTCAATGACAGCTAAAAGCTTTGGTTCACTAGATTCAGGCTTATCAAATTTTTAAAATAATTTATCAAGGGTTTTAGCAAGTTCTTTATTTTTGGATAAACCTAATCTTATCCTTTTTCCATGGAGGTTGAGTAAAAGTTTTTTAGCTTTACTATTTTGAGTATGAAGTTTTTCATCAAATTTTTCTTCAATTTTATCTAACTGTTTACCTATAGATGCTAGGTACTGGTTAGTAAAATTATTTTGTTCAATAATTCTTTTGTTATTACCTTCAGGCTCCTTAAAAGGGCTAGTAGCAACATGAGTATCTTTTACTGTTATTAGTATAGATTCGAAGGGAGGGTGACTTGAAGATATCGTAGACTTATCTTCACGAATCCATTTACTTTTGGTTATAACATTACATTTTCCATAATATGTATCATACCATGTGTAAAATGTAATATTTATCTTTTCTTTATTTATAATTTTTTTTCATTTGTTAGCTATTTTTTCACGTTCTAATTCATTATGATTGCCTCTAAATAGGTGTCTTTTACTCCTATCTTCTTTAGAGTTAAAATCACTTATTAAAAATTATTCTTGAATTTTGAAATCCTTTTTAATCATACGAAGTTGATGATGAACAGGTTTAGTTTCAAAATCTGATTGAGTAGGAGATAGATTTTGTTCATCTTCTTCCTTAGGGGGATTAACAGGTTCAAATTTAGTATAACAAGGATGACTTGTTTAACCTTCAGTATAAATTCCTTTTAATTTTACATCTTGCATAGTAGTTTTACTTAATAAATCAGAATCTTTTCAAGATTGAGTAGATTGACTGGTAATATCTTCAATAATTAGAGGGTTTCGTCTAAGTCTTGTGTCATCAAAACTTATCTTGACTGTGCCATCTAAGTATTGTTTTATATTATCTAGATTTATTATATTACTAGTTACTGGTCTTTGAGGAACTTCATTTTCTAATATCCATTGACTAGGGAGATTAACATATCTCCAAAGGAGGGTCTTTGAAACTTGGATATTAGCGTCACTGGTACTGTTGTGAATTAAAACAGTTTTATCTTTAGGACTTTTACTTAAGGCTTTAACATTGAAATTGGTTTTCATAGTTTTATAATAAATTTTGTATATTAAAGCTAAGGCTTGGGATCCTTCAACCATTTTAGTGATCTCACTTGCAGTTTTAATATTCAGAGTTAAAGCTTTTAATAAATGGGGGTCACTTAGGCTTAATGTAAAATTTGAAAAGCAATTAAAATGGACGGGTCCATTGTGCAAGCTAGATTACATTATTCCTAAGATACTGGGGTGATAATTTAAGTACCGGGCGTCTCTAAGACACAACAAAATACTTGAATTAATTCCTTTAATACTCAAAAGGTTAATAACAACTTGTATTAATCCGATATGGATAAAGTTATATCCCTTGTTTCTATGTTTCTTGATAACTTTTGTAGTGAGTAAACTACAAGTTTCATGATCTTTGTTAATAGCCTAAATTTTTTCAACAGTTTTGACATTATAATCTGGCTTAAAATTATCTAAGAAGGTTGACTGGTAAATTTCCTTTGGGAAAACACTGGGTATATTCCAGTTTCCTAGATCTTGGCTGATATTCTCGTAACTATGCTCTTCTTGGTTTACTATGTCTGGGATAGACGTAAGGTTTGACCTGGAGCTAACTGAGGAGTTGGATCTGAACATGCGATTCATAAATTGAATACTGTTCTCAAGACACTAGCTGCTATCTGCAAAGAGGTTTCGCGAAAGGTGAACAAAGGACAAGACTGAGTATGAACTAACTAATGAATTGAAATAACTGACTGACAAAAATGTCTAAGGCTTCACTTATCTCCTGCTAACTGCTATATCTAAGGCACATACCTTTTTACCTAAGCAGACACATACCATAGTGAAATAAAATTACACCTAACACTGCTCCCACTCTGGAGACTTACACAGGCTAACGATCGAAAATCAAGGTGGTCTAACAGTAAAGAAGGTGATCTTAGGATAAAGAAGCAAAGATAGATAGTTTAAAGATTAGACATAGAAGTACAGTCAGAATAACAAAACATTAATAGAACCACAACCCAACCAAGTGGCTTTGATACCAAGAGGGCGGAAGGATAAGCAGATGGGTGGATGCAGATAGAGAAAGGCCATAAGAATAGATAAAAGACTACTCACAGATCATAATCATGTTTCAATTATGCAAGAATTAAACACGCAATTTTATATATATATATATATATATATATATATATATATATATATATATATATATATATATATTGTGACGCCCCCAAATCTGGGCCCACACAGCCCAAACTTGAGTTGTCAAAAGACTACAATAAAATTATTACAAGGTAGTACAACGTTTAATAATACAGTGTATAATAATACACAATTAAGTCTTCACTATTACTGGCACACTATTTTACAACACGTGAAGACTACGATAGCTATCCCTCGGACTCTCACTCCATTCCCTAGCTAGACCCAGCTACGTTCTCATCTCCTGTTGAAAAATAATGAAACAAAAAGAAAGGGTGAGCTCAAATAGCCCAGTAAAGAATATCATGACTAAGATAATGACGAATAAATTATTGTTAACCTTCAACAGTTGTGTTCTTGATAGAATAATTTAAAAAACAAGTTTTAACTTAATAACTACAGTTAAGTTTTTAAACAAGGTTCAGATCAATGACTGCGGCGAAATAACAACCATTAGGAAAATCATATGGCCATGATGTCCACTCGCTTCTCTTTTAGGAAAAATATCATCAACTTTTATCATCTGAAATACCACTGACCATGATAATACAAACACATAGTTTCTGGTCATAATCATGCAAATCAACAGCTCATCTTTGCACTACGGGCCAAAGATATTCAATATAACACCAACGGTCATGATTATACCAGTATTCAGCCTTTGATCATAATCATACCAAACAACAATTCATATTTTCACTATGGGCCAAAGAGAACTTTCACCACGTGTCATAAAAGACACCGAACAGATGTATCGTCTTTAACCTATCATCTGTTCAACAATTATATCGCATCTGTGCCCCCAGCCACAAATATTCACAACAGCAAGATTCTTGATGATTAGTACAAATAATAGTGATACAAATGATGAACAGAAGAAACATGATAAACAATAAGTATCGGATGTTTACTTTGTGTAGATTCAAATAATTTTTAAATTGTCAACATGATGTGGAGTGAAATTCCAAAATGATATTTAAGATCCACAGTTCAGAACAACGGTTACAGTTCAATAAAAATGTTTAGAAAAATATGAAGGTTCAATTGAAATGCTATTAGATGAAGCACAAACTATTAAGGAACATATAATCATTTCAGGAAACTTTACCAAATAGTACTTACCATAGTAAGTTAAGAGTATAAAAGAAATAATATCCCTTACTATACTAAGTTTGAATAATGGAAGATAAAAAAGATGGTATCCCTTATGAGTATAAAGAAAAATTATATCACTTACGGATATGAAAGAAAATGATATTACAAACGAATATTGAATAAAAGTGTCATATGATAATTCGTGTAGACAAATTACTTCCACAAGAGATAAATAAGAAATAAATACAAAAGGTTATTCACCAATGGGCGGTAATCCGCACAATAAGGTTATTCCCACAATTTAATAAAATTTGAATACGAAGAGTTATTCACCAAACAGGCGGTAATCCGCACAGTAAAGTTATTCTCAGAGATTAATAATTAATGAATACGAAAGGTTATTCACCAACAGGCGGTAATCCGCGCCGTAAGGTTATTCCCACAATTTAATACATGAAAATAAATAACACATCTTATGAGTAAGAAAGAAACGATATTATTTTTGAGAATCAAAGAATGATAATCCCTTACAGTAGTAAGTTTAAGAGTATGAAATAAAATGACATCCCTTACCGTAGTAAGTTTAAATAATAGAATATGAAAGAAGATGATATTCCTTAGAAGTACGAAAATAATACCATTTATAATAATGAAAAGAATGATACCCCTTACCTTAATACGTGACCGAACATTGATTTAAATGAGGTTGATCAACCTATATATTTATAATATAATTAGTAATTACCACATATAAATTTCAAAGTGTATGATAACTCGTATAATATGAACTATCAAAATTATATATATTTAACATAATTTTTGTAGTATAATATAACAACTTTAAAATAGTTTTTAAAATAATATTCCAAAAAAAATTTTCAAAATGAATCTTCTTAAAGAAGAGTCTTCTAAAGGAAGATTTATGAATACCGTGAAAATTAGGGATTTATGAAATTACTAACCTTTAATAAAAGACTTACTTGAAAGATTCTTGCACTCCTTTTGGCTTTCAAATACTCAATATAATCTTACTATTCTCAGAGAAAACTCATAAAATACATATAGAAAATTTGTATGTTTTAGGTGTGATTTTTCTATTCAACTGAGCAAACTATTTATAGGAGAAAATAAGGCACTATGCATGGTAGGTGGGAGTAGTTGGCGTGCCGCATGCCAGTCTGCTCTTCAAATTTTGTTGCCACCAACCATTTTCCCAGCAAAACACATTTCATGTGGGCCCCACAGTGGGTCCACGTACTATTCACATAAATAGTTAATTAATTAATTTTTTTTCTTTTTTTTTTTAAAAAAAATTGTTTTATTTTATTTTTCTTCCAGTGGTTCCCACTTATATAATAAAATAATGTTACAACAATAATTGAACAATAATACAAGGAACACGTTAAAAATCATTATCAATTTAGTAATATAAATTACTGTGTATTTGCTACTATGACAATTATTTGATTCAATACTTTTAAAATACAGTGCACCAATAATTGTTAACTCAATGATATGATATACAATGTTATGACAATTATTGAATCAATAATGCAAAATACTATGTAACAACAATTATTGATGAATACTATGTAATGACCACGTCATCAGATCAATAATATGATACAGTGTGCAATATCGTGTGCTACTCTAAAATACCATAAAATACCGTATGCTACTATTCTCACCGGTATTTTAACAGTTAAAACCGTTGACTATTTTTATTTAAAAAAGGTTACTTCTGTCATTTTCTATATCCGATAAATATTCCGTTGTGGGGTCTACAAATAATTAGTTATTTCGGCGTCGTCGTACGACCCGAATATTCCTCGACAAAACGAATATTTCCCGACCAAACGAATATTATCCGACATAACATAATAAAATTTACACATAACATCCTTAACTTTTAACTTTGTCAATTTAACCACTTACTGTTTTGGAGAAAATATATACGAAGAAAAATTAAATTTATATTTCATAATTTTGGGGTCTTACAACCTCCCATCCTTATGAAATTTCATCCCCGAAATTGACGTGCCTGGCATTTCGAAGAGGTAAGGATACTTAGATTTCATCTCAGATTCTAGCTTCCAGGTCATTTTGTAACGACCCCGAATTTCGACCATTTTTATTACCTTAAATTCCATATTTATTAAACATTATCTTTCTTACGTCCAAATTTCGGTTCGTTAATAAATATTTAATCACCTTAATTGATCCATTAATTGATTTTAAAGTTATCAATTACCAATTTTTTGGTATAAATTTTTCTTTTTCTTAATTCAATCGTTGTATTATAATATTTGGATATTTAAAATCCTTACATTTCGATCCTAGTCCCTAGATCGCAACCTTTACTTTTATTTCTCTTACAATTATCATAATACTCTACATTCAAATTTAATATAATTCATATCCATACAAATGTTTTTGTTTTTTTTTTGTTTTTTTTTTGTATCATCATTCATAATTAGACTTATAATAATCTCTGTCATAACATTTATCTTGTACAATTACAGCTCATAATTTAACTTTGTTCGTCCTATCCGGATCCCATTTATAGACTCATACAAAGCATCAAGGTAACCTTGGCAAATTATCGACATTGCATTATAATATAACAATCACGTTTTCTACCTTCTAGGCAATTCATCTTTAACAAAATCCAATATTCTTGAATGTCATTTCTTTCCTGCAAAAATGTTATTGAGCAAGTAATGAGCACAACGGCTCAGCAAGTTCAACAATTTATGCTTCACGTAACACATACCATAATATGCTCAGTGTGTGTCATACATCATGTGCTTGTGCTTCTACCATAACAATATATCTCATATATATTCATATCGTTGCACAAAGTACACATTGTGGTCATATTAAACGCATATCACATAGCACATAATTTTTATGCATTTAAAACAAGAATTACATATCATAACAATCCAACATTTAACATAAAAAGGGACTGAAGAACTTGCCTCGGTTTGCGTTCATTCTGTAACACTTATAAACATCCCACATATAGCATTGTTCGTCAATTAACATTTCTGTGATCTTTATCATTCATCACATAACCTATATATCAAACTCAGGTTATATCACAACCAATAATCTCGTTCGAGAAATAATATTCTTCTAAATTATTCTACTAAATTTTAACAACGTTGCCCTTTATCGCAACTTTTTCGTTACTTAATCTTTTACGTTCACTAGTCAGTCAACACACGATCCATAACATCCTAACATCTCACGAGTCTAATAAACCTTTCAAAGTCTCCAAAATATTATTCTGGACTTTTCAACCCATTTTTACATTTGTCGAATTATCCGACAATTTTCTGTAATTATTTCTATTTATAATCTATTATTTAATAGCTTTAAAATAGAAATAATAATACAACATACTTTTATATCCTCCAAAAATCATCCATATTTATCTTATATTATTATAAGATTTTTCACCAAATTTCATAATTTTTCAACATTCATAGAATTTTCCATGAATTTCTACTTATTTTTGCATTAACTTTTAATAGCCTTAAAAATACAATAAATACTATGATCTTCAATAAATTACCAAACTTTTTCACAATTTCTGGAATAATATAACAATAATGCTGTCCAAGACAAATTTTAGCACAAAAATATTTTTAGTAATTAAATATTAATTTTAATGCACTGAAACTTCCAAAATTCACAGTAATTAGCACGTTTATCCGAAAATTACGAATCTTAAGTCCATTCCACACGAAATTTAATTCTCTACAACTTTGTAGAAGAAAATTTTTCCAGATTCTGCACTGAAATGAACAGACTCCGGACAGATTCACGTTTCACTGTGCTAATTCTTCCGAAATTCATAGAAATTAGCTCGTTTATCAGAAAATTACAAATTTTAAGTCCATTCCACACAAAATTTAATTCTCTACAACTTTGTAGAAGGAAAGTTTTCCAAATTCAGCACCAAAATGAATAGAATTGCTACTGTTCGTGACTGTTCATTTTAATTTCCAAAATTTCATGTTTTGATCCAAATTTTTTTCACAATAATTACTCTAAACATCATATAATCCACATATACACCTCTAAAAATCATCAATAACAATCATTCTAATTATTTTCTAATTAATTTTTTTTTCTTCACATAAATGAAATAATATTTATAACTTAATAAAATAACCAAATCAATATAATTTATACCTTCATAATGCTTGAAAATCTATTACTTGAAATTTGATATCCTCCTAGATGGCACAACCTTCTTCTTCATTTGATGGTGGTGGTGTATGGTAGCAGTGACGGTGGGGAGAAAAGGAGAGTTTATGCTATGTTTTGTTTGTTTTTTTCTTTTTTCCTTCTTTCATTTGTATATATATATGCATTATTTTCTTTCTTTGTTGCATGACTTAAACAAATTGGAAAATTCCTCACATCCGCCGACTTGACGCCACAACCGACTTAGTTTCGGATAAATAACATGCAAAATTAAGAATTTAACACATTACGTAATTATTTCGTGTAATAAATATTTTATATAATAAATATAAAATATTTATTTTAACTTACCAAAATTCATAATATAATTTATGAATAATATTTAGACATTTTTTTGAGTACTTTTCTTGACAAATTTTGTACACGCATAATGACATGCATGTATTTATATGAGGTAATTAATACCTCCAAAAATCATAAAATAATTCCTATAACTTATAAAAATTATTTTTCATAATTTTTCACTTCATTACTTGGACATCATATTACACTAACATGTTCCCGTTTCTAAAATATTATCATTCATAAAAATCATAACAATTCAATTATGCATAAACATAATTTTTAATGAATTAAAACATTTTTTTTCCTCATTTAATTTCATTTATTTACATTTCACATTAATTTCTTTATATATAAATTATATAATTTAATATTATATAATTTATATATTTACATTCTCCTTAAATAACTTTTTAAATTCCTCCATAATTATCAATTAATCAATAATTATAATTTTATTAACTTCCCCATTCGCTTTTCATTTAAAATTGAATTAATTTAATTATTAATCCCTTAATTTTCATAATTAAAACATTTATAATTATTACTTAAACATATATATATATATATATATATATATATATATATATATATATATATATATACAAATGTATATATATACATATCTAATTTAATATATTTCACATTACCAAGTAACCTCAATTAAATCATAATTTCTGCATTTTCATAATAATTTAATTGTACAATTTATTGTACATTTACCTGAAATTTCTCTTATTCTTAATAAATTGTTTGTAAACAATTTATTTACTTTTCAATTACTTAAGTTCAATACCATTTATCATAATCTCTGCACAGATTTAATTTACTAATTAAATCTTATCACATACTTTAAATCACATAAAATAATAATTCACCAATAATTTAAATAACATTGATAATTTTTATCAATTAAATTCTCATTTAATATTATTAAGAAAATCCTGAAAATTCGGATCCTCACATTCTTCCCCCTTTAACAGGATTCCGTCATCGGAATCATAATTATCGTAATAATCATACGTATTTTATTTATAGCACATTGATATACCTTTATCTTAATAAATAATAACTAAATCCATAATAATCATATTTTACCTCTTCAATATCCATAACTTACATGAATAATACAATAATGGTTGTACAGTCAGAATATTCAATTCTCAACTCAACATCATATTTTATAATTCTCTAAATATTTTATTCATAAAACTTTAACTCATTTCTTGATACATTTATCAATATACTTTCTCATTCTCTGAATTTTTTTTTTTTTTTTTTTGCACTTACCCTTATTCAATCCATTTATTGCATATTCTCTCTTGCACATCATTTATACTCTGTACATTCATCATTCTTTTCCTAATTCATATAAATCTTCATCATATTCCATAATTCATTCCTTCATACCTTTATCGTTCAACACTAGGCGTTAAATACTAACATTTACTTAATTCCATTGAAATTCTTATTTGAAATTATTCTAAAGATCCTGGGTGTCACACATTTCCTCAGTATCTTGGTTCCTCCATAAAACCTTGACTTGAGGTATAACCTTTGAGCGTAGGATCTGCTCCTTCTTATCTAAGATCTTGACAGGTACCTCCTCGTACGTTAAATCCTCTGCTATCCGGTTCTAACTCAATGACGTGGTTTGAGTCCTTCACATATTTACGTAACATAGATATGTGAAAAACGTTATGGATGCAGGACATTCTTGGCAGTAAAGCTAGTCTGTAGGCTACGGTTCCTACTTAATCGAGAATTTCAAATGGGCCAATAAATCGAGGGTTGAGCTTTCCTCTCTTTTCGAATCTCGTAACTCCTTTCTATGGTGAAACACGTAAGAATACATGATCTCCGACGTTGAATCTCTCATCTCTCCGATGAAGATCAGCATAACTCTTTTATCATTCTTGCGCGGTCTGTATTTGTTGTCGGATCATTTGGATTTTTTTGGTCATCAAGCGTACCAACTCGGGTCCCAACAATTTTGCTTCTCCTACCTCATTCCAACATACTGGAGAGCGACACTTGTGTCCATATGAAGCCTCGAATGGAGCCATGCCTATGCTTGCTTGGTAACTATTGTAGGAAAATTCAACCAATGACAAGTACTTATCCAAACTTCCTTTGAAGTCTAGTACGCAAAGTCTCAAAAGATCTTTGAGGGTTTGGATCGTCCTTTCCGATTGTCCATCCGTTTGAGGATAGTATGCAGAACTAAAACGCAGTTCAATGCCCATAGCTTTTTATAGTTTGATCCAAAAGCGTGAAGTGAATCTAGAATCTCGGTCATAAACTATGAAAACTGGCATGCCATGCAATCTTACAATCTCATTTATGTATATACTGCCATGACGTTCAAGTGAAAAGTTTTCTCGTATAGGTAAGAAATGAGCTGATTTGGTCAATCTATCTACGATGACCCAAATTGCATCTAAGCCTTGAAAAACCTTGGGAAGACCTATCACGAAGTCCATATTGATGTGTTCCCACTTCCATTTGGGAACCTCAAATGATTGTAATGGACTCTTAGGCACTTGATGCTCTGCTTTGACACGTTGACAAGTTAGGCACCTTTAGATAAACTCTACAATCTCTCTTTTCATATTGTTCCACTAAAATGTATGTCGAAAGTTATGATACATCTTGGTACCTCCTGGGTGGATTGTAAACGGTGTGTTATGTGCTTCCATCATGATTTTATGTTTCAATTCAGGATCGTTAGGAACACAGAGTCGAGCGTTGACTCGAAGTATTCCTTTCTCGTCGATTCTTGCCTCAGGAATAGCAGCTTCTTGTACTTTCTTCATCATATTCATCAGTTCTGGATCAGTAGCTTGAGCAGCTTTAATTTTATCGATTAAAGCTGGTTCTACTCGTATGGTTCTACTCGTATGTGCGCAATCTTCAAATGGGTCCCTGGTGTCTTTAGCTCTATCTCCATCTTTTGTAAGTTGTACAAAATACGCTTTTGTGTTGTCAACAGTGCACTTGTACTCGCATAAGCTCTTCTGCTCAAAGCGTCAGCTACAACGTTCGCCTTTCCCGGGTGATACTGGATTGTGTGGTCGTAATCCTTCAACAGCTCAACCCAACGTCGTTGTCGCATGTTAAGGTCCTTCTTGGTGAAGAAATACTTGAGATTTTTATGATCCGTATAGATATCCACCTTTTTTTCGTACAAATAGTGTCTCCAGATCTTCAACGCGAAAACGACCGCTGCCAACTCTAGATCATGAGTAGGGTAATTTTTCTCATAATCTTTGAGTTGTCGAGAGACATAGGCTATAACCTTTCCATGTTGCATAAGAACACTACCTAGACTTTTTCCTGAAGCATCGCTGTAGATAACAAATTCTTCCGATCCTGATAGTATGGTCAGAACAGGAGTTGAAACAAGTCTCCTATTGAGTTCTTGAAAACTTTTCTCGCATTCCTCGTTCCATACGAATTTTATGCTTTTTCGAGTTAGCTGAGTTAACGGAGTGGCGATTCGAGAAAATCCTTCTATGAATCTCTGATAATAACCATCTAAGCCCAAAAATCTTCGGACTTCGGTTACTGTCTTGGGTTGTTCCCAATTTAGTATTACTTTAATCTTCGCAGGGTCAACCGATATTTGCTGTTTTGAAATTACATTCCCAAGGAACGTGACTTCCTCAAGCCAAAACTCACATTTCTTCAACTTGACATATAATTTGTTCTCGCGAAGCTTTTGGAGTATCAATCTCAGGTGTTGTTCATGATCCTCACGACTCTTGGAGTATATGAGGATGTCATCAATAAAGACAACCATAAAATGATCCAAATATTCTTTGAATATTCGGTTCATCATGTCCGTGAAAGCTGCAGGAGCATTGATTAGTCCAAAAGGTAAGACCAAGAATTCATAATGCCCATAACGAGTTCTGAAAGCAGTCTTTGGAATGTCCTCAGCTTTAACCCTTAACTGATGATATCCAGAACGGAGATCAATCTTTGAGAAATGTTGAGCACCTTGTAATTAATCAAACATGTCATCAATCTAAGGTAACAGGTACCTATTTTTGATGGTGACATGGTTCAATTCTCGGTAGTTAATGCACAATCACATACTCCCGTCTTTTTTCTTCACAAATAGAACAGGAGCACCCAAGGAGATGCACTCGGACGAATGAAACTGGTATCCAACAATTCCTGTAGTTGAACTTTTAACTCTTAAAGTTCAATGGGAGCCATTCGGTATAGGGCTTTGGAAATGAGCTTGGTACCGGGTTCAAGATCAATACAAAATTCAATTTCACGTTTTGGGGGTAAGCCAGGAAGTTCCTCAGGAAAAAGTCAGGAAACTCATTAATAATGGGAATATCATTCAAGTTTGACGCGTTTTTGTTCAAATCAGTGACATGAGCTAAAAAAGCTTGACATCCATTTTTCAATAAACGAATGACTTTATGGCTAGAAATAACAGTTATAAATTTCAATGGTTTAGTTGCTTGAATTTGCATGACAGGTTGATTAGGAATATGAAAATTAATAATCTTATGAAAACAATCAATTTTAGCGTGATGGGTTATTAACCAATCAACTCCTAAAATTACATCAAATTCATGCATCTCTAAAGAAATAAGGTCAACAGGTAATGTGAGGTTGTTGATTTGAACTAGCCAAGATTTATATACAGTAGATGTAATGGCCATTTCTCCTAATGGGGTTTTAACTGATAAGTCAAACTCCAAATTTTCAGGAGTTAAGTTTAAATGTTGAGCACACGTAGGTAAGATAAAAGAATAGGTAGAGCAAGTATCTAACATGACATAAAATTCATACGTATTTATAAATAGCTTATCATTTATCACTTCATTTGGTTTCTTGACTATTATTGTCAAATCGAATCCCGAATACTTCATCCTGATCTTCACGTATTTCAACCATGGGAATACCACTGAATAATTTTCTAGCAAACTATTTCTCGGGTTCATTAACTTCATCAGTAGTAACGTACCAATGATTTTCATTAAAATACTACTTTTGATAGACTGCAATTTCCACGATAGTGACTAACTTAACCTGAATTCCTCTAAATTGTAACGCCCAAAAATATAGAAATATCATTTTTAAATAATCTTGAAAATCATAGCTGGAACACCATAAATCCCAAAGACTGATATGAAAAGTCTATATATTCTGATCCTTTGTTATAGAGCATAACTAGGTGATATGACTCTCCCAATTAGTGAGCAGATTAAATGTAATAATTTTCACAAGTTCATTACATCCTTTAATTGCTTCTAAGAACGGATCTGGAACAACTGTAGTAGAGCTTTCTCCTTCATCCTTCCTGGATAGAACACGAATAAATTTTTCCTTAGGCAAAAGATTCAACTCTGAGTTTATAGAAGAATTATTTGTGGCCTCTTGATTCTCAGCTACATTGACTTCGGGCATTCCATAGTTAACCTCCTGATTTCTAGATGTCATACTAAACTGTTGTCACAAAGTAAATGTTAGTTAAACAAACTGACTCATCACTTCATGTCCCTACATTCAAAACGACTCATTAGATAAAATATCATTTAGGTAGGACACACTGGTGATTAATTCTATTCGCCTCTCCCTTCCTAGTTCTAACCCTAGATCTCCATTAAAGACCATATCCCTAAGCTTTGATGCCAACTGTGACGCCCCCAAATCTGAGCCCACAGAGCCCAAACTTGAGTTGTCAAAAGACTACAACAAAATTATTACAAGGTAGTACAACGTTTAGCAATACAGTGCATAATAATACACAACTAAGTCTTCACTATTATTGTCACACTATTTTACAACACGTGAAAACTACGATAGTTATCCCTCGGACTCTCACTCCATCCCCCGGCTAGATCCAGCTACGTTCTCATCTCTTGTTGAAAAATAATGGAACAAAAAGAAAGGGTGAGCTTAAATAGCCCAGTAAAGAATATCATGACTAGATAATGACGAATAAATTATCGTTAGCCTTCAACAATTGTGTTCTTGATAGAATAATTTAAACAACAAGTTTTAACTTAACAACTGCAGTTAAGTTTTTAAACAAGGTTCAGATCAATGACTGCAGCGGAATAACAACCATTAGAAAAATCATATGGACCATGATGTCCACTCCCTTCTCTTTTTAGGAAAAAATTATCAACTTTTATCATCTGAAACACCACTGACCATGATAATACAAACTCATAGTTCCTGGTCATAATCATACAAATCAACAGTTCATCTTTGCACTACGGGCCAAAGATATTTAATATAACACCAACGATCATGATTATACCAGTATTCAGCATTTGGTCATAATCATACCAAACAACAGTTCATCTTTGCACTACGGGCCAAAGAGAACTTTCACCACGTGTCATAAAAGACACCGAACAGATGTATCGCCTTTAACCTATCATTTATTAATTTATATTGACTTTTTCTACATTAAATCAACTTTATTATTTATTAATTTAAATCAAAAAATAGATTTAGTATCATAATTTTATAAGAAAACAAAAAAATTAGTAATAGACTTTATAAAGAAATAAAAATAAAATCATCTAACCTATACTTAATTTGTTACTTTTATTTAAATATATATAATAGTGGAAGTTTAAGTAAAATTATATTATCACTTGGATAATATAGTTCGATAAAAAAAGAAAATTATCACAATGATCATCTACCTAACTTAAATTTGTTACTTTATTAAAATATATGTATGATTATAGTTTCAAGTACAAGTAAGATTTAATCATTATTTAGACAATAATATTGTTACAATTATTAAAATATAAATATAATATATTAATCGATAATATAATTCAATTATTTAATAAAAAAGAAAAAATGAATTGATTAATTCAATACAAATTTGTCAAAAAAAATAAATTAAAACATCAATGATAATATTATAATTCTACCACAAGGTCCTTCTCTTATTTCAATGGAGTCAAAAATAATAATTAATAAAATAGTTTGCAAGGAAACAATTATAAGATCGTCTTACGTAATATTAATTTGTTGTCATTATTAAATAAAAATTTATTACAACTTAGATAATATAATTTGAGAAAAATAATTTTTTTTCTTCATGCAAACCGTCATATCTAACTTGATTTTTTTACTATAATTAAATATAAATATAATTATATTTCAAGTATAAGTTAAATATTATTATAAGTTAAATGATATAATTTTGAACAAAATTAATTTTTATCATAATCATTAATTTTAACTAATAAATACAATTACATATTAATAAAAATAATATTTAATAATATATTTTATAATATGACAACGTTATAATAAGACTTTGTGTTTTACATGTGGTGTATATGGTAGTATTTTTTAAAAATTAAATAGACAATTTGTGTGACGCCCATAAATTGGGCCCACACCACCCAATTTGAGTCGTCAAAAGATTACAACAAATTTTTTACAGTACACTGTACAATACCCAATAATACACAACTAAGTCTTCACGATTATTACTATTCTACAATACAGTGAAGAATACTATAGCAACTATCTCAGACCACTACTTCATTCTCCTTTCCTCCCCGCTAGTCCCGGCTAAACTCTCATTTCCTGAACAATTGAACAAAAAGGAAATGGTGAGCTCAAATAGCCCAGTAAGGAATATCATGACTAAGATAATGAAAAATGAATTATTCTTAGCCTTCAACAGTTGAGTTCTTAATCGAATATAATAGACAACAAGTTTTAAATCAATAGCTGCAGTTGAGTAGTTAATAGGGTAATATAAACAGCAAGATTTAAATCAACAACAACAGTTAAGTTCTTAAACAAAGTTGAACTGCAGGGAAATAACTACCACTAAGAGAATCAAGTAGATCATGATGTCCACTAGCATCTCTTTTTAAGAAAACCATCATCAACTTTTATCATCAGAAATACCACTGGTCATGATCATGCCAAATAACAGTTTTTCTTTACCCCTCGCCAAAGAGAACGTTCATCACGTGCCCTTGTCATCCGACCAAAGACACCCAATAATTATATTGCCTTTATCCTATATCGCCTTTAACCTATATCGCCTTTAATTTATCATTTGCTTAGACTTCTTATTTAATCAATTCATAAAATCAAGAATGGAATATGAATTCAAATAATATATACAATTTGCAATAATATTATTGTGGAATAACTTGCGATATAATATAAGCTCAAGATTTAAGAATTAGCACAATAATATTGAGTAGAGTTAGGAAGCTTGCTCAATACAAATTTGAATAAGGTTAAAGAACTTGCCTGTCTGTTGACTTACGACAAATTTGCTTAATTTAAACTCCTCTTGATGTCCTAACATTAATAACGTCGGCCTATTAATTAGTATAACATTTAATCGTGCACTTTAAACACTTATCTATGCTAAATAATTAATCACATAACACATATAATTTTATATTAATCATATAAGACATTTAATTGATCTTATATTAATGGTTTAATTCATCAATATTATTTTTCTTGAGTGTTAAATACTTATTAAACTCTTAAACAATTTACTATCATTGTTTAATTAAATTCTTTTTATAATATTAACTCTATCTTCATTTAATTACTATTTAATATCAGTCAAAGAGTAATTAATTAATTACCTTTAGTCATAATTTAACAATAGACAATAACTAATTATGTTTATTTATTATTTAAAAGTTAATTAAATAATAAATAATTAAAGTATTAATCTTAATTGCCTTATTATTTAATATTAATTAAATAATAATTAATTTATTAATTATCCTCATTTATTATTATTTAATAATAAACAATTAGTTTATTAACTTTAATTATCTTTAATTATTATTTAATATTAAATAAATAATAATCAATTAATTAAATATCCTTACTTATTATTTAATCTTAATTAAATAAACAATAATTAGTTTATTAACTTTAATTATCTTTAATTATTATTTAATATTAATTAAATAATAATCAATTAATTAATTGTCCTTACTTATTATTTAATCTTAATTAAATAATAAATAATTAGTTTATTAACTTTAATTATATTTAATGTTAAATAATAATTAATTATTTAATTATACTTACTTATTATTTTATCTTAATTAAATAATAAATAATTAATTTATTAATTTATTCCTAATTTAATTATTATTTAATGTTAATTAAATAATAATTAATTAATCAATTACCCTTACTTACTATTTAATCTTAATTAAATAATAATTAATCAGTCTTTAATTATTATTTAATAATTTATAAATTTTATCTCTTTTCAATTATTATTTAATAGTAATTAAATAATAATTAGGTAACTATATATCTTTTTTTACTATTTAATTATAAATTAAATAATAAACAATTAATTTATTTACTTTATCTTTCTTATATTATTATTAAATACTTAAATCACATATTTAATATTTAATAATATTTTATTAGTAATTTTATCTAATTACTAACTAATTAATAGCTAATTAGAGCACTATTTACACCTTAAATACAATTAAAATAATTAATTTATTAATTAATCTTACTTATTATTTAATATTACTTAAGTAATAAGTAATTAGCAGTTTTATGATTGTTCAGATATTAAAAATATTAATTTATCATTTTTCCTTTAGTTAGTAGGGTTTAATCATATTTTAATTATGGAAATTACCAAATGACATGCTAAAAATACAAACATATTTTTATAAAATACTACACGAAAAACCAAGCAACTCCTGTCAAGGACCCATCGTAGGAACCAGTCATAATTCCGGTGAACCGGTCGCCTGAAAGTTCCGGCCAGTTCATGAAAAAAAAATCGACAGAAACATTACACATTTCCAGATTTTTGTCTAACTTTGGGGTCTTGGAGAAAAACCTTAATAACTTGAGTTCTATAACTCCGATGGAGCTCTACTAGGTATCGCTGGAATCGTGACTTCCCAAACTACAATTTTCTGTGCTCAAACACCATTTTTGGATAAGTTTTGATTTCGGAAATTAGGCTTAAAGTGGACTGTTCATGCAATAACTTGGACAGTGAGGTGTGTTTGGTCAAAAATGCATAACTTACTTATTTTAACACATTTTTCGGTGATTCGAAAGGGATTTTTTTCTTAACTTATCCATATATTCCCATAAATTATTAAATCATAAAAATAATTTTTAGATTTTAAAATGTGCAATTTATTCGTACAACCTATGTTTTGTTCGTTGGTAAAAATATTTTCAAGTATTTTGCTAGATTTTTCTACATAAATCCATACCAGTATACTTTTAAACCACATGGAATCCTTTATAAACATATCTAGCATGATTCTAAACATAAATATCTCCAAGATAATATTTCTACCATAAAATTTAAAAGAAAACCAAGATTAGGGTTTTAAACGAATTTTTTTTACCTTTTGCTTTTGATGGCTTGTTTTCTTTGCTTTCCAAAGTAGGTAATAAGTTGTGATGACATCCAAGAACACCCCCCTTGATGAAAATGACTTGAATCACTTGACTCGGTGGTGACTCACTACACAACTCACTTCCTTTTTCTTTAACTCACCTAGTTAACTCACTAAAACTCACTAACACATTATATAAAGAATACTTGCAAAATTTGCTAGCCAAAAAGGTTGAGTGTTCCACACACTAATGAAATCAACAAATTAAATAAAAATTTAGAATCCATAGTACTCTCTCCATACCACCAGCCATGCTCTCTATTTTGTCCCATTTTTGATTTATTTTTATAGTCAAATTGGTAAATAATGGATCTTCTAGAAGTTTTAGCAATTGGATGAAGGAATGGGCTTGCAATTTATTTCATTTGGGCCATATATGATCATAATAATCCAACAACATTGAGCTACCAAAATAACTCACCCACTT
The DNA here is from genome assembly GCA_947179155.2 of Hedera helix. Taxonomy (NCBI): domain Eukaryota; kingdom Viridiplantae; phylum Streptophyta; class Magnoliopsida; order Apiales; family Araliaceae; genus Hedera; species Hedera helix. Next base: position 20,656,549 of record OX359275.1, on the reverse strand, counting down.
CTTAATAAATTGGGCTAGTTTAATTACATATCAACCCACAAAGCATATCACACAAATCCATCACTTAATTAATTGTTTGGAATTATTTAAATAATTATAGGAACATTTAAATAATCAATTTAAATTTAATTTATATAATCAATTTAGACTTGTCATATTCAATATTAATTGAATATTTAATTATGGTTCCTCACAAAATAATCTTAGGCTAGTCCGTTAATTTAATAAATCCATTAATCGTACTTCCTTTACTAAAATTAACCGAATAGTCAACAATCAAATTACCACATAAAGGTTTAAATTAAATCACACAATAACTCATTTAATTAGAATTTAGTTTTCCAATTTTATTTATAATGTAATTTAAAATTCTTGGTTCTTACATTCTCCCCCGCTTATAAGAATTCCGTCCCCGGAATTACAACATAAGATCACTTAAAAAGATGCGGATAATTCACTCTCATCTTTTCTTCGAGCTCCCACGTAGCTTCTTCAATTGCATGGTTTCTCCAAAGAACTTTGACCGAATGTATGACCTTATTTTGCAACGTCTGTCGGTGTCTTTAGCTGCTCCCAATTTATAACTGCCTCTACCTTTGCTAGGTCCACCGAAACACCTTCCTCATCAATTACATGCCCAGAAACTGTACCCTCTGTAGCCAAAATTCACACTTTGAGAATTTTGCATACAGTTTTTCCCTCCTTAGTGTTTCCAACACCACTTTTAAGTGCTCAGCGTGCTCCTCTTTCGTCTTCGAATATACCAGAATATCATCTATGAATACAACAACGACCTTGTCCAAGTACGGCTTGAACACCCTGTTCATCATATCCATAAATGTTGCTGGTGCATTCGTTAGAACGAATGCCATTACCAAAAACTCAAAATGTCCATAACGAGTTTTAAATGCCGTCTTCGGTACATCTTCTTCCCTTACCTTCAACTGATGGTAACCGGTTCGTAAGTCTATCTTTGAAAAGTACTTCGCTCCCTTAAGCTGATCAAACAGATCATCAATCCTGGGTAACGGGTACCTATTTTTAATCATAACTTTGTTCAACTCACGATAGTCGATACAAAGTCTTAGGGATCCGTCCTTCTTATTTACAAATAATACCAGTGCTCCCCAAGGAGACATACTTGGTCGAATATATCCTTTATCTAGTAGCTCCTGCAGTTGTATCACCAATTCCTTTAATTCTACCGGCGCCATTCTGTATGGTGCTTTCGAAATTGGTGCAGTCCCTGGTGCCAGTTCAATTTTGAAGTCAACTTCCCTATCCGGTGGTAAACCCGGTATCTCATCTGGGAAGACATCTGAAAATTCTCGTACCACAGGTATTTGACCTAATTCACCCTCTACTCTTTGAGTATAAACCACATGAGCCAGATAACCTACGCACCCCTTTCTCAACAATCTCTTTTCTTGCATCATCATCAGACAACGATATTGTCTTGGCGATTTACTCCCCTGAAATACCACTTCCAACTTACTCGGGGTTTTCAAAGTTATACTCTTCTTCTAGCAATCAATCAACGCCTTATGATTCGATAACCAGTCCATACAGAGAATGATATCGAACTCTCCCAAAGGAATTGGAATTAAGTTCACTCCAAGTTTAAATCCTCCTAACTCAACGCAACAATTCCTATGAATATATTCTACGGTAATAACTTCGTTGTTGGCTACTTCTATATTCAAAGGATTTTCTAGTTTTTCTCGGGGTAGTTTTAATCTATTAGCAAATTCTTCGGATATAAATAAATAGGTAGCACCCGAATCAAATAATACATAAGCATTGATATTATTGATCGGAAGAATACCTGACACTACATCCTTTGATTCCACAACATCCTGAACCGTCATGTTAAAGGTGCGTGCAATTGGTCTGTTCGGTTGATTGGCTAGTCCTCCAATGGTTAGCTTGCTATTGTTGCTTCTATTTCCACCAGATACGTCATTGTTTTTCTTTGGGCAGTCCTTAATTTGGTGATCCGACGCTCAACAAGAAAAACATCCGCTCCTCTTCCATTTAGGGCATTGGGGAGCAATATGCCCTTGCTGCCCACAGTTATAACAGAACCCCTTACCCTTCATGGATTCCCCAGAATGGTTCTTCCCACACTTTTCACATTTGTTGCCTTTCTTGGCTTCTCCTCTAGTTTTACTACCTCCTGACATCTGGTTATCATTCCACTTCCTTTTGTTATAATTGCTACCTCCAGTTCCTTCCTTAGGCCCATCATGACCTTTCTTCTTCTTGTCTTGGTTGTATTTCACTAACGCTTCATTCCCTCCTTCGGCAATAATCGCCCTCTCCAATAATGCTGAAAATGTGTCGATTCTTAGAACAACAACCCTACTATACACCCAAGGCTTTAAACCCTGCTCAAATCTTCGTGATTTCCTCGCCTCGGTGTCCGCCTGGTATGGAGCAAATCGAGCTAATTCATTGAACTTTGTGGCGTACTCTGCCACTGACATGTTTCCCTACTTCAAGTCTAAGAATTTCATCTCCATTATGTTTTTCATGCTGTCCGGGAAATAATTCTCGAAGAATAATTCTTTAAAACGTGCCCATGTTACAATACCTTCTCCAGCTCTACCCTTATTCGCTTTCCACCAGTAATTCGCCTCTCCCTTCAGCATGAAGGTGGAAAATGACGTCTGTTGTTCATCAGCCACTCGTGCGACCTCAAACATTTTTTCTATTTCCTCAATCCACGTTTGGGCCTCTATAGGATCTGTAGACCCACGAAATTCTGGTGGTCCTACTAATTTGAAATCCTTAAAATTTGCTAAGTGTGTCCCTGGCTGGTTTACAGCTGGCGGTACTACTGGTTGTACTACTGGTGGTGGTCTATTTTGCATCATCTCCATCATCATGGCTGCGAAAGCCCTCATTGGGTCTTCCTGCCTCTCAGCATTGTTTCCGACTTCATCTACACATCGAATTCGAGGTACACGTCTTGGCGGCATTCTCTGTTAGTAAACAAAATCTTATATTTTTTATTTTGTATATTACATTTTATGCACATTTTATAAATGTTTAGACATTTAATAGTTAACGCAAAAATCAAGCTCAATCAGACCAAGTTATCATAATAATGTCGTATCTATATTCATATGTCAACTGGTAGTGTAAAACACTTACATCACAGGCATATTTCTATAAACGCTAACTATCCCTCTAGTCAACATAAGACGGGTTAACATGAAACCTATCCTAAAGAACAACAATAGATAGGATTCACAAGAACTACATTTCCCTAAAACACAAAAAGTGGTGATGTATCATAAACACCTATCATCTCTCATAGTCTGAGGTTTATATCATATATATAACTCTATGAACAAAAAGTGGGTTCTAAACTGCATCTATATACAAACAGAAAAATAAAATATCAACAATCAATCCGATGAGCAGCGGCCTCGTGCTCCTACCGAGCGATCCTGTCAACCACACTACGTCTCACTACCTGCCTGCTCAAATATTCCTCTCGAGGATAATTCAGGATCTTGCTCCTCAGCCTACCAAAAGCGGTATCTAACTCGAAACTAGTAGTATCAATCCTGGTAGCACTGGCCTTAACCACAGCCTCAAGCTCATCAGCCCTCCTGGATACGCTCATCCACTCATCATATATGCGGATCTTATCCGCTATCTCTATGTCAAACTCAGCTGACATCCCTGCTAACTGTCTCTGCAACTCATCCCTTTTTGCTTGGAATCCCTCAGCCTGTCTCTTAGACTGCTCCAGCTCATCAACTAGATCTACCTCCCTCTCACGGAGGTGATGTACTGTAACTCCTAGCGAAATAGCAGTCTGACGGTACCCCTGCACCTGAGTCTCCAACACAGCCACATGCTCCTTCAACCTAGTCACCTCGTCAGACATCTGATATGCCGCATCTCTATACCGGTCCTCCATCTCCTGATGGGTCTGATTCTCTCCCTCCAAATGCTGGACTCTAGACTCTAGCTCTATGTTAGCACTGGCCAGCTCCTCGATAATATCGCTAGCAGTGGTGCCCATGCCGTCAGCATACTCAGCTGGCTGCTCAATCAGATCATCCTCAGAAAATGGCTCCTCAACTGACTCCTCCTCGGAGTCTATCTGTTGTCCCTCAGACTCGTCATCACCTTCAAATCTCATAACCCCTCCTCGCACTGGCGACTCAGCCTCTACTATATAATCCTCCTCAGCAACAGCCTCCAACTCATGCTCAACAACAGGTGCCTCAATCACTGGTCCTACTGGCTCAGCCGGCTCAACCCAGACAATATGTTTGTCCACCGGAGCATCCTTCATCAGTCTACTAGGCTCGCCTAGATCTGCCATCCTATAAACACAATAATAGACAAAACAACAACATGTTAGTATCATAATAAAATATATTCATTGATTCAATGAAACAATATTTCATTATGTACAACATCGGCTCGATGAATTTTCACAATTCACCTCTAACAAAACTCGACTCAAAGGATCTACTCGACCTATCCTCATAGCGTACTCCATATGAGTTTAATTCTAAGGTTATAACCTAGGTTTCACAACACCTAAAGTCTATAACCTACAACTCTGATACCAACCTGTGACACTCCCAAATTTAGGTACCACTACCTCGAATTTGGTGCTCACGCAATAATATAAACAATCTCTGCTAAACAACATGTAATACTAATGCGAAAAATAAATAAACATATGTTGTCTATTACAATGACTTTCTAGTCCCAAGGTCTATAACATTTACCAAAATAAACATCACAAACTACAAAATAATATCAGTGTTTGCGTTACAATCTTATAAGTTCTAAACAAAATATAAATAGACTAACAACTATCTAGAAAATTAAGATTTTGCTTTCCCTTTTCCTTTATCTTTACCCGATCCTTCAGGTTTAGCTGCAAAATATTTTATGACATAGCAAGTATGAGCAACTAGCTTGCACAACAATTTAAATGAATAACAATAATTATGTCATAAATGAATAGGAATATCAACTGAATGATTTAATAAAAGGAGCTCAACAATGAACAATAGAATCAATGCACAAAATAAAGAAGTGACAATTGATTATTTAACTGCTGAGTGGTCAAATGGACCATGAACTACTATTGAGGAAATCAATCACTTGATTGACCCTCTTAGGTTACTTTGTCAGATTTGTACTTGAGGGGTTCAGCCTCTCGTACCATATGTATATGCATAACATTTATTCTGTTTGTATCATTTGTTCGATACTTAGGTTATTCCCCATTATGGGTTGTTCTTCTCAGTCTAAGAATCCGTACCACTATGACTTGGATAACTTTCAAAATAAATTTCACATAGGTCTAGCCGAACAATGGCTTAGACTTCTTCTTTAATCAATTCATAATTCAAGAATGGAATATGAATTCAAATAATATATACCATTTGCAATAATATTATTGTGGAATAACTTGCGATATAATATAAGCTCAAGATTTAAGAATTAGCACAATAATATTGAGTAGAGTTAGAAAGCTTGCTCAATACAAATTTGAGTAAGGTTAAAGAACTTGCCTGTCTGTTGACTTATTGCAAATTTGCTTAATTTAAACTCCTCTTGATGTCCTAACATTAATAACGTTGGCCTATCAATTAGTAGAACATTTAATCGTGCACTTTAAACACTTATCTATGCTAAATAATTAATCACATAACACATATAATTTTATATTAATCATATAAGACATTTAATTGATCTTATATTAATGATTTAATTAATCAATATTATTTTTCTTGAGTGTTAAACACTTATTAAACTCTTAAACAATTTACTATCATTGTTTATTTGAATTCTTTTTTATAATATTAACTGTATCTTCATTTAATTACTATTTAATATCAGTTAAAGAGTAATTAATTAATTAACTTTAGTCTTTATTTTACAATAGACAATAACTAATTATGTTTATTTATTATTTAAAAGTTAATTAAATAATAAATAATTAAAGTATTAATCTTAATTGCCTTATTATTTAATATTAATTAAATATTAAATAATTTATTAACTATCCTCATTTATTATTATTTAATAATAAATAATTAGTTTATTAACTTTAATTACCTTTAATTATTATTCAATATTAATTAAATAATAATCAATTAATTAAATATCCTTACTTATTATTTAATCTTAATTAAATAATAAATAATTAGTTTATTAACTTTAATTATCTTTAATAATTATTTAATGTTAATTAAATAATAATCAATTAATTAATTATCCTTACTTATTATTTAATCTTAATAAAATAATAAATAATTAGTTTATTAACTTTAATTATATTTAATTATTATTTAATGTTAAATAATAATAAATTAATTAATTCTATTTACTTATTATTTTATCTTAATTAAATAATAAATAATTAATTTATTAATTTATTCCTAATTTAATTATTATTTAATGTTAATTAAATAATAATTAATTAATCAATTACCCTTACTTATTATTTAATCTTAATTAAATAATAATTAATCATTCTTTAATTATTATTTAATGTTAATTAAATAATAATTAATTTCTTAATTATCTTTATTTATTATTTAAATAATAAATAAATAATTTATAAATTTTATCTCTTTTCAATTATTATTTAATATTAATTAAATAATAATTAGTTAACTATTTATCTTTATTTACTATTTAATTATAAATTAAATAATAAACAATTAATTTATTTACTTTATCTTTCTTATATTATTATTAAATACTTAAATCACATATTTAATATTTAATAATAATTTATTTGTAATTTTATCTAATTACTAACTAATTAATAGCTAATTAGTGCACTATTTACACCTTAAATACAATTAAAATTAATTAATTTATTAATTAATCTTACTTATTATTTAATATTACTTAAATAATAAGTAATTAGCAGTTTTATGATTTTTCAGAAATTAAAAATATTAATTTATCATTTTTCCTTTAGTTAGAAAAGGTTTAATCATATTTTAATTATGGAAATTACCAAATGACATGCTAAAAATACAAACATATTTTTATAAAATACTACACGAAAAACCAAGCAACTCCCGTCCAGGATCCATCGTCGGAACCGGTGATAATTCCGGTGAACCGGTCGCCGGAAAGTTCTGGCCGATTCATGAAAAAAAAACCGACAGAAACATTACACATTTCAAGATTTTTGTCTAACTTTGGGGTCTTGGAGAAAAACCTTAATAACTTGAGTTCTATAACTCCGATGGAGCTCTACTAGGTATCGATGGAATCGGGATTTCCCGAACTATAATTTTCTGTGCTCAAACACCATTTTTGGATAAGTTTTGATTTCGGACATTAGGCTAAAGTGGACTGTTCATGCAATAACTTGGACAGTGAGGTGTATTTGGTCAAAAATGCATAACTTACTCATTTTAACACATTTTTGGGTGATTCCAAAGGGATTTTTTTCTTAACTTATTCATATATTCCCATAAATAATTAAATCATAAAAATAATTTGTAGATTTTAAAATGTGCAATTTATTCGTACAACCTATGTTTTGTTCGTTGGTAAAAATATTTTCAAGTATTTTGCTAGATTTTTCTACATAAATCCATACCACTATACATTTAAACCACATGACATCCTATATAAACATATCTAGCATGATTATAAACATAAAGATCTCCAAGACAATATTTCTACCATAAAATTTAAAAGAAAACCAAAATTAGGGTTTTAAAGGAATTTTTTTTACCTTTTGCTTTTGATGGCTTGTTTTCTTTGCTTTCCAAAGTAGGTAATAAGTTGTGATGACATCCAAGAACACCCCCTTGATGAAAATGACTTGACTCACTTGACTCGGTGGTGACTCACTACACAACTCACTTCCTTTTTCTTTAACTCACCTACTTAACTCACTAAAACTCACTAGTACATTATATAGAGAATACTTGCAATATTTTGTAAACTCTCCACCAAATGAGCTAGCTTCTATTTATAGTAGTATAGATCTATACATATAACATATATATGTATAGATTGGACTTCAACATTTTTACAAAATTTGCTAGCCAAAAAGGTTGAGTGTTCCACACACTAATGAAATCAACAAATTGAATAAAAATTTGGAATCCATAGTACTCTCTCCATACCACCAGCCATGCTCTCTACTTTGTCCCATTTTTGATTTATTTTTATAGTCAAATTGGTAAATAATGGATCTTCTAGAAGCTTTAGCAATTGGATCAAGGAATGGGCTTGCAATTTATTTCATTTGGGCTATATATGATCATAATAATCCAACAACATTGGGCTACCAAAATAACTCACCCACTTCTTAATAAATTGGGCTAGTTTAATTAAATATCAACCCACAAAGCACATCACACAAATCCCTTACTTAATTAATTGTTTGGGATTATTTAAATAATTATAGGAACATTTAAATAATCAATTTAAATTTAATTTATATAATCAATTTAGACTTGTCATATTCAATATTAATTGAATATTTAATTATGGTTCCTCACAAAATAATCTTAGGCTAGTCCGTTAATTTAATAAATCCATTAATCGGACTTCCTTCACTAAAATTAACCGAATAGTCAACAATCAAATTACCACATAAAGGTTTAAATTAAATCACACAATAACTCATTTAATTAGAATTTAGTTTTCCAATTTTATTTATAATGTAATTCAAAATTCTTGGTTCTTACATTCTCCCCCCCTTATAAGAATTCCGTCCCCGGAATTACAACATAAGATCACTTAAAAAGGTGCGGATAATTCACTCTCATCTTTTCTTCGAGCTCCCACGTAGCTTCTTCAACTGCATGGTTTCTCCAAAGAACTTTGATCGAATGTATGACCTTATTTTGCAACGTCTGCTCCTTCCTATCTAGTATTTGAACAAGAATCTCTTCGTATGATAGATCCTTCTCGACTTGAATCGGTTCGTAGGATATCACATGTTTGTAATCAGGTTTCTATGGCCGCAACAATGAAACATGAAACACGTTGTGAATGTGCTCAAGTTCAGGAGGTAAGGCTATCTCGTACGCCACTTCACCTATTCGCTTTAAAATTTCAAATGGCCCTATAAATCTTGGGTTCAATTTTCCTTTCTTGCCAAATCTTATCTTCCCTTTCCAGGGAGATACCTTTAAAAATACAAAACTATCGACTTCAAAGTCCCGCTTTTGACGATGCAAATCGGCATACTTCTTCTGACGATCCTGAGCTGCTACCAGACGAGCTCTTATTATTTTGATCACATCGACAGTCTGCTGCACCATTTCAGGTCCCAACAGTCTTTGCTCACCAACTTCATCCCAGCACAAGGGCGTGCGACATTTTCTTCCATAAAGTGCTTCGTAAGGCGGCATACCAATACTAGCATGATAACTGTTGTTGTAGGCAAACTTCACCAAAGGTAGGTGATCATCCCAATTGCCCTTCAAATTCATAACACAAGCTCTAAGCATGTCCTCAAGCGTTTGAATCGTTCGCTCGCTCTGTCCATCGGTTTGGGGATGATATGAAGTACTCAACCTTAATTGTGTTCCCAATCTCTCTTGCAAACCTCTCCAAAATTTTGACGTGAAGCGCGGATCTCTGTCAGACACAATCGACACTGGTACTCCATTGCGTGACACAATCTCCTTCACATACAACTTCGCCAACTGCTCTAGACTATATCTTCTCTTGATCGATAAAAAGTGTGCAGATTTTGTCAAACGATCCACGATTACCCATATTGCATCAAATCCCTTCTGAGTAACTGAAAGTCCCACCACAAACTCCATCGTGATATGCTCCCATTTCCACTCCGGAATTTCCAACGGTTGTAGCAGTCCACTCGGTCTCTGATGTTCTGCTTTAACTCTCTGACATGTTAGACATCGGCTAACGCACTCTGCCATTTCCCTCTTCATATTTGGCCACCAAAAATATTGACGTAAGTCCTGATACATCTTAGTACTCCCAGGGTGTATCGAGTACTTTGTAATGTGAGCTTCTTGCAAGATTTCTTCTTTTAATTCTGGAACCATCGGTATGCAGATCCTCCCTTCAAACCTTAACAGTCCTGTATTATCCACTTTGTATTTCAAATCTTCCCCTTCTAAAATTCTCTTTCTAATACTGACACATTCTTCATCTTGCTCTTGAGCCTCCTTTATTTTATCTAATAAAGTTGGACTCGCTTCTACCGCGAATAGTTTCGCATCTGAACCCTTCAGATGTTTTATCTCTAACTCTAGTCTTTCTATATCTTTTATCAACTGCTCTTGAGATGTTAACATTAATAACTTCTCCCTGCCCTTTCTACTCAGAGCATCAGCTACAACATTGGCTTTACCCGGATGACACAGAATTTCACAATCGTAATCCTTGATCAATTCCAACCATCGCCTCTACCTCATGTTTAGCTCATTTTGAGTGAAAATATACTTCAAACTCTTATGGTCTGTGTATATTTCACATTTCTCCCCATACAGGTAGTGCCTCCAGATCTTTAGGGCGAACACTACTGCTGCTAACTCCAGGTCGTGAGTTGGATATCCCTTCTCATAGTGCTTCAACTGTCTTGATACGTACGCAATGACCTTTCCGTGTTGCATTAACACACACCCAAGTCCCTTGAGTGACGCATCACTGTATACCACAAAAACCCCGGTATTGACAGGCAATGACAACACCGGTGCTTCACTAAGCCTCTTCTTAAGTTCCATAAAACTCGCTTCGCATTTATCCGTCCATACGAATTTAACTGTCTTTCTTGTCAAGTTGGTTAACAGTGTCGCTATTTTAGAAAAATCCTGGATAAATCTTCGATAATAACTCGCCAACCCAAGGAAACTTCTAACTTATGTCGGTGTCTTTGGCTGCTCCCAAATTATAACTGGCTCTACCTTTGCTGGGTCCACCAAAACACATTCCTCATCAATTACATGTCCAGAAACTGTACCCTCTATAGCCAAAATTCACACTTTGAGAATTTTGCATACAGTTTTTTCCTCCTTAGTGTTTCCAACACCACTTTTAAGTGCTCAGCGTGCTCCTCTTTCGTCTTCGAATATACCAGAATATCATCTATGAATACAACAACGAACTTGTCCAAGTATGGCTTGAACACCCTGTTCATCATATCCATAAATGCTGCTGGTGCATTCGTTAGACTGAATGACATTACCAAAAACTCAAAATGTCCATAACGAGTTCTAAATGCCATCTTCGGTACATCTTCTTCTCTTACCTTCAACTAATGGTAACCGATTCGTAAGTCTATCTTTGAAAAGTACTTCGCTCCCTTAAGCTGATCAAACAGATCATCAATCCTGGGTAACGGGTACCTATTTTTATTCGTAACTTTGTTCAACTCGCGATAGTCGATACAAAGTCTTAGGGATCCGTCCTTCTTCTTTACAAATAATACCAGTGTTCCCCAAGGAGACACACTTGGCCGAATATATCCTTTATCTAGTAGCTCATGCAGTTGTATCACCAATTCCTTTAATTCTACCGGCGCCATTCTGTATGGTGCTTTCGAAATTGGTGCAGTCCCTGGTGCCAGTTCAATTTTGAAGTCAACTTCTCTATCCGGTGGTAAACCCGGTATCTCATCTGGGAAGACATCCGAAAATTCTCGTACCACAGGTATTTGACCCAATTCACCCTCTACTCTTTGAGTATCAACCACATGAGCCAGATAACCTACGCACCCCTTTCTCAGCAATCTCTTTGCTTGCATCATCGTCAGACAACGATATTATCTTGGCGATTTACTCCCCTAAAATACCACTTCCAACTTACTCGGGGTTTTCAAAGTTATACTCTTCTTCTAGCAGTCAATCAACGCCTTATGATTCGATAACTAGTCCATATTGAGAATGATATCGAACTCTCCCAAATGAATTGGAATTAAGTTCACTCCAAGTTTAAATCCTCCTAACTCAACGCAACAATTCCTATGAATATATTCTACGGTAATAACTTCGTTGTTGGCTACTTCTATATTCAAAGGATTGTCTAGTTTTTCTCGGGGTAGTTTTAATCTATTAGCAAATTCTTCGGATATAAATGAACAGGTAGCACCCGAATCAAATAATACATAAGCATTGATATTATTGATCGGAAGAATACCTGACACTACGTCCTTTGATTCCACAGCATCCTGAACCGTCATGTTAAAGGTGCGTGCAATTGGTCTGTTCGGTTGATTGGCTAGTCCTCCAATGGTTAGCTTGCTATTGTTGCTTCTATTTCCACCAGATACGTCATTGTTTTTCTTTGGGCAGTCCTTAATTTGGTGATCCGACGCTCCACAAGAAAAACATCCGCTCCTCTTCCCTTTAGGGCATTGGGGAGCAATATGCCTTTGCTGCCCACAGTTATAACAGACCCCCTTACCCTTCATGCATTCTGCAGAATGGTTCTTCCCACACTTTTCACATTTGTTGCTTTTCTTGGCTTCTCCTCTAGTTTTACTACCTCCTGACATCTGGTTATCATTCCACTTCCTTTTGTTATAATTGCTACCTCCAGTTCCTTCCTTAGGCCCATCATGACCTTTCTTCTTCTTGTCTTGGTTGTATTTCACTAACGCTTCATTCCCTCCTTCGGCAATAATCGCCCTCTCCAATAATGCTGAAAATGTGTCGATTCTTAGAACAACAACCCTACTATACACCCAAGGCTTTAAACCCTGCTCAAATCTTCGTGATTTCCTCGCCTCGGTGTCCGCCTGGTATGGAGCAAATCGAGCTAATTCATTGAACTTTGTGGCGTACTCTGCCACTGACATGTTTCGCTACTTCAAGTCCAAGAATTTCATCTACATTATGTTTTTCATGCTGTCCGGGAAATAATTCTTGAAGAATAATTCTTTAAAACGTGCCCATATTACAATACCTTCTCCAGCTCTACCCTTATTCGCTTTCCACCAGTAATTTGCCTCTCCCTTCAGCATGAAGGTGGCAAATGACGTCTGTTGTTCATCAGCCACTCGTGCGACCTCAAACACTTTTTCTATTTCCTCAATCCACGTTTGAGCCTCTATAGGATCTGTAGACCCACGAAATTCTGGTGGTCCTACTAATTTGAAATCCTTAAAATTTGCTAAGTGTGTCCCTGGCTGGTTTACAGCTGGCGGTACTACTGGTTGTACTACTGGTGGTGGTCTATTTTGCATCATCTCCATCATCATGGCTGCGAAAGCCCTCATTGGGTGTTCCTGCCTCTCAGCATTATTTTCGACTTCATCTACACATCGAATTTGAGGTACACGTCTTGGCGGCATTCTCTGTTAGTAAACAAAATCTTATATTTATTATTTCGTATATTACATTTTATGCACATTTTATAAATGTTTAGACATTTAATAGTTAATGCAAAAATCAAGCTCAATTAGACCAAGTTATCATAATAATGTCGCATCTATATTCATATGCCAACTGGTAGTGTAAAACACTTACATCATAGGCATATTTCTATAAACGCTAACTATCCCTCTAGTCAACAAAAGACGGGATAACATGAAACCTATCCCAAAGAACAACAATAGACGGAATTACTGTGCACGATCCGTAAGTTGGATTTATGATCCGTCAATTTTGGGTATTAGATCTATAAAATACAAAGATTCTCCAAGTTAAATGACTTAAATCCGATTTAAAATGAGCAAGATATGGATTTTCTACCAAAACACCCCACTGATTTTAGGGTTGTGCGTAACAGTCTGGTTTGGAGCTAATTTCAGTGACCAAAACAAATCCAAATTTGATGTTTGATAATGTAATCTTATAGTTCGGAAAGATACGAATCCATCGATACCTAATAGACCTCAATCGGAGTTATAGAACTTAAGATATTCAAGTTTTCATAAAGGACCCCAAATCCGAAAATGTTAAAAAACATTTTACCTATTTTTGGAAAAAAACCGGTCGGTTCGGTTTTTTTCGGTTTTTCCATTTTCTTGGGTGGGGCCGGTTTGGGCATTTTTAGGCCGGTTCTTGAGTTGGTTCCAAAAGAGAAAATGCTTGTAATTTTATTAAGAATATTATAAAAATTTTAAATCTGAAATTTTATGTCATTTGGTATTTATTAGAATTAATGGTTTATTAAACCTTACTAATTAAACGAAAAATGCTAAATTAATATGTTTAATTTCAGAAATAATCATAAAACTACTAATTACTTATTATTTAATATTAATTAAATAACAATTATGACTAATTAAGAAATTAATTATTTTTTATAGTATTTAAGGTGTAAAGAGTACACTAATTCACTATTAATTAGTTAGTAATTAGATAAAATTACTAATAAATTATTATTAAATAATAAATATGTGATTTAAGTATTTAATAATAATATAAGAAATATAAAGTGAATAAATTAATTTTTATTATTTAATTGAGAATTAAATAGTAAATAAAGATAAGTAATTAACTAATTATTATTTAATTAATATTAAATAATAATTAAAGAAAGATAAAATTTATAAATTATTTATTTATTATTTAAATAATAAATAAAGATAATTTAGTAATTAATTATTATTTAATTAACATTAAATAATAAATAAATGAGGATTAAATTAAAGGATTAATAATTAATTATTTAATTAATATTAAATAGTAAGTAAGGGTAATTAATTAATTAATTAATTATTATTTAATTAATATTAAATAATAATTAAACGAGGATTGAATTAATAAAGTAATTATTTATTATTTAATTAAATTTAAATAATAAGTAAGGGTAATTGATTAATTAATTATTATTTAATTAACATTAAATAATAATTAAATGAGGATTAAGTTATTAAATTATTTATTATTTAATTAAGATTAAATAATAGGTAAGGATAATTAATTGACTTATTATTATTATTTAATTGATGTTAAATAATGATTAAAGAAGATTAAAATAAGTAAGTTAATTATTTATCATTTAATTATCAATTAATGATAAGCAAGGAGAATGATTAGCACATGAATAATTATTTATTGTGTAATAACAATTAATAATAGTTATCATTTATTATTACAATGATAAATGAGGTACTAAAACAATTGAAATAAATTGTTTAATAGTTTAAATAGTTAAGCGAGGGATGTTTTAATTAATATTACTTAGAGAGAAGTAATATTTGATAATTAAGTCAATTACTTAAAATCAAATTAAGTAGATTAACCGAGTCAATAAGATGTTTTTGTTATGTGATAATTTTAGGCAATTAAACGAGAAGTAAATAATAAACTTAAATGTTTAAGTGAACAATTATGTATTATACTAATCGGTAGACTGACTTATCAATGTTAGGTCTTCCGAAAGAGACTTATATTAAACATTTAGCCGTAATTCGACAACCAGGCAAGTTCCTTAACTCAAACTCGAGTTATCTTTCTTTACTATATGCTAAGTGGTTTAATGTTGTAAATTATTCCACATCGAGCTTATTGTCATTCACACATAGTGCAGTTGAATTACATGTTCCATTATTAAATCATGAAATACTCAAAGTGTTTGACCTCATGATCTGTTTAGAGATAAAGTCTATGTCTTTGTTCGGCTAGACATATACGTGTTGAATTTTAAAAGCTATCAAAACCATAGTAGTACGGATTCCTAGACTGAGAAGAACAACCCTGAATGGGGAGTAACCTAAGTATCAGATACATGATACAAATAGAATTAAATGTTATGCATATACATAGTGTACGAGAGGTTGATCCCCTTAAGTACAGTTATGAGATTATAACCTAAGGGGGTATATCAAGTGATTGATCCCTCAAACAGATGTTCATGGTCTGTTTGACCACTCAACATTTAAATAATCAATTGTCTTTTATCATTTGAGCTTTGATTATACCAATGATATTATTGTTTCTAAATCCTTTGAGTTATTCATTTTTATTCATTCATGACATTCCTTATATTTATTCCATTAAAACTTGCTAAGCAAGCTAGTTGCTCAATCTTGCTATGTCATGAAATCTATTGCAATTAAACCTGAGAGTTCGAAGGCTGATAAAGGCAAAGGAAAGCTGAAACCCTAGATGCTTTGGGATTTAATGCCTAAGAAAATATTTTTGTTTATCTCTGATGACATGTAACACGAACCATCTTTTATATATTTAAATTTGTGATGTATTTTATTAAGGTTACGAACCTTGGGACATGTAGTGAACCTTTCTATAAACAATATATGTTTATTTCATTTCGCATTAGTATATTATATTGTTTAGAGGTGTATGGATGTACGAATTCGTGAACACCAAGTTCGAGGTACAAGTACCTGAATTTGGGGGTGTCACATTAAATGAAGTGCAAACTATTAAGAGAATATTAATAAATTATTAATTCATGAATTTTCACCGTTTAATAACATTGGAGGCGCAAATGAAATATTTTTTTTACCGTAGTAAGTTTAAGTGATAAAAGATGAAAACGATGGTATCCCTTACAAGTAAGAAAGAAAATGATATCCCTTTATGATGATGAAAATAATGATACCCCTTGCCGTAATAAGTTTAAGAGTTTGAAAGAAATTGATATCCCTTACCTTATCTCGTGACTAAATACAACTTTTATGAGGTTGATCATATATATATATATATATATATATATATATATATATATATATATATATATATATTCATAATTTAATTAGTAAGCAACACATACCAATTTTATTTATATAAAATCATCAAAGTGATTATATAGTATAAATATACTTCAAAATAGTTTTTAAAGAAAATAATTTTTCAAAGTAAAATCTTTCAAATGAAGTTTTTCAAAATAAATCTTCTAATAGAAGAATCTTCTAAATGAAGAGTTGTAAGCTGGTGTGTGTGTGAGTATTTATATAACTTTTATTAAAAAAAAAACTTATTTGAACAATACTCGTGCCATTCCAGATCTTCAACGCTTAAGATAATTTTAATACACTCAGAGAGACACTTATACTAAGAAATATTTAGAGAGTGGAAAGAAGATTGAGTGAGGAATGTATGAAACTCCTTATGCTAAACCCTTTACGTATATCCAAGGCCTAACCAACTTTTTCACATATGTTATACATTTTAATCTCATCTTTTAATCTGAACCATTCATCAACCAACACACGTTTAACACTTTAATCTGCACCGTTCGTTGACTAACACGCGTTTCACGTCTACACTTGTTACACATTTATACACGTTACACATTTACGTGTGTTACACACTTACACGCGTTACACATTTACACGTGTTACACACTTACACGCGTTACACATTTTCATATTATTTTATTGATTTAATATCCCAATTATTAAATATACAACATTTTTTAAATAATAAATTTGTCTGACTGTTTATTAACCGTGGCTACTACTATAACAATTATTGGCCCAATAATGCAAGTGCTATGCATTATGACAATTATTGATTCAATAATATGGAACACTGTGCAATTAATAACGTAAAATATTGTGTAATGACAATTATTGATTCAATAATGTAAAATGATGTGTAATAACAATTATTGGTTCAATAATCTATAATGTTGTGTAATGACAATTATTGATAAAATATTGTACAATAGACACTTTATCAGTTCAATAATTTAAATATTCTGTAATACCGTGTGCTGCTATTTAATAACATGTGCTATTGTAAAATACTGTGTGCTCCAGTAAAGTACCATATGTTACCATACTTTTATCACTTGCTATTTTAACGGTTAAAAGTGATAATACTATTGACTATTTTTATTTATAAATGTTACTGCTGTTGTTTTCTACATCCGACAATATTTTGTTGTGGGGTCCACCCATAACTGAATATTTCGGCGATGTTGTACAAATATTCCTCGATAGAATGAATATTCCTCAACAAAACGAACACTACTACAAAACGGTAAAAAGATAACACTTAAACAACAACGTTTTTATAAAAAACGTCGTGGTGTTTTTTTATAAAATTTTTCAAAAAAACGTTATAGATACATATGCAAAAACGTTATGTATTTATAAGGGGCAATAATTTGTTTGAAATTTATAACATTTTTTAAGGAAAACGTTATCTATTTAAAAAACATGGAGCTTTAAAAAACCACGCGAAGATGAAAACTTGAAATTAAAACACGGAGATATATTTCTGATTATTAAATGAATAAATTTCATAACAATTAAAGGAATGCTTCCCCGATCCAAATGAAAGAAACATCACCTCATCCTCCCGAGTGAAGTAGCTTTCTCTCGCCCTGATCGAACTCATCTACCTCACTTATCCTCACAAGTTAAGCAGCTCTCTCCCCTTTTCGCTCAATCTAGCCTCAAAGTCACGACACTGTCAGTCAGTCCCAAATTCCCAAGCCCAAGTCCGAACGGACCAAACCCTAACACTATCACAGACTCGTATCGTCTCATCGGCGGTCGTGGTCTAAAGAGAAGGTATCGCATTGCAGTATATTTTGTCTTTTTTCACCACTTTCGTCCTTTTGTTTTTGTTTTTGATTATGTTTAATAGTGAATCTGAGGTGGAGCAGAAGGCCTTCTTCCTTTCACTTGAGGATTTGGAGAAGCCCCTGCCCTGAAGCGAAGGAGGCTGAAGACCATCCAAAATCAACATAAAAGGTATATAGATAATAAAGGATGCTACAGATCTCATCGTATTTGGTTTTTGTTTTGAATCTTCAGATGCTTAGTGTGGTGGTATTGAGTTGGATGCTATAGATCTCGTACTATCTATTTTTTAGTTAATGTCATGGAAAAGCATAATATCTGTATGAAGTTTCATAAATTTTATGCATAATATTTAGACTAAAAATTAATTACACAATTTATATAATATTGGGTTTATCTTTATGTCTAATTACATGTTTAAGTTTTTAATGAGATATTTGAAGTCTGTATTAGTCTAGACTACGCAAATGCTATGCTTTGGGTATAATATTGGAATTACAGAAGAATAATTTATCTGTTTAGTGATGTGTTTTGCAGTCCTCTTCCTAGAAGTTGGAACTTAGTTGGAAGTCATCATCTCTCTTTATACATAGTGTTGCAAGTTCATTTCTTGAAATAACGATCGTCAACTAATTCCATATTTTGGTGAATTTTCCGAAAATTTAGTTTTGTGGAATACTTTGACTGTGTTATATATGTATAATATGCCTCAGAAGTGATATGTGACTATATCTGTTATGTGTATGTCGTATCTGTATCGTCATCCGCTTACAAAATCTTGATTTTCATTGTTAAGTTTTTCATTGTTATGTATATGTCGTATCAGTGTAGGCTAGAGGCCATCCTGCATTTTAAGAAAACGCTAAATTAAGATATGAGAAAAGTAGTGTATGTATAGGAAAATACCTTGATGAATGGATAGTCAGAGCGGAGGAGGTAGAAGAATTGAATAGGTCTATGAGCCTATAATCAGCTTCCGAAAAAAGAACTTGAATGGAAGTTTGCTTTCATATTGATTTCACAATTTAACTTGTCTTTATTACGGAGTTTGATTATAGAGCTATAAAGAGGGAGCAGACCCATTAGCTAAAAAATAAAATCCTGCACACAGGATTTTCTGCATATCCCCTTCCCTACATCCCAAAAAAGATTAAATGATTAAAAAATAAAAAAATAAATAAAGAATAAGCAATCTTGGTTATTGTTTATTTTAAATCCATAGTTAATAATTATCATGCTTTTGAGGGAATGAATGCCAAAATTAAAAATAAAGCATGAGGCCACAAACAAATCAGGCAGATTAGAATATACGTGTACTAACCAATCAAACATATTGAAACATGCATAGTACATGAATATATATATATATATATATATATATATATATATATATATATATATATATATATATATATATATATATATATAATATGAATCAAATAAGTTCTATTACGACTAAATCATAACTATTATATCAAATCAATTTCAATAGCAAAAACAAACAAATCTTGTAATTTAACATAAGATACGCAGATACAAAAAGGTTGATGAGAATCAAACTACGCCTAATTAAAAGGGTTAATGAGAGTCTCCTTGAATGAATTTTTTTTTCTCTAAAACCTCATGTATAATGCGCGCTTAAACCTTTAAATAAGTATATTATTCACTAATACAAACCATAGCCTAAAGGCGCATAATACGATCAAAACATAACTTAAAACTAACTACTCGAAATTCAAACAAATCCTCCATCCATAGTTTTGAATGACCAAATCTTTGCTACAGTACAACACAGGTTCATGCTACTTCTGTGCCTTAGATAGGGTAGCGACAAGAACAACTGCATCAATCACATTATTCAAAAGTTCTCGATTCTCATATTCAAAAAATAGGCTTATGAACAAGAACAACTGAATTAATCACATCATTAGTGGGATGGAAGATGGATAGAACCTCGAAACCTGGCAATTCATCTTCCCCATCCACAGGGTACGGAAAAGCTCTAGCCCCATTAGCACTCCTTACAAGCAAAAACCCTCCTTCCTTCATATACTTCCTAATATGCCCAATAATCTTCACCTTTGATTCTTTGTTCATTCCAACCAGAACTGCCAAAAAGATACAATCATATTCCCTCAATTCCCCCTTAACTTTCATTATATCGCGCCTCTTGAATTTCATCTTCTTCTCGAGCGCAACATCCGAACCAACAATTTGTCGTACCACCTTGTACTTAAAGTTGCATACTAAGAACTAAATATCATACTAGATACTTGTACTTTAAATGAGAGAATATAAACCGGTTAAACAGCCTCATGTTGGTAAATACACCAGGGTTTGCATGTCATGGGAATGCTGACTTGAAGAATGCTAAGCAATTCTTCTGCAATGCATTATCAAATATATGTACGCTTAATTAAAATTATTAATTAATAATGTCAAGTCTTCAATATAATACTAAATTGTTCAGAAGAATTGTGGTTTGATTCATTCATTGCAGGGCTGGAGTGAGATTTAATTAAGATGGATAAGTCGTGGATGTGTGCTGATAGAAGGTCCCGAGAGTATGAACTAGGGGTTGGTGAATTCTTGAGGTTTGCGGTAGAGAACGCGAGAAATGTGAATCTTATTCATTGCCCTTGCGTAAAATGTGGAAACATTTTATAATTTGGTGTTGGAATTATAAGGGATTACTTGTATTTGAATGGTGTTGATACTAGTTATCAAACTTGGATATGGCATGGAAAACCTAATATGTCAGATGCAGATGCAAATGAACCTTTTGTAGGCACTAATGAACGAGGCTTTGTCTCTGAAACAGTAGATATGGAAGATAATGGTTTTGGGGATTTCTCAAATGATCCGTGTGAGTTTCTTAATGTGATTGGGGATGGAGATGAGCCGTTGTACCGTGGTTGTAAATTTAGTAAGTTAGTTGCACTTGTTAGACTCTACAATTTGAAAGCGAAGCATGGGTTGAGTGATGTTGGTTTCACAGAGCACTTGATTTTTTGACTGAACTTCTTCTAGACGGTAACCAATTACCTTGCTCCTTGTACGAGGCAAAGAAGACTTTACATGCCTTAGGAATGGATTATGAGAAAATACATGCTTGCCCTAACCACTGCATCTTGTATAGAAAGGAATTTGACCAGGAAACTAATTGCCCAAAATGTTGTCTCTCAAGGTGGAAGATGGATAAGAATGAGCATGTAAGAGAAGGGGTGCCTGCGAAGGTGTTGTGGTACTTTCCTCCTATCCCGAGGTTTAAACGTATGTTTAAATTTAGCAGGACATCTGAGAGTTTGACTTGGCATGCTAATAATAAAATGAGCGATGGTCATATGCGTCATCCATCAGATTCACCATCTTGGAAGCTAGTGGATGATAAGTGGCCGGAGTTTGGTAAAGACCCTAAAAGCCTTAGACTTGCTCTTTCAACTGATGGGATCAATCCTCATGGTTCTCTTAGTAGTAGATACAGTTGTTGGCCTGTTATAATGATTATTTATAATCTTCCGCCTTGGTTATGTATGAAAAGAAAGTTCATGTTGTTGACTTTGTTGATCTCGGGTCCTAAACAAGCCGGTAATGATATAGATGTCTACTTGTAACCATTGATTGATGATTTGAAGTGTTTATGGGAGGGGGTTCCAGGGGTGTATGATGCATTTAGAGGAGAATACTTCATGCTCAAAGCACAATTAATGTGGACTATCAATGACTTTCCTACCTATGGGAACTTATCTGGATGTGTTGTAAAAGGTTATAAAGCATGTCTTATATGTGGCGAGGATACACCTAGCCATAGGTTGGCACATGGTAACAAAGTTTGTTACATTAGCCACCGAAGATTCTTGCCTCAAGATCATTCATTTCGGAAGCAGCGAGTAACATTTAATGGAGAACAAGAATTTAGACCACCTCCTGTGCCACTAACGGGAGAGGAGGTATTTAGAAAGGTTGATGTTTTGAATCATATTGTTGATGACAAGGATAACAGACCTTGTTGGAAGAAGAAGTCAATCTTCTTTGAACTAGAGTATTGGAAGTTTCTTCATATTAGACATTGTCTTGATGTTATGCATATTGAAAAAAATGTATGCGATAACATCATTGGTACATTATTGGAGATTCCGGGGAAAAACAAAGATGGGGTTGCAGCTCGGTTAGACCTCTTAGAAATGGGGGTTAAGACTTATTTGCGACCAGATTTTGGGGAAAAAAAGACATGTTTGCCTCCAAGTACTTGGAATCTATCGAGGGCAGAGAAAAGAGTTGTATGCAATTCTTTGTATGACATGTAAGTTCCAGAAGGTTACACTTATAATGTTAAAACTCTTGTATCATTGCAAGACCTAAAACTCTATGGGCTTAAATTTCATGACTGTCATGCCTTAATGCAACAATTGTTCCCTATTGCCTTACGTTCAGTGCTGGAAAAACCAGTGAGGTATGCAATAATCAGATTGTGTTTTTTCTTTAATGAGATATGCGACATAGTCATCGACATTTCTAAACTAGATAAAATGCAAGCTGATATAGTGGTAACCTTGTGTTTGCTTGAGAAGTATTTTCCACCATCATTCTTTGATATCATGATTCATGTCGTGGTGCATCTTATTAGAGAAGTTCGATTATGTGGGCCAGTTTACTTTAGATGGATGTATCCATTTGAAAGATTCATGAAAGTATTAAAAGGGTATGTATGTAATCGTAATCGGCCTGAAAGTTGCATGGCTGAATGTTATATTGGTGAAGAAGCTTCAGAGTTTTGCGAGGAATATTTATCTGATGTTAGCACTATTGGGATCCCATCGAGGCGAAATATGGGTCGTACACAACCCTTATCTGGTGCTACCGTAGAATCTATGGAGCGTGACATGTTAGACCAAGCACATCGTTGTGTATTAGACAACACGGATGAAGTTGAACCATATATCAGGTAATTTAAACGTTTCTCTATATAAGATATCATAATTCTGTCTTATAATTCAACCACTAAAATCTGATCGTCTTCTATTTCATGTAGTGAACATATGATACATCTGACAAATACTTATCCGAGATTCAAAAAAAGAAAAAAGTGGTTACAAGATAAGCACAATCGCAATTTCATTGGTTGGTTTCGCAAAAGGGTAAAATTAGGTTTATCTTTGTAAATGTTTACTGGTTGCTCTTGCTTGTTTCTTGATTTATATTATTTTGGATTCAGGTTGCACATGAACTTACACAAACATCTAGTGACATAACGCAGACTTTGCGGTGGCTTTCGGATGGACCGTGTATGGAAGTGCTAAAGTTTAAAAGCTACATTGTTAATGGGCTGCACTTTAACACCAAGTCACGCGATGATGTGCGAGCTGTTCAAAATAGTGGAGTACACCTAGTGGCAAAGACAATGCAGCTTTCTAGTGCAAAGGATAAAAATCCTGTTGTGGGAGACATGAGTTTCTATGGGGTCATTCAGGAAATATGGGAGCTAGATTATCATAAGTTTAGAGTACCTATGTTTAAGTGCGATTGGGTTGAGAACAATAATAACATTAAAGTAGATGAACTTGGATTTACTTTGGCCAATCTTGTTAGGATAGGTTTTGAAAATGATCAATTTGTTATAGCTAACCTAGTCAAACAAGTCTTTTATGTTGAATATCCTGTAGATTCTAGGTGGTCAGTTGTATTATCAACCCTAAATAGGGATTACAATGATTGCGTCAATGATGATGAGCTAGGGGACATTGTAATTGACCACGAACCCTTTATAAGGGGTATGCCACATGTTGAGACATTTGATGATGTATTGAACAAAGACAACTCACAATACATGAGAGCTGACTGTGAGGATATTTGGATTGATAAGGAATAAGAGCTCAATGTACTTAATTGAACTCAATGTACTGAATTATTTTCCAACAGAATGAACAATTATTTTTCAGTACAATGTTTATTTTCCAGCACAATGTTTATTTTCCCGCAGTTGTATTTAGAACATTGACTTTATTTTCCAGCAGAATGTAAATGGTCCAGCAGTTGTATTTAGAACATTGACTTTATGTAAGTAGCAGATTGTAAATGGTCCATCAGTTGTATTTTCCAGCAGAAAGTTTATTTTCCAGCAGTTGTATTTAGTTTGTCTATGAACTTAATTATTTTCCAACAAAATGTTTATATTTTGAATGCATTTTTTAACTAATTAAGCATAATGTTTATTTTCGTGCAGAATCTTCCTCCATGATTACTAAACGGGTTTCATCCCCTGAAAAGAGGAAAGCTGTTTCATCCCCTTCAAAGAGGAAAGTTGTTTCATCCTCTTCAAAGAAGAAAGCTATCTCTAAAGATGCAAATAACTAACTTGCCACGGCTAGTCAAAATCAGCCAGCTGATTCAGAGGCTCAAAACAATCACAGTGGTTCAAAAAATCAAAATCCAAAAGCTGATATTGAGACAAGCTCTAGTACCGCAAAAAGAAAACGAGGTACTAATACAATGCAGCGAATAGTGAAGCGAAAAGTATATGGCGTGAGAAAGGTTGTGGAGTATAACAAAAGGGGGCAAGCTCGTGGGAAGACAACAAAGGAAATGCAATCTTACATTGGGGTATTAGCACGCACAAAGGTACAAATTGACATTAAAAATTGGAAAGCTGTGGAGCTAGATACAAAAAAGAAGATTTGGGAAGCTATAGAGGTATGTGTCATGATTAAATTCCCCAAATAAATTGTTATTTTCCTTCATTATCACATGCATTGATATTTATGAGTGATCTGTTTGTACGTAGATGGCGTTTGTAATAGCTCCTCAAAGCAGGAAAATGGTTTTAAGATCAGCAGCATGTAAATGGCGAGAGTTCAAGTCTAGACTGACCAATACCTATGTTTATCCTTTCGAAAATGAAGAAGAAGTCTTATGTAACCCCCCTGAAGAATATCCTTTTATTGAACCTGATGCTTGGAGAGCCTTTGTAGCCCATAGGTTTACAAAAGAGTTTAGGGTACATTTTTCTCCATTTTTATTGGAAATAAATCGTTGCTTTTCAAAGAACATAATCACCTTTCCCTTCATACTTTGCAGGAATTACATAAGAAACAACAATTAATACGTGCACAATATCAGTTTAATCATCGCTTGTCACGCAAAGGATATGCTGGATTGGAGGATGAACTGGTTAGTAAATATTTTGTAATTGACTTAATTATATGTCCATATTAAGTGAACTTGATAGATTATTGTTTCTTTATATGAAATAGTTGGAAAAAATGGCTGAAGATGACATAGATCGAGCAACATTGTGGAGGAAAGGCCGTGAAGATAAGTATGGGAATATTCCAGATGAGAAGACGGCTGAGAAAGCAAAGGAAATAGTAAGAAAATGAATTGATGTTCTGAATTTTTTCTGTGGGGTAGTAAATTTTGGTTTCTTTGTGGCACACCTTTTTTTTTATTGTTACTGTTATTATTTGTTAATGCATTAGGATGAAGTGAAGAAAAAAGTTAGTGAAGGTTCATTGACTGTAATCGACAGCCATGATATTCTCACAATTGCATTGGGGACTTCAGAGCGTGATGGACGAGTT
Organism: Hedera helix; assembly: GCA_947179155.2. Taxonomy (NCBI): domain Eukaryota; kingdom Viridiplantae; phylum Streptophyta; class Magnoliopsida; order Apiales; family Araliaceae; genus Hedera; species Hedera helix. The sequence goes on along the minus strand of OX359275.1, from coordinate 20,630,524 downwards.
AGAGGTGTGGGTGGCTATGTGACTCCAAGTTCCTACTTTAACCAACCAAGACGCCAAAGAGAGTATGTGAGCGAGAACATTAAAGAAACTGTCCACAAACTTCTTGTAGAAGAGCGAGATAAGGGCCAAGCTATTGCAACAAAACTTGTAGCGGAAGAGCGAGATTTTTGGGTGCAGAAGATTATGCAAATAAAGGCAACACTTGATGGAAAGTGTACCGCCCCAGGTGAAATAATTCCCCCGGGTCACTTGACTCCCCCCACCCTTAACGGTGCACATGTTTCAGACAAAGCAAGTTATTCTGCTGTAAAAAACTCCGACAATCCAATTCATGAGGAGGCTGAACAGAATGTTGAGAACAAGGACAATGATAACAAAAAGATGTCACCATTAAAGGTATATGTCATTTTAGGAATTGTGATTGGAGTTTTACACATTATTGATTTCATTAATATATTTTCTTTTGTTCATATCTAGAAACATGGAAAATGCTTAAAGTTCGATAAGACAAGTGATGAATCGCATAACGTGCACCCCGTGCCAAGCTCATTAAAGGTGTTGTGTGGATATGCAAGAAATGTTCTCCAGTTGAAGGGAGACACCATAAAAATTGTGATGGAGGAGGAAGTTTTTGGGTTTGCTCGTCCAACATATATTTTGATTGAAGACATTCTACAAGTTGGTGCCATGTCAGAAATATCAGGCACTTGCATAGTGATGTACATGAGGTATAATTAAATAAATCCTGTATGGTACTGTGAACGAAAACTTATTTAACAATGCTCAATTATTAGGTACTTATATGATGTGTTGAAGAAGATAAATATGTTAAGGATGATTACTTTTGTTGACCCTGCTCGAGTTGGTGCTAAAGGTTGTGGAAGTTTTTCTCAAAAAACACGTTACATAGCATCTCAGTTTTCAAAAGCACATCCTGGCACAGTTTTCCTGATACCTTACAACTCCGGGTTAGTACTTATTATATTTAGTTCGATCTGGAATTAATGGTAAAGTTCTTTACTGTTTTGTAGTACTGACTACAAATATGTTTGGGGCTGATTTTTGTATAGATGTCATTGGGTATTGACCATTGTCAATCTGGACAGTAACAATGTGTACTTCATGGATTCCCTCAAGTACCGTAGAATCGATGAGGAGTGAAAACAAGTTGTGAACACGTATGTTATTCCAAATTACTTTGTTTTTAATGTAGTTCAATTGGAAAGTTTTACAATAAAATCCCTTCTATTAAATCGTCTTTCTGGTTTTATGTGCATGATGTTATATGCGTCACCCTCTTGCTCACGAAGTGCCATTAAAGCTCACAATGGGCAAAGCAATAATCAAATACGAAAATCACCACAATGGAGAATCTTGGTGGTATGTTAGATTCTACGTATAAATAAATATTTAATTAGCATAAGATGTTTATTTATGGACATTTGTTAATTTTGTTTATTTATCATGACCTAATTACTAATTGTGTTTAAGGAACTCCTGTACAACCATCACACAAGGAGTGCGGGTATTTTGTGATGCGCTTTATGAAGGAGATAGTCGAGGATGGTAGTTTGGACTTTGTAGCCAATGTTAGTTATTTTTTCTAACTATGCTTGCAGCTTGCTTGTCTATGCTAATATAAAGAAATTCTTTTCTAAGTTTGTTCTGCATGTACTGGACAAATGATGTTATGGATATGAATGAATTGAAATGAATTGAAACTTATCTTTCTCTCTCTATCTTTCTTTCCCTCTCTATCTCTAGTTCTCTCAGTGTTTCCCTCTCTCACGAATTCAGCAGCTTGCTGAATTCTGCTTCTCCTCCCTCCTTTCTGTTTTCTGCTACTGTTTCTTCTAAATTTCTGGCCAAGCAGTTCTTTGGTTCCTGACATTGCACTTGCAGTTTGCAGCAATCACATATCTATCAATAGTTGCATTTGATATCAAAGACTACTTATTTCAAAGACTCGGAGAGGATAAATACAAACACATTAGTTATAACTTGTATGCAAGTAAAGAGATAACATAAGCGAAATAATGTTAGATGAATTGAAAAGGTACAATTTTATTTATATTCTTTTTGCCGTTGACATACAGTTGAGTAATCGCAGTATGATGTGATTCTGTTTATTCCTTTTAGTACATAAAGAGAACGTAATGTAGAATTACTAATCAGACATATAGCGCCTCCCTCCCTCCTCGGGACAGTTATTTCTGGTACAAACAATAAATTTTCACACATCAAAGAATTGATTGATCGAAACTAGCTTCCCAGGTTATGAATTGATGAATAAAAATTTATATTTAAATCGACGAATGCAATCCCAGTCGGTCTGCTTGGCATGTAAATCATTTAAGCTCCAAACAACCTGGAAGTTAAACTGTAAATTTTTCAGTAAAATTTTCTTAAGCAAAACCAGAACAATCAGAAAATTACTACTATTAAAGTATACTGTTTCTTACTTCTGAAAGCGGGATTGTGTGCGTTTTGCTACCGCTTGTGGTTTGATATTTTCCTTTTCCACTTCTTATTTTTGAGCTACAATACTTGCTAGAGCTACCTGCTCTGTTGGATATCTGTTGCTTTTACTGTTTTGTCTTCTTTAGTTGTTCAGACCATGATGATGGCTGAGTTTGGCTTGGAGATGCAGTTTAGTTGTTCTGTTTTGCAGTTTTGGGTTGATTGTGGGTTTATTTGTGAGTCTGCTGTATTTTGCTAACATTCTAATTTGTACTAAACTTGGCCAATTAGTCTACGTACAGTGGGAGACTAACTTTTTATTATTTTATTTCAGTGGGATAAGACAAATAGATTAACGTACACACAAGAACAAATTGACGAAGTACGGGGTGAGTGGGCAACTTATGTGAGCAGCTACATGTAAGCCTCGAGTTAACAGTGGATGTATATGTTTAGATTAATGTATTTTGGGAGTTAACGGTGGGTGTACAGGTTAATTTAGATGAATGTATTTTGGGAGAAGGCTTTTTTGCACATGATTAGGTAGTAGTGCACCACAGTTAGTTTGGTATATTTTGTGGATATTACTATTTGAAACTGTAAACGTATGGTATTATTGGATGTATTTTGAAACCGAGAATGGTTGATATATTTTGGTTTTAAATGAGAATTTAGTGTTTTTTTTAGCTATATATCATTGCATTAATGAGAAACTGTGTATGTATTTTCAAATATGGTTGAACTACAACTTTTTTTCAGTTAAACTACAACTGTTTTTCAGTTAAACTACAACTTTCTAAAAACGTTGTTTAAATGGTACCAAATAGATGACAGTTTATAAAACTTGTATAAATTTGTTTAAATGTTTTACGATTTAACAAACTACAACATTTTAAACCAGAAATGTGCTAAATAGATGACACCTTAAAAACGTTATATAAATGAGCCTAAACGTTGTGTAATGTATTAACAAAGATATATTACAACATTTTTATGTTACATTACAACATTTTAACAACGTTGTCTAAACGTAATACAATAGATGACTTCTTATAAACGTTGTATAAATTAGTCTAAAGGTTGTGTGATGTATAAAACTACAACGTTTTATACCAGAAAATGTTGTGGAATGATACCATTTACAACATTTTCAAGCATCTTAGTATTTATTTAAAGACAATGTACAACGTTTTTTAGTAAAAAAACGTTGTATTATTAGCCAACTAAAACGTTTTAAAAACGTTGTATAAAATGTGTCAAATAGATGACACCCTTAACCTCGACGTTTCTGGGAGAAAATTACAACGTTTTTTAGGTGTTATCTTTTTACTATTTTGTAGTAGTGGAATATTGTCCGACATAAAAATTTTGCACATAATATTCTTAACTTTAATTTTTATTAATTTAACACCTTACTGTTAAGCATAAAATTATGAGAAAAATTTTAAATCTATTTATTAAAATTCGGGGTCTTATAATTTGGTTCCGTTTTTTTTTTCGACCTCTTATTTTTCTTTTCCTACTTTAAATCAACTTTTATTATATGTCAACATAAACTAAAAACTAAAAAAGTAATATAGTTTTATAAGGAAAAAAAATTAGCATTCTAATTTTATAAGGAAACAACCAAAATAAGATCACTTTACCTACTATTAATTTGATACTTTTATGAAAATATATATACAATTTTTAGGTAAAATTATTTTACTACTTTGATAATATAGTTTAAGAAAAAGAAAAAAATATTGTTTGGCTATTTTTAATTTATGATTTCACATACAAGTATACGTGATCGAATAACAATACAGTAGAAAGTAATGTATCGTTCTCACAGAGAATTAAAAATAATTATTGCCAATTACTAATTTTATATCAAATTATTTTTATTTAAACAATTGATTTAAAACTATAAAAAAATTAATTAAAACTAACAACTAAACTAATTTAAATGACGAGGATAAAAATTAGATTTTAAAGGCTTAAGCTTACAATTTGCCCCAATGCTACATTTAAATCTCTTCAATTCCTTTTTAATTAATTAATTATATAGAATTTTTAACCGAGAACTCTTTATAATATTTATACAATTCTTCCAATAGTTATATAAACAAATATTTCTTAATCTGACCCTAAGACAACATAATTAATGTAATGCCCCCAACTTCGTAAACTTGTTGTAGCGGACTTGGGCATCACGATACAACTTTTATATTCATATTTATAACATTCAACCATAATATAATAAACAAAATTTCGTTTTGATACCAATTATATACAAACATTTCTCCTAATTCCAAAATTTGCAACCTTTAATATCTCTTATTACAATTCTGGATCATACATTACATGATCTATTCTATAAAATCAAATTTGTAATTCAATCTATTACATTGGTTATGAGTATCCTTGAACTCGCAGTCAAATTCTAAGTTTTCACTTGTAAAATTTTCTTTTATTAATATCAGTGGATTATAGTATGTACAATCATCTAGCATAGTTAGAGACCACACCACCAAGTTCTCTAATCTGAAGTTTTACTCTGTAACTTTATAGGGTACACTTACCCAAGGGATTACCCCAATGTATTAAAACAATTATAAATACTGAGTTTACCCCAATGTATTAAAACAATTATAAATACCAAAGAATTATAAATACCGAGTTTACCCCAATGTATTAAAACAATTATAAATACCGAGTTTACTATCATCAACGAAAGACTCGATTACTTCAGTTCTCTTTTCCTCCCTTCATCCATAGTCCTTACCGGGACCTTCGACGATCTCAATGTAACTGCAAAAGTTTATTTAAAACAAGAATGAACAACTAAGTTGCTTAACAAGTTTAACAAATATTAACGTAGCACATAAATCACATTTCAAACATACTTTATTCTTCTCATAATTCACATTTATACATGCTACATGTTTCTCATGATTTACATTTATTCATGCTCCACGCTATTCATGCTCATGCATTTTTTTTTACATGCTTCAAAATTGTAGTTCATGAAGTTCACATTGAACAATATATTTAGATAATTAAATGAATAAAAATAATATCTATAACATTACAGCACATAGTGCACATTAAACAAGCTCACACAATTCCACATATCATAGAAATTTGCACATAACACATAACGATAAAGTCTGAAAAACTTGCCTGTACCGACGTTTTGCCGTTGTATTAACTTCGATGTCCCTTGAACGACCTACATGGTCTGTGAGAATCAATTATACAACATTAGTCAACCTAACTCTTGTTTAATCTTATTTAAGACTTTATCTTTAATTTATAGCCCTCTTATATTACCCTTAAGTTTCATAATATCCACTTATCGATGAGCTATTTGTATAACTCTTAACATTATTGTTATAATAACTATGCGTACTAGTTTTACTTTATTAGTGCATCATTAATTCTTATTAGCATTTTCAATTAAATCATTCCATGTATTAGTTTGTAATACTCTAAGTAACTTAACTTAAGCATACGACACTTGGCATATATCGCATTGGTTATGTAGTTTATAACCATGTTCATGCATCTTAGATTATGCATATACACTACGTGTTATAATGTCTTTAAACCTTTTTCTTTAACTTAATTTATTATGTTAATCTTCTTAACTTAGGCTTAAATCCACTTTGCGCACTTCCAAGTTAGTTAATTACACCATAATTAGGTTTACATAACTCCATGTATACATATACACTGCTCAATACATGATAGTAGGGCAAAATCACATTCAGCTAGACACGGCCCCAACCGCGGTTTCCTTCACAAAACACGGCTCTGCCCATGTTTGATTGAGGGATCACTGTGACATCCCCCAATCCGGGTACCTTGTACCTTAGACTTGGTACGTCACGATACATCATCTTCATACATGTTCTATAACTAATGCGGAAAATATAAACATAAATTATTTATTTCAGAGTATTCTACAAAATTTCCCAAGGTTTCTAACATTAACTTACGCATATACCTCCAGATTCATAAAAAGGTTTACACAATTAACTTACATCATATAACCAATTAGTTATCATGCGTAATACTATAATCTTGTCTTTTGCTTTTGTCTTCGTCTCTCCTCGAACATTTGTATTATTCTGAAATTTGTTATCATGATATAGCAAGAGTGAGCAACGACTTTGCTCAGCAAGTTTAAATACAATAACGATATATCATGATTGAAAGAAAGAATAAGCTTTTGGATTTTCAACAATATAATAATTGTGAAAGAGTACGAATCATAATTTCAATAATTGAATGGCTGAATCAATTAATGTTAAGTGTCAATAATGACCATGAACAAATTTAACTGAACCTTATGGTAATGAAGGTGATTAGCCTTTCATACCTGATGAACACATACAACAAGCACTATGTGCGAATCAACAATTTAAAGAGGTGGAATAATTATACAGAATTAAACCATAGCATTCTTGAAACATAATAATTTGAGTTTGAGTTAGGAACTTGAACAATAAAATAATATATCCTGCTCGAATATAAATTGAGTAGGGTTTAGGAAACTTGTCTGTCTGCTCAGCTACAATTAATGTCTAGCTTTAACTAACTGGCTTTGAAATACCTAACATTAACAAAGTTGGTCTAATAATTAGTACGGTGTATTTGTATAACTATACGCTCACTAAGGAACTTATCTACCACATATAAGTACTACACATAATTTACATCAGTCAAAACAATATTATTAACCTTATAGACCCTCAATCAATTTAGGTTAATAATTTAATAAGTTAGAAAATATTTTTCTTAAGTGTTTGACTCTTATTAAACCCTTAAACAACTTATTACAATTGTTTAATTAAAACATAATTAAATTCAAATTATTTTATTAAGTCAATCTCTATTTAATTACTATTTAATCTTGATTAAATAGGAATTAATTAATTATCTTTAGTTATTACTTAAAATTAATAATAACTAATTGTACTTACTTATTATTTAATAATAATTAAATAATAAATAATTATTGATTTAATTTTAACATTCTTTAATTTAATATTAATCAACTAATAATTAGCTAAGTAATTAACCTCGCTTATTATTTAATTTAAAGAAATTAAATAATAGTTTACTAATTTTAATCCTCTTTAATTATTATTTAATGTCAATTAAATAATAATTAATTATTTAGTTAATTTTAATTATTATTTAAGGTTAAATAATAATCAATTTGTTTATCCTTATTTATTATTTAAATTAAATAATAAATTATTAATCTAACAACTTAATTTCCATTAATCATTATTTAATGCTAATTAAATAATAATTAATTACTTAATTATCATTATTTATAATTTAATAATATTTAAATAATAAATAAATAATTTATAAATTTTTATCTCTTTTTAATTATTATTTAATAGGAATTAAATAATAATTTCTAATTTGTCACCTTTATTTATTATTTACTCTTAACTAAATAAATAAATAATTAGTTTAAACACTTTCTCATGATTTAGTTACGATTTAATATAAATTAAATAATAATTACATAGTTACTTCCTTTATTTACTATTTAATTATCAATTAAATAATAAATACTTAATTTATTTTCTCCAAACATGTTGATATTATTATTAAATACATAAAGAACATATTTAAGATTTAATAACAATTTATTTATAATTTTCTTGAATTATTAGCTACGTAGTCACAATTTAGTGTACCTTTACACCATAAATAATATGAAAAATATCAATTTTCAGAAATAATACCATCTCAATACCTATAACACTTCAAATAATCAGTAGCTTATTTGTTCATATTTTTCCAAAATTTAAAAATGCTTTTTATTATTTTTCATACATTTAGTAAGCTTTTATCATTTAATAATTATTAAAAGTAGCTACTGACATTATAAAAATACCATTAAATTCCAAAAAATAGTCACCGGAAAAAAAACCCGGCAGTGACTTCTTAGCTTTCCAGATTCTGCCTATTTTTGGGGTCTCTTACTAAAACCTTAATAACTTTAGTTCCATAACTCCGATGGAACTCTACTTTATATTGTTGCGTTCGTATCTTCTCGAACTATAATTTTCCATTATCGGATTAATTTTTTGGACATGATTTGGCCTCCGAAAACAGCCTGGAACCGGACTGTTCACGCAAAACTTCCGACAATTGAGTGTTTTAGTAGAAAAATCATATCTCACTCGTTTTAAATCGGATTTTAGTCATTCTAGTTGGAGAATTTTCATAACTTCAAGATCTATCCAACAAAATTGACGGATCAAAAATCCAATTTTCCGACCGTGAACAGTAATTCCGGGAACGGGCTGTTCAGATTTAGTTTTCCGGTAAACTTGATTTTCAAAGTTTGAACAATTTTTTTTCAACATTAAAGCTTATAAAACATAAGTTAAACTCATGATAACCTATATAAATATACATAGCATGCTTTTAACTATACAAATCATTATGTTAACATTTCTACCATGAACTTGAAAGGAAAAAACAAGATTAGGGTTTTCTAGGTTTTTCTTACCTCTTGGACCTAATGGGTTGTTTTCTCTCCTTCCCAAAGTAAATGATGGTGCTTGATGCCATCAACACTTCCTCTTCTTCTCCTCTCCAAGAAATTTTTCTCTTTTAAGTATATTTGCTCTCACTTCTCTCTAGACTCTCTCTAGCTTGAAAAGTGTAAGTATACAAATGAATACAAAAGCTCCTAAATTGTAAGTATACTTACAATGATGATAGATATAAAATCTATATCTATTAAAAATACCATCATGAGGGTAGTTGGAGACTTGTGCAAGAAATTTAGGCTAAGGACTAAGTTGGTGAAAAGAGGGATGTTGTTCATGTACTTAAAAAAACCATACAAGCAAACTATTAATAAAATAAATGAAAAATAAAATCAAAATAACATCAATTCACTATCTCTCACTCCCTTGCCGGCAACATCAAGGATACTTGTCCCAAAAAGATTGTCCTAAGTCACTTTTTAATAAATAATAGTTACATTATGTATTTTTCAAGTGGGCCAAGCATTGAACTTTATTTAAAATACCAATTGGGCTCCTATTAAATTGTTTGAGCTACTAGTTTTGTAACGCCCCAGGATTTTACAGAAATTCTAAATAAGGATCATGATTAATTATGTAAAGGTTAACAGCTAAAACCTAATTATGACTGATAAAATGTATTAAGGAGCGATTAAATGTGATTTGTTATGGGATCAAATGATAAAAATGACCTATGTGGTTGGGATAAATGACAAGGAATTTTAAGAATAAATAAAGGCTAATAGTTAAAACCTAGCTTGAAGGACATAAAGTAATAAGGAGAGATTAAATAAGAATTATTATTTAATCAATGTGTTATATATGACCTATGTGGTAGGTTGAATGTATGTATATATGTATATTTGGCAAAATGTATAAAGAAGGATTTAAAGTTTAGAAATGATGGAAATAAGGAATTTAGATGTGAATTGAGACTTTAGTTAAGAATGTTAACAACGAGATTAATGGAATAATGTGTGATTATTTGTTATGGTTTAAGGAATTGATATTGGAGAATTGAAATAAGATAATCGTGATTCGATGTGTAAAAATAAAAAGGTAATACCTCAAGAATGAGTAGAGATTATGTAGTATGCAAACAAAGTGCAAATTGGCACATGTATATGAAGTAAATAAGTCAATGGACATTAAAGTCAAAATTATGACATTATAAGCTTTAAAGAATAAATGTTGATGGATTTTGATAATTTGGTCGAGGTTCATTCTCATGGAAGCGATTTATGGATAGGTAAGCAATTTGATTATATTGAGTTGTCGGAAAGTGAGGTGGATGGAATAGGGAACCAAAAAGGGTTCGAAGATAATTTAGAATGAATATTATGCAAAATGACATTTATGGTAAATTATTATAATTGATCAATGAAATTGGTATTTTGGAAGGGTGACAAGTAAATTGGGATAAGTAAATTATGGAATATTTGATAGTGGGATGAAGTTTAAGTTATGAAAGTAAATTTAGATTAAAAAGAAAATGAAATGGAATAAAAGTAAACAAATTATGATTAAATTGTCTAGATTTTTGACAATTGACTAAAGTATCCTTGTTAAGTTGTGAAATGCCTATGATATCCTAGTTGTATAAACTGTCCATTGTGCCATTAAAGATGGAAGGGAAATGACTAAATTGCCCTAACCATGCATAGTTAAGTTAGCTAAGGATGAGTTAAATGTTGGAGTTATACATATAATATATGTATGTATATGTTGAGTGTGTATAAGCTAAGTCACTTGGCTGATTTTCTTCCTAGCTTCGGAAGTTTTCTAACAAAGTGAGATAGTAAAGAGAGTTTGAGAGAAAAGAGGGAAGAGAGCTAGGGTTTGAGAAAATCTATGAGAAGTTGCTGGAAAAGTGTTCTAGGGAGGCATAGAAAGCCTTCAAAGTGAAGATTTAAGCTCTAGCAAGGCTTTTTGCATGAAGAGAAGAGCTACATGAAGGTATAACAAAGTTCAAGTTATAAACTTTGAGGTTTAAGTAATTAAATTCAAGTTCATGTATAGCCATGCATGTATCTATGAATATACATGTTGATTATGTAAAGATTGAGTATACTACATGTTATATGTTTAGTAGATGATGAAACCTAGAGTCAAGTTGGCAAGACAAAGGTAATATACCATTTATGTTCATGTTTAAGGCTAGAAGTCCATGATTTAAGCTATGATCAAGTGTTATATGTTGCTAAAATTGATGAAAACCTAATTATAAGGGTTGATTATGTTTGATTCAAGTAAATTATTGTGCTATATAGCAAGTTAGATGCCTAAAAGGTTGAAAAATCATATTTTGTATAAGGAAGTTAAATATTAGGCTATACTTTTTGTGTAGACAACGTAATAATCTGTAAAGTGCATTGTAAAGTACAGTTAGAAGTTATGTGGACATATAAAGTTGTAGAATGGGCATATGGTTACCTATGTGGTGATTGGAGGGTTAAATGTCAAGTTGGTTTATGTGTTGAATTTTGAAAGTTAGGAAAATTTGTGAAAATAGTACCAAAAGGTGATTTTTGGGAATTTTGAGAAATTAAAGGTAAAATGAAGTCAAATAACTAGTTGGGTGATAATACATATGTTAGAGTCGATTTGGTAATCGACGGAGTTGAATTTGAATGAATTGGCGATTCGAACGATCGAAATCGATCGTTTCGAATCGAAATGGATTTTTTACGGACAAAAGTCGCCTCGTGCGAAGTTTTTCGGTTTTGAAAGTTCGGACATGTCACATATAGGTTATGTGAGCTATGTCAAGCATTGAAATGCAATTTGGAAGCAAATGGCCAAAAACAACCAAGTTGGAAATTCAAGTTTTAAAACTTAGAAAATTTGGCTAAGTCTGAAAGTTGTCCGAACAGACCTCCTACAAGCTAGCATGTCTCTGGTTTAGAAAGTCCAAATGAGGTAAAGGAAAATTTTGTAAAATACTATGTAGCAAGGTCTAGAACTGTACCAAATTTGGTCTTAATTGGAGTTGTGGTTAAGAAGTTAAAAATCAGCATAGCAGGGTCAAAAATCAGGAAGTCTGCTGAACCAGGATAGCGTCGGGGCGCAGTTATTAAGCCTAGACACTGCGCCGGGGCGCAGTGTCACTGTTCATGGCCGAGAGGAATTCGCGGCCAGCGAGATGTTGAAGAAGAAACACTGCGCGGGGGCGCAGTGTACTGTTCACTGAGAGCAAAAATTGTCCGAAATGAAATAATTTGATACAGAATGATAAGAATGGGTTATGTAGACCCTATATGAATACAAATGGGCTATATAAAGGATATCAAGGTATAATGATATAAGAAATGGCATAACATAACATGTATGAGGATAAGCTAAAGAATGTTATAAGTTATGAAAAAGGTCGGAAGCAAGTTAGGGTGTATTATAAACCTACATAAGGTGTAATACATCAAATGTGAAATGGTTAAAGACGGATGATCATGTATTTATGGAATTAGTTTGATAAGTTATACAAGTTTATGATCTTATAATGACATATAAGCTATATGTTGACAGACAGAGTTCGAAACGAGCAAGCCGATAAGACGGATAACGAAGGATGATTGAGGAAGTACAGGTTAAGTAAAACAAAGGCGTACAGGCAAGTTTTTCAGATCTAAAAGTACCAATTGAACTACGTGAATTATGTGATAGTTGAAATGGGCACTCCGTGCCACAACGTGATCTAACTGTTAAATGCAAATACGTGATATTTGAGCCTAACATGGTAAAGTAAGTGACACATGACGCATAATATAAACTGTGAGCATGAAAGATATTAACTGAATTACTTGCTGAGCTTTATGCTCATTCTTGCTATGTACTAACGTTTCAGGTAAGGTACAAGAAGGCCGGAGATTCCGGTACAGCTAAGGTAAAGAATATGAATGAATGGATATGCAGGAAGTAAAATTGATATATGTAATCTGTTTTACGTGAAAGCAATGAATGTTGAGAGTCCATGAGGATGGATTTGTATGTATGTAAGATTTAGAAAAGTTGTATTAATATAAAATTGAGGTATTATCGATTAGTTGAGTTTGATATGTAATGAGCTTATATATATATGGTACAGTTGTACGTACATTACAGAGGTTTGTAAACAGGTACAGGTATGAAGCAGATGTATGAATACAGGTACAGGTAAACAGAGTCATATATAGACGGAACCATGGCAAAATTTATTTACAAGTTATGAAAATAGTTAATATATATGTATGTTTATAATAGGTCGCAAATTCTTAATGGTTGACCTAAGTTATAATGAAGAGCAAGTAAACGTTACGATCCTGAGACAGGTTTAAAGAATGTAAGATAAATAAGTTTTAAAAAAAAAAAAATGGACCAAATTTAAGGTCAACAGATTGGTGTTAAAGATTAAAGGTTAAGTTTAACGCACGAGATCCCAGTTAATATGGTTTTAAAGTTAATAATTGTGATATCCAGAGAAAATCGGATAATTAAATAAGGTCGGGATTTCGGGCTGTTACAAGTTTGCCAAGTTTTATTATTCTTCACTTGGGCTACTAATTGATCCATGTTGGTTAATTTAATAATTTACACATTAATTATTCAATCCATGATTTAATAAATAATTAGATTGAATAAATAATTAAATACACTAACCCATTAGTATTAAATTACTAAATGGACTAATAAATATTATTATTAATATTTCACATTATTTACATTAATTAATAATCATACTAATTAATTTATTATACTGAATTAACTCATTATATTCAATTTAATTAAATATTTAATTAATAGGAAACTTATCAATTATTTTGATATTAAAACTTTAGAGTTTGTTCGCTAATAACAATATATATATATATATATATATATATATATATATATATATATATATATATATATATATATATATATATATATATATATATATATTACTTTATTTCAAAAACAATTTCACAATAAATTATGAAATTAAAATAAATACAATATATTATTTAATATATATTATTTAGGCCATCAATTAAATTATTTAATACATTTACATTAAATAATTCATTTCTCATCAATTATGGAAATAAATCCATTTACCCGAAAATACATTAAAGTAATAATATATTTACTCAAATTCTTATTTAAATAATTTATTAAATTATTTAATTAATATTACACAAATAATTGTATAATTAAATTACTCACTCCCATAAATTATTTACAATGATTTATTTAATTATAGAATATATTTATTTAATTATAGAATATATTCATTCGCTAAAAGGGCTCCACCATATAATCATGAGTCACGAGTTTACCATACGCTTGAGTTTTCAGAACACCCAACTAATCGTACTCTTTCTTACTTTAGGTTATAGCCTAAGGTATCATTTACCTAAGGTTTATAACCTCTAGCTCTGATACCAACTGTAACGACCCCGAAATTCGACCCAACTTATTACCTTAACTTTCATATTTGTTTAACATTATATTCCTTACGTCCAAATTTCGGTTCGTTAATAAATCTTTAATCACCTTAATTGATCCATTAATTGATTTTAAAATTATCAATCACCAAAATTCTCATATAAATTTTTTCTTTCTTTCTTTATTCAATCATTGTATTAAAATATTTGGATATTTAAAATCCTTACATTCTGGATCCTAGTCCCTGGATCGCAACCTTAACTTTTTCCTTCTTTACAAAAATCATAATGTTCAACATTTAAAATTTAATAATAATTATATCTTCACATTTGTTCTTTTCAATCGTAATTCACAATTAGACCATTTAACAAATCTTTATCGTAACAATCATCTTAAACAACCCTAGTTCGCCATGTAACTCTATTCGTCCTATCCGGACCAATTTGTAAATAGATACAATACATTCACATAAATTTTGCCAATTCACTCACATTGAATACAATTCATTCACATTGAATCATGACATCGAAATTATAACAGTTACGTATCCAACCTTCTAGATAATTCATCTTTAGCACAATCTGATATTTCTGAAACTCATTTATTTACCTGCAAAAGTTTATTTTAAGCAAGTAATGAGCACAACGGCTCAGCAAGTTCAACAATTATGATTCACGTAACACATACCTTATCATGCTTGGTGTGTGTCATACATCATGTGCTTGTGCATCTACTATAGCAATATATCTCATATATATTTATATCGTTGCACAAAATACACATTGTGGTCATATTAATCACGTATCACGTAACACATAATTTGTATGCAGTTAAAACAAGAATTACATATTATAATATTCCAACATTTAACATAAAAGGGACTGAAGAACTTGTCTGGCTTATTCAATTATTTAATTGATAGCTCAGAACCCTTTCTCGAACAACCTATGACCATAAAATAGTTAAATAATAATTATATATCATTTTATGATATTAATTTAATTAATTAATACCATCTCTAGGCCAATTATTAATTTATATGACCAATTTTATTAACCTCGTCTCATAAAATATTAATTTAACTCAATACCAAATATATTCATTACGGACAACCCGGCACATTGGATAAATTTTAACATATCTGGTTGTCCAAAATTTATTTTAATCATTTTCTAACCTTTAAACTCAATAGATTAATATTTAAAATATTTAAATATTAATCCTCAATATTTAATATTTTTACAAAAATATTAAATTTCATGCCCAAACATCATTTCTATAGTTTTAGTATTTTTCTATAATTTTCTATGATTTTTAAACCATTTTTAAACATTTATTTCAATTAAAACTAATTTCTGGGGGCATTATTGTAATTTCCGCGGTCTTAGGGACAATATGGTCATTTTCTGGAATGCCGAGGGGCATTCTTGTAATTTCCGTATGTTAAGGGACATGACTGGCATTAACATAAAAGATTAAGGGCATAACCGACATTTCGCATTGCCAAAGGACACGTTCGTAATTACAGAAAAAGACCAGGGACCTTTCTGTAATTTCTCGCCCAAAACGCGGTCGCGCGTGGCGCGCGTCCCCCGTTACGCTTCCAAACGACGTCGTTTGGTCGTGCCGCTCGGAAATTGGCTTCCGCGCATTGCGCGGCCCGGCCTTTCTTTCTCCGAAACGACGTCGTTTCTTTCTCCTGTGCGCGAAAAAATCAGCGCCGCGCAATGCGCGGGCGCCCCTTTTACTGTTCACTTTCTTCTTCCCGAAACAGTAGCCACCTTCTTCCAAAACTAAACATTTTATACCAAGTTTTCACAACAAAATCTCTCCAAAAAAAATTATAAAATTCGTAGATATATACCTAGAAATTATATGGAATCATTATTCTAATTATTTACAATTTTTTCACACAATTTATTTAACATTATAAATACCAAAATAATTCAAAATTAATTAATTTATACCTTCTATGGCTTGTTCTTCCTCCTCTTGGTGTCACCTAATCTTCTCTTGGTGGTGACCATGGTGGGTTTGATATTTTCCGGTGGAGGAAGGTGGCGGTGATGTTGTCGGATGAAGGAAAGGAGGGAATATATATATATATATATATATATATATATATATATATATATATATATATATATATATATATATATGTTGTTTTGATTCCTTTTCTTTTCTCTTCTTGGTTTCTTTTTCTTTTTATACCAACACAACCCACCACGTTGGCTTAAAAATTTCATCGCCTTTAAATTTCTTGAAACTTCCGGATTTAGCAAAAATTAAGCATAAAAAAAATGTTTTAAACACATTACGTAATTATTTCGTGTAATAAATATTCTATATAATAAATATAAAATATTTATTTGAATTCACTAAAATTCATATTATGATTTATAAATAATATTACACCCATTTTGGGTACTTTTCTTGATAAATTTTGTACACACATAATGACATGCATGTATTTAAACGAGATAATTTATACCTCCAAAAATCATAAAATAATTCATAGGACATATAAAAATTATTTTTTCTAATTTTTCACTTCATAACTTGGACAACATGTTACATTAACATGTTTACGTTTCTGAAATATTATCTTTCATAAAAGTCATAATAATTACACTATACATAAATATAATTTTTTATAACTTAGAACATTCCTTTTTCTTATTTATTATTCAATTCTTTACATTTCACATTACTTTCCTTATATAAATTATATAATTTATTATTATATAATTTATATAATTAAATTATCCCTTTATATAATTTCCATTTCACGCAAAATATAATGTATAAAATTTCTTCCATCCTCATTCAATTTAGTCACCTTATATAAATTATAAAATTATTCTTATATAATTTATATAATTATTATTTCCTTCATACCTTATTTTAATTTTCTTATATAAATTATATAATTTATTATTATATAATTATATAATTACCTTTCCTTCTCAATTAATTTCTAAACTTCTTCCAAAATTCTTGATAAAATCTAAAATTAACACATACAATTTTACCAACTCCCTCATTCACTTTTTATTTAAATTTGGATTAATTGAATTATTAATCCCTTTATTTCCATAATTAATGGAATTTAAGATTATCAATTAAACATTTGCATATATAATATACAAATGTATATATATAAATATATACATATTTAATTCATACATTTTACATTATCATATAACCTCATTTAATTTTCGCACCTCCACAACAATTTCCCAATATTAAAAATTTCTCTTATTCTTAATAAATTGTCTTTAAACAATTTATTTACATAAATTTAATTCCATTTATTATAATCTCTGCACATATTTAATTTATTAATTAAATCTCATTACATACCTTAAATCATATAAAATTATAATTAATTTGAACAATCTTGATAATTTAATCAATTACATTCTTATTTAATTTATTAAAGAAATTCTAAAAATTCGGATCCTCACATTCTTCCCCCCTTAACAGTATTCCGTCCTCGGAATCATAATTGTCGTAATATTTATACGTATTTCATTTATAGCACTTTGCTATACCTTTATCTTAAATAAAAAAAAATCACAACTATATCCATAATAATCATATTTTACTTCTTTAAATCCTTAACTTACATAGAGAATTCCAATAAAAATCATAACTGTCAGAATATTAAATTCTTAACTAAATTCACAATTTATTTGTAGTATTACATTTCACAATTCTCTAAAAATTTTATTGATAACACCTTAGCTCGTCTCTTGATACGCTTATCAAAATAACTTTTCATTCTCTAAACCATTTCCTTTCTTTAATCTTACTTACCCTTACTCAATTAACTTATTTCGTCCTTCTTTTCTTAATTCATATAAATCTTCTTCACATTTCATAAATCATTCCTCAATACCTTCTTCATTCAATACTAAGTTCTAAACGTTAACCTTTACTTAATTAATCATAATCTTTATTTGAAATTATTCTAAAATCCTGGGTGTCACATTCACCCCTCCTTCATAAAATTTCGTCCTCGAAATTTCTATGTACAAATATCTCATTCATTTACAACTTACATAATTACTTTACATTCATTTCGCATATCTTTCTTTCCTTCCTTTCTTTCTCGTATTCATTGCACATTACAATTTTCTAATCCATCACATTTCATACTTTCTTTACTTCACAATTACTGCTTTTATTATCACTCACATTTAAATAATACTACCCCATCCTACCATCCAATCTTCATAAGAGTAGAGAAAAAATAAAATACTTTTATTTTGACAACTTTCATACTTTGCTGAATGAACATTTATCCCGGTTTACAGTACTTCGCTCCTCGAGTACTTCATACTGCAAACCCTGACAGTGGATCAGTCTGTCATTAAAGTAATGGATGTTTCACCATATATTGGCACGCCAGATGATCAATCTGCAATGCCTGTGTCTTCTTATGCCAGGTGACCATTCGATCAACCTGCAATATTCTTAATCTTTTTGTTCATCTCAGCCTTAGAATTCATTCAAAAATAATTTGATTTGGTATAACTTTCAAAGAATACGAATTCAATACATTTCAAAATTTGTCTAGCTGAATCAAATAGCTTAGACTTGTAATTTTTCAACGTTTGTGTAGCTAGGTCAATTAGCATAGACTTTCTTTTAACACTTTATAATCCGCAGAAAATTTTAAAACATTCATCATGTCAAAACTTTTCAAAATATCAAGCCGAGTCAAATGGCATTGACTTATAGTTCTGACATACCTTCATAAATCAAAATCATTTATGACTTCATGTTACCGCATCATCTTGACAGTCCGTTGAGAATTTCGTCGTTAATAATTCCTACACCATAAACCATACTTTATGGTGTTGAATCATCTTATGACGAAATAGTACCGCACCGTCTCAACAACACGTTGAGCATTCCGTCATTCATCACATCTGCACCGGGCTAAAAGGTGCGTGGATGATTCTTTTGAAATACATTTTGATGTAAAAACATTTTTGTCTAGCCGAGACAAGTAACATAGACACTTTTTAAATCGCTTAAAAATTTCATTTATATATATTTTTTTTTAAAGCACACACGTGCCAAATCAACTTGAGGCCAAAATTTTCGAAATCTAGCAAAGCTAGAAGAATGGGAATATCCTAAATTCCCTAACATTCACGTTCTGCATCTTCATTTAATTACAAAATTTATTGCTAGGACTATTATTCTTTATCATATTAAAATTTCTATCTACTCCAACTTTTTTATACCCCCGTATAGTTCATCAAACTTGCCACACATTATGAGTCCAGGAACTTACCACAAGAATATGAGTTTAGAAGCTTGTCTTAGCAATATGTAGTCTGAGAACAAATCAAAGACTATCCATATGCTGAGGGGCTCAAAACATACCATACGATTATGAGTCATGGACTTACCATATGCATGAGTTTTAAGAACTCGTGCCTAAACTTAATATTATCTATCTATTAGAAACTCTTAGCGCGACTCTAACATTTCAATGATTATCACATAGTAACTAAGTAAACACAAATCCCCCGCCCATACAAAGGATTGTGCAATTCAATCACCACGTGAGTCCTCGATTGAAATTTCGTACCCAAGCTTTCTATCCCCTTATCATAACCCTTCTGTCATTCATATCTCATCATTCTCTGAATTCTTTTTTGTACTATTTCATAGTACCATATCTCTTTATAACATTAAACTATGCCTTTTTGACCATTAACAGGTCTCTTTATTATTTCACATTTTCACTTGATCCCATCACGATCTTGCTTCACAACCTCCTTCTTACTCGCTTCTCTTATCTCGTGATCGTATCGTAGTACGATCCTCTTACCATTCCTGATCATATTATTATGATCTCTTCCTAGACGTTTTGGATTACCTTGTCATCTTTATTACTTAAATCAGGTGTCCCCTGATTATCTTTGAGATTCATCTTTGAATCATTTCAAATATTCTTTTAGATATGTTCTTAATTGAACTTATAAATTTTCTTAATTCATTACTTTCATTCAACTCTTTCTTAACATCTTTATCTTTTTCTTATAATCTTATATCTTTCATATTTTCTTTCCTTTAGCCACTATCTGAGAACATCTTTCTCAACTTATATCTTTCCATTCTAATCCCCCCATGTTCATCAAACTTATCACGTATTTGGACTCAGGAACTTACCATTATCATATGGTTGAGGAGCTTGTCCTAGTCAGGCCATAGTCGCCCATTCGCTAAAGGGGCTCCACCATATAATCATGAGTCACGAGTTTACCATACGCTTGAGTTTTCAGAACACCCAACTAATCGTACTCTTTCTTACTTTAGGTTATAGCCTAAGGTATCATTTACCTAAGGTTTATAACCTCTAGCTCTGATACCAACTGTAATGACCCCGAAATTCGACCTAACTTATTACCTTAACTTTCATATTTGTTTAACATTATATTCCTTACGTCCAAATTTCGGTTCGTTAATAAATCTTTAATCACCTTAATTGATCCATTAATTGATTTTAAAATTATCAATCACCAAAATTCTCATATAAATTTTTTCTTTCTTTCTTTATTCAATCATTGTATTAAAATATTTGGATATTTAAAATCCTTACATTCTGGATCCTAGTCCCTGGATCGCAACCTTAACTTTTTCCTTCTTTACAAAAATCATAATGTTCAACATTTAAAATTTAATAATAATTATATCTTCACATTTGTTCTTTTCAATCGTAATTCACAATTAGACCATTTAACAAATCTTTATCGTAACAATCATCTTAAACAACCCTAGTTCGCCATGTAACTCTATTCGTCCTATCCGGACCAATTTGTAAATAGATACAATACATTCACATAAATTTTGCCAATTCACTCACATTGAATACAATTCATTCACATTGAATCATGACATCGAAATTATAACAGTTACGTATCCAACCTTCTAGATAATTCATCTTTAGCACAATCTGATATTTCTGAAACTCATTTATTTACCTGCAAAAGTTTATTTTAAGCAAGTAATGAGCACAACGGCTCAGCAAGTTCAACAATTATGATTCACGTAACACATACCTTATCATGCTTGGTGTGTGTCATACATCATGTGCTTGTGCATCTACTATAGCAATATATCTCATATATATTTATATCGTTGCACAAAATACACATTGTGGTCATATTAATCACGTATCACGTAACACATAATTTGTATGCAGTTAAAACAAGAATTACATATTATAATATTCCAACATTTAACATAAAAGGGACTGAAGAACTTGTCTGGCTTATTCAATTATTTAATTGATAGCTCAGAACCCTTTCTCGAACAACCTATGACCATAAAATAGTTAAATAATAATTATATATCATTTTATGATATTAATTTAATTAATTAATACCATCTCTAGGCCAATTATTAATTTATATGACCAATTTTATTAACCTCGTCTCATAAAATATTAATTTAACTCAATACCAAATATATTCATTACGGACAACCCGGCACATTGGATAAATTTTAACATATCTGGTTGTCCAAAATTTATTTTAATCATTTTCTAACCTTTAAACTCAATAGATTAATATTTAAAATATTTAAATATTAATCCTCAATATTTAATATTTTTACAAAAATATTAAATTTAATGCCCAAACATCATTTCTATAGTTTTAGTATTTTTCTATAATTTTCTATGATTTTTAAACCATTTTTAAACATTTATTTCAATTAAAACTAATTTCTGGGGGCATTATTGTAATTTCCGCGGTCTTAGGGACAATATGGTCATTTTCTGGAATGCCGAGGGGCATTCTTGTAATTTCCGTATGTTAAGGGACATGACTGGCATTAATATAAAAGATTAAGGGCATAACCGACATTTCGCATTGCCAAAGGACACGTTCGTAATTACAGAAAAAGACCAGGGACCTTTCTGTAATTTCTCGCCCAAAACGCGGTCGCGCGTGGCGCGCGTCCCCCGTTACGCTTCCAAACGACGTCGTTTGGTCGTGCCGCTCGGAAATTGGCTTCCGCGCATTGCGCGGCCCGGCCTTTCTTTCTCCGAAACGACGTCGTTTCTTTCTCCTGTGCGCGAAAAAATCAGCGCCGCGCAATGCGCGGGCGCCCCTTTTACTGTTCACTTTCTTCTTCCCGAAACAGTAGCCACCTTCTTCCAAAACTAAACATTTTATACCAAGTTTTCACAACAAAATCTCTCCAAAAAAAATTATAAAATTCGTAGATATATACCTAGAAATTATATGGAATCATTATTCTAATTATTTACAATTTTTTCACACAATTTATTTAACATTATAAATACCAAAATAATTCAAAATTAATTAATTTATACCTTCTATGGCTTGTTCTTCCTCCTCTTGGTGTCACCTAATCTTCTCTTGGTGGTGACCATGGTGGGTTTGATATTTTCCGGTGGAGGAAGGTGGCGGTGATGTTGTCGGATGAAGGAAAAGAGGGAATATATATCTATATCTATATATATATATATGTTGTTTTGATTCCTTTTCTTTTCTCTTCTTGGTTTCTTTTTCTTTTTATACCAACACAACCCACCACGTTGGCTTAAAAATTTCACCGCCTTTAAATTTCTTGAAACTTCCGGATTTAGCAAAAATTAAGCATAAAAAAAATGTTTTAAACACATTACGTAATTATTTCGTGTAATAAATATTCTATATAATAAATATAAAATATTTATTTTAATTCACTAAAATTCATATTATGATTTATAAATAATATTACACCCATTTTGGGTACTTTTCTTGATAAATTTTGTACACACATAATGACATGCATGTATTTAAACGAGATAATTTATACCTCCAAAAATCATAAAATAATTCATAGGACATATAAAAATTATTTTTTCTAATTTTTCACTTCATAACTTGGACAACATGTTACATTAACATGTTTACGTTTCTGAAATATTATCTTTCATAAAAGTCATAATAATTACACTATACATAAATATAATTTTTTATAACTTAAAACATTCTTTTTTCTTATTTATTATTCAATTCTTTACATTTCACATTACTTTCCTTATATAAATTATATAATTTATTATTATATAATTTATATAATTAAATTATCCCTTTATATAATTTCCATTTCACGCAAAATATAATTTATAAAATTTCTTCCATCCTCATTCAATTTAGTCACCTTATATAAATTATAAAATTATTCTTATATAATTTATATAATTATTATTTCCTTCATACCTTATTTTAATTTCCTTATATAAATTATATAATTTATTATTATATAATTATATAATTACCTTTCCTTCTCAATTAATTTCTAAACTTCTTCCAAAATTCTTGATAAAATCTAAAATTAACAAATAAAATTTTACCAACTCCCTCATTCACTTTTTATTTAAATTTGGATTAATTTAATTATTAATCCCTTTATTTCCATAATTAATGGAATTTAAGATTATCAATAAAACATTTGCATATATAATATACAAATGTATATATATAAATATATACATATTTAATTCATACATTTTACATTATCATATAACCTCATTTAATTTTCGCACCTCCACAACAATTTCCCAATATTAAAAATTTCTCTTATTCTTAATAAATTGTCTTTAAACAATTTATTTACATAAATTTAATTCCATTTATTATAATCTCTGCACAGATTTAATTTACTAATTAAATCTCATTACATACCTTAAATCATATAAAATTATAATTAATTTGAACAATCTTGATAATTTAATCAATTACATTCTTATTTAATTTATTAAAGAAATTCTAAAAATTCGGATCCTCACATAGATTACATAATTATTCCTCACAAATAATTTATCAATAATCTGCATAAATATTGATTAATGAATATAATCAATATAATAACTAAATTAACTCCACAATAAACCTTTTAATTCAAATCGGATTAATTTAATATTAATCCCTTTATTTACCACAATTTAATTAACCATTAAATTATGTTACTAAATATGCACACACACACACAGATATATATATATATATATATTCATATAAATACATATTTAATTTACACGCAACCACGTCGCATATTACATAACTCCACTAATTAATTTTCTTAATCTAATTAGACTTGCTATTAATCAAACTTATTGAATTATCACTTTACTCGCTAACTTATAAAAAAATAATAATTAATATCACCATATCTAAGTTAGTCCATTTAATTTGTACCTCTATTTATCTACCACTACTAGGTTATCAAACTACAACCTTTATTAAATATTAAATATTTTATTTCTAATTCATTTAAATATCCGGGATATTACAATCACAGCCCTAGCCACAGATTTACATAGCAAAAGATGGCCCCGACCATGTCTCTGTTCTTGAAAATCTGAAATTTTCTTATTTTCTTACTACTTTTGAAAAATCATAACCTGTTCAATATTCATCCGATTAATCTCATTTTTGGACACAACTAAGAATATACTACATAGTGTTTTAAAAAATATCACTTAACCAAAATGACTTCTTTAAAGGATAAATCAAAAGTTTGAAATATGCATTTGGAATACTTTTTGATTTTTCGCTATTTTGTTAGAAAACCTTCAAAACCACTTTGGACTAGTTTTGAAACACTCATACCACTTGAGTAACCTATAACTCATGTATATATAACACTTCACAAAGAATATCAACTAAATCTCATGTTCTAGCAAAATAGCCTTATTAAGGCATTGTATCGGACACATCATGTGCATTCCTTACATTAGCTTAAATCTTGGTTTTAGATGGTTCGTTGTGCCTAATAAAGTGTGATACACATAAACACCAACATATATCCATCCTTGTTCCACCCAGATCTTCCATGATTCATAAAATTTACTTAACCTAACACAATAAACGTTATTATGAATAGGAACACATATATACATATATATGAAACTAGTTGTAAGGTTGAGAACATTATACCACTTTGATTTTCTTCCCTTGATATAGCTTGCTAGGACAACACTAGAGCTTCATTTTATTCCATGCTAGCTTCTTCTAACATGGCTTCTACTACTCTCCACATCATGCTCTCAGCTCTTTTTAATTTTTTCTAAGCAAAGTGGCTAGCACTCCCAAAATTTTTAGCAAAAATGTTAGGGCTCTATATTTATAGAACAATCAAGACCATGGGTAAAATGGTCAATCGCCATGATTAGGCAAGGGTAATTTAGTCCTTTACATAATATCTAGAATTCTCTTGAGGGTAAAATGGTCATATGACATTTACCATTATTAGTGCGGGACAATTTGGTCAATTCACCAATAATAGAAAGCTTCTTCAAGGGTATTTTAGTCATTATTAATCTTCTTTTAGGGGTAAAATGGTCATTTCAATAATCTTGATAATCCATTGGTTATTAGCCGTTACCCATTGGTTATTAACAATTCTTGGGACATATGAGTCATTAATAAGATTATCCAAGAGTAATTTGATCATTTTCTCATTACTAGGAAACTTCTTAGTAACTTCCTTAAGGGCATTTTGGTCATTGCCTCTTTAAGGACAATGTAGTCATTTCACCATTCTAGGGACATATTGGTCATTAATTATCTCTTAAAGGGTAAAGTAGTCATTTCCCACAAATTCTTTCTTTTCCTTATTTTCCCTTTACTTTTAAATTATATACTTGCGCAAATACATCAATACATGTATATATATACACATTATACTTCCAATACATTTAATTATACATATGCCTATATGTATCATAATTTTCTTCAATTAACCTAAACATGACTAAATAACAACCATAGCCACATTAAAGTGTGAAAATTAATATTTTCACAGTTGCTCAATACTTTCCATAATACATGAACTATTCCACTATTTAATTATTTTATTTTTATTTTCTTGAGACCTAATTCCCATAAATTTTAATTGGCTCCTCATAAAGCCAAATAAGGCTTACCCATTAACTTGGTTATTTTACAACCCAAGCTTCAAATAACTTTTCTTTAATTAGATTAATTATAAGGGTTCGTTACAGTTATATTCAACAATTTATAACAACTTACAAGATTAATGCACAAATAAAATAATTACAAAAAGAGTGCAAGTAAGAGAAATTAATTCCACAATATCTTAACCTTAGTTACTGTTAAAGTTCAATTAACAGGTAATAGAGACTTTGTGCTAGTACGTTCAAGGTGAGAGAATTCAACGACATCCACACGTGTTTAGTCAATGTATTGCTGGGAGACCACAAACAGGTAAATAGTGAGTTGGTCAGTGAATGCATAATGCACAAATTAACAAATTTGAAAAAAAATATACACACCAACTGATATTGTGGAGGACATGATGATAGAATATAATGTGTCTATCTCTTACCAAAAAGCATGGAGATCGAAGGAGAAAGCGTTGGAAAAGGTAAGACAAAATCCACACGACTACTTAATGATTCCATCATGGTTACACATGCTGAAGAAAACAAATCCAGGTAACAATTAAAAATATTTTATTGGTTTTTCATAATTAGTTGGTTACCCAACTCAACTGATTTGGATACCATTAACCAACTGAATGGTTACAAACTACTAGTGATTTGGATACTGTATACTACTTGGAATTCTAATGATAAAGCTCATGTTAATCCATCGTCAGGTTCTGTCACATCCCTTGAGTTGGAAACAAATGGTCGTTTCAAGTTTTTATTCTTTTCCATTGGAGCTTCCATTTAAACATGGAACCATTGCTTTCCAATAATTGTAATCGATGGAACGTTCATAAAATCAACTTACGGGGGGACACTACTGATAGCAAGCACACAAGATGCAAACTTAAACATTGTTCCGATTGCTTTTACAGTGGTTGATAGCGAAAATGAATTATCTTGGAGATGGTTTTTCGTAAATTTGAGAATTGCTTGTGGAGTTAGGGAAGGCCAATGCATTGTCTCAGATAGACATGAAGCCATTGTAGACACCCAAATTTTTCACTTCTCTACTAATCCTGGCAGGAGGGCAAAGTCGTCACTTGAGCCGGAATGCGAAAAGGAAGGTGGACCTCAAAACGAAGTCACCCCAACGATTTACGGTCAAAGCCGCCATAACGAACAACGAGCATCAGATTACTTGAGGCAAGGCAAACAGTTGATCCAGAAGAACCTGATTTGAGCACAAAAGACGACAAATGACCACTACGCAAATTCTATATCAAGTCGCAGCCCTCCGAACTAGCCTCCCAGAACAATAGGGCACGATTCCCAGGGATTTTCGGATTGCAAAATACGAGCCTTCCAGCGAAAAAACGAAAGACTGACATCAAACGTGGAAATCGAGGAAGCACCGAGGACAGCCGCAGTTGCACCTACGGCTGGCCGCAGTTACACCTGCGGCCAAGATCTGAAGATTTAAATCGCCACTTCCGGTTCATTTCTTCGCAGACGCGGACGGAAGAAAGAAAAGAGAGAGAGAGAGAGGCTACGGGAGCGAGAGAAAAGAGAGAAAAAGAGAGAGAAATGTGAGGAATCTTCATTGTTTGTTCAATCTTTACCTTATATTGTATCCTATTTCGATTTTCATGTGTCAAAGTGGGTCTTTCATCCTTTGAAATGTGAAGAAATCCAAGTTTATATCGTTTGATATAATTAGATCTAGTTCTCATTTCATCTTATTGTTTAAGTTGTTATAGATCTAATATTTGTACATTTGTTGGGTGGATCTACTGTTAGATCCGAAAATATTTGGTGCATTGCTATTTGAGTAGTTTGATTCGGTGTATTTTTAAGTTAGATCCAATGTAGTCAATATATTGTAGATCTATGGATTAGGGACGGTTAGAGAGGATTTATTGCGGATGAAATCTCCTCCTAATCTCCCGATGATACCCGTTTAGTTGTTTCATAGCTTTTACGTATGTAGCGATTGCGATGCGCTTTTATTGTAAATATGTAAATTTTTGGGACTTAAAGCGATGTCGGATCGAAAATCGGGTTTAAGGCTCCGTGATAGTGAAATGTACGATTGTGGGCGTTTGGGGTTATTTAGATGGCTCACATGCCCGTGAATAGCCTCAACGCTATTTTAAATGCTTGATTTTCCTTTTAACACGAGAAAATGATTTTGGAATAAATGATAAAGCTTTTCATAAAATCAAGCAAATTAGGATATTAGATCGTTCGTAGGCTAAATAAAATTGTAAGTGTTAGATGAACTCTATTCCTATTTGACGAAGGGTTTGAAAATATGTTTTACAAAATATCATCGGTTTTATTATCGAAACAAAAAAGCAATAAAAATGAACTTTTCGATTAAGTAAAATCCTTCGTGTATAGGGTTAACGAGATTCTGAAGCATTTTCAAAGTAAAGCATTCCAACGACATTCATTTAGGCACACGCGCGCGCACACACACACACACACACCTTCTTAGGATTTTAAAAGGATAGGAAAAAACATCGAGATTGCGGTAACCGTATTTCACGGAAGTCGGGGGGTGCCTAACACCTTCCCCTCGCTTAAGCAAGCCCCCGAACTCTATGAATCTCGGTTTGCGGACCAATTGAATCGGAGTCACATATGAGCCATTACGATTACGAAAACAAAATTCGGATGAGTTGGTACATCCATTTCAACAATACCAACTGGCGACTCTGGTCAATTGGCTCATAAAAATTCGACATTTCAAAAACCCCGTTGACACTAAGCCGACCCTTTTCAAAAGTCACATCTTAATCTAAAGGCTAAAATCGGAAAGGGCTTTTATTATTAAAAAACGAAACGACCAAAATCCCGGCGTCGACAACCATTATACAAGGACTAAATTTTGTGTTTTCGGATGTCATGCATGGTTCCTACACATACCATGTATTGAAAAATATAAAAAATAGATTCAAAAAGAGAGGAGAGGAACTTAAAAAGGCTTACAACGGGGCTTGTAGAGCTTACACTATTGAAAAATTCAACAAACACATGGCTGAACTTGATGCCATTGATCCTCGAATAAGGACATATTTGGAGGAAGAGGTCAAGTTAGAGAAATGCACCAGGCTCCATGGGACTGTAAGTAGATACTCAACAATGACTTCAAATACCGTCGAATTTATTAACAACGCAATCAAGATGATCAGAGATCTTCCTGTTGCATCAATGATTGAATGCCTACGTTGTCTGGTTCAAAGATGGTATTTCATAAACAAACAAGCAGCCATATCAACATTCACAACACTTTCCACAACAGCTGAGGGAAGGTTGCAATCTAATATCATTAAAGCAAAGAAACTTAAGATAACTAATACAAATTTTAAATTATTGCATCATAAGTTGCATTTGCATGTTATGAAACCTATTTGTTCACTACTGGTTAATGTGTAACATTATATTGTCTAATGCTGTCTTAGTTACTGACTAAAGCTGACTTGGTTACTGTCTAACATTATAATGGTTACTGACTAGTACTGACTTGTTTCCTGACTAATGGTAACTTGGGTACTATGTAATATTATTTTGGTTACTAACTAATACTTAATTGCTTACTGCATAACATTATAATGGTTACTGACTACTAGTGAGTTGGTTTCTGTGTATCATTGTACTGGTTACTAACTAATGCTTGATTGGTTACTCTGTATAATTATAATGTTATTGTGTTTTATAATTGTAACATTGAGTTGTTTACTTTACTATATTTATTCTGTTTTCAGACAATGAAAATGATTCCAGTTGTACTTTATTCTAACAACACTTAATTTGTGTTGTAGGTTGAGACATCAAACTTAGTGATTTTCACTGTTTACGATGTCGCCAAACAATATATTGTGGACATCGACCAAAAGACATGCACATGTCGTAAATTTCAGTACCATGAGATGCCTTGTCTGCACGTTGCTGCTGTTATAAACAAGCGAAATTTGAGCTGTTATGATTTTTGCTCTAAAAATTACTCTAAAACAACTTTGGTCGACACATATTCAGCTTCCATCATGCCGTTAAATGACAAAGAAAACTAGGATATACCATATGAAGTAAGAAACATATGTGTAAAACTACCAAACACAAGAAGACCAGCGGGAAGACCAAAAATAGGGAGGTACAAACACGGGTCTGAACTTAAAATTCAAAACAATTGCAGTAGGTGTCAAGAAAAAGGACACAACAGGAAAACATGTAATAATCCACCTGTTTTAAGACAAAAAAAGGTCTGATATAGTGCAATTACATTAAGAGTGTAAATATATGAATATATAATTGTTTACTATGAGTAACCATTATCTATATGGTTGGTAACATTTTTTATTATGTACAGTAAACAAAATTGTTATTGATTAATATTTTTATTTCTGATTTCATTATGAGTTTTCAATATAAAGCACAGATATATATACATTATACATTTGTTAACTATTCTATAATATTTTTATATAAATTTGTTTACTACCTAAAATAAAATTGTTACCACTTCATTAATGTTTAATTTCTACCAGCTAGATAACTATGTAATTTAAAAGTATCCATCAGCTAGATAAATGGGAACCCACACATATACACTATGCACTTGACTATAAATCAGACATATACATTTAACACTTTATAACATTTGTGATACAAACTTATAACTGTTTGGTTACCAACAAAAACAAAAATTGTTAACATATATGTAGGTTTGAATATTTACCTAACATTTCAATTTAAATAGCTGATATATACTGATTTTAACAAATTTTATGTCAATTTGTTCACTAATAAGTAATAAAATGGTTACCTATATAATAAAAATAATGGTAACTAGAACAAAACAAGAATCCATCTTAAGAAATCATGTATAATAAACAATTACATATTAATAATAAAAAAAAGAATTACTAAAATCCCTCATTGATTGTACAATAATAGTAGTCAAAAACCATTAAATAACAGTAAAACAAATATAATAAATAAGTAACCAAATAGTTACATAACAGTAACCATAAAATATTTTAATGGTAACCAAAACATAAAACAACTTGTGCATCCAGCATCCTGTAATGAAAGTGATATTGTTTGTTTAGGTAACTCAAGTATACTCTAACATGTACATTTCACAATTGATATATCTTGAAACAAGCTTGTCACTCTCTGGTTACTATCAAAACAATAGTTGGTTACCTTTCTATACATATTTGGTTACCAACTGTACATCTTAAACAATGTAGCAAACACAACTTAAAAGAATCAAAAACCAACCAACAAACAATGTTACTTTCATTACTACTAAAATTCTCAAATATGTAATCCCATCTACATAAGATTCGATAAACATCACAAACTCATAACCCATACGAAAATGTTGTGTATATCCCAAAATATGTCCTTATCTCAAAAAATATTGTGTATATCCCAAAAATGTTGTGTATATCCCAAAAAAAAATAAATACAAAACACGAGATCCGAACTAATCAAAATCTGGAACAAATCTTCCTGGAAATTCTCTGTCAGTCTCATATCCATCCAACTGTTTGTTCCTTGAATGCATATATAGGTTTGTGCATAACTTCTTCCGATACTGCACAATGGGAAATGGAATAGGAATTTCATCAAATTTCTAATGAATGACATGCTCAGCGAAACATATTGTGAACATCCCGCAATCACTACACAAACAGAAAAAAGATAACAAAAATCAAAACTAAAATCAACCAATATGTAATAATTAAAAAAATGTAAACAATGTAACCCTTACCCCTCGACTTGTTCAGGACCCGCCTCTGCAAATTCCAACTCAATTATATCATCTTCCTCCTTG
Organism: Hedera helix; assembly: GCA_947179155.2. Taxonomy (NCBI): domain Eukaryota; kingdom Viridiplantae; phylum Streptophyta; class Magnoliopsida; order Apiales; family Araliaceae; genus Hedera; species Hedera helix. The sequence goes on along the minus strand of OX359275.1, from coordinate 20,598,339 downwards.
TTGAGATACGGTTCACTGCTAAAGTCAATGTCAGACCTATCCCTCCAAAAATCACTCTTACGCAATAAAGTGGGAAGAATGAATATGTATGGCTCACAAACATCCATAATTTTTGTTTGCATGGATTTCTTTTTTGGAAGCAAAGAATTATAAATAGTTAGACGTCTACGATGCACATGAAATGTCAACAAAAACCAATGTTCTAGTGATGTCATATAAATGGGGAACAACACGTAGTCAACATTTCTCCATGGTGTGTTGACTTCCATAAACAGCCCATAGATGTATTCAGCAACATCACCTTCCGCAGACAAAACACTCTTATTTGCATGTTTATTTGTATACTTCTCGAAAAGAGCGGTCATCTTGTTATGAAACCAACAATCCGTAGTCGTTGCCCTTATATGAACACTGTCAGAATGTCTAGCCAATTTACGAAAATAATATAACGTAACATTGATGTGTTGAACCAGAAAAAAAAATATATTACACAGTTGCTGAAAAATGTAAGCATGTAAAGAATGTAACCAACTCTGTTAACACTAGTTACTACCCCAACTAAAAAATATAACCATATCTAGAAAAACATAATTTTTTTAAAAAACGAATTCACATCGTCGTATAACCATTGTCCAGGAGTCTTTAATTTATAGAACCATATTTTTGATGATATTGGGACAGACCCAAATACAAAAGCAGGTTCAATATTATCGTTCTTTCTAGGGAATTTGTCAGTCCTTTAATATAAAAGCATATTAGTATACACGCTAACATTAACAGTTACCATAGTAGTATACACTACCCAAAATCAGACTTGAACAAGCAATATTTAACATACTAATCAACAACTTAATTGTAAACAGTAACCTGGTAACCAACAAATATTAATATAAAAATCATAATGAAATAATAACCAATACATAACAAAAACAGTAACCAAAAATATAAAAGAATAGTAACGATAAAATAATTTAATAGTAACCAAAACAACAACATCATCTACTCAATAGTAATTTTAGACAACATGAATGTACTAAACAAATACCTAGTAATCAATCAAAATATAATATAAAGTAACAAACACTTTACTTCAATGGAACATTAACATAAAACAAATATTACATGATAGTAACCAAAATATAATATATTAGTAAACAAAACATAATATGGCAGTAACCAATATATAATATGACAGTAAATAAAATAGAAATATAATGTAATCAAAAACAATTTAACCAACATGCATATACCTAACAATGACATAGTAACTAACATATAATATGATAGTAACCGAAAAACCATTTTGAGAAAACAAAAATGTATCCAACTTATAATATAACATTAACCATAACATGATAGTAACCAAAACATAAAATAATAGCAACCATGACATTTATTTAATATTAACCATATGTTTTTACAAAGAAAACAAATTTACTTGTTTAATAAAAAAACTATAGCATTATTAACAATAAAAAACAAACATTTTTCTGTTGTTTAGACCAATTTTATACCATTGTTCAAACAATGCCTCTTCAAACTTTGATGGCATATCCATGCATACTTTCGGAAATGTAGAAAGACATGCAAGTGTTTGATTAGCACCCACGATGGTGGGCGATGAACCAGCCGATCCAAACGTTGATGTATATGAAGACCGCAAAACGACACTCTTTGCGTGTTCACGGATAGGTCTACCACCGGCTTTATGCACATTTTTCTGCAACTCATCATATTGAACTATGTCCTGTGTGGTCAAAACCATCTGATCAAGGGCATACTTTCTTTCTTCCTCACATTTTATTCCACTGTTTATATTGACATAAAGGGTAACAAATACAATTTATATTTTCAACATAAACACATGCAGTTAACAACTATATGCAATACAAAATATAAATGAACAATAATCGACATATTAAAGTGAACACATCATAATTGTAACCAAAATAAAATAAATTACTAATCAAATTATAATATAATAGTAATTAACACACAATGTAATAGTAACCAATCAATATTATAATAGTAAACATAATATATATAATAGTAACCATATCACAATATAATAGTAACCAGAACCAATTGCATGTAAAAAAAAGGAAGGTATGTCATTATACCACTAACCTCAGCAACAACATACACAACAATCTCTTTCCCAGTGCATTGGCTTAATATGTCAAACGATGGCATGTGATTATTCTTGCCAATCTGTGCAAAATAAAAAACAACCAATTAATCATTAAAAAAAAGACATATCACACAACAAAACAAAAAAAATATGTCCAACCTTGACATTTTCTACATAATCATTAATTTTTATTTCATAATGTTCTTCAACCACAACATCACGTTCAACTTAATTACCAATCTTAATTTCATTCCCATCATTCTTCTCAACAAAATTCAACACATCATCAACATCCTCATCAATATGGGAGTCTTCACACTCTTTAACAACTTCATCAACTATAACAACATCTTCACACTCTTTAACGACTTCAGTTTCAAACTCATCATTCTTCTCATCGACTTTAAGAATATCATCATCATCAACAACAACATCATCAGCTTCATCAGCTACATCATCTTCATCATCATCATCATCATCATCATCACCGCCATCATCATCATCAGACTCATCATCAGAATCACCATCAACTTGTTTGTCCCCAACATCTTAGATCCTGCGTAACTCATCTTTAATAATAGACCTAAAGTCCTTACATAACTGAACATGTAAAACATACATATCATCCTTAATATCAACCCGCAATTTTAAAATGTCTTTCTTAATTTCAGACACTTTCTTCTCCAACGGCCTAAACCGTTCATCAATTGCATCTTTAACTTCAGAAATATCAAATCCAATGTTGTCACCCTTCACTTCTTTTTTAACCTTCTTATCAACAACCTTCCCATTGAAAAATTGAAACCCGCCCAAATTAAGTCGATCCTTCTCCTCGGACGTGGGAATCAAACTTTTTATCCTCAACTGAAAAACATTAAGTACATTTAGTATAACATCTGACAAACATTGTACAAATATAGTAAAAAAAATAGTAAATAAAGAATCATGAAACATAATTAGTAACCAACTACATATATACAGGTAACCAAATGTATATAAATCAATAGCCAAATCAATGAATAAAGGTAGCCTATATTTGTATAACTGGGTAACCAACAAAATTGTTATTAGCAACATGAGGGTAATTTAATTAGTAACCGAATGCATATATTCAGGTAACAAAATACATTGTTATTATTAACATACACATAAATAATCAGTAACCAAATAAGTATATAAAGGTAACTAACTACTTTGTTAACAGTAAAATTCAAAAAATATAATCACTAACTAAATATATAACTAAACATAACCAATTATACTTTTAGTAGTAAACTGCATACCTGTCTGGAACTAAATATTAAATCATTCGTAGGGGGCTTCACTAGCTCCTTCCATCTAAATGAACGGACATCCGACGGATGCTCATCATTGCATATGCCCCGATTTTTGAATGTCGGAATGGTTTCAAACTTAAACACTTGGAATACATAAGGTAGCCCATTCAACTTGTACTATTTTGTATAATGATCCTTGTAGAAATTATATATTGACCCACCGTTCATTCCTTTCTTCAAACGCCCCTTCAACGCATTGGACAAAGAGTACTTTGTCATCTCGAACGTGACTTTCCCCCAAGGAAAACTATTAACATCACCATAACATAAAAAATTAACCAACCAAGAATCCCAAATACAACACCAGGTATGTATACGTGCAAGAATTCAACACCATCCACAAGAATAATGTTGTTAAAATTGACAATACAAAATCTTACTTGATGAATTAGGAAAGGACCCCCAATTTGATGTTTCCTTTAGAAATGGAAGGATTGTGATTGCAATGTAGCCCTGAGTACTCTATTTATATCCACCAAGATGCACAATTAATCCTTGAATGCATGTATAACAGATGTATTTGGGAAGTTAAATGAAAGGGTTTAAAGGAAGAAGAAGAACGCTGAAATAAAGGACAGAAGAAATGGCACAAGGTTTGAACACTCAGCCGTTTAATTTTGAAAAATCTCCGTCACGCAGCTGCATCAAAACTTCACACAGTTGCATCAAAACCAAATTTTGAAATTCCCTTTCATATGAAGCAGGAGCGTGACTGCAGAGGCAGGGGCGTCGATTTTTACGCAGCTGCGTCTGATTGCAACATAGGTGCGTCGAAGCCTCAAAAAATTGCAGTGTAGTCTGACGCAGGGGCATGACCTTAGACGCCGGTGCGTCACCTTTTTTTTTTTTTTTTTTCAATTCTTTGTCTTCTTTCCTCAACATTGAACAACCTTGAAGGAACTGTACTTGACATACATTACCTCAAATTAGTCACGACAATAACTCTAAAATAGAAAATATGACTAAACCCATCACATTATTCAAGCTAAATTAAACAACTTAAACGAAATCCCAAGCAGCGCTTGTTTTATTGTCATCAGCCTAACAATACTCCCTGTTTAAGATGAGAAATTGACTGAGGACTTCATCCTATCGAATGTGCCTCCCCAGTAATGCTTGAGTCTTTGATCGTTCACCTTAAACGTGGCCTCTGAATTATTGCATTTTAATTCAACCGCTTCATATGGATAAACAACATGAATTATGAAAGGACCTGACCACCGTGATTTCAGCTTCCCAGGAAAGAGTTTGAGTCAGGAATTGAACAATAACACCGATTGTCCTGGTTCAAACTTTCAATCCATGATGTGTTTGTCATGCCAACGTTTGACTCGTTCCTTGTAAATTCTTGCATTCTCATAAGATTGAAGTCGAAACTCATCCATCTCATTAAGTTGTAGCAGACGTTCCTCACCAGCTAGATTAAAGTCCTAATTCAATTTTTGAGTTGCCCAATATGCATGATGTTCCAGTTCCACTGGCAAATGACAAGTTTTCCCAAAAACCAACCGATAAGGCTATATTTCAAGTGGTGTCTTAAAAGCTGTTCTATAAGCCCAAAGTGCATCATCGAGCTTAATGGACCAATTTTTACGATTCGGATGTACTGTCTTCTCCCAAATCCACTTCACTTCTCTACTTGAAATCTCTGTTTGTCCACTTGTTTGTGGGTGATAAGCGGTAGCAACTCTATGCGTAACTCCATACTTCGCAAGCAAGGTGTTGAATTGTCTATTGCAGAAGTGAGATCCTCCATCACTGATTATCACCCTTGGTGTCCCAAATCTTGTGAAAATATTACGTTGCAAAATTTTGGTTACCACCTTAGCATCATTAGTGGGGGATGCAATTGTTTCCACCCACTTAGACATATAGTCGACTGCTACAAGGATATAAGAATTATTAAAAGACAAGGGAAAAGGTTCCATAAAATCAATACCCCATACATCAAAGATTTCAACTTCTTAAGTAGAATTAAAGGGCATCTCCTGTCTTTTAGAAATATTACCTACCCTTTGTCATCGATCACATTACAGAAAAAATTAATAGGCATTCTTAAATAAAGTAGGCCAGAAAAAACCTGATTGAAGAACCTTGGCAGTCGTTCTTTGTCCACCACAATGGCCTCCATAGCTTGATGCATGCCATTGATGAAGAATGCTTCCCATTTCTTCTTGAGGAACACAACGTCTCACTAACTGATCAACACCAATCTTGAATAAAAATGGTTCGTCCCACAGATATTGACGAACATCATGCAGAAATTTTTTCCTCTGTTGACTTGACAACTCTAGAGATAAGACATTCATAACAATATAATTGACCAAATCTGCATACCACGGTACCTCAGACGTAATTGCAAACAACTGTTCATCTGGGAAGCTATCATTGACTGCCATATCGTTGTTCCCGGGCTACTCCATTCTAGACAAATGATCTGCTATCTGATTTTTAGTTCCTTTTCTTTCACGAATCTCAAGATCGAACTCTTGAAGCAATAAAACCCAAAAGATCAATCTAGGCTTTGCATCTGTCTTCACAACAAGGTACCTTATTGCTGAATGGTCCGTGTAAACAATTACCTTTCTCCCAATGAGATATAGACGGAACTTATCAAAAGCAAATACTACAGCTAATAATTCTTTCTCTGTGGTTGTATAATTCAGTTGAGCATCAATCAAAGTCTTACTGGCATAATAAATAGCTTGAAATACCTTGTCCTTACGCTGGCCCAAAACTGCCCCAATTGCGAAGTCACTTGCATCACACATTAACTCAAATGGACGACCCCATTCTAGAGCTACTACCACCGGAGCTGTAACCAATTTCTGCTTCAAAATCTCAAATGCTGTGAGGCATGCTTCATCAAACTCAAACGGGACCTCTTTCTCTAATAAATTACACAACGACTTTGTGATCCTGGAGACATCTTTAATGAACGTTCAGTAAAACCCTACATGTCCCAAGAAACTACGAATACTCTTCACTAAATTTGGTGGAGGCAACTTCTTAATGGCTTCAATCTTTGCTTTATCAACTTCAATACCCTTCACTGACACCCGATTCCCCAGAATAATCCCTTCTTGAACCATGAAGTGGCACTTTTCCCAGTTAAATACCAAATTTGTTTCCATACATCTTCTCAGCACCAAAGTTAAATTCTCCAAACATACATCAAATGTATCACCAAACACCAAAAAATCATCCATAAAGACTTCCAAATTTCGCTTAACAATATCTGAGAATATCGCCATTATGCACCGTTGAAAAGTTGCTGGTGAATTCCACAATCCAAAAGACATTCTCGTGAAAGCGAATGTTCCATATAGACATGTAAATGTCATTTTCTCTTGATCTTCTGGTGCAATGGCTATCTGATTGTATCCCGAGTACCCGTTTAACAAACAGTAATATTCATGTCCCGCAAGTCGATCCAACATTTGATCAATGAATGGCAATGGGAAATGATCTTTACATGTGGCTTTATTCAACTTCCTATAATCCAAACAAACTCGCCACCCCGTAACTGTTCTCGTTGGAATCAACTCATTATTCTCGTTAGGAACAACTGTCATACCACCTTTCTTCGGAACACAATGAACTGGACTTACCCAAGCATTATCTGAAATTGGGTAGATAATCCCAGCATCTAGCCACTTAATTATTTCTTTCCTCACCACTGATGAGTGTAGTTTATACTTACGAATTGATGTGCTTGAGCTTAATAAATTGCTATCATTGAGTATTTTTATTTGCATTTTACTTGTTTTTATGTTTATATTGCAGAAAACGACATCGGATGGACAAAAATGGAAAAATGAGCGATAATGGCATTTTCGTAATTTCAGGCAGAGTAGGGCCGGGGCCCTCCTTCTCAGTGTAAAACAAGGGCCGGGGCCCTTGTTGGCAGATTGGCGCGGAACGTGTTTTATCAGATTTTCGGAAGTTGGCTTGGAGAAGGATGTTAAAGGTGAAACGTGAGAAGGCTTCTAGGATAGTTTAGAGGGATATAAAATACATAGAATTTCATTATTGTAATGGAACTTTTGGAAGGAGAGATTCATTGGTGCAAGGATTGAAGATTTAATTTGCGTTTTCGATTATGTCAGGCTAAGTTCTTTATTTTCAGTTATAAGGGATGTTGAATCTTATTTATTATCTGTGAATTAATTGAGTTATTAGTTTCTTTTCCTTCATCTATGGAGTTTATTCTTGATGATCTATTTGAATTGCTTAATGATAATTGGTTTGATTAATTTGATAAGGGCCCATTGAATTGATTTGATTATTATCATATGCTAGATAAAGGTACAATATTAAGCAAACGATGTTATATCTGATCATAAGTAGCGAATAGTGATGTTTGACTGTGGTCAAGATTTTGAATATTGCTATGATATCAAGAAGACAGGTTAAATAGTCTGCGATTGTACGATTATTGCTTAGAATAACCTAATTCCCTAATTCTTAATGCCATTGTGATATTAAATCTAGACTAATAGTTCTAGGTTATATGATAATTAGGGTCTAGTGGGGGCGATCGTCACATTAGATTTAAAACCTAAGGGGAATTTCGGGTAACGCAGACCGTGGTTACCTAGGGTTATTAATTTCATTGAAGGAAAGATATTCACTAACTTGATTATATCATATTTATGAAAAGATGATACTGAACTGAAGAACTGAAGTTTGCAAATCATTGGATAATCTTCATTTATACTTCTTGTTTTCTAGTAGAATCATAGTTACAAAAAAATCCCCTTTTTATTATTACTTGTTATTTACTGTTAGAAGCATTCGGATAAATCATAAAATACACTTCCCATGGGTTCGACTCTTTCTTGCCATTATACCAATTTTATATTGATAAAGTGAAAGTAAGGAATAATTTTGGAGTGATAACGACAGCTTCCAAATTTTGGCGCCGTTGCCGGGGAAGTGATTATTTTTATAAATTTTCTTTGTTTTCTTTCAGTTTATGAGTCGATCCTCTCACTCTCCTGATTTAAAATTTGATCCAGAGATAGAGAAAACTGCAAAAAAGAATAAGGAAGGAGACTCGTCGAGCACGAAACACAACTTCGGAGTTCGAAGACGATTTTACTACATCACCAGGCTTAAACGTTGCGCTCGCATTACTGACTTCTTCCAGCGATTCAGAAGAAGAAATGGCTACACCAAATAATAGAACTATGAGGGAGTTGGCTACTCCTAATTTATGCCAACAACCATTATGCATAGAATATCCTGCTCTAGATGCTGCTTTTGAATTGAAATCTGGCTTAATTCACCTTTTGCCTACTTTTCGTGGTCTTACAGGTGAAGATCCATATAAGCATCTGAAGGAATTCCACGTGGTTTGTTCCACAATGAGGCCACATGGAGTGTCGGAAGAACACATAAAGCTTAGGGCTTTCCCGTTCTCCTTAGCAGATTTGGCAAAAGATTGGTTGTACTATCTTCCCTCCGGTTCGATCCAATCATGGGATGATATGAAGAGGCTATTCGTGGAGAAGTATTTCCCTCCTTCACAGGTTGCCAACATAAGGAAGGAGATATGCGCTATCAGATAGTTTATTAGCGAAACTCTTCACGAGTATTGGGAAAGGTTCAAGAAGCTGTGTTCGTGTTGTCCACATCAAATTGACGATCAACACCAAATTCAGTACTTCAACGAGGGATTACTACCGGTGGATAGGAGTATGATCGATGCTGCAAGTGGAGGAGCATTGGTTGATAAAACTCCAGACGCCGCACGAAACTTAATTGCTAATATGGCGGCTAACTCACAACAATACGGAACTCGGATGGACCATGCACCGAAAAGGGTGAATGAGGTTGGCTCGAGCAACATTGAACAACAACACTCGGAGTTAGCTGCTATGGTTCGTCAACTTTCTGTGGGGAACGAGCAAGTTACAAGAACTTGTGGAATCTGCTTGTCATCGGATCATTCGACAGATATTTGTCCTACACTGCAAGAAGATGGCTCCACTGAGCAAGCTAATACAGCGGGAAATTTTCAAGGACAACCTCAGAGAAGATATGATCCTTACTCTAATACTTACAATCCAGGATGGAGGGATCATCCTAATCTGAGCTACGGAGGAAACAGGCCACCAATGTCGAACGCATTTCCAAATCGACAACAAGGTTTTCAACAAGCTCAACAGCAGTATCCACCTCGACAAGCGGCACCTACAAAATCTGAAGCATCTTTGGAAAATATGCTTAAAACCTTCACGAATCATACCCAACAGTTCATGAATCAGACCCAACAGTTCCAACAAGATACAAAGGCTTCCATTCATAGCTTAGAAAATCAAATGAGCCAATTAGCTACCACAGTTGGACGATTGGATTCTCAAGGCTCTGGGAAGTTGCCCTCTCAAACGATGATCAATCCGAGGGAAAATGCAAGTGCAATTACTTTAAGGAGTGGAAAACAAATGGACACACCAAGGGCTACGGTTGAATTTGATGAGGATAAAGCTAAGGAGGAGGCAGAGATCTCAAAGGTAATCCCTAAATCTCCTATTCAGCTTAAGTCTAACCCTTTACCTTTTCCTCCTAGGAATCTTAGAACTTCAAAGAAGGACGAGCAAGAGAAAGAGATTCTGGAGACCTTTAGAAAGGTAGAGGTGAACATTCCTTTATTAGATGCAATCAAGCAAGTTCCAAGGTATGCAAAATTTTTGAAGGAATTATGCACTAATAAAAGGAAATTACAAGACAATGAAAAGTTAACAGTTGGAGAAAATGTATCTGCTGTTTTGCAAAGAAAAATGCCCCCAAAATGTGAAGATTCGGGTATGTTTACCATTCCCTGTAAGATAGGTCATACCAGGTTTGAAAGAGCTATGCTAGATCTAGGAGCATCAATTAATGTCATGCCACTATCTATTTATGCTTCTTTGCATTTAGGTCCTTTGAAAAACACTGGTGTCATTATCCAACTAGCCGATCGTACTAACACGTACCCTGAAGGGGTAATTGAGGATGTCTTGGTGCAGGTGAATGAACTAATATTTCTCGCAGATTTTTATATTGTGGACATGGAGGACGATACATCTCCAAATCCTTCTCATATCTTGCTAGGGAGGCCATTTTTGAAAACAGCAAGAACGATGATTGATGTGCACAATGAGACATTGACCATGGAGTTTGACGGCGAAAAGATTCAATTCAACATTTACGAGGCCATGAGGTACCCTAGTGATGTCAATTCCGTGTTTTCTATTAATGTCCTTGATTCCTTGGTGCAGAAATCTTTCGACCACATACATATGGAAACCTTGGAGGATGCTATCACGAATAGTTTGGAGCTGGAAGAGGAAGACGAGATTGAACAACATGCGGAATTAAAGGATACTATAGCTACACTACACTCGTTTCCGAAAATTTCAGATAAGTATGCCGTTTCGTCCATTCAACTACCGGTGACTCATGAAAGGTTGTTACCTTCTGTTGTGCAGGCTCCGAGGTTGGAATTAAAGCCTCTACCAATCCATTTGAAATATGCATATCTAGGGCAAGAGGAAACATTGCCAGTGATAATTGCAAATAATCTAACCAAAGTCCAAGAGGAAAAGTTGCTTAGAGTCTTAAGGGACCACGTACAAGTCTTTGGTTGGACAATTGCAGATATCAAAGGTATTAGCCCATCTGTGTGTATGCATCGCATTCTTTTGGAAGAAGGAGCCACCCCAAAGCGAGATGCTCAACGCAGACTGAATCCACCTATGATGGAGGTTGTGAAAAAAGAAGTTCTGAAATTACTCGATGCAGGTATTATTTATCCTATTTCAGATAGTCAATGGGTCAGTCCAGTTCAAGTAGTTCCTAAGAAAGCTGGCATAACTGTCGTTCAAAATGATAATAATGAGTTAGTGCCTACTCGTTTGCAAACAGGATGGAAAGTGTGTATTGATTATAGGAAGTTAAATGTCGTAACTAGAAAAGATCATTTCCCTCTCCCTTTTATTGACCAAATGTCGTAACTAGCTTATTAATGTTGAAGTTCACAACTACTTGTGAATATGAGTAAGTGAGTGACTGCAAAATCGAATCTTAACTCAACTTTCCATCTATGACAAAACCCAGTTGTCCCAATTGATCAATCAGATTGATCATCTTTAGGACATGTGTCTGTACTGTGGTGCCATTAGTCATTATAGATCGGAAGAACTCCTTAGATATCTTATATCTAGTTGACCTATTTTGCTCTCAATACAACTATTGAATGTGCAGCAATTAGTAAATGCATACATTTTTTCGTGTTGACGTTGTAACTCGATACTTATGGATGCAAGCATGATGTATTGAGCCACCTTTGCATCATCTAGCCATTTCGTAAAATAACAATCTCTTCCTCAGAGGTTTTGGTAAATTAAGGACATTTACTAACTTTTCAACATTGAGAACTATTCTCAAATTTGTTTAATCAATCCGTATAATTCGGTTTGATTAATTGTTAGCATCCAATATGCTATGAAGTGTTAGTGAATTAGACATATCAATATTCTTTAAGTGAATTAATTGTTGCATTCACATTAACATGCATTCATTTTATTAATTACCAAAATAAATTAAGTCTTTATTTAAATTGGTGTCTCCCACTATTTTCATTAAACTATATTACCCTCCTTATATAGTTCGACGAATCTAGTTAAATATTCGCTAGTGAGAATAAGGATCCTATTTCAAATCTATATAGCCTTATGTGTGCACAACAAACTATATATAAATTAATAGGTAGACAACTCTTGTCAATTACATCAGCATATAACTCCTTGATTTTACCTCTTAGATTATTATGATCATGTGTGTACTCATCTAAATCAAAATTATCTAAGTTAAGTCTGACATAACATTTCCATATAACTGAAGAGAAAAACATTATCCATGTATGTGCACATCAAAATAGCATTATCCAGTTCCTTTATAAACATCTTATGCAATAAAACAACATCTCAAATAATTGATATAAGTTTTGTGTGTGCACAACAAACTTATATTAAGTATTTAATGCTCTATCGTCTTATTGTGCTAGAAGGCGACGTTCAATATTTTATTAATATCTTTGAATGTTACAAGTTAATATAATAAGTAGTAGAATAAATAAATTAGAACAATTATAATTTTATTTAATTAAATTAAATAATTCATGAATTAAAACTTTTAATTCATTTTGTAAATAATATTTATTCTACATCATGAGGGGTTTGTTAATATTAATTGTCTCATCTTGTTTAGCACGCATGCACATATATATATAAAATATGCGTCATATTAATTAACATGCGAAACATGTTTGATAATATATAATATATATAAATAAGCATGCACACATAGAATACTATATTCTACTTGGATTGATTATGGACTTTTATTCTAGTTTGGTTTATTCGAGCCACCAAATAAACCAAATGGTCAAACTTAGGGTGTAAGAATAAATACATTAATGTAACTATTACATTTAACTTGGGCTCTAATACAAACAGGTCTTCACACGCTCCTTGCTCTTTGGCTCCAATTCTTCAAATAAATCTAACTAATCCTATTACAAATTATTTACATTAAATAGAAATCTTGATCATCAGTCAAGGAAAAGTATATAGGAGGGAAATAGAATTTATGTCAGGAAAATTAGACAAGACGAGGTACGCAGTCCCCATTTATTAAAACTCATTTATTCATGCATCTATAACTAAAATAAATTCAATTACACATTGGTCAATAGTCCATAACCAGTCCCTTTTATTTATCATACATATCAACATATGTATCAATAAATAATATTCATCTCATGAAATTAAATAAATTATTCCATACATATATCACTATCATTTAATAGGAAATTTAAAGTTGTATGAAATACAATTTTATATTTAAAATAAACCTTTTGTTTTAATTATAAAATCATTTAAAATAACTTTTATTTTAATTTTTGAGAAATACTTAAAAAGTAGAAAAATTCAAAAAATCTGCAGGTCCAGCTCGCCCCGTGCCAGACCGTCAGAAGCCCGGCACGCCCCGCGTCATCCGGCGACTTGACATTTCTATCTTTTTGCAAAATCACAATTTTATTTTATTTCTTTTCTAAAAATATGATTTTATACAATAAATTATGACCAATAAATTGTTCTAAACACATATCCATACATATATGAAATCAAAATAATTAATAATTCGCATAAGTTTGGCTTTTGATGCCATTGTTGGTTTGTAAAAATATGACATACATATAATAAAATTATACAAGTGCAACGAAAGCAAGCAAAATCATATTTTAAAATTTTCTACAAACCAATAACTAGGATCTTTCTTATGCGACTATTATTAATTGAGGAATAATAAAAGATTAATACCTTTGTAGGACCAAGCTTCTATAGGTATAAGTTCAATTCCCTTTAATCCTTCACGTTCTTCTTCAAATTCACCGATGAGATTCCACGGATCAATATTAGCTTTCCAAGTGTGAACCCTCTAGAGGTGATCCACCAAGAGATCTATGAATCTATTTATTGATATAACATATGTATCAATAAATAATATTCATCTCATGAAATTAAATAAATTATTCCATACATATATCAGTATCATTTAATAGGTAATTTAAAGTTGTATGAAATACAATTTTATATTTAAAATAAACCTTTTATTTTAATTATAAAATCATTTAAAATAACTTTTATTTTAATTTTAGAAAAATACTTAAAAAATAGAAAAATTCAAAAAATCTGTAGGTCCAGCTCGCCCCGCGCCAGACCGTCAGAAGCCCGGCACGCCCCGCGTCATCCGGCGACTTGACATTTCTATCTTTTTGCAAAATCAAAATTTTATTTTATTTCTTTTCTAAAAGTATGATTTTATACAATAAATTATGACCAATAAATTGTTCTAAATACATATCCATACATATATGAAATCAAAATAATTAATAATTCGCATAAGTTTGGCATTTGATGCCACTGTTGGTTTGTAAAAATATGGCATACATATAATAAAATTATATAAGTGCAACGAAAGCAAGCAAAATCATATTTTAAAATTTTCTACAAACCAATAACTAGGATCTTTCTTATGCGACTATTATTAATTGAGGAATAATAAAATATTTATACCTTTGTAGGACCAAGCTTCTATAGGTATAAGTTCAATTCTCTTTAATCCTTCGCGTTCTTCTTCAAATTCACCGATGAGATTCCACGGATCAATATTAGCTTCACAAGTGTGAACCCTTTAGAGGTGATCCACCAAGAGATCTATGAATTAAAGAAGTGGATTTTGGTTTCTCCAAACTATGGGTGGATAGCCCTAACGCGCTCTCTCTCTCTCTCTCTCTCTCTAATTCTTTAGATGCAGAGAATTATGAAGTACTCTCTCAATTCTTGAGAAAGAGTATGTAACCTTAATCTATTATAAGACTTCTCTTATTTATAGATATAGTCAACCCTCCTAAACTATTTAGGATTAGGGTTTCAATTTAATTTCCAATATAATTAGGAAATAAATTAATTAATTACAATTCATAAACTATTTAGAAACTTAATTATTTAATAGTAAGAGTACTTTTTATTAATTAATTTGATAGGGTTAAATTATACAATATTTTTATTGTGTGCTTAAATGTTTACTTATTTAGCTTATTTTGGTTTTAATAGGTTTTTAGTTAATTTATGTTAATTTAGGTAATTTTATAGTATTTTTATATTTCTTTTTATTTATGTGTTTTTATGTATTTTTAGTATTTTAGGAGTTTTATTTATTATTATGTGTTTTTAGGATTTTTAGTATTTTTATATTATTTTTATTTATTTTTAATTATTTTATATTTTATTTTGTAGGAAAAATAAGCTTGGGGGCAATTCTGTAAATTTTGCAAAAGTTAAATGGCAATTTCCTAATTAACCAACATAGGTGGCGGAATCGTAATTATAGACAAAAGAGACCAACCGCGCAATGCGCGAGGAAACATTCGAGGCAGGAACGCGGAGCAGGAAACGACGCCGTATTGACTGTCGGTCGCGCAATGCGCGGGAGGATGGTGACGTCAGCAAGACGCGGTTCCGCGTTGACCGGTCAACTGGGACGCGTTAGGCTGTGTTTGGCCCGCGTTAATTCTGTAGAAACGAGATTATTTCGGGATTATTGCATTAATTTGATTCCAAATTGGATTTCTTTTCCACATAAACTTAGGATTATTATTGTATTTCTATAAATATATTAGGAGACTCATGTTTTCAGTAGTTTATAATTAGGATCAGATTATTATATACAATTAGGAGCTCTCTCTCTCTCTCTCTCAGGTTTTTCTTATCTATTATTTTTATTATGTTTGGCTAATTTTATTATTCAGTTCTAAGGAATTTGAAACTCAATTATAATTAATAGTTTAATCAATTTAGTAATATTATTTATTCTTCCTCATATGAAATTATTTATGATAATCTGTTTTAATTTTTTTGATTGATTTAATTTTGGCATGTTTAGTTAATCAAATTATTATCAATTGCTAAATTTAGGAATTATATACGTGTAATCGATATTGTTCCTAATCGTTGGTAGTTAATAGTGATAGATGATTGTGGTCAAGCTTTCATTTAATACTATGGTTATCATGATGTAAGTTAAACAGTCTAAGCTTATGAGATTGTTGCTTAGAATAATCTAATTTCCTTGTGATTAATGCTTCCATTATATTAAATTTAGAGAGTTTGTTTTAGGTTTTATAATGGTTAGAATCTAATGAAGAGCTTGTTTTGTTAGATTAAAATTATGGGAAATTTCGGATAGCAGAGCTTGTTATTATCTAGGGTTATTAGTTTCATGGAAGGATAAAAATATATTTTGATTGATCTATTAATCGTAAGGGTGAGATTGAACCGAAGAACTGAAAATTTTAATTTATTAATTAATTTTATTAATTTACTTTTATTTATTTAGTTAATTACGGTTAGTTCAAAACCCCCAAATCTAGTTTACATTGCATAAAAATAAATTAATCATTCTCTGTGGGTTCGACCCTTACTTGTTATTATACTGAGTTTGTGATTGAAAGTAAGGATTAATTTTTGAGTGCTAACGACAGCTACCATAATTACTAAACCATTTAGTAACTAAATTAATTATTATAATTACAATTACTAAACCATTTATGAACTTAATTATTTGCTAGTGAGAGTACTTCTTATTAATTAATTACTAAACCATTTAGTAAACGTAATTAATTTTTATAATTATAATTTCTAATTCATTTAGGAACTTAATTATTTACAATAATACTACTACTTAATTAATAATAATACTACTTATTAATTAATTCCTAAACCCTAGACTACTATTATTAACTTATAATTAGTATTCCTAAAATACTAAATTATAAATATTAAGTTATTTAATTTATTCTATCACCATAGTATAAATTAAATATACTTAATTTATTATTAAGATTATGTCATTCACTTCTAAAATAAATATTATTCTTTTACGATGTGACCCTTTAGGTTCTCTTTATTAAACCAGTTATAGAATAAATTAATTAGAACATTTCTAATCTTATTTATATTAATAAATTAAATCATTTAATTATTAATAAATAATATTTATTCTTACAATAAGGGTAAGCCCCCTTAGCGATTAATCGACATTCCAGATAATATAGATATTAACATTTGATCATAAAAGAATCTTTCAGTGAATAGTTATTGTACAATTCAATCATTCTATCACACATGACATTCTCTCCTTTTACCGAAAGTAGTAGATCCCTTGTTGGTCATTCACATATCTCCATGCATACTTAATTATACCCAAGCATATCCTATGATATACCAACAAGCTTTGAGGAATATGTCAAATTATAACTTAATACACACAAGATATTATGATGATCTCAAGTCCAATGATCACTTATACGATTATCACATAATGAATTACTATTGACAGAAAAGTAAAACTCCATTAGGTATTCCTTGAGCAACTCATGTTTAGGAAACTTATTCTCTAATAAGAACCTATATACTTACTCTAGTGTCTCTACACAAATGATTATAAGATCAATCATCCTCTTCGTAAGAGCAAGTATAGTATGTACCAATCTATCCGGATCTACTAATTCCCTTTTTAGAGATCCAACGATTAGAAACTATTTTAGTTTTGAGCTATCTTGAATTTAGATCTCATTAGCATGATCATCATCATGGTTCTAAAAGTATTGCTAAAAAACTATGTGTTTATCCATTTAATTAATTCACCTAATTAATCATGAATAAAGAAATACCTTGATACTTTTATTAATAAACGAATAAGATTACAAAGTATATGCATATCACATCTAATATGATTGGCTTCAGGGCATACTACTTTTAGCACCTGGGGGCTAAATATTCATTTTTTTTTTTTTTTTGCGTTAACCAAAAGAAAGGGGCTTAATGCCCAAATTCACCTATAGTTTAGGGGCAATGTTTGCATTTAACCCATTTAAAATTTGGCGAACTGATACGGTTAAATTATACGATATTTTTATTCCCTAATACTTAGTTTTTATATTTATTGTGTGCATAAATGTTTAATTATTTAGCATATTTTGGTTTTAATAGGTTTTATAAGATTTTAGTTAATTTAGGTAATTTTATAGTAATTTTATATTTTTTTTTATTTATGTGTTTTATTTATTTTAGGTGTTTTATTTATTATTATGTTTTTTTAGGATTTTTAGTATTTTTACATTATTTTTAATTATTTTATATTTTATTTTGTAGGAAAAATAAGCTTAGGGGCAAATCTGTAAATTCTGCAAAAGACCGGTGGCATTTTCGCAATTAACCAGAACTCGCATCCGCGCATTGCACGCGAGGCCAGCAAAAGCGTTGTAGCGACGACGTCGTTTTTGAATAAGGAAAGATGGCCGCGCACATCGCGCGCAAGAAATTCGGTCAGTAGCAGCACAGGGGAAGAAACGGTGTCGTTTAAAGCTCAGAAGTTACCGCGTAATGCGCGGGCGGGCAGCTGACGTCAGCGGACGCGGTTCCGCGTTGACTTGGTCAAAGTTGGCGTTAAGGCGCGTTTGGATTGCACAAAATTGCTAGAAACGGGATTATTTTGGATTTTTGTTACTTTTTTTATTCCAAATTGGATTTTAATTCCAACTAGGGTTAGGATAATAATTATTTTTATTTTTTTTATTTTTAATTATAAATCCTATTAGGGTTTGGACAAGTTAGACGCCTATAAATAGATGGTCAATATCTCATTATTCATAATAAGTTTTTGGGAGATCTTTCTCCTAATTTCTTGGATAGAGGTTTTCAACTAGTGAAGATTATTTTGAAGCATGTCAGGCTAAGTTTTTATTTTCAGTTCTAAAGGGACGTTGAACCTTATTTTTAATTGATGTTTTAATTGAGTTTTATAATTTATTCCTTCATGCATGAGATTTATTTTTGATAATCTATTTTAATTGTTTTATGATATTTGCTTGATTAATTTAATAATGGTCTGTTAAGTTAATCAATAATTTATCATATGCTAGATTAAGATTTGATATTAAGCAAACGATATTTTATCTGATCATAAGTAGCAGTTAATAATATTTAATTGTGGTCAAACTTTTGAATATTATTATGGTTATCAAGATGACAAGTTAAATGGTTCGCGATGTTGAGATTGTTGCTTGGAATAATCTAATTCTCTAATTTTTAATGCAACTGTTATATTAAATCTAGACTGATAGTTCTAGGTTGTATGATAGTTAGGGTCTTTTGTGAGCGATTGCTGTATTAGATTTATAATTTAAGGAGGATTTCAGGTAGCTTGGCGATTGCCGGTTATCTAGGATTATTAATTTCAATTGAAGGAAAAGATAATAATAACTTGATTAATTTGTTGATTAAAAGAAGGGGATACTAAACTAAGAAACTGAAGTTTGTTTTAATTGATTTTTCTCATCTTTATTATTATTTAATTTTATTTGTTTGAATTTTAATTAGTTAATTAATAATTTCAAAATCCCCCATTTAATTAGTTATTTTTGAAAACATTAGAATTTATTAAAACAATTCACTCTTTGTGGGGTTCGATTCTTACTTTCACTACTACATTAATATTTTTCAAAGTAAGAATTAACTAAGAACATGAGTTATAAATATCATCAAAATAAAGTTATAGATGATTTTACCTTTCAAAATGATACATCCACTGATATTGCACCGGTCCTCTAAGCTTAAGTTCATATGGTAGATGAATAGACAAATGCTCCATCGAGACAAAAAAAAAACCCTGGAGGGAATATGATTTCGAGCTTGGAAATTGTCAACACTATATTTTTCTCCATCTTCTCAACATCACTGTACTTTATAACAATTGAACAAAGATCCTAAAAGAAATTTAAAACTTCGGTCAAGGCATCTACAACTTTCCTGGGTAACATCTCATAAAATACAATGAACATCAATTTTTGCATGAATATATGGCAATCGTGACTCTTAAATCCATTAATTTTAAGTTGTTCAACCTTACTACAACGAGAAATATTCAACGTATATCCATCTAGGAGCTTCAACGCAGTAACCCTGTTACAAATGTCTTCAACCTATTGCTTGGTAAGAGAAAACTCTTATTTAGGTTTTGACTTATCAAGTCGGAGCCACAATTCTGGCCTTATGTTCAATGCCTCCAAATCTAATCGTGCCTTGTCATTATCTTTTGTTTAACCACTCACATCTAGCACGGTGTAAAACAAGTTCTCAAATATATTCTTTTCTATATGCATGACATCTATGCAATGATGGGCTGAAAGCGTGACCTAGTATGGCATCTCAACCCTCATGGGTGAGTATGTCCAATTATGAGTCTTTTCGTAACCTATTGCTCTCAACTTATTGTGCTCCTTTTCTGGTAGTGGAAATTTCAGATTGTTAAGCTAGCCCAAGACCTCGCTGCCCATCAATCAAACAATAACCCATTTTTCCTCAATCTTCTTATTAAATTGTGCAGATATCTTTCTATAACTAGGATCAACATGCAAGAATTTACAAGCATTACCAAAAAACTAGCTTTTTTGCCAAGCTTCATCTGTGTGCCTTGAACATTCCTTATACAGATTAGACATGATAGCTTTCCGTGAGTCGACCATCCACTGATCATCCCAAGTGCCGAAAAGTCAGTGATAATCCACAAAAAAACTGCCTTCATCATAAAATTTTCCTTGACTGATTTATCATAAATCTCGACCTTTGTCTCCCACAACATCTGAAGTTCATCGACTAACGGCCTGATGTACACATTTATGTCTTTCGTAGGACTCGTACCCCCTCCCCAGTATGAGTAAAGTCAAGAATAGATACGGATCCCTCATCCACATTGAGGGTGGCAGATTGTAAGCTACCATGGTCACTGACCAAACATAGTAAAGCTGACTAAAACCATTAAATGGGTAAAAGCCATCTGTAGCCTTGTCAAGCCTAACATTCCAAACCTCCTCAACAAATTATGATTTTTTTTCATCAAACGTCTTCCACTCATCACCATCTGCAAGGTGAGTCAGCTGACGGGGCACGACGTCCCTTGTTTTGTGCTAACTTATATACTCAACAATGTGCGATGACATGAATAAACGCTAAAACCTCGACGCAAGAGAAAATTACCATAAGATATTCGTAGCCATACGCTTCTCCTTCCCCCATGTTTTATCCTCTTATACTGATGCAACTTACAGATATCACACTACATCTTATCTCTGTCCTTGTCGTAATATAATATGCAATCCTACTCACAAGCATCGATCTACTCCCATATTCAACCCCCTTATAATCTTCTTCACCTCATAGTAATTCAAGGGCAAGGTGCGATCCTTAGTTAAAAGTCACTGATAAGAGCAAGAAAATCATTGAAGCCTCTCTCACTACAGTCATGCTCATTCTTGAAATGTAAGAGCTTCATCAATAAAGAAAATCTAGTGTGCTTATCATTTCCATCGTACAATGGGACCCCAGATTTAGACATCTTGTAAAAGGAAGTTTTCATGTCATTTGGCTCTTGCTGAGCACTAGTGGATGAACGGTCATTTGTATGCCTGTTAATATTGTTAAGGCCATAAGCACCGAACAACATCTCCATGATATCATAGTTATCACTATCTGATTCCCCGTGTTAATCCATGTGGAATACCCATCCACCACGTGAAAACAAGTTAAATTTAATGTCGTCTGGCTTCTTCCAAATTAGGTTTTTACACTTGACACACGGGCATCTCATTTTTTTTGTTCGAATCGTCAGCATGTTCATTTGCCAATTTCAAAAATTTACACACCCCATCACGGTACTCAGCTAGTAATCCCCTCACATCAAGCAGTATCCTGTGGTACATTCAACTCTGGTCATCTGACATCTTTAATTAAACCAAAGGCACTATCAGACTAGGGTTATTGCATGCACTTCTTACATATCTTCATCTTCGGTCTAAAGGGGGTCAGACTTTTATCCCATTCCTAGATGTGTTTCCTCACCAGTGCCAACACCTTGAGCACGATTATTCTGTTTTAAGAAAATTTCAGCAACACCTCCCCATGGTCTCGAAGTACACAAAATAGACCATGTCAACTTAGGTTAAGTATGCACTCGGATAACATGTAGAGATGTCAGTTAAAAAGTCCCCAAAACAAAAAAGAACATATTCACGGTGTTGGCACGAACCTATGTGAGAGACATAACATCTAAGAACAGTCCCAGACTAGGGACTATTCGATATTCACTCTTAGTGAGTGAATGTCGAACGAGTTTCTAAGCTCCTAACTAAAGTATATGTACATGTGAGTTGATTTAATTAGGGCTATTCGATATTCACTCATTAGGAATGAATGTCAAACAAGTTTCATTCTATGGAAAGTAAAGTTATATGTGGGTATTACTTTGGTGAGTTGAAATTTAACTAGGATAGTTTTCTGATTTTGATGAAAAAGATGATATATAAAAGTGAAATGTGATTTGATTTAATTAGGGTTATTATCTTATTATAGTATATTTCATTATTTAATTTGATTTAAAATTTTATTTTAATTTAATATATTTTATTATTTAAGTTTACATAATTATAGTTAATTAAATTTAAGTCCTTATATTTTATTTTAATTTAACTTATCATTTTATTATATTATATTTCTTTTAATTTAATTTAATTTATTATTTAATTTTATTAAAGCATTTAAATTTAATTTAATTTATTGTTTAATTTTATTATTTCAGTTTATTTAAATAAAATTAATTTATTATGTAATTTTGTTTAATTAAATTTAATTTATTATACATCTTTGGAATTTAATTTAGCATTTTATTATATACTATTTAATATATTTTAATTTAATTTACTTTATTATTTTATTTTATTTATTTGAAATTATTTTTATTTCTTTTGTTTATTAGTGTAAAACTAAGTAAATACTACTTAGTTTATTTTAGTAGTTAAGTAATCATAATAAATATTTTTTTATATTTATATTTATTATATATATTAAGTTTTCTGGTTTTACGAAAATTTCGTCCCATCGAAAATTCAGTCAAAATTAGCACCAAACATATATACCCCTACATCCCACACCCACTAACAATGAATATATATATATATATATATATATATATATATATATATATATATATATATAACAATCAATTTATTACTTATATATTAAACATGAAAACAAATTAGGCATAAAACTGATGATATCATATACAAGCATATATATATATTGCAGTACCAATTTTAGATTCAAAGTCCTCATGGTAATGAAAATGTAGCCCAAATAACATAATTATATAATTTAAAGTCTTCATAATGAACAAGTAGCCAAATGACATATATAACATAATACCAATTTTTAATTAATAGATTTAAAGTGATAAACACAAACTTAGAAACCTAAATCCCATTCATAATCCATTTAAAAACAATGTATACATAAATTAAATAACCCCCACCCATACCAAATTCACCCCCCAACCCGTTAACCCCAAAATAGGTATATCATAAACAAATACAACTTTTACACTAGAAAAGCAGGGAGGAAAAAGACTTATAGCATAGTGGGAGAGATAGAGAGAGAGAGAGAGAGAGAGAGAGAGAGAGATTCCAAGTGGGGACTGGTGGTTGGAGGCGGCGTCGGCTGAACTGAGAGAGGATTACAGCGAGAGAGGAAATTATAGAGAAAGAAAAAGAAAATAAGCACAAACTGCGGCGAGGAGGAAAAAGAAAATGTTTCAGGGTTTTTAATTTGTTTATTTTGGACAAAATTCCGTCAGAATTAATTCCCTTAGAAATAACTTAATTTTCATAGAATTTCAGTAGAAATTATTATGTCGCCCCCAAATTCGGGCCTACATAGCCCAAACTTGAGTCGTTAAAAATACAAAATAACTATTACAATACAGTACAACGTACAACAATATAGTGCTTAATAACATACAACTAAGATTTCACTATTATTGTAACAATATTTTACGACATGTGAAGACTACTACAGCTATCACTCGAACCTTCACTCCATTCTCTGGTTAATCCCAACTACTCTCTCATCTTTTGTTGAAGAACAATGGAATAAAAAGGAAATTGTGAGCTCAAATAGCCTCGTAAAGAATATCATAACTAAGATAATGATAAATAAATTATCAATAGTCTTCAACAATAATGAGTTCTTGATATAATACAATAGACAATAAATTTTGGATCAACAACTGCAGCAAAATGATAAAACATAATAGACAATAAGTCTACAACAAATATCTGCAGCGAAATAAGCAATCCATGAAAAGAATCATGTAGACTATGATGTCTACTAACTTCTCTTTTTTTTTTATAAATTATCATTAAATCTTGTCATCTGAAACACCATTGGTCATGATCATACCAAATAACGTTTCTTCTTCGCCCCAGGCCAAAGAGCTTCCACCACGTGTCCTAAAAGACACTCAACAACTATATCTTCTTTGCCCTAGGCTAAAGATATTCACCAATCATATCATCTATGTCTCAGGCCATAGATATTCATCAATTATATTATCTTTGAACCCATGCCAAAGACATTCACCAATCATATGATATGTGTCACAGGCCACAGATATTCATCAATTATATTATCTTTGCACCCAGACCAAAGATATTCACAACAACTTGATTATGATGATTAGAATAGATAGCAGTGATATAAATGAGGAAAAAAATAGAGGATAATATGATAAATAATAGACATTAGAAGTTTACAAATTTTACTTTGTCCAAAGTCAAATAATGTACAAATTGTCAACTTGATGTGGAGTCAAATTTCAGAATGATATGCAAGATTTAAAGTTCAAAAATAACGGTTAAAGTTCAATAGAAAGGTTCAGGTAAATAGAAAGATTCAGGTGAAATGATATTAAATGAAATGCAAAATATTAAAGAACATAGAATCATTTAAGGAATTTTAACGAATAATACTTACCATAATAAGTTTAAGAGTATGAAAGAAAATGATATCATTTACCTTAACAAGTTACTAGATACTGGTTTCTATGAAATTGATTAACCTATAATTATATATATGATTTAATTAGTAACTATCAAATATAAATTTCATGGTATATAATAACTTGTATATTATGAAATTATCAAAAGTGTTTATATAATATAAATTTATGTAGTATACAGAATAAAATATAAAAAAATTAAAATAGTTTTTGAAATAATATTTCAAAATAAATTTTCTAAAGGAAGAGTATTTTAAAAGAATAATTGTAAATATCGTGTAAAGTAGGTATTTGTGCAATTATTATTTTTAAAAAAAAGACTCACTTGAGAAATTATTGCACTGCTTTTGACTTTATTAAAACTTTAAAGTAACCTTACTACACTCAAAGTATACTCACAATATATCAGTAGGAGAAAGAAAGGTGTGTGTTTGGTTGCTCAACCGAGCAACCTATTTATAGAGGAACGAAGGCACGCAGAGTTTGAAAATTTTGGTAGGAGGTGCACACTCAGTTTGAAAAAGTGTGCGTGTGCGGTGCCTATCTTTGAAATGGAAGAAGAATTCATTCACACAACTTCTGGGAAAAAAATTTCCATAAAAAATAAAACTCTATATTATATTATAATGAAACAAATAACTTTATTATAATAAAATAAATAAATTTATTACTATCAGATAACTTTTCCCACCCATTCTTTATTTCCCTTCCATGTGATTTAGCTTTTCCTACCAAAATTACTTTCTTGTTTAAAAGTTTGTCTTGTTTTATAATTGTTATCCAAAATATCAACTAGCAATGAAATACAATAATTTAAGTATTACTACTACAACAGTGATAACATAAATAAAGAAAGAAACACGTAACCTTGACAATTGTTAGTTCTAATCATGTGTATGTAACAATTATTGGTTCAATAAACTACAGCGTAATAGCAATTATTAATTCAATAATGTAAAATACTTTGTAACAATAATTATTGATGAATACTGTGCAATAACCACTTATCAGATCAATAATACGAGACAATGTGCACTTGTCACATCCCAGATTTTTGACAAGATTTTTAAATAAGAATTTTGGCAAATTAAATAAAGGTTAGAATTTAAAACCTAGTTTTGAAGGACAAAGTGTAAATAAGTGATTAAATTTAATTTAGTATTTAATCAATGTGTTAAGAATGACCTATGTGATTGAATTTGTACAAAGAGACTCTTGATGTAGCAATGACTCATAGAGGTTATGAGAATCAATCATTAATTTAAGGTACATTAGTGACTTGACAGATAAAAAAATTATATTAAATATAATTTACTATAGTTGAAAGGAAATATGATGGATTAAAGGCAAATGACAGAATGTAATACCTGCAATTAGGTAGTCAGAAATGAATGGTTATAACACATTATACTGTGTCAGAATATGGTAGGTTGAATGTATTTATATATATATTTGATCTAATAATGAAAAAAAAATTAAGACTTAGAGAATAAAGGAAAGAATTGAAGAATGTGTAAATTAAGCCTAGGTTATGAAAATTAGTAACCAGCTTGATGAATAGGCCTTGAGAGGCTATATTAAGAGGATGGCAAAGTAAGGTATGACAGAATGTGCAGAAAAAGTAGAATAGTTTAACCTAATCTATATATTATAAATTAACTAAATAATAAGGATTATGAGATTTAAATATCTGAAATTGATTAACGAATCAACATGAATTAATTGAATTGAACTGAGTATTTATACGACGTATAAAATGAAGAATGAATATATGATGCAATTTGTCATATAGGTATTAAGTAAAAGGACGAAATGACCTAAAAGTCGTAAAAAGGGTATTATGGGCATAAATAGTAAATGAGGATGGATTTTGGTAATCCGATCAGGATATGATATAACACAGTACATGTGTTATATAATTCTAAAAGAAAAATATTTTTTTTTAAAGATTGATGCGAGAATCATTAGGCATGATTTGAGCGTTTATCATTTTTATCGACGGTTTGCTTTTCAAAGAAGCGCTTTTATGAAATATGTGAGCATTTCTGTTATTTGAAATGACAGAAATTGGAACTAATAAAATGGAGAACCGGGGATGTTAGTATGGAACTAGAAGTGTAATTCTAGTCAAGGAAAGTTATGTAGTTTATTGGGAATTAAATAACTAATTAGGCCATTTAAATGTGACTAGTGAAGGTAGTTCAATCGAAAATAAATTATCTAAATGATACTATGGAAGAAAATCAATCTAAATGAGCATGAAATGCATTAATAGGAAGAAAGTTATAAACCTTCCTAAGAAGAAAAGTTGCCAAAAAGGGAAGTTTCCTTAAATGAAAACTTTCCATAAAAGGAAATTCTAGCAAAAAAAGGCTTTTGACCAAAATGCCCTTGAAAAATTAATTAATGACCCATGTGTCCTATGGGGTGAAATGACCAAAGTATCTTTAACAAATTAATTGATAACCTTTGTGTCCTAAGAGGTGAAATAACAAAAATGCCCTTGACTAATTATGTGAAATGGCCAAAATGCCCTTGGTTAGAATTAACTATAGTTGAGTTAACTTAATCCAATATGGGTTAAGTTTCATATAACCTAAAGAAAGGAAAGAGATCTCATTCATTTTTGCTAGAAAAAGAAAACCTAGGAGAGAGAAAAGGGAAGCCATGGAAATAGAATGAAAAGCTTGAAGCTTTGTGAGCTAGAAAGCTTGGATGATCAAGGAGCAAGAAGTAAATATGAAGGCCTCACCATGGTGAAGCTTCCTATGTAAGGAATTTGATTATCTAATAAGGTTTAAAAGTTTTCTTAACTTAAAACTTTAGTTTATGCATGTCTGTGTATGTATTTATAGTTAAAAGGTAGAGTTATGGAAGGATATGTGTCTTAAGTTGGAAGTTCATGGTCAAACCTTAAGATATAAGGTTGAACATGAAGGTCTTCTATGTATTTGTATGAAAGACAACATGTTAAATACTCTAATGTATAGAAAGTATGAATTTGAAGGCTAAAACTAACTATAGTAGTAATATGTTCATATAAACATATTTTAAAAGTAAATAAATTTAGAACAATTCATATATGTAGTATAAGTCTACAAAGGTTAAAAATGAACTCTTTAATGAGTATATAGAAAGTGGAGTGTAAGAATTGTAAAATGAATTTTATGAAAAGTTTTGTTAAGTGGATGAAAATTCAACTAAAAGGTGATTTTTGGCAATTTTGAGTAATTAATGGTGAAATGAAGTCGAATGCCTTAGTTTTACGTAGTTACACGTGTCTACATTCATTTAGTAGACAACGAATGAAAGTTAGAACGAAAATGTGTTTCGAGCGATCAAAATCAATCATTTTAAGTTAAAAATAATTTTTACGAACAATTAACGCCTTGTGCAAAGCTAAGTTATTTTAAAGGTCTAATGACGTATGTAAGCTTAATCAAGTGTTGGAATGAACTTTAAAAGTGAATGGACAAAAATCACTAGTTGACAGAAAAAGTTGAAAACGTGTTTAAACACTGTTTTATGGGCTAATGCTTCAATAATTTTAAGAAGCCAAATGAGTCGATTTGTATTTTTGTAAAATACTATTTAGTAAGGTCTAGCTATGATTCAAATTTGAGCTTAATTGGATGTAAGATGAAGGAATTAAAACTCTAAAAAGTGACTGCAAAAATTAAGCTTTCTGGTTTTTATAGACTACGTCGCGGCGCAGTGTTTTATACTGAACACTTCACCGGGGTACAGTTAACAGAGAAAAGTTGGCTGGGGGCGACTTCAGAGCTCGTCGGGGCGTAGTCAACTGAGAACATCTCGCCCCCAACGAGATGTTCTGTGTCAGACTGAGCCCATAATTTTTTTTAAAGTATTCCAAAAGGCTATGTTTTAATGGGATAAGATAAAGATATGTTATGTAAACCCTAAATAGATAAAAATGGTCAATGTAATAAGTGTTAAGGTATAAAGAAACAATGAAAGGTATAATATAATATACCTAAAGCGAAGTAAAGCATGTTAAGGTTTATGTAAAAGGTCGATAATGAGTTTGGATGTATTATTAACCTATGTAAGGTGCAATACATCAAGAGCATAATGAATAGAGACTAGCAGACTCATGTTTATGGTTTAAGTTTGAAAAAAGTTATGAAACGTGTTATGACCCTATAATAATTTATAGGTTGTATGTTGACAGATAGAGTTTGGATTAGTAAACCGACAAGATGGAATATGAAAGACGTTCACGGAGTGTAAAGGTTAAGTATGGTAAAGTGTATCAGGCAAGTTATTCAGAACTTGTTAAAATTGAATAATTGTTCTATGTGAACTACTTGACAGACTATGCGATGTAATTATGTTTGAAATGTGCACTTCGTGCAATTACGTGTTTTATGTGACGCCCCCAAATTCAGGCTCCTGGAACCTTGAATTTGGTATTCACTATTCATAATATCGCATACATTAATCACTACCCAGAATTACCATTAATATACATTACATATGCTAATCTCCAACATAAAACAAAATACATCTCTCACACTCCCAGGGTCATTAACCTTTACATACATATAACATTACTAAGATAACATTTCCTATCTACAGTCACAACAAAGATTTAAGACTACCGGCTGGGGACAACACATCAATTTCTTTAGTCCGATATCTTTCCTTTGCCTTTGTCTTTCTTATCTAGATTCTCAGGTTTTACATCTTTGTCTGTGACATTTTAAGCAAGTAAAAGTGAGCAACTAAAGTGCTCAGCAAGTATAATGAACAGAATAACAATGTATTATGAGAATCAGGATTTATACCAATAACGTAATATTAATTCAATAAAAACGAAAGAGAATAATTGCAGGAATTATCTTGTGAAACATGATACAAATGAATTAAACTGAGGGTCACAAGACCATTGAACATAGGTTAATCAATTTTAATATTGATAACCCGTTTATGTCATAAAGACCATAAAACCTTAAACCCGTACTCGAGGTGATCAGCCTCTCGTACCTATGACTGTGCACATCATATTACCGCATATCGCGGGGGATCGGAATTTAAAGCTTCCGATAAGCTATACCCCTGGAATAGGGTTCTTCATCTCAGTTTCTAGGAGTCCGCACCAAAACAATTTGGTTTGGCTCGACATTAAGCAATAGAGAGTCATTTGAAATTTAATTGTATCAAAAGTCTAGCCGAACAAATGGTCTAGACTCCTAATTATTAATTCACTGACAAACAATTATGTTTCGTTATGAATGGAATTTATGAATATATGTGTGTAACAAAAGAGATTTTTCATTGAATAATCCACAATATTACTGAAATCAATATTTGATAAAATGGAATAATGATGAAACTTTAGGAAATAAAGCTCAATAAATATTTTAATAGCTAACACATGATTAATGGTTCAAAGTTAGGGTTTAGGAACTTGCCTCGATATCCGATTACTATGTTAACTGCTAAATTTTCCTTTCCTGAACACCCTTCTTTTGAGGCTTTGTATGCACCCGGATAGCTCCAACTATTTTTCTTGCCGGGGATTATGGTGGTTGTGGGTGGCAGATGGTGATGGCGGAGAAGAAAGAAACAAAAACTGATAGTTTATTTGCTTTAGCTACTTGTCATGTTATCATATTATTAATACTTATGTATTTCTTATATATATATATATATGCACACTTAGCTGCTTGAATTTTATTTACTCAAATCCACCGACTTAGTTTAAGTCGGTGAGAAAAGATAATTACCGCGTATATGTACATAATTAATACATTACGCAATTAATTCGGGTAATAAATATTTTATAAAATATGTATAAAATATTTATTTTAATTTACCAAAATTCATAAAATAATTTCTAAATAATATTCATATATTTTTGGGGTACTTTATTTGATGAATTTTGTACACGCATAAGGACATGCATGTAATTATATGAAGTATTTTATACTTCCAAAATTAATAAAATAATATCTATAATTTAATAAAATTTATTTTCCTATGTTTTAACTTCATTACATATACCTTACGTAAACATACATGTATTTTCTATTACTACACAATATATACATAAATTAATTATTATATATATTATGTATTATAACAATTTCTCTTACATGCATAATTCATTAAAAATTATATCTCATAAAAATAGAAATAATTCTATTTTTCAGAAACATAATTCATTTTATTAAAACTAATAATCGCTCATTTTTCTTTATTATTCTTTTCACCACTTTATATATTTTATATAAACTATACAATATAAATTTTGTATAATTTATATAATTATTAACCTTTTCTATAATAAATTTATTTTCTGGTATAAATTATACATCACCCTCATATAATTTATATAACCAAAATTCCTTCACACATAATTATATTTCCTTATAAATATATATATATATATATATATATTTCTATGTATTATATACATATATAATTCCTTTCTTAATAATCTCCAAATTTCCTCATAATTATAAATTAATCCATAATCAATAATTTTGACTTCATCAATTACCTCATTAACTTTAATTTAATTCAGGATAAATTTTCAATATTCATCCTCTTTTCATTATCATATAACATTAAATTAATAACCATAATAGAATATACATCCATAATTAATTTACATAATTCACATTAATTGCTTAATAACATACACACATTTTATTTATTTAAACTTTTTACACGTCATAATATCCTGGATATTACATTTTAACTGTTAAATGCAATATGTGACATTTATATTTTGAAAATGCACAACATGATAGATATGATGCATAGATATATGCCTAATAAGAAATGTATGATGCATGGATATAAACTGCGAGCACGAAAGGTGTTAACTGTTAAACTTGCATAGCCGTCGAGCTCATTCTTATTTTAAACTGACATTTTCGGCTAAGTATGAGAAGGCCAGAGGTTCTGGTAAAACTAAAGGGTAAGGAATGATAAATGTTTAGAAAAGCGTGAAAGATTTATTATATGTAATTGTGTAATGTAATAAGACAGTAGATGAATGTAAATATTACAGGTATAAGTTAATTGACGTCATTGTTTTAATATTAAAGTGTGTCATTAGTAATGAGATGTATGATATGTAAATGCACAAGGATTGATTTGTATGTAAGTTTTATTTAGAGAAGCTTGTAATGAGACTCAATTAATGTATGATTGTAAGTCGAATCTTATATGTAATAAACTCGCATGAATAAGCAGATATGTATAAACAGGATTATGTATGGATAGTTATGTATGGTGAGAGTATTCACAAGTTAAGTTAAATCATAAGATATATGATTTTGAATTGTAATAGACTAGTTCATGATTTATGTCTTTATGATCTGAGTTATAATGTATAAAGAATGTGAATGTTAAGATTTTGAGACAGGTTATGAATGTAAGTTAAATAAATAGGTTTATGAACTGTATTATGATTGTATAAGGCGGTTTTAAGGATAAATGTTATGTTTTAATGTACGAGATCGCCTGTAGTAAATGCACGCGAGGGGGGGGGGGGGTGGGGATGTTACAGGTGGTATTAAAGCTGATAGGTTATAGTCCTTAGGTAAGAGTATCGTAGGCTATAACTTTTGTAAGAAAGAAAATGGTAACGAAATGAACTCTAATTGAGTTGGGTAAGGAGAAAATTAATTTTAACAATTCTTGAGTAAGAAAAGGTAAAGGACATCTTAAGTTAAGATATTGAAAATGGAAATGGGTTATGGGATCATAAAATGATCTAAGATATTGACAGG
Source organism: Hedera helix (assembly GCA_947179155.2). Lineage (NCBI taxonomy): Eukaryota > Viridiplantae > Streptophyta > Magnoliopsida > Apiales > Araliaceae > Hedera > Hedera helix. The sequence goes on along the minus strand of OX359275.1, from coordinate 20,565,607 downwards.
TATCTCTTCATACATTAAATCATCCACTATAGCGTTTGGTTCCAACTTAATAATGTGATTTGGATCCTTCACATATTTATGTAATATAAATGTGTGGAAAATGTTATGAATAAGGGACATGTCTGGCAGTAGAATGAAAGTAGTATCTCCTCAAGCCAATCACATTTGATGTGATATGTATATACTTTGTAATCTTTTTCGATTGATTAATAAAAGTATCAAGGCATTTCATTATTCATAATTGATTGACTGAATTAATTATATGAATAAACCCATAGTTTTGAGTAATACTTTTAGAAGCACAATGTTGATTATGCTAATAAGATCTAAATTCAAAAGAGCTCAAAATTAAAATATTCCTAATCGTGGGATCACTAATATGGGGATTAATGAATCCGGATAGATTAGGTGCTTATTAGAGAATAAGTTCACTAAACGCGACTCGCTCAAGGACTACCTAATGAAGTTTTACTTGTCTTTCAATAGGAGTTCATTTTGTGATAGTAGTACAAGTAATCCTTGGACTTGAGATCATCATAGTACCTTGTGTATGATGAGTTATACTTTGACATATTTCTTAAGACCTTTAGGGTATATCAAATGGTATGATCGGATACAATAAGTTGTACTTGGAGGTAGGTTAATGGTTAATAAAGAATCTACCACTTCCTGTAAAAGGAGAAAATGTCCTATGAAATTAGATAAATGACAACTCAAAAATCATTGTCCAAGCTGGAATGAAAATTAAAAAGGAGTTTCTAATTTACATTAAAGTTGAACATTTAAGAATTGAAATGCATATGATCAAATAAGACTTGATAGAAATCTCATGTCTTATATTTGATTGAGATATTGTGTAGAAGAATGATTGAATTGTACGGCAATTATTCGCTGTAAGGTTTTTTTACAATTAAATGTTGAAATCTATATTATCTAGCATATCAATTAATCGCTAAGGGGGCTTACCCTTATTGTGGAACAAATATTATTTATTAAATGAATTAAATAGTTTAATTCATTTACATATATATATATATATATATACGATTATAATAGTTCTAATTATTATTATTCCTAAATGGTTTAGGAATTGTAATTATAATAATTAATTACGTTACTAAATGGTTTAGTAATTAATTAATAAGAAGTGATCTCATTATTAAATAATTAAGTTCCTTATTGGTTTAGAAATTGTAATTAATTAATTTAGTTCCTAAATAAAATTGAAATTAAATTAAAACCCTAATCTTAAATAGTTTAAGAAGGTTATCTATATCTATAAATAAGAAGAGTCTTATGATGAATTAAGGTTACACACTCTTTCATAAAAATTGAAAGGGTACTTCATAATTCTCTACATCTAAGGAGTTAGAAATAGTACTTCATAATTCTCTAAATCTAAAGAGTTAGAGATAGAGAGAGAATTAGGGCTAGCCACCCATGGTTTGGAGAAGCCAAAATTCACTTCTTTAATTTATAAATCTCTTTGTAGATCACCTCTAGAGGCTTCACACTTGAGGAGCTAACATTGATTCGTGGAATCTAATCGGTGAATTTGAAGAAAAACGCGAATGTTTAAAGGGAGTTCATCTTACTGAGAAAGTTTAGCTCTACAAAGATATAAATCTTTTATCCCTCCTCAATTAATAATAGTCGCATAAGAAAGATCCTAGTTATTGGTTTGTAGAAAATATTTAAAATCTAATTTTGTTTGCTTCCGTTGTGCTATTATAATTACATTGTATGTATGCCATATTTTTATAAATCAACAGTGGCATCAAGAGCCAAACTTATGCGAATTATTAATTATTTTGATTTTATATATGTATGGGTATGTGTTTAAAACAATTTATTGGGTATAATTTGTTGTATAGAATCATGGGTATTGAAAATCAATTGCAAAAATCATGTTTTGGAAGAAAGAAAAAAATAATTATTTTTTTTTTTGGAAATTTTGTGCTGCTACAGTAACCGGGCGCCTAGGTGCTGGGATTTGGTGCTTAGCCGCTGAGCCTTTTTGCAAAGTTTGAAACTTCAGGGGCCTGTTTGTAAATTTTTGAAATTTCATGGGCCTGTTTCTAATTTTCTAATTTTCAGGGGCAGTTTTATAATTTTGAGTAGATTTTTAAAATTAAAAATAAATAGTTTATTTTTGGGTGATTTTAAAAATCTAAAAAGACAAAAATATAATAAAAAATAGTTTATTGTTTAAATGATTTCATAATTAAAATAAAAGGTTTATTTTAAACATGAAATTGGATTTCACGCAACTTTAATTACCCAGTAAATGATACCGATATATATATATATATATATATATATATATATATATATATATATATATATATATATATATATATATATAATGATTTATTTAATTCATGAGATGAATATTATTTATTGATATATATGATAATAAATGAGATTGATTATGGACTATTCACTAACATTATTGGATTTTATTTTATGTGGATGCATTAAATGAATGAGTTTTCATAAATGGGGTCTGCGTACGTCGTCTTTTCTATTTTTTCTAATGTAAATTATATCTATCTTCTATGTACTTTTTCTTGACTGCTGATCAAGATTTCTATTTAATGTAAATAGTTTGTAATAGAATTGGTTAGAATTATTTTGAAGAATTGGACCCAAAGAGCAAGGAGCGCATGAAGACCCGATTGTAATAGAGCCTGTGTTAAATGTAATAGTTACATTTTAAGTATTTATTCTTGCACCCTAGGTTTGACCATTTAGTTTATTTGGTGGCTCGAATAAACCAAGCTAGAATAAAAGTTCATAATCAATCCAAATACAATATGGTATTCTATATGTGTATGCTTATTTATATATATTATATATTATCAAACATTTTTCGCATGTTAATTAATATGGCGTGCATTATATATATATATATATATACGAGTGTGTGTGTGTGTGTGTGTGTGCGTGCATGCACGGTAAATAATATGAGACAATTAATATTAACAAATTTCTCATGATGTAGAATAAATATTATTTATAAAATGAACTAAAATATTTAATTCATAAATTAAAGGAGTTTAATTCAATTAAAGAAAATTAGAGTGGTTCTAATTTATTTATTCTACTACTCATAATAAGTTGTAACGTTTAAAGATATTTGGAATATCGAATGTCGCCTTCTAGCATGATAAAACGATAGAGTATCAAATAATGATTAAAAGTTTGTTGTGTCACACAAGACTTATATTAATTTTTTGAGATATTATTTTATTACATTTTATGCTTATAAAATAATTAAACAATGTTGTTTTGTTGTGTCACACAAGGACAATATTTTTCTCTTCACTTATATAAAAGTGCTAGGTCGGATTTAACTTGAATAATTTTGATTTGGATGTGTCACACGTGATCATAATAATCCAAGAGGCAAAATAAAATGAGTTACATGATGATGTAATTGACAATGAGTTGTCTATATATTTATTTATATATAGTTTATTGTGTCACACAATGCTATATACATTTGAAATATGATCCTTATTCTCACTAGCAAATCTTTAACTAGATTTGTCGACCTATATACAAAAAGTAATATAATTTGATGAAAAATGTAGGAGATACTATTTTAAATAAAGACCTAATTAACTTGGTGATTAATAAAATTAATGCATGTTAATGTTGTTAATATTCACTTACAGAATTATGATGTGTTAATTCACTAACATTACATAGCATATTGGATGCTAACAATTTAATTGAACCGAATTGTTCGGATTGATTAAACAAATTTGAGAATAGTTCTCAATGCTGAAGAGCTAGCAAATGTCCTTAATTTTCCTATACCTGCAAACGTTACAGACTAAGCCTCTAAGAAAGAGATTGTTATTTAAAGAAATGGCAAGATGATGCAACTATGACTAAATGCATCATACTCGCATCCATAAGTATCGAGTTACAACGTCAACACGAGAAAATGGATACGCTTACTATATTGCTACACCTTCATGAGTTGTCGTGAGCAAATTAGGTCAACTAGATATAAGTTATCTAAGGAGCTCTTCCGATCTATAATAACCAATGACACTATAATAAATATGCATGTCCTAAAGATGATCAATTGGATTGATCAATTGGGATAACTAGATTTTGTCAAGGGTAGAGAGTTGAGTCAAGATTTGATCATGAAGTCGCTCATTGACTCCTATTCACAATTCAATCTTACAGTTCCTTTTGTGATAGTAGTACAAGTGATCCATGGATTTGAGATCATCATAGTATCTTATATATAATTAGTTATACTTTGGCGTATTCCTTAAGACCTTTAGGGTATATCAAAGGGTATGATCGGGTATATTAAGTTATACATAGAGGTAGGTGAATGAACAACAAATGATCTACCACTTCTAGTAAATGGAGAGAATGTCCTACGTAATTCGATAAGTAACATCTCAGAAATCCTTGGCCAATGTGAAATGAAAATTAGAAAGGAGTTTCTAATTTACATTAGAGTTGTACATTTAAGAATTGAAATGCATATGATCAAATAAGACTTGACAGAAATTTCATGTCTTATATGTGATTGAGACATTATGTGAAATAATGATTGAATTGTACGGTAACTATTCGCTAAAATGTTATTTTAGGATCAAATGTTAAAATCTATATTATTTAGAATGTCGATTAATCGCTAAGGTGACTTACTTTTATTGTGGAATAAATATTATTTATTAAATAAATTAAATAGTTTAATTCATTTACATATATATAATATTAGAATGGTTCTAATTAATTTATTTTATAACTGATTTAATATGAGGAACCTAAAGAGTTACACCGCAAAAGAGTAATATTTATTTTAAAAGTGGATGACATAATTATAATAATAAATTAAGTATATTTAATTTATACTATGGTGATGGAATAAAGTAAATAACATATTATTTATAATTTTTTATTTTATAAATACTAATTATAAATTAATTAGAGGAGTCTTATTATTGTTGTTGTTGTTGTTGTTGTTGTGGTTGTTACTATTATTATTATTATTATTATTATTATTATTATTATTATTATTATTATTATTATTATTATTATTATTATTATTATTATTTAGTTCTTAAATAGTTTGGGAATTAATTAATAAATAGTAGTATTATTATAAATAATTAAGTTCCTAAATGGTTTTAGAATTGTAATTATAATAATTAATTAAGTTACTAAATGGTTTAGTAATTAATTAATAAGAAGTACTCTCATTATTAAATAATTAAGTTCCTAAATGGTTTAGAAATTGAAATTAATTAATTAAGTTCTTAATTAAATTGAGAATTAAATTTAAATCCTAATCCTAAATAGCACATCTCTCGTCGCCCCATTTTCGGTGTTTGTGTTGTCGCTTGGCCCTAGTCCCTTTTCTCTCTCTCATTCTGTCATTCTTCAAGGTTAGTTGTTAATTTGTAAAACATATTTAATTTTTCATGCAATTGTCATTAAATTTGTCATGTACTGGATTTTTGATAGTTTTGTCATTCAATTTGTCATGTACTGAAATTGTGAATTGGGAATAATTGTCATGTACTGAAATTGTGAATTGGCAGGATTTCATGTTATACTATGGGACTGATAGAGATAAAGTGAAGTGTGACATTTGTAATTTGCCTCGGTACAGGATAACTAAACGTGGGGGGAAAACTAAGTGTGTGCCTAAAAAGACCTTAAGGTACTTTCCTCTTGCGTGGAAACTTTAGCGTCTATTCATGTCGGCCCACACTGCTGCGCATATGACTTGGCATAAAGCAAGGGACGTCATTCCTGGTCAGTTGACTCAACCCACAGATGGAGATGAGCGAAAGAAGTTTGATGAAATTTTTCCTAAATTTACTGAGGAATGTAGGAATGTCAGGCTTAGCATGGCTACGGATGGATTTTTTCCATTTAATAATTTTAGTCGATCCTACTCTATGTGGTCAGTGATCATAGTAGCTTACAATCTTCCACCGTCAATGTGCATAAGGAATCCGTATCTCTTCTTGACTATACTCATACCGGGGAATAAAAGTCCTGCAAAGGACATAAAGGTGTACCTCAGGCCATTAGTCGATGAACTTAAGATGCTGTGGGAGACGGGGGTTTAGACTTATGACAAATCGATCAAGAAAAATTTTATGATGAAGGCAGCCTTGTCGTGGACTATCACTGATTTTTTGGCACTTAGGGTGATCAGTGGGTGGTCGACTCACGGGAATTTGTCATGTCCAGTTTATATGGGGGATGTGCAAGGCGCACATCTAAAGCATGGGGTGAAAAAATAGTTTATTTGGTACTGCTCGTAGATTCTTGCTTGTTGATCACAGTTACAAAAAGATGTCTACACAATTTAATAGAAAAACAGAGAAAAAAGGGGGTCGTCGATCAATTGTCAGGCAGCGAGGTCTTGAGTTGGCTAAACGATCTTAAATTTTCACCGCCAGGGAAGGAACATGGTAAATATAGAGCACTAGGTTACAGCAAGGCTCATAACTGGACGCATTTGCCCATGTTCTTTAAATTGCCGTACTGGGTTACGCTTTCAGTCCTTCACTATATAGATGTGATGGTAGAGAAGAATGTATTTGAGGACATGTTTTACACTGTGCTAGATGCGAGTTGTAAAAAAAAAGACAACGACAATTCACGGAAAGATCTGGAGACACTTAACATATGGCCAGATTTGTGGCTCCGACCTAACAACTCAAAACCTAAAGCTCCATTCTGTCTAACCAAGCAACAAGTTGAAAACATCTGTAAATGGATAAGTGTGTGGAAGCTACCAGATGAATATGCTTTTAATATATGTCATTATAGTAAGGTTGAATAGTTAAAAATTAATGGGTTCAAAAGTCATGATTGTCGTGTATTCATGCAAAAGCTGATGGCAATTGCATTTTGTGAGATGTTACCCAGAAAAATTGTAGTTGCCTTGACCGAACTTTCAAATTTCTTTTGGGATCTACATTCAACGGTTATAAGGTATAATAATGTGGAGCGGATGGAGAAAAATATAGTACTGACAATGTGCAAGTTAGAAATGATATTTCTTAAGGAGTTTTTTGACTCGATGGAACATTTTTATAATCATCTGCCATATGAACTTAAGCATGGAGGACCTGTGCAATGTCGATGGATGTATCTGTTTGAGAGGTAATATCATCTACATATCTTTTTTGATGATATTCATCACTCATATTCTTAATGTCTTCCATTCAATTATTGTATTTTAGGTACTTGCGTCATTTAAAGCAGAAAGTAAAAAATAAAGCTCTTGTAGAGGGCTCTATTGCTAAATCGTACACTGAGGAAAAGCTTCTCAACTTTAGCTCATTGTATTTTGACGAAAGCACAATCATTTAAGTCAAAATGAGGTCGTCAGAGACCAATCATGTGTTGATGAGTTAGTTGTATTTCCTATCCGGCTAAAGCATTTGGCCATGAGACGATGACATACTTAAGCGACAAAGATTTGAAAACTGTATCTACATATGTGTTTCTAAATATGCCTGAAGTATCGTCATACCTAACGTATGTAGCTAGTATTTTAAAAAATTTAATATTTAAAAGCCTAACCTACAATTAAATCGTGTTATCAATATTTCAATTCATTCGAAGACGAAGCGTGTGCTTGAAACCCAAGCTTAAATGCAACACAGTTGGAATCATTCACGACTGAAAATTTTCAATAATGGTTTAAGAGAAAGGTTGAAAAATATAACGATTATGAGCATTTTAAAGATGTCATCCAAGGACCTTACAATCTGATTAGTTCATTTCCTAGTTGCATCGTCAATGGGTACAGATTTAAGGTTGATGGCATAAATGAACTGACATCAGTCAATTCTGGCGTTATCATGTTGAGCAGTTATTACCAAGATTTAGAGTCCAATTATTATGGACGTTTAGAGGAAGTAATTGTGCTATTATCCCGGGGGTAAAAAGATAGTTACATTTAAATGTCGCTAGTTTGATACTAAAAATGGTGTTAAAGTTGATTGTAACAGAATCGTCATAGTAAATATAAAGTCAAAGCTACAGTCTAATGATGTATTCGTGGTAGCCATGACTCAAGTGTACTGTGTGTCTAATGTTGTAAATTGTAAAAGTCCTTGGTATATAGTTGTCAAAACAGAGATTCGACCATTAATGGTATTATTCTGTCTGGGATAGATGACCCATTACAAGCTGATGTTAGCAAACCTAGCCAACTAGTGCTAAATAATGACGATGTGCTGGTAGATGTCATTAACGTACTCGATAATGAGGAAGTCGAGAAAGACGTGGTTGACAATGAATATGTATTTATACAAGATAATAACAACGACGAAACTGATAATGAAGAAGTCATGTCAGAATCCGAGGATGACAATGAAAATGATTCTGATGGGTTTGACGACGTATTAAATCTAAACTTAAGAAGTATATTTATTTAATTAAATTAATTAACTGCATATTAATTATCTTTTTTTATATTTCAATAGTATATTTATGTCTAGGCATAGTGGTGGCAGTCATCGCAATGGTGGTTGTGCAGGATCTGTTGACGCTAATCAGGGCGGGTCATCATCATCATCTCGTAAGTTTTCTTAATTATTAATTTTTTTAGTTTACAATTTGTAGGTTATGTCCCTAGCAATATTTATTTTCTTTGATACTTTAATTCTACTTACAGATACTACTAGCCAACGCACCGAGGGACGAACCTCGGGTTATTTGGTTGTCCACCGGCTGTTTCGCAGATAGTCCGTGTAGAATTAATTTATTTTATAAAACAATAAACATAACACAGCGTTGTTTGATTTGTATTGTAGTATTATGGATCTTGTGACTAAGGCTACTTTACACGCCATCTGTCTGACACACCTCCCCATTGGTTGCATGCAATTTACGATGTATGCATAGCATGATGCCTCCTTCATGGATACCGTGTTATATGACTTTTGCGTAAGTTAATTTAAATACTTTAAACTGTATATGTGAATATTAGTTACATATTTAGTTTAATTTTTCTGATAAGTTAGTTCTTTTTTTTTAAGATGTATTTTAGATATGAGGAGGGCATCTTTCAGACAGCCGACGATGGTGTTATTACTGCACATGTCACGAAGAACTACGCCAGCTGGTTGTACGAGATGAGACATAGGGCCACCCGGGAAGTTGTAGACCAACCCGAGACTACTATTTGAGACCATCAGCCTGATATTATCACAGATGCAGCATGGGAGGTCATGTGTACTCACTGGGATGCTGATGACTTCAAGAAGAAAATAGAGCAAATGAAAAAAAATCCTAGCCAACTCCGAGTAGTACATACTACGGGTTCATGGTCATTTAAGGAAGTAAAGTTGGTATGTATGTATTTAGTTATTTACTTTAATATTGTCATAAATATATGAACTAAATAAAGGTTTTATTTATTTATTTGTTATGTCATGAGCGGTGAGTTGGGACGACCTCCCACCATGGTCGAGTTATGGTATAGAGCCCACATGCCAAAGGATTGTATTGTGTCTTATGCAGCTTTAGCTAAATAGGTAAGAGTTTTTATAAATTTATGTAATTATTAATATCATGTACTTAATAAAATGATTCAATAAACTACAATATACATAATAAATTGCAGGACTGATTTCAGAGCCTTCGAGACCAGCGTGTAGCTGAGTTACAGGCTGCTAAGGGAGATTTTGAGCCATAAAATTGCACCATCCCTTTGTCTGACATTAACTTATCTAGGGATGACGAGATGACTCTTTGGATTGCATATCAAGATCCCCCTAGTATCACTACCAATAGGTATCGAGTGTTGGGGCTGCCAAGGGTACCAGCCTATACACTGACTAGAGCTATTTATTTTAGTATGGTGCTCGTTAATTCAAAATTTAGATTTTTTTTTGTATTTTTTTATGTTATATTTAATTTTGCAGGTTCTAACCAACGCCAACGTTCGAGAGCACCTATTAGACCATCTCATACGGGCATTGTCTTGGACGACGCGTTGTTCTAGTAGCTTATGGCGGTGGTGTCGGAGACCTTTCGTACGAATCAGATATTCCGTAGTCAAATCCTACCTACCAGTGCTTGTTATCACCAGCTTACTCAGAATGTTGCAGTGGGGGCCAGCGTCGAGAGTATGGGCATCTCTCCGAAGCAGTTTGTCGCGATACGCGACGAGGTGATTCGGATGATGAATACTCTACTGTTGGAGGCTTTTGGCCCGATATTGAGTTAACACCTGACTACACAAGTATTTTATTCACTTTAAGTTGTTGTATATTCTATAAGTTCTTTAATTATTATTTAACTGTGATTTTTATTCTCAAGTACAGACTAATGACTGATATTTGTAATTGTATTAACAGGGCGGCGATGCCGAGCAGGCTGGCGACGCTGATCGCGAGTGTGGGGGGGGGGGGTGAAGACGATGATTTTTATATACCACAGCAGCACTGTCGATCCCTGCCTGATGATTCTCTGCAGATCGCTGGTAGTACTAGTTTCATTTAGTTTTGTAGATTATTTACAAATAATTTAGTTTTATTTACTTTAATTTAGCTTAATTGATTGTAATTCATCATAATTTAGTTGAGTTTTGTAAAGTATTGTATTTTTAAACGATGATTTGTAGAACTATTTTGTAGAACTTATAATGTGTCATAATTTATATTTATTATTATTGCTTAGATAATTCAAATGTGTTGTTATGTTGTGCATGAACATGAGAAATGGATTGTTGTTGTGTTATTGGAATACAGCGAGTTTATAGGTAAAAAGATGTGGTTTTAAAACCATGTACTGAAAAAATAAATTTTTTTTCTTAAAAAAAAGAACTACTCATTTCCGACAAAAAAACATAGTTCCGACGAAAATTCCGTCAGAATTAAAGGCGTTATATTTTTTAAAAATGTTAAAAAATAACTTCTTGTTTCTGATGGAATAATATATTTCTAATGGAAATTCTGTCTGAATTATAGGCATTAGGATCGACAGAGCATTTATTTTGTCGAAAAAGTTTTTCATCGGAATTACTACCACTTTCGACGAAATTTGCGACATAAAATATTTTGTCGGTGATAAGTATTTCCGACCGAATCCTCGATGGGAATAATTCCGACCAAATTTATGAAAAAATATTTCGTCGAAATAGTTTAACTCCGACGGAATAACCTATATCTGACGGAATATTTTATCGGATATAGCCTTTTTTCTTGCAGTGTTTGCACTTTAGTTATTGTCTTAAGTTGTTCTTAATTTAGTATTGCTTCAATCTTCGAAGGGTCAACTGATATTCCCTGACTAGAAATTAAATGCTAAAGGAACGTGACTTCCTCAAGCTAGAACTCTTATTTTTTTAACTTGACATACAATTTGTTCTCACAAAGTTTTTAGAGTATCAATCTTAAATATTGTTCATGATTCTCACAACTCTTGGAGTATATGAGGATGCCATCAATAAAGACAACCACAAAATGATCTAGATATTCCTTAAATATCTGGTTCATCATGTCCATGAAAGCTGCAGGAGTATTAGTTAGTCCAAAAGGCATAACTAAGAACTCATAATGCCTGCAATGAGTTCTGAATGCAGTCTTTGGAATGTCATCATCTTTAACCTTTAACTGATGATGTCCTAAACGATGATCAATCTTCAAGAAATGTTGAGCATCCTACAATTGATCAAATATGTCATCAATTCAAGGTAACGGGTACCTATTTTTTATGGTGACATAATTCAACTCTTGAAAATTAATGCATGGTCTCATACTTCTGTCCTTCTTGTTGACAAAAAGAACAGAAGCACCTCAAGGCGATACACTCGGACGTATGAAATCAGTATCTAACAATTCCTGTAGTTAGATTTTTAACTCTTGAAGTTCAATGGGAGCCATTCGGTATGAGGCTTTGAAAATAGGCTTAGTACTAGGTTCAAGATCAGTACAAAATTCAAAATCTTCTAAAGGAATAGTCTTTTAAAAGAAGAATTGTAAATACCGTGTAAAGTAGGTATTTGTGCAATTATTACTTTTTAAGGAAAAGACTCACTTGAGAAATTCTTACACTCATTTTGGCTTTACCAAAACTTCAGAGTAACCTTACTACACTCAAAGTATACCCACAATATATCAATAGGAGAAAGAAAGGTGTGTGTTTAGTTGCTTAATCGAGCAACATATTTACAGAGGAACGATGGCACACATAGTTTAACAAATTTGCTAAGAGGTGTATACTCAGTTTGAAAAAAGTGTGTGTGTGCGGTGCTTAACTTTGAAATGGAAGAAGAATTCATTCACGCAACTTCTGGAAAAAAAATCCATAAAAAACAAAACTTTATATTATAATATTTTATAATAAAATAAATAACTTTATATATTATATTACAATAAAATAAATAACTTTATTATAATAAAATAAATGACTTCATTATTATCAGATAACTTTTTTCAACCATTCCTTATTTCCCTTCCTTGTGATTTAGCTTTTCCTACCAAAATTATTTTCTTGTTTAAAAGTTTGTCTTGTTTTATAATTTTTATCCAAAATATTAACTAGCAATGAAATACAATAATTTAAGTATTATTGCTACAATAGTGATTACATAAATAAAGAAAAAGCATGTTACCTTGACAATTATTAGTTCTAATAATGTGAAATATTGTGTATGTAACAATTATCGATTCAACAAATTATACTGCATTAGCAATTATTGATTAAATAATATAAAATGCTCTGTAACAACAATTATTAATGAATACTGTACAATAGCCACTTATCAGATCAATAATATGAGACACTGTGCAATATCGTGTGCAGTAGTGTAATACCGTGTGCTACAGTAAAATACCATAAAATACCATATGTTACTATCTTTTATCATCGGGCATTTTAACAGTTAAAATGATAGTACCATTGACTATTTTTATTTGAAAATGTTACTTCTTTCATTTTTTATATTTGACAATATTCACTGTGGGACCCACCAATAATTAGTTATTTCGGCGTCGTCGTACAAATCGACTATTCCTCGACAAATCGAATATTCTCCGACATAATATAATTTGTACATAATATCCTTAACTTTTAACTTTTATCAATATAACACCTTACTATTTTAGAATAATATATGAAGAAAAATTAAATTTTATTCAATAAAAGTCGGGGCCTTACAATTATACTATTATATCGATTTTAAGTTTGCTAGCAGTTGGGATTTTAAGTATGTTGTATCCGACGGAATTGCATCGAAAATAACATATTGTCGACGAAATTAGTATCGACCGAATGTTCCGTCGAAAATAATATAATTCTGACGGAAAAAAATTCGTCAAAAATAATTTCGTTGGCCTTATACTGTTTTCTTGTAGTGACATTTAAGATGACATATATGGATTTTGTAATAACTGTGAATTTTAAGTACATTGTAATTATTATTATTATTAAATAATTATCAGTTAATTAAATTTTTGTGTTAATTAATTAATTTTATGAGATTGAATAAATATGTTAATATAGTTGTATATTTATTCAAATATTAAAGTGTAGTAAGTTAAGTTAATGAATTAATTAAATAAGAGATCAATTAATGAGATTAAATTAAACTAGTTAACCTAGTAGCCTAATTGAATTTAATAAGGTAGGTCTAATTAGATTATGTATTAACCCTAATGGATTTATTAACCAAGCTCCAAGAGAATTAATATGGTAGCCCAAGTAATTATTTAATGGGTAGTCCATATAGTGTGCACTTAAATATATTTAATGTTAGCCCAATGAGTACAATTAAATTGAGCACAACCAAACAAATTGATGGACCCCAATTGATTTAATCAAATGAACCCAAAGTGGAGCCCAGGTCAAATGTATATATATATATATATATATATATATATATATATATATATATATATATATATATATATATATATATATATATATATATATATATATATATACTAGTAGCTTAAGTAAGTGGACCACTTGAGCTCTATAAATAGAAATCACCAACACTTGTACAATGTTGGTTCATTTGCTCCTTGTTGGTATTTTTAAAGGGATATAGAGTTCTGGAAAGAAAACTCTTGTGTTAGTGATCAAATGTTCAAGGTAGAGTCTTTAGCCAAGTTCATCTCAAGAAGAAGAAGATCATCTAGATCAAGGTTGAAAAGTTTTCTTTTTCTAAAACCTTATCATTCTTGTAATATATTGTTATAAATATGTTTTGCCATTGTTAGTTGTGGGAGATAATTTATGTGTGGAGGAGCTATAGTGAGCTCGAAGATATAAGGATGGAATGTTGATGGTGAAAATGTGTCTATGTATACTAAATGTATTTTCTATGGTCAATATATAGTTTATATGGTCAAATATATTTTTAATGGTTCAAAATCTATTTTGATGCTCTATAATGCTAAAACTATGATATATATATAGATTCATGATTTAGCATGTTTAATATGTGCATTAATGTGTTTGGTATGTAAATAAGTGGAAAATATGTGCATATGAATATTAACCGGTAAAAATCCTAAATAGCTATGTGATATAAATAGTTATAGCTTGAAATGTACAAGTTAGTTATTTGATTTTTATGCCTAGAAAGTTATATTTATGAGTTATAAAGATAACACAACTTGAATCTCTCAAAAATATGAAAAATTAGGAAGTTATGAAGTTTATCGTAAAATATGTCATTTTGAAACCCTAGATTGATCGATTTTAAATTTTATGTCAAAAAGGTTTTCGAAAATGAGATTAATTCATGAAATATTGAAGAACAATAAGTTAGGAAATAAAAAAACTAATTTTGTGTCTTTTCAATGTGTATATTTTTTTTTATAAAAGACTGAACCAAAAAAATCAAAAGTGAAAAATTATGGTTTGAGAAAATAGAACTACCGCCGCAGCGGAAGGTCTTAACACCATAATGGTGAAACATTCTGTGAGTCACCACCACAGCGGTGGTTATCACCGCCGCAGTGGTTGTCTGGACTTTTTGAAAATTAACTTTTATTTAACCGAGTCGGGTCGGGCCATAGAAAACTGGTCGGGTAAGATATTTTGAAAATGGAATAGATCAGAAAAATATAATTTTATATAATATTAATATTCGACAAGAATTAAATAATTGAAATATTATTCAAATGATTAATAATATTAGTAAGGTTATAAAATATTATTAAATGAATAATAATATTAAAAAATAAATAAAATATTATTAAATAATTAATGATATTAGAAAATGAATAAAATATTATTAAATGATTAATAATATTAAGAACTCAATAAAATATTATTAAATGATTAATAATATTAGAAAGGGAATAAAATATTGTTTAGTTATTCATAATAGTATTAAAGGACTTAAATATTATTATTTGATTAATAATATTATATACAAGTTTAAACTATATTAAATGATTAATATATGTTTTATGTGATTAAAATATTATCAATTGATGATAATATTTTCATGTGTTTAATATACCCTTAATGACATATTTATGTGATTAAGTGTTAGTAAATTAAGATGTACAAAAGTTATTATATGAACCTAGATATGATACAAAATTGAAAAATCCACTTGATTAATTATTAGTCTTTTCAAAGGATATTAACTTGTATTAGTTAGTTGTAATCAACAATCGAGACAAGTTTCCTATACCTAAACTTATATTTATTTTGTAAGAGTTTTAAGTGTTTTAATTATTAAAAATTAATCCATCTCAATGTTTGTAGACACCCAAATTTGCACTTTTACACTAACCCTGACAGGAGGGCAAAATCGTCACTTGACCCGACATACGAAAAGGAAGGTGGACCCCAACACGAAGCCCCCATAACGACTTACGATCAAAGCTGCCACAACAAAAAATGTGCATCAGGTTACATGAGGCAAGAAAAGCAGCTGATCCAGAAAAACCTGATTTGATCACCAAAGACGACGAATGGCCACTATGCTTACTGTAGTCGGGGGTCTCGCTCATCGGGGAGAGAGCAGCTGCCTAGCTCGCCGATGAGCTGGCGGGGGTGTAAGGGGGCAATGCCCCCTAGGAGCCAAGCACAAAGAGCAATTTCTATATCAAGTCACAGCCTTCCGAGCAAGCCTCCCGAAAATATATAGCACGTCTCCCAGCGATTCCCGAATTACAAAATACGAGCCTTCCAGCGAGAAATGAACGACCGACATCAGTGCACGAGGATCGAGATAGCATGACACTAGATTCGAGGAAAGGAAGCCAGGCGACCGCAGATATATCTGCGACCAATGACATTTGGGCGTTTTCTTGACTCGAGGAAACGCACGGCAACCGAGGCGGTGGCTCAAACGGCGACAACAGGCAGCCACAGATGTACCTGCGGCTGCCTCCAAAGACCTATACAGCGTCCAGTTTTCATCCGAGAAGAAAAAAAGAGAAGAAAAAAGGAATGGTGAAAGGCGAGAAAAAAAGGAGAGAAAGAGAGCTACGGGTTTGAGAGAAGTGAGAGTTCTTCCGCCTTTTGTTCAATCTTTACAGCATATATTGTATCCTATGTGATCTCCAAGTGTTAAAGTATTTATTTCATCATTTGAAATGCGAAAATCCGAGTTTATAGCATTTGTGGTTTTAATCTAGTTAGATCTAGTTTCTTATTTCATTTTATTGTTTAAGTTGTTATAGATCTAATATTTGTGCATTTGTTGGGTGGATCTACTGTAGATCCAAAGTGTTTGGTGCATTGCGATTTAAATATTTTGATTTTGTGTATTTTTGAAATTAGATCCGATGTAATCGATATATGTTTTAGATCTATGGATTTGGGACGGTTAGGGAGGATTTATTGTGGATGAAATCCCCTTCTAACCTCTCGATGATATCCTTTTAGTTATTTTATAGCCTACTTTTGGAAGTAGCGATCGCGATGCGCCTTTATTGTAAATATGTAAATTTTGGGTCTTAAAACGATATTGATACCGAAAATCGGGTTTAAGGCCCCGTAATAGTGAAATATGTGATTGTGGGTGTTTGGGGCTATTTAGACTGCTTACATGCCCACGAATAGCTCCAACGTCATTTTAATGCTTAGTTTTCCCTTTCGACACAAGAAAATGATTTTGGAATGAAATGATAAAGATTTTCGTAAAATCAAGCAAACTAGGATATTAGATCATCTGTAGGCAAAAATTTTAATTGTTGGATGAACTCTATTCCTATTTGACGAATGGTTTAAAAAATATGTTTTACAAAATATCATCGGTTTTATTATTGAAACAAAAGACAATAAAAGTGAACTTTTCGATTAATTCAAATCCTTCGTGCATAGGGTTAACGAGATTCTAAAGCGCTTTCAAAATAAAGCACGCACTAAATTAATTGTAGTCGAAGATAAAATTAAAAGTATCGGATGAGCTTCATTCCTATTTGACGAAGGATTCGAAAACCTTATTTCACAAATGTCATCATTAAAGATTTTTTTATCAAAAAACGAAAGCTTAAAAATGAACTTTTCAAAACAAATCGAATCCTTCGTGCATAGGGTTAACGAGATTTCAGAAGTACTTTCGGAAATAAAGCATTCCAACGATTTTTATATGCACACACACGCATTTTAGGATTTAAAGGAAAGGAAAGCATTAGGATTGCGGTAACCGTGTTTCACAGAAGTCGGGGGTTGCCTAACACCTTCCCCTCGCTTAAGCAAGCCCCGAACTCTATGAATCTCGGTTCGCGGACCAATTAATTAGGAGTCACATATGAGCCATTACGATTACGAAAGCTAAAGCTCGGATGAGTTGGTACATCAATTGCAAAGATACCAACTGGTGACTCTGGTCAATTGCCTCATCATAAAATCGATCTTTCAAATCTCGTCGACACTTAAGCCGACCTTTTCCTAAAAATCACCCTTTTACGAAACGAGACGAAAAACAAAAAGGGATTTCAAACTTAGAAAGAGGGACAGAAAAGTGACATATTTTTCCAAAAAAGAAAAAATCCGACGTCGACAGCTGACGACTCCGATGGGGAACACTAGAGGGCTTAAGCCACGTTCAAGTCTTGATTCTTTCATTTTTAGGCGTGTGAATGTATATTTTTGCTTTCGATGAATGCTTTATCATTACGAATGTTTTACCTCAATGTCATCATGTGCATGCGGTGAGGTACGATAAATGTATGTTGAGCAGTTCCTCCTCCTGAGACAAACCCGTCGGATGTGGATTACTAGACTCAAAGGGGTGCTCCCCGGCGAGGCTGAGGAAAAGCATCCACTCAGATCCAATCCAATTGAAAGGACGAATTTATTCCCGTCTAGTATGTTGCGAAGATCTAGGAACCTTCATGCCAAAAAACCCGCGAGAGAAACCCTAGGATAGGTCAACCTCAGATAAACCCAATGATACGGGAAGTCTCTTCATACCCTATTACGTTTTACGCACATGATGTCGTACTTCAGTTAATCATCTTTCATCTCTCATCCTGTCAATTAAAATCGCTGACCTATGTTTTGCAGGGAAGAGTTGATGAGGCACAATGATTCACATTACGATTCAAGTACCTCATTGTTAAAAAAAAGAAAAAAAACTGCAACACTATTTTGCAGGGAAAGATTAAAAAACTCATAAACATGGAAATATCGCTTTAACATGCATCCATTTTTTCCATGTCCCAAAGCTAAACTTCGATCGTTTCGTGTGTAGGTTTCTCCCCGAGCCGCGTACGGTCTAAAAAAAATCCCATTTTCACCGTTCAGAATGGCCGAGAATTCAACTCCGGATCCGGTTCCCATCCATCAAGAGGAATTTGAAAATTTTAAGAGGCAGATGATTGAAATGGCCATATTATTGAAGCAACGGTACAAGCTAAACCAGGGTCCGCAACCCAATGCTCCGCCTGAGTCATCATCACAGGGGAGAACCATATCTCTTCTAGAAAATCCAACTGACCAGAAAAGATCAAAACACACTGAAAGGGCAGAGAAAGCGAAATAGTGAAGTTGTTAGACGATCCAACCAATGGAGCTTTGAATTCGCTTAGAAAAATATGAACCCCCGAAAGGTAAAGATCGAGCAACATCCTCAAGAGATCGAAATTTCACCCTTTTGAGAAAATCAAAGTCAGAAATACTACATCTTCTAATCAGCAGAGGAAGGATTACGGAGTTGCTGCCTCCTACATACCTCAAGTCAAAAAAATATATGATCATACGCAGATATGCCTGTATCATTCCAACTCACCAGGGCATGATACTGAAGAGTGTTGGGCATTGCAGCACAAAATCCCAGATCTTATCAAAAGAGGAGAAATGGCAAGCGACATTGAGGACACCACGAGGGGGACCTGACCACCGACGAATGGATTGGCGAGCCTTAGCGAATCAAGAAGTGGTAAATTCAAAGGATACGAATGCGAGCCCAAAAAAAACACTTCAATAGTTTTGCAATTAACGATCAATGACTCAGCCGACCTGTTCTCCTGTCAATCCATTAGAGTACACTTCCTACCTAATCAAAGGCAAAGGATTCTTGGGTTCCCAGCATCTCATCAGCCCACTTGTCAAAGACACCACGAAGCGATGTCCTTGACGACAATCAAGGCTGGGGCAATTTTGAAATCGATGGCGACTCGACACTGGGGCATTCATCAACCATCCATGGAAGGATAGTGCACGATTCAACATATATGGTGCGATCACGTTAGCATACGACAACATCCTCAGAGCTATATGATCAATTGGTCTCTTCCAGTCAGAGTTTTTTTTCAGAATACGATGAACCGCAGGTAAGGTACAACTCTTTCCATCTCTTTATTTCTTTCTTGTCTCTATGTATATATATTAAAACTCTTAGATCGTCTAACTATAACATTACCTTTGGAAAGAGAAATTTCATTTGACTTATTAGGAATCGAATTAATTCTGACAAGCATCTATGGAGCAGACTCATGAGTATGATTAGACGATTAAAATTGTTCAACCTATTGATAAGGCAAAGACCTGATTCAAAGTGTCGTTCGAAGCAGAATCAACCTCATAAGCAAGTCTGCACTTTGCGTTTGAGCCAACTTTCAGATGTAGGGTATAAAGCTATGACGATAATGATGACAGTTGATGCGGAGTCAGAGGGTAAATAAAAGTGAATCAAATGTCTCGAATCGTGGCCTGAGTTATTCGAGTAATTAAGCCTGAGGGGTGTCTTTACACCTGACGCCCTAAAGTTGTCTGATTTGGAAGTCGCCGGCCCAACACTCATTACATGGGTAACTTAGAGCCTAAGAAAATAAGCATTACGGATGCAGAGACCTGAGTAGATTCGAATCGTGGCATGGGTCATCTGAGTAATTAAGCCTGAAGGGTGTCTTTACACCTGGCGCCCTAAAGTCATCTGATTTGGGAGTCACCAGCCTAACGCTTGCTAATGGGTAACTCAAGTCTAAGAAAACGAATCTTGCACAAGGTTAGACGAGGAATAAATGCGGTAAACTACCTAACTTGTATCGAAGCGTGACCTTTGTTACTCGAGCAAGTAAACCCGAAGGTGTGTCTTTACACCTAATGCCCTAAAGTCGCATGGTTTGGGAGTCATTGGTCCAAAGCTCGTTAAATGGGTAACTCTGAATAGCCTAAGAAAATGAGACAAGTTAAATGGACGCGAAAAGTGGAAATACGGAGTCGGAAAAAAAGAAAGTAGAAGAAAAATGTTCGACCAGAGGAGAAAAAGCTCATCTAAAGCCACGGAAAAAGAGCCCCTAATTGAAGGATGCATCGCAAAGTGTACTTGCCATATGACGTTAATTCTGTGAATAACGATATCGAGAATGAAGACGGAATACCTTTGATAAAGGAAGGTAGTTTTGAATTTAATCATACTCACGTATAGTGACCATGAATGCTTAAAGGTTTTATTACGATTTCATAACTTGTTAAATGAAGAAAAAATAATAAGTGAAATCGAGAATGACTTAGTACATTCACAATTCATTCAAATGTCGAGTTAATACACTCACGATTCACGAAAACAAAGAGGAGATCCATCTTGATGTTAAGTTTCTTTAACGATCAGACGAAAACACCCATTGGAGAAAGATCTGACGATGATGAGATGACCCATTGGAGAAAGATTCGACGATAACGAGACGACCTGTTAGAGAAAGATTCGACGATGACGACGACCCGTTGGAGAAAGATCTGACGATACTCGTTGGAGAAAGATTCGACGATGACCGTTCGAGAAAGATCTGACGATGACGAGACGGCCCATTGGAGAAAGATCCGACGATGATGAGACAACCCATGAGAGACAGATCCGACGATGACAATACGAGACGATTACGATACGATCTACCGGAAAGAGATCTGATGATGACAATGACGAGATGATCCGCTGGAGACAAAACCCCGCAATTACAAGATGACTACGATATGATCCTTCAGAGAAAGATCCCATGATGACGATACGACTACGATACGATCCATCAAAAAGAGATCCGGCGATGATGAAACAATTCGCCGGAGACGAGACCCGACAATGACAAGACGACTATGAGACGATCTGTCAGAGATAGATCCGATCATGACGAGAAGATCCATCAAAGAAATATTTGACAACTACGAGACGACCAATCGGAGATGAAGCTCGACCATACGAGACGCCAAATGATAACGAGACAACACGGCAATTACAAGACGATCTGTCGGAGATGAAACCCGATAGCTACGAGACTTGATGATTACGAGACGACCTATTGTTGACGAAACCCGACAACTACGACACGACTCGATGATTACGAGACGAACCCATTGGAGACGAGACCCAGCAACACCATCAAAGCGATACCTGATAGCACGTAATGCGATTCTGTTAAGGAGCGATATTCATTCATAATTTTATGATTCCATTAACATTGGTAACCTTTATGAATGTTGTGCATTTTTTACATATTGTGTTGCATCATTAATATATATTGTCACTATCATGCATCAAGTGTCTTTTCTTTATCATATTCATTACATACTACCAGTCGAAGACGAAGCTCGACAGCTACGAGACGACGATAATTACGAAACGACGACGATTATGAGACGACCAGTCAGAGACGAAATCTGACATTCACAAGACGACCAGTCAGAGACGAAACGTGACACTCGCAAGACGACCAGTCAGAGACGAAACCTGACATTCCCAAGACGACCAGTCAGAGACGATACCTGACATTCACAAGACGACCAGTCAGAGACGAAACTTGACACTCGCAAGACGACCAGTCAGAGACAAAACCTAACACTCACAAGACGACCAGTCAGAAATGAAACCTGACATTCACAAGACGACCAGTCAAAGACGAAACCTGACACTCACAAGACGACCAGTCAGAGACAAAACCTGACATTCACAAGACGACCAGTCAGAGACGAAACCTGACACTCACAAGACGACCAGTCAGAGACGAAACTTGACATTCATAAGATGACAAGTCAGAGACGAAACCTGACACTCGCAAGACGACTAGTCAGAGACAAAACCTGACATACACAAGATGACCAGTCAGAGACGAAACCCGAAACCTAACACTCGCAATACGACCAGTCAGAGACAAAACCTGACATACACAAGATGACCAGTCAGAGATGAAACCTGACACTCGCAAGACGACCAGTCAGAGATGAAACCTGAATTTTCCAAGACGACCAGTCAGAGACGAAACCTGACACTCATAAGACGACTAGTCAGAAACGAAACCTGACACTCACAAGACGACTAGTCAAAAACGAAACCTGACACTCGCAAGACGACTAGTCAGAGACGAAACCTGACATTCACAAGACGACCAGTCAAAGATGAAACCTGACACTCGTGAGACGACCAGTCAGAGACGAAACCTAGTGTTCATGAGACGACTCATCAGTGACGAGACTGAAGCCTACGAGACGAGAAGTCGGAGACGAAATTCGACAGCCCCAAGTCGATCAATCAACGAAATCCGAGCGATATTCATTCATAACTTTGAATTGACCTCTGCATAAATGTGGCATATGGCATTTCATCATCTCATATATCTTGTTGCATCATTAATATACGTTGTCATTATCATGCGTCAGGTGTCAACTTCTTTATCATGTTCATTTCATATTGCATTACATAAACATGATAAAGAGGGGCAACTATAGACACCCAAAATTTGCACTTTTACACTAACCCTGACAGGAGGACAAAATCGTCACTTGACCCGACATACGAAAAGGAGGGTGGACCCCAACATGAAGCCCCCACAACGACTTACGGTCAAAGCTGCCACAATGAACAACGAGCATCAGGTTACTTGAGGCAAGGCAAATAGCTAATCCAGAAAAACCTGATTTGATCACCAAAGACGACGAATGGCCACTACGCTTATAGCAGTCGGGGGTCTCGCTCATCGGGGAGCGAGCGGCTGCCTAGCTAGCCGGTGAGCTGGTAGGGGTGTAAGGCAAGCCTCCCAAAAATATATAGCACGTCTCCCAGCGATTCCCGAATTATAAAATACGAGCCTTCCAGGGAGAAATGAATGACCGACATTAGTGCACGAGGATCGAGGCAGCATGACATGAGAATCGAGGAAAGGAAATCGGGCGGCCGCAAATGTATCTGCGACCAACGACATTTGGGCATTTTCGTGGCTCGAGGAAACACACAGCAGCCGAGGCGGCGGCTCAAACGGCGACAACAGGCAACCGCAGATGGATCTGCGGTCAGCCGCAGATGCACCTACGGCTGCCTCCAAAGACCTATACAGCGTCCAGTTTTCATCCAAGAAGAAAAAAAGAGAAGAAAAAAGGAATGGCGAAAGGCGAGAAAAAAAGCAGAGAAAGAGAGCTACGGGTTTGAGAGAAGTAAGAGTTATTCCGCCTTTTGTTCAATCTTTACACCATAAATTGTATCCTATGTGATCTCCAAGTGTTAAAGTATTTATTTCATCATTTGAAATGCGAAAATCCGAGTTTATAGCATTTGTGGTTTTAATCTAGTTAGATCTAGTTTCTTATTTCATTTTATTGTTTAAGTTGTTATAGATCTAATATTTGTGCATTTGTTGGGTGGATCTACTGTAGATCCAAAGTGTTTGGTGCATTGCGATTTAAATATTTTGATTTTGTGTATTTTTGAAGTTAGATCCGATGTAGTCGATATATGTTTTAGATCTATGGATTATGGACGGTTAGGGAGGATTTATTGTGGATGAAATCTCCTCCTAACCTCTCGATGATATCCTTTTAGTTATTTTATAACCTAATTTTGGATGTAGCGATTGCGATACGCCTTTATTGTAAATATGTAAATTTTGAGCCTTAAAACGATATCAATACTGAAAATTGGGTTTAAGACCCCGTAATAGTGAAATATATGATTGTGGGTGTTTGGGGCTATTTAGACGACTTATATGCCCACGAATAGGTCCAACGTCATTTTAATGCTTGATTTTCCCTTTCGATGCCGGAAAATGATTTTGGAATGAAATGATAAAGATTTTCGTAAAATCAAGCAAACTAGGATATTAGATCATTCGTAGGCTAAAATTGTAATTGTCGGATGAACTCTATTCCTATTTGACGAATGGTTTAAAAATATGTTTTACAAAATATCATCGATTTTATTATCGAAACAAAAACAATAAAAATGAACTTTTCGATTAATTCAAATCCTTCGTGCATAGGGTTAACGAGATTTTGAAGTGCTTTCAAAATAAAGCACACACTAAATTAATTGTCTTCAAAGATAAAATTGGAAGTATTGGATGAGCTTCATTCCTATTTGACGAAGGATTCAAAAACCTTATTTCACAAATTTCATCATTAAAGATTTTGTTATCTGAAAACGAAAGCTTAAAAACGAACTTTTCAAAACGAATCGAATCCTTCGTGTATAGGGCTAACGAGATTTCAGAAATACTTTCGGAAATAAAGCATTCCAATGATTTTCATACGCACACACATACGCACACACACATTTTAGGATTTAAGGGAACGGAAAACAAAAAGGGATTTCAAACGTGGAAAGAGGGACAGAAAAGCGACATATTTTTCTAAAAAAGAAAAAACCCAGCGTCAACAATGTTGTTTACGTATTCGCACATATTGCATTTGAAGCTTTATAGTTCGTCTGATTCATGAACTGTTTATGAATGTCTAAGCTAATTGTTTCGGCTAGACACTGCATGTATAAATTCATTAACTTGAATACTTTTAAAAAGTTTATCCAAACCATTGGTTGGTACGGATTCTTATAGTAAGACTGAGAACGGACAACCCTAAATAAGGGGATTATATTTGGGAAACCGACCAATGCTCAAGATGTTTGAATGTTATGTATATACATAGGGTACAAGAGGCTGATCCCCTCGAATACCAAAATAATAAAAGGTTCAGATACATATTTGATTTACCTTAAGTATTAGTTCGTGGTCCTTAGAGATCACTCAGTAGTAAAGACTCAATCATTTCTTTTAATTGAAATTGACCCTTGTTCATTCACAATTATTATATATTGTTGAAAACTCTGAAGTTATTTTTCATTAAATCGTGATATATCAAGCTTGTATTTATTGTTTTTAAACTTGTTGAGCAGGCTAGTTACTCACCCTTGTTATATCATGAATCATTTTTCAGCTAAACCCGAGTATTCCAAGAAAGACAACGGCAAGGGAAAAGCTAAAGCTTAAAATTTGCATGTTAAATAGTTTATTTGTTTAATATGTAATTAAATATTGTAAATATTTTGTAAACCATTAAAATATGTATTGTTATGTTAAGGTTAGAAGACATTGGGATTGTATTCCTTTTTATGAGGAATATTTATGTATTATTCTGCTACGTTTAATAAAGACTATGTATTTAGTTGTTATTATATATTGGATTGTAAGCACTAAACATGAGGTTTTGGAACCCGAATTTGTAGATATCACAGATTTGATGTCTTATTTTCTTGGCATTGAGGTGACTCAAATAGATGATGGCATATTTATTGCACAGTGAAAATATGCTAGTGATCCTTTGTGGCTCTGATGACGACTAGATCAACGCGTTATTTCTGCAAAAGAAGCCCCCCTCGAAGTTCACTATGAATCTTTGGGTACCTGTTATGACATTTATGGGAAATATATAATAGTAAGAAGTATAAAAAAAGAAATATGTATATATATATTAACAGTTATCACCTACTACTTCAAATTTTAAAACCAAATCAGTTCATCACTAGTTAAAAGTCATTAAAAAAGAATTTAAAATTAATAAAGAAGCTTTAATTACTAATTTTAATTCAAAGAAAAATCGAAGTAATAAACATCAATTTCGTAAAAACCATAATGAAATTGATTGAAAAAAAGTAGTTAATAAATGAAAGAAAAAAAAATTAGTAAAGGAAAAGATAAACATTACTTTTTATACTTGGTATGAAAAGTATTATGGTAAATGTAATGTAATTACTAAAAGTCTTTTGATTAAAGAAAATAAGTCAAAAACCTCTTCTAGTCATCCACCCTTAGAAATAATTATTTTACCAATTACAAATACCTCGGTTATTGTCAGTCCATTTAAAATACCTGATGGCAATAAAGATGATAAAAAAAATAAAATTGATATTTCCACAAGAAAAATTGATATTTCCACAAGTCTCTCCTCACATGAATAGTAAGTGGGGGTCACCTCATGTGAGTGAGACCTTGTGAAAATATCAATTTCTTTTATGAAAATATCAATTTCCTAAAAAATAATTGAACAAAATAATTTTACTAACCAATACCTAACAACACTAAGAAAACAGTTAGATAAAATTGAAGAAAATTTGAAAGATAAGATACTTAGTCAAAACCAAAATAGTAAATTGGAAAACTATTGTTAAACCTATCTGAGCATAGATAAGGATTAGATTTACCAAATAAAGATTTAGAACTTGCTAAAACTTTAGATAAATTATTTTAAAGATTAGATAAACATGAAACTAGTGAAACTAAGATTTTAACTGTTATCGATCAGAATGTTAGTCAAAACGAAAGTCAAGAAAGTAGTGAGTCTGATACTAACACTACTATTCAAAAAATTGAAAATTAACTTAATAAATTAACTTTTCAAAATCCAACTATTACTAGTCAAACAAAAAATTGATATTCTAGACCAACCCCTCCGAACTTACAGTTCGAAGAGAGGAATTTAGATAATCAATTTTTTGTTTCAACTAATAAAATTTATGAATGGAATATTGATGGTTTAAGTGAACAAGAATTATTAAATAAGTTAAACCATATGTCTACGGTAGCAAATAGTTATTTAACAAATTATAATAAGTTAAGTCAAAAAGATATTGTTAAGTTATTAGCTAGTGGATTTACTAGTATACTTAAATCTTGGTGGTAGAAACATCTCACAAAAGACTCTAGATATAATATAATTTATGATATTCAGCGAGATAATGAAGGTAATTCTATCTTTGATAAAGAATTAGGATTAGGTCCCTATGATGGAGTCAACACACTAATTTTCACAATAATTAAATATTTTATTAGAACACCTAGCAATATAACTGATAGAATTCATGATCATTTAAGTAATCTTTCATGCTCCACTTTGAGTGATTTTAGATGGTATAAAGATGTTTTTACTTCTAGAATTATGATGCGTGATAATAGTAATAAACCATTTTGAAAAGAAAAATTTATAAATGGCTTACCTAATTTATTTGCACATAAAATTTGTGAAAAATTAAGTACAAACTTAGGTTTTATTAATTATGATAATTTAACTTATGGTGATATAATTACTAAATACAAAAAAAAATATGTTTTAAAATGTGTATAGATTTTAAGATAAGTAAACAAGCTAGTAAAGACAAACATAAAACTAAATATAAGTTAGGCACTTTTTGCGAACAATGTGGTTTTCCCCCTATTGCTCCATCAAGAATAAAATCTAAACATAAAATTAGTAAAAAAGAAAAATTTTAAAAACATAAAAAATATTATCCAAAAGACAGTTATTATAAAAAGTCACCAAAACAATCAACTTCTGAAAAATCTTATAAAAAGAAGACTTTTAAAAAGTTTGAAAAAAGTAAAATTATTTGTCATAATTGTGGTAAACCTGCCTTATAAAAATGAATATAAAGTTAAAGAAAAGTTAAAACAATTAAAAATATTTGAAAAAGACACTAATCAGATAATTGAGTTAATGAGAATTGAAAATAATTCTAGTAATAGTGATTATGAAGATTTTTCTTCTCAATCCTCTAGTAATCTAGATAGTAATTCAGATGGTAATTCTGTCAAACCCCTAAAATAACTTTAGGTTGTACAAACACTTGTTGTTTAAAAAGATTAAATGTCTTAACTAAAAACACTGAAGAATAAAATCTATTAATTGATTTAAAAAGTAAAATTACTGATCCACATTTAAAAATTCAGTACACTAAGCAATTAAAAGATTTATTTAACAGAGATAATTCAACCAGTAAAATAAATAAGATTAAAGAAAAACCTATCTTTAGTCTTAATAAAACATTAGAAAGATTTAAGAATCCAGTAAAAGAAATAACTTTGCCAGAATTAAATCAAGAAGTTAACAATTTAAAAAGAAAAATTTCTAAATTAAAACAAGAAATTTCCCAGTTAAGAGAATAAATTAATAACCTAAAGAAAGAGCCATCTTTTCAGATCCATGATTCTTCTGACGAAGATCATGAAGGAGCTAAAACCTCAAAAGTTAATAATCCTAAAAATGAAAATGAAGTTGATATCATAAATGAACAAATATTATCATTAAAAAATTAAAAGATATTACTATTCAAAAATAAAATATCACAGTTACTTTAATAATTAATAAAAAATTTAAGTTAGAACTTCCCACTTTAGTTGATACTGGAGCGGATTTAAATTATATTCAAGAGGGTTTAATCCCCACAAAATTTTATTAAAAAAACAGTGAAAGAATGAGTTTTGCTAATGGTAGTAAGATGAAAATAAAATATAAATTGCATAATGTTCATATTTGTCAAGATAATATTTGTTTTAAAATATCATTTATTTTAATCACAAATATGATAGATAAGATCATCTTAGGTTTACCATTTACATATTTATTATATCATTTTACTACTACTTCACATGGTTTACACAGTCAACCCTTAGGTCAAAAGGTAACCTTTAAGTTTATAAACAACCCTAAAGAAAGAGATTTAAGAATAATTCAAGATGAGTCAATTTCAAAGAATTTGAACATATTAAATAGTAAAAAAAATCAACTAAAATACTTAAAAGATGAAATTAAGTAGAAAAAGATTGAAGAACAATTACAAGATAACAATCTTCAAAGTAAAATAAAAGAATTTCATAATTTGTTAAGTAACCTCTCATTTAGTCATTGATTACAAACCTTTAAATAAGATCCTTGAATGGATTAGGTATCCATTACCTAATAAAAAAGATTTAATCAACAGATTAGGTCAAGCAGTTATCTTTAGTAAATTTGATCTTAAGAGTGGATTTTGACAAATCTAGATTCATGAAGAGGATAGGTATAAGACAGCCTTTACCACCCCCTTTGGTTATTACGAATGGAATGTAATGCCATTCGGATTAAAAAAATACCCCTAGAGAATTCTAGATTATTATGAATGATATTATAATCCCTTTTAGTCATTTTGCCATTGTCTATATTGATGATGTCCTTATTTTTCTAAGTTAATTGAACAACATTGGAAACATCTCAATTTATTCTTTAGAACTGTTCAAACCAATGGGTTAGTCCTATCTCAGTCAAAATGTTATCTTTTTCAAACCAAAGTAAAATTCCTTGGTCATATTATTCAATATGGTCAAATTCAGTTTGTTAATAGAGCTATACAATTCGCTAGCAAATTCCTAGATAAAATCTTATATAAAAATCAACTTCAAAGATTCCTAAGTTCCCTCAATTACATTGGTGAATTCTATAAAAATCTGCGAAGAATATGTAAGTCGTTATTTGAACGACTACAAAGTAACCCCCCTCTTTGGACTGATATTCATACTTCAATTGTTCAAGAAGTAAAAATGCATGTTAAGACTCTTCCATGTCTTGGAATTTCTAATCCTAGTGCATTCAAGATTATTGAAACTGATGCCTCTGAAATTGGTTTTGAAGGTATTCTCAAACAAAAACTAACCCCTAATTCACCAGAACAAATTATTTCTTTTTATTCTCGTGCTTGGGATCCTACACAAGCAAATTATTCTACTATTAAAAAAAACATTATCTCTTGTTTTATGTATTAATAAATTTTAAAGTGATTTATTAAATCAAAAGTTTTTAGTAAGAATTGATTGCAAGTCGACAAAATTTATTTTGGATAAAGATGTTGAAAATATTGCTTCTAAGCAAATTTATGCTAGAGGACAAGTTTTATTAAGTATTTTTTATTTCGATATTCAATATATTAAAGGTAGTGAAAATTTTATTCCTTACTTTCTCACTAGAGAGTTAAACATGTTTGCAAAGATGAGTGTGAGAGGGAGTAGTAGTACTTATGGTAGAGGTAGTTCTTCTACCCCTAATCAGTCCAGTAAACTTAAAAGAACTATGAGTCCTCACCAGTAAGCCCAGTCCCGGCAGTGGACTTAATAAATAGGTAACATGTTTTAGGCCAAATACCCAAACTATATAGTTCAGTCTTAGCTAGTAAACCCCCAGTTATTGACCATTTTGGGCCTTTTGACATCTATAAACCAGAACCTCAAAAGTCCATTATCAAATAGTTAAAAACCAGTACACACCCAATTTTGAAACAAACCTATTTTTTGTTAAGCCCTTTTATGAGCCCAAAAAATGACTCAGTTAAACTTGTTACCCAGTTATTTTCCATTGGTTAGCATTTTATACCTTTTGCCCCATATAAGTCATTATCTTATATAAGGATATCCTGATCCAAACAGAGTCAATCCAAATTAAGTCCATTTATGATAGAAAGGATGAAACCAAAGTTCTGTATCATTCCTTGTACATTAAACAAATCATTTTCATGTCAGATTAGTATGATCACCCTTCTGATCTTCAGTTACTAAATAATCATAATAACAATTTCTGTTATTAGGATTATATTGAAGCTTAGCACAAGATCTTCTTGTACCAAAACCAATTATTCAATCACTCGTGGTTCATCCAATTTGACTACAAATTTAAAAGTCAAATCCCTCTGTGGTTCACAATTTGGTGGTTTAGATATTGACCAACATTTTCTATTTTTCTTGAACCACTTCAGAGCCAAGTAATCCATTACAGTAAAACTAAGTTAAACCTAAAAGTTTGAAGGTATCCCTGTATTGCTATAATTTTTTAGTAAATACAAAATTCTTTGGATTCTAAAATGGCAATACAACCTGAAAACTCTATTTGAGTCAACTGTTCACATATCTAGACAGTCCCAAGCTACTATTAGCCAACATAGCTAAACTAGCTATGTATCCCATATTTTCTTCATTAAATGGTGGGATAAATTCGATGTCAATATAATTATTGGCCAAGTCCAAAAAGAATTTCCCCACATTCCAGTCATACCAGTCCAAATTCCTAAAGTAAATCCATCAAAAGATAAAGAGACTATTTCTAATCCTTTATCTTCCTTTGATATTTCTTCAGTCAAGAATTATTCATATTCGGAGTTAAAGTTATTGGTTTCTGCCATTAACAATCAAGTCATTGACCTCCACAAAGAGGTCTCAGAAGAAAATTCTTCTATTTCTAGTCATAATTCAATCACCAGCAATGATCCATATTGCAGTCAACTGTTCCAGGATACTCAGGACCCATACGCATTATGAATCATTGGCATCTCCATTGACAAAGTAAAAATAGCAAAAGTAGATGTTATCCCCTGGTTATTCAGTAAAACAGACTCCTTCAGTCAATCAGCTAAAAACAAAAGCCATTCAGTCAGCCGAAAGCAAAAGCAAAAGTTAACTTTTACTTTAGTAAATGTAATAGAATAGTTAAGGACGCGTGAGTCCACAGTCATTTTCTTTTCTTTAGTAATCTCGTATTTATTTTTACTGGATCAGTATTTTTTAGTTTCCATTTCAAGGAAGGGGACCCCTCCTCCTGCCTCCATTGTATCGTTATATGTTTAATGAAGAGTAATTAGTCTCGCCTGATGCAACTACTTAGACTGATGTATAGGTTGGAAAATTTAGAGTTGAACCACCGGGGTTGTTCAGAGGTCGTGGAGAGCATCCAAAGGTTTTTTGATATCTATTTATTGACTATGAAGATAGCAGACCAGTCATTTATGCAATATTATGATATATTTGGATGTCCCAGTCTTCTACTATTTATATTTTTATGAAGTTTCATCCAGATATAGATGATAGGTTCTATTTTTTTCCAGATGGAAAAATTAAAAAAAACGTATACGTCCAAGTGACATTACTATAAATATTGGAAGAGATGCCCCAGTTTCAGAATGTATAATTCTAGGGGAAAGGTTGTATCTCTTCTTTCCTCCCTCATTGTTGAATTAGAAAAATGACAAAGGGCTCCTTAACTCAAGTTTTTTTCTTCATATAACTCTGTATTGTTGTAACTTTGAATTTTGGCAACTGAAAAGAAATTAGGCATGATAATACTATCACTTGGTTAGCTTTTTAGAATGATCCAATCAATCCAAAGGAATTAAAATATGTGTTCCTAGTAGCTAACAGTTCCTTGAAAGGACAAAGTGACAAGAAAAAATATGAAAAATCAAGAAAGTTAAAGGTACCTTAGATGAACTTTCACTTGTGAGTTTCTGACAAGTGTTATTTGTTTCTATATTTTTATTTTATTTTTTGCGTATTTAACTGTCTTATTTACTTTTTCTTTCCCTTGATTGTTTCGATGCATATGCTAGAGTTGTACCGAATGAGTGCATCAAAGTTTATCTAGGTATGAATTTGTACTAATTAAACGCATATATTTGTTCACTTGTACATGATTTGGAAGAAGTTGTTTTGTTTTGGTTAAAAGTGAAGTATGTGTACTTGTTTGTGCCTCTGTGTGTATGTATTCATATATGGAAACATACATGCACCAAAGATCCTTCACTTGCTAATATGGTCAAGTCAGTGTTATGTTTAGGATCTGTTTGGATAGCATTTCTCAAATATTTTTAAACTGTACTCTTTTCTAATTTTTTTAGGAAATGTGTTTGGACAATACTTTTTGTTTTCGAAGAAATTTGAAATTGTTGTGCTATTTTTATAATGGGTCAAAAAATGATTAGTTTACATACTCTCAATTTTAAGTAACTAGAGGTTATTATACTCTTGGATATAAACAAATAAGTGTCGACGCCGGGATTCTCGTCGTCTCGTTTTTTAATAATTAAAATGTCCCTTTCCAATTTTAGCCTTTTGAATTAAATGTGATTTTGAAAAGGGTCGGCTTAATGTCGACGGGTTTTGAAAGATCGATTTTTTATGAGCCAATTGACCAGAGTCGCCAGTTGGTATATTTGAAATGGATGTACCAACTCATCCGAGTTTGTTTTCGTAATCGCTGGCTCATATGTGACTCCGAGTTAATTGGTCCGCAAACCGAGATTCATAGAGTTCGGGGCTTGCTTAAGCGAGGGGAAGGTGTTAGGCACCCCCCGACTTCCGTGAAACACGGTTACCGCAATCTCGATATTTTCATATCCTTTTAAATCCTAAAATGTGTGTGCGCGCGTGTGTGTGCGTGTGTGCCTAAATGAACGTTTGTGGTGCGTTTTGCATAAAAGTTGCTTTGATTCTATATGGCAAATGTGTTTATCTGGAAAGCGTTTTAGACATCCTTTGACCCAATTGACAAGACTTCATTTTTTACAATAAAGATTGATTTTAATTTCGAAAGCGATGGGGGGGGGGGTTTATTAGGTGTCGTTTTCATAAAACAATTTGTAAACTTTTGTCAAATAGGTATCGAGACTATACATTGCCCTCTAATAATAAAATGAACAAAATGAAGACAACTTCTAGAACTCTTTCACCCTATGCACAAAGTTTAATGAAAACATTTATTTATTTGCGAAATCGTTTTTTATGACCTTTTGGAACCAAATGAAGCCTTTTTGCCAAACATGGATTTAAGTTCGCCAAAACTCTTAATTTTAATCCTCGTGGATCTAATATCCTAATTTGCTTGATTTTATAAAAATCTTTATCATTTCATTCCAAAATCGTTTTCTCGTGTCAAAAGGGAAAACCAAGCATCAAAATAACGTTGCGGCTATTCACGGGCATGTAAGCCATCCGAATAACCCCAAACGCCCACAATCGCACATTTCATTATTACGGGGCCTTAAACCCGATTTTCGATCCGACATCGCTTTAAGGCCCGAAAATTACATATTTACAATACAAATGCATCGCCATCGCTACATGCGTTAAAACTATAAAATAAACTAAAAGGATATCATCGGGAGGTTAGGAGGAGATTCTATCCACAACAAATCCTCTCTAACCATCCCTAATCCATAGATCCAAACATATATCGACTACATCGGATCTAACTTCAACATATACAAAATCAAACTATATTAAATAGCAATGCACCAAATATTTTCGGATCTAACAGTAGATCCACCCAACAAATGCACAAAAATTAGATCTATAATAACTTAAACAATAAAATGAAATGAGAACTAGATTTAACTATATAAAACCACAAATGCTAGAAACTTAGATTTTTTCACATTTCAAATGAGGAAAGACACGCTTGAATGCTTGAAAATCGAAATAGGATACAATATAATGTAAAGATTGAACAAATGAGGAAGAATCCTCACCTTTTCTACCAAACCCGAAGGTTTCTCTCTCTATTCCGCCATTTTCTCTCTCTAAAAACCCTCAAAATTTCTGCTCTTTCTTTCTCTCGGACGAAAATGGCGATGTATAGCTGATCTCCAGGAAGCCGCAGATGCATCTGCGGCTGGCTGCTGTGGCCGTCTGAGCCGCCGCCTCGGCTGCCGTGTGCCGCCCTCGAGCCACGCGAAGCCCCAAAAGTCGTTGGCCGCAGATGCATCTGCGGCTGTCTGGCTTCCTTTTCTCGATTTTCGTCCCACGCGGTCTTAAATCGCCAATTTTTGCTGTATTGTTTTGGAAGGCTGTATTTTTGCAATCCGGAAATCCCTGGGAAACGTGCCATATTGTTCTGGGAGGCTAGTTCGGCGGGCTGCGACTTGATATAGAATTTGATAATTATGTCTGGCTTCCAGGGGGCGATGCCCCCTTTCCACCCCCGCCAGCTCACCGGCGAGCTGGGCAGCCGCTCGCTCACCGGGGAGCGAGACCCCTGAACATCGTAAGCGGAGTGGCCATTAGTCGTCTTTTGTGGTCAGCTCAGGCCTTTCTGGATCAACTGTTCGCCTTGCCTCAAGTGACCGGATGCTCGTTGTCCGTTGTGGCGGTTTTGACCATAAATCGCTGGGGTGGCTTTGTGCTGGGGTCCACCTTTCTTTCCGCATGTCGGGTCAAATGACGATTTTGCCCTCCTGCCAGGGTTAGTAGAGAAAGTGCAAAATCTGGGTGTCTACAATAAGTTTTATATATTTCTCATAATTTTTTACTAAGAACTTTTTGTGAATATATTTTGAAAATGAAAACTAGACATTTACTCATTTTTAGAACTTTAAAATATAAAAAACGAATATGAAAATAGAAAACAAAACAGAAAACATACGTGATAAGCGAATAGGCCCTTGGAAGTTTGTGATCCATGATAAAACAGTGAATGTCTTTAACTTTGAAGATTGACCATAGAGGGTGTTTTAATGAATTGATATGATCTGAGCTTAGTTAGACTTAAACTCATTCAGCTAGTTGTTGAATGGGACTAAAATGAGTCAACTGACCTTAATGTATAAGGTTAGTCACTAGTTCAGTTCTTTTCTCTTTACTCTATAAATTTTTAATTTTGATTTACATTGAGCTTAGTGATGCAGTGTGTTCACATTTGCCTCCATTAATTTACTATGCATTGGGCTTGCTTTTTGAAACCAAACTCTGGTCTTGCTCTGAATATGGGATGATGCTGGTAAGAGCTGAGAAAAACACTATGTTAATTCTTGTACGCGTAACTTGACGTGCTTGCTCTTTCGTTTCTACCATTACATTGTGCCTTGATGTGATTCTCGGATCAGTTATAGTTTCGTTTCTATCATTTTCTTTTCCTTGTTTGTTTGACGTTATTTTTGCAGCTTGGGGCTTTACTTGACATGAGGCTATTGTTCTACATTCTTCCTGTTTTTTCGTTGCTTACTTTACTCCAAGCTTCCTCACAAGATAATCCACATGGATTGACTTTCAATGATTAAAGTTCTATCCGCTACTAGGCTAACATATTTAAGTCATAATTATAAATGCAATAAGAGCTCCGTTTCATTATTAGTTCCATTCCAATCTTTAACTTATCAACAGCAGTTGTAGTTAGTCGAATGTATGTGGTTTCCTGTTTCTACTAATTGATGTCTCTATCAATTTCAGTGCCTTTTGCTCGAAGAAATATTTGCATCTTACTATTCTTTTATGGTGATATACATTGATATATAATGGAATAGGATGGTTTGGTTGGATCATGCCTATTTGTCTAAAATTCTATCGCTTAAAACAAGAATGAGAAAACCTAAATCATGGTCATGGCTGACAAAACATAAATTTTATGTATGGTGGTTCACCTCTTTTATCCACTAATCAAATCATGATCTTTTATTTCCGAACATCCTGATTTTCTACTTCTTCTTTATCTTAATTGCACACAATATTTATAAGCTTTGACATAAAGTGTTTTGGTTCCCTATGCCTTGGTCCTTATGGTTTCTTCTTCATTTTGGCGTCTAACTATATATATAAACTTTGATCTCAACTTCTTAGAGTATACCTCATGGATGGTTATATACCTTACAAGTCCCAAGACCAAAAAACTTTGTGATGCTTAATGTTTGTACCATTGTTTTGTGGGAAATTACAACTAAATGTTTTTCTATGCAGGCCATGTCAAAAATAGTATAGATGAAGTGTAGGTTAATATCGTCCCTTTCTCAGCAATGAATGGAATCTCCGGGTTTTGTGAAAACGATTTCCCATGGAGGTATGATCAAGAACAAATCAACTGTTGCATCCATTGAGTTTGAATAATGATTTTCATCTATCTAGTTGAAATTGCATTACTAGTTTTTCTGCCAATTTAGTAGTTAGTTCTAAAAATATTGAATTTTCCCCTGGGGTTGAATGTTAATTTTTTTATTGGGTATTACAGAACGCAATTACAACAAGGTTTGCTATCTGTTATTTTAATTACAGAACACAGTTTTTTAATATAATCATGTGTTATAAGTTTGTTGTATTGCTCACTTAACTTTGTAGTCTGTAACAAAATTTGGTTCTAATAAGAAATGCATTTGTTTGTGATAGGGGAACACGGAAGACTACACCTTGCAGTTTGTTATCGTTATGAATTTTAACAATTCCTCTAGTTTCCACACCTGATTTTAGAACTTATTATTTACACAAATCATATTGAATGTAATTTGATATGGTAGAATGTAGAGGGAATTGCTTCTGGGAGGTGGAGAGGAGTCCACAGTTCGTAGGCGCAATTAACAGTATGTACTACACTGTCTTGTTTTTACTAAGACAAATATATGTGTGCATGCTTTATTCATATTCTAGATTTTATTCAATAATTGATGTATTGGTTGAAGTGTATATGGATGTAATTTATTTTTTAATTGAACTAAGGTGGCAGTGTATCAAATGTGCTTGGTTTAAATGAACACACGATAAATCTATTTATATTGGTTTGTTGCAGTAAGTATTGTACGCAGCTCAATGGTTGATGTTTCTATTTCTTGTTCATGCATCAATTTTATGAATTGAAGTGACGATGCTGCGGGCAGGAAGGAAATAGTCGTCTTTTGTGGTCAGCTCAGGCCTTTCTGGATCAACTGTTCGCCTTGCCTCAAGTGACCGGATGCTCGTTGTCCGTTGTGGCGGTTTTGACCATAAATCGCTGGGGTGGCTTTGTGCTGGGGTCCACCTTTCTTTCCGCATGTCGGGTCAAATGGCGATTTTGCCCTCATGCCAGGGTTAGTAGAGAAAGTGCAAAATTTGGGTGTCTACAGCTGCCCCTCTTTATCAGGTTTATGGAATGGTAAGTGAAATGAACATGATAAAGAAGTAGGCACCCAATGCATGAGGATGGCAACATGTGTTGATGATGCAACATATACACGTTAATGATGCAACATATATATCAATTGTGCAACATATACATATTAATGATGCAACATCAATATCACCAGTTACTGTCTCAAATGGACTCGCATCGCATATTCGCCAAAAACTATTTTTCTCTTGCTTAACGCATATCGCATATTTAAATATCAAATTCAATATCATACTAAATCAAAATCGCATTACATCGCATATGAAATCGCATATCGCACTGCTTCTCATATGATGTATCGCATATCGCATCGTACATCGCATCGCATCGCATTGTTTTGGTCATCGTCGGATCTTTTCCCAACGGTCATCGCATTGTCATCGTCGGATCTTTCACCAACGGGTCGTCTCGTCATCGTCAGATCTTTCTCCAACGGGTCATCTCGTCATCGTCAGATCTTTCTCCAACGGGTCGTCTCGTCATCGTCGGATCTTTTGCCGACGGGTCGTATCGTCATCGTCGGATCTTTTGTCGACGGGTCGTATCGTCATCGTCGGATCTTTTGCCAACAGGTCGTATCGTCATCGTCGGATCTTTTGCCAACGGATCGTATGGGTTTAGTCTCTAACAAGTTATCTTGTAATTGCCGGGTCTCGTCTCCGACGGGTCATTTTTTGTGACGGTCAGGTATCGTTTCTGACGGGTCGTTTTTGGGACGGTCAGGTATCGTCTCTAACGGTCGGTTTTGTGATGGTCAGGTATCGTCTCTGACGGGTCGTTTTTGGGACGGTCAGGTATCGTCTCTGACGGGTCGTTTTGTGATGGTCAGGTATCGTTTCTGACAGGTCGTTTTGGGTTGGTCAGGTATCGTCTCTGACGGGTCATTTTTTGGTTGGTCAGGTATAGTCTCTGACGGGCCGTTTTTGAATTGGTCAGGTATCGTTTCTGACTGGTCGTTTTTGAAATGGTCAGGTCTTGTATCTGACGGGTAGTTTTGAATTGGTCAGGTCTCGTATCTGACGGGTCGTTTTGAATTGGTCAGGTCTCGTATCTGACGGGTCGTTTTTTCAATTGGTCAGGTATCGTATCTGACGGGTCGTTTTTCAATTGGTCAGGTATCGTATCTGACGGGTCGTTTTTCAATTGGTCAGGTATCGTATCTGACGGGTCGTTTTTTCAATTGGTCAGGTATCGTATCTGACGGGTCGTTTTTCAATTGGTCAGGTATCGTATCTAACGGGTCGTTTGAATTGGTCAGGTCTCGTATCTGACGGGTCGTTTTTGAATCGGTCAGGTATCGTATCTGACTGGTCGTTTTGAATTGGTCAGGTATCGTATCTGACTGGTCGTTTTTTTTTTGGGTTGGTCAGGTATCGTATCTGACTGGTCGTCTTTTGGTTGGTCAGGTATCGTATCTGACTGGTCGTCTTTTGGTTTGGTCAGGTATCGTATCTGACTGGTCGTCTTTTGGTTTGGTCAGGTATCGTATCTGACTGGTCGTTTTTTGGTTTGGTCAGGTATCGTATCTGACTGGTCGTTTTTGGTTTGGTCAGGTATCGTATCTGACGGGTCGTTTTGAATTGGTCAGGTCTCGTATCTGACGGGTCGTTTTTGAATTGGTCAGGTATCGTATCTGACTGGTCGTTTTGAATTGGTCAGGTCTCGTATCTAACGGGTCGTTTAGAATTGGTCAGGTCTCGTATCTGACGAGTCATTTTTGAATTGGTCAGGTATCGTATCTGACTGGTCGTTTTGAATTGGTCAGGTCTCGTATCTGACGGGTCGTTTAGAATTGGTCAGGTCTCGTATCTGACGAGTCGTTTTTTGAATTGGTCAGGTATCGTATCTGACTGGTCGTTTTGAATTGGTCAGGTCTCGTATCTGACGGGTCGTTTTTATAATTGCCGGGTATCGTCTCCGGAATCGTTGTGTATTGTCCCAAATGGACTCGCATCGTGTTGTACATCATAAAAATGCAATAATTCTAGAGGAAATTTTAAAAGGAAAGCGTACCTGAATAGTTTGTGGGGCCTCCCTGGGATTCGTCCTCGTAAATCGCTTTTGCCAGTCATTTCTTTTGGTTTGACTTGTCATTCTTGGGGTTTGTCCTTGTAAATCGCTCTTGACAGCCAGTGCTTTTGAGCTTTGATCCTTGTTGATTAGCTTAAGGTGCTTCAGACAGTCATTTTGCAATTCCTTGATGTTCCATAGATTTTGGGTGCATCGGATCGTAGAAGTTTCCCGCTGTCATGTCTTTCCGATCAATGGCACTGGCATTCGCGACGCCAACAGTCTCGTACCTGTGATTTTTCTTTCATGTATAGTTTATTTTGATATATACATGGATGCGCAGATGTTATGCATGGATCAATAGATATGCTTGGAAGGAAATGACCCCTGTTTAGTCAAATGATACAATTTTTCACGTGTCGTTCTTTTTGATCACTCAGTTGTGTCATTCCTTATTTGGGGGGACAGTTTTCTGGACTTCAAGGTTGGTCCGTTGAATCGCATGCCCCTGATCGTTTCTCTGTTGGGGAATTGTATTTGTTGTTTTCGAATGCCCAATTGACTTATCCCGGGCTCCTCATCCTGCTGGTTCTCAAATCGTCATGTCTTTGAATTTGGGACGCTGGGACTTCCTCTTATGCCAAGACTCTTGGTTGATATCTAGGTGATCCTCTTGTCATTTGATCGTATGCATTGATAGCACTTGACTCTCATCCGATTGGGGCAGTTCATTTGGCTTTTTGCTATGATCGATGACCATGTTGCCCTTCCTCGCCTTTTAATCGATCAGTCCTGACGCCCGAGATTATATCGCTCTTGTATATGCTCGCTTGAATATCGAGGTAATGTCAGCGTGCATCAGAC
This sequence comes from Hedera helix, assembly GCA_947179155.2. Lineage (NCBI taxonomy): Eukaryota > Viridiplantae > Streptophyta > Magnoliopsida > Apiales > Araliaceae > Hedera > Hedera helix. The sequence continues at coordinate 20,524,576 of OX359275.1, read as the reverse complement.
TGAGTTCGTCAAAATCCATTGATGGTCGTGGAGGAAGGTTCGTTGATGAGGAGTCTGATATAGACCTGTGCCCCTTTCATTTCCATGATTTTTATGATGCCCCAGCCTTTACTCATGTTTTTGTCGAGGATTCGTTTGGGAAGTCATTTCGTTTGTCATGCCGAGTTACGCACACCGATTCATATCCTGCACAAGTAACAAACGCTAAATGCTCGACCGTTCGGGTCGGCGGGGTTAACTCCAATATTACTAAACATCTCAACAGTAGAGCACAAAAATGGAATGCTCGTGATTATGCAATTTAGCTCATGTCTGTGATGTTTTCGTCTTATCGTAAAAACTTAGCATCTAGATGGATCTCTTTTTTCGTGAATCGTGAGTGGATTAACTTGACATTGAATGAATTGTGAATGTGTTAAGTCACTCTTGATTTCATTTTTTTTTCTTCTCTTTTTTCTCTTCTCTTTTTTTTTTTTTTTTTTTTTTCATTTGACGAGTTATGAAATCGTAATAAAACTTTTAAGCATTCATTGTCAATATACGTGAGTATGATTAAATTCAAAAATTACCTTCCTTTATCAAAGGTATTCCGTCTTCATTCTTGATATCGTTCTTCGCAGGATTTACGTCATATGGCAAGTGCACTGTACGATGCATCCTTCATTTAGGGGCCTCTTTTCCGTGACTTTAGATGAGCTTCCTTCTTTTCTCTGGTCGAAAATTTTTTCTTTTCCTCTTTTTTCAACTCCGCATTTCCCTTTTCGTGTCCACTTAACTTGTCTCGTTTTCTTAGGCTATTCAGAGTTACCCATTTAACGAGCCTTGGACCAATGACTCCCAAACCAGGCGGCTTTAGGGCATTAGGTGTAAAGACACCCCTTCGGGTTTACTTGCTCGAGTAACAGAGGCCACGCTTCGATACAAGTTAGGTGGTTTACCACATTCATTCCTCGCCTGACTCTGCGCAAGATTCGTTTTCTTAGGCTTGAGTTACCCATGTAGCGAGCGTTGGGCCGGTGACTCCCAAATCGGACGACTTTAGGGCACCAGGTGTAGAGACACCTTTCAGGCTTAATTACTCGAATAACCCATACCACGATTCGAATCTGCTCAGGTCTCTGCAGTCGTAATGCTCGTTTTCTTAGGCTCTGAATTACCCATGTAACGAGCGTTGGGCCGGCGACTCCCAAATCAGACGACTTTAAGGCGTCAGGCGTAAAGACACCCCTCAGGCTTAATTGCTCGAATAATTCAGGCCACGATTCTAGGCATTTGATTCACTTTTATTTACTTTTCGACTTCGCATCAATCGTCATCATTATCGTCATAGCTTTATACCCCACATCTGAAAGTCGGCGCAAACGCAAAGTGCAGACTTGCCTATGAGGTTGATTCTGCTTCGAACAACACTTCGAAATCAGCTCTTTGTGCAGTTTTAATAGGTTGATCAGTTTTAATCGTCTAATCATACTCACGAGTCTGCTCCACGGATGCTTCTTAGGATTAATTCGATTCCTAACAAGTCAAATAAAATTTTCTCTTTTTCCAAAAGTAATGTTAGAGTTAGACTATATACAGTCATAATATATGTACATGGAGACAGGAAAGAAATAAAGAGATGAAACGAGTTGTATCTTACCTGAGGGTCATCGTATTCTGAAAGAGCTCTGAATGGAAAAGACCAATTGATAGTACATCTCTGATGATGTTGTCGTACGCTCACGAGATCGTACCATAGATGTTGATTTGTGTACTATCTTTCCATGGATGGTTGATGACTGCCCCAGTGTCGAGTCGTCATCGATTTCAAAATTGCCCCAGTCCTGATTGTTGTCAAGGTCATTGCTTCGTGGTGTCTTTGACAGGTGGGCTGATGAGATGCAGGGAACCCAAGAATCATTTGCCATTGATCAGGTTGGAAGTGTACTCCGATGGGTTGACAGGAGAACAGGTCATCTGAGTCATTGATCGTTAATTGCAAAACTATCGAAGGGTTATATATATTTTTACAAGGATTAGACCGCGCCAAAGTGGCTGCCTACGTACTCCTATAGGAAGAGGAGATCAGGTCTTTCGTAGTTCAGGCCATCAATAGCACACAAGATTGTTTTTTTTTTTTTTCTTTTTGTTTGTTTTTTTTTTTGTTTTTTTTTTTTGTTTTTTTTTTTTTTTTGTTTTTTTTTGTTTTGTATTTTTTTTTTTTTTTTTGCAAGAAAACATAACATAATAATGCATAGAAAAATAAAACGAGGAATAATATTAAGCAGCCAATAACATCCCCACCCTTTTTTTTTTGGGGCTCGCAATCGTATCATTTAAGTTCACCATTTCATAGTTCGCGGAGGCTCGTCAATCCATTCGTCGGTGTTCGGGTTCCCCATTGCGGTGATCTCAATATCGTTTGCCATTTTTAGCTCTCCTCTTTCGATAAGATTTTGGATCTTGTGCCGCAACGCCCAACACTCTTCAGTATCATGCCCTGGTGAGTTGGAATGATAGAGGCATATTCGTGTAGGATCGTATCTTTTAGACTCGGGGTCGGTTTTTGGCAGCAACTCCGTAATCTTTCCCCGGCTGATCAGAAGGTGCAATATTTCTGCATTTGATTTGCTCAAAGGGGTGAACTTTCGATCTCTTGGGAATGCTGCTCGATCTTTCCCTTTTGAGGGTTCACCTCTGTCCGAGCGATTATCAAGGCTCCATTGGTGGGGTCGTCTGGCATCTTTATTATTTTCAGTTCCCTGCCCTTTCCTTCTGTTTTGATCTCCTTGAGTCAGCGGGTTTTCCTGTGAGGGATCCTGGTTTGAAATTTGTTTGTCCTCTTCTTCCGTTTGGTCTCTCAGTAATTGGGTGAAGAGTTGCCTCATCAGATTATGTTGGTGTACTACCAGGTCTGCTAATTGCTTCATTTGATGCCTGACCAACTTCAATTCTTGCCTAACGACCTTAACCTCCTCTAGACATTCCCATTCAAGGACATTTGTTTCGCTCATTGGGGAGTATTCTTTGATCTTTCGTATGTAATTGCGATTGGGGTCCACCCCGATATTTTCTGACCCAATCATGTTTCCCTTGTCTGTTTCGTATTGTGGCAGATGGTTGGTGTTGACATCTGGTCGTTCAACTACAATGTCCCCCCTATCGATCAAGTGTTGTATCTTATGTTTTAATGACCAACAGTCTTGAGTATCATGCCCAGGAGATCCTGAGTGATAAGCGCATTGTTTGCGGGGGTCAAATCGTTTTCCTCTTGAATCGATGGGCGGAGCTAGCTTAGTGATTTTCTCCTGGGCGACCAATAATGCCAATACGTTCTCGAGGGAATCGCCTAGAGGAGTGAATTTTCGACTTTCTGTTCGTTCAAACTTCCTCTGCCTGCCTGGACCCGGATTGAACGTGGCCTGCTGTTGTAGTTGCAGATGGTTTCCATTTTCCGATGTGGGGGGACCATTGTTCGGTGTCCACGATTGTTCGCTGGATCGGATGGCCTCTTTCATCTGTTTCATCTTTTGGCTGAAATTACTTGCACTTTGGTTCTCGGGAATAACAATAACTTCCTTCGGCTGATCGATTTTAGGAATTTCTTGGGTCGTCCCGTTTCCCTGTGATGATGGCCCAGGTGGGTCCTCAGTTTGTGGCCCCGATTTTAACTTAACATGTTCTTTGAGCAATATGGTCAGCTCCGTCATCTGATTTTTCACCGCGTCGAATTCTTCCCGAGATACGGGAGCCGGGTTAGGATTGGGGTTCTCAGCCATTTCGACTGTTGACTCTCTGGCTTTCTTGGATCGGAGACGAGTTTGGGGCGCAATCCTGCAAATAAAATATGTCAAGGTTTAGTTTCGGGAAATGACATTTGGCAAGTGCATGCTAAAGCAATTATTTTTGTATTTTTGGGTTTTGTAATCTTTTTCTGCAAAATAGGGTTGGTATCCCTTTATTTTAACCAAAGTAATGACGTTGTGTAATTTATGATGCTCTCCAAGTTGTCCCTGTAAAACAGAGGTTAGTACCTTATTTTGACAAAAGTGGGAGGTACAAAATGTTTGACTAAAGTATGACATTATGTGCGTGAAACGTAAAAGGGTATGAAGAGACTTCCCACGCGTCGGGTTTATCTGAGGCTGACCTACCCTAAGCTTACTCTCGCGGGCTTTTTGGCATGAAGGTTCCCAGATCTTCGCAACATACTAGAAGGGAATAAATCCGATCTTTCAATTGGATTGGATCTGAGTGGATGTTTTTCCTGAGCCTCGCCGGGGAGCACCCCTTTGAGTCCAGTAATCCACATCCGACGGGTTTGCCTCAGGAGGAGGAACTGCTCAACATACATTCATCATTCATTCATCGTTCCTCACCGTATGCATATGATGCTAATAAAGTAAAGCTTTTGAAAAGAAATCGCAATCACACCATTCACATACACGCAAAAAAAGGGAAATTAACGCAAGCAACGCAACCACATATTTTTAGATTTTTAAAGGATAAGAAAACATCGAGATTTTAACGCGGCTTAAGCCCTCTACTGTCCCCAGCAGAGTCGCCAGTTGTCGACGCCGGGATTCTCGTCGTCTCGTTTTTTAATAATTAAAATGTCCCTTTCCAATTTTAGCCTTTTGAATTAAATGTGATTTTGAAAAGGGTCGGCTTAATGTCGACGGGTTTTGAAAGATCGATTTTTTATGAGCCAATTGACCAGAGTCGCCAGTTGGTATATTTGAAATGGATGTACCAACTCATCCGAGTTTGTTTTCGTAATCGCTGGCTCATATGTGACTCCGAGTTAATTGGTCCGCAAACCGAGATTCATAGAGTTCGGGGGCTTGCTTAAGCGAGGGGAAGGTGTTAGGCACCCCCCGACTTCCGTGAAACACGGTTACCGCAATCTCGATGTTTTCCTATCCTTTTAAATCCTAAAATGTGTGTGCGCGCGTGTGTGTGCGTGTGTGCCTAAATGAACGTTTGTGGTGCGTTTTGCATAAAAGTTGCTTTGATTCTATATGGCAAATGTGTTTATCTGGAAAGCGTTTTAGACATCCTTTGACCCAATTGACAAGACTTCATTTTTTACAATAAAGATTGATTTTAATTTCGAAAGCGATTGGGGGGGGGGGGGTTTATTAGGTGTCGTTTTCATAAAACAATTTGTAAACTTTTGTCAAATAGGTATCGAGACTATACATTGCCCTCTAATAATAAAATGAACAAAATGAAGACAACTTCTAGAACTCTTTCACCCTATGCACAAAGTTTAATGAAAACATTTATTTATTTGCGAAATCGTTTTTTATGACCTTTTGGAACCAAATGAAGCCTTTTTGCCAAACATGGATTTAAGTTCGCCAAAACTCTTAATTTTAATCCTCGTGGATCTAATATCCTAATTTGCTTGATTTTATAAAAATCTTTATCATTTCATTCCAAAATCGTTTTCTCGTGTCAAAAGGGAAAACCAAGCATCAAAATAACGTTGCGGCTATTCACGGGCATGTAAGCCATCCGAATAACCCCAAACGCCCACAATCGCACATTTCATTATTACGGGGCCTTAAACCTGATTTTCGATCCGACATCGCTTTAAGGCCCGAAAATTACATATTTACAATACAAATGCATCGCCATCGCTACATGCGTTAAAACTATAAAATAAACTAAAAGGATATCATCGGGAGGTTAGGAGGAGATTCTATCCACAACAAATCCTCTAACCATCCCTAATCCATAGATCCAAACATAAATCAACTACATCGAATCTAACTTCAACATATACAAAATCAAACTATATTAAATAGCAATGCACCAAATATTTTCGGATCTAACAGTAGATCCACCCAACAAATGCACAAAAATTAGATCTATAATAACTTAAACAATAAAATGAAATGAGAACTAGATCTAACTATATAAAACCACAAATGCTAGAAACTTAGATTTCTTCACATTTCAAATGAGGAAAGACACGCTTGAATGCTTGAAAATCGAAATAGGATACAATATAATGTAAAGATTGAACAAATGAGGAAGAATCCTCACCTTTTCTACCAAACCCGAAGGTTTCTCTCTCTATTTCGCCATTTTCTCTCTCTAAAAACCTTCAAAATTTCCTCTCTTTCTTTCTCTCGGACGAAAATGGCGATGTATAGCTGATCTCCAGGAAGCCGCAGATGCATCTGCGGCTGGCCGCAGATGCATCTGCGACTGGCTGCTGTGGCCGTCTGAGCCGCCGCCTCGGCTGCCGTGTGCCGCCCTCGAGCCACGCGAAGCCCCAAAAGTCGTTGGCCGCAGATGCATCTGCGGCTGTCTGGCTTCCTTTTCTCGATTTTCGTCCCACGCGGTCTTAAATCGCCAATTTTTGCTGTATTGTTTTGGAAGGCTGTATTTTTGCAATCCGGAAATCCCTGGGAAACGTGCCATATTGTTCTGGGAGGCTAGTTCGGCGGGCTGCGACTTGATATAGAATTTGATAATTATGTCTGGCTTCCAGGGGGCGCTGCCCCCTTTCCACCCCCGCCAGCTCACCGGCGAGCTGGGCAGCCGCTCGCTCACCGGGGAGCGAGACCCCTGAACATCGTAAGCGGAGTGGCCATTAGTCGTCTTTTGTGGTCAGCTCAGGCCTTTCTGGATCAACTGTTCGCCTTGCCTCAAGTGACCGGATGCTCGTTGTCCGTTGTGGCGGTTTTGACCATAAATCGCTGGGGTGGCTTTGTGCTGGGGTCCACCTTTCTTTCCGCATGTCGGGTCAAATGACGATTTTGCCCTCCTGCCAGGGTTAGTAGAGAAAGTGCAAAATCTGGGTGTCTACAATAAGTTTTATATATTTCTCATAATTTTTTACTAAGAACTTTTTGTGAATATATTTTGAAAATGAAAACTAGACATTTACTCATTTTTAGAACTTTAAAATATAAAAAACGAATATGAAAATAGAAAACAAAACAGAAAACATACGTGATAAGCGAATAGGCCCTTGGAAGTTTGTGATCCATGATAAAACAGTGAATGTCTTTAACTTTGAAGATTGACCATAGAGGGTGTTTTAATGAATTGATATGATCTGAGCTTAGTTAGACTTAAACTCATTCAGCTAGTTGTTGAATGGGACTAAAATGAGTCAACTGACCTTAATGTATAAGGTTAGTCACTAGTTCAGTTCTTTTCTCTTTACTCTATAAATTTTTAATTTTGATTTACATTGAGCTTAGTGATGCAGTGTGTTCACATTTGCCTCCATTAATTTACTATGCATTGGGCTTGCTTTTTGAAACCAAACTCTGGTCTTGCTCTGAATATGGGATGATGCTGGTAAGAGCTGAGAAAAACACTATGTTAATTCTTGTACGCGTAACTTGACGTGCTTGCTCTTTCGTTTCTACCATTACATTGTGCCTTGATGTGATTCTCGGATCAGTTATAGTTTCGTTTCTATCATTTTCTTTTCCTTGTTTGTTTGACGTTATTTTTGCAGCTTGGGGCTTTACTTGACATGAGGCTATTGTTCTACATTCTTCCTGTTTTTTCGTTGCTTACTTTACTCCAAGCTTCCTCACAAGATAATCCACATGGATTGACTTTCAATGATTAAAGTTCTATCCGCTACTAGGCTAACATATTTAAGTCATAATTATAAATGCAATAAGAGCTCCGTTTCATTATTAGTTCCATTCCAATCTTTAACTTATCAACAGCAGTTGTAGTTAGTCGAATGTATGTGGTTTCCTGTTTCTACTAATTGATGTCTCTATCAATTTCAGTGCCTTTTGCTCGAAGAAATATTTGCATCTTACTATTCTTTTATGGTGATATACATTGATATATAATGGAATAGGATGGTTTGGTTGGATCATGCCTATTTGTCTAAAATTCTATCGCTTAAAACAAGAATGAGAAAACCTAAATCATGGTCATGGCTGACAAAACATAAATTTTATGTATGGTGGTTCACCTCTTTTATCCACTAATCAAATCATGATCTTTTATTTCCGAACATCCTGATTTTCTACTTCTTCTTTATCTTAATTGCACACAATATTTATAAGCTTTGACATAAAGTGTTTTGGTTCCCTATGCCTTGGTCCTTATGGTTTCTTCTTCATTTTGGCGTCTAACTATATATATAAACTTTGATCTCAACTTCTTAGAGTATACCTCATGGATGGTTATATACCTTACAAGTCCCAAGACCAAAAAACTTTGTGATGCTTAATGTTTGTACCATTGTTTTGTGGGAAATTACAACTAAATGTTTTTCTATGCAGGCCATGTCAAAAATAGTATAGATGAAGTGTAGGTTAATATCGTCCCTTTCTCAGCAATGAATGGAATCTCCGGGTTTTGTGAAAACGATTTCCCATGGAGGTATGATCAAGAACAAATCAACTGTTGCATCCATTGAGTTTGAATAATGATTTTCATCTATCTAGTTGAAATTGCATTACTAGTTTTTCTGCCAATTTAGTAGTTAGTTCTAAAAATATTGAATTTTCCCCTGGGGTTGAATGTTAATTTTTTTATTGGGTATTACAGAACGCAATTACAACAAGGTTTGCTATCTGTTATTTTAATTACAGAACACAGTTTTTTAATATAATCATGTGTTATAAGTTTGTTGTATTGCTCACTTAACTTTGTAGTCTGTAACAAAATTTGGTTCTAATAAGAAATGCATTTGTTTGTGATAGGGGAACACGGAAGACTACACCTTGCAGTTTGTTATCGTTATGAATTTTAACAATTCCTCTAGTTTCCACACCTGATTTTAGAACTTATTATTTACACAAATCATATTGAATGTAATTTGATATGGTAGAATGTAGAGGGAATTGCTTCTGGGAGGTGGAGAGGAGTCCACAGTTCGTAGGCGCAATTAACAGTATGTACTACACTGTCTTGTTTTTACTAAGACAAATATATGTGTGCATGCTTTATTCATATTCTAGATTTTATTCAATAATTGATGTATTGGTTGAAGTGTATATGGATGTAATTTATTTTTTAATTGAACTAAGGTGGCAGTGTATCAAATGTGCTTGGTTTAAATGAACACACGATAAATCTATTTATATTGGTTTGTTGCAGTAAGTATTGTACGCAGCTCAATGGTTGATGTTTCTATTTCTTGTTCATGCATCAATTTTATGAATTGAAGTGACGATGCTGCGGGCAGGAAGGAAATTCCTTAAAGTGCTTTTGTTTTGTTATTGTATGCCTACAATCTCTGGACCTCTATTTCTCTCTCTCTTTGAGTGTTTGTATCATATTATGCTGTGGAATTTTTTCCTCATGTGTGTATATTATTACGTTATCGGAAAGAGGACCTAATGTTGCTGGAGTCTATTTTGAGTTCAGCAAAGGAGGAATATGTAGTGAAAGCAAATGTTTATCAAATATGATTTTTTTTTATTTTACTTTTGGTTAACTAGGATTTGATGTATTTAACAATTGTGATGTGAATGCTTTTAAATTATATATATGTATTTATGATTGTTAAAGGATATTGTATTGTGTGTTGAATTACAATTTTATTAATAATATATATTTTTTAATTTTTAGAATGCCTATGGCGACGGTTGTCGACTGTCGCTATAGGCCTGGTTAAGGCCTATAACTACAGTAGTGCCCGTCGTTATAGGCTAGATTTCTAACTATAAGCCAACGGTGAAAGCACCTAAACCCCAACGAAATAGTACCCGTCGCTATAGTCTTTTTTACCTACTGTGGATGCCTGTCGGTGTAGGTGTTGAGACTGTCATCACTTGGTCTCTAAAGGCTAGTGGTAAAAACTCTATGACGACGATAGACCCGTCGGCATAGGTGTATCATAACGTCAGCATAGGTCTATGGCTGCGGCACTATCGGCTACGGTAGGGTACCATCGGTATAGCCTATGGCGATGGGTTTTGCATCTATGCCGACAAGACCATACCGTCATCATAGCCCTATTTTCTTGTAGTGAATAGTAACAATACTACCAAGCATGTTCCTGTTGCATGTATTCAAGAAGAGAAAGTTGAACATATAGAGACTTTTACTTTAAAGTAGGCACTTTTAAAAGTATGCATGCCGATGTTGAGCTGATCTAACTTATTTTTTTCTTCTTATATGTTATAATTGTAAGAAAAAAAAAAAAAAAAAAAAAAACCTCACCGACTGATTCGGCCCAATCAAGCCACGGGCTCATTAATTTCAGCCAAAAAAAATTAGACATTTTTAGCCCAACTCGATCACAACTCAACTGGCCTATAGCTCAGCCCATTTGGGCCCGACCGGCCCATTCTTTGCCATGTCTATGCCAAAGAAAGGGTGTGACGCCCCCAAATCTGGGCCCACACAGCCCAAACTTGAGTCGTCAAAAGACTACAACAAAAGTATTACAACAAAGCACAACGTACAACAATACAGTGTATAATAATACACAACTAAGTCTTCACTATTATTGCCACACTATTTTACAAAACGTGAAGACTATGATAACTATTCCTCGGACCCTCACTCCATCCCTCGGCTAGACTCTGTTATGTTTTCATCTCCTGTTGAAAAACAATGGAACAAAAGAAAGGGTGAGCTCAAATAGCCCAGTAAGAAATATCATGACTAAGATAATGACGAATAAATTATCATTAGCCTTCAACAGTTGAGTTCTTGATAGAATACAATAGAATACAAGGTTTATATCAAAAACTGCAGTTAAATTCTTAAACAATGTTCAGATCAAGAATAGCAACGGAATGAGCAATCTATTAGAAGAATAATGCAGACTATAATGTCCACTCGCTTCTCTTTTTCGTAAAAACATCATCAACTTTTATCATCTGAAATACCATTAGTCATGATAATATATATTCACAGTTCCTGATCATAATCATGCACATCAACAGTTCATCTTTGCACTACGGGCCAAAGATATTCAATATAGCACCAATGGTCATGATTATACCAGATTCAGCCTTTGGTCATAATCATACCAAACAACAGTTCATCTTTGCACTACGGGCCAAAGAGAACATTCACCACGTGCCATAAAAGACACCGAACAGATGTATCGCCTTTAACCTATTATATCGCCTTTAACCTATCATCTGTTCAACAAATATATCACATCTGTGCCCCCGGCCACAGATATTCACAACAGCTTAATTTTTGGATGATTAGAATGATATAAATGATGAACAGAAGAAATAGGATAACAATAAGTATCGGAAGTTTACTTTGTACAGATTCAAATAATGTCCAAATTGTCAACATGATGTGGAGTGAAATTTAAAAATGATATTCAAGATCCACAGTTCAGAATAACGGTTACAATTCAATAGAAAGGTTCACGTAAATAGGAAGGTTCAGTTGAAATAATGAAGTTCAACTATTATGGAACATATAATATTTTCAGGAATTATAGAAGCAATAGTTCCATAATAAATTTCGATTTAGGAGTATGAAAGAAAATAATATCCCTTACCGTAGCAGGTTTGATTAACAAAAGGTTAAGGAAATTAATACAAAGGGTTATTCACCAACAGGCGGCAATCCGCTCCGTAAGGTTATTCCCACAATTTAATAGAATTTGAGTACAAAGAGTTATTCACCAAACAGGCGGCAATCCGCTCCGTAAGGTTATTCTCAGAGATTAATAATGAATGAATACGAAAGGTTATTCACCAACAGGCAGCAATCCGCTCCGTAAGGTTATTCCCACAATTTAATACATGGAAATAAAAGGCACGTCTTATGAGTAAGGAAGAAACAATATTATTATCGAGAATCAAATAATGATAATCCATTACCATAGTACGTTTGAATAATGGAAGATGAAAAAGATGGTATCCCTTACCGCAGCAAGTTTGAACAATAGAATATGAAAGAAGATGATATTCCTTACCATAATAAGGTTAAGAGTATGAAAGAAAATGATATTTCTTACAAGTAAGAAAAGAAAATGACATTCCTTACCGTAATAAATTTAAGAGTGTGAAAAGAATGATATTCCTTACCTTGATATTGTGAAACAAGTTTATAGCCGAACAAATCCTTCCTTGTTTGTAGCAGTAAAGAATCTGACTTTTGAGTCTTCTAGAGTTTTTAAAATCTCTTTATGTTTTTAAAATAATGTTACTCTCGGAAAGATAGACGGCATAGACTCAAGAATCACTCAATTCGGAGTTAATATGAATGAGTTATGAATTTTCAAAACTAAGACTGAAAATAGTGACGAAAATCAGAATAGGTTACGGTTTTTAGTATTTTAAGGCATGAAGATGATTTCAGATGACTTTTCTTCCTTCTTCAAAGTTGTAGAGGACGAAAAACTGAAGAGACAGGCTTTTAATTCATTAAATTCTGACAAATAATGAATTTACTATGATTTTTCGAAATAGTTACTGTACATAAGAAAATTCCACTCGGGAATTCAAAGGAGAATGTAAAAGATTTCAAAACTAGGAATGACTTAAGAACACTTAGAGAGAACTTACACAAAGAAGTATTTAGAGAGTGAAAGAAAGAATGAGTAAGAAAGTTTATGAAAAATCCTTAAGTTAAGGCTTCTATTTATAGCCAAAAAATCTTATCATTCCTTTAATCTAAACCATGCATTTAAATATCATCTTTTAATCTACACCATCCATTTCAAATTTTATATTATCTTTAATCTACACCATTCATTTCATATTACCTAATAATCATCTAACTTTATATTATAAACAAATCAATTCAATTATTCAACAATATTTCACACTTTAATCTACACCATTCATTTCATATCACCTAATAATCACCTAACTTTATATTATAAACAAATCAATTCAATTATTCAATAATATTTCACACTTTAATCTACACCATTCATTTCATATCACCTAATAATCACCTAACTTTATATTATAAACAAATAACTTTATCAATTCAATTATTATGACTAATTGTTATAAATACAGTATAGTTAGCTCTTAGATATCAAGTCAATAAATTAATGAAATACAATTGTTTAAATAACATCATAATAGAGATAATAATAATGTAAAAGAAAGCATACGTTACTGTGTAATGACAATTATTGATTCAATAATGTGAATTGCTGTGCATATGTTACTGTGACAATTATTAGGTTCAATAATTTTAAAAACAGTGCAACAACAATTATTGACTCAATGATATAAAATACAGTGTAATGACAATTATTAAATCAATAATGCAAAATACTGTGTAACAATAATTATTGAATTGATAATATAAAATATTATGCAGTGACAATTATCGATGAAATGATGCGTAACAGTTACGGTGTCAATTATCAGACCAATAATATGAGACACTATGCAATACCGTGTGTTACTGTAGAGTACCGTGTGCTACAGAAAATACCAAAAACTACCGTATGCTACTATTCTTTTATCACCGGTATTTTAACAGTTCCGTTGACTATTTTTATTTAAAAATGTTATTTCTGTCGTTTTCTATATCTGACAAATATTCCGTTGTGGGGTCCACCAATAATTTGTTATTTCGGCGCTGTCGTACGGCACGAATATTCCCCGACCAAACGATTATTCCCCGACAAAGCGAATATTGTCCGACAAAATAAAATTTGCACATAACATCTTTAACTTTCAATTTTGTTAATTTAACCACTTACTGTTTCAGAAAAAATATATATATGAAGAAAAATTAAATTTTATATTTCATAAAATTCGGGGTCTTACAAAGGGATTGTGTTTAGACCTTTAGGCTAAGCCACCAAACATCAGGTCGGTTAGGTCTTTAGCCTTTACTAGCCTTGTGTTTTTTTTCCTTTGTTAAAATATTATACTTCTACTCTATTCCAAAAAACTATTAAATTAAAGTAACATAAAGTAAAGTTCAAATAAGTTAACTCTTTATTATTTAGAAAATTAAAAACTTGTTTTTCATAAATTGATAAAAAAAAATATTAAATGTATAAATTCAAAATCAGTTCTACAGCCATTACAATAGGACTCCCCCACAGATAGTGCTTTCCATCTAACCATAACAACTCTTTGAAAACAGAATCCTTCTTCACTCTACTTGTCTCTGCCAATTCTAGAGTCAACTTGAAACTCTTCCCTTCTCTTCATCACTCTCGTCAACCGTCAGAGTGGAGGGCTCGACAGAAACCGAAACTCCCAGTGGCTGAAGAACACGAGCTGTATACGTACCCGGGGTGCCAACATTCTTCAGTGTCCGCCTAACTGTGACCATGCTAGAAAGGTTACTGTAAGGAATAATTATGGAAGGGTAGTTGAAGTTCAGGAGACTGAAATGTTCGGGACGTTTATAAGGCTCCTTCGACAACTTCCCCACTAATGTGTTGTTGTAACCACTGCCATAAAGAAAGTCCAGGTAGTCATTGATTCTTAAATCATAGACCAAGCCTGGTTCCATTTGGTCGAATATGTTCAGCCCCATAACTAAATGGAGTTGCCTTAACTTTGAAACGATCACACATAGGATTCGCAGTGTTGTCTCTTGTTCTGGCTGTAGAAAATTAAAGTAACAACTTAATATTCTTATTGCAGGATTTATTAACAGAAAATTTTTAGAACAATTTCTTACCGGTAGTCATGATTGCAGATCTAATGGCAGCAGCACTACAGTCAGGGTGGAGTTTCTTGATCGATCTTATAATTTGGAACAAGAAAGCACAAAATTTAAATTAAGATATAATTTATCAAATGATAGTTCTCCATAATTTCTTCTCAATTAAGTTAATTTCCACGGTATCTCTTGTTGATCAATTATGTTTCTGTGTGTTGAGATTTCTCCTCTCTTTTTTTGTAGCTTGAAATCCTAACCTCCTTTCAGATTAAAATTGAGGTAGGGTTTCTTTTTCTTTTGAAGATACTCTCTCCAAGATCTTTTTGTCATTATTAATCTATTATTTGGTAGTTTGTTTCTCCTTTTGTGGAGTTTGCTTTTCCATTTTGTGGGATTTAATTCTCTCCTAATTAAGGGTTAGATCTCTCATATAGTTTAAAATACTTTTCAATGTTAATTAGAAAAGATAATAACGAAATACTAAAATTTAAAAATAATTTGAAATTTGACCAAACTTTAATTTGATCACGGACTAGGCAGCTGTAAACACATTTTCTGGCTTAAATACTTATTGACCCGCATCTTTTAGATGTTGAATTATGTAGCGCTTGTCGATACATTCGATTTGATATATTATGGGCCTCATAACTTTTTCTAAATCAAAAGTTACGCATGTTTAAAGCTTACTCGACGAAAACTCTTATTTGGTTGCGAATTACTCTACTTCCAACTCTGTCTCTGCATCACAGTTTTCTCCCTTTTAGAACTTGGATTTTCTCCATGTAAAGAGTTACTTTCGTTTATGGTGACAGTGATTACATATATGCTAACTGGATGTATGATGAAGCATGTCTCAGACAATTGTTTCTTAATTATTTTATTTTTTAGCATATATTATGGAAGTTTGTATTACAAAATTATTTTTGAATTGGTAAAGTATTTCCTTAATTCTATCGTACATGCAATTCGTATATTGGATGAGTTAATCTTCCTTGATATTGTTTCAGGTTCGTAAAAAAAAAACATCCACGAGAATAGAGTTTAATTTCAGGAGTTAAAAAAATGTTTGTTGGGATTTCACAGCAAATTCAATGCAAAATCCACGAAAAAGCCCTCCAACAACATACAACTGTCAGGACTTAATTTGATTACTATATATATATATATATATATATATATATATATATCTGTGTGTGTGTGTGTGTGTGTATTGTAGGTGTTTTGAGGCTAATTTCATCATGAAAATTCAAGTGTGAAAAGATTAGGAGAATGAAATTACAAAAAAATTGCAACGGCAATTACAACGAGGCGTTTCTACCCATTTTCATAATTTTGTGTTGTAATTAAACCATGTAGCTAGTTTTGTAAAACACAAGCACACACATACACCCACATTCATTCATAAACCGAGTTCAATAAAGTCAACATACACAATCTCTCTCCCACACCAAAACTAAAGGATATAGCCTTAATTTGAACTAATTAACTCAAATAAAATTAAACACACCCACATCACCACATGCACCCTCATATATAACACACGCGGAAAAGAAAACAACACGAATTGATATATACATTATATAAAACTCAAACAAAACAAAAAAAATTGGAAATTTAGAAAAAATAAATTCTCTATAAATACCCTCCTCAAGTTTCACTAATTTGATCCATACCAAACACAACACAATTGCGAAAACGAGATATATAGAGAGAAATTAAGAAATGGCGGACAGAGCCAATGAGCGCGAGGCTGGACAAGGCGAGAACTCGGCGGGGTATAAATCCAAGGGTAATGGCAGCTTGATTCCTGCTAAGAAGAAGAAGGTAACAAAGATGATGGCTGAGAAAATAGCCGACACTGTCTCCTCCTCCATCAAAAAGAACAAGGACAAGAAGAAGATTAGTCCAGGTGATGATGCTGGCTCTTCCTAGCAAGCTAAGATAGTAGTATGTTTTCCTCCTTGTTATGTATGCGGTTGGGCTACTTATATAGCATATGTTTTTGTTTTGTTTTTTTTTTTGGTACTAGTCATGTAGTGTATGTTGGTGATAATACAGTTTACATGTCAGTTGGCGTGAGACTGATATTATCAAATGTTTGTACTTTTTGTATGATATACTATTGATGAATGTAACTGTTATTTTTTTTTATTTTTTTTTTGTAATATATACTCTGTTCCAAAAAACAATATATGAAGAACAAAAAAGCTGTCGTCATAAAAATAAGTGCATATTTTGTATCCGAATTGGTTGAGAGTTGACCAAGTGAAACTAATACATATCACTTTATTTTTGGTGAGATGTCCAGTCCGTATTAAATGTATTTATTTGTATAAATAATTTTAATTATTTATTTGAATAAATAATTTTTTAATTAATAAAATTTAATATTGTCAAATATATTTAATGTATTTATTTTTATAAATAGTGTCTTAAGTAATAAAATTTAACATTGTCAACTATATTTTATGTATTTATTTTAATAAATAATTTCTTAAATAATAAAATTTTAAATTATAAATTATAGTCGATGTATTTTTTGTATAAATAATTTCTTGAGTAAAAAAAATAATATTGTTAATTATTGTAACAATTTGATTGTTTTAAATTTAAATTTCATATTGTAATACAATTTGGTCTAATTAATATAAATTATATTTTACATAAATACATTAAAATTATTTATATTTAACAAAAGTGGGGGTATTAGGACATTTCTCCTTTCACTAATAAGAGTAGTGAAATATATTTACTTTCTTTGCTTTAACTACTCTTACTAGCGGAAGGTATTTTATTAATTAAATTCAAAACGTTGAATCATCTATTAGACAACTGGCTGGAGATGCACTAATTCAAATAGTGCTCTCATCTAACATTTTTTATGGATTACACCTTTTATATATATATCACTACTAACTTTTGAAAAATTAATTTAAGACATGTTCAAACTTAAAATTGACACAATTTATTTAAGCTTTTAAAATAATAAATCTTATAAGTAGTACTATTTTTTAGGTAGTTTATAATATTAATAATTATATTGAGATAAATTAATTAAATTCATGTCAATTATAAGTTTAAAAATATTTTAAATTGATTTTATAAAAATTAATATTAATATTATAATTTAAAGCGGAGAAAATATTATATACATTGCAGTGCGGTTTATTCAGGGCCAAATTCTTTTGTAAATCACATGTAGTTGCCAAATGAACGGTTTGATAATTTTCATTTTCGGTTTTGATATTTTTATTTTTTGCAGTTCATGTATAAATACCTCAATGAACTGTAATAGTTAAAAAAACAGAGATTCAATACCCAAGTTTACTTCATTTTCCCTCTCTATATTTATGTATTGGTTTATAACAATAATATTCATGTACTGATTATAATTATATAAATATAATTTAATTTTAAATTTAAAAATATCTTAATTAATTTTAAAAAGTGATTATAATGGCTGTAAATACAAATCAATACAAATATATAACAAGACAAAGACCGAGTTGTTTTGGTTGGTTTTGAATAAACTCGGTAACTAAATTTTTTTTTTTCCTGTCAACTTAATAATTCAAGGATTTCTTTTGCTTTACTATAAAATATGCAATTAATGTATTCTTGTAACATATTTAATGTACTCTTTAGATATAATAAATTAATATATATTGTTAAATACGGAGTATTATAATTTTTTACTTTTAAATTTATCAATGATATATTATAATATGACCATTACCATTTTTGATTCATAAACCTGATTAGCTATCTCATTTAAATTACCCAAATATATTATAAATAGGATTTTGACTACACAATAAATTACTCACAAAATTTCTATAAATTCACTATGAAACAAAAATTGTTATAATGATCAATGCTATTCTATTATATGAAGGGATACGTATTATTTTTTAAATTATCAATCAATGTCTCAAAGTAAAAATATTTTTTTTTCTTCAAACCACAACATAACTCATTTAAAAATTATATGTTTCAAAGAGAACAATCCATAAAAATATATGACTAAAGATTATTAAAAAATATGAAACAATAATAAGATAATTTAGTACTAATTTATTAGATAATTTAGTACTACTTTATTAGATAACTTATAATATATAATATTTATTAATATATTGATTAAATTATATAAATTTATATAAAATTTAAATTTAAAAATATCTTGAGTTAATTAAAAAAAATTAATTGAATTTTTACGTAAAATATTTATATCTCTTGTTCAATTATGGTTATGTTAGTAGGATTTCGCAGCAAATTTAATGCAAAAACCGTCCAAAACCATACGAATGTCGGATTAAATTTGACAACACGCGTGTATATATGAGGTTATATTCATTATTAAATAAGTGTTAAAAAAGATTTAATTAGGATAATGAAATTACGGAAAAACTGCAGTGAGGCCTTATAATCCATTTCCATGTTTGCAATCACGATGTAAATTTACAAACACAAACAGACACACCCACATACTTGCATAAATTTATTAAAAATTGAGCTAATAGCACTTTGATCTCTCGAAATTCTAATCATATTAAGCTCCTAAAGTACAAATTCTTCTTCTCAAGGTACGTTTAATTAAGCATGTTGGACCTAAATAAATCCCGCGAGTTTTATCGCCGGAAATGTGACATGTACGGTTCGACCGTATTTCACTTGCGTATTAATATTGTATAAACACAAATAGTTATTGTTAAGAGAGAGACAATATTATACTCAAATAATAAAACCCAAAAATAACTAATATATCCCATCAATTAACAATAAAAATAATTAACCCAACTAATTAACTTATAATTAATTAACCCCCAATTATAAATAATAAAAAAAATCAATAACAAAATCAAAAAAAAAAAATTAATAACAACAAAAAAAAATTAACAATCAAAACAAAGCAAACAAAGCACTACATGGAACTAATACACATGAATCATAAACAAAAACACGTGAAATAATAAAAATTAAAATTTGAAACTAGTAACTCATCTACAAATCAAAATTGATAACAATGAAATACTAACCTTTAAATTCAATCCCCTCTACCCGGATCCACTTAGTCAACCAAATAAAATCCAATATCAAAATCCATTTTATCTCTCCGTGTTGTTGTTGATGAGCATGAACATCATTTTGAATTTCAATTTGCCTACCTGTGACCTTTTTGTTGTTGTTCTTAAGATTGAGATTCGAATGATAATTTAATTTAAAAAACAAATGAGAAGAGAGAGAGAAGTGCAGAGGTGAAAGATGAAGTGGTGAGCAGGAAGGAGTCAAGGAGGGACAAAAGGGTGGAAGATGAAGTGTTGGGTGGAGAGGAGAGAGAGAGGAGGTGGAAGATGAGTGGTCGTGAGGAGGAGAGTGAAAATATTGTTATTGTTTCGATTTTAATTTTTTTTTATTTTCTAAGAATTTGTTTGATATTAATTTAATACCCGGAAATTAAATTATAATGTTTAAATATAGTTTGAAATATTTTATTGGATTTTGTTTGGTATAATATTTTGTTTGGCCGTTCTTTTGTTTGGGTCAGATTTAGCGAATTAATTTCAATTTATATTCTATACTACTAAAATTTGGAGAATTAATAAAATAAATGAATAAATAATTGATTAATTAAAACTTGAACCCTATACAGTGTACGCTGTCTCTATTCATTTGATAAAAGAAAAAGAGAGAGAAGTGGCAGGCGGCAGCATTGTGCAGGGAAGAAAGAATCACAGGATCAGAATTTGTGTTAACAAATAAGTTGTTTTCGAAATCAAGAAAATTCTTAGTGGTTCATTATTTGAAATAGTTAACCATATAAATCTGTTATGCTAAAACTCTCGGCATGAACATAAAAGAACAGCAATTGATCATTAAATTGTGAGGGGATATTAATCTACTGGATTAAGTTATGAAATAATATGTTATATTTAAAAAGGTTGATGGTAAATGTGGAGTAAATTTAATATTATAATATAAGTCAAGTTACTGGTACATTTCGCAGGAAAGTTGTTTGCATCATATGAAGCTTAAAGAATTAATATATTTCTGTCTTGGTGGACTATCCATCCATGATTCTGCAACTTATTCCTTGTGCCTTTTGTTTCAATAGAATTTATAACAACATACAAAAAATAAAAATAAAATAATCAAACTATCATGTGTTCATAACGAGGTCAAAAAGTTATTCTTATTTTTTATAAAATCAAACTTCTTTGATTGTCTCATCAAAACAAATATTCCATTTTTGAGAAACTTAGTTCAATTCCTAATTAGATCGTTGTAGTTTACATACTTAATTTATTTTATTTTTGTAGACAAATCTATCTGGCTGTATCATTTATACATTCTCTATTGAGGAATGGTGTCTTCACATTTTTATGCCAGATCTCGTATAGTAAGATACAACTACAAGCAAAATTCGAATGGACTTAAGTATTTTTACCAGTAAAAAGTTTTATTATAGTCAACTCATTGACATTGTTTAAAATCTTTTGTCATTAGTCAAGTCTTATAGGTCTCCACCTTGCCATTTGCTTTAGTCATTTTCCAAAAATTCATTTCGAATTTCTTGGTCATCATCCATTTCTCTTGAGTTTGTATTACTCATACCTCATCGTATATTACTAGATCATCATCCACTATGATGTGTACCTCATCATCATCTTTTATGATGAATCCATGCCTCTCGGTTATATTTGGTACTAAACCAGATTTACGACTTGGTTGTAGGACAATATGTTTATCTACTTGAATCGATTTCTTCATTTAATCTATAGTGTTTTGTGGTTCTTAAATTTCTTCAAGATCTATCTTACTCTCACTAACCCCTTCAAGGATAAACTCTTTTTCCTAGAAGGTAACATGTTTCAACAAACACCTTTTAATCAGTAGGATTATAAAAGTAATACCCTAAATTCTCTTTAGGATATCACACAAATTTGTACTTGTCAGATCTTGTACCAAGATTATCACTGTCAAACCTTTTGACATAAGATGGACAATTCAAATCTTAACATACTTAAGACTTGGTTTTCTCTCTGTTCATAGCTCATATGGAGTGTTATGGACATATTTTGAAGGTACCTTGTTAAATAGGTATACAGTCATTTCTAGGGAATAACCCTAGAAGTATACTGAAAGATTGGTAAAAACTCATCATGGATCATCACCATGTTCATTGTGAAAAAATACCAATTGTATGAGACGATCTACAAATTCACTGCTTAAGTATTCTCTTCTCGATCTAATTAAAGAACTTTAATACTTTTGGTTGTTTGTTTCCCTACTTTACTTCTAATTCTTTAAAATTTTCAATGATTTGAATTTATATTTCATCAAATACATTTATCAAAATCTAGAATCATCAGTGAAAGTAATGAAGGAATACCCTTGTCTTGCACATGTTATCATAGGTCCCACACATAACTGTATGTATCAACTCTAACGGCTTTGCAACTCTCTTTCCATGTCCACTAATTATAGATTTAGTCATGTTATCCATAAGACAAAATTCACACGTTGTATATGATTCTTAATCAAATGGTTCTATAAATCATCTTTATACAACTTGTTTAGTCTTGTTTTATTAATATGACCGAGTATACAGTACGATATGAAAATATGATTCATATCATCTCTTTACATTTGGTTTGTTCAATTTGAAAAAAAATAAATCATGTCAGTCAAGTATGCAAAATCCATCAAGTAATTAACAAGTTCTAAACAAAATATTATCATTATAAATTGAATAACGATTATTTTTTATTATAATGACACAATCTTCATTGTTTATACATGGAACAAACATAATATTTCTTACAAAAAATGGAACATAGTAACAACTTACTAATTTAATAGACTTGCCCGTAAGCAATGTTAAACTATAAGTTCCTATGGCTAATATAGCAATATTTGCTCTATTCCTACGCACATGATTACTTGTCCTTTGTTTAGTCTTCTACTTCTGCTCTGCTTAACTTTTGCAACGACTTACATATGTGAGACCACCAGCCGGTATCTAATACCCAAATAGAACTTGACTTATAGAACTTTTATTTCATTATGAACAAATCTATATCTGTAGTATAAGTTTCATCAAGCTTCTTCTACTTAACTACTGTAACTTTTTTGTAGTAGTTTTTTCAGTTTATCAGCATATCGTAATGAAAGTAAACTCTTTTGCCTTCAAGATCACTTTTATTTATGTCATTTTTTTAGTGCCTTTCTTTTGCCTTCATTTTTTTGACTCCTCAGAAACATATTTGGCCCTCTTCCTCCACTGAGAAGATTCATCTACTAGTAAGACTTAGTCTTTCATGAAAAAAAAAATGACTCTCAACAGTCTTCAACATGTTAACCAAATCAAATAAATTAATATCTAACTTATTAATGTTAAAGTTCACAACAAATTGTGAATAAGAGTAAATGAATGACTGCAGGATTAAATCTTGACTTAACTTTCTATCATTGACAAAACTCAGTTGTTCTAATTGATCAATCGAATTGATCATCTTCAGAACATATGTATGTACTGTAATGTCATTGGTCATTATAGATCGAAAGAACTCCTTAAATATCTTATATCTAACCGACCTACTTTGCTCACCATACAACTAATGAAGGTGTAACAATATATTAGGTGTATCCATTTTCTTGTGTTGACGTTATAACTGTAGGGATTTCGAATCGTAAAAGCAGCGGAATTTAAATTTTTTTAAGATAATTTCTGAAACCCTAAAACAGGATCCATGAAAAAACATATTAATTCAGAGATTTAGATTTGTTTTACCAATTATCCGAGCTTGAATGGAGACGATGAAACTTCTGGAACAGCTTCGAATCCTCAACACAATCCAACGGAACTGCACCTCTACGGTATCCACACGAACACTCCGCGAATCGTCAAACGATCTGCAACAAAAGGGAGTTGCAGTACTGGCCACCAATATTTGAATTTTCTGAATATTTTTCTCTCCAGTCTCTTTTTAAAAACGGGTAGGGTTTTGTTTTTTTTTTCTTCCTTACATGACTTTCTTTGCTGATATATCATATATATATATCAGTCAAAAAGAATTAACCAAAACCTAAAAAAAAAAAATTGAATTTATATATATATTATATCTTAATTAAGTCTTACTTAATTAATATACATATATATACAAGTTATCTTATTAATTTAAATTCGTAATTTAAATATTATCAATCATATTGATATATTTAAATTATTTTTTTTTAATTACGTTCTAAGTGTGTGACCGTATAGGTTATTATTACGTTGACAATAATTTTAAAATCATATTATAAAATTATAAACAGTGAGTGACATCTAATAATGCATCACTGCTACCCAAGTAATAATAAGATTGGTGATTCGATGTAACCTTTTCGTAACCAATGTTTTAATGTAATTTAATCCTTTTAACATTGACATCTTAAATTAAACTTGAGGCATAGAATGTGTCATACTCTTTATAATTTAATTTGAATTTTCTTGATCAATGAGTAGACTATATGAAACAAATCACTATTTGAGCATGACCATGCATTTCATAATTCTACTCAATCAAGAGGCCTATGGATATCACCCCTAATATATAGGAGGGTTAAATTTCATCTAGATCACTCATATTCCTCACACGATTCATGATGTACCCAATAATCACCTTTATTGTCCACCCTATAAAAGGTGACATTTGATGATATCAAAGTACATAAATTCTCGTGTAATAATATAGTGATTTTCGGTCGGAGGATCATTACATCATTGTCACTATGAGAATTTCTTATAACATTTTGCATAATGCTCCACGTAGAATTCTCATGGTGGGTCTGTCTAGTACATTGTTCTCTAACATGTACCTATGCATTAACTCAATATCTCATATATTTATGACCAATGAGATTTGACCATCAGTCAATCCACGTACTAGTCTCAATGCATCATTGTTGTCCCATTAACAATGATACTAGACTAGGGACATTTAAGAACAGTGATACTAATTGTAATTATATAATCTCATGTTCAAGTCACATACTTGAAACTATATAATTCGTATCACTATTCAAAGTACTTTTATTATGCTAACATTTATATAACAGTAAATAAAATCATAATAAAATAATTCATTTATTAAATCAAATATAATATAAAAAATGTTAAGCAATTACATCAAATAATTGGCCACTAGTGTGACGCCTCCAAATCTGGGTCCACACAGCCCATACTTGAGTCGTCAAAAGACTACAACAAAATTATTACAACAAAGCACAACGTACAACAATACAGTGTATAATAATACACAACTAAGTCTTCACTATTATTGCCACACTATTTTACAAAACGTGAAAACTATGATAACTATTCCTCGGACCCTCACTCCATTCCCTGGCTAGACCCTGTTATGTTTTCATCTCCTGTTGAAAAACAATGGAACAAAAGAAAGGGTGAGCTCAAATAGCCCAGTAAAGAATATCATGACTAAGATAATGACGAATAAATTATCATTAGTCTTCAACAGTTGAGTTCTTGATAGAATACAATAGACTACAAGGTTTATATCAAAAACTGCAGTTAAATTCTTAAACAACGTTCAGATCAATAATAGCAGCAGAATGAGTAATCTATTAGAAGAATAATGCAGACTATAATGTCCACTCGGTTCTCTTTTTAGGAAAAACATCATCAACTTTTATCATCTGAAATATCATTAGTCAAGATAATACAAATTCACAGTTCCTGATCATAATCATGCAGATCAACAGTTCATCTTTGCACTACGGGCCAAAGACATTCAATATAACACCAACGGTCATGATTATACCAGATTCAGCCTTTGGTCATAATCATACCAAACAACAGTTCATCTTTGCACTACGGCCAAAGAGAACATTCACCACGTGCCATAAAAGACACCGAACAGATGTATCGCCTTTAACCTATTATATCGCCTTTAACCTATCATCTGTTCAACAAATATATCACATCTGTGCCCCCGGCCACAGATATTCACAACAGCTTGATTTTTGGATGATTAGAATGATATAAATGATGAACAGAAGAAATAGGATAACAATAAGTATCGGAAGTTTACTTTGTACAGATTCAAATAATGTCCAAATTGTCAACATGATGTGGAGTGAAATTTAAAAATGATATTCAAGATCCACAGTTCAGAATAACGGTTACAATTCAATAGAAAGGTTCACGTAAATAGGAAGGTTCAGTTGAAATAATGAAGTTCAACTATTATGGAACATATAATATTTTCAGGAATTATAGAAGCAATAGTTCCAAAATAAATTTCGATTTAGGAGTATGAAAGAAAATAATATCCCTTACCATAGCAGGTTTGATTAACAAAAGGTGAAGGAAATTAATACAAAGGGTTATTCACCAACAGGCGGCAATCCGCTCCGTAAGGTTATTCTCACAATTTAATAGAATTTGAGTACAAAGAGTTATTCACCAAACAGGCGGCAATCCGCTCCGTAAGGTTATTCCCACAATTTAATAGAATTTGAGTACAAAGAGTTATTCACCAAACAGGCGGCAATCCGCTCCGTAAGGTTATTCTCAGAGATTAATAATGAATGAATACGAAAGGTTATTCACCAACAGGCGGCAATCCGCTCCGTAAGGTTATTCCCACAATTTAATACATGGAAATAAAAGGCACGTCTTATGAGTAAGGAAGAAACAATATTATTATCGAGAATCAAATAATGATAATCCCTTACCATAGTATGTTTGAATAATGGAAGATGAAAAAGATGGTATCCCTTACCGTAACACGTGACTGGATATTGATTTAAATGAGGTTGATTAACTTGAACAGTACACGTATACTTATAGATCTTCACAAATACTCAAGATGACTTAAGCACACTTAGAGAGAACTTTCACAAGAAGTATTTAGAGAGAGAAAGAAAGAACAAGTAATGAAGTTTATGAAAAATCCTTAAGTTAAGGCTTCTATTTATAGCCAAAAATCTTATCATTCATTTAATCTAAACCATTCATTTAAAGATCACCTTTTAATCTACACCATCCATTTCAAATATTATATTATCTTTAATCTACACCATTCATTTCATATCACCTAATAATCACCTAACTTTATATTATAAACAAATCAATTTAATTATTCAACAATAATTCACACTTTAATCTACACCATTCATTTCATATCACCTAATAATCACCTAACTTTATATTATAAACAAATCAATTCAATTATTCAACAATAATTCACACTTTAATCTACACCATTCATTTCATATCACCTAATAATCACCTAACTTTATATTATAAACAAATAACTTTATCAATTCAATTATTATGACTAATTGTTATAAATACAGTATAGTTAGCTCTTAGATATCAAGTCAATAAATTAATGAAATACAACTGTTTAAATAACATCATAATAGAGATAACAATAATGTAAAATAAAGCATACGTTACTGTGTAATGACAATTATTGATTCAATAATGTGAATTACTGTGCATATGTTACTGTGACAATTATTAGGTTCAATAATTTTAAAAACAGTGCAACAACAATTATTGACTCAATGATATAAAATACAGTGTAATGACAATTATTAAATCAATAATGCAAAATACTGTGTAACAACAATTATTGAATTGATAATATAAAATATTATGCAGTGACAATTATCGATGAAATGATGCGTAACAGTTACGGTGTCAATTATCAGACCAATAATATGAGACACTATGCAATACCGTGTGTTACTGTAGAGTACCGTGTGCTACAGAAAATACCATAAACTACCGTATGCTACTATTCTTTTATCACCGGTATTTTAACAGTTCCGTTGACTATTTTTATTTAAAAAGGTTACTTCTGTCGTTTTCTATATCCGACAAATATTCCGTTGTGGGGTCCACCAATAATTTATTATTTCGGCGCCGTCGTACGGCACGAATATTCCCCGACCAAACGAATATTCCCCGACAAAGCGAATATTGTCCGACAAAATAAAATTTGCACATAACATCCTTAACTTTCAATTTTGTTAATTTAACCACTTACTGTTTCAAAAAAAATATATATGAAGAAAAATTAAATTTTGTATTTCATAAAATTCGGGGTCTTACAACCTCCCCTCCTTATGAAATTTCGTCCCCGAAATTGACGTACCTGACATATCGAAGAGGTAAGGATACTTAGATTTCATCTCAGATTCTAGCTCCCAGGTCATTTCCTCAGTATCTTGGTTCCTCCATAAAACCTTAACTTGAGGTATAACCTTTGAGCGTAGGATCTGCTCCTTCTTATCCAGGATCTTAACAGGTACCTCCTCGTATGTTAAATCTTCTGCTATAACGTCTGGTTCTAACTCAATGACGTGGTTTGGGTCCTTCACATATTTACGTAACATAGATATGTGAAAAACGTTATGGATGCGAGACATACTTGGTGGTAGGGCTAGTCTGTAGGCTACGGTTCCTATTCGATCGAGGATTTCAAATGGGCCAATAAATTGAGGGTTGAGCTTTCCTCTTTTTCCGAATCTCGTAACCCCTTTCCATGGAGAAACACGTAAGAATACATGATCTCCGACGTTGAAACTTTCGTCTCTCCGATGAAGATCAGCATAACTCTTTTGTCATTCTTGTGCGGTCTGTATTCGTTGTCGGATCATTTGGATCTTTTCGGTCGTCAAGCGTACCAACTCGGGTCCCAACAATTTTGCTTCTCCTACCTCATTCCAACATATTGGAGAGCGACACTTCCTTCCATACAAAGCCTCGAATGGAGCCATGCCTATGCTTGCTTGGTAACTGTTGTTGTAAGAAAATTCCACCAATGGCAAGTACTTATCCCAACTTCCTTTGAAGTCTAATACACAAAGTCTCAAAAGATCTTCGAGGGTCTGGATCGTCCTTTCCGATTGTCCGTCCGTTTGAGGATGGTATGCAGAACTAAAACGTAGTTCAGTGCCCATAGCTTTTTGTAGACTGATCCAAAAGCGTGAAGTGAATCTAGGATCTCGATCAGAAACTATGGAAACTGGCATGCCATGCAATCTCACGATCTCATTTATGTACATACCGGCAAGACGTTCAAGTGAAAAGTTTTCTCGTATAGGCAAGAAATGAGCAGATTTGGTCAATCTATCTACGATCACCCAAATTGCATCTAAGCCTTGAGAAACTTTTGGAAGACCCGTCACGAAGTCCATATTGATGTGTTCCCACTTCCATTCGGGAACTTCAAGTGATTGTAATGGACCTTTAGGAACTTGATGCTCTGCCTTGACACGTTGACAAGTTAGGCACCTTGAGATAAACTCTGCAATCTCTCTTTTCATATTGTTCCACCAAAATGTATGTCGAAGATCTCGATACATCTTGGTACCTCCTGGGTGGATTGCAAACGGCGTGTTGTGTGCCTCCATCATGATTTTATGCTTTAATTCAGGATCGTTAGGAACACAGAGTCGAGAGTTGACTCGAAGTATTCCTTTCTCGTCGATTCTTGCTTTGGGAATGGCACCTTCTTGTACTTTCTTTATCATGTTTATCAGTTCCGGATCAGTAGCTTGAGCAGCTTTAATTTTATCGATTAAAGTTGGTTCTACTCGCACGTGAGCAATCTTCGAGTGGGTCCCTGGTGTCTTTAGCTCTATCTCCATCTTTTGCAAGTCGTACAAAATACACTTTTGTGTTGTCAGCAGTGCACTTGTACTTGCATAAAATTTTCTGCTCAAAGCGTCAGCTACAACGTTCGCCTTTCCCGGGTGATACTGGATTGTGTGGTCATAATCCTTTAACAGCTCAAGCCAACGTCGTTGTCGCATGTTGAGTTCCTTCTGGGTGAAGAAATACTTGAGACTTTTATGATCCGTATAGATATCCACTTTTTCTCCGTACAAGTAGTGTCTCCAGATCTTCAACGCGAAAACGACTGCTGCCAACTCTAGATCATGAGTAGGATAATTTTTCTCATAATCTTTGAGTTGTCGAGAGGCGTAGGCTATAACCTTTCCATGTTGCATAAGGACACAGCCTAGACCTTTGCCAGAAGCATCGCTGTAGATAACAAATTCTCCTGATCCTGATGGTATGGTCAGAACAGGAGCTGAAACCAGTCTCTTCTTGAGTTCTTGGAAACTTTTCTCGCATTCCTCGCTCCATATGAATTTTGTGCTTTTCCGAGTAAGCTGCGTTAATGGAGTGGCGATTCGAGAAAATCCTTCTACGAATCTCCGATAATAACCAGCTAGACCCAGAAAACTTCGGACTTCGGTTACTGTTTTGGGTTGTTCCCAATTTAGTACCGTTTCAATCTTCACAGGATCGACTGATATTCCTTGACTAGAAATCACATGCCCAAGAAACGCGACCTCCTCAAGCCAGAACTCACATTTCTTCAACTTGGCATATAATTTATTTTCACGGAGCTTTTGTAGTATCAATCTCAGGTGTTGTTCATGATCCTCGCGACTCTTGGAGTATATGAGGATGTCATCAATAAAGACAACAACAAAATGATCCAAATGTTCCTTGAATATCCGGTTCATCATGTCCATGAAAGCTGCAGGAGCATTAGTTAGTCCAAAAGGCATGACTAAGAACTCATAATGCCCATAACGAGTTCTGAAAGCAGTCTTTGGAATGTCCTCAGCTTTAACCTTTAACTGATGATATCCAGAACGGAGATCAATCTTTGAGAAATGTTGAGCGCCTTGCAATTGATCAAACATGTCATCAATCCGAGGTAACGGGTACCTGTTCTTGATGGTGACATGGTTCAATTCTCGGTAGTCAATGCACAATCTCATACTCCCGTCTTTCTTCTTCACAAAAAGGACAAGAGCACCCCAAGGTGATGCACTCGGACGAATGAAACCGGTATCCAACAATTCCTGTAGTTGGACTTTTAACTCTTGAAGTTCAATGGGAGTCATTCGGTAGGGAGCTTTGGAAATGGGCTTGGTACCGGGTTCAAGATCAATATAAAAATCAATTTCACGGTTTGGGGGTAAGCCAGGAAGTTCTTCAGGAAAAACGTCAGGAAACTCATTAACAATGGGAATATCATTTAAGTTTGACGTATTTTTGTTCAAATCAGTGACATGAGCTAAAAAGGCTTGACATCCGTTTTTCAATAAACGAATGGCTTTATGGCTAGAAATAACAGTTATAGATTTCAATGGTTTAGTTGCTTGAATTTGCATGACAGGTTGATTAGGAATATGAAAACTAATAATCTTATGAAAACAATCAATTTTAGCATGATGGGTAGTCAACCAATCAATTCCTAAAATTACATCAAATTCATGCATCTCCAAAGAAATAAGGTCAACAGGTAATGTGAGGTTGTTGATTTGAACTAGGCAAGATTTATAGACAGTAGATGTAATGGTCATTTCTCCTAATGGGGTTTCAACTGATAAGTCAAAGTCCAAATTTTCAGGAGTTAAGTTTAAACGCTGAGCACATGCAGGTGAGATAAAAGAATGGGTAGAGCCAGTATCTAACAAAGCGTAGACTTCACGAGAATTTATGAATAGCTTACCGGTTATCACCTCGTTCGAGTTTCGCGCCATTTGGGATGTCACAACAAAAGCTCTCCCTTGAACTACAGATTTTCCCTTATCCGCGCTAGCTTTTGGTATCATCATTGCAGCTGGACTTGATTTTGTGGCAGGACAAAACCGCGCAAGATGACCCTCTTTCCCACAACTGTAGCACTTTTTGGACTGCAGTGTACAGTTTGGGCTGATGTGACCTTCCTGACCACACCTATAGCATCTCACTGGTGGTCGATCTTCTCCCCTTGAAACTGGGGTCGGTGCTGGTGTTGGTACTGGTGCTGGTGCCCTTCCATAATTATTATGGAATCTCTTTCTTTTGAAATTGTTCCCACTAGATTCTCCTCTTCTGTTATTTGGTATGTAATTACCACCGAAGTGTTGGTTACCTCCTCGATGGTTCTCGTTCCTGTGGTTGTTGTCACTCCTTTCTCTATGCTGATCATTAACTCTTGGCTGCAATGTTTCATCTGTTTGCTCCACCCTTTGAGCCCTATCTACAACATCTGAATACAAACTAAATTTATGAGAGCTAAGTTGTTGACGAATTTTGAATCTCAAACCTCTTAGGAACATCCGACTCATTCGTGCTTCGTCATCCACAAGATGGGTGGCAAAGCGAGATAACTCGGCAAACTTGGCTTCATATTGGGAGACTGTCATGTTTCCCTGCTCCAGCTTAATGAATTCCACCTCTTTCATATGGCGGATGCTTTCTGGGAAATACTTCTCGTTAAACAGTTCTTCGAATTCTGTCCAAGACATTTCGAGTGCTGAAGGTTGGATACGTTTTACCGCTTCCCACCAATGGCCCGCCTCACCTCGTAACATAAAAGTGGCAAATGGCACCTTCTGATCATCAGCGCATTGTAAGACATCAAGTATTTTTGTCGTCTGCTTTAGCCATGCCTCCGCTTTGAGTGGGTCAGGCTTCCCGTGGAATTCAGGTGGTCCTAATTCTTTAAATTGCTTAACAGTGACCATCCTCAAATTGCCAGCGTTTCTACCGTTATTATTGACTGGATTTCCTCTTCCTTGATTCTGTATGAACTGCATGAAATTCCTAAAGAATCCATCGTTCATCATGTTATCAGGAACATTATTTCCTGAGTTGGCAGGAGGATTGTTTGGGGCCTCTTGATTCTCGGCTACATTTGCTTCAGGCATTCCATAGTTAACCTCTTGATTTCCAGATGCCATACTAAACTGTGGTCACAAAATAAATGTTAGTTCAAATAAACTGACTCATCACTTCATGTTCCTACATTCAAATCGACTCATTAGATAATAAAATCTATTTTAGGTAGGACACACTAGTGACTGATTCTATTCGTCTCTCCCCTCCTAGTTCTACCCCAGATCTCCATTAAAGACCATATCCCTAAGCTCTGATGCCAACTGTGACGCCCCCAAATCTGGGTCCACACAGCCCATACTTGAGTCGTCAAAAGACTACAACAAAATTATTACAACAAAGCACAACGTACAACAATACAGTGTATAATAATACACAACTAAGTCTTCACTATTATTGCCACACTATTTTACAAAACGTGAAAACTATGATAACTATTCCTCGGACCCTCACTCCATTCCCCGGCTAGACCCTGTTATGTTTTCATCTCCTGTTGAAAAACAATGGAACAAAAGAAAGGGTGAGCTCAAATAGCCCAGTAAAGAATATCATGACTAAGATAATGACGAATAAATTATCATTAGTCTTCAACAATTGAGTTCTTGATAGAATACAATAGACTACAAGGTTTATATCAAAAACTGCAGTTAAATTCTTAAACAACGTTCAGATCAATAATAGCAGCGGAATGAGTAATCTATTAGAAGAATAATGCAGACTATAATGTCCACTCGGTTCTCTTTTTAGGAAAAACATCATCAACTTTTATCATCTGAAATATCATTAGTCAAGATAATACAAATTCACAGTTCCTGATCATAATCATGCAGATCAACAGTTCATCTTTGCACTACGGGCCAAAGACATTCAATATAACACCAATGGTCATGATTATACCAGATTCAGCCTTTGGTCATAATCATACCAAACAACAGTTCATCTTTGCACTACGGCCAAAGAGAACATTCACCACGTGCCATAAAAGACACCGAACAGATGTATCGCCTTTAACCTATTATATCGCCTTTAACCTATCATTTGTTCAACAAATATATCACATCTGTGCCCCCGGCCACAGATATTCACAACAGCTTGATTTTTGGATGATTAGAATGATATAAATGATGAACAGAAGAAATAGGATAACAATAAGTATCGGAAGTTTACTTTGTACAGATTCAAATAATGTCCAAATTGTCAACATGATGTGGAGTGAAATTTAAAAATGATATTCAAGATCCACAGTTCAGAATAACGGTTACAATTCAATAGAAAGGTTCACGTAAATAGGAAGGTTCAGTTGAAATAATGAAGTTCAACTATTATGGAACATATAATATTTTCAGGAATTATAGAAGCAATAGTTCCATAATAAATTTCGATTTAGGAGTATGAAAGAAAATAATATCCCTTACCGTAGCAGGTTTGATTAACAAAAGGTGAAGGAAATTAATACAAAGGGTTATTCACCAACAGGCGGCAATCCGCTCCGTAAGGTTATTCCCACAATTTAATAGAATTTGAGTACAAAGAGTTATTCACCAAACAGGCGGCAATCCGCTCCGTAAGGTTATTCCCACAATTTAATAGAATTTGAGTACAAAGAGTTATTCACCAAACAGGCGGCAATCCGCTCCGTAAGGTTATTCTCAGAGATTAATAATGAATGAATACGAAAGGTTATTCACCAACAGGCGGCAATCCGCTCCGTAAGGTTATTCCCACAATTTAATACATGGAAATAAAAGGCACGTCTTATGAGTAAGGAAGAAACAATATTATTATCGAGAATCAAATAATGATAATCCCTTACCATAGTATGTTTGAATAATGGAAGATGAAAAAGATGGTATCCCTTACCGTAACACGTGACTGGATATTGATTTAAATGAGGTTGATTAACTTGAACAGTACACGTATACTTATAGATCTTCACAAATACTCAAGATGACTTAAGCACACTTAGAGAGAACTTTCACAAGAAGTATTTAGAGAGAGAAAGAAAGAACAAGTAAGGAAGTTTATGAAAAATCCTTAAGTTAAGGCTTCTATTTATAGCCAAAAATCTTATCATTCATTTAATCTAAACCATTCATTTAAAGATCACCTTTTAATCTACACCATCCATTTCAAATATTATATTATCTTTAATCTACACCATTCATTTCATATCACCTAATAATCACCTAACTTTATATTATAAACAAATCAATTTAATTATTCAACAATAATTCACACTTTAATCTACACCATTCATTTCATATCACCTAATAATCACCTAACTTTATATTATAAACAAATCAATTCAATTATTCAACAATAATTCACACTTTAATCTACACCATTCATTTCATATCACCTAATAATCACCTAACTTTATATTATAAACAAATAATTTTATCAATTCAATTATTATGACTAATTGTTATAAATACAGTATAGTTAGCTCTAGATATCAAGTCAATAAATTAATGAAATACAAGTGTTTAAATAACATCATAATAGAGATAACAATAATGTAAAATAAAGCATACGTTACTGTGTAATGACAATTATTGATTCAATAATGTGAATTACTGTGCATATGTTACTGTGACAATTATTAGGTTCAATAATTTTAAAAACAGTGCAACAACAATTATTGACTCAATGATATAAAATACAGTGTAATGACAATTATTAAATCAATAATGCAAAATACTGTGTAACAACAATTATTGAATTGATAATATAAAATATTATGCAGTGACAATTATCGATGAAATGATGCGTAACAGTTACGGTGTCAATTATCAGACCAATAATATGAGACACTATGCAATACCGTGTGTTACTGTAGAGTACCGTGTGCTACAGAAAATACCATAAACTACCGTATGCTACTATTCTTTTATCACCGGTATTTTAACAGTTCCGTTGACTATTTTTATTTAAAAAGGTTACTTCTGTCGTTTTCTATATCCGACAAATATTCCGTTGTGGGGTCCACCAATAATTTATTATTTCGGCGCCGTCGTACGGCACGAATATTCCCCGACCAAACGAATATTCCCCGACAAAGCGAATATTGTCCGATAAAATAAAATTTGCACATAACATCCTTAACTTTCAATTTTGTTAATTTAACCACTTACTGTTTCAAAAAAAATATATATGAAGAAAAATTAAATTTTGTATTTCATAAAATTCGGGGTCTTACAACTAGGGCATGAACTCTAATAATAACTTGATACTCATGGATGCGAGCATGATGCAATGAGCCATAGTAGTATCATCTTTTTACTTCATAAGTAGCAATCTCTTCCTCAGAGACATTGGCTGCAACATTTACATGGATAGACAAATTAAAAATATTTGCTAGCTTTTCAGCATTGAGAACTATTTTTAAATTTCTTTAATCAACCTAAACAATTCGGTTTGATTAAATTGTTAGTATTCAATATATTATGCAGTATTAGTTAATTAACATAGCATAATTCTTTAAGTGAATTTAATAACAACATTAACACACATTCATTTTATTAATCACTAAGTTAATTAGGTTTTTATTTAAAATAACGTCTCCCACTATTTTCATCGAACTATATTACTCTCCTTATATAGTTCGACAAATCTAGTTAAAGATCCGCTAATGAGAAAATAATTCTATCGATATAAGTATAGCTTTGTGTGTACACAACAAACTATAGTTTATTCAATAGGTAGATAATTTATTGTCAATTATATCAACATGCAACTACTTTGTATTTTACCTCTTAGATTATAATGATAAAGTGTGTGGACATCTGAATCAAAATTATCTAAGTTAAGTCCGACCTAACACTTCCATATAATTAAAGAGAAAAATATTGTACTTGTGTGTCCACAATAAAATAGTAATGTTCAATTCCTTATGAACATCCAATGTGATAAAATAACATCTTAAATAATTGATACAAGCCTTGTATGTGCACAACAAACGTATATTGATTATTTGATTATCCATCGTTTTATCATGCTAGAAGACGACGTTCGATATTCCAAATATCTTTGAACGTTACAACTTAATATATTTTCTTTGAGGGGTTTATTATTAATTGTTTCATCTTGTTTAGCTAGCGCGCGCACACGCGCGCGCGCGCACGCACACACACACACACACACACATATATATATATATATATATATATATATATATATATATAACATACGCATCATATTATTTAACATGCAAAACATGTTTGATAATATATAATATATACATAATTAGCATGCACATATAGAATACTATATTCAAACTTAGATTGATTATGGACTATATTCTAATTTGGTTTATTCGAGTCACCAAATAAACCAAATGGTCATACATAGGGTGTAAGAATATATACATAAATGTAATTATTACATTTAACCTCTAATTAATACAAACGGGTTTTCAAGCGCTCCTTGCTCTTTGACTCTAATTCTTCAAATAAATCTAACTAATCCTATTACAAACTACTTTCGTAAAATAAAAATCTTGATCAGCAGTCAAGTAGAAGTACATAGGAGGGAGATAGAATTTACATTAAGAAAAATTATATAGATGAGGTACGCATAACCCATTTATTAAAATCTATTCATTCATGCATCCACATAAAATAAAATAAATCACATTGGTCAGTAATCCATAATCAATTCATTCTATTATTATACATATCATCATATATATTAATGCATAATTTATATAATACATATCATCATATGTATCATTCATCTCATGACTTAAATAGACCCTAACTATAATAATAATAATAATAATAATAATATTTATAATTTTTATATTTTATAATTTTCTTAGTAATAATACAGATAATAATAATATTTTTATTTTTTAAATTTTAATTTTATTTTTCGTTATACCGTACCTTCAGACACGGACAATTACTAATCTATCTATATTATAAAGTATTGGTGATTTTATGTCACATTTAAAAAAAAAAAAAAAAATTCCCTACAACTTCAGATATAATATTATTTTATTCTTTTTAATTTAATTTTTTTTATCTTTTTTCTAATCCTTTAAAATTTATAAATTTCTTAATTAACTGTCTTAATTTACACATATAAGGCAAGTATCACTGGATACTAGTATTAATGAAACACTAATTGGGATCAATTATTCAGGGGACGGGTATACATGATAAATATTTATTTGAGATTCAATTTATAAAAAAAAAAACTTTTTTCTACTTCTTCACTTAAGAGATAAACGATATTTTAGTTATTGTATTAAGAGTCAATTTTTATTTTAGTTACTGATTTTTATTTTATTATAAACACGTTATTATACTAAAATAAAATTTATTACAAACTTATCGTTACTTAATATTTCGTTAAAAAAAAAAAGTGAAGAAAGTGCTGGATAAATTAAAGTCTAACAAATGGCACGTGGGTTAAATGAATATGTGGCAAGTGGGACCTTCTTAAGTAGTAGGCACCACGCGCGACGTCTTGGTAATACAGTAGCACATGGATTAGCTGAATTGGCTCAATATTTTGATTTAGTTATTCCTAAAACTTTCTAGTTAGATGATATTTATCCTTGTATTCTACCTCTTGTTGTAAAGGATATTCAAACTTAATAAATTTTAATCTACTTTTGACTATTTATCAAAACTTGCCGGAAACATCCTTCAGTATATCCCTTTACCACCATCTGTAACAACCTATACCATAAAACATGATCACACCTCCATATATTAAGAAAAATCAAAAGCCCAACACATACCATGGTAGTTTGAATTTTTAATTAATAACCCATCTAGTACCGCTAACCCCTAAAAAAGTCACTAATCTAAGGTTCTGCCAGTTGAATTTGATCAGAAAGGGAAAGGAAATAAATTAGAAGCAGAACGATCCGCAACTAGAAGATCTGCGTAGTCGCAAGGTCGTATAAACATCGCACTACCGTCGCATCATCTTCATTATTGTCATTTCTTCTCTACTTATCACCATCTTTGATCTGTTTGTCTGCGCTTATATTTGGAGCAAATCTGATTGTTAACCACCAGAATCGATCAATACATATATGCGTATATATATAGCGAGAGAAAGAAGAATGGCTGTACTATTATGAAGCATTGATATGGGGACTTTTTTTTTTTTTTTTTTTGTTTTAAGAAAATCTTTGCAAACCGTGTTAGGATACATCTTAAAACATAAGATAGAGAAACCCATCTTCTATATCTATCTATATTATAAAGTCTCCGTGAGAAGTTGGTGATTGTGTCACACTTTTTTTTTTTTTTTTTTTCGGTTGGGATAAATTATTTAGGGGATGGGTATATACATGATAGATATTTATTTGGGAACAATTAATGTTTTGGTTAATGTACTATAAGTTGATTTTTATTTTGATTACTGATTTTTTTTTTACAAACACATTACTATATTAAAAAAATTATCACAAATTTGTCATTCCTTAATATTCCTTCAAAAAAAGTGACCGAAGTGTTGAATAGACTAACATCTAATAGGTGTCACGTGGGTTAAGTGAATGTGTGGTAAGTGGGAACTTCTAAGGTGGATCAAGAGGGAAATTTCCTTTCAATATTACATTAGACCCTAACTAATATCGGGTCATTACATTTGGAGCACATTTGAGACCAAAAAGTTTACGAGCCATAATCGAAGAAGATGAAACGATTAGTGAGGAATTTGTGATCGATTTGTGAGTGTTCTGGAGCACCAGTTCGATTGGTGAAACAAGTAATCTATTTTGTCTTTTGGTAAGTGTAATTTACTTTCAATTTCTTTCTTTATCGACTTTCGGGTTAGAGGAAATTTGGAGTTTTTTTATTTTGTGAAATTTATTGGTTGTATTTAGTAATTTTGGGATAAAAAATGCTCTAGATAGTTAGTAATATATATTTAAACTCTAATCCATGTTGGTTAATGAATTTGCGGTCCCAATTGTCCCAATTTTTGTTGTTTATTTGTACATAATGCATATTTGTTAAATTATTTGATGGTTACTTAATAGGTGGTCCCGTTTATCCCATTTTTTGTTGTTTATTTGTACATAAGTTATGGTGGCTTTGTAACGTCCCAAGTTTTGTTTTTTGTCCTAATTATTTAATAGTAACTTTGTCTTCCATGCATGTTAGTTTAAGTATAAAGTATTCACCTGTGGCTCTCTTTTGTCACTCATGCTATATACTCTGTTTTTCATTTGGCAGTGTATTGTCTCATATTAGGGACCATTCTAATTGTTTATTTATTTATTTATAATTTTGCTAATTTTATTCTCAATCCCAGGATGTCTTATGTGCAATTAATTAATTACACATTATGGTGGGAAGTTTGAGGATGTACCAGTATCTAAATACGAGGATGGTAAAACAAAAGTGGTATCAATGTATGTTGATTACCTTTGTCTACATATAATAGAGTCTATGTCTCAACATTTTAAATATCATAAGGACTTAGTAGTTTAAAATAAGTAAATGGGATTCCAATGACACATGGTATTAGAAAATTGTATGATAATGAAAGTATCAGGGCATTGATAGCTACTTCCATAGGTTAAGAATCTATTGATATATGTTGATCATGGGGATAATATTCTAGAGTATAATAAAGATGATAGGTCTAAAAATGAAATTGTCGGGGCTAAAAATGAAGATGAAAATAATGAAATGGATTTAGTTTTGACTTCTAAGGACACTGATTACC
This sequence comes from Hedera helix, assembly GCA_947179155.2. NCBI lineage: Eukaryota > Viridiplantae > Streptophyta > Magnoliopsida > Apiales > Araliaceae > Hedera > Hedera helix. The sequence continues at coordinate 20,484,630 of OX359275.1, read as the reverse complement.
ATGACAGTGATGGGTTGAGTTGTGATGAGAAGTATATTAAGGCTAAAAAAATACTCAAGGGAGTATAGAAGACAAGTGAAAAAGATTGGAAAGCCTAATGCATTAGAAGTAGAAGACTTGAATGGGTGTGAAAATGAGAGTAATAATGAGAGCGACAATGAAACTGATAATGAGAATGGTAATGATGAAAATGTTGAGAATCCACTTAATTCACCTCAACATGAAGCTAAAAATGAACATGAAAATTAAACCGAAAATCATCCTAAATTGCTAGTGGAAAAAGAAGTAGAAAATCAACCTCCAAATGAAGATGAAAATGTTATTACTAGTGAAGATGATTGATAACAGTATAATAACTTCTCAGAATGAAAGTTCAGTAAATAAATGTTCAGAGTGAAGTTTAGTGTAGTTTCGTAATTGTGTAGAAGGATAGTTTAGTCTTTGTATATTGAGTAAGGAGGATAGTTTAGTCTTTATGTAGTTGGTTAGTTTTGATATGTATATAAAAACAGAGCATTCAGCAGCTATGTAAAGTAAGTTTTTCTGATGTTAATAAGAATACAGAGATTCAATATCTTTTCTGTTTGTAACATGGTATCAGAGCTAGTTTTTTTGTAGGGTTTTCGTGTGCTCAATTCCTAGATCTGCATCTTAATTCATTCCAGATTCTCAATCAATTTAGCTTTTCTAAATCGTCAGTTCATACATTACAAATCTATATCCATTTCCTGCTGCAACTCAGTTCATATCTTCATCATTTTCATGGCTTCATATGCTGCAACTGTTGCTTTAGGCTCAAATCAGTCAATTAATGGACAAATTGATATTAATCATCCCTACTTTCTTCAAACATCAGATTATCCAGGTATGGTCTTGGTTACACAATTACTCACTGATCAAAATTATAATCAGTGGAAGCGATCTGTTATGATAGCACTTTCTGCAAAGAACAAATTAGGCATGATTAATGGTACTCTTCCAAAGCCAGCTGATAATTCTCCATATCTAAGTCATTGGGTCAGGTGTAATGATATGGTCATTTCATGGATTCTAAATTCTGTGTCGGCTGATATACGCAATAGTATTGTATACTTATCAACAACCAAAATGATGTGGGATGATCTATCTACTAGGTTTTCTCAAAGCAATGTTCCTAGATTGTTTCATTTGAGAAAAGAAATTTCTATGTGCACTCAGGGAACTTCAACTATTACTGCTTACTTCACAAGATTCAGGACTCTAATTGACGAGTTAGATAACCTGGATGGCATTCCTAATTGTATCTGTACTTCTTGTACTTGTGGAGTATCACAGAAAATTAAGATCTATGAACAAGGATTGAAATTAAGTCAATTTTTAATGGGACTTAATGATACATTTACTGGAGTAAGAGGGCAGATATTACTTATGAATCCACTACCATCTTTGAATCAGGCCTACTCTATGTTATTACAAGAAGAACAACAAAGGGATAATTGTAACAGTTCAATTGTTACTACTGAAAATATTGCCCTAAGTGTGAAGCATCAGAATTTCCAGAGAAATATTAAGAGTTTTAATAAGAGGACCATAGCAGGAGCTATACTTGTGGAACAAGTGAATGTTACTTGTACTTATTGTCATCAAGATAAACATACCAGAGATAAGTGCTTCTTCTTGCATGGATACCCTCCCTGGCACAGATTATATGGGCAGCCAAAACCTAAATTGAGATTCAAATCTAACTCAAGTGTTGCTCAAGTATCATCTCAGTTGTCAACTGACACTGAAGTGGTACCTAAATCTTTTGGTGATAAGACCTCAGAAGATACTTCCCATTTTTCAGATGCTCAGTATAAACAAATTTTGCAGCTAATTCAAACTGGGATGAAAAATCTGCCTAATCCTGCTCATTTGTCTGGTAATGTGAAAGTTACTCCATTCTCATCTTCTTATTTTACTGACTCCACCCATTATTGCGCTTCTGTCAACTTGACTGACTGGATATCAGATTCTGGAGCCACTGATCACATAACCCCATGTTATCATCTTCTTGAAAATCCTGTTCAAGCTCATACTGTTCTACACTTACCAAATGGACAGTCATCTCCTGTAACATATACAGGAACTATCACACTGCACTCTCATATCAAACTTCTAAATGTTCTTTGTGTTCATACTTTTCAATACAATCTTCTTTCTATTCCAAAACTGACCATTGATAATTGTAGTTCTGTTCTATTTACTTCCATAAATTGTCTACTACAGGACCGTATTTTGAAGAAGGAGATAGAGATTGGTAAATTGACTGATGGCCTTTACAAGTTGCATTCTCACTTCAGTACACTTGCTACCTCAGAAAGAATTTCTTCACCTACTTGTCTGCATCTACAAAAGTCCAGTCATCATCATTCTATTGCTGTTTGGCACACCAGATTAGGTCATGTTCCTACTGCTATTATAAAGTAGCTTCCAATAGTCATTACATGTAATAAAGACACTCATTGTGATGTGTGTTACCTTGCTAAACAGACTAGAGTCTCTTTTCCTGTTAGTGTATCTCATAGTAAGTCCAAATTTGAGCTCATTCATTGTGATGTTTGGGGGCCGTATAAACATTCTACTCATGGCAACTGTAATCAGTTTTTGACAATTGTAGATGATTCCACTAGATGTACCTGGGTGTTTCTGTTTCATAGTAAAACTCAAGTGCCTAGTCTTCTTAAAAACTTCATTATTCTTGTTCATACTCAATTTAACTGCTCTATTAAAACTATAAGATCTGATAATGGAACAGAATTTGTTAACAAAGATATTACTTCATTTTTTACTTCTTTGGGTATCTTACATCAAACTAACTGTACTTACACCCCCCAACAAAATGGAGTTGTTGAGAGAAAACATAGGCATCTCCTTGATATGGCAAGAGCTTTAAGGTTTCATTCTTTTCTTCCTATTTCATTCTGGGGGGATTGCTTATTAACTGTTACTTATCTCATTAACAGACTTCCCACTAAAGTTCTTCATGGAAAATCTCCTTATGAACTTCTGTTTGATACTCAACCTAGTTATACTCATTTAAGAGTCTTTGGATGCTTATGTTTTGCTACCACTATCTCTCCAACTGACAAATTTGAAGCGAGATCATCAAAATGTGTTTTCTTGGGCTATCCTTATAATAAGAAGGGTTACAGAGTGATGAATCTTCAAACCAAACAGTGTTTTGTAACCAGAGATGTTCAATTTGTTGAACATCTTTTTCCATTTCAATCTGTAACTAATTCCAGTCCTGACACTTCGGCTCCTTTTCCTTTCATCACTGATTCTTTTCTAAATTGTGATGATCCACATGATCAAGTATTGTTACCTACTCATGCATCAGATTCTCATACTATTCCTGTGACTTCCATTGACTCTAATAATGATGATAATCCAACTGAAGCTAATAATGATGATAATCCAACTGAAGCTAATAATCTTCTTGATATCCAAACTGCTGAAACATCCTCTCATTCAAGACCATCTAGAGTCAAACAAATTCCAGCAAAGTTTCATAGTTTTACAGGATTACCTTCCTATCTTTTCAAATCTAATATCTGTCACTCTGACAATACTGAATCATCTAGTACTGCTTTTCCAATGAGCAATTATCTCTCTTATAATAATCTGCCTCCTAGCTATGTGCATTTCTTAGCAGCTACAGCTATGATTTCAGAACCTAAGACATACTTGCAAGCAGTAAAAGATAGCAATTGGTGCAAAGCTATGGTTACAGAAATTACTGCTTTAGAAGATAATCATACCTGGGATCTTGTTCCTATTCCTTCAGATAAGAAAGTGGTTGGATGTAAATGGCTTTATAAGGTTAAATATAATCCAGATGGGACAGTTGATAGATACAAGGCTAGGCTAGTAGCTAAAGGGTTTACTCAAACAGAAGGCTTAGACTACTTTGAAACATTTGCCCCTGTAGCTAAAATGACTACTGTCAGGGTTCTTATTGCTGTAGCAGCTATTAAAGGATGGTCATTAACTCAAATGGATGTCACTGATGCTTTTTTGCATGGTGATCTTGATGAAGAAGTATACATGGAACTTCCTCCTGGCTTTCAATATTTGTCTACCAGAACAAACTCTCCTATGGTTTGCAAATTAAAGAAATCCTTATATGGGCTTAAACAAGCACCAAGACAATGGTTTATAAAATTCTCCTCAGCATTAAAAACCTTTGGCTTCAGGCAATCTTATAATGATCATAGCCTCTTTACATATGTATCTACTACAGGCTTTGTTGCCATCCTTGTCTATGTAGATGACATTTTAATCACTGGAAACAAATCTTCTCTCATTCAACAAGTGAAACAGTTTCTGAATTCTCAATTCAAAATTAAAGACTTGGGTCCTTTAAGATACTTTCTTGGAATTGAGGTGGCTAGATCAGATGATGGCATATACCTTAATCAAAGAAAATATGTTCTAGATATTCTCAAAGATACTGGATTATCTGGTTCTAAACCTTCTAAAGTTCCTATTGAGCAGCATCATACATTGTTTGATTCTTCTGATGCTTTGTTATCTGAGGCAGATATTTCTGTATATAGGAGGCTGATTGGTAGATTAATATATCTAACTATAACTAGACCAGATATTGTTTACTCAGTACATGTGTTAGCTCAATATTTGTCTAAGCCTACCTCTGTACATCTTCATGCTGCACTTAAGCTAGTCAGGTACCTTAAACAGGCACCTGGTCTTGGTCTATTCTTTTCTGCTTCTATTCCTTCTACTGGTCTTACTCTTACAGCTTTCTCTGATTCTGATTGGGGAGGGTGCAAGACTTCAAGACAGTCCTTAACTGGTTTCTGCATTTTGTTGGGCAATTCTCTTGTTTCCTGGAAAAGCAAGAAGCAACCAACTGTATCGAGATCATCTGCTGAAGCTGAATACAGATCAATGGCAGATACATGTTGCGAGCTTACCTGGTTAATCTCTTTACTACAGGATTTTGGTGTTAAGAGTCTTACTCCTGTTACTTTGTTTTGTGACAACAAATCAGCTCTTCATATTGCTTCTAATCCAGTATTTCATGAAAGAACCAAACATATTGAAATTGATTGTCATATTGTTCGTGAAAAACTTCTCAAAGGTGTTATAGCTACTGCTCATTTACCTTCCTCTCAGCAACCTGCAGATCTCTTCACCAAACCATTGTCTTCTGATCAAATTAATCTCTTGACTTCCAAGTTGGGAGTATGTAATTTGTTTCATACTTCCAACTTGAGGGGGGATGATAACAGTATAATAACTTCTCAGAATGAAAGTTCAGTAAATAAATGTTCAGAGTGAAGTTTAGTGTAGTTTCGTAATTGTGTAGAAGGATAGTTTAGTCTTTGTATATTGAGTAAGGAGGATAGTTTAGTCTTTATGTAGTTGGTTAGTTTTGATATGTATATAAAAACAGAGCATTCAGCAGCTATGTAAAGTAAGTTTTTCTGATGTTAATAAGAATACAGAGATTCAATATCTTTTCTGTTTGTAACAATGATGATTATACTGGGGAGGATAATAGTGAAGGCAATGGAGGGGTACTGGAAAAGTGAAGATGACACTAAAAAAATGGACATTCGACAACTATTTTTTGGGCAACGACATATAAAGTCATTGCCAAAAATACATGTTTAGTAACGAAATTTGTCATTTGTTACAGTTTGTGGAAGGCTTTTATTTTTTGCAAATGAAATTCATAGGTCGTTGCAAAAATTCGTTGCTAATTTGTTGGCGGGAAAAAAATAATTCGCCTCCTATTTACTTTTTTTGTTGCTGATGTGTTGGCGGTAAAAATTCATCTCCCGCCATTTGATTTTTCCTCATCATGGACAACGAAAGATTTTTTGTTGCTATATTTTGTAGCCTAATATGGGCCACATTCATTGTCAAGATTTTTTTTCCCCGCGTATTTTGTACAATTTTTTGCAACGACTACTCAAATGTTGCCCTAAATTAAGATAGCCCCAAATAAGCACGTTCCACCCTTATCTTTTTTTCCAAAACACATCGTTTTGCATTTTTAAATTATTATTTATTTTAGAATAACTCGTTGTTTTACACGAGATGGGGGGACTACAATTAATGATATTCACATTCTTATTTTCTGTTATATTCGTCTATTAATTTGATCATGAGATTATCTGATGGAACAAATTAAATAAAATAATAAAAATAAAAATATGATAATAATATCATAAGTATGTGTGTGGATATGTATATTACATATATAATTATGTAATATATATTATCTAATAGATTAAACATTTGGCCCGAATTGTATGTAACACCAATAAAGAACGCAAAAAGTAAAAGACGTGATAAATCCAAGCCCTGCATCACAAACCCATTGCTTGAAGCTAATAAACAAATCCAAACAAGGAATATTTAGATCATTTCCAAATGTATTCTTCATCATAAAGCAGTTTTTAATGTATGAAGGGCATCGAGTACAAGCTACTTATGGTTGATAGAATAAGTAGAAAACATACTTCAGTCATCAAAGAACTATACAGCTACAAAACTGCAACTATGATTAGACATTTTCAAGGGTAAGTCAATGATCTCTATATATTAAACATACTATTAGAGAGAGAAAAAAAAAAAAAACCTGTGATTACACCAATTTCTGAGTCAACACCTGTGGCCTGAAAACTACTATTTCTCCATATGTGGTTTCACATCCATTTCTAGATTACCTTGTTTCCATCCACTTTAAGAGCAAGTGAACTTCACTCGCCAAAAAACAAGTTAACTGTTACCCAACAATAATATTGAAGTTCCAAATGATAATACTACCCCCAACTCTTCACCAAAAATAATATTGGGATAAATGGGGCCGTCCTAGGAAAAGCCAATCATTTCAGTTCTACTTTTAATGTGTTATCAGTGTACCTAATGAACTAAATCAGCTTGTCCAGCATTGCAGGGAAGTTTAAATAAAATTTCTTCCAGTGACAAATCTAACACTACTCTAATCTTGGCTGCACTATGGTTTTCCATCATTGCCTTTTCATACTCTTTTGTTTCCCTTATGATCTTACCTGCCCAAAACAGAAAACTAAATTATAAACAAAAATATATAAATTTTTCTTCTTTAAAAAAAGGCCGCACAAATTCAACATTCTAAATATAAATTTATTATAATAGGAACCAAGAGATAATGCATTTGAAACATACCAAATATATCTATGCCTAGATCCTCATATAACGGGCTAAAGAAACATCAACAAACTGAATAAATCACCATGTCACGAAATATGTGACTGCAACAGGGAAAAGAACGACACTGCAATTTCAAAATTAATCCAATCTTCGCTTAGAAGATTAACATAATTCAATAAAAGATTATATGATCTGAGCAAAAGAGAAACTAATCACCATCCAGTCATGAACTATCTCTTCCTTTTCACATCCTCGTTCCTTCTTCTTTCCCTATACTTCAGCTTGTAATGGTACGAAACCAGCCCAATCAATCAATTCAAATTATTGTGAAGCACTACTAGCATCTCAAACATAGTTAGACGACTATGACAAAAAAAAGAAGATAAAATAAAATAAAATAAAATATTTCTTTGTTGATGAGTATAGAACAATCCATTTTCGATAAAAACAATTATCAAGCATAAATCAAATATGCCATAAAATTTGGTCAACCATTACACACTTGTCAATAACTTCCAACCATCCCCACATCACTAAGGCTGCTGAAGTTGCATACTATGCTTCATTAGGAGATTACTTTGAAGAGTGATGATTGTGGAAACAAAAATTCAAGGCGAATGCATTTACAATCAAGAAAGACAAACGAAGTTACAAGAAATTGCATTTATTTAGCGAATGCAGATTGCCAATCAAAGCCTAAGTTAAAGAAACAACTACTGTACAAAAAGGGAAACTCGAGAGAAATTACTTAACCAGACAATATTAACTTGACTATTTGTGTGAAAACTTCTGAACATTCTGTTTGCTGGAATTTCAAGTACCAAATAATGTGGGAATCTATATACTGCAATTAATATGGGCAACAAGTCTGGTATACTCTTGTATGCCTAGGAACTCTGTAAAATTCAATGTGGGAGTTGCTTCTAGTTTCTAAGTTCAATATTGGCAATATATTCAAAACAATGGATCAAGAAAGAAAGGTGAACTTCTTTCAGTTAATGAGTTTAATTTATTCCTGATAAAGTTCCCAATTTCAGTTTATTTCATCCAACACTAACAGATATACTGCATATTGCTATTATATACACTACAGCTAATCTGAATTTATTAGTTCGGGATGTTTTGTTTTGTTAAAGAACTTTTCATTTATACTATTGTGAAGTATAATGATAATGAAAATAATTAAGTTTAAATACTCTCCAAGCAGAAACATAAAACCTTCGAGTGAAATATATACAATAGCCATTGATGCTAACAGATGCTACAAATGCAAAAAAATTGCAACTTTAAAAAAAAACTTCTTAAGAACTTTTGGTATGAATAAAATAACAATCCTGTTTGTTCACTAATCTTTAATTAAAACCTCCAAAATTTAAAACTTCATAACTAACTCATCAAATGTTTCTCTGTAGAACTCTGTATGGATTCAATGCTATATTGAAACCATAAAATAATGAAATCCATTAATTTTAGAATAGTAGAACCTGAAAATAAATTCAAAATGTCTCATTAAAATGGACTCTGGATACTAATTAATACAATTCCTGTTGTTGAGTAATCCAAAATGGGTGTCTTATGTTTGTCCATTTATGCAGTTTCAACTGCTCCCTTTATATAATTAAATAACACCATTTTAAGTTTTTTATTTTTGAACAAAGAAAGGTTAAAAAAGGATAATAACTTCGGCGTTTTGTAATTAAAGTCATTGGTGTTATGTGCTGCCTCAATTAAATAGTTGTTTATAATGTAATATATTTGCATAATATGAACCCACGCAATGTGCATAAGTTTTTATATACTTATTAATTTTTGACTAAGAGAGAAAAATTATAAATTTTTGAGCCTCTGTTATTGATAAATAAACATACAATGTATAAGATACGAGCAACACGCCAACTAAAAGTAATTGCCCATTTCAAGCCTTAAAGAACATTTATAGCTTCTTAATGAAGAGCAAATGAACTTGTGGAAAGTATACCAAACCAAACAAAAACTCAAAGGACATCCAAAACTTAACCCAACTAAAAATAAAAATCCAAGTCAAAACCTTGTAACTGCTGTTTTTTGAACTTACAAATATAACAACTTTACACATATTTAGTTGTAAAATAAATATATGAAATAGGTGAGCATAACTGTTTAAAAGTTTCAAGTATTTTGGATGAGAATAAAATAATTATACATGGGGTGAAATCCTATGAGGCAACATATAAAAACTCATATATTGATAGACATTGACATTCTCTTAGAACTTTAACTCTTACAATAAAAACAAAATTGTGAGCAGCATGTACAAAAACAAAAAAACATGTTCTAAGCCTCATTTCATCAAACACTTAGGATGCACTATGCCATCAATTTAGTGAAAACTATAATACTCAGGGAACATTTGAAAACACACGGTACAGAAAAGAATTTTCCTACAAACAGTAACTCAAATAGCAATTGAAAATTGAAATCTCAGCAAAAGTTTCCCTTGATAAGTAACATTTTGAAGCTCATAATGTCCTCAAGGGACATCTTCTCTACGATTTTGCTCTTTAAATAGCAGCACGAGCTCTAATTGACATATGAAGGTTCCATAATATCATAAGCATAACCTATGGTACAAACTACTATTTACACATAATCCACACAAATCAACACCAATTCAATCAATAGAAACACTCGATCAAGCCAAATAAACATCTTTCCGAATTTAATTAAAGAATTATATATAATGTAGAAAAGAAATGAACCTGCTGATACAAGGCGTAGAGCAAAAGCGTGACGTCATTGGGGAATTTGGAGCTAACACCTTTGGCAAGGGAGATAGGATAATTCAGGTATTAGAGAAAGGATGTTGGTACAAGGTAGTTCATATAGGCCAAAAGTAGTGGGCTATAGTATGTTCATTTGTTGCACCGACTCAAAAGATTATTACAGTATGTGAGCCCATGTATAAAATTAGGGTTTACATTTGACCTAATAAATTTAATGAACTAAAGCGGATAAGACGGAAATTAATGAATAACGAGCAACGAACTAACGTAACTTGAGAGATGTTATCACAAGTCCCGAGGTAGAAGGCTCGTGGGAGTAACTCATTTTGGGAATCAATTGAGGGATTGGATTGGTGGCTAGAAGAATAGGGCGAAATGGGCATTACCCGAGTAACCAGGGGTATTTTAGGAATCTCCTTATTATTAAGGGTATTTCTGGAAATTTTCCGAAGTCACATGCTTGGCACATGACCCCTTTACTAGGAAGCTCTATAAATAACTCCTCATCTCATATGAGGAAGGACTCTCTTTTTTGGACTCTTGGAGAACTTGAAAGCCACAAGGAGAATTCTCTCTAAATTTGTGAGAGTGGGAATATTTTGGGGACTGGTTGGTGATTCGGAATTGAGCTCTAACTTCGAGATACTCGTGATCTCGTGATTACACTTGGATCCTCGAAGTTGAACTTGGATTCCCTAGAAATCTAACACTTGATAGAGGCTCTCGGACACTAGCGATTATGCCGGGACCCCGAGAGTTCTGCCTTGTGTTACTCGAGTAATTGCTCATCGGTTCTTCTCCCCTCTCCAGTCTCCCGATTGATTCCGTATTCTTCGCAGATTTCTCGCCTCCACCATTATTACGAACCCTAACCCTAACAAGGTACGAAATTTCCTTGCCTACACAGTACATATTTAAGTATAGATAGATCCCTTAACGATTTACACATCCAGTTCATTGTGATTCACCTGTCCTATCTAATCTCATGTGATTTGGTGGGTGAAACCCAAACTCCACTTGTTAGTTCAAATAATAATGGAATTTAATGCTGGGATCAAACTTAAATCTTTGTTTACTTCAATCAGGAGATATTAAATAAAGGAAATTATGATGTAAATGAGTGACAGTGATTGTGTGACAATTATTTGGGCTCTTACATAATGAAATTTAGTGATTTCGTATATGTTAAAATAATGTGAATTTGACAGTCATATTGAATAATTTTCTCTACATACATATAGGGCTATAAATGGTAATCGAAAAATTTGTATTCGTTCGCATCTGTATTCGAAAAAAGCGGATATTATTTGCATTTGAAAAAAAACAGATATATCCGTATTTGGTTTAAAGGTATATGTAAATAAATGAATATAAATACGGATATAAGCGTATTCGTATTCATTTTACATTCGTTCGTAAATATATCCAGCGGATATCTGAATTCGGATCCGTATCCGAAATTCGTATCCAAATAACTTATATATATATAAGCAAAATAATTTTTTTTAAGTGTTCTTCCTTATATAATAATTAGTTTTCACTATCATACGAAGATTATTTTTAAAATATGTCATTTCACTTATAAAAAGTAGGAAATAACACTTTTATTATAATATTAATAAATTGATTTAAGTATAGTTAATGAATTTTTACTATTATAAAGTTAAAATATCTAAAATGTATCATTTAACAAGTGTTATAAATATAATTTAACAAGTGTTACAATATAAATTTTGAATCATTTAACAAGTGTTATAAATATTATAAATATCATTTAAATGTTATAATTATAGATTATAAATATCCATACACACTACAGTATTACTCCAAACATATAAAATGGACATCAAACTTTAATAAGTAGAACATTCATTTTGAAATTTAGAATTTCAAAAATAATAAAAATTTATTTGAATTTTAATTTAGAGTATTGATTATTGTATTTATTAAAAATAAATAAATTAACATTCATTTATTAATGAACTATACTTTAAAACTTATTACTTTTTCTCTTTATTCTAGTTATATATAGTGTTTTAATATATCTAAAATACATCATTTAACAAGTGTTATAAATATAATTTAAATGCTATAATTATAGATTATAAATATTCATACACACTACAATATTACTCTAAATTAACACATAAAATGGATATTTACTTATTAATGAGCATCTAAATATTAATAAGAAGAACATTCATTTTGAATTTAGGATTTCAAAAATAATGAAAACTTATTTGAATTATAATTTAGAGCATTGATTATTGTATTTATTAAAAATTAATTAATTAATATTCATTTATTAATATGTATGGTTTAAACTTTAAATTGTGATTGGTTATGAATAATTATTCAATTTTTTTCTTTATTTTTTGTAAATAATTTGAATGAATTTTATATTAGGTGATTGATAAACAAATCCGAATAATCTGTTTATTCAAATAAAATAAACGAAAATGGATATTATCCGTATTCGGATATTATTTCGAATACTGGATACGAATACGGATAGCGAATTAATTTTTCGAATACGGATACGGATACTGCTATATTCAAATTCGTTTATATTTGTTTACACCCCTACATATACAGGTACTTGAATGTTTTTGTAATTTCAATTTTGATAATAATTTATTTATAATCACTATTTATATTATCAAATATAAAAATTCTGAAGGTTTGCAGTATCTAAACATATTTAAAAAATTCTTTTCTTTTATTTGAGTTAGTATTTTTTCAAGTCATTGTGTGCTTTTGTAATTGTTCTTCCTGATAGCATTATGTTGACAGGCATCTGCCTTAGTCCCTAATAATATTTTTACATTGTTTAATTTATCTGATATGATGGCCATCCGTGTATGAGATCCACTAAATGTTTCTTTTCTTCTTGGTGTTAAACATGTATCCGAATCATTACCTTTTGATAGGGTAAGCAAGGGTAAAGTTCTTGGTGTTAACTTTGGATATCACTACTATTTGAAAGGGATTAAATTACAAGCAGATGAAAACTATCACATAACATACTGACCCATTCAATTTAATGTATTTAGAATTCTTCACTAACTAAGAATTGTAGATTTAAGACTCTTTAGACCACTAGTAAACACTACTACAAATTTCGATTTGTCAAAATCTAAAATGAACTGAATTATGTTATATATATATATATATATAGTCTTTCGGGGTGGCCTTTCTAATTTTGACCAAAGCCCATATTGGTGCCATGAGCCATCTGCAATTACTCTGACTAGGTTCTTTTGACACTTTCAACATTGTTAACGTTTTAAATTAGTGAGTCTTGGTAAATAGAGAACCAAATGCACGTCATAGTACAAAGATACTATTTTAAGATTCGAAAAAGAGGCTAAAGCAATGGTTGGTAACCCACCACTTTACTAGAATACCCTTACAATCTTGCATAAATGTGTGACTAGAAAGTAAAATCTGCATTAGACTTCTTAAGGACGAACACACCTCATAATTTTCGATTTTCTACGAAAGACCAAATCTTAAGGGATTTTTTTTATGATTTTTACAAACCTATGCTTCAGACCTCAAAAAATCGTGATTTTTGGATATGATGTTAAGAATCAAGTCTCCTATGACATATAATTTTTTTCAGAATTTTTGGATCAAGAGGCTATTTTTAACGATTTTATTAAGCTAAACATATGTATTAATTCGGGGGTAATGCAAGTGGTGGAACCCGCTATCACATCAAGAAAAGATTCCATCTACACCAATAAAAAAGTGCTACGTGTCCCAAAATTTACAGGAACTCACTTCGCTGCTCAAGGTCACTTCTGAGCACGAAGTGACTTAAGCCAATATCCAGGGGCACTTTCATAATTATAAAAAAAGTACAGAAATCCAACAAGAATAGTATTTCATCTCCAGACCATATTATGCAACCAAAATTAAATATAAAAAAAAAATTTAGATTTATGTACGAAAAATAGATGTCCTAGAATTAATAAATATAATAAAAAGAAATCATCATTATCAGCAATATAAAAATATTTCTTAAAAAATATTGACCTGCAAAAAAACAATAAAAAAAAATATTTTTTTTATATATTTTAAACATAAATTATTTTCCACCCGAACAATAACAGTGTTTCTCAAACCCAGATTCCGATCATCAGAAGCATTGACCGGAATAGTGTCACCGGAATCTGAAAAAAAAAGGTAATTTAGTTAGACTTTTAATATTTCAACCCGACCCCCATAGGTATATGGGTCTTAAATTGTACAAATAAATACAAGTATATATTTATTTGTTAGTCATAGTAAATAAAAAATTAAAAGAAAAAAAAATATATCTATAACACGCAGTAACTATCAGCAACCTCATAATAAATAATATTTATTATTTTTCACCAGATAAACCACCAGTCTTTGCTAGAGCACACATTTTGAGAAATAAACACAATTATTTCTACCATATCAATTCACCATATTTCCTTTTACAAAATTTTCAAAAACACGCCTTACTAGAGAGTAAGCGCGCTGCGCTTACCTCATCCTACTACACTCACCCAAAAAAAGTAAAGTTTTTTTTTTCTTACCACATTTTCCTTGCCAACCTAAAAAACACCACTTACTTTTACTGTAGCCACCGCTACAGTAACTCACTTTGGTCGCCTTTTGTAATATTATATATAAAGGGCGACCATTAAGTGTATACAATAGCTGCAAAAAAATCAGGTTTAATTCCCATACACAAAAGATCAAGGGATAATTCTTTTTACAATTAAAATAGCTCCCCCGAACATCTGTCCCACGATCCCTAAAACTACTTATAATCCTTTTATGTTTAAGGGGAATAAATCTCTTCATAACTACACATCCACCAACTGGAACATGACAAAATTGAAATGTCTCACGACAAAAAACAGTGAACCGGCTAGTTACAGTTGGACGAACATGAATGCCAACACGAGATACGTGTTCACCTTCCCTTCTTACAAACACATCATCAAAACCAGGTTTAGACACATTTCTTGGTTCTCTGTCTAGAACTACGTAAATACATCCAACGCCAATTCCTCTAGGTTCAGAACCCTCAACTATTCCAACATCTGTATTTTCGAATAAGGTTTGGGTACTTCCGTTATCTCCTTCAAATTTGATAATGCCGTCTAGATTTATTGAATACAACTTTATACGCCGACCATGTCTTTCTCCTGGTCCCTGACCAAGAGCTGGCAGACAGAAGTAATCAGAAAATGGAACATCAGTTCCAATCTCAGATAATGAATCAAACATCTCATCTAGAATGACTTTGTCATAAAAAGGAGCAGATCGAGTCCTCCGATAAACATGCTTTCTGCAGGGCCATCTAATAACCACCTTGTTTCCTATATATATATACCAAGAAGGCGGATAAAGATATATGAGAGTGCGTGGTTAAAGATTCAAGTGAAAGATATATGTATATTATCTTGATGTATAACAGTCAAGATAAGTGCTTACTAGAATGTAAAATGATTGATGCAAGGGGATTATAGGGAAAGAGACCTCACAGTTGAATATTTAAAACTGATATATATATATATATATATATATATATATATATATATATATATATATATACACACCAAGAAGGCGGATAAAGATATATAAGAGTGCGTGGATAAAGATTCAAGTGAAATATATATGTATATTATCTTGATGTATAACAGTCAAGATAAGTGCTTACTGGAATGTAAAATGAATGATGCAAGGAAATTATAGGGAAATGAACACACACACACACACACACTGTTTTTTGTTTTAAAATATAAAATCATTCCTCTTTGTAAAGTAGATTAATTTATTTTAAAAAAATATCTTATATTTTAAAAAAAGAGTGATTATTTATGCATTATTTTTGTTTATCAAATTTAAAACAATAATACTATACCACTTATTCAACGGAAGTTACGAAATCGTATGCGTGTAACACTGCCAATTAAGCTGTTGGGTGAGGTGTGTAATGTTTGACTTTTATTGATAAGATGAACTTTAATAGTTTCTATTATATTTATATAAGTAGATCGATTATGTGTTACTGATGCTACAGATGTTCCAAGTACATATATTATATTAAATTCCTGATGGTTCATATTATTCTTACCATTTTGCTAAAATCTTTCCTTTCTCTCTATGTGCTCACGTGTCATCCAACAGAGAGCTGTTTGACAGCCAGTTACAAATTTAACTTTACAATAATTGTTGTAAATCGAAAGAACTTGTCATTTATTCAAAGCTATAATAGCATTCAAGCACTAAGTCAGAGTGTCAATAAGTCTGACAGAGAGCATGACCTGTCATTGCTATAAGTTTCCTTTTGGCCATGATCTTCCAATGGTGGGATAAGTCTAGTAGCAATGTCTTATATTTTGTATGTTCATATCCTTAAGTTCACTGGTTAAAGTATTATATGAAAACTCAGTTATGAAATTGTTTTCATCTTCGTTACTATTGGTGAAGTCTTATATGCTTGGAGAGATACCCTTATTGAAGGATATAATAACTCTTGTGTGCTAGCTTTGGGATCTTACGCGAGATGTTTTGGTAAGTGTTTTTGTAGTAATTGCATATGTACAGTCCTGATTATCTTGAACGACCCTCTGTGTGGTGCTAAATAAGATTGGTATTCCTGAGGTATGTATTATAACTTTTTCTTAGCGTGCTTGGACCAACCTAGGTCGAACATTTGTGTTTGTGCAGCGATGCATTTCTTATATTAATTTCAAATTGGGCTTTAACGTACACATCAATTTTGACTATAGGCCTTTAGCAGGCTTCCTTCTTTGACTTAATACATATGGAAAATTGGAAGAGATAAGATAACTGCTCAGGATGGGACAAACTTTGAAGATGCACTTTAATCACTCTCATTTGATTGGGAATGCACTAATGATCTTTCTCTAGACTCTGTAAAAGAGTTAAAGAAATTGAGGAATATCCTCATCCTCTTGCTATCGTGGGAGTTAGGGTTTTGTAAGTTTTTATTGAATCTTGTCATTCATTTCAACAATCATTTATGTTGTGCATGTGAATACAGTTTTCAGCTGATTTGCTTTACATTGTTTTAGCTCAACTGAAGTTATTCTATTATTTTAGGCCAACAAATAATGACTTATAATGTATATATAGAAGCTCTTATCGGATAAATTAGAAAGATATAGCATAACATGATTCTAGGGTCAAAGTATCTCTTGTGCTTAATTTTTTTTTTTGTAACAATTGTTTCTTTCATCTCTATTAATAAAACCGGAGGAAAAATTGACAATTATTTTTGGCGTAAACTTAAAAGTGAAGCATTTTTGTATTCTTACAAACTCTAACAAGTCAGATAAATAAATCTACACAAGTCCTTTAAGAATACCATAAATTGTACTACTACATGGACATAAAAGTAATTAAGGTTTAGAACATTAGATTTGCAATGATAGAAATCAATGTTTGGGCTGGTTTGTGATAGGATGCATGTTTTTGTTTGGTTAAACTCATGATAGGATTTTTTGGATTTTCTTCACCATTGTGCAAGCATGAGTTATCTATACATGTTTTGTTTTCAGTTTGTTCCTTAAGGAAATATATTAGCGTAGCCTTATACATTTGAAAATTTCTTTTATTTATATATGGTTCTTGTTTATGTTAATTTTTTCTCTTTTATTTTCCCTTTGTGTTGTCTAGTTTTTAGCCCTTTGTGTCTATCTTTTCTTTTCTTTATTCTTGATTTATTATTCGTCATTATATGTGCGATTTATTTTTAGCCCACCCATACTTAGGATAAAAATGCTTTGCTGAGTTGGGTATTTATTAATTTTTGCAGGCTCGTGGTATTGATCCTTGGTTCTCCCGACTAGTGACTACCTCTTTGCACCATTATTGATAGATATATCCCGAGCTGTGCCCTTCATTTATGGTATCTCCAAATTGTAATTTCTACTATAGATATGTGTGGACAAACTAGTCTATTATATGGCTTCAAGAACATACTGAAAATGCTACATCCTTCCATGTTTTGCGTGACTGAAGAACTTTGGCAGGTTTACATAGTTGATTGTAAATATGATGAATGATCATGTATAAGATGATTTTATTTCATTAATAATATTTGAGTTTTTTTGTATTTCTACCATAATTTGTTATGGGTCAATGACCTACGATTTATTTTGTTTGTAAAATAATTTTGACATTCGTTATATAACAAAGAAAAAGGCAACATATATATCATTACAAATCTTAACAACTTTCGTTGCTCATATAATGCAAACGGTAACGTATAGTGTCGTTGCTAATCGACAACAACTTTTGTTGCTATCAAAAATAATCAACATCGAACATTATCGTTGCTAATTGATCATAATTATCCATAACAAGACCAACGACAACGAATAATATCAATGCAAAATAATATATGACCAATATATTTTGCACATTTAGCAACAAACATCGTTGCTAAAAAGTATACAATCAGCAACAAAAACCAGTTAAGGTAGTAATTTCCATACTGTTCAGTAACGGTAAACATCATTGGCAAAAGTGTTTCAACCGCAACAAAATTTCATCTTCATTGACAAAAAAAGGTTCTCTTCGTTGCCAATTAGAAGGATTTTGTAATGAAAGTTGCTTTTCAATAACGATTTCTAAATAAATTTGCAACAATATATTTCGTTGCTAAATGATCTATGTTTCTACACGAAAACTAACTTTCGTTGCGAAATATCTCACTTTCTGCAACAATGAAAATAAGTACGTTACTAAACAATTAGCAACGCTCATTGCGCAATGAATGGTCCAACGACCGAATTTTTTTTGCAAATGACATTTGGTAACGAAATTTTGTATCTTTAGACAATGTTTAGAAAATCGGACTGGACCGGTAGTCCGACCACAGTTCAATTGAAACTGGTCGGCTTTTCGGTCCGGTTCACCCAAAAAACCAGTTTGACAGTGACCCGGTCAAAAATTAGCTGACCATCAGTTCAACTGGTAAAACCAGTTAGTTGAGTCAGTTGACCAGGTTTTCAATTTTTTTTTTTAACAAAAATATTTTTACTAATATTATAATATTATTTTACTATATTTTAGCTTATAAAAAATTAGATATTTTAAAATTTTATTAATTATTAATAATATATATATTTTTTATGTATTTATGACGTCAGTGGTTTAATAAAGGTTCGACCACTAGTTAGACCAGTGACCCATCCACCTGGTAACTTTTTCGGTTCGATGATCGGTTCTATTTTCTAAACATTGTCTTTAGCAACGAAAACTGGTTATTGCTGAGTCACCATTTTTTTTGTAGTGTGATGATAGTAACAAGCATTATAAACCAAGTGAGGAGAATAGTGAAGAGGAGCAGGAGGAGATGGAAGTTATAGTTAAGGATAAGAGGAGGAGGAGAAAAGTAAAACCTAAGTTTAAAGTTTTACCTTTTGGCCTCAAGCTAAAAAGAAACATATAAAGTTCAATGTTAAGTTGCAATTTAGTTCTAAAGAACAGATGAAAGAAGCTATTAGGAATTATGGGATTGACAAGAGTAGGGCTGTTAGGTTTAAAGTGAATGTTAGGAAGAGGTTTTAGATTATGGATTAGCCTAGGTGTGCATGGGACATATGGATTAGCACTGTGGGAGACTATGATATTTTACAAGTTAAAACAATTGGGTGCCCTTATACTTGCCTAAGGGCACTACAAAATAAGTGTGTCAATACCCAGTGGCTCATAGACTTTTATGAAAACAGGATTAGAAAAAATTCAAATTGGAAGTTAGTTGACCTGCAAGATGAATTCTCTAGGAAATTGAAGGTTGATGTCTCATTGATAAAATGTCACAGGGTAAGGGAAAGATCTTTGAGAAATGTTGGTGAACTATTAAATAAACATTATTTGCAAGTGTGGGATTATGGGACTCACTTGATGAAAAGTAATAAAAAAAACAAAGTTGATATTAAGGTTTGAATGGACAATCCAAAAAATAAGCCAAGGTTTCAAAGATTTTATATATGCTTTAAAGAACTAAAAAGGGGATGGCTTGAAGGGTGTAAGACAATTATAGACATAAATGATTGTTTTTTAAAGAGTGCAATTAGGAGACAATTGTAGTCTGCTGTTGAGAGAGATGGTGACTATCAAATGTACCCAATAGCATGGACGATAATTGAGATCAAGTGAGAACATGGATAATTGGGGAAGGTTTATTCAGCTGTTGGTAGGAGATTTAAAAGCCAATAATAGAATTGGTTAGACAATTATATGTGATCATCAAAAGATAATTATAAGTCTTTCTATTTTTTAACATGAATTTTATTTAACTGATTACTAAATGATTTCTTTATTGTTTGCTCTCCTATTGTAGGGATTGGTTCCCGCAGTTAGAGAGTTACTACTTTATGCTGAGTACATGAATTGTTTCAAACATATTTATGTTAATTGGAGGAAGAGATTCCCTTCTCAAGCATTGAAGTTTGCATTATGGGAGGCTTCTATGGACACACATATTGTGCCATTTAAAGAAACAATGAAGGAGATAAAAAGGTTGTCTAGGGAAGCATATGATAAGATGCTTGAGTAAGACCCCTTATTGTGGAGTGATATACACATAATTATTCATTTTAATATTGTCCATTTCTATTATTTTATATGTTTCTTTTATTTAATTAATACATTTTATTTTATTTTGCAAGAAATAGATAAATAATTGAAGTTGAGTTGAAAAATGAGTTCTAAAAAGCATTCAAGTTGATTTTTATTCAGATTCCAATAAAGAGATGTGCAAGAAAAGGATTCTTGGAGATTACCGTATAGAAGTTGAATTCAAAAAGAAAAGAAGAAAGTTACTTAAAATTAGATTAGGATATAATTTATTTTTCCTAGACGACTTTTGATTTAGAGAGAACAAGTTAGTTTTTCATTATCTTTTTATTTCTCATCCGGTTAGAACAAGGAGCATAACTGGGAGTTTTTTTATTTTTTCGTTCTTTCCATGTTCGATAGCAATTGGTAAAAGGAGTTGTCAAGGAGGTTTTGTCACCTTTATGCAACATTTTTTGTTTATTTAATTAAAGTTCTTTTTAATTATTATTCTATTAGTTTTTATTTTAGTTCATGTAATTATTATTACTAGTTTTAATTTTAATTTATATGGATAACTAAATTTTTAATACCTATGACGAAGATGAAACTATGTATTGCATATTAATATTTTCTTTCCGTTTCGAAATTAATGCCTAATTGTTTATTCCTTCAATTTTACCTTCGCGCATATTTTATTTTGGTTCTATATTAATTGTGAGGTTTTGATAGCTTATTGTTAATATATGAGTTTTTCATAATTCATACTTACTCGATGAAGTTTTGATGAGTTATAGTTAATCCTTAAATTTTCATAATCTATGATTGTTCATATTAATTATATGAATCACTATTTTTATAGGGAAGGAAAAATAATTAGAAATTAATAAAGAAAAGAAGGAATTTATTTATTATGTTAATATTTAATGGATTCAGATTCCTAGGTAATTTTCTCATTATTAATTTTCGTTATTAATTTTAATTTGCACTATTTAGTTAATTAATCTTCTCCATTTTTTTATTTCTAATTTGTCTGAAATATAAATTAAGGATACATTGAAATTAATCCAGTCTCTGTGGTTTGACCTGTACTTGTCCATTCTTCAATTTGATGCGGTGCACTTGAGTTACTAATTTTTATCACGTCAAGTTTTTAGCGTCGTTACTGTGGACTAGATCTAATTTTTTATTCCTTAATTTTTCTTTACTCAAATTAATTTTTAGCACTAATATATATATACATATTTCAATTTTTCAGGATTATCGAAGTAGATCGAAGGAGCGAAAACGTATAAAAATTGTTGCTGCGCTTTCTTGGTATTTCGTATCTCCATATTTATTTATTTTTTTAAAAAAAAAATAAGAAATAGTAGTTTAATTTATTATTTTTAGTTTAAAAACTAATTGTCGCATTCATGTATTTATCCACGTAGAGAACATCTTGTTTATATTTTTATTTAATTTTATTTATTTATTTATTTGTCTAGATTTTATTTAGGTTGATCATGGAATTATGATTTTATTATTCATTTATTTTTTATTTTTTTATTTTTTAATTTATTTTTTTGCTTTTTTGATTAGTTGCTTATTTGTCTAAGTGAAACATGGACTCTTACATTAGGAATAATAAATTTTTTTTGAACCTAGACTCCTATGAAAAATATTTTATAGCTTACCATAGCCTTGATCCATATCCCTCTCCCTACTGTTGTTTACATCCAAATTCATGTCCAACGCCTTTATATCCAACGGAATATTCAAATGAAAATGAGAAAAAATTGACCCCTTTAGAGGAAGCCTTAGAAGAATTCCTTAGAGTCAAAGCTAATTGCTTGCAGACCATAAACCAAATTGAATCAATTGGCTACCACAGTTAGTGAACAAGAGAATGATTTTTTTTTTTAGTCGGTCTGAGCTTAATCCTATAATTCATTAAAATGTTGAATTTAATTTCATTACACTCTAAGTCAAACCAATATGAGGAGTCAAACAATTCTGAGTCAATAAGTTCACCCAATAAGCCTAATTCATTAATGGATCATGTCACATGTGATGAGTCTGCTGAAATAGTTTACAAGCCTAAAGCTCCATACCCTAAAAGACTTATTTCAAAAATATAGTCTAATGTTTTTTTCTGACCAACCTGTTGAAATAAACACGATTTAAGAATTATCCATGACCCAAGAAATGAATGAAAATAAACTTATGATTTTGGATGATCCAATAGACTTTTTTCTTAAATCACCTTGATCAAAATTGGGATGAGTCTGAATATTTGGATAAGGTCAGTGATTTGTTGAGATATACTACACACGAGTCAACAAAATTTGAATGCGAAAATGAACCAATTGATTCATGTTTTGAAAATGTAAGTGAAATTTTTCTTAAGGTCGATTTTTAGCATAACTGTGATATTTTGTGTGTGATTATTTTCAATTTTTTAGAGCTCTTGAAAATCATGAAAAATTCACACTCACTTGCCATTTTACATCACTCTTTTACTATCACATGCATTTTAGGATTTATCAAATTTGTAGATATGTGCATTTGTTTTCTTTCTCACCATATTTTTTTGCAGCATTATGTCCCACCATACGAGGTACAATTCTTTCTTATCATTGTTCTCTATTCTTCATTTACATACATTGAGGACAATGCATGATTTAGGTATTGGGGGGGGGGGGGGTTTACATTTTTATTTATGTATTGCATTTTTATTATTAGATTTTTATTTGTTTATTTATTTTTATTTTTTAGAAAACTAATTCTTTTTACATTAAAAAAATTGTTTGAGTTTTTATGAGTTGGATTAATTCTAATAATTGTCTGTAGAGCAAAAACTTTGAGTATAATTAAATGATTTAAAACACTTGAAACCTTTGATAATATACAAAATCCTAGTTTAAAATGTCATCTTGAATAAAATTAAAATTCAAATGCATTTTTGTGCTTCACGTTTGCACCAATTCTTAGTTGTGGGGTAAAAATTATGAGTTAAGTAATTTCAAGGAAAAAAAAATTGGTAAAGAAAAGAGAAAAAAGGGAAAAAATAATGTAGCGAAATGGAGCGTAAAACGCACTCGTTGTAAAAATAAAAAAGAAGAAGCAGCTAAATGGAGCATAAAACGCAGTCATTATAAGAAAAGGAAAAAAACAGTTGAAAAATAACTAAATACTGCTTCAAAGTCCATTAAATAGAAAAAATCACGCTGAAAAGTATGATGGATATAAGCAGCTTGACTAATCTATTTTTGTGGCATTTGTTACTGAAGTTAGTAAGCCCTTAGGGGTGTCCTTACACCTAGTGCTCTAAAGCCAACTGGTTTGTGAGTCATTGATCAAACGCTCATTACATAGATAACTCTGAAAAGCCTAAGAAAAAGAGACATTACACAAGTCAAGAATGAAAAAAATAGAAAAAAGAAAGAAAATAATTTTGCTCGATTTTCATGGTAAATGTCCCTACTAAGAGTTACATCACATATATATGCATGCATGCATCAGATGAAATTAATTTTACGAATAATGGGGTCTAGAATGAAGATGAAATATTTTTGATAAGGTGAAAATGTGATTTTGAATTTGATCTTGCTTATATGTAATGTCCATGGATACTTAGAAGTTTTCTTTCAATTTCATAATTGGTTAAGCTCAAAAGATTTTATTTTATTTATTTTATTTTATTTTAAATTTTGTGAGTATATTCATTGTAAACCCTCACGAGACACAACTTTTTCACTTAGGAAAACTTTAGAGTTAAAGACTTGTTGCACATGCTAAGTGCAATCATGTTTTCTACGAAAATGGGGTAGTTTATAATTTATTTTGTTTTATTTTTATTTTACTCGGGAACGAGTAAAAGCTAGATATGAGGATATTTGATATACACGTAATTATTCATTTCAATATTGCCCCATTTTTATTATTTTATTTAATTAATACTTTTTATTTTATTTTATAGGAAATAGGTATATAATTGAAATTGAGTTGGAAAAGGAGTTCTAGAAGTTTTCAAGTTGATTTTTATTTGGATTTCATTACAGAGATGTGCAAGAAAAGAATTCTTAGATATTAGCATGTAGAAGTGAATTCAAAAAGGAAAGATGAAAGTTACTTAAAATTATATTATGATTTAATTTATTTTCCGTATAAATAAGATTTTTTGTTTTTAGAGAGAATGAGTTAGTGTTTTATTTTCTTTTTATTTCTCATCTAGTAGGAACAAGGAGCAGAGCAGGGAGTTTTTTTTTTTTTTTTTCTTTCTTTCTATGTTCGGTAACAATTGGTAAAGCGGAGTTGTCAGGGAAGTTTTGTCACCTTTATGCAACATTGTTTGTTTATTTAATTAAAGTTCTTTTTAATTATTATTCTATTAGTTTTTATTTTAGTTCATGCAATTATTATTACTAGTTTTAATTTTAATTTCTATGGACAACTAACTTTTTAATACTTAGGACAAATATGGAACTATGTATTGCATATTAATATTTTCTTTCCGTTTTTCGAAATTAATGCCTAATTGTTTATTCCTTCAATTTTACCTTCGCGCATAATTCATTTTGTTTCTATATTAGTTGCGAGATTTTGATTGTTTATTGTTAAGATATGAGTTTTTTTATAATTCATGCTTGCTCGATGAAGTTTTGATGAGTTATAGTTAATCCTTAAATTTTCATAATCTATGATTGCTCATATTAATTATATGAATCACTATTTTTAAATGGAAGGAAAAATAATTAAAAATTAATTAAGAAAAGAAGGAATTTATTTATTATGTTAAAATTTAGTGGATTCAGATTCCTAGGTAATTTTCTCATTATTAGTTTTCGTTATTAATTTTAATTTGCACTATTTAGTTAATTAATCATCTACATTTTTTTATTTTTACTTTTTCTGAAATATAAATTAAAGATATATTGAAATTAATTTAGTCTCTGTGGTTCGACATGTACTTGCAGTTACTAATTTTAATCACATTAAGTTTTTGGCTGTTGCTGTTGACTAGATCTAATTTTTCTTCCTTAATTTTTATTTCTTTGAATTAGTTTTTAGCAAATATATATATATATATATATAGCTCTCAAGATAACTGTTGATAGTTAATTGAAAGTTAAATACGTAAATGATAGATAAACAGTGTTTTACTTATAAGATTAGCACAACACTATCTTGTACTTGACTTACAATATCTTAACTGAAGAATAAGAGAGAAGGCAAAGATAAAACTAGAGAGAAGTTGTATAACAGTTGTAATTATGTAACTTCTGAACCTGTTTTCTACAAATGACTAAACTTCTCTTAAATAAGAAAAGAAAATGACTGTGGACTCACGTGTCCTTAACTATTCTATTACATTTACTAAAGTAAAAGTAAAAGTAAAAGTTAACTTTTGCTTTTGCTTTCGGTTGACTGAATGACTTTTGCTTTTGGATGATTGACTGAAGGAATCTGCTTTACTGAATGACTAGGGGATAACATCTGCTTTTGCTTTTGCTGATTGACTAAAGGAATTTGCTTTTGCTATTTTTACTTTGTCAGGGGAGATGCCAAGGATTCATAATGCGTATGGGTCTTAAGCATCCTGGAACAGTTGACTGTAATATGGATCATTGTTGGTGATTGAATTATGACTAGAAACATAAGAATTTTCTTCTAAGGCCTCTTTGTGGAGGTCACTAACTTGATCGTTAATGGCAAAAACTAATAACTTTAACTCTGATGCTGAATAATTCTCGACTGAAGAAATATCAAAGGAAGATAAGGGGCTAGAAATAGTTTTTTTTTTTAATCCTTTCATGGATTTTCTTTAGGAATTTGGACTGGGATGACTGAAATGGGGGGAAATTCTTTTTGGACTTGGCTAATAATTCTAGTGACATCGAATTTATCCTACCATTTAATGAAGAAAATATGTGATACATAGCTGGTTTTGCTATGATGGCTAATAATGGCTTGAGACTATCTAGAAATGTGAACAGTTGACTCAACTGGAGTTTTTAGGTTGTATTGTCATTTCAGAATCCAAGGAATTTTGTATTTACTAGAAAATTGCAACAATACATGGATACCTTCAAACTTTGGATTTAACTTAGTTTTACTGTAATGGGTTACTTGATTCTGAAGTAGTTCAGGAAAAATGGAAAACGTTGGTCCATATCTAGACCACTAAATTATGAACCACAGAGGAATTTGACTTTTAAATTTTTGGTCAAATTGGATGAATAATGAGTGACTAAATAACTGGTTTTGGTACTAGAAGATCTTGTGCCAAGCTTCAATATAATCGTAATAACAGAAATTGTTATTATGATTATTTAGTAACTGAAGATCAAAGGGGTGATTATACCAATCTGACATGAAAATAATTTATTTAATGTACAAGGAATGATATATGACTTTGGTTTCATAATTTTTTTTATATCATAAATGGGCTTAATTTGGATTGACTCTGTTTGGATCAGGATATCCATATAATAGGATAATGACTTATACGGGACAAAAGGTATAAAATGCCAAACAGGTGGAAAGAATTGGGTAGCAAGTTTAACTGGGTCATTTTTTGGGCTCATAAAGGGCTCAACAAAAAATAGGTTTGTTTCAAAATTGGGTGGGTACTCAATTTTTGACTGTTTGACAATGGGCTTTTGGGGTTCTAGTTTATAGATATCAAAAGGCCTAAAATGGTCAATAACTGGGGGTTTACTGGCTAAGGCTGAACCTATGGTTTGGGTATTTGGCCCAAAACATGATACCTAGTTACTAAGTTCACTGCCAGGATTGGGCTTTCTGGGTGAAGAATCATAGTTCCCTTAAGTTTATTGGAATGACTAAAGGTAGAAGAACTACCTCTATCACAGTACTACTACTCCATTTCACACTCATCTCTGCAAACCTGTTTGAAGAAACTCTCTAGTGAGAAAGTCAGGAATAAAATTTTCACTACATTTAATATATTGAATATCAAAATCAAAAGTACTTAATAAAACTTGTCATCTAGCAAAAAATTGATTAGAAGCAATATTTTCAACATCTTTATCCAAAATAAATTTTGCTGATTTACAATCAATTCTTACTAAAAAAATTTTGATTTAATAAATCACTTTGAAATTTATTAATACGTAAAATAAGAGATAATTTTTTTTATAGTAGTATAATTTACTTGTGTAGGATCCCAAGCACAAGAATAAAAAGAAACAATTTGTTCAGCTGAATTAGGGTTTAATTTTTGTTTTAAAATACCTCCAAAATCAATTTCAGAGGCATCGGTTTAAACAATCTTGAATGCACTAGGATTAGAAATGCCAAGACATAGAAGAGTCTTAATATACATTTTTACTTCTTAAATAATTGAAGTATGAATATTAGTCCAAGGAGGGGGGTTACTTTGTAGTCGTTCAAATAATGGCTTACATATTCTTCACAGATTTTATAGAATTCACTAATGTAATTGAGAGAACCTAAAAATCTTTGAAGTTAGTTTTTATCTAAGATTTTATCTAGGAATTTACTAGCGAACTATATAGCTTTATCAACCGGCTAAATTTGACCATATTAAATAATAGACCAAGGAATTTTACTTTGGTTTGAAAAAGACAACATTTTAACTGAGATAGGACTAACCCATTGGTTTGAATAGTTTTAAATAATAAATTGAGATGTTTCCAATGTTATTCAATTGACTTAGGAAAAATAAGGACATCGTCAATATGGACAATAGCAAAATGATTAAAAGGGTAAATAGAATATCATTTATAATATTCTGGAATTCACTAGGGGCATTTTTTTAATTCGAATGAGATTACATTCCATTCGTAATGACCAAAGGGAGTGGTTAAAGTTGTCTTATACTTATCCTCCTCATGAATCTAAATTTGCCAAAATTCACTTTTAAGGTCAAATTTACTAAAAATAACTACTTAACCTAATCTGTTGATTAAATATTTTTTATTAGGTAATGGATACGTAATCCATTCAAGGACCTTATTTAAAGGTTTGTAATTAATGACTAGACGAGGGGTTCCTCTTTCTATTTTAGCATTTTTATTTACATAAAAAGCTGGACAAGATCAAGGGGATTTACTTTTTCTAATTAATCATTTTTTCAAAAGATCATTAATTTTATTTTTACACTAATTCATTTGTTCACGATTCATCTAGATGGGTTTAGCCTTAGTACGAGTTAAATGTTCTTTAAATTCCTTAGCATAAGGAAGCCTAACTAAATGCCTTTTTTCTGTGCCAAAAAGCATGAGGTAAATCAGAACAAATATTTTTACTTAAGAAATTATAAAATTCTTTTGTTTTACTCTGAAGATTGTTATCTTGTAACTCCTTTTCAATCTTTTTATACCTAATTTCATCTTTTAGGTATTTTAGTTGATTTCTTTTACTATTTAATATGTTCAAATTCTTTGAAATTGACTCATCTTGAATTATTCTTAAATATCTTTCTTTAGGGTTGTTTATAAACCTAAAGGTTATTTTCTGACCTAAGTGTTGACTGTGTAAACCATGTGAAGTAGTAATAAAAGGATGCAATAAATATATAAATGGTAATCCTAAAATGATTTTATCTGTCATAATTTTGATTAAAACAAATGATGTTTTAAAATAAACATTATCTTGACAAATATAAACATTAGGCAATTTATATTTTATTTCCATCTTACTGCTATTAGCAGAACTCATTCTTTCATTGATTTTTTTATAAAATTTTGTCGGAATTAAACCCTCTTAAATACAATTTAAATCTGCTTCGGTATCAACTAAAGCGGGAGGTACTAACTTAAAAGTTTTATTAATTATTAAAGTAGATGTGATATTCCATTTATAAATAGTAATATCTTTTAATCTTTTTAATGATAATCCTTACTCATGTATGATATCTACTTCATTTTCATTTTTAGGATTATTAACTTTTAAGGTTTCAACTTCTTCATGATCTTCATCTAAAGAATCATGGATCTGAAAAGATAACTATTTTTCTAAGTTATTAATTTCTTCTCTTAGCTGGGGAATTTCTTGTTTTAATTTAGAAATTTCTCTTTTAAAATTGTTACCTTCTTGATTTAATTATGGAAAAGTTATTTCTTTTACTGAATTTTTAAATCTTTTCAATGTTTTATTAAGAATAAAAATAGGTATTTCTTTAATCTTATTTATTTTATTGGTCGAATTATCTCTGTTAAATAATTTTTTTAATTGCTTAGTGTACTGAATTTTTAGATGTGGATCAGTAATTTTACTTATTAAATCAATTAATAGATTTTCTTCTTCAGTGTTTTTAGTTAAAACATTTAATCTTTTTGAACAACAAGTGTCTGTACAACCTAAAGTTATTTTAGGGGTTTAATTAGAATTACCATCTGAATTACTATATAGGTTAATAGAGGATTGAGAAGGAAAATCTTCATAATCACTATTACTAGAATTATTTTTAATTCTCATTAACTCAATTATTTGATTAGTGTCTTTTTTTCCAGATATTTTTAATTGTTTTAACTTTTCTTTAACTTTACATTCATTTTTATAATGATCTGGTTCACCACAATTATGACAAATAATTTTATTTTTATCAAACTTTTTAAAAGTCTTCTTTTTATAAAGCTTTTTAGAAGTTGATTGTTTTGGTGATTTTTTATAATAACTATCTTTATGATAATATTTTTTATGTTTAGATTTTCTTCTTGACGGAGTAATAGGGGTAAATCATATTGTTTGCAAAAAGTGCCTAATTTATATTTAGCTTTATGTTTGCCCTTACTAGCTTGTTTACTTATCTTAAAATCTATACATATTTTAAGACATATTTTTTGTAGTTGACTAATTATATCACCATAGGTTAAATTATCATAATCAATAAAACCTAAGTTTTTTTACTTAATTCTTCATGAATTTTATGAGCAAATAAATTGGGTAGACCATTTATAATTTTTTTTTCTTTCTAAAATGGTTTATTACTATCATCACGTATAATAACTTTAGAGGTAAAAATGTCTTTATACCATCTAAAATCACTCAAAGTGGGGCATGAAAGATTACTTAACTGATTATGAATCCTATCAGTTATATTACTATGTATTCTAATAAAATATTTAATTAGTGTGTTGACTCCATTAGAGGGACCTAATCCTAATTTTTTATCAAAGATATGATTACTTTCATTATCTATCTAAATAACATAAATTATATTATATCTAGAGTCTTCAGTAAGATATTTTTTCCCACCAAGATCTAAGTATAACGGTAAATCCACTAGCTAATAACTCAACAATATCTTTTTGACTTAAATTATTATAATTTGTTAAATAACTATTTGCTACCATAGACATATGATTTAACTTGTTTAATAATTCTTGTTCACTTAAACCATCAATATTCTATTCATAAATTTTATTAGCTGAAACAGAAAATTAATTTTCTAAAATCCTTTCTTCGAACTGTAATTAAGTCCGGAGGGGTTGGTCTAGAATACCAATTTTTTATTTGACTAGTAATAGTTGAATTTTTAAAAGTTAATTTATTAAATTAATTTTTAATTTCTTGAATAGTAGTGTTAGTATCAGACTCACTACTTCCTTGACTTTTGTTTTAACTAGCATCTTGATCAATAATAGTTAAATTCTTAGTTTCACTAGATTCAAGTTTATCTAATTTTTTAAATAAATTATCTAAAGTTTTAGCAAGTTATAAATCTTTATTTGATATGCCTAATACTTGTCTATGCTCAGGTAGGTTTAACAAATGTTTTTCAATTTTTTAATTTTGGTTTTGACTAAGTATATTATCTTCAAATTTTTCTTCAATTTTATCTAACTGTTTTCCTAGTGTTGCTAGGTACTGATTAGTAAAATTATGTTTTTCAATTAATTTTTTATCATCTTTATTGCCATCAGATATTTTAAATAGATTGGCAATAACAGAGGTATTTTTAACTGGTAAAATAATTGTTTCTAAGGGTGGATGACTAGAAGAAGTTTTTACTTATTTTCTTTAATCCATTGAATTTTAGTAATTATATTACATTTACCATAATACTTTTCATACCAAGTATAAAAAGTAATGTTTACCTTTTGTTTTACTACAATTTTTTTCCATTTATTAACTATTTTTTCTTTATCAATTTCACTATGATTTTTACGAAATTGATGTCTTTTACCTTTATTTTCTTTTGAATTAAAATCAATGATTAAAGCTTCTTCATTAATTTTAAATTGTTTTTTAATGACTTTTAACTGGTGATGAACTGGTTTGGTTTCAAAATCTGAAGCAGTAAGTGATAACTGTTGTTCATCATCATCCGACTGGTTATTATAACAAGGGTGACTAGTTTGACCTTCATTAGCTACTCCTTTTAACTTAGTATTTGGTAAAGCAGTTTTATTTAATAATTCAGTATCTTTTCTAGATGGTGTTACAATACTAGTAGTATCTTCTATGACTGAAGGTTTTCTAAGCCTTGAATAATCAAAACTTATTATGACTGTTCCGTCTAAATATTGTCTAACATTTTCTAAGTTTAATATGTTACTAGTGACTGGCCTTTGGGGCATTTCATTTTCTAATATCCATTGACTAGACAGATTAATATCACTCCAAAGAATAGTCTTTAGAACTTGGATATTAACATTACTATTACTGCTTTGAATTAAAACAGTTTTATCTTTAGGACTTTTACTAAGTGCTTTAAAGTTTAAATTGGTTTTCATTATTTTATAATAAATTCTATAAATTAAAGTAATTGCTTGAGAACCCTCAATCATTTGATTTATTTCTTCAATAGTTTTAATATTCAAAGTTAATGCTTTTAATACGTGTGGGTCAGCTAGACTTAAAGTAAAGTTTGGATAACAATCAAAATAGACATGTCCATTATGAAGGCTTGACTCCATGATACCTAAGATACTAGGTATATAATTTAAATACCTTGCATCTCTAAGACATAAAAGTATACTTGAATTAATTCTTTTAATGCTTAAAGGTTTAACTGCTACTTGGAATAACCCTATATGAATAAAGTTATATCCCTTTTGTCTTTATTTTTTTAATAATTTTAGTTGTTAATAATGAACATTTTTTATGTTCCTTTTTAATGGCATAAATTTTTTCAACATTTTTTACATTATAATCTGACTTAAATTTATCTATAAAGGTTAACTGTTAAATTTTCTTTAGGGAAATTTTTGGTATATTCTAATTACTAACATCTTGACTAATATTCTTATAACTATGTTCTTTCTGGTTAACTATATTTGGGATAGTGGATAAGGATGACCTTGAGCTAATTGATGAACTTGACCTAAACAATCTACTCATTTTAATTTGTTTTAATTTTATTCTTTAACGCTGTTGACATTCCTTTTAAATGCATACCCTTTTACCATGTGTAAACTCATACCTAAAGTTTAAGATTCCTTTAGCCTACACTGCCCCTACTCTAGAGACTTACCACGGCTCTACATGACTTATGGCGACCTAGGTGGTTTACAAGTGATAGGTGACCTAAGAATTGAGCAAAAGACAAAAGAATAAAAGTAGAACAAATTTAAATGAATTGACTGAATAGAACATAGATCATCAATGAACTAAGATATGAAGCAGCAAATGGAAAACTGAGATATGAAGTAGTTAACAGTCAATTATAATAAATGCATTCAAAAGGCTAAGGAGATTGAATGATAAGAATTAGGACAATGTGAACTTTAATAATTTTGATCCTAGTTTTAATTAGGAGATGGTACTTATAGTTTTTTCTATTAGCATTTATTTCAATTGGATTCTGCTACGATTTTATTGTGATTGGATTCTGTGGATGGCTTTTATGGAATTCTAGGTGGCTTTTGTGGGTGCCATAATATTATTATAGGCCTTTTAGGAATGGTATTTATGTATGTAGATATTGGTATTTTCTAGATAGTGGTTATGAAAATGGATATTGGTATCTTATTAATGTGGCTTCTTTGAATGTTAATTTCTTCATCTTTTTTGTATGTTGCTTTTACATTTACTTTCGTAAACAGATTCCCTTATAGTTATGAAAACATGTATACTTATGTATTCACAACAACATATAGCAAAACTTTACAACAGCAGGGGGTTTTGCGCAAATTTTATTTCTGAAATAGAGTATTAGGAACAAAGAATGACAATTTATTATAACTCAATCCATCAAGTTCCAAAATCCAGAACAACAAAATTTAAACCAACAAATTAAATTAAATTCATTTCAATTCAACCATATAATCCAAATTCAAAATGCCACAAACATAACATTCATCTAGTTCATATACATTTCACAAACATAACATTCATCCAACTAAACCCAAATCCTAATTCACTTCATATACATGATGAGAAAGAATAAAACCCA
Organism: Hedera helix; assembly: GCA_947179155.2. Classification (NCBI taxonomy): domain Eukaryota; kingdom Viridiplantae; phylum Streptophyta; class Magnoliopsida; order Apiales; family Araliaceae; genus Hedera; species Hedera helix. Next base: position 20,450,733 of record OX359275.1, on the reverse strand, counting down.
TGATATTGCAAGCAAGAAAATTAAAATTTTCTCTCTAGCTGAAGTTTTGTTGATTGTAACCCTCAATGTCATAACTTCAATCTCTAGTTCCTTAATTTCCACTTCATGCCCAACTGGAATTTTCATCCTTCTATCAAGTTTGTCAAGCTAATTTCTTAACTGATTAATAACCTTCTTTGATCTTGGAGTGAAAGGGGCACACTTCAAGAAAAAAGCCTAATTCTGACGGAATATTTCGTCAAAAATAGCTTATTTTCGATGGAATATTTCGCTTGTAATTCCATCGAATATAACCTGGTTGGAAATGGGTTCGTCAGAAAGTTGGTCAGAAATATTTAATTCTGACGAAATTACTCTTGATGAATAGTTCACTGGAAATAATTTAACCCCTACGGATGTTATTTTCGATGGACATTTGCGTCGGTAATATAAAGCCACTTGGCACATCTGAAACAACTTTTTTTTTTATTTTATTTCCGACGTAAATTAAGTGACCTATTTATTTTCGATGGAGGTTCCGTCGAAAATACCTTATCCTGTCAAAAATAAGGCATTTTAAAAAAAATTTACAAATTATTTTCAATATCTAGGTTTTTGCACCACATTTTGTACCTGTGTCTGTTTTCAATCCCAACAACATATGCATATAAACTAACTTACAATATATAAACTAACACAAATGTTTTCAATCCCAACAATCACATCTATATAAACTACTAATATAAGAGGATCTTAACCCAATGATAGATTTGAGCCTAATGATGCCCACTTGTTGGATAATTTAGTAATAACATTGAATTATATGAAGGTAAGGGATAGGTGCAAGATTAAAAAATATTTACCCAAAGTAGTGTTGGGTTTCGAAAGAGCTCCGGGGTCAGAAGTCGTGGTCGAGCTTCTAAAGATAGGTCGGTGTGTGTGTGTGTGTGTGTGTGTATATATATATATATATATATATATATATATATATATATATATCAAATATTTTGTAATTTCACGCGACTACATCACGTAAGTTGATGGGATGATGTGTCAGCTTCTTTGTCAGGAGCTGTACTGAGCTTCTGCCAGAAACTTACACTTTTGTTAGAAACTCCTTGTTTCTAGACAATCTTGGCTTGTCTAAGAAGGATCTTTATGCTATATAACCCAACATATGGATTTAAAGAAAGAGATTATTGAATATTAAATTTTAATCTAAGAACTAAGAGAAGATCTCTCTATTTCTTTTGGGTAAATCTCTTGTGCTTTTACCTGTAAATGTCATATTACTTTAGCCCGCCGGATAATCACTATCTAGCCTAGCGTCAGTTGGTATCAGAGCTTAAGCATCTTTTCTAGAGTTATTTGCATCAGTTTCAATCGCTGGTGTTTGCGGACGTCGTGGACCGATTCTGGCTTAGGAAGTCCCACTTCGTGATCGTAACGTTTAGAATATAATGATTGAAGATTTACAACAAGTTTTAGAGTTAACCCAATGTTTAGTAGCGCCAAATCTAGGTTGTCCTGGACAGGTTCTGAACGAGGAAGTCCAACACCTTGACCGAGAGGAGGAGGAATATGATTCCATGTCCATTCTCGATAACCCTTTTCATAATAAGGGTCCATTCTGGGAATGACATGGTCGAGATAATCGTCATCGTGATCTGGGTTTTAAAGTTGAGCTACTAGAGTTTTTTGGTACGCTATAGGCTGAAGGATTCATCGATTGGGTGAATGAAGTGGAATGAATCTTCGAATATAAGGAGGTTCCTTAAGAAGTCAACGTGAAACTAGTTGCCATTAGACTCCAAGGCAGAGCATTGGTTTGGTGGGAGCAGTTAAGAAGCTCATAATAAAGGCAAAGAAGAACTAAAATTAAAGATTGGGAAAAGATGAAGAAGAAAATGTAGAGTCATTTTCTTCCCTTTGGCTATACCTAAATTCTATTTAAGAGGTTGAATCTGTTGAGGTAAGGGACTAGATCTGTGCATGACTATACAGAAGAATTCTCTCAACTAATAGCCTGTAATGATTTGTCTGAAACGGATGAATAGTTAGTAGCAAGGTATTTGGGAGGGTTAAGATAACCTCTACAAGATGTTCTCAGTTTTCATTCGATATGGACTGTGTCTGAAGCTTATCAGTGAGCGTGAGATGTAAAGCAACAACGGAACTGGAGGTCGGTGTTCAGAAGTAACCCAAGAAGTAAACCGATCCCACCCCAACAGTTCTAACTTATGCCATAATAATTCCAAGGTAACCCCAGTTCTAGTATTGAATATTTTAAATGTGGTGAACCCGATCATAAGGCCAATAAGTGTTAGAAACCCACCAATTCGAAGAGGAAAAATCTCCTTATTGAGGAAGATAAAGTGGGTGATATGGAAGAGTAGGGATAACCCATGTATGATGACTACGAGGAAGAGATGTGCTGTATGGAAATGGTCATGAGACTCTGATCATTCGCAAGAGTCTACTGACTCCAAAAGATGATTAGGAAGATGATCGGTTGAGAACCAATATATTTCATACAACTTTTACGGTGGCAGATAAGGTTTACAAGCTGATTATTGACAGTGGTAGCTATGAAAATGTTGTATCTGAAAAAGCTATTCAGAAGTTATAGTTGAAGACGGATAGACATCCCTAGCCATATAAGCTGTCATGGCTAAACAAAGGCAATTAGGTAACAGTGGATAGAAAATGTCTTGTATCATTTTCTATTTGTAAGAAATATTTTGATAATGCTTGGTGTGACGTGGTATCTATGAATGCATGTCATATATTGTTGGACCGACCTTGGCAATATGACTGAAGTGTCATTCATGATGGTTGGAGGAACACGTACTCCCTTAGCCTCAAAGGAAATAAGATGATGTTAGCACCGCGTCAGGAAAAAGGCAACTATTCGGCCAGTCAACAATGCCAATTTGTTGTATGTGTCAAGGTTTCTCATCGTGGTAGCGCAAGAAAGGGTAGTATATGCTTTAGTTCCGTGTAAAAGTAATGCAGCCGATGGGAAAACCGAATTACCAATCGATGTGCAAGAACTGCTGTTAGAATTTTTTGATCTGATGTACGAGGAGCTTCCTACTAGGTTACCACCGATGAGGGACATCTAGCATCAAATTGAACTTATACCAGGATCGAGTTTACCGAACAAACCAGCATACCGACTCAGTCCCAATGAGTCTGAAGAGTTACAATGTCAAGTAGTGGATCAAATGGAGAAAGGCTATCTCCGTGAAAGTATAAGCCCTTGTGCAGTGCCAGCTCTACTAGTGCATAATAAAGTTAGTTCTTGCCGCATGTGTATTAACAGCCGAGCAATTAACAAGATTATAGTGAAGTATCAGTTTCTAACTCATCGTCTAGACGACACGATGGATAAGCTGTTAGGAGCTAAGGGTTTTTTCAAAATTGATCTTAAAAGCGGATACCATCAGATTAGAATCAGGCCTGGAGATGAATGGAAAACATTGTTCAAGACGCATCATAGATCCTATGAGTGGATGGTCACTCCTTTCAGTCTTTTTAATGCACCCAACACATTCATGGGGTTCATGAATCAAGTGTTATGACCTTTTATAAGGAAATTTGTGGTCGTTTACTTTGATGATATTTTGATCTATAGTCCGAGCTGGGAGTCGTACCATGAGCACCTTCGAGCTATTTTTTAAGCATTGAGGAAGGAGAGCCTATTTGTTAACCAGAAAAAGAGTTCTTACTTTACAATTTTGGTAAGTTTTCTAGGCTTTATTATCTCAACCAAAGGAGTGTAGGCTGATCAATCCAAGGTAGATGTTCGAGAATGGCCAACGCTGAAGACCTTACAAATTGTCAGGAGTTTTCATGGGTTGGTATCTTTCTATCGAAGTCTCATCAAGAACTTTAGCACCCTAATTGCACCTTTCACCGAATGCCTCAAGGGTCGAGAATTTCAGTGGTTCGAAGAGGCTGAAATCAGTTTTCAACTAGTTAAGAAAAGGATGACCGAGACACTAATATTAGTACTTCTTGATTTTGGCAATGTGTTTGAAGTCAATTGTTATGCCTCTAGGATTGGCATTAGTGGTGTTTTGAGCTAATCGGGTAGGACAATTACATTTTTCAATGAAAAACTGTCAGGGTCTAAAAAGAACTACTCCACTTATGATTTGGAATTCTATGTCATAGTTCAGTCACTAAAATATTGGCGTCACTATCTGGTATAGCGGGAGTTCATTCTTTTCACTGATCATGAAGCCCTGAAGTACATCAATGACCAACATAAGCTGAGCCGAAGACATGCTAAGTGAGTGGCGTACTTGTAAGAGTTCACTTTTACCTTAAGACATCAAGATGGGAGTTTAAACCATGTTATAGATGCACTAAGCCGACGTCCATTACTCCTTATTGAACAACAAAGTTACAAGTTTTGAAGCTTTCACCCATATGTATGCGGATGATCATTCCTTTGGGAAAATAGTGCTAGAATTAAAAGAAGGTTGGTAATATGACTTTATTTTACATAAGGGATATCTATTTCGGGAACTACAGTTATGCATTTCGGGCAACATATCATTAGTGAAATTCACAACGAAGGCCAGTTTGGTGCAAGATTAACAAATATTGACCCAAAGTTGGGTCAGGCTTCAGATGAGCTCCAGGGTCAGGAGTCAGGGTCGGGCTTCCGAAGATAGGTTGGCTTCGGGAGTGTTACCGTCAAGAAATCCTTATTTATTTATTTATGGTTTTTTATATATAAGATATTTTATAATTCCACGTGACTATAACATGTGGGTTGATGGGATGATGTGTCAGCTTCTTTGATAGGAACTTTCGGAGATGTAAGTTTCTAACAGGAAACTCCGACGCTGTTATGGGCTTCCACTATAAACTTACACTTATGTTACAAACTCCTTGTTTCCAGATAAACTTGGCTTGTCTAAGAAGGATCTTTTTGCTATATAACCTGGCATGTGGGTTTGAAAAAAGAGGTTGTTGAATATTAAATTTTAATCTAAGAACTAATGCTTTGTTTATGAGTTTTGGACTGAAAAGAAAAGACAAGAAAACTTAGCTAAAATAGAAAAGAAAATTAAAGCTTTCTTTTGTGATGTTTCTGAGTTTTTTTTTTTTTTTTTATAAAAAAGAATAGAAAATATAAAATATTTCTTTTCTTGTGTTTCTGAGTTTCAATGAAAAGAAAAAGATATCTTTTATATATTTACCTTTCTATTACATATGATGTACCAATTATAGTTATAACTATTAAATTATCCATAAGCTAAGATTTTGGGTTCTAATATATCTGAGTTTGAATTGCATTGAAACCTTGTAGACTTAGCTACCAAGGGAATCACAAATTCTGAAAGAGTGAATTATCCGTAAGGAAATACTTACTCTGTAGATATAGTGAATTAGCTTTTCCATCTGCCTGAACCATGTGTGTGTATATTGGTACTTGAAATCTGTTCCCATGGTCCACAATACATGATTTGTTCGAGTTATGCTAGCCTACGAAAGGATGATGTTGAGTTTCAACTGCCAAAAACCTTTCTAAATTAAATATTAAACTAGTGGCACTATTTTGCATTACATGGACTCTTCAGTTCGGGTGAAGTACCCGTGTCAACATGAGTCAACATGAATTTGTATAAACATAAATATGTAAACGAGGAAGATAATATATATGAAAGGCATAATTAGTGAAGAATGAGGAAACAGACAAAGTGATAGTCCCACATTATAAAAGATATCATCAAGCACATAAAACTATTATCACATTGGAGGAACCTAAACTTTGAAGATAGTCTATTCTTTAGTTTCAAGAAGTATTCCCAATATCAGGAAATCAACATGCATAAGGTAAGAATTTGGTATGTTACTGCAAAAATATTCCTTTTTTTTCTTACTTCGGGGGGTTAATGGGGGTAAGACATACTCCTTGGGAATCAAATTATGGATGGATATCCATTGTCCTTCACCTGAGATAGTCGCAGCAGTAAAGTCATTAACTTGGTCTTGAACATTATAATCATATAAAGAGATATCCTCCTTCATTTAAAAGATGACATAAAACATTAATACACATTAAAGTAGATAATATGTGACGCCCCCAAATCCGAGTCCCTTGAATCTCAGGTTTAGTGCTTACGATTCACTACTTATACAATGTTCATAAGCTTAACTTTCAATAACTTGCGAAAAATATAATAAATTCATTACAAAACGTACCATTATCCTAGGTTCCACTAACCTTAAATACATACACCATCTCCATACATAAAAGAGTTTCATAAGACATATAATAATAATAAAATTTGCTTCTATCCAATCTACTTAGTTGCCTTTTCTTTGCCTTTGTCCTTCTTAGAACATTCATGCATCGTTGGAAAATAGTTCATGATATAGTAAGGGTGAACAACTACTTTGCTTAGCAAGTTTAAATAAACAATGAAGATATATTATGAATAAAAAAAAAATACTCTTTTGGAACTTCAACAATATACAATAATTGTGAGGGCATGCAACATACGTATTATATTCAATAAAGCGATTTATAGAATATTTACTGCTGAGTTGGTAAAAAAGGACCAAGAACATACATAAGAACTTGCCAGCTCTAAACTGAATATCTTAGAAGTAGGGAGGGTTTGCCAAGGCATATCTGACTACCTTAAGAATAATTAACAATTATAAAACTGTAAATACTAAAACTAGACACTTGAGGAGATCAGACCTCTAGTATCTGATGTATATGTATAACATTTAGTTATAGTTTGTGCAAAGATTTTCGTTTCCCATAAAGAATACCCCATTATAAGGGTTGTTCTACTTAGTTTTATTATACGAGTCCGCACCAACTACTGGTTTTGATAACTTTTCAAAAATATTTAAAGTAATGAATTAATATATGCAAATGTCTAGCCGAAATAATTAGCATAGACCTTCTTCTTAAATAGTTCATATTCAAAACTAGTACATACAATGTCTAGCCAGAACAATTGACTTAGATCTATTTCTTAACCAGTTTATTTTTAGAACAAGACATGCGAATGCACATAAGTGTGAATACCAATAAACAATAATGATTTGGAATAATTATCAATAATTAATCCAACTTGAACAATAAAATAATTGTAAGTTTAAAATAACTTGCGTAATGAAACGACTTTGGGTTTCAGAATAACTTGCATAATAATAATTGAATTAAGATTGAGAAGAACTTGCAAATATAAATACAAGTTTAGGATTAGAGAACTTGCCTGTTCCGCTGACTACTACTATACAACTTAATTAATTTTCTTTGGATTAGCTAACAGTTAACATGTTGATCTACTAATCAGTATATCACATAACATTATTATACAACACGTAAATCAAACATTTAATCATAACCTTTAATCATTTAATAATATTATCAACATTTGATAATATTATAATCAAATAATTATAACTTAATCACATCCTAATATTGTAATATCCCAGATATTTTTAAAATTTTAGATAATATCTTAATTGATTTAATTAAAGGGTAAGGTTTAAAACCTAGAATTGGAGAAGTAAAATGTGTAGAAAATGGGTAAACATTTTTTTTAACATAATTTAATTATTAGAAATTAAATGTGAAAATATTTTAATGATGCATGTAGATAATTTATTAAGAAAATAAATTCATTTGAGAAATGAAGGTGATTATATATATATATATATATATATATATATATATATATATATATATATATATATATATACCTAAAACGTGCTTGTTAGCCAAATAAGAGGACGAGTAAGTTAGTACTCAATTAAGCTAATAAATTAATTAGTTTAAATATGAAGTAAGAGGGAAAGTCATGAAACATAATTAATTAAGTTAATTATATTAGTTATGAGTTAAAGTTATTGTAAAACTAAAAGGATTGTCTTGAATGACAATAATGAGAAGTAATTAACTTAATTATTAAATTATTGTATAGAATTCAAAAGTGAATTTAAAACAAGCCCAATATTTTAATTGTTGTAAGTCTTGTTGGTAATTATAAAGAGGTTCAAATAATTTAATTTCGTGTAGAGTCCAAGTAATTTATTTACTACTAGTGGACTAACACAAAAGGAGTATAGATCTTAGCCCAATATGGGAATATTTGCATGAAGTGGGTAATTAAATAAGAGAGCCCAATAAAAAGTAAACTATATAGCCCAAACCATTAAAAGTCAAATGATGGTCAATGTGTTGGGAGAAACATTTCAAGTATTGATTGAGTGTAAAGAATTAACTAGTGTAAGGTTAATTGAATAAACCTAGTTGGTAGACAAGAGAGAGCATTAACCAATCATTGGTTAATTGCTAGGTAAATAAAGGTGGTGTTGAGAATTAACTATGGATGAGTTAATTATGTAACCCAATGTGGTAGAATAATTTAATGCAAGTCTAATTGGATTATATTATAAGTCCAAATGAGGTATTAATCTAGGTCAAATTAATTACCCTAGTAGTCCATGTAATTAATTAAACTTTGATCCATATAATAATTAATCAAGCTCAATGTTTGTTTTAATTAAATGTAACATAGGGTATTTATGTTAGCCCAATGTAATAATTAAATTGAGCCCAAATAAATTTACTAAATGAGCCCAATAGAAATATTAATTTGATCCAATGTGGAGCCCAAACTAAGTCAAAGAGTTGGTCAATAATTATATATACATATATAGATGTATATATGCATAAATAGATAATAAAAATAAACCAAAAATGGCACAAAATAGCCACTTTGGCCGACTACATGAGGGGCCCACCAAGGGGTGGATTGTTGCTCAAAGATTGCTCCTTTTATACCTTATGTCATGCTTCACTAAAGCTCTAAAATGGATTACAAGCAACATGTCAATCAAGTAGTCAATCTAAGTAGTCAATCAATCAAATAGTAAACATCAATTAGCTTTAATTTCACTAATGACTAGTTGATTAAGGAGTTAATGGGAGGTTATCAAAGTACTATAAATATAGTAGTGCACCAATGGATTGTGTTGTTGGATATTTTACTAGAGCAAAAGAGAGAAAAGCTAGAGAGAAAAAGCTAGAGAGCTTGTGAGCTAGTGTTCTAATGGTTCACTCAAAAAGAAGGAAGAGACCTAGCAAGAAGAAGATCTCCATAGAAGGAACTATGAAGGTTGAAAAGTGTTCTAACCATTCCTTAGTTAAATTCTATAGTCTATATATCTTTTAATCGGTTAAAATATATTTTTAACCAATCAAAAGTTATTTTGATGCTCTAGAAGTCTAAATCTATGATATATAGGTAGATTCATGGTTTAGTATGTTTAATACAAGTACTGGTATGTGTGGTATGCAAATAAATGGAAGAAAATTCCATATTGTGTTACTAGTAAAACTCTAGATGGTTCGATCTTAAATTTATTTTCAAAACGTTTTCAAAAATGTGATCGAACCATGAAATATTGTAAAACAAGAAGTTAAGAAGATAACAACACTAAGTGGGTGTCATTTGGATGTGTAGAGTTTATTTTATTGAAGTTTGAACCATTAAAACCAATGATTTGTAAAGTTAGTTTTTATTTTGTCATTGTGAGTAGTTTTTGGTCTAGTTCCGTTCAGAATTTGGATTTGTGATCTAAAGAGAAGTTGTAGAGGGGGAAATTCGGATGAGAATGGACTCAAGAATCACCACAAAATGTTTTAAAATGAAGAAGTTATATCAGTTTAAGTAAAAGACGTCCAAACAGTCAAAACGAGCGCCGCCAGCGCTTGAACTTTCTGTTTTGAGCACCGCCGACGATAGAATAAGCCTAAGACCAGCGCCGCCAGCACTGGTACAGTGTTAAAAAGCCAAAATTTTGATATTTTAAAATTTTATCAAGTCGGCACTCCGGTTTAACTTATTCGTTAATGAAAAGTCTAAGCGAAACACCATTAGAGACTTAAAACTAAAGATAAGCTTATAAAATAAATGTGTTCGAATGTTAAACCAATATATATATAAAGTCTATTAATGATTAATTGGTAGTTAAAGGTATTAAATAAAGACTAAGGTTAACACTATTAAAAAGTTAACTATTTATATGGTTTAAAGATTACTAAAATATTATTATGAGATTAAAATGTTATTAAATGAATAATAACATTGGTATTTAATGAAAATGTTATTAAATAATTAATGACATTAGTAAATGATTAAAATATTATTAAATGGTTAATAATATTAATAAGTGATTAAAATATTATTAAATGTTTTATAATATTAATAAGTGATTAAAATATTATTAAATGGTTAATAATATTAATATATGATTAAAATATTATTAAATGATTAATAATATTAATAAATGATTAAAATATTATTAAATAATTAATAATATTAATATGTGATTAAAATATTATTAAATAATTAATAATATTAATAAGTGATTAAAATATTATTAAATGGTTAATAATATTAATATGTGATTAAAATATTATTAAATGGTTAGTAATATTAATATGTGATTAAAATATTATTAAATGTTTAATAATATTAATATGTGATTAAAATATTATTAAATGATTAATAATATTAATAAGTGATTAAAATATTATTAATTGGTTAATAATATTAATATGTGTGTAAAATATTATTAAATGGTTAATACTATTAATAAGTGATTAAAATATTATTAAATAGTTAATAATATTAATAAGGGATTAAAATATTATTAAATAATTAATAATATTAATAAGTGATTGAAATATTATTAAATGGTTAATAAATATTTGAATGTAGTTGTATATTATCAAAGGTAGATAATATTTTGAAGTATTTGGTGCATTATTAAATGTCCGAATCATTAAGTTATGTAAAAGAAGAATGTTTAATTAAATTAAATCGTTGTAAATAATCAATTTGTGACTAAATTTTAGACAGCTTATTAAAAGTAAGTCGTCCGAAGAATGTGTAGTTAATGTGTAAGTTGGTTAAGTTTACTGATATGTCCAACTATGTTTGTTGGGCTAGGGTTTTTGTCCAGAACGTAAAGGTTCATTTGTCGGTCAACTAAAGAGTTAATTAATAATTTGAAGTTAAGGTATTAAGTTAAGACTAATTAATAGTCATTGTAACTAATGATTATGTCGATTTTATATATAAATTTTAGGTTGAACGAAAGACGTAAATAAGCGTAAATGGTAGAAGCGAACCAGACAAGTTTTTCAGAACTTACTCCTATGTGCATTAATATGCTATAATGTGATTTAAATTGATAATATAAAGATATATTGATGATGTTTGGGGTAGAAGAGCAACATATGGTATGACTACATAAAAACTATGTACAAGAATGAAGCATGATTTGTTAAGTGCTAGTTGATTATTGTATGTGATGCATAAGAGGTATGTGTTGTCAGATTTATGTATAGACAAATATACGCAAGTATACGTGGCCAACAAGTAATATAATAGTAAGTAAAATATCGATCCCACGAGGAAATTATAATAATAATATTCAAGTACTAATTTTATATCAACTCAATTTTATTTAAACAATCGATTCAAATTTTATGGAATTAAATTAACTAACTAAAATAAGCAAATTATTAATCAAAGATGAATATCAAATTTAAAAGTTAAGACTACAACTTCCCCCAATATTTCGTTTAAATATTTTCACTCTCTTGACAACTATTTAATAAATACAATTCATTAAGTGGAAATTCATAAATATTTATTAAACCTTTTCCAAGATTTATAAAAATATTTATTCCAGTTAATCTACTATATTCCTATGTAAAATAATTAAGAATAGATTCATTAAGTTTAAATTCCCAAAACACTTACATGCAACGTATAAATATATTCATATTTTATACATAATGCATGTTATCATATTTAGATCAAAACCTAGATTGTATCTTCCAATGCCATCTAGGAAATCAAATAATTGTATGACCAAACAATTATAACATGTAAGCATAAAATATGATAAATGAATAATAAAGATTAATAATTGAAACAAGAGAGAATTAATTTATACTAAACATTGGGTTCCATTGTAATCTTAAAATAAAATTAGTTCATAAGTAGATAAAAAGAATTTCACAAATTAAACAACATCTTAGCAAAAATTAAAGATAAAAGAATAAAGGATAAAATATTTATAGCGATTCTTCAATCTCCAATTCTTGAACCCTTGATGTTGCCTCCTTTGCTTCAATGCTTCAATGTAGCTTTAGGTTATTGTGTGTATGTGCTCTCCCTTTGTCATGTATTTATAGGCCTCAAATATATCCAAACCCTAATAGGATTTATTTTTTCAAACCCTAATAGGAATTAAAATCCAATTTGGAATAAAAAAAGTCTCAAAAATCCGCAGAATCCGGAATTAATGCGCTAACCAAACACGGCGTTGACCAAGTCAACGCGCGTTATATTTTTTTTTATTTCCGCTGAACAGCCGCGCATTGCGCGGACTGTTCTCTGCCGCGTCCCTTGAAATGTCGCCGTTTTAGGCCTGTTTCGTTCATGACCGCGCAATGCACGAAAGGTAATTCTTTCCTGGCTGAAACGACGTCATCCCACGTCCGGTCTTTGTAACCTTCATGCGCGCATAGCGCGAGAGTCCGGATGAGTATTTACGAGATTGTCACCGCATTGGATTTTTACAATTAGAACCCTCAGAATTCTGCTTTATTACGATTTTGCCACCGACTTCTTGCAGAATTACACTTTTGCCCTTCCTTCTTTATTTCCTACACAATAAAATATAAAATAAATAAAAATAATATAAAAATGCTAAAAATAATAATAATGTATAATAATAAATAAAACACCTAAATTCCTAAAAATACTTTAAAACTCACAAATAATTAAGTCTAAAAATATTAAATAAATAGAAATAAAATCTAATTATCAGTATGAAGTATTATTAATATGAAAAGCCTGATGTAAGAATAAGATGCAAAGCATGTATATTATTCGAAGCATGTAATGTGTTATGTGTAACTGTTAAACTTGCTGAGCCGTCGTGCTCACTCTTGCTTAAACCAACATTTTCAGATTGTGCAAGTTATTCGAAATTTTCGATAAAGATCAAGGAACAGGAAAATATATTATTTTCACTAAAGATCTAAATGTCTGTTGTGGATATCAGTCCGAATTGGACATGTAATTGATAGTGTAGTATAAGACTTAATTGGTATGTTATGTGAGTGTTAAATACTCAAATTGATTGTAATAGAATATCGTATCATGTATAATATTGATACATAATAGGATTGTATAAAGATTACGATTCTGGAATAAAAAGAGATGTTGTAAAATTATAAATAAGTGATTATTTAGCAATTATAATATTGTTGTTATTCATGAACAATAAGGAAAATGTAGTACTAGTGTTGAACCAGATCCGAGGTTAAAGTAACCCAAATTTAGGGTCGTCACAAGTTGGTATCAAAGCTGATAGGTTATAAACATTAGGTAAGAGTACCTTAGGCTATAACCGTAGTAGAAGATAAGTAAAATGATAAATGAATAAACTCCGGAAGAGTTTAAGTAATAAAAGATAAATTTGGAAAATTCATATATAGAAGATTATCCAAAGATGGATTTAAGAAGATATAAGAGAGATGAAAAAAGGTCATGTTGTACCTAATTTAAAGAAATGATTGAAGGTCTCTTATAATAAAATTTTGAGAAGCATAAAGAAAATGCTAATAAGGTCAAGAAATGATCTAGAAAAATGAACTCATAATGAGACAGATGTGCTAAAATATGAATGGAGAGAATTCGTATTAAGTTAAGGAAAATTAGAAGTTGTGGGTTGTTAATTAAGGACTCATATTAGTGGTTGAATTGTACGATTCCTTGTATGGAATTTGTGCTTGGTTTTAGAGCCACTTAGCTTTCTACATTAATATAGTGGTTAAGTTGAACGAACCCTTGTATGGGCGGGGGCTATGATATGTCAACGAACCAATTAGGGAGATACTGCTACGAAACTTGCACGATCAGTGTGTATCGAAGAAGAAAGATATGCACTGATGGTATATGTTTTCTTACAGTGTTGAACAGTTGGGAAACTGATATATTTGTTCTTTGTTTAGCGACCGCTTAACTTTCTATATTGATTAGTGGCCGAGTTGACCAATTTCTTGTATGGGTAGGAGATTGTGTTTGGTTTGATGACCACTTAGCTTCCTATAGTGATAATCGATTAAAACCTGATGTCGCGCTATTCGTTATATGAATGATGAGAAGGTGATTCTTTTCTCATGTGTATAACGAATAGGTAGAGGATGTTAAGATAAGTTCGTGTTTTGAGAACCGACATGTATGGTAAGTTCGTGACTCATAGTCATGTGGTGGAGCCCCTCAGCGAATGGGCGACTATGGCCTGACTAGGTGAAGCTCCTCAAACCATATGATTGTGGTAAGTTCCTGAGCCCAAATACGTGGTAAATTTGATGAACAATGAGTGTGGGTAGAGTTAAGTAGCAAGATTAAAACTATACTAGATATAGTTATTAAGCTGGAAAAGATGAGTAAAAATTTGAGGTATTTTGAGATTTTAGGATATTCCAAATCTTCTAGCTATGCTAGACTTTGAAATTCTTAAAAATCGTGCTAAAATCGCACTTTTGTGCTTTTGAAAAGACAAATGTATTTTAAATATCATTAATGCACTTAGTGCAGAGATGATAAACGATAGAGTCATCAATGCAGAGTAACATAGTGTTGGATGTATTTTTAAGCCCATTATGGTACGATGTAATATAATAAAGTTATAAAATAATTTTCAGTATTTTGAAATGTTTAAAAAGGAAAAATAAGTCTTACAACAATATCGCATGATGTTTGATGACAATGAAAAGAAACGTATCACTATTGATAGTATTTCTTCAGCCGACTAGCATGCCAAGTGTTTTTTTATATCAACTCCCTTCATGTCCCAAAGCTGATAAGTCCCCTCTTTGACCACTTCGACGATTTCATAGGGTCCCTCCCAATTAGGCATCAATTTCTCGGTACTTTTCGGTGTCGAGGCCTCGACCTCCCTAAGTACCAGGTCTCATACCTCAAACCTTCTGACCCGAACCCTTCAGTTGTAGTACTTGACAGTTCTCTATTGGTAAATGACTAACCTTAGTAATACAGCATCTCGGACCTCCCCTAGCAGGTCGAGGTTTAGCCGAAGTCCCTCTTTGTTGTATAACTTCTTGAAATTAGACACCCTAAATAAGGACGATCCGATCTCGACCGGGATCAGGGCATCCGTTCCATATGCTAATTTAAAGGGTGCATCTCCCATGGTCGAACACGGAGTGGTCCGATAAGCCCATAGGACACTTTGCAACTCCTCGGGCCATCGCCCTTTAGCCTCATCCAACCGCCTTTTAACCCCTCTAAGGAGAGTTCGATTAGTGACTTCCACTTGGCCATTGGACTAAGGACGTGCCACCGAAGTCTTTCGATGTTGAATCCTTAGATCGGATAAGAACTTTTCAAACTTTTTTCCCACGAATTACGTACCGTTATCTAAAACGAGTACCATCGGGATGTCGAACCGATACACCACCAATTCTTTCATGAATTTTACACAATTATCTTCGGTAATATGGCAAAGTGGTTTAGCTTCAACCCACTTGGTCATGTAGTCGACGACCACTATCACATATTGGAGCTGTCCCTTGGCCTTGGGCAGGGGCCCCAACAAGTCAACTCCCCAAATGGCGAAGGGGATAGGGGATAGTACTGTCGACAATTCCTCTAGAGGTTGGCGTGGAACCAAGCTGTTGATCTGACACTTCGGACACTTCTGGACATATCCTTTCGCTTCCTGGAACACAGTTGGCCAATAATACCCCTGCCGAACCAACTTGTACGCCAATGACTTAGCTCCCATATGATCTCCGCATATCCCCTCATAAACCTCTTTGAGCGCGTACGACGCCTCAGATGGAATTAAGCACTTCAACAACGGGGATGAGTACGATCTCTTGTACAAGTCCCTATCAATTAGGCAGAAGTGAGAGCTCTGATATTTGATTCTTTTAGCCATAACCTTATCCGCAGGAAGCTTCCCGTCGGCCAAATAATCAAGGTAGGGCATTATCCAGTAATTCAACCTTTCGTTGCACAGAAGCTCATTTCTATTGATGCTTGGCTTTGTCAGGACTTCTAGATATATCGACCTCGCAAAATCCTCCACCTGCGTTATGGCCAGCTTCGACAAAGCATCGGCTGTAGAATTGCCCTCTCTTTCGATCCCCCTGATAACGTAAGATTCAAACTTAAATAGCATCATTTTCACTTCAGCCACATACCTAGTCATTCTTATGCCTCGAGCTTCATACTCGCCTTGAATCTGCTTTATAACCAACTGGGAATTGCTAAAGATTATCAAATGTCGAACTTCCAAACTCCCAGCCAACCGTAGTCCTGCCAATACCGCCTCATACTCCGCCTCGTTATTAATAGTTCGAAATTTAAACTGTATGGCCTGTTGTACCTTAAAACCTTCAGGACTTATTAGGATAACCCCTGCTCCACTAGCCTCTGCATTGGTCGACTCGTTGACATACATGGTCCAAGAAAAACCAGGGTTAGGCTGCCCCCCAGCTGTAAGGGAGACCTCAAAAGATGGGTCAGCCTCACTCTTAGAGAATGTACACTCAATTATGAAGTCTGACAGTGCCTGACCTTTAATGGAGGTCCGAGGATGGTACTCTAGATTCTATTGGGTCAGTTTGACAGCCCATGTCATCATCCTGCCCAAGGTGTCTGGTTTACCCAAGACTTTCTTTAGGGGTTGAGTCGTGTAAACGACAATAAGCCGACCTTGAAAATAATGTCGGAGCTTTCAGCTGGCGACCACTAAAGCATATGCACATTTATCTAAGTTCGGGTACCTAATCTCTGCATCCCTCAAAACATGGCTAACATAGTACACTGGCCGTTGAATACCCCCTTCCTTCCTTACTAGGGCAGCGCCGATAGCCAATGAGCTAACCGAAAAGTACAGGTACATCGGCTCTCTAGATATTGGTCTTTGCAATAAGGGGCCATCATCAGATAATTTTTAATCTCTTGGAAGGCATCCTCACACTCTGAATTCCATTGAAAAGTTTTTTCGTTCTTTGGTCCCTTTAACATGTCAAAGAAAGGTAGACACCTCTCTGCCGACCTCGACATATACCTCATCAGCGTAGCAATACAACCCGCGAGTCTCTGAACATCTTTGAAGCTCTGCAGAGATCTCATGTCTAGAATTGCCTTGATCTTTTCTAGGTCAAACCCTCTTTTACTTACCAGGTAACCCAAGAATTTTCCCGAGCTGAGACCAAAGGTGCATTTAGCGGGGTTCAGACGCATATTGTGCCGTCGAACTGTCTCAAAACATTCCTCTAGATCTCAAAGATGGTCTTGTGTCTGAGGGCTTTTAACGATCATATCGTCTACGTACACTTCCATATTCCTCCCAATTTGCCTTCGGAAGACAGTGTTCTTCATCCTCTGATATGTGGCCCCGACATTTATCAACCCAAAGGTCATTATCTTGTAGGCATAGATGGCCTGATGGGTGATGAATGTTGTCTTAGGGATGTCTTCCTTTGCCATGTGAATCTGATGATAACCCAAGAAGGCGTCCAAGAAACTTAGAACTGAGTTTCCCGAGGTGGCGTCAATCAGCTGGTCAATGTGTAGGAGTGGATAAAAGTCCTTGGGGCAGGCTTTGTTCAAATCTGTGTAATCTATGCAAACCCACCACTTCTCATTCTGCTTCCTGACCAAAACTACGTTGGCCAGCCACTTTGGGTATTCAATCTTTTCAATTATTCCTGCATCCAGAAGTTTTTCGAGCTCAGCGTCTATAATCTTCTGACGTTCAGGTGCAAATATTCTCCGTTTTTGGCGCACCGGCTTCCTGTCTGGGTCGACTGTCAATCTGTGAACGACAACCCCCTCGGGAATCCCAGGCATGTCCCATAGGGTCCAAGCAAAAATATCGGCATAGTCTTGTAAAAGTTGAACCAACTGGGCCTTAATGACCCTAGGTAATTCGACACCTATCTTTATCATCTTAGATTTGTTGCCAAGTATCAATTCCACTTCCTCAGTATCCTCGGCAGGAGACGCTAAGGGTTCATTATCTCCTTTCGCGTATGACTCCACATCGACGGTCATAGTACACTTTTGTCGGCTGACCCCTACAACCGAAGTTGTCACTTTAGACTCAATCATGTCCATCAACCCGGTACATGCCTTCGTGGTATGCCCTGTCCGACAGTGATATAGACAATAGGGACCAGATCTATTCGGTTTGTAACTCGACGGCTCAGGCCCCGACCCCTCTTCATTCCTTATGGCCTCTAGAACTTTAACGCGATCAACGCTCAGAGGCGTGTAAGCTCGGTTCTCTGCCCTCGGCTGAAAGGGGGGCCTACCCAAATTTGGTTGTCCACCTCTTTGCTTCATTTGGTCAAATGCGTTTGGTCGGTTGTCTCCACTTCTATTCCCGCTATAGGTCTTACCCTCCGAACCCTTGCTCTTCGGTATCAAGCTATGCATTGCCTCCTCTACTGTTATAAACTTTTTGGCTCGGTCGTATGCATCTAAGAGGTCTTTGGGAGGATTGAACATTATATCTTTCATCATCTTCCTGTTTTGGGTAACATCCATCCCTATGGTGAAGAACCCTAGTGCTTGTATCATATTGAGGTCGGTGATGGTCCCCACCGCATCCCGGAACCTTCGTACATATTGGCCCAATAACTCATCTGATTTCTGCTTGACCTGCACCAACGAAGCCGTCACCTTGCCTTTTCTCTTACTGCTGCCAAACCGTTCAAGGAATCGAACACTCAATTCGGTCAACGAGTGTATACAGTTAGGGGGGTAATGATAACATCCACTGTTTAGCCCCTTTCTTCAGTGTTGTTATGAAGATTTGACATCCCTGCCTCAGAATGGTTGTAATATCTCATTACCTTCTCATATGAGCTGATGTGGTCGTACAGGTCGCCCGAACCATCATACATTTTGAGAGGCGGCAGTTTCTTCTTGGGGTTGGCCTTTTCTTGATCAATAGCTGTCGAGAAGGGAGATTTTGGGTCTAAAGGCATGGGCCTTGATGCCTCGGGTTCAGAGCTAGTAGTCGGTCTTGCCTCTGCCACCACCAGCCTTTTTTCCAATTCTAAAATCCTTTCCATAACGGGGTTAGCAATGGGCACATAAGGGACCATGCGCTGATCTTGCCGACCAAGCTCTGCCCTGGGGCCTCCCTGTCCAATCTCATAATCCGGAGTCTTCGCCCTTTCCCAGGAGTACTGACCGGGGGAAACGGGGTGTACTCCTTTTTCCGATCTACCCCGACCCGTGCGGCCGAGATGCCCCATGGAACCTTGAGATGGGTGTATACCTCTTACGTTATCCCGACCGTCTCGGTCTTGCCTTATATGGCCCTGAGGTTGGTGCGTACCCCTAATATTGTCCCGACCGTCCCGGTCATACCTCATATAACCCTGAGACTGGTGTGTACCCCTTATATCATCCCGACCGTCCCGGTCTTTCCTCATATGGCCCTAAGGTTGGTGCGTACCCCTTATATCACCCCGACCGTCCCGGTCATGCCTCATATAACCCTGAGACTGGTGTGTACCCCTTATATCATCCCGACCGTCCCGGTCATGCCTCATATAACCCTGAGACTGGTGTGTACCCCTTATATCATCTCGACCGTCCCGATCATGCCTCATATAACCCTGAGACTAGTATGTACCCCTTATATCATCCCGATCGTCCCGATCATGTCTCTGAGACTGAGGTACATCCTTAATTCCCAACCGTCCTGCCCTGACCTGGGCCTACCCTGTGGGGTGTTGGCTCTTTCCTTGTTGTCGATAGTTGTAGACGGACCCTCTTTCTGTAAGACCAACAAGTGGTTATGCCAATCTAGTCATTTACGCTGCAAAGTTTCCAACTCAATTTCAGCCTCTCTGATTCGGTACTGCCTCTTTCTTTCTACATGCTCTCATTGGGAGACCCTTCTTGAAGGTGTTATCTCATCCTCTGGCCCCTTCCGATAAGACTCTCGTCCCCCCATAAGGGGGGCATAAAAGAAACGCCTCCTAATGGGCTCAGAATGGGTGTGGCCCCGTGTTCGCCCCGACCGTTCAACCCACACTCGTCTCTTCCTTGAGGCTCTACTATTCTCCTCACGGGGATCAAAGGAAGACCCCTAATGGCCCCCATTTGAGCTACCTCTTTCCGCCATGGGAATGACCTTTCTTTAAAAACAACTGGGTGACTTAAGTATCAAACACCTGACCCCTCCTTCTAGTGCCAATGTTGTCATCAAATTCTTGTTCTTGCCGTAATCACCCGTCAAGATACCTGCACACGTAACAAACCGTTATCACCCCACAAGACAGACGTGTCTCGGGCCGTCCGCAGATGCTTCGGTGTCAGAGTAAGTTCAGGCGATTAACGTCACAATGAAGGACCTTAAAATGTATGCTAGAATACGTTAGATATTTGATAGCTTAATGTTTCTTAGGAAAAAAACCTTACCTTTGTTACTGAGAAGTTGCTTGTATATATTTCATCCATGCATCGTAGGATGTCCCGTCATCCCCTTATGAGTGTAAACATGACGTCTTCTTCCACTTGTTCCAGTCGGTCCATTAGGGGAAGATAATAGCATGGGTTAATCTCTGTTCCAGTCAATCAAGGTAGACAAAATGGCTTAAACATCTTGTCAACCGCCCTAAGGATGGAAAGATCTTAATACCTTGGGACTAGGACCCAACAAAGGGGGAAGGATGACCCAGCCCAAACCATATGCAAAAGGGCCCTAAGCCCAAGATGATAAATACAAAGCCCAAAGAAATCACACCCCAACACTGCGCAAGGAAGATTCTACGAAAAAAGCAAGCAACCGTAGAACGGACTCTACGGCTAACAGAGTGGCCGTAGAGTAAACTCTACGATATGCCTTATCTCAGAACAGGCACTATAGCAATAATGATCGTAGAGTTGATCGTAAAGATTCCTTGAGCAAAAACAAGAGTCATTTAAAGCAATACTACGACTCTCATCAGCTACACATCATGCAAATCAGAACCTAACCATCTGATGGTTCTTCTCTTGTACTAAAAGACAGAAGCAACTTAGTTGAGAAGAACAGTCTACATAGATGTGACAGATAAACCTCTGTCAAGAGCTTAAAGTCAAAAATATCATAGGACTGACCAAAGCATGCTAAGCGACAGAGTGAAGATTTCAAGGTAGTGCTAAAGTCAGAAAACTGTGTCCTATCAGCCATATTTTAAAGAAGATCAAATGCCTCTGCGAAAGTTGACAGAAACCTACAATTGACATGTATTATCCCAAGGAAAAAGAAAACACCTTTTATGGACAGTGTTAACAGGTCAATTAATATCTCGTCAGAGCATTAATGAGCTAAATGAATATAATATTCAGTAGCTCTACATCATGAGGTAACGGGCAGAAACTGTAGCATAGGGCATATTTCAAACTAGAAGAAATTTGAAGCTCCTATAAGAGACGCCCAGATTTGAAAAAGAAAATGTGACATACAAGAAAAAAAGTATATGCAAGAGTTCAAAAAGATCAAACGAAAAAGTATATTTCTTCGCTACTAAGTTCTTCAGAAACTTATGCTAAACGCAACTTAGTAGCACACCCAAACCGACACTACTCACTAGAAGAGTTCTTAATGAACTAAAGTTCTAAGGCTGCTAGTCTTGAAGGAATCTTAATAATTTAAAATTTGTAAGAGTATCCTTAGTAGATTTGCTGCTCGAAGAGCAGAACAGTGCAGTGGAAGTCTTGTGAACTCTGAACCACTTAAAACCTAATGTCTTTCATCTTGTGTCTATTAATTGTTATAACTGCTATATAACTGCTTGTTGAATTATTACATCAAGAAGGGATAATAAATCATATTCCGCTGTGCTAAATTAATTGATTAATAATTCATTCTCTCTTAAAATAAAATAAAGAAAAAGTTTTAAAGAATCTATTCAACCCCCCCCCCCCCCTTCTAGATATTTTCGTGTCATTGGGAACTAACAGTTACAAATGTTTAATTATACAAAATAAGTTTCTATATATTGAGAAGTTTAAGCATGCAATAAACAAAAATGAATGAAACAACTAATCACGTGAACACCAAGGATTTTTACGTGATTTGACTCTTAACCTTTACTCTAGAGGCCTAATTCACGTCCAATACAACTAGTATTGGAGACTCCTTTTATTTATGACTTGGTTTACAAATAAACCTCTTTACAACTCAAGTTCCCAAACCTCTGAGGACCAATCCTCCTTGAGCAACTTTGTTTACCTTGTGCAAACTTATGCATCCCTTGAGTACCTCCACTCACTGAGCTCCTAAGCTTACCTAGAACATGAATGCAAAGACTCATAATCCATATTTGATTAGATAACAAAAGACTTTGAGATTGATATAAAATAATCACAAGATGAACTATGATCAAAGCAATAATTATATCACAAATCAAAGCTTAATTCTATATACAAAGATCGAGTTAAAAAAAGATATCACTGATTAAAGTACAAAGATGAAAGCTAAAAAATAATCAGTGAACTTGATGTGCAGTAGCCTTTTAATGATACTTCACAATTGAAAATTTTGCAGCCTTTATAAAATGTATGTGAAGAAAATTTTTAGAGGATGTATAACTTTGTAATATGCTTTCTTGGCTTTTGTAAGCTAAGGCTGATCCTTCTTATATAGCAGAGAGACTTTGTAGTCATTACCATGAAATGAAGGAATATTGTGATGATATATTCAATCACTTGATTTCATAGACAATATCATAATTAACCAATTTAGAATTCTAGCTGTTGGAACCAATTAGGAGATTTTTTTGGGTAATGATAAAATAGCTTTGCTTGACTCAACTAGGTGATCATACTGATTTACAGAATATAATTACTAAACTAATTAGGCATTTGGTATACTAGACCCACTAATTGTTATCGTTACATGCTTTATGGTCATTCATTGATTTTCAACCAATTAAGTTAATTAAAGAATCATGCTACATGAAGTAAGTCCATTATACTAGTAAATTTAATTTACCATTCATTATGGAAAGAAATGATTCCAATAAGATATTAATATGCACTTTCAGTATGGAAGGAAGTGTATTAATTAACTACATTATCAAGATTTAGCTTTTTTTTTTTTTTTTTTTAAATCTTTATTTATTTTGAAAGCCCAATAAATCATTTTCATAATTAATTGATTACTTTCATGATTATTTTGAAAGTAGTATGCCCTCAGGCCAATCACATTTGATGTGATATGCATATACTTTATAATCTTATTCGATTTATTAATTAAAGTATCAAGGCATTTCATTATTCATAATTAATTGGTTGAATTAATTATATGAATAAACCCATAGTTTTGAGCAATGTTTTTAAAATCATAATGTTGATTATGCTAATGAAATATAAATCCAAGATAGCTCAAAACTAAAATGTTCTTAATCGTGGAATCACTAAAATGAGAATTAGTGAGTCCAGATAGATTAGTACATACTATGTTTGTTCTTATGAAGAGGATGATTGGTCTCGTAATTATTTGTGTAGAGACATTAAAATAAGTACGTAGGTGCTTATTAGAGAATAAGTTCACTAAACGTGACTCGCTAAAGGAACAACTAATAGAGTTTTACTTGCCTATCAATAGGAGTTTCTAATGTGATAGTAGTACAAGTAATCTTTGGACTTGAGATCATCATAAAAACTTGTGTATGATGAGTTATACTTTGGCATACTCCTTAAGACCTCTATGGTATATCAAAGGGTATGATCGGGTATAATAAGTTATACACAGAGATAAGTGAATGGTCAACAAAGGATCTACCATTTCTAGTAAAGGGAGTGATTGTCTTATGTAATTCAATAAATGACAACTCAGAAATCCTTGGCCAATGTGAAATGAAAATTAGAAAAGAGTTTCTAATTTATATTAGAGTCGTACATTTGAGAATTGAAATGCATATGATAAAATAAAATACGACTTGAAAGAAATTTCATGTCCTATATTTGATTGAAACATTGTGTGGTAGAATGATTAAATTGTACAGTAATTATTCGTGGAATAGGTTCTTTTTTGATTAAATGTTGAAATCTATATTAGCTGAAAAGTCATTAATCACTAAGGGGGCTTACCCTTATTGTAGAATAAATATTATTTATTAAATAAATTAAATGATTTAATTTATTTACATAAATAAGATTAGAATAATTCTAGTTAATTTATTCTATAACCGATTTAATATGGAAAACCTAAAGGGTCACACCGCAAAAGAGTAATATTTATTTTAGAAGTGGATGACATAACGGTAATAATAAATTAAGTATATTTAATTTATATTATGGTGATAGAATAAATTAAATAGCTTAATATTTATAATTTAGTATTTTGAAAATATCAATTATAAATTAATAAGAAGATTATTATTATTATTATTATTATTATTATTATTATTATTATTATTATTATTATTATTATTATTATTATTATTATTATTATTATTATTATTATTATTATTATTTTAAAAATACTAATTATAAATTAATAAGAGGTGTATTATTATTAGTACTATTATTATTATTTAGTTTATAAATTAATCAATAAGCAGTAGTAGTATTATAAGTAATTAAGTTCTTAAATAGTTTAGAAATTGTAATTATTATAATAATTAATTTAATTTCTAATTAGATTAAGAATTAAATTAAAACCCTAATCCTAAAGAGTGTAGGTGAAAAAGAGTTTCTCTATTTGTGGAGAAGTCTTATGATAGATTATGGTTAGTCACTTTGTTGAAGGATTATAGAATACTCTATAATTTTTTCTACAACTAGAAGAGAGAGAAAATTATGGTTAGTCATTCATGGTTTTGAGAAACTAAAATTCACTTATTTAATTTATAGATTTCTTGGTGGATCACTTATAAAGGCTTTATACTTGAGGAAGTGACATTGATCTGTTAAATCTAATTGATGAATTTGAAGAAGAACACGAATGATTAAAGGGAGGTGAACTTGTACATGTGGAAACTTGATTCTACAAATATATAAATCTTTTATCCTTCCTCAATTAATAATAGTAGCATAAGAATGATCCTAGTTATTGGTTTGTAAAAATTTTAAAATCTGATTTTGTTTGATGCTGTTGCGCTATTACAATTTAATTGTATGTATGCCATATTTTTGTAAACCAACATATTAAAAACCCAAACAATATGATTAATTGATATGAAGATATGAAAATATATTAGCTCAATTAATCAAGACAATTATGAAAAGTCAAATTAATAGAAATCTCAATTCTAAATTTTTTGTTATTAGATTTTATTTGGAAAATATTTATTAAAATTTATTTTCAAATTAACTCATCTTATTATGGGAATAACTAATTAATTGGCTTTTCAAAATTAATTTGATGGATATACATTAATTAGCCCAATCAATTATGAAAATATGGAAATTGATTTATTCAATCAATTAAATAATTTATGAAAAGTTCAATCAATTTAGATATTATGGAAAGCTTAAATTAATAATAAAGAACCCACAAATCTTGTTCCCATAAATAAATCCAATTTTATCTAACATAATTGATTTGAAAGATATCTATATTAATTAACTTAATTAATTATGATATTATGAAAATCTTAATCAATTTAATTTAGCTCATTTAGTTATGTGGAAAATTAATAATTAGCTTTACAAAATAAAATATTATTTTCTTTTTAAACCATGTTAATTTTGAAAGCTCAATTAATTATTTCCATAATTATTATCATAATCAATGAAACGCAATGCAATCATAAAGCTTTGATTAAGACATAAATAAAGTTAGGATCTTACATTGATATCCTAAAAGCCCAAGTCTGATTTTTGTTCAGCCACTTGAATTCTGCCGTATATACAGCTTGGTTATTCAGCTTGTCGCACGACATTTCATTGTTTAGTTTAATCCACTCTTGTTTTCCAAATTGCTGCATAACAATATTTTGACTACTTGATCCAGCTTTGCTAATTAGCTTGTTGCAAAGATACACACCACTGTTCTGGTATTTAGGATGTTGTATTCAGTCACAGTTCAATGTTACGGTTCTACTCTGGTTATCCAGGATGTTGTATGTCATTCTAGTTTACAGTTTCATCTAGCTCTCTATCCAGTTTGCTGCATTGCATATTTTATCTTACTGCGTGTATCTTATCATACAATATCAATGTTTTAGTACACAAGGATAAAGTCATCATCAAAATCAAAGAATGGAGTGTGAAAAGTCAATAGCAGTCTCATATTCAACACAATAAGAAGGAATACACTTGTTCTGAATAATGTTGGGAACTATTCAGCATTCACTTATACTGCGTGAATGTCAAACGTGTTTCAAAGCTCCTAAACAAATTACATGCACAAGTGATTTGATTAAACTAAGGCTATTCGATACCCACTCGTTAAGGGTGAATGTTAAACGAGTAACATTTTATTCTACTTATTTTATTTATTTTAATTTATTGATTTAATTATATTTAATCATATTTCATTTATTATTTAATTTCATTTTATTAAATTTAATCATATTTATTCTATTTTATTTTATTTTAGTATTTTATTAAATTTATTCATATTTAACTTAATTTATTTTATTTTATTATTTTATTATTTTACATTTAATTTGATCATATTTAATTTATTATTTTATTTTAATTTAGTTTATTTAATTATATTTAATCATATTTCATTTATTATTTCATTTTATTTTATTAAATTTAATCATTTTTATTTTTTTAATTTAGTATTTTATTAGATTAGATTTAATTTAGATTAGATTTAATTTTTTAAATTTAATTTACTTTATTATTTATGTTTTTATTAAATAATTTTATTTTAGTTTAATTTAATTTAATATTTTATTTTATTATATATAGTTTATTATTTTATTTTATTTTATAATATTTATTTTATTTTATTATTTCATATTATTTAACTTTATTTATTTAATTAAATTTATTTTTCATTATTATAATTTAATTTAACATTTTATTAAATTATATTTAGTTTATTCTAATTTATTATTCTTTATTATTTTATATTTTTATGTTTAATGTATTTGAATTTATTTTTTTTATTACTAGAAAATTTAGTAAATACTACTTAAGTTTATTTTAGTAGTTAATTTAATATAATAAATATTTTATTTTTATTTTTTTGTTTTATATTATATTTCGTCTAAAATAACACACCCAACTTAATTATAGTTCACAACAACAATACCAAATGAATCACTAAATTACAGTTCACAACAACAATAATAATTTATATTACCAGTGTATAGTTCACAGCAACAAAAGTATATACTTGTACATATTAATAGTATATATAACGAAAATAGTATACCTAACCTTAAATGAAGATAACAATAATGGAAACCAAGTTGTGAACCGCTGCCGCTAATCATTGACCGGAAACCACTGCCTCACACCCACGATTTTAAAATAATATGGATAAAAGTTGTTTTTTTTTTTTTTTTTTTTTATAGATCTAAACTAATACTATTGAATAGATGAAAAATGACTAATAACTAGCTAAAGATCGGTAAAAACGTGAAGAAATTAAAGTGGGAACGAGAGAATTCGAGAGGGCAAGTTTTCGAAAAGAGAGAATAAGAAAAGTATGGATAGTGTTTTGAGAAAACACATAGACTAGCTGTAGCGGTTTTCATGGTGTTATGTCTGATCATTCAAAGACGAGCAAAATAGGAGAAGTATTGGTATTGGAAATGTGAAGAAAAAGTATTAGCGATGGTGCGAGTTTTAGTCGAAAAAGATCAAATGTTTTAAAGTTAAAATAATAAGGTGATGCATAAGGACGAGATTTTGAAGGATTGACGAGGGGAGAAACAAGATTTAATAAGGAACAAAGGAGACCTCGACTAGGGTTAGGAGTTTTCGAGAATTGGAAGGATGAGATAAGGGAAGGATTATATAAGAGATTTAAAATTGGATGTTGAGGAATATATCTAGTCAATGAGGTAAAAGGAAGGTTTTTTAGAGATCGATAGAAGTGGAGTACGGCTCAATATTATCTTCTTAGGTAATACTGGTAGGTTGCAATATATAGTGATGTTTCACATCGAGGGTTAGCCTATATTTTGAATCAGCATAAGTAGGATGATCGCGTATGCGATGATGAATGGACAAGTAAAATGGAAAAATTTAGAGCTATATGTAGGTATACGAAGATATGTTGATGGATAGGTATGAATAAGATTAATGAAGGATAGGTTGAGGATAAACGAAAAGATATGTGGAAAGATAATAAGAAAGATCATTTGTGCAAATAGTTGATTACTACGGAATGGAGTTAAAGAAAGATAAAGAGTAAGAAGTGAGAAGTGAAAAGGAGAAATGAAAGAATTGTGATAAATGAAGTCTTATGACTAGAAAGAAGATGTTATAATAAAAAGCTTTGGAGAATTACGATTATGCATCTATATGTTTAGACTTGTCACGAATGAAAATGAGGAATTGAGATCATGGTAAGAGTAATTATGAATTGAGAGGTATAGAGGCAGAAGTATGAAATGTATGAGGATATGAAAGTAGGACATATTATGATAAAGAGTAGAGAATGTGTTGAATATTTAGTAATAGATAGTGTAGCAAAGAATGTTGCAAGAGTGAGAATAGTAAGTTAAAGGTGATGGGGTCGTTAGTCCGGAGTAGAGTAAGAGAAAGCATAATTTGCTTATGATTATAAAGAAATACTATAATGTTTGAAGAAATTAATACATGGATGTAAGACT
Source organism: Hedera helix (assembly GCA_947179155.2). Lineage (NCBI taxonomy): Eukaryota > Viridiplantae > Streptophyta > Magnoliopsida > Apiales > Araliaceae > Hedera > Hedera helix. Next base: position 20,421,890 of record OX359275.1, on the reverse strand, counting down.
TAGGCTAAGAAGAGATTTTCGTCACAAAGTATATAAGAAAGATTTGAGGAATGGAGATATATAGTTTATTAAGAAAGTTGGAGGAACAACAATGCTTAGAAGCTAAGTGGGAATCGAGGAAAAGATGAAGGTAATCTTTTAATTAACATTGTAGCGGTGTTTCTGGAGACAGAATTCTTATTGGGGGGGGGGGGGGGGGGGACAATGTGATGGCCGAGAATTCTACGTGTCTTTAAATACCTAGAATTTTTATTTTTATTATCTTTATGAGGAAATATTGTGAGTGGTAATATATATGTGTTATGTGATGAGAATTGTTTAAGTTAGTTAATTTAAATAATTAGAATTAACTAAAGAACGAAAAGAAAAGCCAAGAGGAAGAATTAACTTAGCTAGTTAATTAGGAGTAAGATAAGCTTAAATGATTAAGTCATAAAACTTGAATGTTGGCCTTGAAAGGCAAATAAGAAGATTGATAATCACTAAGTGATTTACGAGTATGGTTTATAAAGAGAAAGGAAATAAATGAATTGTTTAAGTTAACCCAATATGGGAATACTTGTATACTTTTGTGGGTAATTATATTATAAGCCCAATGTGATGATAGGTGGTAGACCAATGAGTTAGATTAATCAAGTCTAAGCAATTAGTATGTATATGTGTGTTGATATTTAGTAAACTAATCCAATCAAGTAACTCAAATGATTCTAATAAAGTAAGCCTAATTGGATTATGTATTTAGCCCAATGTAATATGCTTAACTGAACTAGCTAGTAGCTCAACCGATTAAATGTTAGCCCAAGGTGTCGAAAATATGTTCGTATGCTAAGTTGGCACAATATTATAAATAAAAGTTCAATAGAATTATAAAGCCTAATAGAATTATAAAGCCTAAGTGTTATATTATTATGATAGTCCATGGAGGAATTTATTCATTAGCCCAAGGACTTAATTATGAGCCCAAGGACTTAATTACTTAAAGGACTTGTATGAATTATTAGCCCAAATGATTAGATTGTTAGAAGTCCAATTGATTTAAATGATGAGCCCAATCAAAATTTAACTAGTAGCCCAAAGAATTTTAAGTAAAGTCTAATGTTTTCAATGTGTTGGAAGAATTGTAAGAGATGTATGTATATATTTGTTTGTATTGATTAAAAATTAACATTTATGTGCAAGTATACACGATCAATAAGTAATATAATAATAAGTCAAGTATCGTTTCTTTAGAGAATTACATATAATATTTTTCAAGTACCAATTTTATATCAACTCAATCTTATTTAAACAGATGAATTAAACTAAAATTATTAAATAAACTAAATAATAAAAATAACTAATAAAATAACAAACTAATAAATTAAATAAATCTAAGATTATTAATTTCACCCAATGCTTTATTTAAATTTCATAACTCTCCATTTAATTATGCGGTCACGATGAATTATTAGCCAGGAATTCTTAATTATTTATAAGCCTTTTTCCATTAGCAAATAAAAATATTCATTCAAATTAAATTACTATATTCTTATAAATATAAATTAGAACAGATTCATTAAGAACAAATTCTCCAATTGGTTACACATGACATATAGGTATATTCATATCCTATACATAAATTATGAATTCCAACTAACGCAAAATATCATAAACATGTGTCATTATATTCAGATCCAAATCTATAATATTAATCTCCCAATTTTATATAGATTATCCCAAATTAATTATTGGCCAGACAATTATTACATAATTGCATAAAATATAATGATCAATTCATATAGTGCCAACCATACGGAGAGAAAATCAATTTAAACTAAACATTAAATTCCATTAAAATCTTAAATTAAAAAGTTATTCATAGTAGATAAAATTAAAATCACAAATTATTCAACATTAATGAAAGACAAAAATAATAAGAGTTTAGAGAGAAAAAATAGTCTCCTGCCAATTTTCTATCTCCAAGTTTCTTCTATCCACGACCTCCATCTTTGTTGATATTTTACTTGCTCTTGAACTTAATTTTTAGAAGAGAATTAGCCTCTAATATTGTTCATTGACTTTTTCTCAACACTTAATATAATTATAAAATAAAAATATTTATAAGAGTCTTTATTTTTTCTAAACCTAATAAAAATTAAAAATTCTAATTAAATTCTATGCATAAAATCTTAATTTTAATAAATTACTCAATTAATTTGTAGGCCGTTTGGATTTGAAACAATACTAGAATCGGAAGAAACAAAGGAATGAGGTGTTGTAAAGTGTTAGGACCCACGATATAAATTTATTAGAACAAAGTCGCCCATCCACGCGCCCTCCAGCACTGCCCAGCGGCTAGCCACTTCAAAACGCCACGCGCGCCCATCCATAACAAATCAGCGACGCCTCGCGCATTGCGCGTTATGCAGCCTCTTCAATAAAATATCGCGCCTTGAGCCCAGATTCATTTTCCTTTGGTGCCGACCCACCTTGCCATGTTAACACCTTTAAGCCCACCGTGGGACTCATCATGTATGTTAATTAACACATTTTCCATGCAGGGGTGGCTCAAGACAATATGAGGTCTAAAGCGATATTTTTTTTTATTTGGATAATGCTAAAGCGATATTTTTAATGAGGCATTCTATGTTTGGTACACTTTTCATTGACTTTTATGGTCAAATTGATCATTTTTTGAATAAATATAGCTTATTATTATTTAATATATATGTAAAAAGCCTATAAACATTATAAATTATATAAAATTTAGTACTAATCTCAATGTTTACTTTTTTAAAAATCTAAATATATATGTTTAATTGTTAATTTTAAAAATGGTCCATTTGACTACAAAAATCAATGGAGAACTTTTATTTTGGGACGGAAGGAGTATTAATAATTTTTATTTAAATGAGGCTTTTTTTATACTGTTAATTTTTTTTACTTATTTAATATTTGAATTGGATTATGGGCCCTAAAAAATTATTTAGCTTATATTTTTATAAGACCTTTTTATATGAATTATTTATGATGTTTAAAAAAATTGGGGCTTTCTTTGAAATGGGGCCTAAAGCGCAGGCTTTTTTTCTAGGGTCATTTACATAAGTATACAACTTTTAGAAAATAATTACAAAAATAGTGCACTAACAAAAATAATTAAAAAAAAGTTCACTAACAAAAATAATTACAAAAAGAATGCAAATGAGAGAGAAAGAAAAAACAGAGGAGAGGGAAAAGAGGACACCTGTCCCTTCCCCTCTCCCTCCTGCCTCCTCCCTCCCCCCGCTTCCGCTCCCGCCTCCCGCCTCCGCCTGCCTCCTCCCTTCCTCCGTCCCCCATCCCCCTCCCCCTGCCACCTCCTTCCCCCCTCCCCGCCTGCCTCCGTCCCCCCTCCAGCCTGCCTCCTCCTTCCCCCTCCCTGCCTCCCTCCCTCTTCCGTCCCGCCTGCCTCGTCCTCCCTCCCCTCTCCCCGCCTACCTCTTCCCTCTTCCCTCCTCCGTCCCCCCTCCTCCGTCCCCGCCTCCCTCCCCCCGTCTCCTCCCTCCTCCGTACCCCCTCACCGCCTGCCTCACCCTTCCCCGCACCTCGTCCATACAAAGGTAACCAAACTTTAATAAAGAAGGTAACAAACCTTTAATACAAAGGTAACCAAACTTTAATACAAGGTAACCAATCCTTAGTACATAGGTAACCAATCTTTAATACACAGGTAACCAAACCCCTAATACAAAATGTATCCAACCTTAAAACAAAGGAAACCAATCTTTAATACAAAAGTAACCAAACCTTAATACAATGGTAACCAATCTTTAATACAAAGGTAACTAAACTTTAATATAAAGGTAATCAACCCTTAATACAAAAAGGTAACCAAACCTTAATACATATGTAACCAACCTTTAATACAACGGTAACCAAAAAGTAGGCGAAGGAGGTGGGGGGAGGGGGTGGCCACCACGATCAGATCTGGAGCCACCACGAGGGGAGGAGGAGGGGCAGAGTCAGGGGGATGAGGGGCGGGGGTGGGGAGAGGAAGGGGAGGAGGGACGGGGGCGGGGGGGTGTCGGAGGAGCTGGGGTGGGGGTGGGGGTGGGGGTGGTGGTCGGGGGGAGGAGGGGTGAGGGCGGGAGGAGAAGGGAGGAGGAGGTGCGGGCGTGGGGATGGGGGGAGGCGGGCGGAAGGGATGGGGTGGGGGTGGGGCTTGGGCGGAGGAGTGGCGGGCGCGGGGAGGAGGAGTGACGCCACTAACTATGGAGAAGAAAGAAGATGGAGGAGATAAAATGGAGGAGAGAGAAATGAATAAAAATCATCTAATTTGGATTTTGAAATTTGAAACCAACTAACTACCCATTAAATCACTTACCTAAATTAAAGGAATAAAAATGCACTAATTTATAAATTAAATATTGAAGATGTACTAATTTTGTAAATATTTTATGTATGTATTTTTATTGTAATATTTTAAAAAAATGTATTGGTAAATGTAAATCTCCCTTTTTTTTTATTAAGTTGGGCCGGCCCTGTTTCCATGGCACATGGCTGGATCACCAACTGCTGAAACATGCTAGGACCAAAACAACTAACGTGGGACCTTGATTCGGATATACCATGCATCAATATCTTGTTTAGTGCTTTGTGCAAAAATTTTAATATTGCCCCTCCTGCTTTAATTCTTTCAAAATATATTAAAAACAATAAAAATAATATTAAAATATTAAAAATAATAAAAACACATAAATTACCTAAAATAAATTATAAATAGTTAAAAACTCACAAATAATTAAGCCTAAAAAATATTAAATAAATAAATATAAAATTCACTTATCAATATATTGGAGTGCATATATATATATATATATATATATATATATATATATATATATATATATATATATATATATATTCACATACTAGAGATAACCCGTGCCTGAAAACATGGTGTAATTAATATAACAATTAAGTACTATATTTAATATTTTTAGATTGAAATTTTTTAAATTGTTGTGGACTCTTAGTTCCATATAGAACTGAGAGTCCAACTATTAATACAAAAAGATTGATACTCAATTCAGTCATAGTTTCTTTTTTAGGCAAATATTAGAGTGTTACTCATTTTCAACTTAAAATTAGTTCTTGGCAGGTTTGAGTAATTAATTGATTGACGATAGCAGGCTCAAATTTGTGTAATATAGTGTTTTTGTATATTCCACTCACCTTTCCTTTATTTGAAAAATAGAATGAGAAGTTTGGCAGCATTTATTTGCCTTCAGAACCATCGATCAATATAACCCATGAACAATATTTCTTGTAAAAAAAGGGTAGTACTGCAAGCCATTTGGAGGATCCAATGAGGAAAAAAAAGATATAAAAATTCAAAAGAAAGACTTTTACATATATAACCAAAAGTATAAAAAAAGCTCACTGAAGTCAAACAAAAAAGTATTGTCATAACACCAATTAAATCGCATCACCATAATATTTTTTTCTTTATATATTTTTTAAAAATTGGACAAAAGATTATCATACCATGAGTCAGAGCATACTACAATAGTTGTTCTCGATATAGCCCGCAAAAACACCAAAGAGATGACATATAATTGCTCGTGCCTGAAAACACGGAGTAAATTAAAATTTTAAAAATACTTTATTACCTAAAGACTCTTTGCAACCTAAAATAACTTACAAATCAATTAGAATGAATCTGAACCGTCCTTGTGATTTCCCACCAAAATCAATTTGTATGTGGAAACATAACGACTACAATACCCGAAAAACAAGAAAAGAGCATTAATGCTAAAAGGGCGGCCCAAGTTGTTTACCTGCAAATTTTATTTTATTTTATTTATTATTATAGTGTAGTTTTGAATTTGATTTAGGAGGAAAATATGAGTGGGTAGATTTTTGAAAAAAAGATGTTGAATTAGGGGGAAAATGAGTGAGAGATTAGTGACCGTTGAATGTTGATGCCTTAAATGATTTTAGACTGTTGGATGTTGGAGCCAAAATTGATTTGAGACCGTTAGATGTTGAAATCTTGGGACTTGAGCCGCTCTGTTTTATTATATATATATATATATATATATATATATATATATATATATATATATATATAGATAGATAGATAATAAAATAAAGCCAAAACAAATAGAAATAGGGCTAGGGCAGAAAATATGGAGCCCCACTAGGGATTACCTTGTAGCTTTTTGCTTTTAATTCACTAAAGATCCAACTCCTACCAAACCCTATCAACTACTCAATCACCCTAGTCATTTATAGTTGTCATTCCAACCAATACTATGTATAGTTAGTGTCCTAATTAACCAATACTAGTTGCTTAAGAGAAGTTAAGCAAGGTTCCTAGAGTTCTATAAATAGAACTATAATGATTGAAAAAATTACTAATCTAAATTTTTATTTTTTTTAGTATTTATATTCATGAGAAAATACAATGCATAATGTAGGTGTGTGTGTGTGTTTAGGTTGTATAATGGAAGGTAGTAAGTTAGTTAATTTGTTTGAATTAACTAAAGAAGGAAAAAGAATGCAAGAAAAACTTTTGTGATGAGATTACAAAGCCTCAATGTTGGTCTTGAATGGTAAATAAGAATATTTATAATGAACAAGTTAATTGCTTGCATGAATAATGATAAAGAATAAGCAAGTGAATTATTAAAGACAACCCAATGTGAAAATAATTGTATATGTATGGGGAGCGATATTATAAACCCAATTTGATGATAAGAGTTAATCAATGAATTAATTTAATCAAATCGATGTACTTGTATTAATATGTATTAGGGTTTTATTAAAACAAATTGAAGAATTTGTAAGTGATATTATGATGTAAGCTAACTTAATTAAGGAGTATAATGGACTTATAAATAGCAAGTCTAATTGAATTATATTTTAACTCCAAATGAGGTATTAATCTAGGTCAAATTAATTTACCTAGTAGTCTATGTAATTAATTAAACAAGCTCAATGCTTGATTTAATTAAATGTAACATAGATTATTAAATGTTAGCCCAATGTAATAATTAAATTGATCCCAACTTATTTAATTTCTAAGTCCAATGTGAAGCCCAATAGGAAGTCAAATATGTTGGGAGAATAATTTCAAGTATTGCTAAGTGTAGAGAATTAACTAATGTAGGGTTAATTGAATAACCCTAGTTGGTAGATAAGAGAGAGCATTAACCAAACATTGGTTAATTGCTAGGTGAGTGAATTTGATGATGAGAATTAACTATGAAGAAGTTAATTGAGTGACCCAATGTGGTAGAATAATTTAATACAAATATAATTGAATTATATTATAAGTCCAATTGATCTATTAAACTAAGTTAAATAAATTAATCTAGTAGTCCATATATTTAATTTAGTGATGGTTCAAGTTATATTTAAAACTAGCTCAATGCTTAATGTAATTAAATGTAGCATGTGTTAGTTAATGTTAGCCCAATGTAATAAATAAATTGAGCCCAACCAAATTAAATGGATGAGCCCAATATATTAAATTCTAGAGTCTAATATGGAGCCTAATAGGAAGTCAAAATTGGTCAAACACCATATATATATATGTATATGTATGTATGTATAATTAAAGTATTAAAATTAAAGCAAAAATGGGTGATTAAATTCCATTTTCTAGCAATTTAGGGGCCTCCACTTGGGGGTTGCTTGATTTACTTATTGCTTCATTTTCACACCATGTTATAGTAGTTGAACAACTTTAGTCATTCCATATGTCCATCATGTAGTCATTCAATCTATAGTAAGCTTAATTAACTCTTAATTTTACTAACAATGATTGATTAAGAGAGTTGATGATAGATTAGTGAAGTACTATAAATAGAGTACTCCACACACTTGTATAAGTTTGTTAGTTCATTTGTAGCATTTCTTAGATAATACAAGAGAGAAAAATATAGAGCATTTCCTAGAGAGAAAGAGAGAAACACTTGTAAGTGTGAGAAATTGCTAGAGTTGAGCTTGGTGAGTTTCCACTAGCTTCACAACATACTTTGATAGGAGAAGGTGAAGGGCATCCAAATCCTCAAGGTTTAAAAGTGATTCAACCCTTCTATATTTCATTTTTATAGTCTAGATAGATTTTAAACGGTTAAAATATATTTTTAACCGATCAAAACTTGTTTTGATAGTCTAGAAGTCTTAAACTATGTAATATATGTATATTCATGGTTTGATGTGTTTATATCATATTTTGGTATGTGTGGTATGTATAAAAATGGTAGAAATGTTCATATCGAACTTTACCAGTAAAACCCTAACTAAGCATGTGATGTTTAATATTGTAATTTGAAATGTACAAGTTGGAAAATGGATTTTTATGGCTATAAATTTACATACATGAGTTTTAAAGAAAACCCAACTTGAAACTTTCAAAAATATGAAAAAATAATGAAGTTATGCCTTTACCGCAAAACATGTCATTTTAATGACCTAATGTACAAATAGCCCACATTGTGGCTATTTTTCATAACCAAAACTCTTTCAAAAATTTGATCTAATGATGGAATATTTTAGTTTAAGAAAATACGAATCCATCGATACCAATTGGAGGTCATTTCGATTTATAGATTTCATTTTATTCAAGTTTTAATCAAAGGAACAAAAGTTGAAAAATCTGAAAATGACAATTTTGCAGATTCTGCCACTCAAGGGTCGGGGCCCTCGTTCCTTTGTTATTTTGAGGGTCGAGGCCCTCATCACTGTTCACAGACGGATCTTTTTAAATTTCGAGTCGGGTCGTTTTAAATGGGCCAATTCAAATCATTTAAAGACCAAAATGGGTAAAAATATTTTAAAATTAATATAATTAATTTGGGACCCAATAAAAAAGAAAATATATAATTATTTATTATGTGGATATTAAATAATAATTAAGACTCATGAAGGTGATTAATTACTATTTAATTAATAGTAAATAATAATTAAAATGAAAAGAGATAGTAACTAATTATTTATTAAGTAATAAATAAAGGGTGATATAATTAATAAATTATTATTAAATGATTAATGATATTTAAAAATAAATAAAATATTATTAAATAATTAATACTATTAATAAATGAATAAAATATTATCAAAGGATTAATAATATTATAAAGTTAATAAAATATTATTAAATGATTAATAATATTACAAGACTAATAAAATATTATTAATAATACTATATAGGTATATGAACTATATTAAATAATTAATATAAGTTATTTGTGTTTGAAATATTATCAAGTAGTGATAATATTTCCTATGTGTTTATATACCCATAATCATATAATTATATGGTTCGTAAGAGTTATAAAGGTTATCATACGAATGCGTATATGATACTAATTTAAGATCAAACTGATTAATTGTTAGGTCCGTTCAAGGAATATTAAATTGAATTGGTTAGTCGTAGACTATGCACAAGGCAAGTTCTTCTTAACCCTAACTTGTATTTATTTTTGCAAGTTTTCTTCATATGTAATTACATTGAGCAATTCAATTATTATTGAGCAAGTATCTACACTCGTAGTTATTTGACAGAGCTTAAAGTGGATTAATTAACTAAAATTATTCCACATCATTATTTGTTCTTGTATTCACACATAGTACTTTTGCAAACGTTATAGTTCATTAATTCAAGAACTGTTTAAGAATGTCTAAGATAATTGTTTTGGCTAGACAATGCATGTTTAAATTCATCAAATTGAATATTTTAAAAGCTTATCAAAACCAATTGTTGGTGCGAATTCTTATAGTAAGACTGAGAATGAACAACCCTAGCTAAAAGGGATTTTTAGTTATCGGGAAACTGAATTTGCGCAAGAAAGCTAAATGTTATGCATATACATAGGGTACAAGAGGTTGATCCCCTCGCGTACCCCATTTTTTCGAGGTGTCAAATATATATATATATATATATATATATATATATATATATGTGTGTGTGTGTGTGTGTGTGTGTGTGTGTGTGTGTGTGTGTGTGTGTGTGTGTGTGTGTCTATTCTACTTTAGTAGCAGTTCATGGTCATTTGAGACCACTCAGCAGTAAAGAGTCAATCCATTCTTTTATTAAACATTGATTCATGATATTTCACAATTGTTATCTATTGTTGAAACTCTCGAATATAAATCTTTTTCATTCATGATATATCATTTCTTATTTATTTAAACTTGCTGGGCAAAGTAGTTGCTCACCCTTACTATATCATGAACTATTTTTTAGTTAAGCCGAATGATTTACGGAGTACAACGACAAAGGAAAGGTGAACGAGTAGAAGTAATTAGTTCTTAATTAATGTTGTAAGCCTTTTGTATTATAAGGTAATGATGATATATTAAGGTTTGTGGAACCTGGGATATAAAGTACTTTTTGTAATGAAATGATGTATATTTTCCGCGAATTATTGAAGATTTAGTTTTTAATTGTTTGTATAGTGTTGAATAGTGAGCACCGAACTCGAGGTTCAAGGGACCCGAATTTGGGGGCGTCACAAGAACCATTCACCTAGTCTATTAGAAGTTTGTTCATTTGTGGGAAGTTATAAGTTATAAAGAGCGATAATTCTAAAGAGAAGTTAGAGCATTTAAGAGAAAGTTTGAAGAGTTAGAGATTGAGTTTGTGAGCTTGAGTGCAAAAAAGCTTGAGAGGGAAAAGAGAGACCAATTGGCAGATGGAGAAGAAGAAAAAGGAGGAGTTCTACCTTTGTGTCTAGCACATCTAGATCTACATCTTTCAAGAAGAAGAAGAAGAAGATCAAGTCTAAGAAATATTTAAAAGTTTTCTTGAAGCTTTAGTTTATTGTGTTTGTATGTGTCTAAGCATGTTTGGTTGTGGGAAAAATTATGTGAATAGGATCATAGTGGATCCGAAGAGACAAGGTTGGAGTCTTAATGGAGATCTATGTGTCATAGTGTGTTTATATATGTTTTGTAGAGTAAGAAGTCAAGAGATGCATGTTGAGTTGTTAGTTTTGAAAATTATGTATATAAGCATATTTTCTTAGCTATAAGACTATGTATGTGTGATATGTGTAGGTATATATGTGTTGGTATGTCAAAGATGTATATTATGTGTTTTGATATGTGAAAAGTTAAGAAAAACAAGTTTTGAAACTTAAACTTAGAAACCCTAGTTATGGGTGTTATTTTCCAACAAAATGATAATCTATGTTTTGATTTTTTGATTTTTTGAGATCAAGAAGTGGTATATTATGTGTTTATGAGTTTGAAAGATAACCTAGTTAGAACGAGTGAAAAATATATTCAAACGGATTTATAACGATTTTTCTAGTAAACTATGTATTTTGATAAAACCCTAGCTATCATATTATGTTCAATTGATGTTTTGAGGTGGAAAATGTATTTGAAAAGTGTAATATATCTTGAATATGGTAATTTCATGAATATAACAAGTTTTAGTTCGAGTTTGAACTCAATTCGATGTAAAATAGTCAATACATGAAAATCAGAATAAAATGAACCAAAGTTGGAAAATCTAAAAAATTAAAGGGAAAAGAGCTTCTACCTACTAGTGCTGGGGTGCCGGCCCAGAAAACTTAAAAAATGTTTTTAAAATGGGTCGGGTCGGGTTGAGTCGATTGGGTAAAAATGAGTTAAATTTTTAAAAATTAATATATTATTTATGTATGACCTAATTATGATGTTAAATATTATTAAATGTGAAATAGATTAAGTGATGTATAGAATGGTTATTAAAATAAATTGAACATTTACTGTGAATTACTAATTTGTAGAATAAAGTATTAATTATATAGGTTGTTCAAAGAACGATAGTTAAGAGTTAGCTGTAGTTGACGAGTTAAACAAGTTCCCTAACCCTACTCAATTATTATTGTTCAAGTTTTTAAAACCTAAAAATGTGTTATTATTCAAGCTGGTAATTATTGAAAATTATTCCATATCATTATTATTATTGTTATTTGCGCTCATGTGCACTTGTGTGACTTGTTCTAAATATGAACTGTTTAAGAAGTAGGTCTATGTAGGCTTGAACAACAGGCTAACCAAGCCTGGTCCGGCCTGGGTGATGAGTAGGTTTTATACCTACGAATTGAGTATGTTTAGCTTGATTATTTGTAAGTTTTCATGACATTTTATGTTTCATTTTACTTGTTTTTGTGTTTTTCTTTATGTTTGCATAAAATTGGACTTAAGTGGCAAAATCTTAATTTTTGGTGAAAAGGGGACCACAGCTGTGCTTGGAAGGACCGCAGCTGTGCTAAAGCAGAGCAATCGAAGGATAAAAAACATAAACATGGAGTTCAGCTGCACTAGGACTGGCCGCAGCTGCGCTAAACATGACTGCAGCTACGGTGGTGTTCGTTTTTAATTTTTATCAGGTTTCTCATGTGGGTCCCGAACGCGGCTTGAAGCTGATTTTAGAGTCTTGTTGCGTGAGGAACGTAATGTTGATAAGGATTTCACTTGAAAGCTATAAATATAAGTCATAAACCTAAGGAAGGGGATCATGGATAGCCAGCCATAGAAGGATATTGCAGATCAGAGAAAAGCAGAGGAAAACGTGAAGATGATTTGTAGAGCTTGGAGATTGGGACAGAATTAGAGTGATTATAATAGTTTTCTCTTAATCCTTTATTATATTTTTATCTATTGTAATTCTCAAAGATTTGCTTAATCAATATTATGATGTTGTTTTTCTTCAACGCTATGAACTAACTTTTATTTAAGATTACAATGGAACCTAGTGTGTAGTTTAAATTCATCACTCTCTCATTAATTTGATTATCTATTTATGGTCCGTTTATCATATCTTGTGCTTTAATGATTAATTGCCTGATCAACCATTACTGTGATAATTTATACAAAATTAAAAGACGAAGTATCAATTTAGATCTAGGTATGATAGCATTTATTCATCAAATCTAAAAGGGTTTATATGATTAAGGTATATAATAGGAATATACCCATATGTCTTTTGTAACCATGAAAGAGAATCTGAGCTTGAAACCCTAATTAACATAGTTCATACAGGAATATAGTAAATTAATTAATTAGGATGTTCCTTGTTAATTCTGTTGCCTTAAGGTCAGATTTAGGAGAATTTGTTTATATGACTAGCAGACGGCAGCGTATAAATACTATAAAGAATTCTTGGTTAGCGGTCTAATTTAATTATTCATTTGCAAAAAGAGTGGTGCGATTTAAGTGAAACACTAGAGGAATTTGTAATCTTAATCCATCATATCTGCAGTATATTTCGTGGTTGTTTAATTCAGTAGTTAATTATTATTTAATTAAGATTTAGATAAAATTTGAAATATCGAATCATGAGTTTAAATAGGGTTAATTGAGTTTAATATTGATTTAGACAGTTGTTATTATATTTTCTCTTGGGAACAATACCTTGCTTTGCTTTGAATGCGTATACTTGCGTGTTATAGTGCTAGTAGGAAAAAAGGCAACACTGGACCTACCAGGCCATGACCGTTGACTAGGCCAGGCCAGGCCTTTAATGTAGAACCGTCAGGCCAGGCCAGGCCAGGCTTAGCATGGTAAGATGCAGCCTGCTGAGGCCTTGGGCTCCTTCTGCTGAGATTGATTGTTTAGGCTTATCATGGTAAGAATCAAGAGGTGGCATGATGGAAAAATCATAACAAAGAAGTTTGAGCCGGGGCAATTTGTCTTATTATACAATTCTAGGCTTAAACACTTTCCCGGAAAGCTGAAATCAAGGTGGTCTGGTCCGTTTATTATCATAAAGGTGTACCCTCATAGAGCGATTGAAGTTAAGGACCCCTATTCAAAAATAATTTTCAAAGTAAATGGCCAACGTTTAAAACATTACTTTGGAGGAGCAATTGAACGTGCAAAGACTTCAATCAGCCTTACTGATTAGACTTGAGAGGGAAGATGTCAGGCTGAGAACATTAAACTAAGCGCTAACTGGGAGGCAACCCAGGTTCTAACTCTTTTTACTTTATTTTATGTTATTTTATTTATTCATTAAGTTAGTTACCTTAAATTAGTTCGATTAAATAAGTTTACCAAGTTTTTCGTGCTATTTCAGTTGTGTTATTAAATACATTTTACTTACGTATGCTAATTTGTCCAGGTACTAAATTTGCATCTTGGATGGACATCAATGCAGAAAAATTCAAAGAAAAAGTAGAAAGTTCCACCGCAGGTGCGCCCACAAGGACCGCAACTGCGCCCACAACCGCAGCTGCACCCAAAACAGCCACAACTGCGCCCAAACAATCTGTTAATAAAGCTGCGACAACTGCAACTGTGCTTACTCTGACCGCAGCTGCGCCCATACCCTCTGTTTATGACGTCACTCCAACCGCAGCTGCGCCCACTACCACTGCAGCTGCACCCAATCATTCTGCTAAACATTTAAAGCCAAGCGCAGCTACGCTCGATTTAACTGCACTTGCGCTCGACCCCGGTCTTTGAATTTTTTTTTTAAAGGCTTGATCGACTTCTAATTAATCCATCTCCTAATCGGATTGTATTATCTTCAAAGTTTAAAGCCCTTCATCATAGAGTTTATCTATTTCTCACCCTGCCTTATCGATTCCATCTCATCCTACTGATTCTCATCTTAACATTCATTATCTGAGAGTGAGTCATTACTAGGGTCTCCAAACCTAAGTGGTCGATCGACACCTAGAGGGCTATCACTGTGCGAGCTATTACAACCAAGGCAAGTCTCGATTGCTTAATTAGTTGAATATTGGATTGCAATCTACATAAACTAGATTAATACATTCAACTAGTGAGGTATTTGAGAATTGTTTAATTTTGTTTAGTTCGGATAATTGGTTTCCCAATTGAGTTTGTGTTGGCTTAACTGGGAATTAGGTTTTCATTGTGCTACTAGTTGGTGTAGAGAGTCTTTGTGCATCTAAGCATAAGGGATTGCAATTGAAACGAGTGGGGAAGGTTACAAACAAAAGGGTTTTTAAGTTTTGCTTTCCAGGTGTTCAAGTATTTTCCTAAACCAACTTGGCATCTCACATAGCACTAATTGAGTGGATTTTTGATTTGGGAATTAATTACTGATGAATCCTAAGAGACAAAGAGGGGAAGGATCATCTTCTACTCATTCGTACGACATGAAGAGATTCTCAAGTGAAGTGGCGTCTGACTATTTCCATGAAACGGTTATTAACAAAAAGTTGATCCTCGAGCGAGGCCTTAGACTCGGTGCATTGGATAGGCATTTGTATAACATGATATAAGGGTGGGATTGGTATGAGTTTACTAAACAACCAGAAATCACTGTGATCGCAGTAGTTCAGGAATTCTATGATCGCAGGTGTTCTTCTTTTTTTTTATAAATAATTTCTTAAATTCCTCCATAATTATCAATTAATCAATAATTTCGCATTTATTAACTCTCTCACTATTTTAATTTCCTTATATAAATTATATAATAATTCTTATATAATTTATATAATTAAATTTACTTCATACATCACTTTAATTTTCTTATAATTTTTTTTATATAATTTAGTATTATATAATTCATATAAATACATTTCTTCTCAATAAATTCCTAAACTTCCTCCATAATTCTTAATTAAATCTAAAATCAATAATTCTAATTTCACTAACTTCCTCATTACCTTTTTATTCAAACTTGGATTAATTTAATTATTAATCCCTTTAATTTCCATAATTAATAACATTTATAATTATTAATTAAACATAACACACATATATATACATATTTAATTCATGCATTTGTTGGTTTGCAAAAATATGACATACATATAATCAAATTATATAAGCGCAACGGAAGCAAGAAAATCAGATTTTAAAATATTTTGTACAAACCAATAACCCGGATCTTTCTTATGCGACTATTATTAATTGGGGAAGGATAAAAGAATTTATACCTTTGTAGAACCAAACTTCCACGGGTACAAGTTCATCTCCCTTTAATCCTTCACGTTCTTCTTCAAATTCACCGATTAGATTCCACGAATCAATGTTAGCTCCCCAAGTGTTAAGCCTCTAGAGGTGATCCACCAAGAGATCTATGAATTAAAGAAGTGGATCTTAATTTCTCTAAACCATGGGTGGCTAGCCCTAATTCTCTCTCTCTAACTCTTTAGATCTAGAGAATTATGGAGTATTCTCCCTCTCTTATGAAAGAGTGTGTAACCTTGATCTATGATAAGACTCCTCTTATTTATAGATCTAGTCAACCCTCCTAAACTATTTAGGATTAGGGTTTTAATTTAATTCCCAATTTAATTGGGAACTAAATTAATTAATTACAATTCCTAAACCATTTAGGAACTTAATTATTTAATAATGAGAGTACTTCTTATTAATTAATTACTAAACCATTTAGTAACTTAATTAATTATTATAATTACAATTCCTAAACTATTTAGGAACTTAATTATTTAATAATATTACTACTTATTAATTAATTCCTAAACCATTTAGGAACTAAATAATAATACTAGCAGTAATAATAATAATAAAAATAATAGTAATAATAATAATAATAAGACTCTTCTTATTAATTTATAATTAGTATTTCTAAAATACTAAATTATAAATATTAAGCTATTTAATTTATTCTATCATCATAGTATAAATTAAATATACTTAATTTATTATTACAATTATGTCATTCACTCCTAAAATAAATATTACTCTTTTGCGGTGTGACCCTTTAGGTTCTCCATATTAAACCGGTTGTATAATAAATAAATTAGAACAAGTCTAATTCATTTATTACGAATTAACTCTTTAATTCAGAATAAATAATTATTCCACAATAAGGGTAAGCCCCCTTAGCGATTAGTCGACTTTCCAGATAATATAGATTTCAACATTTAATCGTAAAAGAACCTTTCAGCAAATAGTTACCGTACAATTCAATCCTTCTACCGTACAATGTCCCAATCAAATATAAGACACGGAATTTCTGTCAAGTCTTATTTATTTGATTATATGCATTTCAATTCACAAATACACAACTCTAGTTAATGTAAATTAGAAACTCCTTTCTAATTCCATTCAACCCTGGTCAGGGATTTCTGAGTTGTCACTTATTGAATCGCATAGGACATTCTCTCCCTTTACTGGAAGTGGTGGATCCTTTGTTGATCATTTACCTATCTCCATGTGTACCTTATTATACCCAAGCATATCATTTAATATACCAATAGGTCTTAAGGAATATGTCAAAGTATAACTTAGTACACACAAGATACTGTGATGATCTCAAGTCCAAGGATCACTTGTACGACTATCACATAAGGAACTCCTATTTACAGACAAGTAAAACTCCATTAGGTGTTCCTTGAGCGAGTCACGTTCAGTGAACTTATTCTCTAATAAGCACCTACATACTTGCTTTAGTGTCTGTACACAAATAATTATGAGATCAATCATCCTTTTCATAAGAGCAAACATAGTATGTACCAATCTATCCGAATCTACTAATCCCCCTTTTTAGTGATCCAACGATTAGGAACAATTTTAGTTTTGAGCTATCTTGAATTTAGATCTCATTAGCATGATCCTCATCATGGTTCTAAAAGCATTGCTCGAAAACTATGGGTTTATCAATTTGATTAATTCAAGAAATTAATCATGAATAAAGAAATGTCTTGATACTTTTATTAATAAATAAACAAGATTACAAAGTATATGCTTATCACATCAAATGTGATTGGCTTGAGGGCATACTACTTTCAGCATTTACATTATCATATAACCTCCTTTAAAATCATAATTTCTGTACTTCCATAATAATTAAATTGTACAATTTATTGTACATTTACCTGAAATTTCTTTTATTCTTCATAAATTGTATTTACACAATTTATTTACTTTTTAATTATTTTAAATTCACATAATTCATCACCATCTTTGTACAAATTTAATTTACTAATTAAATCCCTTCAAACACTTTAAATTACTTAAAATAATAATTAACTTAAACAACCTTGATATTTTTTTATCAATTAATTCTTATTTGATATTATTAAAGGAATCCTGAAATTCGGATCCTCACATTCTTCCCCCCTTAACAGGATTCCGTCCTCGGAATCATAATTACCGTAATAATCATACATATTTTATTTATAGCACCTTGCTATACCTTTGTTTTGCTAGATAACAACTAAATCCATAATAATCATATTTTATCTTTTTAATATCCATAACTTACATGGATAACCTTATAATGATCATAACTGTCAGAATATTTAAATTCTTAACTTAATTCACAATTTCTTTGAAATATTATATTTCATATTTCTCTAAAAAAAAATTATTAATAAACTTTAACTCATTTCTTGATTCACTTATCAAGATAGTGTCTTAATCTCTTAAACTTTTCCTTTCTTTAGTCGCATATCTCCTTACTTCATTTATTGATTTCATACTTTCTATTACACCTCATTTATACTATACACATTCATCCTTCTTTTCTTAATTCATATAAATTTTCTTCACATTTCATAAATCATTCCTTAATACCTCCATCATTCAACACTAGGTTCTATACATTAACCTTTACTTAATTCATCATAATCCTTATTTGAAAATTATTCTAAAATTCCTGGGGTATCACATTCACCCCTCATTCATAAAATTTCGTCCTCGAAATTTCCATATACTAATATCTCATTCATTTCGGATATCTTTCTTTCCTTCATTTCTCATAGTCATTGCACATTGCAAACTTTTTAATCCATCACATTTCATAATTTCTTTATTTCACAATTATTGCCTTCATTAATGCTCACATTTAAATAACACTACCCCATCCTACCATCCAATCTTCTTAAGAGTAGAGGAATTCAAAATTTTAAATTTAGAAACTTTCATGCTTTGCTGAATGAACACTTGTCCCGGTTAACAGTATTTCATTCCCAGAGTACCTCATACTGCAACCCATATTTTCATAACATTCTGAACATGATCCCGGTTTACAATACTTCGCTACCCGAGTACCTCCTACTGCAAACCCTGACAGTGGATTAGTTTGTCATTAAAATGATAGATGTTTCACCATACTATGTCTTTCTATGCCAGGTGACCATTTGATCAACCTGCAATATTCTTAATCTTTTTGTTCATCTCAGCCTTAGAATTCATTTGAAAGAAATTAAATTTTGTATAACTTTCAAGGAATATGAAGTCAATACATTTCAAAATTTGTCTAGCTGAATCAAATAACTTAGAGTTGTAATTTTTCAACGCTTGTCTAGCTAGGTCAATTAGTATAGACTTTCTTTTAACACTTTATAATCCGCAGAAATTTTTAAACATTCATCATGTCAAAACTTTTCAAAACGTCTAGCCGAGTCAAATGGCAAAGACTTATAGCTTTGACATACCTTCACAAATCAAAAGTATTTATGACTTCATGTTACCGCGTCATCTTGACAGTACGTTGAGGATTCCGTCGTTAATAATTCCTACACCATAAACCATACTTTATGGTGTTGAATCATCTTATGACGAAATAGTACCGCACCGTCTCAACAACACGTTGAGCATTCCGTCATTCATCACATCTGCACCGGGCTAAAAGGTGCGTGGATGATTCTTTTGAAATACATTTTGATGTAAAAACATTTTTGTCTAGCTGAGACAAGTAGCATAGACACTTTTTAAATCGCTTAAAAAAATTTCATTTGCATTTTTAAAAGCACATTCGTGTCAAATTAACTTGAGGCCAAAAATTTCGAAGTCTAGCAAAGCTAGAAGAGTGGGAATATCCTAAATTCCCTATTCATTCACCTTCTGCTTCTTCACTTAATTATTAAATTTATTACTAGGACTATTATTATTTATCATATTAAAATTTCTATCTACTCCAACTTTTATATACCCCCGTATAGTTCATCAAACTTGACACGCATTATGAGTCTAGGAAATTACCACAAGAATATGAGTTTAGGAGCTTGTCCTAGCAATATGTAGTCTAAGAACAAGTCAAAGACTATCCATATGCTGAGGGGCTCAAAACATACCATACGATTATGAGTCATGGACTTACCATATGCATGAATTTTAAGAACTCGTACCTAAATTTAATATTATTTATCTATCACAACCACTAGCGCGACTCTAACATTTTAATGATTATCACATAGTAACGGAGTAAACACAAGTCCTCCGCCCATACAAAGGATTGTGCAACTCAGTCACCACGTGAGTTCTCAAATGAAATTTCATACCCAAGTTTTCTACCCCCTTATCATAACCTTTCTGTCATTCATGTCTCATCATTCTCTGAATTCTTCTTGTACTATTTCATAGTACCATATCTATTTATAACATCAAGCTATACATTTTCGACCATTAACAGATCACTCGTTATTTCACATTTTCCCTTGATCCCATCATGATCTTGCTTCACAATCTACTTCTTACTCACTTCCCTTATCTTGTGATCGTATCGTAGTACGATTCTTTTACCGTTCCTGATCATGTTATTATGATCTTTTTCTCTGATTTTTAGACTACCTTGTCATCTTTATTGCTTAAATCAGGTGTCCCCTGATTTTCTTTGAGATTCATCTTTGAATCAATTCAAATATTCTTTCAGATATGTTTTTAATTAAACATATGAATTTTCTCAATTCCTTACCTTCGTTCAAATCTTTCTTAACATATTTATCTCTTTCTTATAATCTTCCATCTCTCATATTTTCTTCACTTTAACCCATATTAAAGAACTGTATCTCTTAATTTACATCTTCTATTTTAATTCCCCCATGTTCATCAAACTTATCACGTATTTGGACTCAGGAACTTACCATAATCATATGGTTGAGTAGCTTGTCCTAGTCAGGCCATAGTCGCCCATTCGCTAAAGGGGTTCCACCATATAATCACGAGTCACGAGTTTACCATACGCTTGAGTTTTCAGAACACTTAATTAACCATACTCTTTCTTACTTTAAGTTATAGCCTAAGGTATCATTTACCTATGGTTTACAACCTCTGGCTCTGATACTAACTGTAACGACCCCGAAATTCGATCAACTTTATTACCTTAATTTTCATATTTATGAAACATTATTTTCCTTACGTCCAAATTTCGGTCCGTTAATAAATCTTTAATCTCATTCTTTAATCCAATAATTGATTTTTAAAATCATCAATTATCAAAATTCTCATATAAATTTTTCTTTTTCTCAATTCAATCGTTGTATTAAAATATTTGGATGTTTAAAATCTTTACATCTGAATCCTAGTCCCTGGATCGCAACCTTAACTTTTTCTTTCTTTACATGTATCATAAAACTCATTATTTAAAATTTACTGTTATTTATTTTCATACAAATATTCCTTGTTGCGTCATTCGTAATCAAACATATAATAATTTCTACCGTAACAACTATCCTGACCAATCACAGTTCATAATTGAACTTTTATCATATCCAGATTCAACTTATATATATACATACAATTCATCACAGTAAATAAACAAATTTCTCACATTGAATTATATTATTAACAATATAACAATCACGTTTTCTACCTTCTAGGTAACTCATCTTAAACTTAATCCGATATTCCTAAAACTTATTTCTTTTTCCTGCAAAAGTTTATTTTAAACAAGTAATGAGCACAACGGCTCAGTAAGTTCAACAGTTTATATTTCACGTAGCACATACATTAACATACTCGGTGTGTGTCATACATCATGTGCTTGTGCTTCTATTATAGCAGTATATCCCACATCATTGCCCAAAGTACACGTAGTTGTCATATTATTCACAGATCACATAACACATAATTTATATGCATTTAAACAATTATTTACATATCATAACAGGCAATAATTAACATTAAAGAACTGAAGAACTTGCATGGCGTCCAGTTATTTAAATTGTTTGCTCAAACCCTTAACTCGATCAACCTATGATCATAAAATAATCAAATAATAATTATTTATCTCTTTATGATAATAATTTACTTAATTAATATCATCTTTAGGCCAATTATTAATTTATATGGTTAATTATATTAACCTCGTCCATTAAATGTTAATATAACTTAATACCTAATACCTTCACTACGGACAACTCAGCTCATCGGACAAAATTTAACATTTCTGGTTGTTCGAATATTTTATTTAACCATTTTCTAAATTATAACTTTATTAGATTAATATTTAAATAATTAAATATTAATCTACAATATTTAATATTTAATCAAAAATATTAAATTTAATGCCCAAACATCATTTTTATATTTTTAGTACTTTTCTATAATTTTCTAGATTTTTTAAATAATTTTTAAACATTTATTTCAATTAAAAATCATTTATGTGGGCATTTTGGTAATTTCCGCGCCCTTGGGGACACGCTGGTCATTTTCCGGAAAGTTCAGGGGCAATCCGGTCATTTTGCAAAGCTAGGGACAATCGGAATTTTCCCGGAAAGTCAAGGGCATTACCGTAATTTCCGTGGTCAAGGACACGGTCGGTATTAACCGAAAAGGGCAGGGGCACGCTGGTAATTTCCAGCGTTGCTGTCGGTCGCGCCATGCGCGACCCTGGTTCTGCCGACGCCATCAAAACAACGTCGTTTCACAGCCCGTTTCTGGGCTTCCGCGCGATGCGCGGCCAGTCCCCTCTCAGAGCGCAAAACGACGCCGTTTCATCCCCTATCTTTGGAACAGTAACCCGCGCAATGCGCGGACGCCTCTGTTACTATTCACCTTCTTCTTCCCGGCAGTAAGCTAACATGCAACAAATCATCCATTTTTATTCCAATTTTTCACAACATATTAATTCTAAAAATCATATAATTCATACATAAATATCCAAAAATTATTTGGAACAATTATTCTAATTATTTTCTATTTTTTCCCACAATTTATTTCATTATCATAAATACAAAATAAATTAAATAACTAAGTTTATACCTTCCTTGGAGCTAAAACTTCCTCTAGATAGCATCAAATACTTCTTCCCACTTGAGTTTTTCGGTGGTAGGTGGCGGATGGATGGTGGCGGTAGCTCTCGGGTAAGAGAGAAATAGAAAGCAAAAGTTTTGTTTTGCTTTTGTTTTCTTTTATTTTGCATGCTTCTCTCTCTTTCTTTTTCCTTTATATAATCAAAAGGACTTAACCACTTTGGAAAAATTCTAACAAGTCCACCGACTTATCCTTCCCACGCCAACTTAATTTTCGGATAAACTAACATGTAAACTTAATTATTTTAATACATTATATAGTTATTACGTGTAATAAATATTTTATATAATATACATAAAATATTTATTTTAATTCACCAAAATTCATAATATGATTAATAAATAATATTTAGACCTCTTTCAGGTACTTTTTATGACAAATTTTGTACACGCATAATGACATGTATGTAATTATATGAGGTAATTTATACCTCCAAAAATCATAAAATAATTCATATAACTTATAAAAATTATTTTTCATAATTTTTCACTCCGTTACTTGGACAACATGTTACATTAACATGTTCACGTTTCCGAAATATTATTTTTCATAAAAGTCATAATAATTCTATTATACATAAATAAATTTTTTAATAACTTAAGGCATTCCTTTTTCTTATTTATTATTCAATTTCTTTAATATTTACAATAATTTCTTTATATATAAATTATATAATTTAATATTATATAATTTATATATTTACATTCTCTTTTTTTTTATAAATAATTTCTTAAATTCCTCCATAATTATCAATTAATCAATAATTTCGCATTTATTAACTCTCTCATTATTTTAATTTCCTTATATAAATTATATAATAATTCTTATATAATTTATATAATTAAATTTCCTTCATACATCACTTTAATTTTCTTATAAAAAAATTATATAATTTAGTATTTTATAATTCATATAATTACATTTCTTCTCAATAAATTGCTAAACTTCCTCCATAATTCTTAATTAAATCTAAAATCAATAATTCTAATTTCACTAACTTCCTCATTACCTTTTTATTCAAACTTGGATTAATTTAGTTATTAATCCCTTTAATTTTCATAATTAATAACATTTATAATTATTAATTAAACATAACACACATATATATACAAATGTATATATATATAAATATATACATATTTAATTCATGCATTTACATTATCACATAACCTCCTTTAAAATCATAATTTTTGTACTTCCACAATAATTAAATTGTACAATTTATTGTACATTTACCTGAAATTTCTTTTATTCTTCATAAATTGTATTTACACAATTTATTTACTTCTTAATTATTTTAAATTCACAAAATTCATCAACATCTCTGTACAAATTTAATTTACTAATTAAATCCCTTCAAACACTTTAAATTACTTAAAAATAATAATTAACTTAAACAACCTTGATATTTTTTTTATCAATTAATTCTTATTTGATATTATTAAAGGAATCCTGAAATTCGGATCCTCACACTTTCTCTTCCTTCCAAAATAGTAGATGAACCTCCAAGCTTTTCTCCTAAGCTTGACTCGGTTGAACTCGGTGAAACTCACATTGAACTCACTTTATTTTTCTTTACTCACCGAGTTAACTCACTCTTTATTAGCCCACAGTAAAAGGGCTCTCTAGCAAACTTGACAAACTTTCACCCAAGTGAGCTAAGGCTCATATTTATAGTAGTCTAAATCTATACATACACACCTATATGTATAAAATGAACCTCAATTTTCTTCCAAAATTCTAGTAATAACCTTGAGTGTTCCATACACTAGTTTAAACAAGCAAAATGGATAAAATTTGAAGTCCAAGTACTCCACCATTCCACCAGCCATGCCCCTTCAATTGACCAAGTTTTCATTTATTTTTATTCCCAAATTTGATATATTACTTCCTTTTAGAAGCTTGCTCAATTGGGTCAAAATTTGGGCTTTGAATTTAATCATTTGGGCCAACTATTCATCTTGGTTGGGCTACTATAACATCAAATTAATTTACCAACATTGGGCTCAAACATTAATTTATTAGTCTCCCAATTTAAATAAATCATTGGGCTTACCTAATTAAATTAATACAACCAACATACAAATCCGTACTTAATTAATTAAGTGGACTTGTTAAAAAATATATGAGCTAGCCTACTAGTATTTAACTACTAGTTGGACTATTAATTAATATTATTAATATTTTACATAGTTATTATTAATTAATAATTATATTAATTAATTTACATAACCCAATTAGACTTGCCCTAATTAAGCCTCATTGAATCATAATTAGGGTTTCTCAACATACCACTCGCTCGATATTAATTTCCTAAGTTTGTTCGTCAGCTTAATAACCACTTTGATCGAACAACCTTAAAATAAATCCTCGAATTTTAAATATTCATAATACCCTTTCCTAGGGTTTGCAATAATCACCCTTCATTAAATCACTAATTTTAAATTTTAAATTTTAAATTTTATTTATAACATTATTACATTTCTGGGTTCATTTCAACTAGGTTGGCTTAAATCGAATTACTGCAACAATACCTAGTTTATCTTATCCGTCAAATAATTCATCGAATTTTAAAGGTATCATACTACCTTGTTTTACCGTAGCGAATTATTTTTATTATAATTCCTTTATCAATCAAGTCACTAATCGCATCCTGAGTTAATGACTGATTTACTCGCCCCTCTAAGGCATCTTTGATCTAAGAGAAAATTTTCAGGGTTCTACAACACTTGAACCTCCCAGGTTCTTACTAACACATAGATAAAAAAAATAAATTATCCATCTATTTTCATCCTTCTCACATAACTAATTTTTTAAATTTTACAACCTTTATTAATCTCTTCAATATTTTCATTAAAAGAAATATTGTTAAATATTCGGGTTATTACAGGTTGTGCTAACTTCTGCTTTCAAAGCCTTAACTTATTGACTTGATTGGGATATTTCTAATCCTTTTTTTCAATCATTTTTTTCTTTGCTTGTTTTGGTGTGCTTTTAACTATCAAGTTTTAATCTTTTTGTTATGATTAGGTTTTTGATCCGATTTTGTTTCGATATGTTTCTTTCTTTCTTTATCCTTTTTTATTTCCTCCATTCATCGTGATTTGTGAGTAAATATTTCTAGGTTTATTTGTGTGCATGTGTACACTTCATTTACTTAATTGTTTCTTTTATGGACATCTGAGCTAATAAGAATATATAAAAGGAAAATCTTTAATTTAATAGTCTTCTAGATTTATTTCCTTTAATGAAGTAGTAGTTTTGTTTTCACTCTTTCCTTTATGGGTCGTCTTCTCATAGTAAGCAGGTCAAAGCCTGCGGCTTGGTCCAGGCCAGGCCAGGCCAGGTTTTTTAGAAGGTCGGGACAGGTTGGATTTACACCACCAAAACGCGTCTATTCTCTGCTTGACAGGCCAGGCCGGACCAGTCCAGGCCTTGACCAGGCCAGGCCACAGGCCCAATGTGCATCTCTAGGTTTATGCCAATTATTTTAGCTAGAAATTTCATGTATCAATTCATTGTCTTAATTGAATATTTTTGAAAGTTTTTCCAAACCAAATCGTTGGTGCGAACTCTTATAGTAAAACTAAGTAGAACAACCCTTATAAAGGGGTTTTATCTATTGGAAATCCGATTTTTGCGTACACTGTGACTGAATGTTATGCATATATATTGGATACGAGAGGTTGATCCCCTTAAGTGTCATGTCTGAGTGTTTACAGTTGTATAATTGTTAAATGCTCCTAAGGTGTTCAGTTAAAACCTGATAAGCCCTCGTGAGGTGTTTAGTTAAACTTGATAAATCTTCACGCATATTCTTGATCCTCATTGACCAACTCAGCAGTAAATATTCTACAAATTCTTTTATTGAATAGTGTTCGCATGTTTCATGGCTTCACAATTGTTGTATATTATTGAAGTTCCAAAAGTTAATTTTTTTTCATTCATGATATATGTTCATAGCTTGTTTAAAATTGCTGAGCAAAGTAGTTGCTCACTCTTGCTATATCATGAACATTTTTCAGCTAACCCAAGTGCTCTAAGAAGGACAAAGGCAAAGAAAAGGCGAACGAGTAGAAGCAGTTTAATATTATTATTATTAATATATTTTGTTGTTATAAATCTTTTGTGCTAAGAGATAGTTACGATGTAATTAAGGTTAGTATAACCTAGGGTGATGGTACATTTTGTAAAAACAATTATATATTTTTCGCTAGTTATTGGAGATTAAGTTCATAAATGTTGTTTAAGAGTTGGATCGTGAGCACCAAATTCGAGGTTTAAGGAACTCAAATTTGGAGGCGTCACACCAACTTTCCCAAACCTCCCATATTCATGCGTTTATTCCACAATAGCATTCCACTGGAAGATGTGATGCCCCCAAATCCGAGTGACCTTAACCTCATGTATGGTGCTCATGGTAGTACACTGCCACACACATTCATATATATGCATTTCATTAAAGCTTTATTTAATTACGATATCCTTACAAAAAGACTTACTCTAGCCCCAGGTTACTTAAACCTTTACGAGTTAAAAATAATAATAATAATAATAATAATAATAATAATAATAATAATAATAATAATAATAATAATAATAATACATCATTACTATTAACAAAAGCTAACACATACGCTTAACAGCTTCTAATCGGTTGTCTTTCCCTTTCCCTTATCTTTACCGGATCCCCCGGTCTTCTCTAGTTTAGCAGAAATATTAGGTTTAAGCAAGGATGAGCACTACATCGCTCCGCAAGTATAAAACAGTTAATTACTTAATATCTTATGAATAAAGAAATCATTTTTCTGATAGCCTTCAACAATTGAACAATAATTATGAAGGAACTTGAATCAATTGAAACAACAATTTTCTTTGATTTAAAAACTTTAATTTTCTTAATGAATGGTCAAAAGACCACGAAATCGTTAAGAACGTGAACAATTACAAAGACTAAAACATCCGCTCGTTAAGAACAATAACAATCACTAAGACTGAAAATATCCACTCGTTAAGAACACTAACAATCACAAAGATTGAAAGTGTCTGAGATGTATACTTTAGGGGATCAACCTATTATACCATATATTGTGCACAACATAAGCATCTAAAAAAAAAGCTTAAACGTAATTGTAATCATATCATTCGATGTTCAACTTCCCCTACTATGAGGATTGTTCTTTCAGCTTTTAATACAAGATTTCCGCACCAAAATAATTTGGTTTGGATTAGCTTCAAAGAATTATTATGAATTTAATATATCATATCAAAGGTCTAGCCGAAACAAATGACATAAACTAACTTTATCAAAATAATTCATGCATGACGAACTTTTGAAACTTTAACAGTTCAATGTTTTGAAAAACTCTTTCAAGTGCATCTAAGTGGGACAATTTAAAGAACTTAGATAAAAAGTTCGGCTAGAATACTTGCCTGATACATCATTTATGATTAACGTTAATACTTCATCACTTGTATAGCCTACATAGTTAATAATGTCGGCATACTAATTAGTTATGCGTATAATTCTTAACAATTTTTATTTTAATCGTATCACGTACTAGTTTAATATACTAGCCTTTTAACTTATTCTTATATCCCCTTTAACACACCCCACGTTGGTTAATTAATATATCATTAGGTTTACATAACTTAAATTGTTCACTAAAAACTATACAATAAGTTAAAACTAGAAAAACACAAAATAAGAAAAATCTAATTTTCATGCTCAACTAGCTAGTTTCAAAAATTCATAACTCATTTAATATTCATTCGAATGAGCTCATTTTTGGACATAGGGTAGACCATGATACAATATTCAAAATCCATAAATGTTTGGTTTTTATAACCTTTGTTAAGACCTAAAAACAGAAGCCCAAAAATCTTCGTTCAACACAATTATCCAATTTTTTTTGTTACCAACTAGGTAGTTTTGAAAATTCATAACTTGATCATTATAAGTTGAAATGACTTCATTTTTGGACAGAAGCTAAACCATAATACCATATTCAAAATTCATAATTTTTTGGCTTTTATAACCTTTGTTAAGACCCGAAAATAGAAGATCAAAAATCTGTGTTTAGCATAATTATCCTTTTTTTTGTTACTAACTAGGTAGTTTTGAAAATTCATAACTTGATCATTATAAGTCAAAATGACTTCATTTTTGGACAAGAGCTAGTCCATATAATATACTATTTAATTCTAAAAAGAGTTGGTTTTAACAACTTCATTAAGGCCCAAAAATATGCATTTGACACAATTTGTTCATTTTAACTAGTTTGCATTAAAAATAAAAAAAAAATAAAAATATTTTATCTTGTTTTTCATCTAATCCACTTGGGTTAACTTCTAAACTCATAAATGTACCACTATGACTCATGGATATTAAAAACATACAAAACATATCAAGTCATTTTGTTTGAAAATAACATTTTTAAGAATTAGGGTTTCAAGTTAGGTTCCATCTTTGATTTCCTGGTTTCTCATGCATGAAAATGTGATTTAAACACAACCTTACAATCATCAACTCTTTATTCCTCCGGATCCATCATGATCCACCCACACATTCAAACTCCCACAACAACACAAGAAAAATAACACGACATAAGCTAAGTAGGGGTTTTAAGATTAGGAAACTTTTGAACCGTTATATGCTTAGCTAGATGTTTGCTCTTGCTTTTGGTTGCAATGAACTATTGCTAAAGCTCATCTTCACCTCTTCTGCCCACCGAATCCTATATATATATATATATATATATATATATATATATATATATCACAGTTAATGCAACACTTCATTTTACCAACTAGCCATTATAAAATAATTATTGGATATTAGTACATAGCACATTAATTAAGTTAATCACTTAATTAACCATAATCCTTAACATTGCCATGCAATGCCATCATTCAAGCTAGTTAATTAAATACACTGCAAAAAAAAAACCTATTTGTGACTACAGTCAATTACTGATAGATATTAGCGACCGCATGCGGTTGTTAATAGTGGTCGCATATTATCTGGTCGCTTGTTGTACACTAGCGACCTCCATCGGCGACTGAATTATTAGTGACCGATAACAGCGATCGATATCGTTGCTAAAATGACTCAACTTCAGGCTGACGTTATGCCACGTGGTTCCACATTTCAGTGACCACCATTAGCGAGCCCATGCAGTCGCTGATGTGAGAAAAAAAATTAGGGTCACTGAAATATATCAGCGACCGCATGTGGTTGCTAATACAATTTCCCCCCCCCCCCCCCATCCCTATTTTTGTGGATTTCCCAACAAAATTATACATGTTTGTACTTGCTTTATATCCCAATAAATGATAGTTCATATATATATAGTAAGTCCCACATGCATTCATAATATCAACTAATTCATTCATTATATCTAGCAAAATTATATCAAATGCAATACATTTGAATTAAAATTTAAACACACCAACGTAAAGTCGATATACAAAGGTAATCAGAATATAAACGTCATATCCATGCATAAACTAATAAAAACATAGAAAATGACGAAAAGAAGAATACAAGAATGTCTTCACGCATCCTCGTCCAAACGGGCCTGTAAAATAAAATAATAAAATAATGTTAAATATATATCAATTAAGTAATTCGAGTCATTGTAAGTACCAAGTACTAAGATTACCTCAAAACCATCATGGTGTTGTGCTACAACTGCCAGGCCAACTTACTATAAGAAATTGATTGGTGTCTAATGGGTGTATATAGAAGACTAAGTACAAACCAAATGGTAAGGTGGATCACTTTAAAGCGCGTTTAGTGGATAAAGGCTATAAATAAAAAAGCCTATCCTTGATTATTTTGAGGATTCTGCTCCAGCTGCTAGACTTAATACTGTTTGTTGGGATGTTTCACATGAATCTCACATTGGGTAACTTCAATAGTGTAGATGGGTTAATAAGTATACATGGTAGAGTCTCAACCACTACAAAAAAAAGGGTTATTGCCGACGAACAGGACCGTCACCAATGACCTAACTGCCATTGACAATGAGGTCATTGGCGAAGGTCATGTCCGTCCCCCCACAGGTCATCGCCATAGATTCCGACGACCAGCCTCGGTAATGAGTTAATAGCGACGGACACATGGGCGATGGATTGTCCGTTGCCAATGATATCATTGGTGACGGCAGTGGTGACGAATTGTCCGTCGCTAATGAGTACTATAAAAATAAAAATAAAGGTATTTCGCGATGGACTACCCGTTGCCAATGACTACTGTCTATCGCCAATAACATTTATTTTTTTAAATTGAGTCAGACATTTACAACGGTATCGTCTGTCGCTAATATATCATTGCCGATGGTCCATGCCGTTACTAATGAGTCCGTCGACAATGACCTTTTTTTTTTAATAAAAATAATTTAAATTTTTGCAAAAAAAAACCTTTTTTTTTTACATAAACATAATTTTATAAAAAAAATAATAAATAATTCTTGACTAGCGCATACCAATAATTATTCAAAAATATACAATCAACCATCAAATACATACACAACGTAATCACATAAATCATAAAATGTAATCACTGTATAACCAAACAACTAGATAGATACATAAAAGTAAATATAAACCACCAAACTACCGAAATACAATAACCTAGTTTGTACAATCCAAAAACTAACTATAGTTAGATACAACAAAGTAAAAAATCTACAAAGTGCTATATCCCCAGGCCGTCGTCATCATCATCATTGCTATCGGCTGACAAGTGAATATCATCCATCGTGCCACTATTGGTCCAACCCTCAGCACCATCATCAACATCTGTTGGCGATCCTCGCCATCTCCTCTTGGGTCCTTGTCACCGCCGCTGGCTCCACCTATTGCACAAGACTCATCAATAATAAACTACAAAATTAAAATATAAGTTAAGAAAAAGAGGTTCTAACTCAACCATCGAAGCTCGAAATCGAGTATCATAAATTATCACGCATTAGAAATATGTAATAGGTTCTATGCCTATGGTTTTGCATCGTTTTGATGTTTAGGCAAGTAAAATTCTATTAGGTGTTCTTTGAGCGAGTCACGTTCAGTGAACTTATTCTCTAATAAGTACCTACATATTTGATTTAGTGTCTTTACACGAATGATTATGAGATTAATCATCCTCTTCATAAGAGCAAACATAGTATGTACTAATCTATCAAGATTCAAGAATTCCCATTTTAGTGATCCCACGATTAGGAACATTTTAGTTTTGAGCTATCTTGAATTTAGATCTTATTAGTATAATCAACATTATGATTCTAAAACTATTACTCAAAACTATAGGTTTATTCATATAATTAATTCAGCCAATTAATCATGAATAAAGAAATACCTTGATACTTTTATTAATAAATCGAATAAGATTATAAAGTATATGTATATCACATCAAATGTGATTAGCTTGAGGGTATACTACTTTCAATCTCCTACTTGCACTAAAGCTAATTGCCCTTTGGTATCCTCATACCATTTTTCTCTACGTAGCATACGAATTACTTTGTAAATGCTTTAGTTAATGAATCTGTAATGATGTACTGAGAGTCTATCATCTCTATGGTGTTATCTCATTTTCAATGATTTCTCTAATCAAACGAAAGTGCAGCGACACATATTTGAATTTCAGATGAGACATAGGTTCTTTGGCGAATTAAACTCCTCTAACACGTGTATTTACATGAAACTTAATTGTTTGGCTTTATTTGACCTTTAATTACACAAAATAACCAAATATCACACTTTGATGGCATTTTGTCAATTAAACTCAATTCCATTCTTAAAGTCAACTTAAGTTCTTGAAGTCCATGCACCACATATGCTACCACATACATATTTAACAACTTTAAAAGTTCATATCACTTTTATATACACCTTCCAAAACACTTTACAGATTATGATTTGATTTATATGCAAATCATAGCCTAATATTGCAATATTTCATGAATAAGTCATGCTTCTCTTCCAATAGTGAACTTAAGATCTTAGCTAGCATACAAATATACATGAATCAAACATGTTCAACACCTTCATCTAGGGTTTCATCAAAATCCAACAAATAACATGTGATCATCCTTAAATTATGATTTCTAGCTTGAATATATGCATGAATAGTGCACCATCTTTATAATACCATACTTGAGCCTAGGGTTTCTTCATGAATCATACATATAGCACATAAACTCACATAAATCTTACATCTAGCCATAAATACATACATGGCCACACTTAATCTTACATTCAAACACAAAAATGCCAAGTTTTATGACTTAACATGATTATACCTTCTTGTAGCTCTTTTTCTCCTTGATATGAAGAATCTAAGAGCTAAGTTCTCCACTTTGATGGCTAGTTCTTCTTCCCTTGAACACTTTCTTGCAACCTTTTGAGCAAATCCTAGCTTTATTTCTCTTTCTCTCTATAAACTTTTAGCTAGCAAACTTGAATGATATGAAATGAAAATGAAACTAAGTAAATAAGCTTGATACTTACAAATTATATACATACATATATTGTATGTATATTCCCAACAGTAAACTCACCTTTGGTTAACTAACCATGCATGGTCAAGATTATGTAAGTCATTTCCCTTCAACTAGCAATGGCATTTAAGACATTTCTTACAAAAAGAATACCAATGCCATTTCCCAATTTGTCAAGGGTTGCATGGTCTTTGTCACTAAAATCTAGACAATTAAATTCCTATTTAAATCATAGTTGCCTATTTTCAATCCAATTCAATTTCTTTTTTGATCCAAATTTGTTTCATTAAACTTAAATTTTATTCCTTAATCAAATAATCTATAATTGGCTTGTCCCATAACGCTTTTCTACTTTAAAAATTTAATTTCATTAACTAATAATAATATTTACAATAATTATAAATTTCATGTCCTTACAATACTGTAGGGTATACCTGAGCTATAACTACCTATGGGGGTACCACAGATATGTCTCTGGGCACTGATACATGACACTTTTCGTGGCGGTGTGATCAGTCCACGACGTCTCCGCTTTGTGCTCTGGTGAGAGTTGGTCATTTAGTATTTTGTTGTGGGAGGCGTATAGGTCGGCTTTAGCATTCTGTTCTACGGTTTGGTGTTGTTTGCAGTGCCGAGCACACCTTTTCGATTTTACTTGCATTTGGATCTGCAGTCTAATATGTGATTTGTCTACGTGATATTATTTTGCATGTATGACACTATTTTGTCTGTGTGGTAGTATTTTGACTTTCCTGTGTGACAAGGTATATATATTTCTATTTTTTTCTGAGTTCAGTATGAAATAACACCCAACCACTTAGATTTAGCCTATTATTTTATTGTGATTTGCTTGTGTGACATTATTTTGACTTGTTTGTGGAGCATTCTTTTGACTTGCTTGTATGGCATTCTTTTGACTCGTCGATGCGACATTATTTTAATTTTCATATGTGGCAAGGTATATCTGAGATCAATATTTAGCCTTTTATTTTGTTTTGATTAATTCTGTTAACTCAGTTATACTTTTGTTCAGACTTTGGTATTTTCATTTTTAGTTAGCGTTGATATTTGAGATTATCATTCGCATTTTATATATTTGGTGTTATATTTCATATTTACTTCTCTTGTATTTCTTTATTCGTACTGGACATTTGGCTCATGCTGTATTTTTCTTCTAGCAGGTACTCAGAGGGATCAAGGGTAAGTGCGATGAGAGCTCCTTTATATCTGAACAGTTTAGATTTTTTGTTTAGATTTTTTATATTATTTTACCGTTTTGTTGTGTTTTATGCGTAACCTCCCTTTTGATTTCGGGAAGGGGGTGTTACATAGTTGGTATCAGAGCTAGTTTCTTTCTTGTAGAAAACCTATTTCGATTTGACCTGTAAGTTCTGGGTAGACTTCTGGGATAGTTTTTTATTCTATTTTATATTATGATTAGTTATTATATCAAAAATATTCAAATTTACTTCGAATTGATTTCGCTTCGGTTTGTTATTTTATTTTTTCGATGGCTCATAAATCCACTAGAGGTGGTGTTTATAATGGTGGCAATGTCGGTCAGCCCCACGGAGAATGTGTGACGACCCCAAATCCGGATCCCTCGAATCTGGTTCAATACTAGTACTACATTTTCTTATTGTTCATGAATTACAACAATATTATAATTGCTAAATAATCATTTATTTACAATTCTACAACATCTCTTTCTTTTCCAGAATCGTAATCTTTAAACAAACCTAGTATGTCTCAATATCATACATGATACGACATTCTATTACAATCATTTTGTGTATTTAACACTCATATTACATACCAAGTCTTATACTACACAGTCATTTTACCTATCTAATTCGGATTGATATCTACAATATACATTTAGACCTTCAGTGAAAGTAGTATGCATTCCTGTTTCTTGATCTTTATCAAAAACTTCGAATAACTTGCACTATCTGAAAAGGTTGGTTTTAAGCAAGAGTGAGCACGACGGCTCAACAAGTTTAACAGTTACACATAACACATTACATGCTTCACATATTATACATGTTCTGCATTTTATTCTTACATCATGCATTTCATGCTTTTCATTTTATGAATGCTTCATACGTCTTATAATAATCAACTAGCGTCTAGCAATTCATGCTTCATATTTTCACATGTAATCATACCTCATGCTTTTCACATAACACAAATATCATCAATATATCTCAATATCAATAATATAATATCAAATTGTAGCATATTAATGCACATAGGAGCAAGTTCTGAAAAAACTTACCTAGTTCGCTTCTACCATTTATGCTTATTTGCGTCATTCGTTCAACCTACATTTTATACATAAAATCGACATAACCATTAGTTATAATGACTATTAATTAGTCTTAACTTAAGACCTTAACTTCAAATTATTAATTCTTAAGATGCCCTACAAACGAACCCTTAAATTCTGGACAAAAACCCTAGCCCAAACCTAATTGGACATGTTGGGTACACTTAACCAACTTACACATTTATTACACATTCTTCGTACGACTTACTTTTAATAAGTTGTCTAAAATAGCCACAAACAGACTATTTACTTTGGTTTAATTCAATTAAATTTTCTTCTTTTGCATAACTTAATGATTCAGACATTTAATAATGTACCAAATACTTCAAAATATTATCTACCTTTGATAATATACAACTACATTCAAATATTATTAACCATTTAATAATATTTTAATCACTTATTAATAGTATTAACCATTTAATAATATTTTAATCCCATACTAATATTATTAACTATTTAATAATATTTTAATTACTTTATTAATATTATTAATTATTTAATAATATTTTAATCACTTACTAATATTATTAATCATTTAATAATATTTTAATTATTTATTAATATTATTAACCATTTAATAATATTTTAATCATTTATTAATATTGTTAACCATTTAATAATATTTTAATCATTTATAAAGATTATTCACCATTTGATAATATTTTAATCATTTA
Organism: Hedera helix; assembly: GCA_947179155.2. NCBI lineage: Eukaryota > Viridiplantae > Streptophyta > Magnoliopsida > Apiales > Araliaceae > Hedera > Hedera helix. The sequence continues at coordinate 20,385,432 of OX359275.1, read as the reverse complement.
CAAATATTATTCACCATTTGATAACATTTTAATCTCTTATTAATATTATTATCCATTTAATAATATTTTAATCACTCATTAATATTATTAACTATTTAATAATATTTTAATCACTTATTAATGTCATTAATTATTTAATAACATTTTCGTCATGTACTAATATCATTAATCATTTAATAACTTTTTAATCATATACTAATATTATTGATCATTTAATAGTATTTTAATAATCTTTAAACAATACCAATAGTTAACTTTTTAGTTGTGTTAACTTTAGTCTTTATTTTAAACATTTAACTATCAATTAATCATTAATGGATTATACATATATTGGTTTAATAACCAAACACATTCATTTTACACTTATTTTAACTTAATTTATCAAAGAAAACTCGATTCGGACTGACCCAACCCGACCCGAAGCACCAAAATCTGCCTTGGCAGTTTGTTCTGGCGCAGCTGCGCCACACCGGGTGCAGGTGCGTCTGGCCAATCTGTCCAGAAGTCAACTTTTTGACTGCTCGCCCCTTCGACAGCCATAACTTCTTCATTTTAAAATATGTTGGGGTGATTCTTTAGTCCATTCTCATTAGAATTTCCCCCTCTACAATATCTCTTTATATCACAAATCCAAATTCCGAACGAAACTAGACTAAAAACTGCTCACAAGGACAAAGTAAAAACTAAAATCGCAAATCCTTGGTTTTAATTGTTCAAACTTGAATAAAATAAACTCTACACATCCAAATGACACCAATTTAGTTTTGTTGTCTTCCTAACTTCTTGTTTTACAACATTTCATGGTTCAATCACATTTTTGAAAATGTTTTGACAAAAAATTTAAGATCGAACCATCAAGGGTTTTAAAACGCCCTATTTTGCGGTAAAACCCATAACTTCCTTGTTTTTTCATTTTTTTGAAAGCTTCAAGTTGGGTTTTCTTAAAAACTCATATATGTAACTTTCTAGCTATAAAAATTAATTTTCCAACTTATACCTTTCAATCTACAACATTAAATGCAAGGTTTTTACCAGTAAATCTCTATATGCATTTTTCTTCTAATTCTTTGCATACCACCTATACAAATACATGTACTAACTATATCAAACCACGAATATACCTATATATCATAGTTTTAGACTTCTAGATCATCAAAATAACTTTTGATCGGTTAAAAATATATTTTAACCGTTCAATTTATATCTAAACTATAAAAATAAACTAAAGAGGGTTTAGAACACTTTTTAACCTCTTAGACATGGATGCTCTTCTTCTTCTTGGCCATGGACTTCACTAGAAACTCCACCTTGATTATTCTCTAGCAAATCTCCTTGGTGAAACCTCAATTCTCAAGAGTTCTCTTTATTTTCTCTAGAATGCTCTCTCTATTTTCTCTTGAATTTCTTGCAAAATGATTAACAAACATAACAACTTGGTGGAGCATCCTATTTATAGCACCTTTCTAATCCTTCATCAACTCACTAATCAACTAGTGTTGGTGAAATTAATGCTTAATTAGGATTACTATTGGATTGATTGACCACTTGAATGACTAGGTGATTAACTAGGTTTGGTGAACCACTTTGATATTATGTACAAGTGAAGCAACCAATCAAAATCAAGCCACCCCCTTGTGGGGACCACTAAATCTCAGCAAAATGGGATTAAATTCCCCAATTTTGCTTTATTTTTATAGTTTATATATATATATATATATATATATAAATATTGACCAATTTTGACTACCAGTTGGGCTCCACATTGGACTCTAGGATTTAAATATATTGGACTCATCCATTTAATTTGGTTGGGCTCAATTTAATTGTTACATTGGGCTAACATTACATACCATATGTTACATTTAATTAAAATAAGCATTGAGCTAGTTTAATTATTACATGGATCAAGGTTTAATTAATTACATAAACTACTAGGTTAATTTATTTAATTTAGTTTAATACATCAATTGGACTTATAATATAATCCAATTAGACTTGCCTTAAATTATTTTATCACATTGGGTTACTCAATTAACCATACATTAGTTAATTCTCATCATCAAATTCACTTATCTAGTAATTAACCAATATTTGGTTAATGCCATTTCTTGCCTACCAACTAGGGTTATTCAATTAACCTTACAATGATTAATTCTCTATACTCAACAATATTTCCTAATACTTTGACTATCATTTGACTTTTAAATGATTTGGGCTACAAAGCTTAATTTTTATTGGACTCTCTTATTTAATTACCCACTTCATGCAAATATTATCATATTGGGCTTGTTTGAAATCCATTAATGGACTCTAAACAACAACTCAATAATTAAGTTAATTACTTAATTAATTAACTTCTTAATATTGTCATGCTAGGAAATATTTCACTTCTCTACTTGTTAATCATAACTTTAATTTATGACTCATATAATTAACTCAATTAATTATATTACATGACTTTCCTTATTAATCCATACTTAAACTAATTAATTTATTAGTTTTATCGAGTATTTAATTTACTTAACACATCATCTTGTTTGACTAATAAACACCACTCTAGGTATATATATAAATATTAATATAACCACCTTCACTTTTCAATTAAATTTATTTCCTTAATAAATTCTCTACATGCATCATTATAAATATTTTCACATTTAATTTCTAGCAAATAAATTATGTTAAAAAAAATGTTTACCCATTTTCTACACATCTCACTTCTCCAACTCTAGGTTTTAAACCATAACCTTTAATTAATTATTTAAAATCTTATCTACAAATCTTTGTAAATATCTAGGATATTACAGAACGTGTGTTTTCCTTGTCATATAATTAGGTGATAGATGCACCATGTACTGTTTATAGCATTATTTTAGTTGGTAGTCGTGAGACTTCTATTTTAATTGATATTGACTTTACTCATTCGATGGTTGTGAATTCTTTTGTTCGGCATCTTGATGTGCCATCTCAGTCCTGGAGATAAGGTTCGTGGGGCTAATCTTTTGTCGATGGGTATGCACGACTTTGATGTGATTTTTGGAATGGACTGGTTGGATAAGCACCAGGTCACTATCGATTGCCAGACGAAAAAGATTATATTTGGAGATGTGAAATCTCCAGAGTTCATATTTTAGGGTTCACGATCGAGTATGGTGGTGAAGTTGATTTCAGCTTTGAATTCTGGGAAGTTGGTGACAAAGGGTTGTAAGGGGTATTTGGCATTTGTGAATGATATCTTTATGGATGAGTCTCGTATTGAGGATGTTCCTGTTGTTCGTGATTTTCTTGATGTGTTTTCTAAGAAATTGTCAAGGTTGCCACTGTACGAGAGGTTAAGTTTACTATCGAGCTTATTCCTAGTGCGGAGCCTATCTCTAAGGTGTCGTATATGATGGCATTATTGGAGTTCTAGGCGTTAAAGGAGCAGTTGCAAGAATTATTAGATCATGGTGTGATTTGGCCAAGTGTTTCACAATAGGGTGCTCTAGTTGTGTTTGTGAAGAAAAAAGATGGGTCTATTAGATAGCTTATAGACTATAGAGAGTTGAACAAGATTATCATTAAGAATCGATATCCATTGTCGAGGATTACTAACTTGTTTGACGAACTTCAGGGGGTGACGTATTTTTCGTAGATAGACTTGAGGACATAATATCATTAATTGAGGGTGAAGGATGAGGATATCCCAAAGATAGGTTTTTGCACTCGTTATGGGCATTATGAGTTTCTGGTGATGCCAATCGGGTATACTAACATTCCGACAGTGTTTATGAATTTGATATATCGGGTGTTCAGGGAGTACTTAGACCAATTATCATTGTCTTTATTTATGATATTTTGGTTTACTCCAAGTCTAGGGAGAAGCATGAAGAACATCTTTGTACAATTTTGGGGATTCTATAGAAAGATAAGTTATATGCTAAATTCTCTAAAATGCTAGTTTTTATTGGACCTGGTTACATTTTTGGGTCACGTTGTGTCTGTTAAAGGCATTAAGGTGGAACCTACGAATGTTGAGACTATAACCAAATGGTCAAGATCTAGCATGGTAACGAAGGTTCGAAGTTTCTTGGGTTTAACAAGGTACTATAGGCAATTCGTGGAAGGGGTTCTCTTTACTTGCCCTGCCATTGACTCAGTTCATAAGAAAAGCACAAAGTTTATGTGGAATGAAGAGCATGAGAAAAATTTTAAAGATTTAAAAAAACGGCTTGTGACAGCTCCAATGCTTACTTTGCACATGTGGTTATCAGATTTATAGTGATGCCTTTAGGAATGGACTGGGGTGTGTTTTGATGTAGCATAGTAAGGTGATTACTTATGCTTCTAGGCAACTTAAACCTTATTAGGCGAACTACCCCAATCATGATTTAGAGTCGGCATTAGTAATATTTGCCTTAAAATTTTGGAGGCTATATTTGTATGGAGAGATTTGTGATATCTTTACCGATCACAAAAGTCATAAATACAATTTCACTCAGAACAAGCTCAAAATGAAGTAAAGGCGTTGGTTAAAGCTTCTATAAGATTATGATGCTAGAATTCAGTATCACCCCGGTAATGTGAATGTGGTTGTAGACGCTTTAATTCGAAAGAGTTCAGAGAGTGTAGCAACCCTTATTACACAACCATGGCTTATTTTAGATATGGAACGTTTGGAGTTAAAATTGTATGTTCATGGTTCAGTTGGGCTTTTGGCAGGTATGAAAGCGAAGCCCTCTTTTATCTTAGATGTTAAGAAAACTTAAAAAGAATATGGGGAATTATGGACTATGGTACAAAAATTGGAGGAGAACAAGCAACCTAAGTTTCATATTGATGACCATGGTGTGTCTTGGTTGAGTTAAATGATTGTGTGTGTTGTTAGATCCAACTATTCAAGAGGTGGTGCTGGTTGAGGCTAGTAATTCACTAATTTCTATTCATCTGGGTTCCACAAAGATGTATAGAGATTTAAAGAAGAATTTTTTGCAGAATGAGATGAATGGAGATGTGGCTGAATATATGGGGAAGTGTCTGACTTGTCAACAAGTGAAGATTGAGCATCAACATGCTAGTGAATTGCTGCAACAGTTAGATATTCCTGTTTGGAAGTGGGATGACATTTTAATGGACTTTGTGACTGGTATATCGAGGACTCTTAAGAACAATGATGTTATTTCGGTGGTAGTGGATTGTTTGACCAAATCAGCTTATTTATTGGCTATTCGCGGGGATTTTTTTTGATAAATAAATTGGCAATATTTTTTTTCTTCTTTCTTTTTCTTTTAACATGAGATTGTTAAGCTTCGTGGGATTCTAGTTTCTATTATTTCGGATCGGATCCGCATTTTATTTCTTGGTTTTGGAAAGGATTTCAACGAGCTTGGGGAATGTGACTCAGTTATAGTATAGTTTTTCATTCGCAGATGGATGGCAATCGGGGAGAATTATTTAGACATTAAAAGATATGTTGCGATCTTGTGTCTTAGAATCAATAGAAAATTGGGATGATTATTTGAGCCTTGTTGAGTTTGATTATAACAACAGCTGGCAATCAAGTATTGGGATGGCTCCGTTGAGGCGTTATATGGTAGAAAGTGACGGGCACCAACTTATTGGGATGAGGTTGGCGAGAAATCCATAGAAGAGCCTGAGTTAGTTCAAATAACTGCGGTGATAGTAGTCGTAACTAAGGAGATATTAAGATCAGTTCGATCTCGACAGAAAACTTATCACTGCAAGGAAAATGGCTATCAGTGATCGCACGTATCAACGACCGGCATGTCTGTTGCTAATATTGGTTTTTAACGACTGACTATTCGCGATCACGTATATTTTTTGTTGCTAATATCTTCAGCGACTGATGGCGGTCGCTGTGACATTTTAGATTTTTACAGTATTTCTAAATGAGGATTATGGCTAATTAAGTAAAGTTTAGAAGATTAAAACCTAGTTTAGATGTATCTGATGTATTAATATGTGATTAAATATAATTTATTATTTAATCAAGGTGCAAAAGAGGACCTATGTGGTTGAATGTTAATGTAACGGATTAAAGAGAAGGATAGACTGTAATGCCTACAATAAGATAACTTGAAAAGAATTATTTTAAGACACGATGTTATGTGTCAGCAGGTAATAGATTGAATATGTGTATTGATAAGCATATTTTATTATATATTTATTTCCTCCAAAAATAGATTTATTAGTTAAATTTTATATTAATTTTATTCTAATTAGATTTATTTTGGTGTGCAGGTTTTGAGAATTTAAAAGCTCAAATGGTAGATTCAAGTTAAGGTCCAAGAAAATAAAATATGTAGAGTTAGTATTATAGTAGTACTCTATTATAAAGCTAAGGGAGTACGAGTCAAGGAGAATTAAAACACCAAGTCTTCTAACTGTTAAAGGTAATTACTTGATGTATTATAAATGGAGCTTGTGGCGCATACAGGGAGCCAGCATAATACGTGATACACACGGAAGCAATAAAGCTTTTCTCTCATCATCATTGTCACGTTGCAGAGAGAGGAGGATTGAAGCAACATTAAGATTCATTTAGGGGCATAAAAACCGAGGGAGAAACTAAGCAGCATCACAGGATTTAAGCTACAACACCAACCGAAGCAGCTTAACAGAGCAGAACTAAAGCAACAATCCAGTGTAGTATGATATATTATTTAGCCTCTTTTTCTGATTTTATTATGTGTTGCTAAAATTAGTTCTGAGGTGTAGGATGAAATATTATTAATTATGTAATATTCTGAAATTTATTATTAATTCTCAATTTGGTTTTAATGTTAAAAATTCTTATTTAGTGATTGAGTTTATATTAAATTATTTCATTCATAATATCACGTATTTTGAATAGTTTCAATTAATTTAATTTAATTCAGGTTGCGATTTAAAATCTAAAATAAGAACTAAGATTATTTGTTTTTCAAAACGGAGCATACATTTAATATTTTGGTCTTATACATTAAGCTTTGAAAATAAGGATTTATAAAAGAAATATTTTTATGAACTTAAACGAAAAATATTGAGAAAGCATTTAATTGATTTTTAAATTGCTACTTCAAATTGATAATGAATATTAAGATATACATAATTAAAATTATGAATTTCGAACCTCAGAACTTTTCTCTCATTAATTAAAGTTTAGTTATTTAATTAGTTTGGATTATTACTATATTTAGTTTTTAGTTTTAATTAATTCAAAAACCATATTTTGTTAACTAGATTTGAATTGAATATAATTTAGTTTTAATAAATTATTCAATAATCCTCGTGGGATCGACCTCGCACTTTGCATTAAACTATTTTACAATAGATTCGTGCGCTTGCGAGTATTTTGCAAAATTTAAGCACAACAAGTTTTTGTCGCCGTTGCCGGGGAATATTTGAAATATTAATTAATTTAAATTTTGTTTAATTCTTCTACTAGTTGTAGTTTAGTTTATTATTTAAAAATTAATTGTCGCATTCATACATTCACTCACATAGTGCACATCTTGTTTAGGTTTTGTTTTATTTTATTTTATTTATTTATTGTTAAATATAAATTGTGGTGATTGCTGGAGGATTGAGGTACGTCAAATTTCCCTTTTTTTTCGTAATTCACATAATTTTAGGACATTTTATGTGTTTACCGTTTTTTTTTTAATTGTGCATTTTTAATTTTAATCTAACATTAAGGGCAAAACCTATAGCAAGATAAGGTGGGAATTTCATCACCCTTCCTTGGCCCACAAACAACCACACTTTGCATAACTGACCAAATAAAATCAAGTAGATGTTGGCCCCTATGACTCTCGAGCTCAATTAGGACAAGTGAATCTAAGAGGAGTCTGAATTTTAAATTAATCAAACTATTGGTGTCTAGGCAAGTGGTTCAAAAGGTAAACGCCTAAAGAACGCGTGATTATTTAATTAGTCACCGTATTTACGGAGAGACTCTCATGTTCTTACACTTACCTGGGTAGTAGTTGATTAATTTTGAATTTGGTGGACCTTAAAGAGAAACTTGGAACAGTTAGGAGTTGTCTAGATTTTATTTAGGTTAACCATAAAATTAGTCTTATTTTGTTTATTTTTATTTATTTTCTCTTCTTTGTGTTTGTGTGCTTATTTGCTTATTTGCTCACATAATTAAAAATAAAATAAAAATATATATAAATAATAATAAAATTTTTAAAATGGCTGATGATAATAATAATAATGAAGTAGTGGAGCCTTTAGCACGTGAGGAGAGATCACTTAGGGAATACTTTTTACCCGTCACACCTAATCACCCTTCTTACATTGTATTATCACAAACTCGAGCGACATATTTTGAGCTTAAACCGAGTGTAATACAACTCATTCCATCATTCCATGGGTTAGATAGAGAGGATCCCTACAATCATATCAAGGAATTTTTAGAAATATGCACAACCTTTCGATTTCAAAAATTTTCAGATGAATCTGTGAGGCTTCGTCTATTTCCATTTTCTCTAAAAGATAGGGCTAAAGCATGGTTGAACTCACTTCCTTCTAATTCAATCAATAGTTGGGATCAATTAACTAGTAAATTCTTGTCAAAATTCTTCCCAATGTCTAAAACAAATGCCCTTAGAAGAGAAATTGCATATTTTCGTCAAACCGAGAGTGAGCAATTTTATTTGTGTTGGGAGAGATTTAAGGACTTACTTTTAAGGTGTCCACATCATGGTTTCGAATTATGGAGACTCGTACAATATTTTTATAACGTTTTGACCATGTCAAATTGTCGCATGATTGAGTCTATGAATAAAGGGGAATTCTTGAATTTAAGTAGCACTGATGTTTGGCGATTCCTTGAAATCTTGTTCAAAAATTCTCAGCAATGGGATTTTTCTAATGAGATAGAGAAGCCTAGGAAAGGGGAGTTATATGAGGTAAGAGATGATTTTAATATAAAAAATGCCTTAGGAAACCTTACTAAAAATGTAGAAGCCCAAGCCTTGAGTTAAACTATGAATTCCGCGATGAGTGTTAGGAATTAGGGGTGTGCATCGTTTGTCAATTCACCATATACCTCTCCAGAGAGCTATATTGACCAAGCAAATGCTTTAAATTCTTATGGGAGATCATCTGATAATCCATTTTCTACCACATACAACCCTAATTGGAAGAATCACCCAAATTTTTCTTGGAGACAAAACCAATCTCTAGTGAATTATGGAGGGCAACAATATGCAGCCCCAAATCCATCACATCCTCTAGGTTTCCAATCACAATCGCAGTTTGTTGCCCCTCAAAGAAAACCTTCCGTAGAAGACATTTTAAAACAATTTATGCAAACCACTCAGTAGTCTTTTCTTGGTACCCAACAATCTATCTTGAAGCTAAAAACGTAAATGGGGCAATTAGCCACAACCTTAGGTGAAAGAGAGAAAGGGAAATTGCCTAGTCAACTCGTTCCTAACCCCAAAGGTTAGTATGAAGTCACCAATCCTGATAGGAGTTTTGAGGAAGTGAAATCCATCACAACCCTTAGGTCTGGTCGAAAAATAGATAATCATGCGAATGGGTCTAGTGACAAGAAAATAGATGAGAAACCTACTCCTAAATAATCAAAAGAGCCCGAAACACCTATTACGCCTTATGTCCCTAAGGCTCCTTTTCCACATAAACTTGACCCAGTAAAGAAAGACACTCCATATAGCGATATTTTAGAAGTGTTTAAGCAAGTTCGCATAAACATCTCATTCCTTGATGTCATTCAGTAATTGTCTTCTTATGCTAAATTCTTAAAAGATCTATGTACACAGAAAAGAAAAACAAATGTCCCTAAAACAGCATGCTTGATCGAACAAGTTAGTTCTATAATCCAAATGAAAACTCCTGTTAAGTATAAGGATCCTGGATGTGCTACCATTTCTTGTGTTATAGGTGACCATGTGATCGATAAGGCCTTACTTGATTTAGGTGCGAGTGTCAATCTATTGCCATATTTCGTATATGCGCAATTAGGATTAGGAGAACTTAGACCCACCTCTATGAGACTTCAGTTAGCCGATAGGTCTGTCAAAGTTCATAGGGGTACCATAGAGGATGTATTGATTAAGGTTGATAAGTTTTACTTTCCCGTGGACTTTATTGTCATAGATACTCAACCTGTAGAGAATGTTAATGCCCAGATTCCTGTGATTTTAGGACAACCTTTCTTAGCCACCTCCAACGCGATAATTAATTGTCGCAATGGGATTATGAAATTGTCTTTTGGAAACATGATTGTGGAACTCAATGTGTTTAGTGTTTGTCAACAACCTCATAATCATGATGATCTCTATGAGGTTAATTTTATTGATAGTGTTGTCCACGATTCCTTTAGGCAGTTATCTTATGATGGCCCATTAGAGAGTTGTTTAGCTCATTTTGGCATGGGTTTTGATGATGATACTGCAATTAGTGGGGTGAACTCTCTGTTAGAATCTGCCCCATTAATGAATACTACAAAGTGGAAAGATAAAATTGAACCTCTATCACCTTCTGAATCCATACCACTTCCATCTGTTGATAAACCACCAAAGCTTGATTTGAAACCTCTTCCCGAGACACTAAAATACTCGTTTTTAGGTCAATCTAAAACCTTGCTTGTTATAATAGCATCCGAATTAGATAAAGAGCAGGAACATAAACTCATTAGTGTGCTTAGGGAATATAAAGAAGCTATAGGTTGGACAATTGCAGACATTAAGGGTATTAGTCCATTAGTAAGCATACATAGAATACACCTAGAAGATAATGTCAAACCCTCTCATGAGTCCCAAAGGAGACTCAACCCTGCAATAAAAGATGTGGTAAGAGCTTAAGCGATTAAGCTTTTAGATGTGGGAGTCATTTACTCAATCTTTGATAGTTCTTGGGTCAGTCCTGTTCATGTAGTCCCTAAAAAATCAAGAATTACAGTAGTCAAGAATGATAATAATGAGTTAGTTCTGACCCGAATGCAAACGGGTTGGCGTGTGTGCATTGATTATTGTAAGTTGAATGCCTCCACTAGGAAGGACCATTTTTCACTTCCTTTCATTAACCAGATGTTAGAAAGGTTAGCCGGACATGCATATTATTGTTTTCTTGAAGGTTATTCCGGTTACAACCAAATTCCCATAGCACTTGAGGATCAAGAGAAAACAACATTCACCTATCCTTTTGGTACTTTTGCCTACCGTCGTATGTCCTTTGGGTTATGAAATGCACCTGCAACATTTCAGCGGAGTATGAGCATATTTTCTGACATGGTAGAGCATTTTCTAGAGGCATTCATGGATGACTTTTTCGTATTTGGATCTAGCTTTGATGAGTGTCTACATCATTTAACCCTAATGTTAATTAGGTGTAAAGAAAAAAATCTTGTACTTAACTGGAAAAAGTGTCACTTCATGGTTAGGAAATGGATAGTTCTAGGACATGTGGTGTCCCACGAGGGAATTGAGGTAGACAAGGAAAAAGTTGATGTGATTTCTAGTCTCTCACCTCCAAAGACAGTTAGAGAAATAAGGTCTTTCTTAGGTTATGCAGGATTTTACCGTAGGTTCATTAAGGACTTTAGTAAAATATTTAGGCCTCTGTGTAACTTGCTTGCTAAAGATGTCTCTTTCCACTTTGACAATGAATGCCTATAAGCTTTTAACAAGCTCAAGACCTTGTTGACATCTGCACCTATCACTAGACCACCCGAGTGGAGTGTTCTATTCGAAATTATGTGTGATGCTTCGGATTATGCCATAGGGGTTGTTTTAGGGCAGTGTATTGATAGACTACCTCATGTCATTTATTATGCTAGTAAGACCGTTAATGATGAACAACTCAATTATTCCACCACGAAAAAAGAGTTGTTGGTCGTAGTTTTTGCGCTAGACAAGTTTAGATCTTACTTGATTGGGTCTAGGGTTATAGTCTATTCTAATCATACTGCATTAAAATATCTATTGAGTAAGAAAGATGCCAAACCTTGCCTCATTAAATGGATTTTGTTGTTACAAGAATTTGACCTTAAAATTAGGGACAAGAAAGGATTTGAAAATGTCGTGGCTGATCATTTGTCAAGGTTAATTGTCGAGTCCATAGATGAGTCCTTGCCTATTAGAGAGTCCTTCCCTGATGAACAACTTATGATTGTTTCCCAAGTACTTTGGTATGCTGATATTATTAACTATCTTGTCATAGGACAAATGCCAACACATTGGACTAAACAAGATCGTATTAAATTTTTATCTAGGGTTAAACATTTCTTTTGGGATGATCCTTACCTGTTCAAATATTGTCCTGACCAAATAATTAGGAGACGTATTCTTGAAAATGAGCAAAACGATGTTATTTATTTTAGTCATGATCATGCATGTGGAGGTCACTTTAGTTCAAAGAAAACGGTTGCAAAAATTCTTCAATGTGGTTTTTATTGGCCAACTGTATTTAAAGATGCACATGCATATTGTAGTTCATGTGAGAGATGTCAAAAATTAGAAAGTATAACTAGTAGAAATATAATGCCTTTACATCCTATTCTTATTATGTTGAATTATTTGATGTGTGGGGTATTGTTTTTATGGGTCCATTTCCTAGTTCTTTTGGCAATTTGTACATCCTTGTTGCTGTGGATTATGTGTCTAAATGGGTGGAGGCAATTTCCTCTAAAACTAATGATCATAAGGTGGTGGTAAAAATTTTAAAAGAAAACATATTTTATCATTTTGGTACACCTCGTGCAATCATTAGCGATGGAGGAAAATATTTTTGTAATAAGCCTTCTGAACAATTAATGAAGAAATATGGTATTACACATAAAGTTGCCATACCCTACCATCCGCAAACGAGTGGACAAGTTGATATTTCTAATAGGGAGATTAAGAATATTATTCAAAAAACGGTTAACCCGACTATAAAAGATTGGTCTTTAAAACTTTGTGATGCATTGCAGGCTTACCGTACTGCTTTCAAAATCCCTATTGGAATGTCTCCTTATCGACTAGTTTATGGCAAGACTTGTCACTTACCTGTAGAGTTAGAGCATAGAGCTTTTTAGGCCATTAAAAAATTAAATTTTGAAATACGAAATCCTGTGGATGGTTATGTTTTTAAAGTAAACGGTCAAAGGTTGAAACCATTCTTAGAATTAAAGAGTCGAGAGGTGGAGGAAACATTACTAGAAGATCCTGTCTATCATGACTAACATTGTTAGTTTAGGTTCTTTTCTTTTTTGTGTCTAGTGTAGGTTTATTTTCTTTTTATCGTCTTAGTGTATCAGTCTTGTTTAGTTAGTTAGATTCATTATTCTCTATGAGTACTAATGTTATTCTAACATATTCATGATTTTATTTTGTTAGAGTACTGTGCGAAACCAACCAGGTGTGATCTTTCCTCTTCTAGTTAATATTGTTACTTATTTCTTTTATATGTTTTCTGCATGTGCATTTTTGGGTAGTATGAAAAGAAACATTGAGGACAATGCATGATTTAGGTAGGGGGATTTTACATTTGTGTTAGTTTTGTATTTAGATTTTTATTTATGTATTTATTTATTTTTCGTCTTTTTAGGAAATTAAAAGTAAATATTTAAAAAAATTGAAAAATTAAAAAAATTGTTTAACTTTTTATGAGTTGAATTAATTCTAATAAGTATTTGAGGAGTGAAAACATTAGCAAGATTAAAAGATTTAGAGTTTTTGAATCTTTGATAAGATACAAAATTTTAGTTTGGAACGTCATCTTGAATAAAATTAAAATTCATATGCATTTTTGCACTTCACGTTCACACTAATTCTTAGTGGTGGGGTATAAACTATGAGTCGAGCAATCTCAAGAAAAAAAAATAGAAAAGGAAAAAAATGTGTTTGCTTGATTTTCATGTTAAAGTCTCTACTAAGAGTTACATCACTTACATATACATGCATCACGAAATAAATTTTATGAATGATGGTTTTTAAATGAAGATGGAGTATTTTTTAAAAGATGAAATAGGGATTTTGATTTGATCTTGCTTAAGCGTAATGCCCATGATATTTATAAGTTTTCTTTCAATTTCATAATTAGTTAAACCTAAAAAGATTTTCTTTTAAAATTTTAAATTTTGTGGGCATATTCACTACAAACCCTCACGAGTCACAACTCGTCCACTTCGGTTAACCATGAGGTTTAAAGGCTTGTAGAATACGCTAAATACTATCGTGTTCCCTACAAAAATGGCTTAGGTTTAGTTATGATTTTATTTTATTTATTTGTTAATTTTTCTTTTGCTTGAGGACTAGCAAAATCTAGGTTTGGGGGTATTTGATAAGCATATTTTATTATATATGTCGACGTCGGGATTTTCGTCGTTTCGTTTTTTTAATATTAAAAGCCCTTTCCAATTTTAGCCTTTAAGATGTGATTTTTTGAAAAGGGTCGGCTTAGTGTCGACAGGGTTTCGAAAGGTCGTTTTTTAATGAACCAATTGACCAGAGTCGCCAGTTGGTATATTTGAAATGGATGTACCAACTCATCCGAACTTTGTTTTCGTAATCGCTGGCTCATATGTGACTCCGATTCAATTGGTCCGCGAACCGAGATTCATAGAGTTCGGGGGCTTGCTTAAGCGAGGGGAAGGTGTTAGGCACCCCCCCCCCCCCGGCGACTTCCGTGAAACACGGTTACCGCAATCTCGATGTTTTCCTATCCTCTTAAATCTTAAAATGTGGGTGTGCGCATATGTGTGCGTGTGTGCCTAAATGAATGTTTGTGGTGAATTTTTGCATAAATGTTGCTTTGATTTTATATGGCAAATGTGTTTTGTCGGAAAAGCGTTTAGACGTCTTTTGACCCAAATGACGAGGCTTCGCTTTTTATAATAAAGATTGATTTTAATTTCGAAAACGATGAGGTTTTTTATTAGATGTCATTTTTAGAAAACAATAGTTTTTAAACTTTTGTCAAATAGGAATCGAGACTATACATTGCCTTCTAACAGTAAATTCAAATAAAATGAAAGCAACTTCTAGAACTCTTTAACCCTATGCACAAAGTTTAATGAAAACGTTTATCTATTTTTTATGAAAATATCTTTTATGACATTTCAAAACCAAATGGAGCCTTTTCGTCAAACAAGGATCAAAGTTCGCCAAAACTCTTAATTTTTAAACCTCGTGAATCTAATATCCTAATTTGATTGATTTTATGAAAATCTTCATCTTTTCATTCCAAAATTCTTTTTCCGTGTCAAAAGGGAAAACTAAGCATTAAAATGGCGTTGGAGTTATTCATGGGCATGTGAGCCATCCAAATAACCCCAAACGCCCACAATCGCACATTTCACTATCACGGAGCCTTAAACCCGATTTTCAACTCGATGTCGTTTTAAGGCCCAAAAATTTGAATATTTACATAATGGTGCATCACGATCGCTACATACGTAAAAACTATAAAATAAACTAAAAGGATATCATCGGGAGGTTAGGAGGAGATTCCATCCGCAATAAATCCTCCCTAACCGTCCCTAATCCAAAGATCTACAACATATATTGACTACATTGGATCTAACTTCAAAATACACAAAATCAAATTATTTAAATAGCAATGCACCAAATATATTCGGATCTACAGTAGATCCACCCAACAAATGCAATGAAAACGAAGTGAAACTAGATCTAACTAGATGAAATCACAAATACTATAAACTCGAATTTTTTTACCTTTCAAATGATGAAATACATGCTTTGACACTTGAAAATCACTTAGAATACAATATATGATGTTAAGATCTAACCAAAGATGGAATAATCTCACATTTCTCTCTCCTTTTCTCTCTTTTTTTCTCTCTCCCGTCGCTCTCTTTTTCTTTATTTTTCCGTCCGTCCGCGCCTCTGCTGAAGAAATGAACTGGAAGTGGCGACTTAGAACTTCAGATCTTGGCCGCAGGTGCAACTGCGGCCAGCCGCAGGTGCATCTGCGGCCGGCTTCGGTGCTTCCTCGATTTCCGTCAATTGATGTCGGTCTTTCATTTTTTCGCTGGAAGGCTCATATTTTGCAATCCGTAAATCCCTGGGAAACATGCTATATTGTTCTGGGAGGCTCGTTCGGAGACCCCCGAACATCGTAAGCGTAGTGGCCGTTTGTCGTTTTTTGTGATCAAATCAGGTACTTCTGGATCAGCTGTTTGCATTTCCTCAAGTAACCTGATGCTCGTTGTTCGTTGTGGCGGCTTTGACCGTAAGTCGTTGGGGTGGCTTCGTGTTGGGGTCCACCTTCCTTTTCGCATGCCGGGTCAAGTCACGATTTTGCCCTCCTGCCAGGGTTAATAGAGAAGTGCAAAATTTGGGTGTCTACAATATATTTATTTTCTCCAAAAACAGATTTATTAGTTAAATTTTTTATTAATATTATTCTAATTAGATTTATTTTGGTGTGCAGGTTTTGAGAATTTAAAAGCCCAAATGGTAGATTCAAGTTAAGGTCCAAAAAAATAAAATATGTAGAGTTAGTATTATAGTAGTACTCTATTATAAAGCTAAGGGAGGACAAGTCAAGGAGAATTAAAACACCAAGTCTTCTAACTGTTGAAGGTAATTACTTGATGTATTATAAACGGAGCTTGTGGCGCATACAGGGAGCCAGCATAATACCTGATACACACGGAAGCAATAAAGCTTTTCTCTCATCATCATAGTAACGTTGCAGAGAGGGGGGGGGGAGGGGATTGAAGCAACATTAAGATTCATTTGGGGGCATAGAAACCGAGGGAGGAACTAAGCAGCATCACAGGATTCAAGCTACAACACCAACCGAAGCAGCTTAACAGCCGTGTAGTATGATCTATTATTTAGCCTCTGTTTCTGATTTTATTATGTATTGCTAAAATTATTTCTGAGGTGTAGGATGAAATATTATTAATTATGTAATATTCTGAAATTTATTATTAATTTTCAATTTGGTTTTAATGTTAATAATTCTTATTTAGTGATTGAGTTTATATTAAATTGTTTCATTCATAATATCACATATTTTGAATAGTTTCAATTAATTTAATTTAATCCAGGTTGCGATTTAAAATCTAAAATAAGAACTAAGATTATTTGTTTTTCAAAACGGAGGATACATTTAATGTTTTGATCTTATACATTAAGCCTTGAAAATAAGGATTTACAAAAGAAATATTTTTATGAACTTAAACGAAAAATCTTGAGAAAGCATTGAATTGATTTTTAAATTGCTACTTCGAATTGATAATCAATAGTAAGATATACATAATTAAAATTGTGGATTCCGAACCTCAGAACTTTTCTCTCAATAATTAAAGTTTAGTTATTTAATTAGTTTTGATTATTACTATATTTAGTTTTTAGTTTTAATTAATTCAAAAACCATATTTTATTAACTAGATTAGAATTGAATATAATTTAGATTTAATTAATTATTAAATAATTCTCATCGGACCGACCTCGTACTTTGCATTAAACTATTTTACAATAGATTCGTGCGCTTGCAAGTATTTTACAAAATTTAAGCACCACAAGTATGTATGTATATATATATATATATATATATATATATATATATATATATATATATATATATATATATGATCGAACAAAGAATTTAAAGTTAGAAAATAATGGAATGAGGAAAGAGTATGCAAATTGAGCATAAGTTATAAAAGTTAATAGCGAGCTTAATAAATAGGCCTGGTGAGGCGAGGATACAAAAATAACAAGGTAATGTAAGTATGTATGTACAGTGAAGAATGAACCGTATGACCTAATCGGTTTATTAAAGATTAAAAGAATGATTATTAAGAAGTTGATATTTTTGAATGATTATAATAAGGTATGTATTTATACAATGTATAGAAACAGAAGGTAATACCCCCAAAAGTGAGTAGGTAGAATGTTTTATGTAAGTATGGTGTAAATTAACATATATGTGTGAAGTAAACGGATGAAAGGAATGTAAAGTCGTATAATAACTATATGAGTTTATATGATTAAATGAAGATGGATTTTGGTAATTCGGACCAGGTTCACTTCTCGAGGAAGCAGTTTATGAAAAAGATGAGCAATTTGATTATATTGAGATATCGAAAAGTGAAATTGATTAAATATGGAACCAAATAGGTTCGTAGAAAATTTAGAATGTAATGTTATGTAATTGGTATTTATTATGGATAATTATTATTAATTAATGAAATTCAACATTTAAGGTGTGACAAGTGATCTGAGACAAACCAATTATAGTGTATTTAGTGATGGGATAAAATTCAAGTATTTTGAAACAAAATTGGATTAAAAAGAATTTAAGTTGGAGTAAAATGGATAAGTTATGATATAATTGGGAATTTAATTTCCTAGATTTTGTGGCTAAGGACAATGATGCCCTTGATAATTTATGGAATGACAATGGTGTCCTAAAGTGGAGTAATGACAATTTTATCCTTGTTTAGTTAAGTGAAATATCTTAAGTAACGTTAACCATACATAGTTAAGCTAACCAAGGGTGGTTATTTGCTATTCAAGTATTTATGCAACTTGTATATGTATATATGTTTATATGTATCCAGCTTTGTTCATTGTCTATTTTCGAAAGTTGCTAGCAAAAATAGGTTCTTGAGAGAAAGGAAGAAGAAGGTCTAGGGTTTTGCCAAAGCTTGCATGATTTCAAGGAAAAGTGTCCAAAGAAGGAAGAATAAGCTAGAAAAGTGAAGAATCAAACTTTAGCAAGGTTCATAGCTAGAAGAAGGAAGAACTATAAGAAGGTATGTTTATGTTCAAGCCATGAAATGTGATATTTATGAGTTTAAATGTTAGTTTAAGACTAGTCATGCATTAATTAGTGGCTAGATGTAAGTTTGCATATGAGTTTAAGTGCTAAATGGTTGAGAAGTCATGAAACCCTAAGCTTAAGTTTGATTTTGTAAAGGTGGTGCACTATTATGCATGTATTCAAGCTAGAATTTATAAATTAAGGAAGGTTATGTGTTTAATGTTGTTGGGTTTTATAAAAACCTAGATGAAGAGGATGAACATGTTTAAAGTATATGAAATTTCATGTTAAATTGCATTGAAGATGCATTGAAGGTCCAAGAGTATGATTTTTTTAAGAAAAATTTACAATATTAGTCTATACTTTGTGTATAGACCAAATTATAATTTGTAAAGTGCATTAGAATGTGCATATAGAAGTGATATAGATTCACAAAGGCATTAAATGTGTATGTGATAGCCTATGTGGTGCATGGAGTTTAAGATGTCAAGTGGAGTTAAGTATTGGAATTTGAAAAGTTTACAAAGTTATTGAAAATCCAACTTATAGGTGATTTTTGGCAATTTTGAGAAATTAAAAGTGAAATGAAGTCAAATGACCTAGTTTTATGTAAACACACGTGTTTGGGTTGATTTGAAAATCAACATATTGAAATTTTAATGAAAAGGCAATTCGAATGATCGAAATCGATCGTTTCGATTCAAAATGGATTTTAACGGACAAATCTCTCCTCGTGCGAAGTTTTATGGTTTTAAAAGTTTGGGCATGTCATATATGACGTATATGAACTTTATTGAGTGTTAGAATAAAGTTTCGATGCAAATGGAAAAAAATCACAAAGTTGGTAAATTTTGGTTTTAAGTTGAAAACGAGTTTAAACGCCCTCCTACGGGCTATTGTTTCTATGATTTTGAGAAACCAAATGAGGCAAGGAAAATTTTTATAAAGGAGTTGATTGGATGTTTGATGAAGGAGTTAAAAATCATCAAAGTAGCAGCAAAAATCACAGAGTCTAAGACAGTAGGACTGTGCCGGTGCGTAATGTTACTGAAGAAGTTGGTCGGGTCGAGTTTAGGGGTCGCCGAGGTCAAGTTTGGCCGAGGGCATCTCGCAGCCAGCGAGATGGCCGCGAGATGCTGTGTGTTAAATATCTCACCAGGGCGAGATGTACTGTTCATAGTTTTTTTTTTTTATATAGCATCTGAAATGCGACGTTTAGACATTGAATGATAAAGATGAGTTATGTAAATCCTAGATAGTTAAAGAATGGCCAATATAGAGGGTATCAAGGTATAACGAAATTATAAATGGCATAATGTAATATGCCTAAAGCTAAGTCACATCATGATATGAGTTTTGAAAATGTCGGTAACGAGTTAGGATGTATTACTAACCTACATAAGGTGTAATACATCAAAAGTAAAATGAATAGTGATTATTGGTTAAGCAATTATGGATAAAGTTTGATAAGTTATATTAAGTCTTATGATCTTATAATGACATATAAGTGCGATGTTAACAGATAAGGTTCGGATTAGCAACCCGAGAAAAGGAAAGGATAGGAAAGCCAAGTGAGGCAGTAAATGTTAAGTAAATAAATTCAGAACAAGCAAGTTCTTCAGACTTAATTGTTATAAATGTTCTATGTGAACTATGTGATAGTAAATGAGTTGAAATGTGCACTCCGTGCTATTAAGTGTTCTAACTGTTAAATGCAATATGTGACATTATGCACAGCATAGTAAAGTAAAGGATGCATGACGCATGAATATAAATTGAAAGCATGAAAGGTATTATCTAATTGACTTGTTGAGCCTATGTGCTCACTCTTGCTATGACTAATATTTTTAAGTAAAGTACGAGAAGGCCGGGGGTTTCGGTTAAGCTAAAGGTAAAGAGTGCTAAATACATAGAGAAGCATGAAGAAAATTTGTTAAGTGTATCTGTGTAATGTTCCTATAAAGTAGATAAATGTTAAACCTTAAAGGTGATAGGAATGGATGTGTGATTTGTAAATCCATAGCGATAGTAGTGAATGTAATTTGTTATGAGAAATGTTGTAATAAGATAAAATAAAGGTATTATTAGTAGTCGAGTTTTATATGTAATAAACTCGTATATATGGTATTGATGTATATAAACAGGAACAAGGACATCCGTAAGCAAGCAGAGTTATGTATGTATAGATTAATGATGAAAATTTATTCACAGGTTGTGTTATGTAATTCATAATATATATGATTCTGATAATTGTAATAGACTAGGTCACAAATTATAGATGTTTGACCTGCATGCTAAAGTAGAGAAAATGAACGTTTCGATCCTGAGACAGGTGACGATTGTAAGATAAATAAACAGATTTACGGATCGCATTATGGTCAAGTAATGATTTTAAAAGTTATATGATTACGTTTTTAATGCATGAAATCGCCGTTAAGATGATTAATGATAATATAATTTGATTTTAAGATTAATGATTATGAAATCCAGAATTGAATGGATAGAATTAAGGAATGATGGGGTTTTGGGTGCGTTACAGTTGGTATCAGAGCAGACAGGTTATAGACCTTAGGTAGGAGTACCTTAGGCTATGACCTTTGTGAGAAAGAAGAAAATAATAAAAAAAGGGACTCTAGAGGAGTTGAGTAATAAAGAAATGAATTTTGAGAATTCAGGATTAAAAAATAATAAAGGATATCTTAAGATAAGATATTGAAAAATAATAAAAGGGCTATGAGATCATAAATGATCAAGGATAAGAGACTCTTGATGAGTCGTAAATGGTAAGATAAGATTAAGGGACTCTTGATGAGTTGTAAATTATCATATATGAATAAAAGGGACTATTGATGAGTTGTGAACAGTAAGATATGAGTTAATGAAATTCATATCAGAAAAGGTAAAGGAAAAGC
Source organism: Hedera helix (assembly GCA_947179155.2). Taxonomy (NCBI): domain Eukaryota; kingdom Viridiplantae; phylum Streptophyta; class Magnoliopsida; order Apiales; family Araliaceae; genus Hedera; species Hedera helix. Next base: position 20,363,785 of record OX359275.1, on the reverse strand, counting down.
TAAGTTAAGGAAATGATAAGGTATGTGGAATTTTTCATTGAGGACTCGTGGAAGTGGCAGAGTTTTACACTTATATGAGCGAGGATTTGTACTTACTTGGCTTCCTATAATGATAATCAGTGGAGATCCAGCGTCACGGTATCGGTTATGTATGTTGATAAGGTAATTATTTTCTTCTACATGTACCTAATACATAGGAACTGAGAAGGATTAAGTGAGAAAGATTAAGGTTAGTTACGTGTTCTGAAAACCCAAACGTATGGTAAGTTCGTGACTCATGATCGTGTGGTGGAGCCCCTCAGGAAATGTATGATTTTGGCCTGACTAGGACAAACTCCTCAAACCATATGATTGTCGTAAGTTCCTGAGCCCAAATGTGTGGCAAGTTTGATGAACATGAGTGGGTTAGAAAAGAGAGCCAAAAGTTAAGAGAAATAGTTCTCAGAGTTTGACTAAGATTAAGGAAATAGGAAAGAGATAGAAATGTAAAGAAAGGAAAGAAAACTTTAAAGGAGTTAAGGAAGAAAAAGAAGAGATTATTAGGATTGGGTAGGCAATCCACTCTTCTAGCTATGCTAGATCATCGATGTTATGCTTATTCTCGCACATTGGTGCATTGAAAATGTTTTGTTCAAGTATCAAAAAGTTTTTAAAATTTCGTGATTGGTCTATGCCAATTGATTCGACTGGACAAAGTTATTTCAAAACTTCAAAATGTATTTATGAAATCATTGCCATACTATTGAATATAGTGTGTAATGATAAAATGGCAGAATTCTCAATGTACTTCTATGTCGGTACGGTATTAAGAGGTCTTGAATGACCAAATTCTTAACGTACTGCTAAGATAGTACGGTATTATGAAGCATTTTTAAAAGATTTTCATGGATTCAAATTTTGAGCAAACGATGGAATTCTCAGAGCATGGTAACAAAGATGTGTAGGTGGAAATATGAACCACTGATACGTCATTACATAATGCAATGTGATGAAGTCATGGTGAAGATGAATTTCTGAAAAGTCTCAAGTTTGCAATGTATGAACAGTTTAATGATATGAGTCTATGCCATTTGTTTCGGCTACACCATTTTACTAAAGAAATGAGTTAATATTTTTAAATCCCGAAATGGATAAGGAAATATGTTTTTAAAGTCTGAGGTGAACAACCCTGAAAAAGGGGATATGATATGTGGGGTTAGTTAATGTGGTTCAACTTAAAAAGAAAAAAGGTACAATAGGCTGATTATCTAGCGTACCAATGGGCCAGAGAAAGAAGGGTGGCGTGGTTGTGCCTTAACTCATGTTCCTGGTCTTTATGACCCTTGGGTATTCACAGTCTTTGTGACTGTTAATATTCTTAACGTGTTCATGGTCTTTATGACCCCTCAGCAAAAGCAAAAGTTTGTTAGAAAGCAAAAAGGTTTTATGTGGAAAGGAAAAGTTCGCTCCAATTTATTCATACTCCTTCACAGTTATTGAACAATTGTAAAGATTCCTGAAAGACATTCCAGTCTCTTGGAATAAATGATAGAAATGGGTAAGATGTGTAGAAAGAGAGAGAATGTAAATGTTAGTTGAAAACCTAGTTAAGATTAAATGAATGCAAAGAGATGTGTATGTTACAAATAAGTAAGATATGGGTACACAGCAATTTCGAGGACGATTTTTTTTTAAAGAGGGGTGAATGTGACATCCTGGATTTTTACAGGATTTCTAAATGAGGATTATGGCTAATTAAGTAAAGTTTAGAGGATTAAAACCTAGTTTAGATGTATATGATGTATTAATATGTGATTAAATATAATTTATTATTTAATCAAGGTGCAAAAAGAGGACCTATGTGGTTGAATGTTAATGTGACGGATTAAAGGGAAGGATAGACTGTAATGCCTATAATAAGGTATTTTGAAAATAATTATTGTAAGACACGATATTATGTGTCAGCAGGTAATAGATTGAATGTGTGTGTGTGTGTGTGTGTGTGTGTGTGTGTGTGTGTGTGTGTGTGTGTGTGTGTGTGTGTGATCGAATAAATAATTTAAAGTTAAAAAATAATGGAATGAGGAAAGAGTGTGCAAATTGAGCTTAAGTTATAAAAGTTAACAGCGAGTTTAATGAATAGGCCTGATGGGGTGAGGATACGAAAATGGAAAGGTAAGGTAAGTATGTATGTACAGTGAAGAAAGAACCATACCTAATCGGTTTATTAATGATTAAAAGAATGATACGATTAACGATCGTTGAACGCTTGAAGTTATTAAGTTAATATTTTTGAATGATTATAATAAGGTATGTATTTATACGATGTATAGAAACAGAAGGTAATACCCCCGAAAGTGAGTAGGTAGAAAGTTGTATGCAGGTATGGTGTAAATTAGCATATATGTGTGAAGTAAATGGATGAAAGGAACGTAAAGTCGTATAATGACTATATGAGTTTATATGATTAAATGAAGATGGACTTTGGTAATTCGGTCGAGGTTCGCTTCTTGATGAAGCAGTTTATGAAAAAGATGAGTAATTCGATTATATTGAAATATCGAAAAGTGAAATTGATTAAATGAAGAACCAAAAAGGTTCGTAGAAAATTTAGAATGGAATGTTATGCAATTGGTATTTATTATGGATAATTATTATTAATTAATGAAATTCAATTTTTAAGGTGTGACAAGTGATATGGGACAAGCCAATTATGGTGTATTTAGTGATGGAATAAAATTCAAGTATTTTGAAATAAAATTAGATTAAAAAGAATTTGAGTTGGAGTAAAATGGATAAGTTATGATTTAATTGGAAATTTAATTTCCTAAATTTTATGGCTAAGGACAATGATGCCCTTGATAATTTATGGAATGATAATGGTGACCTAAAGTGGGGTAATGACTATTTTATCCTTGTTTAGTCAAGTGAAATATCCTAAGTAACCCTAACTATACATAGTTAAGCTAACCAAGGGTGGTTATATGCTAGCAAAATATTTATGCAACTTGTATATGTATATATGTTTGTATGTATCCAGCTTTGTTCATTGTCTATTTTCAAAAGTTAGCAAAAATATGTTCTTGAGAGAAAGGAAGAAGAAGGTCTAGGGTTTTACCAAAGCTTACATGATTTCAAGGAAAAGTGTCCAAATAAGGAAGAATAAGCTAGCAAAATGAAGAACCAAACCTTAACAAGGTTCATAGCTATAAGAAGGAAGAACTATAAGAATGTATGTGTGAGGACCCGAATTTTTGAGATTTCCTTAATAAAAATTTAATCATAATTTAATTAACAAAATTATTGAAGTTGTTTAAACTATTTATTATTTTATGTAATTTAAGGTATGTGATGAGATTTAATTAGTAAAGTAAATCTGCACAGAGATGGTGATAAATGGTGTGGAATTAACCTAATTGAAAAGTAGATAAATTATTTAAAAATAATTTATGAAGAATAAGAGAAATCTCATGAAATTGTATAATTAAATTGTTATATTTATAATTTTATTGATTATGAAGAAAAATGGATTAATAATTAAATTAATCCAAAATTTATGAAAAGCTAATGAGGAAGTTAGTGAAATTATAATTATTAATTTTAGAATTAATCAATAATTAAGGAGGAAGTTTAAAAATTAATTAATTAAAAAGAAAAGTAATTATATAAATTATATAATAATAAATTATATAATTTATATAAGAAAATTAAAGTAAACTATGAAGAAAATAATAATTATATAAATTATATAAGAATAATTATATAATTTATATAAGAGGATTAAATTGAATAAGGATGGAAGAAATTTTTTTATAAATTGTATTTTGGGTAAAATGGAAATTATATAAGGAGAAAATAATTATATAAATTATATAATAATAAATTATATAATTTATATAAGAAAAGCTAGTGTAAATAGTAAGAATAAATAATTATAAAAATGATTATATAATTTATTTTTATATAATTTATATAAGGAGAGTACATTAATTAAGAAAGAAAATATAATTGTACAAATGGTACAACATTTTATTATATGGTGATATTTAAAATGTGTTAAATAGTAAAGAAATGAAAATAAATGAGAAGAAGGAAGGTTTTAATTTATTAAAAATTATGTTTATGTATAAAGGTAATTGTCTTCATTATTAGTGGAAATAATAATTGAAAAACGTAAAAATGTTGATGTAACATGTTGTCCAAGTAATGAAGTAAAAATGTATGAAAAATAATTTTTATAAGTTATAAGAATTATTTTATGAATTTTGGAGGTATAAATTACCTCATATAATTACATGCATGTCATTATGCGTGTACAAAATTTGTCAAGTAAAATACCTGAAAAATGTGTTAATATTTTTTATAAATCAATTTATGATTTTTAGTGAATTAAAATAAATATTTTATATACATTATATAAAATATTTATTACACGATATAACTACGTAATATATTAAAATAAATTTTGCATGCTTGGGTTGGAACGTTCGAGAGAGATTTAAGCCGGTTGGTAAGTCGGTGGAAATTTTTATCCAAGATGGCCAATTAGTTTGTGGGAGTATATATAAAGGAAAGCAAGAAAAGAAAAAGAAATAAAAAAGAAAACATAACACAAATAAACTCTCTTTCTATATATTTTCCATCACCACCACCATGCCATCCGAAGTTACCACCACCTCCAACCGGTAACCACCATAACCATCAAGGAAATGAGTTATTTGGTGCCATCAAGAGGAAGAAGTACAAGCTAAGGAAGGTATAAATCATTTTTTTGTGAATTATTTTAGTATTATGAGGATAAAATATTTTGTGGAAAATTAGTAAATAAATAGAATAATTATTCTAAAAAATTAATAATAATAAAAATTTTGGAGGTATATATATATATATATATCTGTGTGTGTGTGTGTGTGTGGATTATATAAATTTTGAAGTGTTTATGTTGTTGGAAAAATGATCAAAAATGATGGTTTGGCTACTGTCGCTGGGAAAGAAGGAAGAAGAAAAGGGCCGCCCGCGCATTGCGCTGGCCATTTTTTTTCTTTCAAAAACAGGATATAAACGACGTCGTTTTGGGGGCGTGAGGTTTGGCCGACCGCACAATGCGCGGCTTATCCTACGGTGTCGCTAAACGACGTCGTTTAAGAGAAACCGGAAGAAAGAATGCCGCGCCATGCGCAACCGAGTTTTGGGCGGAAATTACAATTATGCCCTTAATATTTTCTGTTATTACCGAGCGTGTCCTTGACTAGGCAAAATTACGATTTTGACCCTGATCTTTTCCAGAAATTCCAAACGTGTTCTTAACGATGCGAAAATTACGAAAATGCCCCCAAAAAATAATTTTTGATTAAATAAATGTTTTAAAATTGTTTAAAAATTATAAAAAATTTCAAAAAATATATAAATGATATTTGGGCATTAAATTTAATATTTTTACATAAATATTAAATATGGGAGATTAATATTTAAATACTTTAAATATTAATCTAGTAAGTTTAAAATTTAGAAAATGATTAAATGAAAATTCGGACAACCAAATACGCTAAATTTTATTCGATGAGTCGGGTTGTCCGCACTGAATGTGTTTTACATTAAGAGACGAGGTTAATATAATTAACCATATTATTTGATAATTGGCCCGGAGATGATATTAATTTATTAAATTAATATCATAAGAGGATAAATAATTATTAATTAATTATCTTATGGTCTTAGGTTGTTCGAGAAAGGGTTTTGAGCCACCGATTAATAATTGGACGACAAGGCAAGTTCTTCAGTACTTTTATGTTAAATGTTTGTCTGTTATGATATGTAATTCTTGTATCAAATGTAAATAAATTATGTGTTATGTGATCTGTGGATAATATGACAACGATGTGTATTTTGTGCTATAATATGAATGTATGTGAGATATAATGCTTAAGTAGAAGCACAACACATGATGTATAACACACACAAAACATGATATGCTATGTACTACGTGAAGCATGAAAGGTGTAAACTGTTGAACTTGCTGAGCCGTTATGCTCATTACTTGCATAATATACATTTTTGCAGGTAAAGATATAAATTTCAAGAATATCGGATTATGTTAGAGATAGATCAACTTAGAAGGTTGTAAATAAAATTGTTATATTCAATGTGGTAAATTGCAAAGTTTATATTGATGATTCATATGTACATATATGTTGGATCCGAATAGGATGAGTAAAGATAAAATTGTGTACTGTGATTATTCCAGATAGTTGTTACAATATAGAGTTTCTAATTATGAATTATGAAACAAAGAATATTGTATGGATATAAACATTATTAAATTTTGAAGGTTGAGCTAAATGGTACTTGTAACAGAAAGAAAAAAAATAAAGGTTACGATCCAGGTACTAGGATCGAGATGAAAAGATTTTAAATCTCAACATATTTTAATACAATGACTAAGAAAAGAGAAAAACTTATACCAAAAAATTTGGTAATTGATGACTGTAGTGTCAATTAATGGATCAAATAAGGTGATTAAAGATTTATTAAGGAACCAAAATTTAGACGTTAAGGAGATAATTAATAATAAATATGAAATCTAAGGTAATAAGTTTTGTCAAATTTCGGGATCGTTACAGTATGTTTATCTCCAAGCCACGAAATGCATGAATTAGTGGCTAGATGTAAGTTTGTATATGAGTTTAAGTGCTAAATGATTGAGAAGTCTTGAAACCCTAAGCTCAAGTTTGATTTTGTAAAGGTGGTGCACTATTATGCATGTATTTAAGCTAGAATTCATGAATTAAGGAAGGTTATGTGTTTAATGTTGTTGGTTTTGATAAAAACCTAGACGAAAATGATGAACATGTTTAAAGTATATGAAATTTCATGTTAAATTGCATTGAAGATACATTGAAGGTCCAAGAGTATGATTTGTTAAGAAAAAGTTACAATATTAGGTTATACTTTGTGTATAGACCAAATTATAATATGTAAAGTGTATTAGAATGTGCATATAGAAGTGATATAGACTCACAAAGGCATTAAATATGTATGTGATGGCCTATGTGGTGCATGGAGTTTAAGATGTCAAGTGGAGTTAAGTATTGGAATTTGAAAAGTTTATAAAGTTTTTGAAAATCCAACTTATAGGTGATTTCTGGCAATTTTGAGAAATTAAAAGTGAAATGAAGTCAAATGACCTAGTTTTATGTAAATACATATGCTTAGGTTGATTTGATAATCAACGGATTGAAATTTGAATGAAAAGGCGATTCAAATGATTGAAATATATTGTTTTGATTCAAAATAGATTTTAACGGACAAATCTCGACTTGTGCGAAGTTTTATGATTTTAAAAGTTTGGGCATGTCATATATGACATATATGAACTTTATTGAGTGTTAGAATGAAGTTTTGATGCAAATGGCCAAAAATCACAAAGTTGGTAAATTTTGGTTTTAAGTTGAAAACGAGTTTAAACGCACTCCTACGGACTATTGTTTCTATGATTTTGAGATGCCAAGTGAGGTAAGTAAAATTTTATAAAATACTAGGTAGTAAGACCTAGTTTTGTTCTAAATTTTGAGTTAATTGGATGTGTGATGAAGGACTTAAAAATCACCAAAGTAGCAGCAAAAATCACAAAATCTAAGACAGCAGGACTGCGCTAGGGCGCAGTCATTTGAACTAGAAACCGCGCCTGGGCACAGTGCTACTGAAGAAGTTGGCCGGGGCCAAGTTTAGCCGAGGACATCTCACGCCCAGCGAGATGTACTGTTCATAGGGGGGAAAAATCATAGTGTCTGAAATGCGATGTTTAGACATGGAATGATAAATATGAGTTATGTAAACCCTAGATAGTTAAAGAATGACTAATATAAAGGGTGTCAAGGTATAATGAAATGATAAATGACATAATGTAATATGCCTAAAGCTAAGTCAAATCATGATATAAGTTTTGAAAATGTCAGTAACGTTATGATGTATTACTAACCTACATAAGGTGTAATACATCAAAAGCGAAATGAATAGAGATTATTGGTTAAGAAATTATGGATAAAGTATATTAAGTCTTATGATCTTATAATGACATATAAGTGCAATGTTGACAAATAAGGTTCAGATTAGCAACCCGAGAAAAGGAAAGGATCGAAAAGCCAAGCGAGACAGTAAAGGTTAAGTAAATAAATGCAGAACAGGTAAGTTCTTCAGACTTAATTGTGATAAATGTTCTATGTAAACTATGTGATAGTAAATGAGTTGAAATGTGCACTTAGTGCCATTACTTGTTCTAACTGTTAAATGCAATATGTGACATTATGCATAGTATAGTTAAATGAAAGATGCATGACGCATGGATATAAATTGAAAGCATGAAAGGTGTTATCTGATTGACTTACTGAGCCTATGTGCTCAATCTTGCTCTGACTAACATTTTCAGGTAAAGTACGAGAAGGTCGGAGGTTCCGGTTAAGGTAAAGTTAAAGAGTGCTAAATGCATAGAGAAGCATGAAGAAAATTTGTTAAGTGTATCTGTGTAATGTTCCTGTAAAGTAGATAAATGTTAAACCTTGAAGGTGATAGGAATGGATTTGTGATTTGTAAATCCATAGCGATAGTAATGAATGTAATTTGTAATGAGAAATGTTGTAATAAGATAAAATAAAGGTATTAATGGTAGTCGAGTTTTATATGTAATAAACTCGTATGTATGGTACTGATGTATATAAATAGGAACAAGGATGAAACAGGCGTAAGCAAGCACAGTTATGTATGTATTGATTAATGATAAAAAATTATTCTCAGGTTATGTTATGTAATTCATAATATATATGGTTCTGATAATTGTAAGAGACTAGGTCACAAATTATAAATGTTTGACCTACTTGCTAAAGTATAGAAAGTGAACGTTACGATCCTGAGACAGGTTACGATTGTAAGATAAATAAACAGATTTATGGACCGCATTATGGTCAAGTAATGATTTTAAAGGTTAAATAATTATGTTTTTAACGCATGAAATCGGCGTTAAGATGATTGATGATAATATAATTTGATTTTAATATTAATGATTATGAAATCTAGCATTGAATAGATAGAATTAAGGAATGATGGGGTTTCGGGTGTGTTACAATCGTTGTTAATAATTTTACCGCGCCAAAATTTCCTGGGAAAGGTTGCGCCAAATTTAGCGATTGAATGTCCGTCGCTAATATGGTCGCTGTTGTATCAGTGACTGAAAGTCCATCGCTAATGCGTCACCAAAGATGCTAGGTCATTATTAAGTCAGCCAGCAACCGCAACAGTCGCTCTTGGGCAATCGCTATTGTATTTAAGCCCTAATAAGGATCACACAGAAAGAAAGAGGTAACAAAAGAGGAAAAAGAAAGGGAGACACTGGGAAAGAAAGAAAGTAGAAAGAGAAAGAGAAGAAGAAGAAAGAAAAAGAGTAGCTATCAGAGTAGCCCCTCCCACGTCGACCTTCCCCTTGCCCCGTCACGCTGACCACTACCCAGCCCCTACCACGCCATCCTTCCCCTTGCCCCGCCATGCCGGTATCTAGGGATGAAAAAGACCCTTCTCTCTCTTTTCAAACTGTTCCTAGAGAACCCGTAAGTCTTAACCCTACTTTCTTTCCATATTTTGTCTGAATGGTGTCGAGTGGCATAACTAACGATGTGTACAATCTCCAAAACTTCCTTTTTAAGTAACATTCTATACATTTGATTGTTGGAAATTAACTTGGGTTTGTGTGTTATAAGTATTTAGCTAATTATTGGTGTGGTTTGGGGTTTTGTATAACGGTTCTTTGACTAAGATGATAATTTATGTCATTTCTACACTTTAAATCTCATTTGGTATTGAATTTATTAGTCTTTAATACCTATGTTACACTGTAAGAACTGTGAAATCATATGATTCATTATAAATTTTTGTCTTATATATAGTTGAGCTTGTTATACAATTTTTGTCGAGCTTGTTGTACAATTATCTAAACACTAGTGGTTCCTTTACCTTTGAATTAAAAGCAGTAAATAGTTTTTTTTTTATAATAAATTAATATTAAACTAAAATGCATTAATAATAAGTTAGAATAGACTGCCTATATAATATAATATAAGATAATCCAAAATAATAAAATATATTATCATTCAAAATAATATTATAAAATAATATAATATAATACAAAATAATATAATATAATATCATTCAAAATAATATAAAATAATATTATAAAATAAATAAATATAATATATTATAATATCATTTAAAATAATATTATAAAACAAATAACAATAATATAATATAAGAGTGATAAAATAATTTAATATAAAAAATAATATACGCAACTTAGAAACCTGTTCAACATTCACTCATTAAGAGTGAATCTTGAATAGTCCCCGTTTGGGGACTGTTTAATGGATTTTTATTCAGACCTAGTGGGATGAGGCGACAAAAGTCAAGTGGGCAGCTAGGTGCTACAGCATAATTTAGAATTGATTGTCAAGTGTTTCACGATTACGCCTATAGTCAGAAAGAATGTGTCAATGCTCATAACAAGATAAGATATCCTTGTGGGGAGTGTAAGAATACAAATTATGCGAATAGAGATATAGTCGCTTATCATTTACTTGTTAATGGATTCGTAAAAAATTACAAAGAATGTTAGTGGGCACATGGACAGAAAAGAGAGTGTGTCATTGCACAGGTACATAATATAGCAGATAGCAGTACCCATCCCATGAATGACATGGTTCATAATATTGCTGGGTTAGATTTTGATTGGAAATAAGACAGATAGCAACTTATGAATTCTAATGCTAAAGTATTCTTTAAGTTATTAAAAGTGGGTAACGAACTATTGTGGCTTGGTTGTTCCAAGAAAACTACGTTATCTGCAGTTGCGACATTACTTAACTTTAAGGGTGATCACAATATGAGCCATGAGTGTTTTGAGTTGTTCTTAAAGGCCATTAAAAGTATGTTGCCTGACGGTGAAAACTTGCCCAATAACTATTGCTTTTATAAAAAAATGGTGAAGAAGTTAAATCTTAGATACCAGAAGATCGATGCATTTCTGAACGGTTGTACATTATTTTATAAGGAAAATGAACAAAAGACAAAGTGCACATTGTGCGGTCATGATCGATTTAAGCCTAATAAAGAGGGTGTGACTAAGAAAAAAACAAATATACCTTTTAAGATGTTAAGGTATTTTTCAATTACACATCGGCTACAAAGATTGTACATGACTTCAAGAACAATTGAACACATGACTTGGCATACGAGATCTCTAGCTAAAGATGAGGAACTTAACCATCATGCATATAGGAAGGCTTGAAAAGATTTTAACTTAACACATTATGAGTTTGCATTAGAACCAATAAATGTGAGGCTTGGATTGTCAACTGATGGTTTCAACCCTTTCAGCCACTCGGCTGTTCTGTACTCCTGTTGGCCTGTGATTGTGACTTCGTATAACGTGTCTCCTTAGATGTGTATGAAACAACCATACTTATTTCTTTCACTCATGATTCTTGGTCCCAAGAGTCTAGAAAAGAATCTAAATATTTACTTCAGACCTCTTATAGAAGAGTTAAAGGTATTGTGGGATGATGGAGTACAGGCATGAGATGTTTCGACGAAAATAAATTTCAACCTTCGGGCAGCAATTATGTGAACTATTAGTGATTTTCCTACTTATGGTATGTTATCTGGATGGAGTACACACATGAAGATGTCTTGCTCATATTATATAGAGTATACATAGTCTTTCAATCTACTACTTGGTCGAACTCCCTGCTGGTTTGACTGTCATCGTCATTTCTTGCCGATAGATAACCCTTTTTGAAGAAATAGAGAAAATGTGACTTTGTGCAACTATATGATTGTAACTATTTAAATGCAATATGTGAGATTTATGTTTTAAAAATGCATATCATGATAAATATGATGCATAGATAATATACATAGCATGAAAGGTATGATGCATGTATATAAACTACAAGCATGAAAGGTGATAACTATTAAACTTGCTGAGCCGTCGTGCTCATTCATGCTTTAAATTGATATTTTCAGCTAAGTATGAGAATGTCGGAGGTTCCGATAAATCAAAAGGGTAAGGAATGATAATTGCGTAAAGGCATGGGAAGGAATGTTATTGTAGTAATCTGTTATATATGACAAATTAGTTAGATGAATGTAAATCTGTAAAGGTATAAGTTGTCTAACATTTTTGTTTAAAATTAAACTTTGTCATTAGCAATGAAGTGTATGGTTTTGTAAATCCATTGAGATAGCTATGTTTGTAAATTTTAATTAGAGAAACTTGTATTGGGATACAACTATTGTATCATTGCAAGTCGAGTAATTTTATGTATTAAACTCGAATGAATGGAAAATGTATGCGTAAGTAAATAGATGTATGGACAGTTATGAATAGTGATTGGATTCAAAGATGAGATTAGACAAAATCATAAGATATGTGATTTTGAACTATAATAGACTAGGTCATAATTTATGTATATGATCTGAGTTATAATGATAAGGATGTGAAGATTGCAATTCTAAGACAGGTTATAGTTGTAAATTATATAAACAGGTTTATGAACTCTAATATGATTATATGATATAGTTTAAAGGAAAAATGTTGTATCTTAACGCACAAGGTCTGTTGTAGCCAGTGTGGGGATTCTTGGGGCGTTACAGAAAATTTCAGAAAGGGGAAAATAGACAATGATATGCCGGTAACACGATTGTCTGGGATGGAGGGGCGTGACCGTATGATGAGATTGCCGATAATCCCATTTGATAAGAGTATTGCCTTAAGAACAATCAATGAGTTTGGTGACTCTCACAATCGGGTTCGGAGAAGCATATTTTGTTAACTACCTTATTGGTCTACAAACTTGATTCGTCATAATCTAGATGTAATGCATATTGAGAAGAATGTGTTCGACAATATATTTAACACTGTGATGGGTGTTAAGGGCAAGACGAAAGATAATGATAAAGTACGATTAGATATAAAAGATATTTGCAAGTGTCCTATATTATAGCTTTATGAATCGCCTAATGGAAAGATTGTCAAACCACATGCAAAATACACATTGTCCGAAAAGCAAGTTGAAGATATGTGCATGGATCAAGTATCTAAAATTACCAGATAGATATGCATCAAACATTATAAGGTGCGTTTTAGGTGGGAAAATACAAGGGATGAAGAGTCATGATTGTCACATGTTCATGGAGAGACTCATGCCTATAACATTTCAGGACTTGCTTGATAAAACCAATATAGGATGCTTTGACTGAGCTTAGTCGTTTCTTCAAAGATATATGTTCAAAAATGTTAAATGCAAAGGACATGGACATACTTGAGAAGAGCATCATTGAGATCATGTGTAAGCTTGAAAAAATATTTCCACCTAGTTTTTTTGACTCCATGAAGCATTTGCAAATCCATCTACCCTATGGAGCTCGTGTTGGTGGTCCAGTTCAATACAGATGGATGTATCCTTTCGAGATGGTGATGAGGAACCTTATGAGGAAAGTTAAAAATAGAGCTTATGTCGATGGATCAATATGTGAGGCATACAGTTTTGATGAGATATTTACGTTCGTCTCAGACTATTTTCCTGATGAAGTCTTGACTAAAGCTAATCGAGACATGATGATGGGGACAACGTTGAACTAAACGGTCAAATTTCTGTATTTGGTCTACTGAGTCACGCTTATGGAAAAGGAAAATGCATATTCCTCTCTAAGGTAGAATTACATGCTGCACATACTTATACTCTTCTCAATTGCGAGGGGATTAACAGATTGGTGAGGTATGCATGTAAACCTCATATTTAACTTAATCTCATATATGTACAATGTAATCTCATATATATTATTTTATATACATAATATACATATAGATCATTCGATGCTAATTTAAGAACAAATCAACACGGCATCACTGATAAAGATATTGAACTGAGTCAGGATCAAAATTTTGCAAAGTGGTTGAAGGACAAAGTAAGTTATTTAACTTAATTAAGTCATTTAATTTAATTTATGAAACACTTATTCTCAATGTATTAAACAATTGTAGGCTCTTAATGATAGTACCATTCCTGCAAATGTACAAGTCTTAGCCATAGGCCCAAATAGGGACCAAGTCACTCGTAATGGTTATAAAGTAAATGGCTATGACTTTTATATAAAGAGATATGCCATCAGTAAAAGAACAACCAATATTGGAGTATTGTTTCAAGGAGATTGCTATAATGACGTTGGTCGTGCCTTTTATGAGGAGTTGGAGGAGATCATTGAGTTGTCGTACAAGGGTACCTACGGAGGTCAGATTAATCTGTTTGAGTGTCATTTATTTGATTTAGAAAAAGAGTTATTTGTCAATCGACATCGAATTGTCGATATTGACCTCAATAAAAGAACATACATGAATGCACCATTTGTGTTGCCAACTCAACACAACAAGTATATTACACTCCTACTCCTATTCGAAAAAGGGATAGACCACCTATAGATTGGCAATTTGTCATTCATACTCTTGCGCGTACTGGTGTCTAATTAGTAGATGGAGAAGTTTACCAAGATGAGACATTACATAACCCTCCTAAAATAAATGTCGATAACAACAATCAGCTCAACAATTTAAAGGGTATAGGTGATGATGAATTGGATCCTAATTTAGTATGACAACTAGATGATAGTGATATTAAGGAGGAAGAGTTATCCAGTGACACCGACACTAAATATGAAGCATGAGATGGTTATAAATCTCTACATATTGTTGAAGATGATTTTGAATCTTACAGCGAGTTTCATTAAAATGTATGTTTAATTTTATTTGTATTGTTTGAGTTATATATTCATGTTTTATATATACACTTGTCATAAATCATTGCACACATATTTACATAATATTATTGACTTGTCATAAACCGTTGCACAAATGTCAATCATTTACATTTCACTTATAGTTGCACATATGTCTCCCCATTCATTCAAGCATCCAATAAAAATAAATTCAATTAACCCCTTTATTATCATACATGTCATCACATGTATCAATAAATCATTTATCTCATGAATTAAAATCATTTCATATATATATATATATATATATATATATATATATATATATATATATATATATATATATCATATATCATTTAATGGGCAATTCTGTTTGCATGAAATCCAATTTCATGTCCAAAATAAACTCTTTATTTTAATTTTAAAATTGCATAAAATGGCACAAAAAACTGGACTGTCCGGGGTCCGACATTGCTTCTCGTCTCTGTGGCATTGGGAGCCTAGTGTGACATTAGAAGCCCAGCGCTGTGGTGTTATACTGTTGTTCCAATTCGCGGTTTTTGTTCCCAAATCGTAATTTTGCTTCTTGTTTTCAAAAAACATGATTTTATACTAATAATTATGCCCAATTAGATTAATGTAAACATATATCAATATATATACAAAGTCAAAATAATTAATAATTCGTATAAGGATGGCTCTGATGCCACGGTTGGGTTTGCAGAATTATCACATACATACAATCATATCGTATAACAAAGTGGAAACATATTATAAATTAAATTTAAATTTTTTGCTGCAACCCCAATCCCATAAATCTACCTTATGAGGTATTTATTAATTGAGGAAGGATCAAAGATTATACCTTATGAAGATTATTCGAAACCACGAACTGATCTACAAGCACAAATTATTTGTTCCTTCAAACTAAATTAATATACACACACTCAGTGTGTGTAGCACTCTAAATGTGATACACGAAGAGATTATTGATTGAACAAGTACATTTAGGTTTCTCTTAACCTTAGGTAGCTAATCCTAATTCTCTCTTTCTTTCTAACTCTTTAGATTGTAGAGACTTGTAAGTATTCTCAATAGTTCAACTTTTGTGTAACAATCTATAATAAAACCCCCCTTATTTATAGACTTGATATTCTCTCTTAAACTTTTTAGGAGTAAGGTTTTAATTTAATTCCCAAATCAATTAGGAACTAAATTAATTATAATAATAACAATTCATAACCATTTAGTAATAATAATAATAATAATAATAATAATAATAATAATAATAATAATAATAATAATAATCTTATTAATTTATGATTAGTATTTGTAAAATACATAATTATAAATATTAAGTTATTTAATTTATTCCACCATGGTATAAATTAAATATACTTAATTTATTATTATCAAGTCAATTACTTCTAAAATAAATATTTCTCTTTTAAGGTGTGAACATTTAGGTTCAATATTATGTTAGTAGTAGAATAAATAAATTAGAACCATTTTAATAATATTTATTATGAATTAAACTTATTTAATTCAAAATAAATAAATATATTTATTTTACATCATGAGTAACAGTTCTCAACATATCATGACTATCCGGATAATAAGAAATTAATGTTTAATCACAAAGAATCTATGTAGTAAATAGTTACCGTAAAATTCAATCATTCTACCACATAATGTCTCAATCAAATATGAGACATGAAATTTCTATTAAGTCTTATTTATTTTAATTTTTCAAATGCATAACTTTAGTTAATGTAAATTATAAACTCATTTCTAATTTTCATTCAATATTGGTCAGGGATTTCTAAGTTGTCACTTATCGAATCGCATAAGACATTATCTCCCTTTACTAAAAGTGGTAGATTATTTATTGATCATTCACCTACCTCTGTGAACACTTTATTATACCTGAGCATACTTTTTAATATACCCAAAGAGTCTTAAAAAATATGATAAAGTATAATTCAGAATACACAAGGTACTATGATGATCTCAAGTCCAATGATCACTTATACTACTATCACTATAGGTTTTATTTTGTGGGACCCGGATGATGGTGTTAGTGGAGGATTAAAAACTGTTGTGGAGTGATATAATGGGAGTTTTTCAGAGCAACAGAGGGGGGAATGAACGCAAGAACACAGAAAATAGTAGGAGATCAATGTGTTGAAAGCTAGGGTTTCAAGGAGGCAAAGAGATGAGTTCAAAGTTGAAGATTACAGAAGAGAATTTAGGCTTTTAATAGTTCTAATTCTTCTTTACATCTTTTACTTTGATCCTTATGTATGATGTTTGAATTGTTATCCATGGTTTATAAATTAATGATGAACTAAACTTCAAATTTAATGTTGTAATAGAACCTATCATGTAAATTAAAAGCAATTCATTTTCTCTTAATGTTGATTGATTGTGTTGGAGTTGATTGTCATATCTTATGCTTGAATTATAATTACTTGGACAATAATTAACATGATAGTTTATATAAAATTGACAAATGGAATTCAAAGTTAGATCTGGGTATGTCAACATATGTTCTTGCCATTCTACATATGATGGAATGCTTGATTTGTATATAGAATAAACATATACCTATATATCATACGTAACCTATAAGGAAATTTGAATTTAATTACTCCTATTTAATGTTAAATCTCATGGACATAGTGATTTATTTGAATAGGTGATATTCGCTTAACCATCAACAGATGCTAGTGAATACATATGACTTTCTGGTTAACAACTCCACATGGTTGATTACTTAAATAGAGAATGAAAATGTTCAATTGAAGTGTTAAGGGAAGGTATAACCTTAATGTTGTATAACTTGATATAAATTCTTGGTAATTTAGCTTTTGTTAATTCAATCAGTCTAAGTTTCATTCAATTAATTTATATTCATCAATTTTGAGTGATTGTTTAAATAGAATTGAAGTGATTTATGATTAGTACTTTGGTGTATTAATAATAGAAAGTCCTTGTGGAAAACGATACTTTGCTTGCTATTTCACTACAGTTGGACCACGTATACTTGCGTGTTTTGCTAGGTCCAATTTAGGCAAACAAGTTTTTGGCGTCGTTGCCAAGAATTTTGTTATTATTATTGTTCCAAAACTAATTATAGTCAATTTAATCTTAGTTTAAACAGTTTTTCTTTTTGTTCTTTTCAGGTATTCGTGATTTTATATGCAAATACGTTTGAAAGGACTGGAACCATTACCATTTGAAGACGAGATTGAACGAAGGTTCCACTGAATTCGAATCTTTATTCAAGATACAATACAAAATCAGGATAGGATGGCAGATGAGGAACATAAATCACTTAGGGATTTTGCTATGCCACAAGTCACTGAGCTACAGTCCAGTATTCAGAGGCCAGCGATTAATGCAACTAATTTTGAGATAAAGTATGAGACTATTCAAATGCTTCAGAACTCGGTGAAATTTACAGGATTGCCGAACGATGATCCAAGTGATCACCTAGTCAATTTCTTGGAAATCTGTGACACCTTTAAGTTTTATAGAGTATCTGAAGATGCAATTAGATTGAAGTTATTTCCATTTACACTTCGAGATAAAGCACGGAGTTGGCTTCATTCACAACTAGCTAGTTCGATAATAACATGGAATGATTTGGCACATAAGTTCCTAGCCAAGTTTTTCCCACCTGCTAAGACAGCTAAGATGCAGAATGATATTACGTCTTTCATTCAACACGACTCAGAATCTCTGTACAAGGCATGTGAGAGGTTCAAAGAATTGTTATGCAAATGTCCTCATCACAGGATACCCCAATGGTTACAATTGCAGACCTTTTACAATGGGTTGTTTAGTGCCATACGTACTAGCATTGACGCGGCAGTAAGAGGAGCTTTAATGGCTAATTTTTTTTATGAAGCATATAAATTGCTGAAAACTATGGCTGCCAATAATTATCAGTGGCCAACTGCACGGATGAACCAACCATAGGCAGCGGGGATTATTGAGGTGGATGTAGTTACAACGTTGTCAGCTCAAGTGACATATCAGATTGCGGCTTTGACAAGGAAAATTGATGTTATGGGTGTAAAGAATGTACAAAATGTAGCAATGATGTGCAAGTTATATGCTGGAAGTCATTCTAGTGATCAATGCGCCATTAGTTCAGAGTCGGTGTAGTATTTGGGAAATTATAACCGACAACAAAACAATAGCAACCCCAACGTTATAATCTGGGGTGGAGGAACCACCTGAACTTTTCATGGAGAGAAAATCAAACTCATCCACATAATGCTTTAAGGCAGTCCTATGACGGCCCCGAATCCGGGTCTCTTGAACCTCGGATCTAGTTCAACACTAGTACTACATTTTCCTTATTGTTCATGAATTATGATAATATTATAATTGCTAAATAATCATTTATTTATAATTTTACAACATTTCTTTCTATTCCAGAATCGTAATCTTTATACATTCCTAGTATGTCTCAGTATCATATACGATACGACATTCTATTACAATTAATTTGAGTATTTAACACTCATACTACATACCAACCAATTCTTATACTGCACAATCATTTTACCTGTCCAATTCGGACTGATATCTATAATAGTCAGGTTAGACCTTCAGTGAATGTAATATGCATTCCTGTTTCTTGATCTTTATCAAAAAATTTGAATTACTTGCACTATCTAAAAATGTTAGTTTTAAGCAAGAGTAAGCACGATGGCTCAACAAGTTTAATAGTTACATATAACACAATACATGCTTCACATATTATACATGCTCTGTATTTTATTCTTACATCATGCATTTCATATTTTTCATTTTATGAATGCTTCATACTCCTTATGCATCATATACAATAAACAACTAGCATCTAGCAAATCATGTTTCATATCTGTACATATTTCACATGTAACCATATCTCATGTTGTTCACATATCACAAATATCATAAATGTATCTTCCTATTAACAATTTAACATCATATTATAGCATAGTAATGCACATAGAAGCAAGTTCTGAAAAACTTGTCTGATTCGCTTCTACCATTTACGTTTATTTTGCGTATTTTGTTCAACCTACAATTTATATATAAAATTGATATCATCATTAGATACAATAACTATTAATTAGTCTTTATATAAGACTCTAACTTCAATTATTAACTCTTAAGATATCCGACAAATGAACCCTTAAGTTCTGGACAAAAACCCTAGTCCAAAATATAGTTCGGACATGTCGGGTATGCTTAACCAACTTACGCCTTCACTACAGGTTCTTCATACGACCCACTTTTAATAAGTTGTCTAAATTAGTCACAAATGGACTATTTACATTGATTTAATTCAATTAAACTTTCTTCTTTTACATAACTTAATGATTTGGACATTTAATAATGTACCAAATATCTCAAAATATCATCTAACTTTGATAATATACAATTGCATTCAAATATTATTAACCATTTAATAATATTTTAATCACTTATTAATATTATTAACTATTTAATAATATTTTAATCTCTTACTAATATTATTAATCATTTAATAATATTTTACTCACCTATTAATATTATTAATTATTTAATAATATTTTAATCTCTTACTAATATTATTCATTATTTAATAATATTTTAATCTCATATTAATATTATTAACCATTTAATAATATTTTAATCGCTTACTAATATTATTCATCATTTAATAATATTTTAATCTCTTATTAATATTATTAACCATTTAATAATATTTTAATCCATTATTAACATTATTAACTATGTAATAATATTTAATCACTTATTAACATTATTAACGTTGTAATAATATTTTAATCATTTACAAATGTTATTAATCATTTAACAACCTTTTAATCTCATATTAATATTATTAACCATTTAATAATATTTTAATCCTCTTTAAACAATATCAATAGTTAACTTTTTAATTGTGTTAACCTTAGTCTTTATTTTAAACATTTAGCTACCCATTAGTTACTAATAAACTCCACATATTGGTTTATTATTCAAACACATTAATTTTACACTTACTTCAACTTAAATTTTTAAAGAAACCTGACCCGACCCGACCCAGACCGAACCGACCCGATCCAACCCGGACAACTTGCACATTTTGTTTTGAGCGCCGAGGCGCTCGACATGGGCTACTCTGAGCGCCGGGGAGCTCAAAGCAGAAGACAAAACCCTAATTTGGACTGCCCGACCTCCAGTCACTCTGACAGTCATAACTTCTTCATTTCAAAATATTTTGGGATAATTCTTGAGTCCATTCTCATCAGAATTTTCCCCTATACAACTTCTCTTTAGATCACAAATCCAAATTCCAAACGGAAGTAGGTTTTTCACAAGAACAAAGTGAAAAACTAACTTCACAAATCCTTGGTTTTATTGGTTCAACTTAAATAAAATAAAATCTACACATTCAAATGACGCCAACTCAATGTTGTTGTCTTCCTAATAATATTTCATAATTCAATCATTTTTTGAAAGCGTTTTGACAAGAAATTTAAGATCGAACCGTCTAGGGTTTTACCGGTAAATCATTACATGAACTTTTCTTCTAATTCTTTGCATACCACTCATACAAATACATGTATTAACTATATCAAACCATGAATATACCTATATACCATAGTTTTAGACTTCTAGACATCAAAATAACTTTTGATCGGTTAAAAATATATTTTAACCGCTTAAAACTTATATGAACTATAAAAATGCACTAAGGGAGGGTTAGAACATTTTTTAACCTCTTGGACATGGATGCTCTTCTTTCTCTTGATATGAACTTGGTTTGTGACTCCTCATTAACTATCCTTTAGCACTTTTCCTTGGTGGATCTTCAACTCACAAGAGTTTGCTTGTTTTTTTCTCAAAGAAGCTCTCTTTTCTCTCTAGCATTTCTAGTAAAATGACTAACCAACATAACAAGAGTGTGGATGATGCTATTTATAAAACCTCCCTAATAACCATCAACACTCACTAATCAACTAGTGCTAGTCAATTAGAGGCTAATCTTGCTTACTATTACATAAATGACCACTTAATAGACATTTTGAATGACCACATGAATGACTAGGGTGGTTGGGGGTTGCTTGAACCACTTTACACTCAAAAATCAACCAACAAGCAAGCTTCACATCCTTGTGGGCCCTAAAATTCGGGATTGCTATTTTATTATTCTAATTTAGCTTTATTTTTATGTCCTATATAATTATATATGCATCCATATATATATATATATATACATATTCACGTATACATGCACATTGGGCTCTATTTTGGACCTTAGAATTAATTATATTGGGCTCATTCATTTAATTTGTTTGGGCTCAATTTATTTATTACATTGGGCTAACATTAACTAACACATGCTACATTTAATTAAATTAAGCATTAGGCTAGTTTTAAATATAACTTGAACCATCACTAATTTAAATATATGGACTACAAGGTTAATTTATTTAACTTAGTTTAATACATCAATTGGACTTATAATATAATCCAATTAGATTTGCATTAAATTATTCTACCACATTGGGTTACTCAATGAACTTATCCATAGTTAATTCTCATCATCAAATTCACTCACCTAACAATTAACCAATGTTTGGTTAATGCTCTCTCTTGTCTACTAACTAGGGTTATTCAACTTACCCTACATTGATTAATTCTCTACTCTCAATAATATTTTCCAACACTTTGACCTACATTGGACTTTTAAATGTTTGGGCTACATAGTTTACTTTGCATTGGGCTATCTTATTTAATTACTTGGGCTATCCAACACAACTCACACATCTTCCATAACTTGGGCTAGGTAATTTATTTAATTGGACTACCATCACATTATATACAAAACTTGCCAACATAATTTAATTGGACTTATATTAATTACATATTGGACTATAACATTTGGGCTTATTATTTAATTACTCACCTTCATGCAAGTATTCCCATATTAGGCTAACATCTATAATCATTTTGGGCTAGTCCACTAGTAGTAATTAAATTACTTGGACTCTTTATGAGACTAGATCCTTAAATTTATTTGGATCTCTTTATAAATACCAACAAGAATTACAATAATTAAAATATTGGGCTTGTTTTAAATTCGCCCTTGAATTTCTATACATCAACTTATTAATTAAGTTAATTAGTTAATTAATTACTTCTTGTTATTGCCACCTTAGGCAATCCTTCTAGCTTTTCCATAACTCTAACTTATAACTAATATAATTAACCTAATTAATTATATTTCATGACTTTCCTTCTTATTTCATATTTAAACTAATTAATTTATTAATTTTATTAAGTATTAATTACTCATTTTCTTATTTGGCTAACAAGCACACTTTAGGTATATATATTAATATAACCACATTCACTTCTCAATTGAATTTATTTCCTTAATAAATTCTCTACATGCATCATTAAAATATTCTCACATTAAATTTCTAACAAATAAATTATGTAAAAAAATGTTTACCCATTTTCTACACACTTCACTTCTACAACTCTAGATTTTAAATCATAACCTTTAATTAATATTTTAAAAAAATCTTATCTACAATTCTTGTAAATATCTGAGATATTACAAGTCCAACCCACTCAGCAAACAGAGAAACAGTCACACTTGGAAGAACTATTGGCAAAATTCATGGCAGGAACCGAGTTAAGGATGAGTGCGCAAGACAAGATTGTGAATCAGATGGACATGAACATAAAAAGCCACGCAGTGTCAATTCACAACCTCGAGAATCAGATGAGGCAGTTGGCAAATGCAAAGAATAACCATCTTGAACGGAATTTGCCGAGCGACATAGAGGTGAAACCAAAAAGAGAAGGAACGAGAATTGTAAAGCCATTATGCTTAGAAATGGGAAAGAATTTCACGAGGTTAAAGAGGAGTTTCCAAAAAAGGAGAAAAATAAGAAAGAAGAAATTGAAAATGAAGATGAAGAAAAGGGGACTAAGTCAGATGTACAGGTAGAGGAGAAAGCTCAAATGGATAGAAACGCTTCCTTGGTACTGCCTGTTCCATTTCCACAAAGATTGCAAAAATAAAATTTTGATAGGCAATTTTCAAAATTCTTAGAGGTGTTTAAGAAGCTGCAAATTAACATTCCATTCGCAGATGCGTTGAAACAGATGCCTAGCTACGTCAAATTCATGAAGGACATTTCGTCAAAGAAAAGAAGGTTGGGAGAATTTGAAAATGTAGCTTTAACGAAGGAGTGCAGCACCATTGAGAGTGATAGGATTGCTCTTTTTGAGACTAACGAAAGTAGAACGAAGTAATATGACTCTAAATCACCTAATTGTTTGCAAATCTAGAGGAAATAATGAAACAAATATCAAGTTTCTTTAAATAAAGACTTGTGTGTGTTGTACGCATTGTTTTAAATATGAGATTGATAAGATTACTTCTTTTATGGCTAACAAAAGTAGAACGAAGTAATATGACTATAAATCACCTATTTATTTATAAATTTAGAGGAAATAACGAAACAACTAGTAAGTTTCATATATTAAGTCATGTGTACATTGTACGAATTGCTTTAAATGCGAGAGTGA
Source organism: Hedera helix (assembly GCA_947179155.2). Lineage (NCBI taxonomy): Eukaryota > Viridiplantae > Streptophyta > Magnoliopsida > Apiales > Araliaceae > Hedera > Hedera helix. The sequence continues at coordinate 20,339,401 of OX359275.1, read as the reverse complement.
TAGGATTGCTCCTTTTGAGGCTAACAAAAGTATAACGAAGTAATATAACTCTAAATCACCTATCAATTTGCAAATTTAAAGAAAATAACGAAACAAATAGCAAGTTTTCTTAAATGAAGAATTGTGTGTGTTGTATGCATTGTTTTGAATATGAGAGTGATAGGATTGCTACTTTTGAGACTAACCAAAGTACAACGAAGTAACATGACTCTAAATCATCGATTTTTGTAAATTTAGAGGAAACAACGAAATAAATAGCAAGTTTCCTTAAACGAAGACTTGTGTGCGTTGTACGCAATATTTTAAATACGATAGTGATAGAATTGCTCCTTTTGAGACTAACCAAAGTAAAAAGAAGTAATATGACTCTAAATCACCTATTTGTTTGCAAATTTCGAGGAAATAATGAAACAAATGGCAAGTTTACTTAAATAAAGACTTGTGTACATTGTACGAATTACTTTAAATACAAGAGCGATAGGATTGTTCCTTTTTAGACTAACCAAAGTAAAACGAGTAATCAGACTCTAAATCACCTATTTGTTTGCAAATTTGGAGAAAATAATGAAACAAATAGTAAGTTTCCTTAAATAAAGACTTGTGTGCGTTGTATGCAATGATTTAAATGCGAGAGTGATAAGATTGCTCCTTTTGAGGCTAACAAAAGAAGAACGAAGTAATATAACTCTAAATCACCCATTTGTTTGCAAATTTAGAGAAATAACGAAACAAATAGTAAGTTTCCTTAAATGAAGAATTGTGTATATTGTACGCGTTGTTTTAAATGCAAGAGTGGTAAGATTGCTCCTTTTGAGGCTAACAAAAGTAGAACAAAGTAATATAACTCTAAATCACCTATTTATTTGTAAATTAAAGTAAATAATGAAATAAATAGCAAGTTTCCTTAAATGAGGACTTGTGTGCGTTGTACACATTGTTTTAAATGCGAGAATGATTGGATTGTTCTTTTTTAGACTAACCAAAGTAGAACGAAGTAATATGACTCTAAATCACCATTTTTATTGCAAATTTAGAGGAAGTAACGAAACAAATAGCAAGTTTTCTTAAATGAAAAATTATGTGCGTCGTACGCATTGCTTTAAATGTGAGAGCGATAAGATTGCTCTTTTTGAGACTAACCAAAGTAGAACGAAGTAATATGACTCTAAATCACCTATTTATTTGCAAATTTAGAGAAAATAACGAAATAAATAGCAAATTTCCTTAAATGAAGACATGTGTGCATTATACACATTGTTTTAAATGCGAGAGTGATAGGATCACTCCCTTTTAGGCAAACCAAAGTAGAGCAAAGTAATATGACTCTAAATCACCTATTTGTTTGCAAATTTAGAGGAAATAGCAAAACAAATAGCAAGTTTTCTTAAATGAAGGCTTGTATGGGTTGTAATCATTGTTTTAAATGCGAGAGTGTTAGGATTGCTCATTTTAAGGCTAACCAAGTAATATGACTCTAAATCACCTATTTGTTTGCAAATTTAGAGGAAATAACGAAAAAAATATTATGTTTCCTTAAATGAGAATTTGTGTGCATTATATGTATTATTTTAAATGTGAAAGTGGCATGATTTCTCTTTTAGAGACTAACCAAAGTAGAATGAAATAATATGACTCTAAATTAACTATTTTTTGTAAATTTAGAGGAAACAACGAAACAAATAGCAAGTTTCCATAAATTGTGACTTGTGTGTGTTGTACGCATTGTTTTAAATGCGAGAGTGATAGGATTGCTCTTTTTGCGACTAACCAAAGTAGAACGAAATAATATGACTCTAAATCACCTATTTGTTTGCAAATTTAGAGGAAATAACAAAATAAATAGTAATTTTTCACAAATGAAGACTTATGTGCATTGTACGCATTGTCTTAAATGCGAGAATGATAAAATTGTGACTTTTGAGGCTGGCAAAAGTAGAACGAAGTAATATAACTCTAAATCACCTATATGTTTGCAAATTTAGAGGAAATAACAAAATAAATGACAAATTTCCTTAAATGAAGACTTGTGTGCATTGAATGTGTTACTTTAAATACGAGAATGATAGGATTGCTCCTTTTGCGACTAACCAAAGTAGAACGAAGTAATATGACTCTAAATCATCAATTTTTTATAAATTTAGTGGGAATAACGAAATAAATAGCAAATTTTCTTAAACGAAGCCTTGTGTGCATTGTATGCATTATTTTAAATACGAAAGTGATATGATTGCTCCTTTTAAAGCTAACCAAATTAGAAAGAAGTAATATGACTTCAAATCACCTATTTGTTTGCAAATTTAGAGAAAATAACAAAACAAATAGCAAGTTTTCTTAAATGAAGACTTGTGTGCATTGTACGCACTGCTTTAAATGCGAGAGTGATAAGATTGCTCATTTTGACACTAACCAGTGTCGAACAAAGTAATATGACTCTAAATCACCTATTTGTTTGCAAAGTTAGAGGAAATAACGAAACAAATAGTAAGTTTCCTTAAAAGAAAACTTGTGTGTGTTATACGGATTGTTTTAAATACAAGAGTGATAGAATTACTTCTTTTAAGGCTAACAAAAGTAGAATGAAGTAATATGACTCTAAATCACCTACCTATTTGAAAATTTAGAGAAAATAATGAAACAAATAGTAAGTTTCATTAAATGAAAACTTGTGTGCGTTGTACGCATTGTTTTAAATGCGATAGAGATAAGATTGCTCCTTTTAAGGGTAACCAAAGTAGAACGAGATAATATGACTCTAAATCACCTATTTGTTAGCAAATTTAGAGGAAATAATGAAACAAATAGCAAATTTTCTTAAATGAAGACTTTTGCATGTTGTGCGTATTGTTTTAAATGCGAGAGTGATAAGATTGCTCCTTTTGAGGGTAACCAAAGTAGAACGAGGTAATATGACTCTAAATTACCTATTTGTTAGCAAATTTTGAGGAAATAATGAAACAAATAGAAAGTTTCCTTAAATGAAGACTTTGTGTGCGTTGTAAGCATTATTTTAAATGCAACAGTGATAAGATTGCTCCTTTTAAGGCTAACAAAAGTAGAACGAAGTAATATAACTCTAAATCACCTATTTGTTTGCAAAATTAGAGGAAATAACGAAACAAATGGGAAGTCTCCTTAAATGAAGACTTGTGTTCATTGTACGCATTGTTTTTAATGCGAGAGTGGTAGAATTGCTCCTTTTGAGGTGAACCAAAGTAGAATGAAGTAATACGACTCTAAATCACTTATTTGTTTACAATTTTTTAGGAAATAACAAAGAAATAGAAATTTCCTTAAATAAAGACTTGTGTATGTTATACGCATTGTTTTAAATGCGAGAGTAATAGGATTACTTCTTTTAAGGCTAACCAAAGTAGAACGAAATAATACGACTCTAAATCACCTATTTGTTAGCAAATTTAGAGGAAATAATGAAATAAATAGCAAGTTTTCTTAAATGAAGACTTGTGCTCGTTGTACGCATTTTTTAAATGGGAGTATGATAGGATTGCCCCTTTTAAGGCTAACCAAAGTAGAAAGTAGTAATATGACTCCAAATCACTTATTTGTTTGCACATTTAGAGGAAATAACGAAACAAATAACAAGTTTTCTTAAATAAAGACTTGTGTGTGTTATACGCATTATTTTAAATGCGAGAGTGATAAGATTGCTTCTTTTGAGGCTAACAAAAGTATAACGAAGTAATATGACTCTAAATCACCTATTTATTTTAAAATTTAGTGGAACTAATGAAACAAATAGCAAGTTTACTTAAATGAAGACTTGTGTGCGTTATACGAATTGTTTTAAATGTGAGAGTGATAGGATTGCTCTTTTTGAGACTAACCAAAGTAGAACGAAGTAATATGACTCTAAATCATCAAAAAAAAAAATCAAATTTAGGAAAAATAACGAAGCAAATAGCAAGTTTCCTTAAATGAAAACTTGTGTATGGTGTACGTATTGCTTTAAATGTGAAAGTGATAGGATTGCTCTTTTAGAGACTAACCAAAGAAGAATGAAGTAATATGACTCTAAATCGCCTCTTTGTTTGCAAATTTAGAGGAAATAACGAAACAAATAGCAAGTTTTTTTAAATAAAGACTTGTGTGCGTTGTACGCATTGTTTTAAATACTAGAGTGGTGAGATTGCTCCTTTTGTGGCTAACAAAAGTAGAACGAAGAAATATGGCTCTAAATCACCTATTTGTTTGTAAATTTTGAGGGAATAACAAAACAGCTAGCAAGTTTCCTTAAATTAAGTCTTGAGTACATTGTACGAATTGCTTTAAATGCGAGAGTGATAAGATTGCTCCTTTTGAGACTAACAAAAGTAGAACGAAGTAATATGACTATAAATCACCTATTAGTTTGCAAATTTAGAGGAAATAACAAAACAAATAGCAAATTTTCTTAAATGAAAAATTGTGTGCGTTACACGCATTGTTTTTAATGCGAGAGTAACCAAAGTACAACGAAGTAATACAACTCTAAAATACCAATTTTTCACAAATTTAGAGATAATAACGAAACAAATAGCAAGTTTTCTTAAACGAAGACCAGTGTGCATTGTACGCATTATTTTAAATGCGAGAGTGATAGGATTGCTCCTTTTGAGGCTAACCAAAGTAAAAAGAAGTAATATGACTCTAAACCACCTATTTGTTTGCATTCAAATTTAGTGAAAATAACGAAACAAATGACAAGTTTCCTTAAATGAAGACTTGTATGCGTTGTACGCATTACTTTAAATGTGAGAGTGATATGATTGCTCCTTTTCAGACTAACCAAAGTAAAACGAAGTAATAGGACTCTAGTTATTCTAGCTTTTTTATGGTGGTGTAGTTGCCATGTTTGTTCTTTTTAGTTGAAAAAAGAAATTACTTACTAAATACTAGAAGGCCTTCCTTCTAGTACCAATATTCACTCTTGAATTTGTCTGCACATTCAACCACCGACTTGGATGTGAATCTGCACAGGAAAGATAACCAAAAGTACTTGACAGCTTAGGTTGCCGGAGGATACCTCCGATGTAAGGGTAAGTACAAGTTTCAAGATATGTTAACAATAGAGGCGAGAAGTATTTAGTATACTAGAACATTGTATATCAAGATGTTTATACCTCTTTTATTAACCATATATTTATAGTTCTCACTTTACTCCTCAAAATCATGATTCCTATTGGGAATCATGTGTCAAAGACTTAATTGGAGAAGGTAATTATCATCCTGATCAGTGCTAGATAGGTAACTTCTATACCAATTAGTATTGGATATGATAATTAGTTAGCTATCTAAAGGTGATACGGATTCTAACCCAAGCTTATCGGATAAAGAAATAACATTTATATGAAGTATAGATATTAATTAGCCAATAAAAGTTTTACTCGAAAAGCGTGTAAAACACTATTCATTTGGAAATTTTTCTTCCGAATTTTGAAAATTCACATTCCTGAATAGCATTTTTATTGACAGTAGATGCATTTTGACCAATAAAATTTTTACCCAAAATAATTTATGGAGATTACTATTCACGTATACGGGATGAATACGTAGCGAATACGGAAGGAATACGAGAATAATAAAATTATATTGTAATGTATAATACGAGGATTATACGAAAGATTATACGAGATTAATACGAGAATAATACGAGGTATCATACCAGTAGAATACGAATATTATACGATGTATTATACGGAAGAAATACGTATAAATACTAATGTATTATACTATTTAATTAATTAGTTGAAATCAAACTAGGTTATGTGTAACTAAGTTAGTGTAACTAAACTAGGGAGAACTAGCACGATTACACTAACTGAAAAAGAATTAGCACGATTTGTTTTGAACTAAATCCAAGTGAAAATGAATGGACCAATTAGAAGAAGGGTGATGTAAGCGATGATGCAAGCGCTAGGGAGAAAAGACTAAAAGGCCCTTGGTCTTTTAAACTAATGACCAAACTACCCCGACCCTTGGTTTTCCTATAAATAGAAGGCTTAAGTTCATTAGTTCTTTACCATTTTGAAAGCTAAAGAGCAAATATAGAGACAGTTCTTGTGAGACAAGAATCGATTGCAAAGAAATAGTTAAAGCTTGCAATAATAAAAGGTACGATTCTTAATCGTTATTATGCTTAAAGTTTTATTTTATCGATGAGGCTCAAGAACATAAGTCGTAGCCATGTACGATTTTTCGTTCTCCGTGTTCCTTATGACTTGAGCAAGTCGTTGTTATGTCAAATTTCATTTCATAGTTTAAAGTTCAAGAACATACGTCGTATCCATGTACGGTTTATCCGTTCTCCGTGTTCTTCGTATGTTCTGGAGTATTATTATAAATTGTTATAATTAAGTAAACAAGTCGTTATAATGACCAAATTTTGTCAATTATAAAGTGTTATAATCACATATGTAAGCAGTTATAATGCTCAAATTATTTCAAGTATGAAATCCAAAAGCTCAAGAACATAAGTCGTTACCATGTACGATTTTTCGTTCTTCGTGTTCTTCGTGTGTTCTTGAGCAAAAGTCATAATTTCTACATAAGTAGGTTTATGATTTGGTAATTTAGTGTTATGGGATGATGAAACATGATGGCCTTGCTAAATAATGCTTGTGGCATCAAGTTTTAGTAGTCGAAACGAAGAACGATGAAACTTTGTTCTTCGTGTTCTTCGATTCGTTCTTCGTGTTCTTGAGAAAAAGTCATGAAATCTTATATAAGTAGGTTTATGATTTTGTTATTTTTATGTTATGAAGTGATACGAAGTGTTAGAACATGTTATCTTAGCAAATTAATGCTTGAGGTATCATGTTTTACCAATCGGATCAAAGAAAGTTAAGTCTAATATAGTCGCAGAATATTTTTGCAAATTTCCGAACATTTAAAGTCTGAATATGCCTTAGTAACCTAAATGAAAGTTTTAGATCATGAAATTCTAAGCAATTTAGACTCAAGAATCACTTCAAAATGTTTTCGTACGTCAAAGTTATGGCTGTCGCAGTAAAAGAGGTCAAAGCTGAATTTTTAAGGGGCATTCGGATTTTAGCACTTAAAATTAGGATTTTGAGTTCGCCACTTAACGAAATGATTCCACCAATGAAAATAGTTTAGTTAAGTTATTCTAAGACTTATTCAAAAGGAAAATTTGATAAACTAACGTTCGGGGTCGCGTAACCCTTTTTGTAGGCGTTTAACGATTTCCCGGGAAAACCCTAACATGGTTTTAAGGCAAGTCTTCTAACTCTTGTTATGTGCTACTTGTTTAGTATTGTTAAAATGTTAAATGAGATATATAATGTCATGTTATTATGCAATAGATGATATGTGAAGTCTTTAACTGATGTTTACAAGCCTTCTAACTGGTATGCGTTATGTTTACGATGTATGAACATGATTTATACACTTTGTGTGTCAATGTGATATAAATTATTGGAACGTGAGTTATATGTGATATTAAATGGAGAATTATGTTCAGTCAATGCATGTTAAAGTTTATATGAAAGCATAAACTGCGTATGTGTTGTATGTTAGACTTGCTGAGCCGTCGTGCTCATTCTTGCGAATAAAACCTTATTTGCAGATTAAAGATGAACGTTAAGAAGATCATGAACTTAAAGATGCAGCATAGATTAGGTTTTCATGTAAATTGATTGTATTTGTATATGTCATAATGACTGTTGTAATACGAACAAACAAACATGTAACCGAATATTGAATGAATGATATAAATAATTATCATCAGAATGTTGTTATGTCTTTATTTTGATATAACCTAGAATTGTTAAAATTTAACATAGTATTGATAATGATCTATTTATCTGGATGAGGATCGGTAAATAACTTGTGAGTGCTGTACATCTGAGACAGAACTAAGCGATGTTGACTGGTCAAATCCATCGTTAAGGTTCCTCGGACCCAGGTATAACTCGTTATTACTATTCTGAATACCATATAAGTAGGATTATTGATATGAAGAGATATCTTTGTATATTGATACTTGTAGTACGAATGAGACCGTTACAAGTGGACGTATATAGAATATTTAAATCCTAAGGTTAAAATTAAACCGTTATATATGGTTTTATCCATTTATACGGATGAAATACAAGTTGATACTTGTATACTTATGAGACTGAGATCAAGTTAAGATCCAGGGACAATGTTAAGAGAAATTATTAATGTATAGTCTAATATAAGACTATTTCAACCAATATGATTATGGGATCATTGGTTAAGTCGATAGATGTATGAAATTAACGCACAAGGTCTGCCGCATCGAAAGCGCGGGGATTTTTGGGGGCGTTACAGTTGGTATCAGAGCTATATAAAAAGAACCCCGAGCCTCTCGCTGGTGACCGCCCATAGAAGGGAGGCACCGAAGCCAGACTCTCCGTAGGGGACGCCGCATGCGGTGGCAAACTGATAGGTACCGTTGTAAGGTGCTATTGAATGATGGTTACAGTTGGTATCAGAGCAGTGGATTATAGTTTCGAGGTAACAAGTACCTTGGAGTATAATCTGATGGACTAAGAAGAAATGGACTTGTGAAGAGTCCGTGAATAATTAAAAGATATGTATAAATCTTAATACATAAAAATTATTATGTGAAAGAAATATAATGAATAAAGATAAACTCTTTACGAGAATATCTGAAGTTAAATAGACTCATAAAGAGTTCTCAAAGCAAGCAATAAGATAAAATAATCTTATTAGTTTTTGTGTGAAACCGTTTCATAAAAAAAAAAAATGAAATAGTGTGTATGGTATGTTGTGTAATTATACCTAAGAAAGGAGATGAGTAAACTCATAGAGAGATGTTAATGAGAAATTCATTTGGAGATAGTATGAAGTTATTTGGAAATTGTAAGAATTAAGCTTATAATGAGTTGTAATGAATTCAGGAAATTCATAAGATAGTTAAAGAACGATTAGGGATTTCAATTGAAAACTCATATTAGTAAAACTGAGTAGAACGACTCTCTTGTATGGGAAAGAGTTTAATATGCTTTAGAGAACCGATCTAACTACACTATTGGTATGAATGATTCATGGTCAGTGTTCTCAAAGCGGGTTACACACTGAATGAAATCATTTGAGGATAGTGTTGATGAGACGGGGAACTGATTCATTAGTTCTTGGGTGGAGGAATAACTCAGTTTGCTATATTGATAAGTAAATTAAAATCTTGTGTCAACTTTTCATTGTATATATTTTGAGAAGGTGATTCTTTTCTCATATGTATATTGATTAGTTAGTAGTTGTTACGTCACAACTATAGTTTTAAAAATATTTGTATGTTAGTTACTGAGCGAACGAACCCTTGTTATGGACTTGGGCTATGATATGTTAGTCGGACCGACTTATGAGATGCGGCTACGATTTGTCTATTCAGTGCGATATTGATCAGTACCAATGTGCGCTGAGACATTTCAATTCCGTGTTGATGAGAAGGGGAACTAATATATTTGTTTGTACTTGGTTTAATACAACCAATCAGTTTACTATATTACTATATATTTGAAAAACTTGTGTTATGGTTAGAGAATAATGGAAAAGATAGAGGATTGAGGGTATTTCAAAAAAATCTTCTAGCTATGCTAGATCTTCATGGTTATATTCGCACTTGTGTGCCTTTGAAAAGAGTGGTTCACTAGTTGAACTGGAAAATTTTGTTAGTTCTTCACTAGCTATGTTATTAATATGTCTATGCTAATTGTTTTGGCTAGACGGATTTAATGCGAAGAATAAAAATGATTTATTCATCAACACCCCATTTAACCTGGTGTGAAGATGATACATGATGAGTCATCAACGCACTTTGCAAGGTGCGGTATACAGTCATAAAATTGCTTTTCAAAAAGTTTGAATGGTTTAAATATGAGTCAATGCCAATTGTTTCGGCTAGACACCTTTGGTTATGAAAAAAGAACGGACGTAGGAAATCGATAGACGCAATAAACCGCGTCTTTAAAGATAATATGGTACGACAGGTTGATCACCTAAAGTACAACGTATGGTGTTCTCAATCTTAATTGATTGCTACACAAAGTATGAAGTGTTCTCAATCTTAATTGATTGCTACACAAGATATGGTTTTCCAGTCCGGATGATGATTATGGGTTATATAGTATTCATAGTTTTTGAATAAGGTAAAGGTCTTGATTGACCGCTGTATAGGTGAGAAGAATCCAAGATAAAGGAAGAATGAGAGAATGTAATATCCTGAATATTTATAGCACTTATAAATATGATATTAAATGACTAAAGTAATTGTAAAGTTAATTTCGAGGACGAAATTCCTGTAAGTTGGGTTGAATGTAATATCCCAAATATTTCAAAAGTGATCTAACAAGATCTAAGCAAGGTTGTCAATTCAAAACCTAAGATTGATTGCTCAAGCATACCTTGAGCTATCTTAAAGAATATATACGACTCGAAACTACGATCGTATACAACTAAGAGGTTAAATTCTTTAACCTAAACTATGTGTTATGTGATTAGTAAAGCTTGAATTGAGCTTTTAAATGTGTTGTATGAAATATCTATGTGTAGGATTTTGTGTTTTGGTTCAAGTAGTTAACCTTAACACTTATTAAAAATCAGAAGTCAATTTAGGGCAAAAACCTAAATTGGAAAAAGAGTTAAAACCTAAACCCTAACCCTAGGGTCTAAACCCTAGAAAATAACCTAGGCCCTTGAGCAAAATGTGAAGGTTAAATTGACATTCTGTTTCAAGATTCAACCTTCCCACGCTTTAAAAACACGTAATAGTCAGTAAAAGTTTTTCTCGAAAAACGTGTAAAAAGCACTATTCACGAAGAAACGTTTTTCATTCGTTTGATCGTTTCTTTCATCTGTAGGACTTCTTGTATTTCACGACATAGTGATAATATGAGGTTTAGATGCTAGAGAACCAATAAAATTTTCTGGAGAAAAAGACGAAAATGTCACGATTTACGAGAAAACATTTGTCGTCTTTTTGACTGTTCTTTTCGATATTTTGATATATCGTATTTCACGAAATAGCATTTATATGAAGTATAGATATTAATTAGCCAATAAAAGTTTTACTCGAAAAGCGTGTAAAACACTATTCATTTAGAAATTTTTCTTCCGAATTTTGAAAATTCACATTCCTGAATAGCATTTTTATTGACAGTAGATGCATTTTGACCAATAAAATTTTTACCCAAAATAATTTATGGAGATTACTACTCACGTATACGGGATGAATACGTAGCGAATACGGAAGGAATACGAGAATAATAAAATTATATTGTAATGTATAATACGAGGATTATACGAAAGATTATACGAGATTAATACGAGAATAATACGAGGTATCATACCAGTAGAATACGAATATTATACGATGTATTATACGGAAGAAATACGTATAAATACTAATGTATTATACTATTTAATTAATTAGTTGAAATCAAACTAGGTTATGTGTAACTAAGTTAGTGTAACTAAACTAGGGAGAACTAGCACGATTACACTAACTGAAAAAGAATTAGCACGATTTGTTTTGAACTAAATCCAAGTGAAAATGAATGGACCAATTAGAAGAAGGGTGATGTAAGCGATGATGCAAGCGCTAGGGAGAAAAGACTAAAAGGCCCTTGGTCTTTTAAACTAATGACCAAACTACCCCGACCCTTGGTTTTCCTATAAATAGAAGGCTTAAGTTCATTAGTTCTTTACCATTTTGAAAGCTAAAGAGCAAATATAGAGACAGTTCTTGTGAGACAAGAATCGATTGCAAAGAAATAGTTAAAGCTTGCAATAATAAAAGGTACGATTCTTAATCGTTATTATGCTTAAAGTTTTATTTTATCGATGAGGCTCAAGAACATAAGTCGTAGCCATGTACGATTTTTCGTTCTCCGTGTTCCTTATGACTTGAGCAAGTCGTTGTTATGTCAAATTTCATTTCATAGTTTAAAGTTCAAGAACATACGTCGTATCCATGTACGGTTTATCCGTTCTCCGTGTTCTTCGTATGTTCTGGAGTATTATTATAAATTGTTATAATTAAGTAAACAAGTCGTTATAATGACCAAATTTTGTCAATTATAAAGTGTTATAATCACATATGTAAGCAGTTATAATGCTCAAATTATTTCAAGTATGAAATCCAAAAGCTCAAGAACATAAGTCGTTACCATGTACGATTTTTCGTTCTTCGTGTTCTTCGTGTGTTCTTGAGCAAAAGTCATAATTTCTACATAAGTAGGTTTATGATTTGGTAATTTAGTGTTATGGGATGATGAAACATGATGGCCTTGCTAAATAATGCTTGTGGCATCAAGTTTTAGTAGTCGAAACGAAGAACGATGAAACTTTGTTCTTCGTGTTCTTCGTGTTCTTCGATTCGTTCTTTGTGTTCTTGAGAAAAAGTCATGAAATCTTATATAAGTAGGTTTATGATTTTGTTATTTTTATGTTATGAAGTGATACGAAGTGTTAGAACATGTTATCTTAGCAAATTAATGCTTGAGGTATCATGTTTTACCAATCGGATCAAAGAAAGTTAAGTCTAATATAGTCGCAGAATATTTTTGCAAATTTCCGAAAATTTAAATTCTGAATATGCCTTAGTAACCTAAATGAAAGTTTTAGATCATGAAATTCTAAGCAATTTAGACTCAAGAATCACTTCAAAATGTTTTCGTACGACAAAGTTATGGCTGTCGCAGTAAAAGAGGTCAAAGCTGAATTTTTAAGGGGCATTCGGATTTTAGCACTTAAAATTAGGATTTTGAGTTCGCCACTTAACGAAATGATTCCACCAATGAAAATAGTTTAGTTAAGTTATTCTAAGACTTATTCAAAAGGAAAATTTGATAAACTAACGTTCGGGGTCGCGTAACCCTTTTTGTAGGCGTTTAACGATTTCCCGGGAAAACCCTAACATGGTTTTAAGGCAAGTCTTCTAACTCTTGTTATGTGCTACTTGTTTAGTATTGTTAAAATGTTAAATGAGATGTATAATGTCATGTTATTATGCAATAGATGATATGTGAAGTCTTTAACTGATGTTTACAAGCCTTCTAACTGGTATGCGTTATGTTTACGATGTATGAACATGATTTATACACTTTGTGTGTCAATGTGATATAAATTATTGGAACGTGAGTTATATGTGATATTAAATGGAGAATTATGTTCAGTCAATGCATGTTAAAGTTTATATGAAAGCATAAACTGCGTATGTGTTGTATGTTAGACTTGCTGAGCCGTCGTGCTCATTCTTGCGAATAAAACCTTATTTGCAGATTAAAGATGAACGTTAAGAAGATCATGAACTTAAAGATGCAGCATAGATTAGGTTTTCATGTAAATTGATTGTATTTGTATATGTCATAATGACTGTTGTAATACGAACAAACAAACATGTAACCGAATATTGAATGAATGATATAAATAATTATCATCAGAATGTTGTTATGTCTTTATTTTGATACAACCTAGAATTGTTAAAATTTAACATAGTATTGATAATGATCTATTTATCTGGATGAGGATCGGTAAATAACTTGTGAGTGCTGTACATCTGAGACAGAACTAAGCGATGTTGACTGGTCAAATCCATCGTTAAGGTTCCTCGGACCCAGGTATAACTCGTTATTACTATTCTGAATGCCATATAAGTAGGATTATTGATATGAAGAGATATCTTTGTATATTGATACTTGTAGTACGAATGAGACCGTTACAAGTGGACGTATATAGAATATTTAAATCCTAAGGTTAAAATTAAACCGTTATATATGGTTTTATCCATTTATACGGATGAAATACAAGTTGATACTTGTATACTTATGAGACTGAGATCAAGTTAAGATCCAGGGACAATGTTAAGAGAAATTGTTAATGTATAGTCTAATATAAGACTATTTCAACCAATATGATTATGGGATCATTGGTTAAGTCGATAGATGTTTGAAATTAACGCACAAGGTCTGTCGCATCGAAAGCGCGGGGATTTTTGGGGGCGTTACAGTAAGGGCTGTAGGGCCGAGCCCAACATGGACAACTCATTTATGCTAGTAAATACGCAGCCCAACACCCACCATTCTTATAATAAACCACTTAATATATATCATGTTGTTTGCCTTGCGAGGATTAATTTATCAATATAAGTTAATTTATACATTAATCATGTGCTGGCTATATATATACCATTAGCACACATATTTATATTAATTGGATTATAATTTATTTTCTATACGTAATTTTATTAGTATTCTAAATTTAATTTATGATAGCTCTGATACCAATTATAAGAATTAATCTACAATAATTAATTACATCCATAGACATATATAGGAGAAGAATACCTAGAACATATAAAATAATAATAATATTATGTACCTTATTTGAAATCCATAATGAACGCAGTGTAATTGATTTCTAGATGAACAAGATATCTCCCTTGATGCCCTAAATGTTGGCTTGATGAGAAGCCCTCAATATCATGAAAATACTTAAGTATGTAGGATCAAAGAAAATAACCTAATTTTTTATTTATAATAATCTTGATTAGGAACCATATTGGCCCTACTTATTACAAGTTCAAAATTTTATTTAAATAATTCACACTAACTAGTCCATATTAAACTTAATTAGAATCTAGCCCATATTAGACTTAATTAAAATCTAGATGTTATACTTAATTAGATCAATCAATTAGCCTGATTTTATATAATTACAATTAATATTATCTCGCAAAATAATATTACAGCAACCTTTCCTTCAATATCCACCTCAATTCTGATAGGACAAGTTTACACACACAATAAACAAACACGACATTAAATATTACATCCATCTACACCATTAAAAGATTAAAAAAAAAATAGTGTAGATAGATGTAGTATTTAATTATTATGTGTTTATACTTATTTATTGTGATACCCAGGATTTTTGAAATAATTTCAAATAAGAATTATGATGAATTAAGTAAAAATTAATGTTTAAAACCTAGTGTTAAATGATGAAGATATTAATGAATGATTTATGAAATGTGAAAAATATCTATGAATATGAATTAAGAAAAGAAGGATGAATGTGTAGAGTATAAATGATGTGCAATAGAGGGTATGAAATAAGTGGATTAAGTAAGAGTAAGTACGATTAAAGAAATGAAAGATTTTATAGAATGAGAAACTATCTTGATAAGTATATCAAAAAAATGGGTTAAAATTTTGTTTATAAATTTTTTAGAGAATAATAAAATGTAATGTTACAAAGAAATTTTAACGTGAGTTAAAGATTGAATATTCTAACAATTACGACCATTATGGTGTTATCCATGTAAGGTATGGATATCAAAGAGGTAAAATATGAGTATTATGGATTTAGTTGTTATTCATCAAGATAAATGTATAGCAAGGTGCTGTAAATAAAATACGTATAATTATTACGGTAATTATAATTCCGAGGACGAAATCCTGTTAAGGGGGGAAGAATGTGAGGACCCGAATTTTCAGAATTTCTTTAATAATATTAAATAAAAATTTAATTAACAGAATTTTCAGGGTTGTTTAAATTATTTGTGATATTATGTGATTTAAGGTATGAGATGAGATTTAATTAGTAAATTAAATCTGTGCAGAGATTATGATAAATGGTATTGAATTGAAATAATTGAAAAGTAAATAAATTGTTTAAAAACAACTTATTAAGAATAAGAGAAATTTCAGATAAATGTACATTAATTTGTAAAATTAAATTGTTATGAAAATGCAGAAATTTAGATTTAAAGGAGATTATATGGTAATGTGAGAAGTAACATTTAAATATGTATATTTATATATGTGAATGTTTAATTGATAATTATAAATTTCATTAATTATGGAAATAAAGGGATTAATAATTAAATTAATCCAAATTTAAATAAAAAGTGAATGAGGGAGTTGGTAAAATTATAATTATTGATTTTAGATTTTATCAGAAATTGTGGAGGGAGTTTAGAAATTAATTGAGAAGAAATGTAAATATATAAATTATATAATAATAAATTATATAATTTATATAAAGGAATTAAAATGTTGTATGAAGGAAATAATAATTATATAAATTATATAAGAATAATTATACAATTTATATAAGAGAATTAAATTAATTAAGGATGGAAGAAAATTTTATAAATTGTATTGGTGTAAAATGGAAATTATTTAAGAAGGAATAATGTAATTATATAAATTATATAATTTATATAAGGAAAGTTAATGTGAAAACTAAAGAAATGGAAAAGAAATGAGAAAATGAATGTTTTAATTTAATAAAAATTATGGTTATGTATAATAGAATTATTACGACTTTTATGAAGAATAATATTTCAAAAATGTGAACATGTTAATGTAACATGTTGTCCAACTAACGAAGTGAAAAATTACGAAAAATAATTTTTATATGTTATATGAATTATTTTATGATTTTTGGAGGCATTAATTACCTCAAATAATTACATGCATGGCGTTATACGTGTACAAAATTTGTCAAGTAAAGTAACCGAAAAGGGTATAAATATTATTCATAAATTATAATATGAATTTTAGTGAATTAAAATAAATATTTTATATATATTATATAAAATATTTATTACACGAAATAATTACGTAATGTATTAAATTACTAATTTTGCATGAGAAAAATCCGGATTTGGGAAGTTGGTGGGGCTAAGTCGGTGGATGTTTATTCTTTTAGAAATTGGTTAATTGTTATTGACTATAAAAAAGAAGGAAGAGTAATGAAGCAAGTAAAAAAAATAAAAAAAAAAAATACAAGCAACAACTTTTCCCCTCTTTCTTCCCCATCCGAGACCACCACCGGAAAACCACCATGCCACCACCGGAATATATTACCACCAAGAAGAGAGGAACTATTTGGTGCTTTCATGGAAGGATAATCAAGTTTTGAAGGCATAAAAATTAATTATTTGATTTATTTTGTGTATTTTTGTTAATAAAAGAATTGTGTGGAAAAATTGTAAATAATTAGAATAATTATTCCAAATAATTTTAGGTTGTATATCTATGAATTTTTTGATTTTTGGAGTTGTTTTGTTGTGAAATTGTGAAGAAAATGGTGTATTTTGTGTGTTGGCTGGCTATTGTTCACCACTGACGGAGAAGAAGAAATTCAGGGCTGCCGCGCAATGCGTGTCAGCCATTTTTTTTCAGACGCGCACAATGAAACGACTTCGTTTCTTAGTGCGGAAGCGGGGGAGCCGCGCATTGCGCGAAATCCAGAAATCGACTGAGGAAACGACGTCGTTTTGGGCGTCGGCAGAAACAGTGGCCGCACATTGCGCGAACGACCGGCACGATTGGAAATTACCAGCGTGCCCTTGGTCTTTTGCAATAATACCGAACGTGTCCCTAGAGCGCGAAAATTACGAAAATAGCCTTGGATTTTCCGGGAAATCCCAGTCTTGTCCCTAAAGCCACTAAAATTACGAAAATATCCCTAGACTTTTCGAAAAATTCCAGTTATGTCCCTAAGGGCGCGAAAATTATCAAAATGCCCCCAGAAATTAGTTTTAATGAAATAAATGTTTTAAAATTGTTTAAAAATTATAGAAAATTATAGAAAAATACTAAAAAATATAGAAATGATGTTTGGGCATTAAATTTAATATTTTTATAAAAATATTAAATATTGAGAATTAATATTTAGATATTAATCTATTAAGTTTAAAGGTTAGTAAATGATTAAAGGAAAATTCGGACAACCAAATGTGCTAAAATTTATCCAATGAGCCGAGTAGTCCGTATTGAAGGTGTTGGATATTAAGTTAAATTAATTTATTATGGAACAAGGTTAATATAAGTAACCATATTATTAAATAATTGGCCCAGAAATGGTATTAATTAATTAAATTAATATCATCAGAGGATAAATAATTATCATTTGATTATTTTATGATCATAGGTTGATCGAGAGAGGGTTTTAAGCTATCAATTAAATAATTGGACGACAGACAAGTTCTTCAGTCCCTTAATGTTAAATGATGTCTGTTATGATATGTTATTCCTTGTTTAAATGCATATAAATTATGTGTTATGTGATATGTGGCTAATATGACAACTATGTGTACTTTATGCAATAATTTGAGATATATTGTTGTAGTAGAAGCACAATCACATGATGTATGACACACACCGAGCATATTAAGGTATGTGATATGTGACGCATAAACTGTTGAACTTGCTGAGCCGCTATGCTTATTACTTGCTTAATAAACGTTTTTGCAGGAAAGAAATAAATTTCAAGAATTTCAGGTTATATAGAAACGGTTTACCAAGGAAGGTTGTGAATGTTATTATATTTTAATCAATGTGGATAAATTTGCCAAGTTATTTTGATATGCTATATGTACAGATAAGTGAGATCTGATTATGATGTGTATAGTTAAACTGTGAACTGAAATTGTTCAACATAAATATTATGATAGAGTTTATTATATAACGAATCACGAAACAAGAATACTGTATGGATATAAATGGCATTAAATTATGAATGTCGAGTACTATGATATTTGTAAGAGAAAAGAAAAAGTAAAGGTTACGATCCAGGGACTACGATCTAGATGTAAAGATTTTAAATATCTAAATATTTTAATACAATGATTAAATTGAGAAAAAAAAATTTATAACGAAAATTTGGTAATTGATGATTTTGAAATTAAATAATGGATCAATTTAGGTGATGAAAGATTTATTAACGGACCGAAATTTGAACGTTAAGGAAATAATGTTTCATAAATATGAAAATTAAGGCAATAGAATTGGTCGAATTTCGGGGTTGTTATATTTATTCTAATATAATATGAGTCCCATAATTTTTTGCAACTTCATTTAATATTAATTTTTTTAATTATCCATATTGTAAATATTAATTTTTTTAATTACCCCTCCACACAAGATTGTCCAAAAATCTTGAAAAATCCAACTTTTTTTAATTGGTTGATTGTTGTGCTACATATTATTTTGGAGGGAGTTTCAAATTTTAGAATTGAAAGAAGGGCGTGATGATAGGGAAATCACCTAATAAGTTGATTTGGTCAGATGTTGGATTGCATTAAATATTAGTATCATGCTTATGTTTTGGGCCTTGGCCTATTTGTTATTTTAAATATTGGGTTGCTACCGTTTGTAGTGCTTGTTCTAGTATGATTTTTCATCTATTGTAATTCAAAGGAAATGCCTTTTAACCATTATAAAATATATTTTTTTATTTATACACGGCAATTTAGCAAAAAAAGAAAACTCTCTTTTTTCTTCGCCTTCTCTCTTGGTTAATTTACAATTAAGTTGAATTCAATTTTTATATGCTTACTATGTTTATTTTCAAAATGTGCATTTACACCCAAAAATATAATTACAATTAAAAAATAATTGAGTTTATGATAGACAAAACTATAATATACTGGGGAAAAAATGTCAAATTGGATTGTCATTGTTGGACAAATTGAGTATGTTTTTGTTTCTGTGTGTCTATATGATATTTTTGTATGTATATTGTGTGCATTTTATCTTTGTTAGAGTTTTCATTTTTAGTGGATTTGTATTGCAGAGGCTGAATTTTAGTATTTTATTTATTTAATTTTAACAAAAAAAAATAGTTAAAAGCCGTCTGTTGAGACTAAATCCTGGATCCGCCTCTGCCCAGATGTGACCTAATAATTATTGAGAAACCCTAACTTGGAATTTGATATTGATATGAAGAAAATCCTTATCTTTACTCAAAATCTCACCATGAATCCAAAGATTGAATTCCTTTAAAATCACAAAATTCGACTATGGATTGGTCAGAAAAGTAAAGCTACATGAAAATTTTGGTGATGGTCGTTGGTGATGATGGTGGTTGAAACTTGGTCGTAGATGTGATGTCCATGAAGTAGGTGACAATGGTGAAAGTAATGGGAAGAGGAGTAGAAAACCGAAGATAAAAGATAAGATTACGTCTATTTTTTATTTTTGTCCAGTCAAAGTAACCCATGTCATTATTTTAATCTCTTTTTTTTTTACGCCACGTATTAAAGGAATTGAATTAAGTTAACCGTTGTTCAATTATTTTAACAAAACAATTTAATTTTAATTTTTTTAATTTATTTAATAGTGTAAATATAATTTTTTAAATTTAGTGAAATAATAATTAAAAAGTGTTATCTATAATGAATAAATTCTTAATTTTTCTTAATTCTAATATATTTCAATATTTTACATTGTTTAAAAAAAACATTGAAGAAAACGTGGTTCCATTCATAGTACAGAGCTCCATTTTCTTAGTTGCCTTCGATGCTTAACAGTCAACAACGTTACAATGAAATGCAAATATGACAAAATTCAGTGTATGTGGATCTTTATATTAGTAAAATATATATATATATAGACAGACAAAGTAGATATAATTATTAAATACAAATAGATGAGGTGGGATAGGTGACCTGGCCTCGGTGACGCATTAAGTTTACCTCCTTTTAATTGCTCAACAAAGGTAAAAAAGGATAATACACTATTGTCGTTATCTGACTTTTAAGTATTATCCCATTAAATTATAAAAAATAATTTTTTTTCTATTAAATATTGTAAAAGTTATTAATTATATTATTTTGTTAACAGACGTTAAAAATTGTCTACGTGACATTGAATAAAAAACTCAAAAAAATATTATTTTCCTACATGACAACACAAATAAATAAAAAAAATAAAATTATTAATTAGATTAAAAAAAATAATTAAAATAAATATTATAATTCATTTTTTAAATAATTTTCATGCGTAGTATCTATATTATATATCTAATAAGATCTTGACCATTGAATTATTTTTTTTACCTTCTCTCTCTCTTGTTTTTACCAATTCATCTCCTCTCTCTTTCTCAAAAAATGAATGAAAACTTTAGTTTTTCACATTCAAAAATCATGAATTTTACATGATTTTTGTCCAAATTTATTCAATTAATAACTTTTAAACCTCATGTAAACCTTTTTACCCATTTTTAAACCTCCATTTCAGTATTCTTCCAATTCGATTTTTAATAAATTGTTAGTTCCCAGAAACACACAAGTGATCTAGAAGGGGGGGGTTGAATAGATCTCTTGAAAACTTTTTCTTTAACTTCAGAAGTTTATTACCAATTAATTCATTCAATTGAGATTTGTTTACACAGCGGAATATTAGTTTGAAAACTCCCCTTAAAGATTTGTAAAGCAGCTCCATTGAGTTAAGGCTATATTGGAGAAAGTCACTTGTTAAATAAACCAATTAACAGTCATATGTATATATGTATATATATATATATAAGACAGAATGTAAATAACTGAATGTAAATGACACCAGAGAGTTTTAAGTGGTTCGGAGACTGAATAACTCCTACTCCACTCTTTTACTACAAAGAGTAGGAAATCCACTAAGGATGGTTCACACAGAACCCTTCAAGCTCATTAACCTGGAAACTCTGATTCATTAAGAACCCTTCAAACCCAGCAAGTTTGGCTAATTTAGTCACTTAGACAAGGACATTACTGCCCTCTTCAAGTCCAGCAGACTTGGCTCCTTTAGTCACTAAGACAAGGACAGTACTGCCCTCTTCAAGTCCAACAGACTTGGCCCCCTGCTTGTTGATAGATGTTGGAGTTGCTACTGAGTTTGTACTTTAAGTCCCATTGTCCTTAAACACTCAGTGGTAGGGTGTGATCATTCCTGGAATAATATTGAGTTCGACAATGATACTTGACTTCTTTATATGATCAATATCTTCTTGTGATCACCCATTGTGCTGCTAGGCTTTTGAACTTCAGCTCCTTTGGTACTTGATAACTTCTCGAGACGAACTCCTGAGATGACTGTGAAACTCTTTCCTTTAGGTACTCAGTTGTTCCTTCTTGTCATAAAATGTCTATAGCTTCTCGAGATGGGCTTCTGAGATGACTGTAATGCTCCTTCCTTTTTGGTACTCAGTCGCTTCCATATCTGTATCAAGTTGGCGTTTAAGCTTCTCTCTACTATGTACCTAGCAGCTCTGAACACTTTTCTTGTAATAGAGTCATCTATCTCTATATCTCTTTTAATTTAGTGTTTGTATTCTGATGGATCATAGAGTCCTTCAGCATATTCATTTTCTGTTTCACTCTACGATCAGTTGTTGTCTACCATCATCTCACTTGTATTTTTAACAACCACTCCTCCTTCTGTGTGTTATTTTAGCCTTTATATCTCTGTGCATATATTACCGTTGAAAGAAATCTCGTTGGTTTCATTTGGCTTTGTGCAGATCTTAATATCTTCGATGTTGACTTTCTAGCTGCTTGTGTCAGTGCTTTTCCCTTTTCTGATATGTTCTGATATATTAACCTGTAGCTCAGCTTTCTCTGAATTTATAGTCGTTGCACTCCCACAGTTGTTCAACAAGGATTATTATTTCATTTGTTAATTAATCTTCTAATTCATCAATAAATACCTTCCTTGACTTTTAGAACCAACTGTTCTGATGCATTCAGAGATGTCCCATTAGTCTGACCTTATTCACCATTTTCCTGAGCAGTGGGTCCTGACTTAGTTGTTTAGGCACAAAGTATTCTGTGACTCTGACATGCATCTTAATTTTCAAGAGCACTTACTCTTTCTTGAATCTGGGCGAGGAGTATTCTCTTTCCTCTCACACTATATTACAGTTATGATTCTTTGCTGCTTATTGATATCGTAGAGTGACTGTCTGCTTATCTGGACTCTACGAATTCAGCTCCACTCGTCATTTGAAGTATGTCGTGTAAATGGTTGAGTTGGAGCGAACTTCTCTTTTACTCTGCGATCTTGCTTTTGTGATCAAATCGTAGAGTTTGTCTGCAGTGCTTTACTTTATGATTTCGTTCTACGATCTTGTCCCTTTGTTCAAATCGTAGAGTTTGTGAACTGCCGTGCTTCTTAGTGAAATCGTTGAGTTGTTGTCTATGTTGGCACATTCTTTAATTCTACTCAACGATTGTTCCATGTGTGGAGCACTTTTTTGTAATGTCTTGTCAACCTATATTACTCCACGATTTCTTTTATTTGTGCAAATCGTATAGATCTCGTATGCTTGCTCTGTAAGTTTACTCTGCGATCTTGCTAGAACGTGTATATCGTAGAGTACATTTCTTCTCTGGTTTAGCGTTAACTGCAGGCTTGCTTAGCTGTCTGTTGGACGATCGTAGAGTTCAACTCTACGATTTGTACTTGATCAGTTCTTTAATTTTGCTTGTAAATTCAGTAGACCTCTTGCACATCTGACTCTCTTTGATGATCGTAGAGTTATCCTGGTAAGGAGTCGTAAAGTTCACTCTACAATCTATACAGAATCGTTAAGTCTTCTTTGCAAGGAATCGTAGTTTCCATTCTACGATCGTATAGACTGATCAGATCAAACATAAGATCAACCTAACAGATTTGATCTTTTCTAACTAAGTCATTTCTTACATTGTTACATCATTATATTGAAAGGACTTTACAGACTCTGATATACATAAAATACAGCAATGATTCATTCTTATGCTACTCTGCTTATATCATACAACTTTTATGCATAGTGACTCTTACTGAAAGATCAACCTAACATTTCTGATCTTTAAAATCTAAGTCCTTTGTACACAGATATCTTTTAAAAGGACTTTACAACATTTGAACCGGATAACTTTCATTTTCTTTTATAAGACAAGATAGTTTTCAGCAAGATCATATTTATTTTAAACAAATGTCTGGATTTACATTATTTAGACATAGGTAAAATATCATACACACATGATCATGTAGACACCTAATTTGATTAACATATAATCATTTTGTCATTTAAGCACATAAGCACTTTCAGAGTATCTACGCACATAATCACTTAAGCACATAAGCACATTAATACATAAGCACATTAACACATAAGCACTTTGTCATATACACATTGACAATCAACCATGTAAGCACATTTACCACAATCATTTTTGCACAACAATTATCATCATCAAATCAAAACAACCTTCAACACAAACCCATGAAGAAAGTGATCTAAATCTTTTTGGGTGAAGGGATTTGGGGTTTACACGTGGCTTCTAATTGATGAATAAAGAAAGAACAAGGCTGAGCGTAAAATAAAGAAGAAGCAGAGGTAGAAGAGAATTCATCAATGAGGGTTTAAGTACGAGGGTTTAGGATTTATCGTTTCTTGATGAAGGTAAAAAGAAAGAAGAAACAGATGGAGAAGAAGAACATATAAAATATAGTATGTATGTATATGTGTCTATATATAAATACCTAACAAAAGATTTAATTGAGAAAGCTAGAAGACTTACAAATTGCTAAGAGTATCTTGGGAAGATGAGATTTGGGGTTCGTTAGGCTGCGATTGAGTTGTTTAATATTGTTCAAAATTAAAAAATAATTTTTAAAATTAAAAATAATAATTATTGTTCAGATTTTCATCAAGTTTGTTGGGTTTTTTTATTTATTTATTTAAATTTAAATTATTTTACTTAATTTTATTAAATTTTTTGAATATATTTATTATGAGATTTCACTAAATTTTCAAATTTCTTTTTCTAGATTTTTCTAAAAATAATACTTACTTTTTAAACTTTAATCATTTTTATAAATATGAATTACTTTTTTTTATATCTTTTTACTATTTTTTTATATTAATTTTCAGTCAAAATTTTAAATTTCTATTTATTTATAAAGAAAATGAATTAACTAATAAGCCACGTAGGAAATAACTGAGAAGCCACATCATCCATAAAAGAATTTACATATCATATTTTTAAAGCCGTGTAAAAAAAAGCCAACAAATTAGACAAACGTCACTAAAATTTGACGAAATTGTCCAATTAATAACTTTTAAAAAGTTCAGTGGGCCAATTTTATTTTTTTAAAAGTTTATTGGGATAATGCTTAAAACTTAACAACCACATAAGGTATTTTACCTTTTTCCCGCATAACAAAAATGTAAAACAATGGTTTCCCAACAATAGCATTAGTGGATACATAGTGAATAAATGGGATAAATCAACTTTTGGTGCTTGCACTAGGACTTGACTTACAAGTTGGTACCCTAACTAAAAATAATAACAAATTGATACTTGTACTAGAAAAAAAATTATAAGCTATTAATTATTAGGGTTCCGTACGGCTTCT
Source organism: Hedera helix (assembly GCA_947179155.2). Taxonomy (NCBI): domain Eukaryota; kingdom Viridiplantae; phylum Streptophyta; class Magnoliopsida; order Apiales; family Araliaceae; genus Hedera; species Hedera helix. The sequence continues at coordinate 20,314,223 of OX359275.1, read as the reverse complement.
ATTTAAAATTTTAACACGTTAGAGGAAAAATAATGACATGGAGATAAATCAACTTTTGGTTCCTGACTTACAAGTTGGTACCCCAACTGAAAAAAGTAACAAATTAGTGCTTGTACTAGAAAAAATTTACAAGTTGTTAATTATTAGGGTTCCATCTAACTTCTGTTAACTAGTTTCTTTTAATTTGCTCATGGATGTGTTTTAATGTTTGTTGTTTTACAAATATAAATGTAAGTTTAGATACAATAAGGATTTCAAGCCTGCATATAGTTGGGATTTCAACCTTTTATCTTGGTCGTGGATATAAATTGTAAGTTTAGATGCAGTTGGCATTTCAAGCTTGTATTTTGGTCATGGATACGAATGAATGAAAGTAGAATTTTAACTTTTCTAGTCGATCAAATTAGATTAACTATATGTCCAGTTTAGTTTGTTTCGTTTTCAGCCTTAAATTAAAAGGAAAAGGTAGGTCAAACCTTACCACTTTTTTTAAAAAAAAGAACGAACATAAGTTATTTATTTTAAGAACCTATTATATTGGAAACTTACCTTATTCATGCAGGTAATGTCTTGGTTAATTCTAAATTTTTCTGACATGTGTTGATCATAGGTAAGCTCAAACTTGTGACCTTGGACATTAGAGGGAGAGTATTCTAACACTAGATTATCACTTTTAGTCTATCAAGGATGTACCCTTTGATAATAATGAGTGGAGTCAGATATGATGTTCCACCTTTTTTTCTACAAAATTGTAATACGTGTCAAATATGAGATAACTTTTTTATATGTTTCTTTCACATGGTGTGAGATGTTACCCCCTTTTTATTTCTTCTTTTCTTATCGATTAGGATTTATTTCAATTTAAGGTTGTTATTTTTTGTTGTTATCTACTAATTTTATAATCAACCAAATTAATTTAATTGTAGGATCCTCTTTTAGATTTTATATACATGGGAAAAAATGACACACCTTCTTAATCCAACCATAACGACTTTACATAAATATTCAAGTACAATCACTAACTTGTAAATTTTTCTAGTACAAGAATCAACTTGTTACATTTTTCAGTTGGGGTACCAACTTGTAAGTCAAGTCCCAGTATAGGCACTAAATGTTGATTTATCCTTTATCCACGTAAGATCTGTTAGCCTACTAAGACTTTTTTGTTATGTCTGTTAGTCAAATTTAATGATTTTACATAAATATTCAATGAAGTACAATCATCAGCTTATAATTTTTTTCTAGTACAAGTATCATTTTGTTACTTTTTTCAGTTGGGATACAAACTTGTAAGTCGGGTCCCAGTACAAGTATCATAAGTTGATTTATCCCGTGGATAAATAAATAGCATGTGAGGCAATCACCAAGGGGGACAATGTGATACATACGTGTATAGATATTAGTAGATATAAGGCAATCCTATAGCTAAGGACAACGTGATACGGATTGGTACGTGTAATGACCTGAAAATTATGTAACAAGTTTCTATTAATGAAATAATATTAATTAAATTTTTGTATGCATTAATGTGACTGAATGAATATATATAAATATGTGCATATATTTATTCCGTTAAATTGAAATGAAAAGGAAAGTCATGTAATTTAAATTAAACTATTTAATTAATTACATGGATTTTGATTTATAAAAATGTTAATCATTAATTAATTTTAATGGTAGTTGTTTGGCAATTTAATTTAATGCCTAACAATGCTATATGACTCAATTATTAAATTAACCCAAACCTTGGTGTGTAATATTAGGAATTGGGTAGTCTGTTATATTCAATCAGCCATTTCGGTGGTTTTGTAACAAGGAGTGGGAGCATATGTAGCATTATGTGCTGAGCATTCTTGCCAAGTAAGGGTCACATAGGTTCATGGTTTATATGTATTTAAACTCATGTTAGTCAACAAAATGGACAACTGAGTGGGGGCATTTTCGGTAGTCTTGTATGTAATATGTAGTGTAGTCTTTGAACCATTTATTGCTTAAGACTATGAACATGTATAAAATCCGTTGGAGCGGCAATATGGAGGGTAATATGGGTAATAAAATCAGCCCCAAAATGTGTAATGAGTGATAATTAAATACTCATGTATATCTATAATAGTTATATGTATATATATTAGCTAAAGCAGCAACAAAATTTGACTTAGTTCAGCAGAATTAATGTGAGATGGGAGCAATTTAATGCTTGTTCTTTATAGTTATTAGCTATAGCAGCTAAGAGTGAGAAAGTATCTATTCAACAGCTGAGATGTGAACATTTGAGCTGCTCAATGGGTGCAGCTCGCCAGCCCATTCTTGGGCAAGTGGGAAGTGATTTGCTAGAGTCAATAGGGGACAAAGCTAGAATGGTGTAGCTAATAGATATACATATATGTATGTATACCAGCTGATAAAGAGAGGAGGAATGTGCCTTTAAGTACTCAACACTTTCATGCCTTTAATACTCTGGTTTTTCTTACCAAACATAAGTGAGCTATCAAGTTTCTTAGAGAGTTAATATATAGAAAGAGATATCTTTTGTTGAGAGCATTCAAGAGAGGACCAACCAGATTTCTGTTATTCATTCAAAGCAAGGTGGATCATCCTAGCTATTTAAGCTTCATATAAAAAAGGAAGAGAGCCCCAAAAAGGTTAAAAAGTACTCCTAAACCTTAAACTCTATAATTTAATGTGAGTGTTGGTTAGATGTGTTTTATGTTACTGTGGGAGATAATGTGTTAGGATGGATCATGGTAGATCCAAGGTTGAAATAAGGAAGGCTAGTAATGAAGTTATGTGTTGTGTGGATGTATCATATTTCAAGCTTGTAAAAAATTGCTTACAACTTGTTTGATAAAAGTCGTAAGAGAATGCATTTTTGCTGAGTCCTAGACAGTGCAACTACGCCCAACCCTACTGCTTCCAGGACGTGTTTTTCTTGTGTAAAGTGATTTGGCTGTCTAAAAATAGGTCATGCATGCCTAAACACAAACTAATTGATATACATGGCTATTATGTCATGTAAATGTAAAACAAGTTGGCAAGAAATGGTATAACGAATCCAATGTGGTAAGTGTAAAGCAAATTAACGAATTAAAGCTAAGTTATGAGTTATGTTGCTTAAACCGATACCAAAAATACTTAACCAATGTGCTATATGCTATGTGTATGTATGCATGTATGTATGAGTTAAATACTAGCAATATAAACTAATACACATAAGCTTAAATGATGGATAACAATGCAATAAGTGTATAACTAACTAGTGGGCCGACATTGTAACTACTTAGGCAATAAACGTATCAAGGTATTAGTATTAAGCATAAATGTATCAACGTATTCTATCCGGACTTGTTATTTAAGTTCCTTAAAGCATAAATTGTATGACATGTTTGTGCGTAAGTGCTTCGAAAAGCTTGTTCAATTATTGAACTATTTTACAGATTAAAGTTCTCTATGCAAGAACTATTTTAGAATATCAGTCTATGTCATTTATTTTGGCTAGACTCTTGAGTGACGTTATTGAATTCAAAGTAATTCTTTAAAGCTAATCCAATCCAACTTGTTGGTAAGGAATCCTGTTGTTAGTTCCCGTGGACACAAAAATGATCTAGAAGGGGGGGGGGGTTGAATAGATCATTTAAAAAACTTTTTCTTTATAATTCGAAAGTATATTAGTTATGGTTAATAAAATCAATTCAGGCACAGCGGAATATACTTTAAGAATCCCTTCAAAGATGTATGCATGATTTTAAATCATTGTTTTAATCTACTTTATGGGTAATAGCAGATATAGCAGTTAGAGTGCATAATGTAAAGACGTAAAGTAGATGACTCAAGAGGTTTAAGTGGTTCGGAGACTGAACAACTCCTACTCCACTCTTTTACTTCGACGAGTAGGAAATTCACTAATTTAGTCACTAAGACAAGGACACTCTGCCCTCCACAAGTCTAGCAAACTTGAGTTATTTTTAGCCACTTAGGAAAGGATCATTTGACCCTTCTCAAGTTCCGCAGACATGAGTTGTTTTTAGCTACTTAGGCAAGGATCCTTGGACCCTCCTCAAGTCCCGTAGACAAGAGTTATTTTGTCAATTAAGACAAGGATCCTCTGATCCTCTCTGGTGTGTTGAATGCTTGTTAGGTTGTGCTGCTAAATTGAACTTTGATCTTCTTTATCTTCTGGTACGTAGCAGCTACTTGTGATCAGTTTTTGGATGCCGTTGATGTTTGTCGTTGATGCTCTTTTCCTTCTTCTAGTAATCTGCAGTTACCCTTGATCACTTTTGATGTCCTGTTGAGTTCTTCAGATAAGCTTTGTGCTCAGCAGTCCCTTAGAACACTTAGTCATCCTGAATACAGAATCTCATTCTATTCTTCTTTATGCTCAAGGTGTTCTTGGCTTCTTTGGTCATTCGACTCTTAGCTCATATGACAGTCCTACGACATTTTTAGTTTCAGTGAAGCTTTTCAACAGATTAGGTCGTGTATATTGTTCTTGCTCTCGCACTTTTTCTCTTTTTCAGATCTACTCTTTTGTAGACTTTGAATGATCTTCCCGTTGCAGATCTATCTATTGCAAATCTTCCTGTTGGAGCCTGTTTAGTTGCAGACTTCTTTATAAATATTAAGTCAGAGTTTTAATGCTCTGCTATTTCTAACTTGTTGACTTGTCTTCTTTATTTCCAGAGAGATGTGTCACTCCTAGGTTCTTCCCAACCTTTATAGAGTGGATAGGTCTTTTAGAGAATACGACAGTCTTCTAATTTCTTGAGCCTGATGCATGACACTAGAAGTCTTTGTTCTGATACTCAACACGCATAAGTCAGTATTCTGATATTTCTGACTTCTACTATAGCAGATGCTTTAGATGTGTTGATGTAGATGTTTCTAAAGTAATCAACCACTCATTTTGAGACTACTAGCTTAAGTGCTTTAACATCTTGTTAGCATTTAAGCACTCTACGATCAATTCACTTGTAGCGTTTTACTTCTGATCGTTGAGTCATCTGTTGGCTCTGTTATGTAGCTCTACGATCCTGCTTGACGTAGGCTTCTTTGTAGATCATAGAGTGGTTGACTGTACTAACTCTACGATCTTATATGAGTCTTGCTGTTCTGATGATATGTTTCTCATGCTCCGTGATCTTCATTGAGCTTTATGTACATAGAACATTGGTTTATGATCTGTTTAAACTTTAGCAGGTGCTTTCTTATCATAGATGACTGCTCTATGAACTTCAGGTACTAGCTCTGCTTGGCATATATGTCATAGAGGGCTGCTCTATGATCTTCAGTTGCTAGTTTTGATTGGCCTATATGTCATAGAGGATTGCTCTATAAATCTTCAGGTGCTAGATCTTTTATTGTAGAGGACTGCCCTACGATCGTTAGGTGCTGGATCTTCTATTGTTGATAACTGCTTTACGAGCTTCAGTTGTTAGATCTTTTATTGTAGATGACTGCTCTACGAACTTCAGTTGCATTCTCTGTTGTATATTCAAAGGTTGTTTATTACAGGTAGCGCTTGAATATCTTCAGCTCGACTCAACGATTGCTTGAACATTGTACTCATAAGCTTGCTTTTTCACTCTATGACTTAGCTTTGCTGCTTTACAATCTTGCCTATGGTGTAAGTCGTAGTGCAATCGTAGAGTTATGGTTTGAACTGCTCTACAATCTCTGTTAAGACTAGATGTTTTAGATGTACTCAGAGATCTTCATACAGTTTGTTTAATAGCTCAAGGACAACCTTCTGGATGATCTTTATGAGGATCGTTGTCATGACTCTGAATGCTCGTGTAAAGGTTGCTCTTTGAACCTGCTTGGTTCGTAGACTGGATTATGAGAATCGTAGAGTGATTGACTCTATTGACTCTACGATCCCGAGAGTTAGCTCTACGATACTGAGATAACTCTACGATCTTCCTAGAGGACTCTTCAATCTGCCGAGCCTTATTCTGCGTTTGCCTGGTAGACTTTACGATCTTCCTAGAAGATTCTACGATCTTCCTTTGAGTGATTTCATAAGACTTCTTTCTGAATGACTCTTCACTTCTCAATCAGTCTTTGCCGATGGAGTTAGTTCTTGGATCTTCTGTTTTCTTGCCAGTCATTCAGGGACTTCATACTGATAATCTTTAGGTAGACAGCTCTATGATACTGCTTTGGAAATGTGAGCGTATGACTGGCTATGCTGATGACTTGCAGACTTTACGATCGTGAGTGTAGTCTACGATTCTTGTTTTGACTCTCTTGCCAAACTGTTGTTCTTCTCGATCGATCAGGCCTATCTATTATAACTTAAGATCAACCTAACAAGTTTGATCTTTCTATTCATAGTCCTTGTACATTGTGATCTTTTGAAGGACTGTACAACACTATTAATTCATATCAGATCAACTTAACAAATTTGACCTTATTAATCTAAGTCCTTAGAACATAATGTTTATCATCTATTAAGGACTTTACAGCTTTCATCAATACAGACATATTTGCATATTGATTCATTTATCTTTTAAGCACATCATCAAATCTTATAAAAGAGGAATAACATTCATATGCATATTCCAAACACCTGTGTTAAAAAGCTAATAACGAACAACCCTCATAGCAGGGATAACTAAAAGCTAGAAAAATTGATCATTTTGATTTCGGTTGGCACTTAAATTAGATGATTATGTTGTGCACAATATAGGGTATAATAGGTTGATCTCTTAAAGTACATATCTAGAGTTACTTGATCTCATGACCTATCGGCGTTAGCAGTCTATGTGATTGTTAATATCCATCAAGAGTTCTTGGTCTTATGACCATTCTGTACCAGTAATGATTTTTGAATCAACAGAAATATTGTATCTATCGTTCAAAACCCTTCAAAATTATTTAATAATTGTTGAAGGTTATTCAAAAATGTTTTAATCCATGAAGCATTATGTTCTTAACTATTTTATGCTTGCTGAGCTATTTAAATACTCACTCTTGCCTTAAACACAAATATTTTAGCTAAATCAGATAAGGTCAATAGATTTGGTAAAGACAAAGGAAAAGAAAAAGCATCCGAGTAGTCATTAATTAGTTTATATTTTGTTATGTAATGTAGTAATGTGTGATAGATTTCACATTATTATATCTTTTGTAATTCGTAAAGGTTAAAGTAACATGGGACTAGATGTTTGTTTTGCATAAGAATATTGTATTCAATTTATGTCTTAAGTTTTGAATGATGATGTATGGATAATATATATATAGTACCGTGAGTATAAACCGAGGTTCAAGGGGACTCAGATTTGGGGGCGTCACGGTACGGATATTAGTAATATTCACATTCACATTTACATTCACGCATATGTGAATATTATATGTAAAAATTATATTATATAATCACAATGCACTGTGCATGCAGTTGTAATGCGGATGTAATACGGATACGATTATAAATATGGATACAAGAATTTTTTTTAAATTTTAGAAACAAATAATTATCATAGTTTAATCCATCAAGATAAAAAAATAATACAAGAAGAATGACATGATTGTAATTGTTATTAAAGGAGGTCAACAACAAATAAGTTTGACAATTCATTCCAATTACCATATTATAATAAAATATTACACAACTTTAGTCTATTAGTAAAATTCGATAAGAAATTAAGAAAATATGATATTAAGTATTAATCCACCAAAATAATAAAGAAGAAGTTTTGACTAAAATACTAACGCCATTGAAACTCAGACTGATCTCTTCCCTCCCTTCCATCTAGGTAGGTTGTGCATGCTTCATTGAGTTCGTTCGATACAGAATGGCTCTGGGTTAATGAGTTTAGCGACTTGCAGAGAAAATTAGATTTTAGGGTTTCTAAGTATATGTATATATGTGTGTGTGTGTGTGTGTGTGTGTATTATAAAAATAAAAATATTACGTATCTACGAATACATGTGGTACAGTGGTGCAGATATTTCTTGTATTCGCATTTCCACGTATATGTGAATACAAATTTTAGAGACTACATCGCGTATCCACACTGCACCGCATCACAGTGTACGAATTTTACGGATACAATGCGAATGCGATTACAAATGTAAATTCTTACTCTTTGCTATTCCCTCTCATATATAGTTGTTTGCTTCACAATAAAAAAACTTATTTGCAAAATTTATTACAATTAAAAATTTAATTTTATCTTATGGATAAAAAATAACAACTTGTTAGTTTGGTAATGTGTCCATTATAATATAAAATGAATATAAAATTTAAGATATTATATTATTTTATACTATTATAACTTAAAAAATCAACTCTTTTAATGAAATAAAATATTGATAAATTAAATTTTTATTAAGAACGTTGGAGGGAGTAGTGTAATACTTCCACTGTTTCTTTTTAATTGATATTATATGTGAAAGCAAATATATTAAAAAATATAATTAATTAGTATTTGGTTTAATTGATCTAATCAGGTAAAATTTTAATATTCTTCTTTAAAATTTTATTGAAAGGATAATAAAATAAAAAAATTAATATTTAATATAGAAATAATATGAAAACTAATTCATTATAATTTCAATAGAACTTACAAACAATAAATAAAAATAAATAAATGACACATAACAGGAAAAAGATGGAGTTGATTACAATAAAATTCGAAATGTTATGTCGCATCGTTTGTCTCATTTTTTTATCTTATTTATTGTTGACATATACAATATATTTACTAATTTATATTTAATTTTTTAGACGAATAACTATTATCTGCTCCAAATACGTTAAAATATGAGATGGGACAAAAAATAAAGGGGGGGGGGGGGGGGGGGGGGGCCAAGAATTCTGAATAATTACAATAATTGAGCATGCGCAAGTAGTCAAGGACTCCCCTTCTCAATTATAAATTTACAAAATCACCCCCACTTTATAGTATTTAAAACTCTCAGCCTAGCTAATGTATGAGAGGAATTGAGAGCAGAAATGAGTGAAGAACGGAATTACAGTGGTGTGGGCTGCAACAGCAACAACCGGTCAGGTTCCAACAGTGGGAAGAATGGATCAGGTCCGGCTGCAGCGCAAGCAAGGTTTCAGGAGACACAGAAACCCATGAAGCCTCCCAATAGAGGAGGAAATGTGATTAAGAAGATTATTTTTTCTGATTTCTCTAAATCTCTCTCTTCCAAGTGATATATGTAAGAGTGATCCATAATTCAAGGCGGTTGTAGAGTGTGTAGTAATCTAGTACAGTTTAGGGACGGTTTGTTTACGGTTTAATGCATTTAAATGATTAAAAGTTATTTAGTGTGTTTGCTTTAAGAATAAGTATAAGTACACTACATGAAACACTATATAGAACACAACAAGATGATCTCAACCATTGAAAGATGGGGTCTGACACGAAAATCCGTGTCAGGTCTCACTTTTTAATGGTTAAGATGTATGTAGTGTTTGGTTGTAGTGTATGTAAAGTTATCCTTGTTTTAAATAAAAATTTGTTGAATTTTTGAATCAGTTATATTTTTGGGTTGAATGACTAACTCTAATTTTTTTAGATGAATGATTAAGAACAATAGTTGAATGAAGTATTTTATATTTAATAATTTTTTTTATAATATTAATTATTATATTAAATAAATTTAAAACAACTTTGAATTTTTTAGAGGGGTAAAATAATTAAAATTTGTTATTCAAATATTTTAGATATGTCAATTATTAAATAATTTTTTTTACTCAGAATTTTGATTTATTCAACTCATTTAAATTATTTAAATATTTATAATTATTTTATTTAATTTTATGAAACACCTCCTTATTTTCATATTCGATGGACGCGATTTAAAAAAAATAAAATCATGGTAATTATTTTAACTTCTCCTAATGCACCATCATAGAGAAATGGAGGAAATTTTTCTTAGATTGTGTTTGATGAATAAAAGAATGAGTGGTACAGATGAGTTACTCCAGAGCCACTTTTAGCATCGGCAATATCTTTCTAGATAATTGACTATGAATCTTTATATATTGTTCTAATTAATGGTCTTTAGTTTATGGTTGGCTGGAAATTATTTATTTACATCTATCATGTATAATGTATTAAGGTCATGTTTCTCTCCTTGCTATCCAAATAATGTATTTGTATATGTGAAACGTTTGGGAAAAAATCTTGCTAATTGCTGTATAACAAATCCCCCTCCCCCTCCAAATCCCCCTCTTATTTTAAGTAATTTAGCTGATTGATGTGTTAAAATTATGTACTGCAATTGCATATTATTTATTATATATTTAATAAAAATAGGTCGAATCATAGAGACTAAATTAACTCTAAAATATCCCTAATATATATTTCAAATAAATTAAAAATTAAAATAATTAATTAACTAAATTATGGAAACTAATAATTAATAATGAAAATTAATTATCACTGATGAATGTGCTTCTAACGTTGCTAGATGTTTTAGATGAATATTTTTACATTTTTATGGTGGAATGTACAATTTAATGGGTAAGTGTTACTTATAATTTGATAATCAAGCTAAGGAGACACATAATTCAGACGTACTACTATAATAGAGCCTTGGTACTTGCCGACAATGTGCCATTGGGTTATATATCTAGTTGCATTGTATGACATAGAACATAGGAATTCAATAACAACGGCCCAATAATCAACAGTTATATTCAAATGGCCGTTTGCTAATAAAAAAAAAGAAGGAACAATTACGGTTACTACTATATTTTTAAAAAATATTATAATAAAAGTGTATGCATAAAATATTTATAAAATTAGTGCATCTTCAATATTTAATTTATAAAATTAGTACATTTTTATCCTTTTAATTTAGTTGAGTGATTTTAAAATTCAAATTTTAAAAAGTCAATCACGCAAATCAATGCATATCATATCTCTCTCTACACCAATGAACAAAAACACTTTAGCAAATAAAAAAGCAAGCAACTCATTTCTCTCTACTAAGCAAAACTCTTGTACACAAAATCAATTTCTCTCTCTACACCGTTGAAAATCTTCGGACCAAAATCAAGGGACTTTCGATCTATTTTTTCTTTTTCCTCCTTTTATTTTGTCTTTGTTTAATCTGAGTTTGTGGTGTGTGGCGGTAGTTTATGGTGGTAAGTGACGATGGATGAGGTGTTGGTAGTGGTTGGTGATAGATGATTGGTAGATGGTAGATGGTATTAAATCTTCTGGTGCCATATATAATTTTGTGAGGTCAATAGATGAGAATAGAGCCGTATTTTCTGAATGTGTAGTAACTAATTTTTTCGTTCAGTAAACTTAGGTAACCAAACAATAGAATAGAGGTAACCAAACACTAGTATGGAGGTAACTAATTCCTGAATGTATAGTAACTAGTTTTTTCGTGCAGTAAATCTAGGTAACCAAATACTAGTCTTCTTTCTCATTTTATTTTGTCTTTGTTAATCTAAGTTTGTGGTGTGTGGCGGTAGTTTATGGTCGTAAGTGGCGGTGGATGGGTTGTTGATAGTGGTTGGTGATAGATGATTGGTAGATGGTATTAAATCTTATGGTGTCATATATAATTTTGTGAGGTCGATAGATGAGAACAAAACCGTATTTTCTGAATGTGTAGTAACCAGTTTTTTCGTTCAGTAAATTTAGGTAACCAAACAATAGTATAGAAGTAACCAAACACTAGTATGAAGGTAACCAATTCCTGAATGTACAGTAACTAGTTTTTTCGTGCAGTAAATCTAGGTAACCAAATACTAGTATGGAAGTAACCAATTCCTGAATGTGTAGTAACTAGTTTTTCCGTGCAGTAAATCTAGGTAATCAAACACTAGTATAGATGTAACCAATTCCTGAATGTGTAGTAACTAGTTTTTTCGTGCAGTAAATCTAAGTAACCAAACACTAGTATAGAGGTAACCAATTCTTGAATGTGTAGTAACTAGTTTCTTCGTACATTAAATCTAGGTAACCAAACACTAGTATATAGGTAACAAATTCCTAAATGTGTAGTAACTAATTTTTTAGTGTAGTAAATCTAGGTAACCAAACACTATTATGGAAGTAACCAATTCCTGAATGTGTAGTTACTAGTTTCTTCTTGTTTATCGACGCTTATTATAACTTAAGTTATGTAACGATAATGGTCTTCTTCTTCTTCTTTTTCCTTAGTGTCCATATTAGGATTTTCGAGATTGGTTTAAGGGGCGGAGGCGGGTTTAACAAGGAGATGGGCATCGGCGACAAGAAGGAAGTTAGGGAAATCATCGGAGATGTGGGTGCCAAGGATCATCTTTTATGTGGTGAATGAATCGTCGGCGTAGAGCGACGGAGGCGATGAGAGCCAGAGGACGGTGAGAAATGGGCATTCTAATATGTGGGAGATTATAAGATTGTATAGAAATGTAATGTTCTTTTTTCATACGTTGAACTCCTCGTTCACCTGATAAATCTTCTTCCCTTCTTCTTCTGCCATTTTTTTCTCCTTTCCTCTCCGTCAGCTGCTTATCAATATGGAAGCTTTTTTTTTTTTTTTTTTTTTTTGAATTATGGATTTTATTTTGGTAACTGCCGGATATGACAGTTTCTCATTGTTTTCGGAGTTCTAAAGATATGTGGTGTAATTAATTTATCTTTATTGCACTCTTTTTGTAATTATTTTATTTGTACACTAATCTTGTAATTTGTTACTAATTGTTGTATATTATTGTAAAGTACCAAAAAAAAAAAAATGGATAAATTAAACTTCTTGTGTAAGCCCCAAAACCAATAAGAAGAGAATTATCAATACTTATTACAATTCATGACATCAAGAACCAATGAGGTATAAAATTATTAAGAGGCAAGAAGGTTAACATCAAGAAGACAGATAAAATCAAGAAAAATATGAAGTACGAATCAAAGAAATATATAAACTGCAATGAAAAAGAACAAAGTCAAAAAATTAGACACTGTTGTACCTTAAGGTCAAGAAGTGAAGAAAGAGAGAGATACTGACAGGCGACAGCCCTAGAAATTCAAGAAGAATGGGGCAAATATTCAAGAATTAAATTGTAAACAAATAGGATAGGCAATTGAAAAGGATAGCACCAAGAACAATTAAGAATTCTGTCATATATATTGCAATAAATTAGTGATTAATTATAATTGTAAAATATATAAATATATGAGATTAGATAGAACCGTAAAGAGTGTCTACTTATTATATCTCTTTCTTAAGTTATCACTAATATTTATCCATATAATTGACAACTAAAAAATTAACACAAACATTCAATATATATATATATATATATATATATATATATATATATATATATATATATATATATATCATTTTATACAATTAACATGATGGTAAATCGACAACCAATGAGGCATAAAATTATTAAGAGCCAGCAATCAATTAATATTTCAATTCATGACATCAAGAACAAAGGAAGCATGAGAAAGTAAGAGGCAGCAATCAGTTATGAGACAAACCAACAAAACTATTTTTTACATACCAAAAAAAATAAGAAGCAATAATTTATGAGATATTCGACCCAATCAAACATAACCCGTAAATAAATTAAACCAAGTTTATTAATAAAACTACCTAACTTATATCAATTAATATTGTTTATTTTTTGACAAATCCTAATAATAATACCAGAGAAAATTTATTTATTCAATAAAAGATACAAATTACATATATAATAAAATTGAGGGAATATCTACTTTATCGAAAATAAAATTTGAATTATAAACTTTCATGTCTCGAGTAAAAATAAAATAACAATTACGAAACAATTACCATGGACATGTCAATTTTCGAATTGTGTATTTAATTTAGCATATCTAAAAACTTAAGTTATTAGATAGAAAGAGATATCAACGATATATATTTTATTATATGTTGAACAAAAGTAGCCAATTATAATACCTGGAATTAAGAACACATCCAAGGTTCAAGTACTGGACTATCACTTTCAAGAGAATCTAGTTGATTGAAGCACAAACCATATATATTTTTGGTAGAGACCAGGGGATAAAATATTACTCTGTATGTTCTAAATTATAAGGTTATTATAGAATTTTTAAAAATTAATTTAAGATAATTTTTAATTTTAAATTGATATAATTTATTTAACTTTTGAAAGTAATAAATCTTATAACTAGTAATATATTTTTGGTAGTTTATAATATTTATAATTATATTGACTTAAACTAAATGAATTCATATCAATTTTAAATTTAAAAATATTTAAAATTAATTTTAAAAAAATAATATTTATCTTATAATTTAGAATCGAGAGAGTATTTGGTTGGAGGACCAATTGGCCAAAAATAAATTGAAGGGACAACCATGGCATTACGTTGTAATTTGGAGCGACATAAATGTCATTTACTCATTTAATTTTTTTTCAATTGATGCGAATTCAGTCGATGAATATGCCACTTCAATAGACTATTTTTGATATAGTTTGTATAAAATTAAGTTTTCTTTTTTAAGTTTTCAGTTAATATCAAAATTGCTTTCTAACTACAGAAATAAATCTAAATTAACACTAATAAGTTATGCGGAATATATACAAATCAATCACACATAATTTATACTTGGTTCGGTCTCCTAAATCTTTAGCTATTGAAGATTGATTAATAATTATAAAATTATAAATTTTATAATTTGTAATATATAATTTTTATATAATTTACAATATTCATCATTACATTAAATAAAATTATACGAGTTTATGTTAATTTTAACTTTGAAATATCTCAAATTAATTTCAAAACATCAATAACAATCTTGTATTCGGAATGAAGAAAGTATTTTGAAGTAAATTTTGGCAAGTAATATCTCAAAGTCTCAAGCATTTAATTTATGAGTGAAGTGTTGTGGTGACAAAAGATAATTACAAAAAAAAAGTGTATACAAATGATATATCAAATTTAATTCGTTGATGTTCTACCGTATATGTATAGTTTCAACAGTTATAACCAATCACCACTATATACATTATTTTGTATTTTATTTTTGTATCCAATCTTTTATCATCAAAATATTATAATTAATTTATAATGTGAAATTTACTTTAATACAAAATAAAAATTTAATTTTGGTGGCTGTCTAACTATTTTACAAGTAGGCTCCATCAAATTACGTTATATAGAAAAAGCGAAGGCAACCATCATTATGTATTCCTTGATGTAACTGTCGTTACATCGGATTTAAATTTTTACCTAACCCGCAACTAAATTCAAATATCTAAATAAAAAAGAATATGAACAAAAGCAAAATTGACACTTCCCCTTTTGCCTTGTATGTATAAAAACATTCACCCAAAGACTTAATTTCTAATGCCTTCAAGCCTTAATTAAAAATCCTCTTCCACTACAAAAAAAAAAAAGGGTCATTGCCGACAAACATAAACGTCGCTAATAACATGTCGTCGGCAATGTGTCATTGGCGACGGGTACCGTCCGTCGCCTCACAGGTCATCGACCACCGTCAACAAAGATACATTAGTGACGGTATCATTGACGATGACACTACCGTCACTAATAATATATTAGTAAGGGTATTAACGACAGTATAATTTGTCACCAATGAAAAAAAACATAAAAGTTAGAAAACTTGTTAGCGAAGGCATCGCCAACGCCAATGACAATTGTCCGTCGCCAATAACATTTATTTTTTAAAAATTAGGCAGACATTTGCAATAGTGTCGTCCGTCGCTGATACATTAGTATCAACAGACTTACGCTGTCACTAATACATCCGTCGCTAATAACCTTTTTTTAAAATAAAAAAAAAGAAAAATTTTCAAAAAATCTCTATTTTTTTTTACATACAAATAATTGTACCTGTTATAAACAAAAAATAACAAATAATTCTTGACTAACGCATACTAATAACCATTCCAAATAATACAATCAACCATAAAATGTGTACACAACGTAATCACATAAACCATAAAATGTAATCATTGTATAACCAAACATAAAAGTTAATATAAATCATCAAACTAACTAAATACAATAACATAGTCTGTACAATCCAAAAACTAACTGTAGTTAGATACAGAAAAGTAAAAAATCTACAAAGTGCTATATCCCTAGGTCGTCATCATTTTCATCAGCTAACAAGTGAATATCGTCCACTGTGCCACTGTCGGTCCAACCCTCAACACCATCATTAGCATATGTTCGTCGATCCTCCCCATCTCCTCTGGGGTCCTCGTCACTAGCGCTAGCTCTAGCCATGCCACGAGACTCATCAACAATAACCTACAAAATTAAAATATAAGTAGGTAAAAGAGGCTTTAACTCGACCATCAGAACTCGGAATCGAGCTCCATAAGTTGTCACGCGTTTGAAATATGTAAGAGGTGCTACGCCTACGATTTCGTTTCATTTCGATGCCCGGGACGAGTTTTGGTCTACTTTTCCTATATTTGTTTAATTATTTTAAAAATAAGTTAGGCAAAATTACACCATCGGAACTCAAAAATCGAGCCCCATAAGTTGTCACGCGTTTGAAATATGTAAGAGGTGTTACGCCTATGGTTTCGTGTCGTTTCGATGCCCGCGGCGAGTTTTTATCTACTTTTTCTATATTTGTCTATGTTTTTTTAAAATAAGTTAGGCAAACGAGGTTCTAACTCGGCCATTGGAACTCAGAATTGAGCCCTGTAAGTTGTCATGCGTTTAAAATATATAAGAGGTGCTATGCCTACAGTTTCGTGTTGTTTCGATGACCGGGGCGAGTTTTAGTCTACTTTTCCTATATTTGTCTAAGTTTATTTAAAATAAGTTAGGCAAACGAGGTTCTAACTCGGCTATCGAAACTCGGAATCGAGCCCCATAAGTTGTCACGCATTTGAAATATGCAAGATGTGCTACACCTACAATTTCGTGTCATTTCAATGCCCAGGGTAAGTTTTGGTCTACTTTTCCTATATTTATCTTAGTTTTTTAAAAATAAGTTAGGCAAACGAGGTTTTAACTCGGCCATCGAGACTCGAAATCGAGTCCCGTAAGTTGTCATGAATTTGAAATATGTAAGAGGTACTATGCCTACGGTTTCGTATAGCTTCGATGCTCGGGGTGAGTTTTGGTCTATTTTTTCTATATTTGTTTAAGCATTTTTAAATTTAGTTAGGCAAACGAGATTCTAACTCAGCCATCAGAACTCAGAATCGAGCCCCGTAAGTTGTCACACATTTAAAATATGTAAGAGGTACTACGCCTACGGTTTTATGTTTTCGATGCTCGGGACGAGTTTTGATATATTTTTCCTATATTTGTCTAATTTTTTAAAAATAAGTTAGGCAAACGAGGTTCTAACTCGGCCATCGAAAATCGGAATCGAGCCCCGTATGTTGTCATGCGTTTAAAATATATAAGAGGTGCTTCAACTACGATTTTGTGTCATTTCAATGCCTGTGACGAGTTTTGGTCATCTTTTCCTATATTTGTCCAAGTTTTTTTAATATAAGTTAGACAATTATTATTTTTTTATAACTTTTTAACAATTTAAATAATCAATATAATATATATTAACACAAATTATATATTTTTAAAGACATAAATTAAGATTTATAGTTACCTGTCGCATATGTGGGGGAAAGAGATTTGCAAGTACAACCACAACTATTCGAACGGCCTCCTCCACTACTAGACCACACAGCTCGACTCGTGAAGCTGGATCAACGGAATCGTGTACGATCTTCTGAACGAGGTGGTAGACTCGCTCACGTGATGGTGCGCATGATCGGATTTGACTGTTCACCATGCACCCATCGACGATCCTCCGAAAGAAATCTTTCGATAAAGATGGACCGGCTCCCGATCCACTCACACCATCTGATCCAGTAGAAGGGAAATGTTTGGCTCTTGCAGCAAGCACTACAGTGTACGTTGGGACTCTTGGCATGCCCAGAATCCGATTCTTCTTTGGCCCTCTTGTAGCCAGTCATCAATCTCCTCTTCTTCACACATAGAGGGATCTACCTCGATATTAGCTCTCTGAGTATCCTGAGCCTCAGTAAGGTCTTGAAACATAGTCTGAAATAAAAACATAAAGGTGTGAAAGAATATGAATACTAATTGCGTGAATTAAAATAAAAACAAAATAAATCATATTCTTTACTTACAGCTATTTCCTGTGCCTCAGGTGAGATAAAACCACCATCACCTTTCTTCTAGTGGGCGTGCCACCAAAACTCCAAGGGAGAAGGTAGGTGCTTAATTTTAGTCTATAGTCTCTCCCTATACAGGTCGTAAGCCTGGGACCCTGCGTAGTGCATAATCCGACTCTGCCAGCGGGTTGCTGAACGCTGTGCTGACATCATCTTCAAAGCATTCCCCTCCTAAATGTCGCACATTCGATCCCAAACCTTGGCCCCAATGAAATCAAGACAGATATCTCTAAGTGTCTGTCCGTCCGTCATCTTGCTCTTGGCCTTCTTCTTCCAGTCGTACACCCATTTATGCCAATTATTATCTAAATATCCTCGAAGGACTATCTTGCCTTGCTCTTCTTTATCGTCCTCAAATCTATAGTATCGCTGCACAAAACACATTACAATATTAGTAAATAGCATTAAGTTACACAACAATAATGAAAAAAAAGTAACATGTACATCAAGTAACATCTTACACGAAACTCGTCAATAATCAGCTGTTGTGTGCGGTCTTCCACATCCGCCCAACGCATCCGTGCACTAGAGAATCGGTTACGGACGATACCTAGTAACGTGTTTTAGGGCATAGGCTCTAAGAAACTGCAATTAAAATGAATACATGTAAAAATTTCAAGTATATATACATGCATCATTTTATATAACAAAAAATACATAGTACTGTAAAAACACAGTATAAAATTACATGTGGGACCCAACACGACATATATGAGGCGTCTGAGGTGGATTCCCTAGCAACTCACGTGCTAGTCCCCTCGGAGGCCTAGGGCGATCACCTATGTAGTGCAATATGTGAATAACTCAATACAAATAATGGTGTGTAATAACTCAACCCGACAATAATATAAACAAATAATCAAAAGTAAAAATAAATATCCTTACTAATAAGTGTGCAAGTTATTGTACCTAAACCTGCAGGTCGCTCATCACCTCCACGACCCTCACATCCACCACGTGTACCACGACCTCTACGATCACTGTGTGGAGTACGTGCCATATCTATATCACTTTATTGACATAAACACAAAATTATAACACATGTTTAGTAAAAGAAAACTAGTATATCATCAAACTATTACATATGGATGCAACTACAAATTATAACATCTGCCTTACAACTACAAACTAGTACACATGGAGTATATCATCAAACTAGTAAATATGGATTTACTAAAGACAAACTAGTATACATGGATACAATTCAAAAAATATACTCAGATACATACTCCTAATCATCTATGTCATCAAAGCCATCAACATCATAATCGTCATCCTCGAGCAGTAGATTCTCATTGTCGCTGTCATCACCATCTTCATCATCCTCAAGAATTTCTTTATTTATATCTTCCTCCTTAACATTAACCTCTTCAACTTTGACAGCCACAAAATCATCTTCGTCGTCACTAGACTCACTAACAACTGTCACATCAACAGGTGTGACACTAGTTGACTATACTTGTAAAGGTTCATCGTCTAGACGAGGAGCTATGACTTGAAAACCATGAGCTTTGGTTATTATAACAGCATACCATGAGCTTGTAGGAGTCTTCACACTCCGGGCGTAGTACATCTACGTTGCTTGACTTGTTAAAACAAAAGGCACTTCTGAATTTTGTTTTGACTTCACATTTACGGTCACTAGTCCAGAGTTTTTATCTACTCTAACTCCTTTCTAAACATCAAACCAATGACAATTGAAGCAAACTAACTCTTTTGGACCCCAATACTTGAGAACTATTACTTTTATCAATCATCTATACCAGTCATCCCAAAGATTATCATAACAGCTACCTTTAACTACTACACCAGAGTCAGATGACATGACTGTTCTAGCCTCGCAACACTTAAATCTGTAACCGTTTACAATGCAATATGTATAAGTATCTATAGATCTTTCAGGGCCGTCAGCTATAAGCTTTAGCCGCATGTCATATTTATCATCTTTTAGCGCCTAATATACATTTAACAACATATTCTAATGTTAAGTATGTCATAAGATTTAGTCGGGAGGAAAAAGGCAGTTGCACATTAACGTAAGTCACTTACTACATATTTAAACCATTGCACAAAGTCTCTATTTCTCTAAGTTTGCAATGCCTCGTCCGATATACTCGGATTAACTGCACATATATCGGCATCATACTGACTGCAGTACAATTATAAATTTAAAGTTGTGACTTACTCAGTAATAGTATGTTTAAAAATTTTAACAGTGATAAATGGCATACTTATGATAATTTACTTAATGTATGGTGCTACTTCATGCATGTTTACAAGTGTATACAACGTGACAACTGCATACTCACTATCGGTTAAGAATCCCCTTTCTTTCCTGCCAAATGGTTGTACAGGATGACTAAAGGTTGTTAATTCCCCTTTTTCCTCGTGTCCAACTGTCTCGTTCCGACGTAAGCGATTGTGTCTCATCTGAACATTAGGCTCAAAGTACAATGAGCAGAAATTAACAAGCTCCTCCATCACATAACTTTTAGTGATAGACCCCTTAACACGGGATCTATTTTTCACCTTTTGTTTTAAACGACACATATACCTATATGTTTGATAGATGATTGTATACATCAATTACAAAATAGTTAAAAATATTTGAGCGTATTAAAAACATTAATGTCATTACCTCCCAAATGGATACATCCATCTATATTGAACGGGACCACCAAGCTTAGCTTCGTATGGCAGGTGAATAGACAAATGCTCATTTGAATCAAAAAAACGATTGAAGGAATATCATTTCTAATTTGCATAGTATTTCCACTATATGCCCCTCCATTTTATCTATGTCTCTAAGATGGAGCTCCGTTAAGCATAAATCTCTAAAGAAATTGGAAAGCTCTGTTAGTGCTTTAACCACATGTTTCGACAATAAGTCGATAAATGCCACAGGGATCAACTTCTGCATGAATACATGACAATCATGACTTTTTAGACCCTGGAACTTAAGCTCTTTAACTTTACAACACCTTGCTATATTTGAAGAATATCCATCCGAGAGCTTCAATCCACTGATCCAGTTACATATCAAGACCAACTGTTCTCTAGTCAAAGTATAGTCAGCTTTGGGCATTACTGTCTTACCACCCTCTTCATACAGCCACAATTTTTTCCTAATGTTCATATCTACCAATCAAGTCTTGACTTGGCATTGTCCTTCGTTCTACCACTGGCATCTAACACTATATAAAAGATGTTATCAAATACATTCTTTTCGGTATGCATCAGATCTAAACAATGGTAGATGCAAAGTGTAGCCCAATAAGGCAGCTCAAAGAACATATAACTATATGTCCAGTTATGAACCTTACCATACCCATAAGCTCGCTCTAATATGTGATTCTTCCCTAGAGGTGAAAAATTCAAGTGACTAATCCAACTCAACACTACTGTCCCAGAAAGATGGTCAGGCCCGAGATGTTTCTCTGATTTTTGATTAAATGGTCTAGTCAGCCTTCTATAACGATGTTCAACAGGCAAAAATTGTTTGAAAGTTTCAAAGAAAGTAATTGCCCCCCCCCCCCCAAATGTTTCAGCTGCATACTATTAACCGACCCCATGCACACGGGACATAACAAGCTCCCATGAGTCGACCATCCACTGATCATTCCCAATGCCAAGAAGTCATTTATGGTCCATAGTAAAGTTGTCCTCATGTCAAAGTTTTGTTTGAGAGATACATCATAAGTTTGAACCCCTTTATCCTACAACATTTTCAATTCATCAACTAAGGGCCTAAGGTAGACATTGATGTATTTACTTGGACTCTTTTCACCTAGAATCAATAAAGTCATGAACATGTAGGGATCTTTCATGCACATCGAAGTTGGGAGGTTATACATAACAATGATCACTGGCCAGGTTGAGTATGACTTGGTGTAAGGCCCACTAAACGGATTAAAGCCATTCGTAGCAAGTCCAATCCTAACATTGCGAACCTCTTTAGCAAATGAAGGGTGCTTTATGTCAAAAAAAATTCACTTAAACCCATCTGCCGGGTGCATCAGCTGACTTTCAACTATGTCCCGCGTTGAGTGCCACCTCATATATTCGACAGTATGTGTTGACATGAACAATCGCTGAAGCCTCAATGCAATAAGAAAGTAACACAAGATCTTTCTCGACGTGTCTTTTCCCTTTTTTTTTGGCTATTATCAAAGTACCTACTTGTACCACATATATCACATGAGTTTTTATATTTATTCTCATCACCGTAATACAACATACAGTTATTTTCACAAGCATCAATCTTCTCATAACCTAGATTGGGCCTTTTGACCAGTTTCTTCACATCATAATATGATTCTGATAACTTATTGCCTACTGGTAAGAACTCATTCATAATGTTAAGCAGCTCATTAAAACTTCTCTCGCTGCAATCATGCTCGTTTTTTAAGTGTAAGAGCTTATTCACTACGGATAAAAGCATGTGCTTTTCGTGTCCATCATACAGTGGCGTCGCTAATTCCTGCAATAACTGATAGAAACCCTTAGCCCCGTCATTCGGATCTTGCTCGATGCTACTGTCATCCCTATTTTTATTCCATTAAAAGAATGAACTAGCAGCTTCGACTATCATGTTAATACAGTCATAGGTTTCGTCAGCTCTAGATGTCGGTTCAAATTCACGTTCATCTAACCAGGTTTCCACATGATAGATCCATGTGCTATATCCCTGCTTGAACCCATACGCAAATAGGTCGCACATGACATCACTCATTTTCTTCCACACTTCATTCACACATCTCTTACAAGGACATCTAATCTCATCGTCGCTGACTTGCTCAAATGCAAAATTAAGAAACTGATTAACCCCACTACGGTACTCAGAGCTAAGCCCACTCTTATCAGTGGCTACCCTACGCTCCATCCAACTTCGATCAACAGGCATCTTCTACTACGGTCTGTTATATATATATATATATATATATATATATATATATATATATATATATATATATATATATATATATATTTGGAAAATCAATACACAATCAAGTATGAGTGTTAATGTATATGCGTGCATATGAGTTTCCTAACTTCATCTCCCGCTCTAACGGGTCTGGCTTTTATCCCATTCTCAAATGCGATGCCCCACTGATGCCAACAACTTGAACACATCTTTAAATTTTAAGAAATTTCGGCAGCACCTCCCCATGGTCTTCAAGTGCACGAAATAGACTAACACATCGTAGTCTAAATATGCACCTGAAGAACATTAAGAGATTTATACTGACCGAAAATTTTCAAAATTTAAAGTCGTGCTCAAGTTGTTAACACCGCCTTAAGTGGGATCAAAACATTCAAGAACAGTCCCAAAATGGGGACTATTCGAGATTCACTCATATTAAGTGAATCTTGAACGGGTTTCTAAGCTTCCTAAATTATATGAAGACATGCAAATGCAATTAATAATCCTAAAAAAAAAATCAGAAGATATTGGATTAAGTGTAAATGATAACAAAGCAGGTCAGTTAGTATTTGAAAATCAATATGTGAACTTGACATATGTGGTCAAATTATATTTGTTGTTGTTTATTCTAATTTTGAATTATTATTATTATTATTATTTTGAATTTATTATTATTATTATTGTTGTTGTTGTTGTTGTTGTTGTTGTTGTTGTTGTTGTTGTTGTTATTATTATTATTATTATTATTATTATTATTATTATTATTATTATTATTATTATTATTATTATTATTATTATTATTATGTGTATATATGTAATATACATAGTGTATATAAAATGAATAATTAAGGTTTAGAGACTAAGTATCAAAGAAACATAACATCCCCTCATTACCAATGGCGATGGCGGTTATTCGTGATGGCATACCCGTCGTTTATGAGATCATTAGCGACGACACTAACACCGTCGGTATTAATACCATCGGCAATGACCATTTTTTTGTAGTGTTCTCATTTCTGTCCCTTTGTTCAAAAACCCCAAATCCATGGGTTCTTGCATTATCAAATGCAACCCTAACAGAAATCCCCATGTAGAGACTAATGATATTGTTCAAGACAAACTTGTTATAATCTCACAAGCACCAATTTCTCCATTTCCTCTTTCTTCTAAAATCTCCAATTTCAACTTCTTCGTTTTATTTGTGGTCTTGTGCCATTAGTAAAAGTGCATCGTCGTCGTCATCATCATCTTCATCATCTTCGTCTTCATCTTGCTCATCATCTTCAATTATTTACTCGAAGGAAATGTCATTTTGAAATGACTTCCTAAGATCACGCGTTAAGGAAAATCCGCATATAATTTCCAATATTTATCCACTCAATTTAGGCCTTGATCAAAAGTCAGTGCCTTATAAAGTTTGTGCACAAAAAATTGAATCCATCAGTAGCCAAACCAAATGTTGCACCAACAAGGCAATCCATTCCAAAGAAAATAGCATGTGCGAATTCTCCAACTCTCGCACGTCAAAAGAGTTTTAGGAACGAAATACTGGAAAGGGCTAATACTCCTAGTAGAACTACGAGGCCGCCATCTCCTAGTCGAAGATTTAATGGTGACAATTATAATTATAATTACAAAGGGGGTCTAGTGGACACGTTGAAAGAAAAGAGCACCCTTTTTACTAAGGAGAGTTTAGTTAATTCTGCAAGAAACGATAATCTTAGGCCAGAAAGTCCTAACATGTTAACGAGAAATCATGAGAATTTGAGGAATAAAGAGACGTGTACTCACCATATTGGTTCAAAAATTGATGAAATGGAAGTAGGAGAAGGGCTGGTGAATGAGGATAGCAAGTCCATTCCCTTGGAGGATATTGATGATCCTCTCATTTCTTTAGATTGTTTCATTTTTCTATGAAAATTGTTTTATGAGCATGCATACACACATATACACACACACACACACACACATGTAGGATAGTGATTTATAATAAATATTTGTTATGACATTACGAAAATAAATTTATTTTTGGCGGTGCGTAGGAAATACAAACGGTCAAGATGAATTTTTTTTAACCCTTCATTATTTTTAAATAAAATAAAATAAAATAAATTAGACCGCACTTTCTCGTATAGACTATGAAAGATGGGTTTATGCAAATATATAATGCTATAACAAACATTTACTATGGGTATACAAGAAATATCATGATTGTAGTTTCATTTATATTTTTTCTTTTGTATTACGATTTTATATATCATTATAATTATAGTTTACTCATGGATAGGTTTGAATCAAACGAATAATTAAGCTAGATAGAAATATTAGTGTACGTAGTGTACGTTGTATTGGTTTCTTTGAGGATTCGGGATTTGTTGTAATTCGTTTTTATAGTCTTTGGCTTTTCCGAGTGGTGGAAATTTGTATTAATTACATATTGGAATTGGAATGATTAATTTTCTTGATTTGAACTTTTTTTAGATGGACAAAATAATTATCCCTATAATTTATACATCGGCAAATAAGGTCTCTATTCGATTTTATCGCTGAACTTGGTGTTCGACCATGCCATTTTGAGTTGGTTACAAGTCTAATTCTAGAATTAGGGAGAAGTTATTAGTGTGTATGCCCATTTGTGGTGTAGTGTTTACAAATTTTTTTCGTCTAATTCTATTGGATTTACGCATGATGTATTATTTAGTGTTTTTTTTTTGCTAGATCAGTGTTGTGATGTGCATCTCTTATTAGGACTTATATTTGATTTGGGCCTTATATTTTATTTGGGCCTAAGAGTTATTCTTTATTTGAAGTATTGGTTGGATTATATTTTATATTTTATACATTATGGTAGGCCTGGATTTAGGGTTGACCCATTCAAGTGTTCTCTTTTGAGGCGGTTGGGGTAAATAAGGAAGGTCAACGTCTATATTGACTTAGGATTCTAAATTAAATTTTGATTCCGAATTTTAAGGGTGATAATGATTAACCGGTCAACATCATAATTTTAATTGGATTCTGTCAAAGGATTCCCTATCCTAATCAGTTACAAGAACTTAGCTGGTAGATGAACAGTATAAAATAAGGCTACAAGCTTAGAGGTAAAGGTGTCACAATTCTTTCTTCTTAACACCTATTAATTTTCAGCAATAACAAGTTCTCCATTGTTACACTTTTTGATATGTACTTATTCTCGCACCAGAGCATCCCCAGACAGCTCAAGTTGTCGCTCGATCCAGGGTGGCTAATGATTTTTTCCAGTGCAGGTTGCTCACTGTTTGATGGTTTCATCAGGTGGAAAAAATTGTGCCTAGAAGGAGGGCTTTGGTATTTTGAGTCGTAAATAATCAGTTTTGTTGAAGTTTGTTGCTACGACGGGAGTAAGAAATCCAAGTAGGGACCAACATGGATTTTCTACAGACCCAATCCTTCGTCATGCTTAAGGGTCTATGAAGGATAGGATCGGGCCCAATTAATCGAAATCTAGGCTTGTGCAGACTCACTCGGCTCTTGTTAGAAAGAGGTTATTCTCTTTATCGATCACACTGGATTCAGGCTTACGTAGGTTGAGGTCAGAAGAATTGGAGAATCCATAGGAAAGGACTGCACATCGTGATCAGAGAGAAAGAGAGAATCAGACATCAAAAAAATCAGATAAGCAGAGCCTGAGTTGGAAACCTTGAGGCGTCGACATCAGGAGTGGAACGTCCATCTATCAGAGCTAAGGAGAGAAAATAATTCACCAACTATTATTGAAGGGAGAGAAAGAGAGGTGACATCACATAGTCTACCTCGTTCGAGATAAGCGAGAATAGTACAATCAGAGTCTCATGATTGCGACCATCCCCAGGGTTATATGAGGTGACATGCTTGGATTGACTAGGATCATATTGAAGATATAAGGTAGCTCGACTCACCAAGACGATATTATCGAAGACGAACTCGATCTCTCGCTGAAGGAAGGTGTCAGGATGATGTAAGAACAAACCCGGGTCGGGAAGAGCGACATGGGACCCTACTGACGCCTATTCCCGAACCCGTGCTACAGAGGACATAAGAATTAGAGATAAGATTGGCAGCAGCAAAGGCAAGACCTACAGTGGAAGTGGGACTAGTTGTGCCTCTTCGTTTGGACCCGAAATCCCTATTCTCTTCGGCTATAGATCAAGAGAAGTCCGATCCAAAAAAGAAGTTGTCACCTTTGGAAACTTATAACAGTGCAGGTGATCCATATGATCACACAATTTTCTATGAACTGGTGATGAAGTACTACAACCACTCAGAAGCCGAGATGTGTCAAATCTTCATGACTACACTGAAAAAAGGGGCACTCAATTAAGTCGTGGAAAGAACTATACAATAAATTTCACAAGAGATTTCGGAGCAATAAGAGAAAGGGAAAGTTGACTGCTTCATTAATGCAGATCAAGCACAAACCTAGGGAGTCCTTAAGTTAGTGTGTGTAGAGATTCTGGGATGCAGTAGGGACTATTATTGATCTAAACATGACACATGCACTAGGATTTTTCACGACGGGATTGGACATAAGACGAAACAAGAAGTTCGTGAAGGATGTCATGTTCAACCTTTCAAAAGACTTGTCTGATGCTTATGAAAGAGTTGAGAAATTTATAGTGATCGATGTGGTAATGACGAGTCTACACACTATTAGAAAATTGACATATAGCGACGAGCTATAGCAACGGTCGAGGTAGAACTATCTCTATAAAAAGGAAATATAAGCGCTATAGCGACGGTCGACTCCTCATCGTCGCTATAAAAGGGAAGATATAGCCTATACCGAGGCCTTTGTTATGGCTGTCAGTATAAAGTAGCTTTATGGTACACTAAATTGTGTGGCCATCGAGATAGAACCTCCCAATTCATTCCCTCCTCGTCATTTCTCAAATCAGTCAAATGAGTTATACTCTCTCAGTCTGAAAGCCTCCTCCAAACTCACCATCTCAACCCTCGACCTGCTCTATTTGTTTTCTGATTTGAGCCCTATCTCACTCTAATCTCCTTCGTACATCACACACATTGTTAATTTTCATGAATCAATGAAGAACATTACTTATAGATCACAAGAAACAAAGAAACGAAGATGAATGAAGTAACTGAACTATAAAACTGAGCTGGAATGAATTTTTATTCTCTGAACAATCTTACGTTTTCTATGTATTTTACAATGAGTTTTCTACTCTATTTATACAACTGTAAACCTATCTATATACATTCTATATCTATACAAATTAGTTACAGAATAATCTAACTAAGCTCCACTAACTATTCTCACCACTAAGTAACTGAGCACTTACTATTCTCCTAAATTTATAGACTAAGTTACACGTATCACTGCCATTGTATGTGAAAGTCACCCCTATTGTGTGAAGCAGAGCCTGTGTATTTTAGGCCACTTAATATAGAAGCTTTAATGCTCTTAGTCAGCACACCAGTCTTAGTAATTGTAGAAACTGTATGTTGTGTATGTTGTGTATCATGATAATTATTGTGTTGATCTTGCTGTTGTGCTGAATGTATTGAACCAATATCTTCACACCCCCCTCCCCCACACACACACAAGCGAAAGGTGAGAAAAGATTGATCACTTTAAGCTTAGACAGTAAATGCCAATGTTGAGTTTTATTTAAAGCCTTGGTAAAGATGTCTGCTAACTGATAAATAGAAGAAATAAAATTAAGGGAAATGATACCAACAGTGACCTTTTCCCGAATGAAATGACAATCCAAGTCAATATGTTTGGTTCTTCCATGATGAATAGGATTTGAGGAAAGATGCAGAGCAGTCTTATTTTCACAATAGATAATAATAATAGGTTTATTTGTAGAAATGGAAAAATCCTGCAACAGACCTTTAAACCATAAAACTTCACAAGCGGTAGTTATTAATGCTTGATATTCAGCTTTAACAGTTGATCGAGATACCACAAATTATTTCTTGGCTTGCCTAGAAACTAAATAATCTCCAAGATGAACACAAAATCCTGCGATTGATCTGCCAGTGTTAGGACATGTCCCCCAATCACTATCATAATAAGCAGTCAAAGTAAGAAAGGAAGTAGCTGACAATAAAATCCCCTAACCAACTGTAGCTTTGATATATCAAAGAATTCTTTAAGCTGCCTGAAAATGCATTAGAGTAGGAGAATGCATGAACTGACTAAGGGTTTAAATAGCATAAGCTATATCAAGCCTTGTAAAATTGAGGTACAAAGCTTGCCAATAATGGCCCTATAAAAGGAAGGCTCATGAAAAAAAGGACCAGTTTCATCAAACTTAGTGTTTTGAAGCATATGTAAAGATAAAGGCTTGCAATATATCATATGTGGAGAACTCAACAAATTAATATCATACTTTCTTTGATTAAGAAAAATACTAGCTTTAGACCTTGCAACTTCTAGTCCTAAATAGTATTTAAGAGGTCCTAAAATTTTAATGTTAAATGTGTTGTCCAGAAAAGATTTGAGAGCTTCAATAGTAGGAAGATGATCACTAGCCACCAAGATTATGGGATTGATCCTTTTTAGTGAATAAGGAATAATCTGAGAGAGATTGAACATATCCAGCATCTAAAAGAGCTACTTGAAGCTTATGAAACCACTGTCTCGAAGCCTGTTTCAAGCCATACAATGATTTTTGCAACTTGCAAACTAAGTTGGAATGGCTTTGATTGGCATACTCAGGTGGTAAATCCATGTAAATTTCTTTAGGAAGATCACATAAGGGAATGCATTATTAGCATCAACTTGATGCAAGTGCCAATTCTTGACAGAGCGATAGCCAGAAGAGTCCTGACTGTAGGCATTTTAGCTATGGGAGAAAAAGTATCATGGAAATCTTCACCCTCTATTTGTGTATAACCTTTGGTTACTAATCTAGCCTTGTATCTTTCCATAATACCATTAGCATGATATTTGACTTTATAAATCAATTTGCAGTCCACGGGAACTTTTCCTAGTGGAAATGAAGTAAGAACCCATGTTTTATTAGCTTCTAAGGCATGAATTTCCTTTTTCATAGTTACTTGCTAATTAGGATCCTTTTTAGCTTGATTATAAGTAGTAGGCTCTTTGATCAATGCCAAACTAGATAAAAAAATGTTGATCTACAGGAGCAAAAGCATTATATATAACATAATTTGAAATAGCATATTTGGAATGAAGATGATTAGATTTAGACATATCATAATCATTGTGCCATTTGGGAGGCATTTTAAATCTGTGAGAAGTTCATAATGATAGAACATTGGTGTTTGGATTAGTGTTTGGATTAGGAATGTTGATGTCTGGATTAAAAATACAGATGTCTGGATTGGTGTCTGGATTAGTAATACAGGTGTCAGGATTAGGAACTGGAAATTCAAAAGCAGAAACTGAAGACAAATCAGTAATGAAAGGTGTATATGTATGGAAGAAAGGAGAATCATCTATATAAGAAAAAAGTGTTGTCATATGAAAGAGTTTTGGATTCAGAATCATGAAGACCTAACAAATTGGGATTATCTATAAAAGGGAAAATGTCATCATGAAACACAACATGTCTGGAAATAAAAGCTTGTTTAGTATCTATGTTAAAAAGTCTATAACCTTTTTGATTATGAGGATAACCAAGAAAAACGACAAAAGTGGATCGAGGAGCTAATTTGTCAGGACTATGTATGGAAGCAAAGCAAAGACATCCAAAAACTTTATGATGCTAATAGGATGAAGATTTGCCAAATAAAAGTTCGTGAGGGGTATTATTATGGATAACTGGAGAAGGTAATATGTTAATAATATAAGTTGTTGTGAGCAAACATTGACCCCAAAATGAAAGAGGAACTCCAAATTGAAACTGCAAAGCTCTAGTGATTTCAAGCAAATGTTTTTGTTTCCTTTCTACTAAGCCATTTTGTTGTGGTGTGTGAGGACATGAACTTTGATGGGTTATCCTTTTTTCAAAAAAATAAGTTTTCAATTGAGTATTAAAAAATTCACCACCATTATCACTTCTCAAGATTTTAACAGAGGAATTGAATTAAGTATGCACATAAGAAATGAAAGATTGCACAACTTTGACTACATTATGCTTGGTTGTCAACAGATGAGTCCAAGTAGATCTAGAAAAATCATCAACTATAGTAAGAAGTAACAACACCCATTCAAGGTGGGTACCCTATATGGACCCCAAACATCTACATGAACTAATTGAAAAGGAGTTGTAGTAGTAGAACTACTAGAAGGAAATGACAATTTATGCTGTTTTGCCAAAGGACAAACATAGCATTTATTGGAACAAACAGGTGACAAGCTCTTGGCTATATCAGTAATATGTCTAAGTACATGAGATGAAGCATGACCTAATCTCTGATGCTAGAGAAATCCGCTAATGTTGCTTGAATTGTTGAGTAACTTGGGAGATGAAAAAGTGAGCTGATAACGACCTCTTTGCATCCTACCAGTAGCCAACACCTTCATCCGGTGTTGGTCCTAGAGAATGCAATAATTGAATGAGAATATCATAGCAAGATTAGAATCCTGAGCAAGTTTACTAACAGAAAGGAGATTATATTGAAATGATGGAACATAAAACACATTATGAATGTGCAATGAAGGTGTTAGACTAACAGTTCCAACTTGTGTAACCGAAACCTTAGTACCATTTGGAAAAGAAACATGAACATGATAGTCAATGATATGTAAATCATGCATAATTTGCAAATTAGAACACATATAATTAGTTTCCCCTGTGTCAACAATCCAACCATTGGCATTAAAATAATTAAGAACCAATGAAGAGCATGAGATACCTGCAATATGATCATCCCGCAGCAATATCCCTTTTCCTTTATTATACTTGGTCATTAATTGAGTAAATTGTTGTTTCAATGCTTCTAGCTCAGGATCATCTGTAATAACTGGGATGGAAGAAGAAGAAACTACAGAAGAACCATTAGGATGATGCATAGAATTATCTAAAATGGTTAGCTACATGGCTTTAGGTGCAGGTGGTTTGTACTGAGATGTAGAAACATTCTTCATATAACCTCCAGAATTGTAAAATTTCTTTCTATTTTTGTTCCTATTAGCAAGATGATTAGGGTGATTAATAGGATATCCAATAAGTTTGTAACAAGTATCTTTAGCATGAGCAGTGAGATGACAATAAGAACATATCAAGTCACTCTTGTTAGCATGTGCTGCCATTAAGTCATATGTAAAAGGATCCATTTTCTAGGACTGATACCTAGAAATAAAATAAACACCATGTCCTGGTGGATTTGCATAACTACTTACTAGAGTAGTAGAGTTATGGTAAAGGCTAGAAATATATCCTTAGTGTTGCTTCTGTTCTTGCTTGATGAGATTAAAAGCTTGTGTGACATTAAGAAGAGGCTACATCATCAAGATCTGTCCACTAGCATTAGTTTAACTTTCATGAAGTCCCATGAGAAATTGTATTACTCTACGATTCTATTCTTTTGGTTCATTCAGTTTGGTAACACCACATGTACAACCAGTGCAAGAACAAACAGCTAAGGGATTTAAAACAACATTTTCATCCCATAAATGTTTTAATTTGAGAAAATAAATCATCATGCTGCTCAAGCTTATGCAGATCCTTTTGAATTTGATAAATCTTGTGAGTATCCACAACTGAAAAATGTTTATGTAACTCTTGTCAAACAGCAGCTGCACTGGTCAAATAGGTCATGTTATCACTGACGGAATCATGAACTGTGTTCATAATCTAGGAAATAACCATATCATTGAATCGCTCCCAAAGTGGATAAAGTTCAGAATCTTTAACAAGAACAACATAGGTTCTAATTACAATTGGCGTTTTGTTCTTTGCAGATAATGCAATCTGCATAGATCTCTTCCATGGAGAAAAAAATTCAGTGCCAAGCAGTCGTTTAAAGATCAAAATCACTCCTGGATTATCATTATTATGTAGATAAAGTGGATGATTATGTGAATCAATAGAAGAAGTATTATCGACTATAGCAGTTGAAGATGAAGATGAAACAGCCATATTAGATTGTAAGTAAGATGAACAGATTATAGCTAATTCAGATTTGAAGCGATAAAAGAGATGTAAAAGCTAGTCAAATCTGCTCTGTTTTGATTGATGAAGAGATCTTAAAAACAAAATCATGAAATCCAAATAATTGAATGCCATCAAGGTACTATCCGACAAGTTGGCATCATCAAACTCAGACCCTCTTGCATTAATACCCTATAATCCAAAGGCCACTATACGCTTTCTGGAAAACCATTCTACATCTTAGAAGAAATAGATCATCACTGTTAAGTTATTTGAAGAAGAGCTTAACGTAACTTAGCGGCACCCTAAACTCAAAAAACATATATATCTTTCTGATCTAAGAAAAGACGAGTTTAGGTGGCTCACCTGATTCTATGTGAATCAGACTCTGTGCGAGGATAAGACAAGTTTAGGTGACTTGCCTGATTTCGAGGGAATCAATTCTCTATTTGAGGTTAAAACGAGTTTATGTGGCTCACCTGATTCCAAGATAATTAACTCTATGTGTGAGATTAAGTCTAAGTGACTTGTTTTTATTGGTTCTATGAGAACCATGATCTTGGTGACCTTATCCTATAGTGAATGATCCATACTCAAAGGAATGAAATAGAAGACTATAAGTAGTTTAGGCTCCGAACATATTAAAAATTATTGTCTCTTTATTGCTTTACTTAACTACTATATCAACTGTGATATCATCTAAGACTTGATTTTACACTCAGTATCACTAAAGTCATAACTAAAATCTTTATTCAATCTTTAAGGGATTTTATAAAACACAATATTCTATCATTCTTAACTGAATCAGATTAACTGATAATTGTTGGGTAAATAATTTTAATTTAAGTTTTCAAAAAGATCTATTCAACCCCCTTCTAGATCTCTTTGTATCATCTGGGAATAACAAAATTCCTTATAGAAAATAATATTAATGTCACTACATATCTTACTCTTCTTAGTACATGAATATTGATCTAGACTGGTTTCTTACTTCCTTATAATAAAGAGTTATTTGTATAAAAATATTATTTAACAGAATAGTTAACTTTTAAAGATATTAGTATAAAATAAAATCATGTCTTTAAATTTATCATTTTAGTTTTATTATCATACCATACTAATAAAATAGTAACTTATTATTTTTTGATATATACATGAAACAAAAGTATATCTTTAATATTGTAAAATTTATAAATAAAACTATTTTTATGAAACTAATGGAATATGAGATTAGAAAACAACCTTTTCTCGTTACTGATTGCTCCCTTTGCTCAAAAAGAAAAAAAAAAAGGTTCTATTTATAAAAGGTTGGGTCTTTGAAACAGTTCAAATTATTTTGATAATAATAATAAGTTTGGTTTGTTTGACTGAAAAGGTCTCAGTGAATCCCCCTATTAAGTAATCATACATTACGATAGGAACTCTCAGTTCTCTGACAAATACAGACCTTTTTTTTAATCATTTTTTTTCTTGTACCGCAATAGCAACTCTTCCTACTAAAAAGGAAAATGGGACAATCAGGAGCAAGTTTTGTTTCCTCTACCTAAGGTTTCATTCCATTCGTACACTTCTTTATCCAACTTCTTCCAATCCTTAACAGGAAGTGCTGAAGGCCAGGGTCACTAACTTTTGATAATATTAAGATATATTTCATTCGTTTTAAAATATAAGATCATTATTAACTTTTTAAAATCAACTTAATATATTTTCATATTCAAAATTAACATAATTTTTTTTTTAGTTAATACAATGATGCATACTGTAAACTATCTAAAACGTACTACTTGATAGACACATAATTATACATTTTAATATTCCTATTTTTTATAATTTAATATGTTTATTTTATTTAATTAATGCTTTTTATTTTATTTTGCAGGAAATAGATAAATAATTAAAGTTGAGTTAGAAAATGAGTTCTAGAAGCTTTTAAGCTGATTTTTATTTAGACTCTAATAAAGAGTTGGAAGATTACCATGTAGAAGTTGAAGTCAAAAATGAAAGAAGAGACCAAGTTATTCCAAATTATATTATGATTCAATTTATTTTCTCCTATAAATAGGAGTCTTGTTTTAGAGAGAGGGGGAGTATTTTATTTTATTTTTCTTCTTTTAGTTTTCGGTAAAGTAGGGAGTATTACTTTTCTTTTCGTTCACAGCAGCTTCAGTAAAGTTTGGAGTCAGAATCAGGGACTTGTTTTGGTTTACTTTACCATTCTTATACAATTTAATAAAGTTCTTTACATTATTATTTCATTAGTTTTTAATTTATTCGTGTTATTAATATTAGAAGTTTTAATTTTTTTTTTCTTTATTATGAATTCCATGGATAGCTAAATTTTTAATAACTATGATGAAGATGAAACTATGTATTGCATATTAATTATTTATTTTCATTCTGATATTGATGTCTTATTGTTTGTTCAATCAAATTTTACCTTCGCGCATAATTCGTTTTGGTTCTAAATTAATTGTGAGGCTTTGATAGGTTATCGTTAAAATATGGGTTTTTCATAATTCATGATTGCTCAATGAAGTTTTTATGAGTTATAGTTAATTCTTAAATTTTCATAATCTATGCTTGCCCATATTAATTATATGCATCACAATTTTTAAAGGGAAGGAAAAATAATTAAAAATTAATCAAAGAAAGGAAGAATTTAATTATTATGTTAGTATTTAGTGGGTTCGGATTCCTAGATAGTTTTTCTCATTATTAGTTTTCGTTATTAATTTGCATTACTAATTAATTAATCATTTCCACCATTTTTTATTTCTAATTTATTTGGAATATAAATTAAGGGAACATTGAAATTAATGTAGTCTCTATGGTTCGACATGTACTTGCCCGTTCTGTAATTTGACGTTGTGCACTTGTAGTTACTATTTTTTATCACATCAAGATTTGGGCCCCATTACTAAGGATTAGATTTAATTTTTTATTTCTTAATTTTTATTTCTTTGAAGTAGTTTTTTACCATTAATATTTTTATTTTTATTTTTATTTTTATTTTTCAGGATTATCGAAGTGGATCGAAGGAGCAAAAACATAAATATTTTGTTGCTGCGCTTTCTTGATACTTCGTATCTCCATATTTATTAAAAAAAATTAATAAAATAGAAAAAAAAACAAAAAAAATAGTAGTTTAGTTTATTATTTTTAGTTTAAAAACTAATTGCCACATTCATGCATTCACTCACGTAAAGCACATCCTGATTAATTTTCTTTTTTTTTTGTTAAATATAAACTGTGGTAATTGTTGGAGGAGTGAGGTACATCAAATTTCTCATTCTTTCGTAATTCACATAGTTTTAGGACATTTTATTTGTTTACAGTTTTTTTTATTTGTGCATTTTTATTTTTAATTTAACATTAAGGGTAAAACCTGTAATAAGATAAGGTGGATTTCATCACCCTTCCTTGGCCCACAAACAACCACACTTTGAATAGCCGACTAAATAAAATCAAGTAGACCTTGGCCCCTAGGACTCTTGAGCTCAATTAGGAGAAGGGACTCTAAGAGGAGTTTGAATTTTAAATTAATCAAACTACTGGTATCTAGGCAAGTGGTTCTAAAGGTAAACACCTAAAGAACGTGAGGTTACTTAATTAGTCACTGTACCTATGGAGAGACTCCCCCGTTCATACACTTATGTGGCTAGTGGTGTGATTAATTTTGAATTTGGTGGACCTTAAAGAGTAACTTGGAACAGTTAGGAGTTGTTTAGATTTTATTTATGTTGACCTTAGAATTAGTTTTTATTTTCTCTTATTTGTGTTATTTGTGCTTAATTTGCTCATTTATTAATAGTGCATGCAAAAAGTGTGGGTTAGGGACAAAACATCCCGATTAGTCTCAAAATTCACTTTAAAAGATCTCAATTTATAAATGGAAGTAGCACAAAATGTTTTTTTAAGGGATCAATGTTATCCTTTCTGTTCTGCCCAACCTTCATACACTAGTCTAGCACGGGTAACTTGTAATAATTTTGAACTTATTATATATATATATATATTACCTAAGTTCACTAGGGTAGAAGATTCATATTTATTCATTCAAAAATTTGAAGAAATTTGTGCTTTAATGAAAATTCAATAAATGTCTGAAGACTAAATTAGGTTAAGATTGATTACATTCGCTTTAAAAGATAATATTAAAAAGTGGTTATATAGCATAGCGAATAATTCCATAATAACCTGGGAAGGATTTGTTGTTACATTTCTAAAAA
The DNA here is from genome assembly GCA_947179155.2 of Hedera helix. NCBI lineage: Eukaryota > Viridiplantae > Streptophyta > Magnoliopsida > Apiales > Araliaceae > Hedera > Hedera helix. The sequence goes on along the minus strand of OX359275.1, from coordinate 20,276,876 downwards.
AATAATTTTCAAATCACAAAATTACCCAAATTATGACTGCAATTCATCAATTTTGCCAACTTGAAAAAGAGTCGTTTTGGAAATATTTTGATATATTCAAAAATTTGTTATCCCAGTGCCCACACCATGGAATTGAGAAATGGAGATTGTGTCAAATTGCCTACGAAGGTTTAGATTTTTCCAATAAAATAATTTTAGAGTCAATGTGTCAAGGGGATTTATTTTTTTTAAAATGATGAAAAAAGGGCTTGGGAGTTTTTAGAATACTTAGCAGAAAAAACCATGCAATGGGAAACCACCCGAGAAACCGATAAACCTAGCTCATCTAGAGATATTCATACAATTGACAATTCAATTGTCACTGAAGCTAAGTTGGCTGGTGTACTTAAAAGACTTGAGGCTTTAGAAATTAGGGATCCATCACATGTAAACCAACTTGAAGATTTTGATCAAGTCAATGCAATATTTTAAAGACCTAGGAATGACCCATTTGCACCTACTTATAATCCAGGTTGGAGAAATTATCTTAATTTTGCATGGAACCAAGGACTATACCCGAATAACACTTCAAATCAGGTCAACCAATCTTTAAATCAATTTTTTCAACCTTACTAAAAGTCAAATCCTCGTCCATACCAAAATTTAAATTCAGCAACTCAATATCTACCAGGGTTTTTTAATGAAAGTGAGAAGAGACTTAACACGTTAGAGAAAAATATAAAATCTTTAATAAAATCTTAGATACAAACTAACCAAGCTATATCTCGTTTTGAGATCCAAATGAGTCAATTAACCAATATAGTTAGTGAAAGAGATAAGGGCAAGTTCCATAGCCAACCCGAGACCAATTCGAAATTTTCAGTCCCTAATCAAAAATCTTATCATGCCAATTCACTTGAAAACAACCAAGTTGAAAACAACCAAATCAACCATGTGAATTTTGTAATCTCTTTAAGGTCTGAAAATTATTTTAATAATCATGCTGGGATTGATAATGAAAAAGAGAAAAATTTAATTGATGAATCCAATAATCCATCTTTAAAATCAGGTCGGCTTGAAAAGCCCACAAAGTCTGAGTCAGTATGCCCATCTACTAATAACTGTGAAAGAATGATCAACCCACATCTTCTGAGTCAAATGAAAAAGTTTTTAAACCAAAAGCCCCATTTCTCCAAAGACTAATTTCAAACAAGCAATCAGCATAATTAGACAAAATTCTAGAAGTGTTCAAATAAGTGAAAATTAATATTCCTCTTCTAGATGTCATTCAACAAGTTCCCTCATATGCTAAATGTCTAAAAGATTTGTGCACACAAAATGAACCACTCATGTTCCTAGGAAAGCTTTTCTAATAACCCATGTTAGTTATATCCGATCATGCGAAGTCCTTGTGAAATATAAAGACCCCGATTGTTAATCTTAAGAGACACCTTAATTGAAAAAGCTTTGCTTGATTTAGGAGTGAGTGTTAATCTTTTACCATTTTATGTGTATCAAACCTTGGGTTTAGGGGAGTTGAAAAATACAAGAGTCACACTTCAACTAGCTAACCGTTCCATCAAAGTGCCAAAGGGGAATAGTTGAAGATATACTCATTAAGGTTGACAATTTTGTGATCCCTGTTGATTTTGTTGTTCTTGAAACCCAGCCTATTGCCAATCGCAACGGTCAAATTTAAGTCATTTTAGGTAGACCATTTCTAGTAACCTCTAATGCGTTAATTAATTGTAGAAATGGACTAATGAAATTGACATTTGGGAACATCACAATTGACTTAAATGTGTTTAATGTGGGAAAGCAACCTAGTGATATTTTTGACCAACCCGTTGAAACAAACACTATTCAAGAAATGTCAAAAAATGAACTTAATGAAGAAGATGAAATTCTTAACTTCTGTTTAAATTACTTTGGTCAAAATTAGGATGAGACAAAATTGAAAGTAGTATGTACACAAGCCAATCATATTTGATATGATGTAGCATATACTTTGTAATCTTACTCATTTATTATTAAAAGTTTATTTATACAAAAGTATTTTCTTTATCCATATTTAATAGATAATATTAATTGTGATAAACCTATAGTTGTTGAGCAATGCTTTTAGAATGATGATGATGATGATCATGCTAATGAGATCTAACTTCAAGATAGCTCAAAATTAAAATTGTTCTTAATCGTGGGATCACTAAAATGTGGATTAGTGAATTCGGATATATTAGTACATACTATGCTTGCTCTTATGAAGATGATGATTGATCTCATAATCATTTGTATAGAGACACTAAAGCAAGTATGTATGTGCTTATTAGAGAATAAGTTCACTAAACGTGACTCGCTCAAGTAACACCTAATGGAGATTTACTTGTCTGTCAATAGGAGTTCCTTTTATAATAGTAGTGCAAGTGATCTTTAGACTTGAGATCATCATAGTATCTTGTGTATGATGAATTATATTTTGACATATTCTTTAAAATCTTTAGGATGTGTCAAGGGGTATGATCGGATATAATAAGTTATACATGGAGATAAGTAAATAATCAACAAAGAATCTATCGCTTCTAGTAAAAAAAATAAAATGTCTTATGCGATTCGATAAATGACAACTTAATAGCCTTTGGCCAAGGCAGAATGGAAATTAGAAAGTAATTTTTAATTTACATTACTTAGAGTTATTCATTTAAGAATCGATATGCATATAATCAAATAAAATAAGACTTGATTAGGACGTTGTGAGGTAGAAGGATTGAATTGTACGGTAACTATTCGCTGAATAGGTTCTGTTGTGATTAAATGTTGAAATCTATATTATCTGAAAAGTCATAAATCGCTTAGGGGCTTACCCTTATTATGGAATAAATATTATTTATTTAAATAAATTAAATAGTTTAATTTATTTATGTAAATAATATTAGAATAATTCTAATTAATTTATTCTACAACCGATTTAATATAGAGAACCTAAAGGGTCACACCGCAAAAGAAAAATAATTATTTAAGAAGTAAATGATATAATTGTAATAATGAATTAAGTATATTTAATTTATACTATGGGGATGAGATAAATTAAATAGCTTAATATTTATTATTTAGTATTTTAAAAATACTAATTATAAATTAATAAGATGGGTCTTATTATTATTATTATTATTATTATTATTATTATTATTATTATTATTATTATTATTATTATTATTACTACTACTACTACTACTACTACTACTACTACTACTACTACTACTATTATCATTATTATTTAGTTCCTAAATGGTTTAGGAATTAATTAATAAGAGTACTCTTATAATTGATAATTAAATTCCTAAATAGTTTTGAAATTATAATTATTATATTATATTAATTAAGTTCCTAATTAGATTAGTAGTTTAATTAAAAACCCTATTCCTAAAGGTCTTAGAAGGGTTTACTAAATTTATAAATAAGAGAAGTTTTATTATAGATTAAGATTACACACATACGCTTTCATAAGTTTTGGGAGAGTACTCATATATTATCTAAAGAGAGAAAACTAGGGTTTGTCATCACCCACTTCTTGAATTATTATTATTCCTTGGTGGATCACTTCTAGAGGCCAAATACTTGGGTGGCTAACGTTGATCATTAGAATTCAATTGGTAAAATTTAAGGAGAACTTGAAGAACTTAGAGTTGAACTTGTACCCGTTGAAGCTTTAAATTGTATAAGGGTATATCTCTAACTTCTTTTTTATTAATTAATAGTTGTGCATAAAGGTCGATCTTGAACTATAGTTTGTAAATTTTTTAGATTTGATTTTACCATATTTCCGCTATTTTATGCAAATTGATTGCGTGTATATGAATTTTACAAACCAATAGTGATATCAAGAGCTAAACATTATGTGAATTATTAATTATTTTAATTTCATATAAGTATGTGTTTAGAATAATTTATTGGGCACAATTTATTGTATAAAATTATTATTTTAATATCGAAATTGGTTAATTACCGAATTTTAATAAATAAATAAAATGGTAAAGCAATTTGGACTTGCATTATACCGAAAAGCAAGATTTTCCGGATTGTTAAAGCTTCCGAGTTTTGGTGGCATCCCACGAATTTGGGTTTATGTATATATATTAGGGATAACCCGTGTCTAAAGGCACGATGTAATTAATATAACAGTTGAGTACTGTATTCAATATGTTTAGATTGAAAAATTTAAAACTGTTGTGGACTCTTAATTCCATAATAGAACTGAGAGTCCAATTATTAATACAAAAATATTGATACTCAATCCAATCATAATTTTTTTTTTAGGTAAACATTAGCGTGTTATTTGTTTATTTGTTATAAACAAAGTTAATCACAATTTTAATGAACAATCTAATAAAATAAATTATTCAACAAATTTAATAAACAAATTAATACAAATAATTAATCAACAGAGTTAATAAACAAATTAATAAAAAAAATCACAAAATAATAAACAAACCCACATTTAGTCTATTTAATGCCACCAACTTTTTCATCCACACAAGTATTGTCAATTTAATTTCGATGTATATTTTGCATATTCAAAAAGCAAGACGTGGCCATCTCAAAACTTTAGTCAACATATATCTCTTCATGCAAAGTATAATTAGTGGGACCGTCTGTGACTTTTGCATTATCTTTTTATCGTGTCTGTAGACGGACTGTCCGTCTAAGAAGGAGACTATATATATGATTACCAAAAGCATAAACATGCCCAGCCTTTTTTCTGGTTTTTGGTGAAAAAGCAGCCGCATGGTTTCGGTATTACATATGTATAGATACATAAAGCCAAGGAATAAAGTAAACAAGCAGCTGCCTTTTTCCGGTTTTGGAGCAGCCTGTTTCGGATATATATATATATGTATTGAATCATGTTTTTTTTTTTTTGGGATTTGGAACCAGATTATAGTAATGTAATATATATATATATATATCACATCCGTGACACAAAATATGGGACAAGCTGGTATACATCCGAAATATGCTTTACAGTGAGCTAGTGTTGGCACTTTTTCGGTTTTGTAATACTAACAGGTTATTATAATTGGTATTATATAATAACCGATTATATATATATATATATATATATATATATATATATATATATATATATATATATATATATATATTTTAATTATCTAAATAGTTTGATAATTTTGTGTAGATTTTAAAATTTCAAAATAAAAGAGTTTATTTTTAGTAATTTTACAATTATAAAAATAAATAGTTTATTTTTAAATAATTTTATAATTAAAGTAAAAGGTTTATTTTAAACATGAAATTAGATTTCATGCAACCTTAATTATCCATTAAATGATACCATTACATATATGGAATAATTTATTTAATTAATGCGATGAATATTATTTGTTGATATATGATAATAAATAGTATTTATTATGGACTATTGACCAATATGATTAGATTTAATTTTAGTTAAACGCATGAATGAATAAGTTTTATAAACGGGGTCTGCGTACCTCGTCTTTCTAATTTTTTTAATGTAAATTTTATCTCCCTCTTATATACTTCCCATTGACTGTTGATCAAGATTTCTATTTATTGTAAATAGTTTTTGTAGTAGGATTAGTTAGAATTATTTTGAAGAATTAGAGCAAATAAGCAAGGAGCGCATGAATACCCATTTGTAATGGAACCCGAATTTAAATGTAATAGTTACATTTAATTTAATTTATTCTTACACCCTAAGTTTAACCTTTTGGTTCACTTGGTGGTTCTAGTGAACCAAATGAGAATAAAAGTCTATTATCAATCTAAGTAGAATAGAGTATTCTATATGTATATGTTAATTATATATATATATATATATATATATATATATATATATATATATATATATATATATATATATATTATCTGTCGACGCCGGGATTTTCGTCGTTTCATTTTTTAATAATTAAAAGCCCTTTCCAATTTTAGTCTTTTGAATTAAATGTGATTTTGAAAAAGGTCGGCTTAGTGTCGACGGAGTTTTGAAATGTTGAATTTTTATGAGCCAATTGACCAGAGTCGCCAATTGGTATTGTTGAAATGGATGTACCAACTCATCCGAATTTTGTTTTCGTAATCGTAATGGCTCATATGTGACTCCGATTCAATTGGTCTGCAAACCGAGATTCATAGAGTTCGGGGGCTTGCTTAAGCGAAGGGAAGGTGTTAGGCACCCCCCGACTTCCGTGAAACACGGTTACCGCAATCTTGATGTTTTTCTATCCTTTTAAATCCTAGAATGTGTGTGTGCGCATGTGTGTGCGTGTGTGCCTAAATGAATGCTTGTGGTGAATTTTTCATAAAATTTGCTTTGGTTTTATATGGAAAATGTGTTTATCTGAAAAGCGTTTTAGACGTCCTTTGATCCCATTGACAAGGCTTTGCTTCATAATAAAGATTGATTTTAATTTCGCAAGCGATGAGAGTTTTTTATTAGGTGTCGTTTTCAGAGAATAGTGGTTTTTTAAACTTTTGTCAAATAGGAATCGAGACTATACATTGCCTTCCAACAATAGATATAAATAAAATGAAGGCAACTTCTAGAACTCTTTAACCCTATGCACAAAGTTCAATGGAAACGTTTATTTATTTTCCGAAACCCATTTTTTATGACATTTCAAAACCAAATATAGCCTTTTCGTCAAACAAGGATCAAAGTTTCGCCAAAACTCTTAATTTTAAACCTCGTGATTCTAATATCCTAATTTGATTGATTTTATGAAAATCTTTATCTTTTCATTCCCAAAATCCTTTTCTCGTGTCAAAAGGAAAAACCAAGCATTTAAATAGCGTTGAGGTTATTCACGGGCATTTGAGCCATTTAAATAACCCCAAACGCCCACAATCGCACATTTCACTATCACGGGGCCTTAAACCCGATTTTCGATCCGACATCGCTTTAAGGCCCAAAAATTTACATATTTACAATAAAAGCGCATCGCAATCGCTAGCTTATTTCGCTGCAGATATTTGTTGCAGACTTATTGTCTTTTATATTTTATCATTTTGCTACAGTTGTTGATCTAAAATTTATTTTCTATTGTATTATATCAAGAACTCATTATTGTTGAAGACTATTGATAATTTATTTATCATTATCTTAGTCATGATATTATTTACGGGGCCATTTGAGCTCACAATTTCCTTTTTATTCCATTGTTCTTCAACAGGAGATGAGAGAGTAGCTGGGATTAGCCGGGGAATGGAGTGAAGGTTCGAGTGATAGCTATAGTAGTCTTCACATGTCGTAAAATAGTGTGGCAATAATAGTGAAGCCTTAGTTGTATATTATTAAGCACTATATTGTTGTACGTTGTACTGTATTGTAATAGTTGTTGTGCATTTTTGACGACTCAAGTTTGGGCTTTGTAAGTCCGAATTTGGGGGCGACATAATAATTTCGACTAAAATTCTATCAAAATTAAGTTATTTCTAAGGGACTTAATTCCGACGGAATTTTGTCAAAAATAAATAAATTAAAAACCCTGAAACATTTTATTTTTCCTCCTCGCAGCAGTTTGTGCTTATTTTCTTTTTCTTTCTCTATAATTTCCTCTCTCGCTGTGATCCACTCTGAGTTCAACTGACGCCGCCTCCAACCACCTGTCCCCACTTGGAATCTCTCTCTCTCTCTCTCTCTCTCTCTCTCTCTCTATCTCTCTCCCACTATGCTATAAGTCTTTTTCCTCCCTGTTTTTGTAGAGTAAAAGTTGTATTTGTTTATGATATACCCATTTTGGGGTCAACGGGCTGGGGGGTGAATTCGGTATGGGTGGGGGTTATTTAAATTATGTATACATTGTTTTTAAATGGATTATGAGTGGGATTTAGGTTTCTAAGTTTGTGTTTATCACTTTAAATCTATTAATTAAAAATTGGTATTATGTTATATATGTCATTTGGCTACTTGTTCATTATGAAGACTTCAAATTATATAATTATGTTATTTGGGCTACATTTTCATTACCATGAGGACTTTGAATCTGAAATTGGTACCACAGTATATATATGCTTATATATGATATCATCAATTTTATGCTTAATTTGTTTTCATGTTTAATATGTAAGTAATAAATTGATTGTTTTATTTTATATATATCCATTGTTAGTGGGTGTGGGATGTAGGGGTATATATGTTTGGTGTTAATTTTGACAAAATTTTCGATGGGACGAAATTTTCGTAAAACCATAAAACTTAATATATATAATAAATATAAATATAGAAAAATATTTATTATGATTACTTAACTACTAAAATAAACAAAGTAGTATTTACTTAGTTTTACACTAATAAACAAAAGAAATAAAAATAATTTCAAATAAATAAAATAAAATAATAAAGTAAATTAAATTAAAATAAATTAAATAGTATATAATAAAATGCTAAATTAAATTACAAAGATGTATAATAAATTAAATTTAATTAAATAAAATTACATAATAAATTAATTTTATTTAAATAAACTGAAATAATAAAATAAAACAATAAATTAAATTAAATTTAAATGCTTTAATAAAATAAAATAATAAATTAAATTAAATTAAATTAAATTAAAAGAAATATAATATAATAAAATGATAAGTTAAATTAAAAGAAAATATAAGGACTTAAATTTAATTAACTATAATTATGTAAACTTAAATAATAAAATATATTAAATTAAATTAAAATTTTAAATTAAATTAAATAATGAAATATACTATAATAAGATAATAACCCTAATTAAATCAAATCACATTTCACTTTTATATATCATCTCTTTCATCAAAATCAGAATACTGTCCTAGTTAAATTTCAACTCACCAAAGCAATACCCACATACAACTTTACTTTCCATAGAATGAAACTTGTTTGATATTCACTCCTAATGAGTGAATATCGAATAGCCCCAATTAAATCAACTCACATGTACATATACGTTAGTTAGGAGCTTAGAAACTCATTCGACATTCACTCACTAAGAGTGAATACCGAATAGTCCATAGTCTGGGACTGTTCTTAGATGTTATGTCTCTCACATAAGTTTGTGCCAACACCGTGAATATGTTCTTTTTTGTTTTGAGGACTTTTTGACTGGTATCTCTACATGTTCTCCGAGTGCATACTTAGCCTAAGTTGACATGGTCTATTTTTTGTACTTCGAGACCATGGGAAGGTGTTGTTGAAATTTTCTTAAAACCGAATAATTGTGCTCAACGTGTTGGCACTAGTGAGGAAACACATCTAGGAATGGGATAAAAGTCTGACCCACTTTAGACCGGAGATGAAGATACGTAAGAAGTGCATGCAATAACCCTGGTCTGATAGTGCCTTTGGTTCAATTAAAGATGTCAGACGACCAGAGTTGGATTTGCTACAGGATACTTCTTGATGTGAGGGGATTACTACCTGAGTACCGTGATGGGGTGTGTAAATTTTTGAAATTGGCAAATGAACATGCTGACGATTCGAACGAAAAAAATGAGATGCCCATGTGTCAAGTGTAAAAACCTAATTTGGAAGAAGCCAGGCGACATTAAATTTAACTTGTTTTCACGTGGTGGATGGGTATTCCACATGGATTAACACGGGGAATCAGATAGTGATAACTATGATATCGTGGAGATGTTGGTTGATGCTTATGGCCTTAACAATATTAACTGGGGTACAAATGACCGTTCATCCACTAGTACTCAGCAAGAGACAAATGACACGAAAACTTCCTTTTACAAGATGTCTAAATCTGGGGTCCCATTGTATGATGGAAATGATAAGCACACCAGATTTTCTTTATTGATGAAGCTTTTACATTTCAAGAATGAGTATGACTGTAGTAAAAGAGGCTTCAATGATTTTCTTGCTCTTATCAGTGACTTTTAACTAAGGATCGCACCTTGCCCTTGAATTACTATGAAGTGAAGAAGATTATAAGGGGGTTGAATATGGGAGTAGATCGATGCTTATGAGCAGGATTGCATATTATATTACAGCAAGGACAAAGATAAGATGTAGTGTGATATCTGCAAGTTGCATCAGTATAAGAGGATAAAACATGGGGGAAGGAGAAGTGTATGCCTACGAATATCTTATGGTAATTTTCTCTTGCGTTGAGGCTTTAGCGTTTATTCATGTCATCGCACACTGTTGAGCATATAAGTTAGCACAAAATAAGGGACGTCGTGCCTGGTCAGCTGACTCACCTTACAGATGGTGATTAGTGGAAGACGTTTGATGAAAAAAATCATAATTTGTTGAGGAAGTTTGGAATGTTAGGCTTGACAAGGCTACAGATGGCTTTTACCCATTTAATGGTTTTAGTCAGCTTTACTATGTTTGGTTAGTGACCATGGTAGCTTATAATCTGCCACCCTCAATGTGGATGAGGGATCCGTCTCTATTCTTGACTTTACTCATACCGGGGGGGGGGGGGGGGGGGTTACGAGTCTTACGAAAGACATAAATGTGTACATCAGGCCGTTAGTCGATGAACTTAAGATGTTGTGGGAGACAAAGGTCGAGATTTATGATAAATGGGTCAAGGAAAATTTTATGATGAAGGCAGTTTTGTTGTGGATTATCACTGACTTTTCGGCACTTGGGATGATCAGTGGATGGTCGACTTATGGAAAGCTATCATTTCCAATCTGTATAAGGAATGTTTAAGGCACACAGATGAAGCTTGACAGGAAAGCTAGTTTTTTTGGTAATGCTCGTAGATTCTTGCATGTTGATCCTAGTTATAGAAAGATATCCGCACAATTCAATAAGAAGATTGAGGAAAAAGGGGTTATTGTTCAATTGACCGGCAGCGAGGTCTTGGGCTAGCTTAACAATCTGAAATTTCTACCACCAGAAAAGGAGCATAATAAGTTGAGAGCAATAGGTTACGAAAAGACTCATAATTGGACATACTCGCCCATGAGGGTTGAGCTGCCATACTAGGTCACACTTTCAGCCCATGATTGCATAGATGTCATGCATATAGAAAAGAATATATTTGAGAACTTGTTTTACACTGTGCTAGATATGAGTGGTTAATCAAAAGATAATGACAAGGCACGATTAGATTTGGAGGCATTGAACATAAGGCCAGAATTGTGGCTCCGACCTGATAAGTCAAAACATAAATCAGAGTTTTCTCTTACCAAGCAACATGTTGAAGACATTTGTAAGAGGGTTACTGCGTTGAAGCTCCCAGATGGATATACGTTGAATATTTCTCATTGTAGTAAGGTTGAACAACTTAAAATTAATGGATTTAAGAGTCACAATTACCATATATTCATGCAAAAATTAATGTCCATTGTATTTCGTGAGATGTTACCCAGGAAAGTTGTAGATGCCTTGACCGAACTTTTAAATTTCTTTCAGGATCTTTGTTCAATGGTTATAAAATATAGTGATGTTAAGAAGATTGAGAAAAATATAGTGTTGACAATTTCCAAGCTCAAAATCATATTCTTTCCAGGGTTTTTTTGTCTCGATGGAGCATTTGTCTATTCATCTACCATATGAACTTAAGCTTAGAGGACCGGTGCAATATAAGTGGATGTATCATTTTAAAAGGTAAAATCATCTATAACTTTATTTTTATGATATTTATAACTCATGTTCTTAGTTAATTCTGTGCCAGTCATCGTATTATAGGTATATGCATCGATTAAAGAAAAAAGTGAGAAGCAAAGCTCGTGTAGAGGGTTCTATTGCTGAACGCCATACGGAGGACGATATTGTCAACTTCTACTAAGTACTTTGAGAATGTTATCGCAATGAAGCACAACTGATTAAGTCATAATGAGGTTGTCGAATTCCAAGCTCATGGTGATGAGTTAACTGTATTCATTTATCCGGCTAAACCATTTAGTCATGAGACCCTGACTTACTTGAGCGACAAAGATTTGAAGATTGTATCGATATACATTCTTCTTAATATGCCAGAAGTATCGTCACACATAAACTATGTATTTGAATTTGTAAAGTATGTAAGTTTTAAACTCGTATATGGTATTAAACTCATGACTTAATTTTTATATTCATTAAAAAATGAAGCGCATAGGAATAACTCGGGGTTAAATGTAGCACAACTGGAAGTATTCACTATAGAAAATTTCAACAGTTGTTGAAGAAAAGGGTCGAAGCAAATAACGCTTATGATCATTTTTGAGATGTCATTCAAGGTCCTTACAAACTTATTAGTTCATTTCCCTGATGTATTGTGAATGTTTATAGATTCAAGGTCGACTACTTGAAATAACTAACATTAGTTAATTTTGGAATTGTCGTCTTGGAAAATTATTACCAAGATGCTGAGTCCAATTATTATGGCCGTTTAGAGGAAGTCATTGTGCTCAATTATCTTGGGGTAAAAAAGTAGTTACATTTAAGTGTCTCTTGTTTAATAATGACAATGGTGTTAAAGTTGATTGTAATAGAATCGTTACAGTAGATATAAAGTCAAAGTTAAATTTTGATGACGTATTCATTTTAGCCAGTCAAGAGACCCAATTGTAATACGCCCCCAATGTCGACAATTGTAGAAGCCCCTAGTATACAGTTGTCACAACGAAGACTCGAACATTTGATGGTACTCATCTGTCTAGGACTGATGAGCGGTTGGAAGAAAATGTTAGCAATCTCATCCAGATAAAGCTAATTATTGACGATGTGCTAGTGTATGATGTCGTTGACGTAGCCAATGATTGTAGGGTTTTGACACATAAACGCAGCAAAATTTCAATTTTTTTTAAACCCTAAAATATGATCCATGTGAAAACATATTAATTCAGAGGTTTAGATATATTTTTACTGATTATCCGAGCTTGAATGGAGACGATGGAATTCTAGAACGGCTTTAAATCTTTAACGCAATCAAACGGAACTGCGTCTCTACGGTATCCACACGAACGCTGTAATGTACCGAGATCCTGACCTTCCTTAATTCTATCCATTTATGTTTGAATTACATAATCATTAACTTTAAATCTATTTTTATAATCATAAAATAATTTACGACGATCTCGTGCGTTGAACTTAACCTTTAATCCTTTAATATATTTTTAATTGACCATAAATGCGATCCATATTTTTATTTTTATTTTATAAAACTTTATCTTACATACCTTACCTGCCTCGATATCACAACGTTCATTTACCAATCATTAGAACTTAGGTAAAATATTAATTAATTGTGACCTAATATATTACCATTCATAAACAAATATATATTATTATGATTTACATGTCATAGCCTGGGAATAAAATTTCGCCATGATCTATTCATACATGGCCCAATTTACATATACCTATTCCTGTTTACTCGTACCTGTTTCATATAAAGATACCAAAAATATAAGTTTATCACATATAAAACTTGACTTACAATACTACATTTATCTTATCGTTTTGCAACATTTCTCGAAACACTTTACATTCACTGCTATCAGTATGGATTCCAAAACCATGTAACTTTTCCATCCCTTCTTCAAATAATACAATACATACAATTATATCTTTATGAATTTACAACATCTGCTTTACATACACATTTCACGTATAATAACTTTTTTCACGCTTATCCATGCATTCATCACTCTTTATCTTAGCTGCACCGAAACCTCCGGCCTTCTCATACTTTACCTGAAAAGTTAGTTTATAGCAAGAATGGGCATAAAGCTCAGCAAGTAATCCAGATAACACATTTCATGCTCGCAGTATATCATATGCATCATGTTTTCCTTTACTTTATTATGCTATGCTTAAATGTCACATATATCATTTAGCAGTTACGTCACATAGTCGCACATAGGCACGTTTCAACTTATTTAATATCACTTAGTTCACATAGAACATCTATTACACTTTAGTCTGAAGAACTTGCCTGTACGCCTTTATTTTACCCTTAACCTGTACTGCCTCGCTTGGCCTGTCTATCATTCCATGCCTCGGTTTGCTACATCGAGTGTTATCTATAAACATACAATCTATATACATCATTATAGGATCATAGCTTATATGACTTGTCAAACTTATCTCATGCCTTTACTTAGTTTTAGGCATGTGCAATGTCTATTTTACGTAGGTTTTTCAGAGTTACCCATGTAACGAGCGTTTGACCAATGACTCCCAAACCAAAACAAGTTGATTTTAGGGCACTAAGTTTAAAGACACCTCTAAGGGCTTACTAACTCGAGTAACAAAGGCTACAAAAATCAGACTAGTCAAACTGCTTATAACCATCATACTTTTCAGCATGATTTTTCTTTTATTCGATGGACATTAAAGTAATATTTATTATTTTTCAACTCTTTTTTTTCTTTTCTTACAACGAGTGCATTTTATGTTCCATCTCGCTGCATTATTATTTTCTTCCTTCCAATTTTTTTCTTGAAATCACTTAACTCATAGTTTATAATCCACAACTAAGAATTAGTGTGAACGTGAAGTACAAAAATGCATATGAATTTTAATGTTATTCCAGATGGCATTTGAAACTAGGACTTTGTATCTTATCAAAGATTCAAGAGTTCTAAATCTTTTAACCCAACTCAAAGTTTTTTGCTCAATAGACATTTATTAGAATTAATCCAACTCATAAAAGAAATCAAAAAAAAATTTAAATTCCCAATTTTCAATTTTTTAGTTTTTATTTTCGTAAAAATTAGTTTCCCAAAAAATAAAAAATATAAAAAATTCTAATCATAATTCAAAATGCCCCCATACCTAAATCATATATTGTCCTCAATGTATGCAAATGAAGAATAAAGAACAAAGAAAAGAAATTGTACCTTGTATGGTGGGTAAGAACATGATGAAAATATGTAACAAAAGAAAAATATATGTACAAAATTTACAATTACAAGTGCAGTTTCAGTCATTCGAAATGGTGTGGGTCAACAAACGTCCATCACTTCCTCTGTTACGTTCGGCATTTCTAAAAAGGGTTTGAGTCGTTGACCATTAACTTTGAAAATTTCACCACTTTTTTTATTTTCAATATGAACTGCCCCATGAGGGTAAACTACATTTACTACAAAAAGTCCATCTCATCTAGAACGCAATTTGCCAGGAAATAGACGTAGCCTAGAGTTATACAAGAGAACTTTTTGACCAGGTGAAAATGATTTTCTCAAAATTAATTTATCCTGAAACACTTTTGTTCTTTCCATGTAAATTTTAGCATTTTCATAAGCATCATGCGAATCTCATCCAACTCATTCAATTGCAATTGTCTATGACTCCCACAAGTGGATATATCAAAATTTAATTACTTTATGGCCCATAAAGCACGGTGTTCAAGTTCCACAGGTAAGTGACAAATTTTTCCAAAGACAAGCCTATATGGTGACATTGTTAAGTTAGTCTTAAAGGTAGTACGGTAAGCCAATAATGCATCTAACAATTTTAGAGATCAGTCTTTTCTATTAGAACTCACCGTTTTTTTCAAGATTTATTTTATTTGCCTATTCGAGACTTCTACTTGACCACTTATTTGAGGGTGATTGGTGTGGCAAGCTTGTGGGTGCTGAAATATTTTTTCAACAAGGATTTAAAAGGCTGATTGCGAAAATATTTTCCTTGATCACTGATTATAGCCCTACGAGTACCAAAGCGAGAGAAAATTTTATCTTTCAGAAATTTGACAACAACCTTATTGTCATTGGTCTTGGTTGGTATAGTTTCCACCTATTTAGAAATGTAATCAACCATAAGTAAAATGTACATAATTCTAAAAGAATTTGAAAATAGACCCATGAAATCTATCCCCCACACATTAAACAACTCAATGACTAGAATGGGTTGCATTGGCATCATATTCCTACTAGTGATCCTTCCTAATTGTTGACGCCTATTGCAATTGGCATAAAATTCTGTGGCATCCTTGAATAGACTAGGCCAATAAAAACCACACTAAAGAACTATGGCAGCCGTATTTTTACCTCCAAAATGATCGCCCCAAGCTTGGTCATAACAAAATGATAGGACACTCCTAAACTCATGGTTGGGTACACACCTCCTAATGATTTGATCAAGGCAATATTTAAATAAATAGGGGTCGTCCTAATAAAAATGTTTGATTTGTGAAAGAAATTTTGATCGATCTTGTTTGGACCAATGGGAAGGAATCTCATTAGTAACTAGGTAGTTCACAATATCAGCAAACCAAGGTGTAGCAGATATGGAGAAAAGCTGCTCATCTGGGAAAGAATCATTTAAAGGAAGTTCAGAGTTGGACTCCACAACTAAACGAGACAAATAATCAGCTATCACATTTTCGGACCCTTTTTATCCCTTATTTCTAGGTCAAATTCTTGGAGCAATAAGACCCATCGAGTTAAATGGGCTTTTGAGTCTTTTTTGGAGAGAATGTGTCTAAGGGCTGAATGGTCAGTGTAAACAATGATTTTAGACCCATTACGATAAGATCGAAACTTTCCTAAGACAAAAACTACAGCTATAAGTTCTTTTCCAGTAGTTGAATAATTCAATTGTGCATCATTCAAAGTCCTACTAGCATGGTATATGACATGGGAATCTTATTAATTCGTTTCCCTATAACAGCACAAACTGCATAGTCAGATGTATCACACATTAACTCAAATGGTTGATTCCAATCGGGTGATTTAAATGATAGGAGCTGAGGTCAACACATTTTTAAGTTGTTCAAAGGATTGGAAACATTTTTCATTAAATTCAAATTTTGCATCTTTACTTAGAAGATTGGTTAAGGGTCTTACTTTCTTACTGAAATCTTTGATGAATTGCTTATAAAAGCTTGCATATTCTAGGAATGAACGAATTTCTTTGACTATCCGAGGTGGTGGGAGATTGACAATGAGGTCAATTTTAGCTTTATCTACTTTAATTCCGTTTCAGATATGATATGACAAAGAACAATTCCCTTGTTAACCATGAAATTATATTTTTCCCAATTTAAGATTAAGTTAGTTTCCTTACATCTCTTTAGAACTAAGTTGAGGTAGTGAAGGCACTCATGAAATGTAGACCCAAATATGAAAAAATCATCTATAAAAATCTCTAGGAATTTGTTTATTATGTCATAAAAAATGCTCATCATGTATATTTGAAAGGTGGAAGGGGCACTATATAGCCTAAAGGGTAGACGATGATATACAAAAGTTTCATAAGGACAAGTAAATGTGGTCTTTTCTTAGTCTTCTGGGGCTATGTGAATTTAAAGTAACTCAAGTATCCATCAAGGAAACAATAGTAAGCATGACCAGCTAACCTTTCTAGGATTTGGTCTATGAAAGGTAAAGAAAAATGATCATTTCTTGTGGCCTCATTGAGTTTTCTATAGTCTATGCAAACTCTCCAACCAGATTGGACACGAGTGAGAACTAACTCATTATCTTCATTTTGAACCACAGTTAAGCTAGACTTTTTAGGCACCACCTGAACAGGATTTACCCAAGAGCTATCAAAAATGGGGTAGATAATCCTATTATCTAGACATTTAAGAGTTTCTTTCCTAATAACCTTTTTTAGAACTGGGTTCAATCGCCTCTGCGGGTCTCACACGAGTTGAGCATTATCTATTAAATGGATCCTATGTTGGACAATGGTGGACTGATCCCTTTAATATTTGTTATGCTCCATCCTGTGATTTTTTTATTCTTTCTAAGGGTGGTCAATAACTCTTTCTCTTGTGGGTTTGTTAAATCAGAAGTAATGATCACATGAAGAGTTTTGGAAGGACCTAAATAGGCATACTTAAGATCATCATGAAGAGGTTTGAGTTCTAACTCTAGTGGACTCTTTTTAAAAGGTTATAAAGATTGTAAGATTGGCTCGGTCACAGGTTTTCATTTAAATTACATTAATGTAGAGGGCTCTAACATTTCATTCACCTCATGTACATATTTTGTGTTGGTTTATAAAATTCATAGACATGCAATCAAGTTGCATCAAATAGCAGAATCATGGTAAAATCAAATTTAAAAAATTTACGAACCATAGTCCAAGATCGACCTTTATGCGGAACTGTTAATTAATAAAGAATAAGTTAGAGATATACCCTTGTAGAATTTAAAGCTTCAACGGGTACAAGTTCAACTCCAAGTTCTTCACTTTCTCCTTGAATTTCACCAATTGGATTCCAATGATCAACGTTAGGCACACAAGTGTTTGGCCTCTAGAGGTGATCCACCAAGGAATAATAATAATTCAACAAGTGGGTGATGATAAACCCTAATTTTCTCTCTCTAGAGAATATATAAGTAATCTCCCAAAACTTGTGGGAGTGTATATGTGTAACCTTAATCCATAATAAGACTTCTCTTATTTATAGATTTAGTAAACCCTCCTAACATCTTTAGGAATATGGTTTTTAATTAAACTCATAATCTAATTAAGAACTTAATTAATTTAATATAATAATTATAATTTCTAAACTATTTAGGAATTTAATTATCAATTATAAGAGTACTCTTATTAATTAATTTCTAAACCATTTAGGAACTAAATAATAATTATAATAGTAATAATAATAATAAGACCCCTCTTATTAATTTATAATTAGTATTTTCAAAATACTAAATAATAAATATTAAGTTATTTAATTTATCATATCCCCATAGTATAAATTAAATATACTTAATTCATTATTACAATTATGTCATTTACTTCTTAAATAATTATTTTTCTTTTACGATGTGACCTTTTAGGTTCTCCATATTAAACCGGTTATAGAATAAATTAATTAGAACTATTCTAATTTTATTTATATAAATAAATTAAAGTATTTAATTTATTTAAATAAATAATATTTATTCCATAATAAGGGTAGGTCTCCTTAGCAATTAATAACTTTCTAGCTAATATAGATTTCAACATTTAATCACAAAAGAACCTATTCAGCGAATAGTTACTGTATAATTCAATGTTTCTACCTCACATCGTCTCAATGAAATATAAGACATGGTATAACTGTCAAGTCTTATTTTATTTAATTATATGCATTTTGATCCTTAAATGAATAACTCTAATTAATGTAAAGTAGAAACTACTTTCTAATTTCCATTATGCATTGGCCAATGACTACTGAGTTATCATTTATCGAATCACATAGAACATTCTCGTCTTTTACTAGAAGTGGTAGATTCTTTGTTGATCATTCACCTATCTCCATGTATAACTTATTATATACGATCATACCCTTTGACACGCCCTAAAGATTTTAAGGAATATGTCAAAACATAATTCATCATACACAAGATACTATGATGATCTCAAGTCCAAGAATCACTTGTACTATTATCATTAAAGAAACTCCTATTAACAGGCAAGTAAGATTTTATTAAGTGTTCCTTGAACGAGTTACGTTCAGTGAACTTATTTTCTAATAAGCACCTACATACTTACTTTAGTGTCTCTACACAAATGATTATGAGATCAATCATCATCTTCATAAGAGCAATCATAGTATGTACTAATCTATCTATCCCTATTTTAGTGATCCCACGATTAGGAACAATTTTAGTTTTGAGCTATTTTGAATTTAGATCTCATTAGTCTTATCATTATCATGATTCTAAAAATATTGCTCAACAACTATGGGTTTATCACAATTAATATTATCTATTAAATATGGATAAAGAAAATGCCTTTGTATAAATAAACTTTTTTTAATAAATGAATAAAATTACAAAGTACATGCTACATCATATCAAATATGATTGGCTTGTGTGCATACTACTTTCAATCTTCCACTTGCACTAAAGCTAATCACCATGGTATCTAATACCCATCTTCTCTAAGTGACGATCAAACTACTTTTGAGTTAAAACTTTAGTAAATGGATCTGCTATGTTGTCAAGAAAGTTGACACACTCCTAGGTGACATCTCCTCTTTCAATGATTTCTCTAATCAAATGAAACCGCCACAACACGTGTTTAGATTTCTGATGAGACCTAGGTTCCTTGGCTTGTGCAACAGCTCTCGTGTCACAAGATAAAGACATTGGTCCTTAAATGCTAGGAATCACTCCAAGTTCTGTAATGAACTTCTTCATCGAAACAACCTCTTTTGCAGCTTCACTTGCAGCTATTACTCTGCCTCTGTCGCTGAATCAGCAACTGTTTGTTGTTTAGAACTTTTTTAACTCACTATGCCACCGTTTAGGGTAAACGCATAACCCGAAATGGATTTACTATCATCTCTATCAGTTTGAAAACTTGAGTTTGTATAGCCCTCTAGTTTCAAATCAGATCCGTCGTAGATAAGAAATGTATCCTGAGTTCTTCTTAAGTCCTTTATGATATTTTTCACTACCTTCCAGTGTTCTTCTCTAAGATTAGACTGATATCTGCTTGTTACACTAAGTGCATGAGCAACATCAAGTCTTAACATATCATCCCGTACATGATATATCCTATTGTTGAGGCATAAGGAATCTTACTCATATGGTCTCTCTCTTTAGGTGTCTTTGGGGCTTGCTTCTTTGAGAGATGTATTCCAAGACCCATCGGCATGAGCCTTTTCTAAGAATCTTCCATGCTAAACTTCTTTAGCATAGAATCAATGTACGTTCTTTGGGACAAGCCAAGCATCCTTTAGATCTATCACTATAGATATTTATCCCCAAAATATAGGATGTTTCACCCAAGTCCTTCATGAAGAAGTGTTTAGATAACCAAATCTTGATTGAATGTAGCATTAGAACATCATTCCCTATTAGTCATATTTAATCAACATATAATACTAGGAATATGGCAGCGCTCCCACTAATCTTCTTGTACACACATAGTTCATCCTCGTTTTTGATAAAATCAAACTCTTTGATTGTCTCATCAAAACTAATGTTCCATCTTCGAGAAGCTTGCTTCAATCCATAGATGGGTCTTTGTAACTTACAGACTTGATTTGTTCCAACCTTTGAAATAAATCCCTCTGGTTGTATCATATATACATCTGCTTCTAGTTTTCCATTGAGGAAGACCGTTTTCACGTCTATTTGTCAGATCTCATAGTCATTATAAGCTGCAATTTCAAGCAAAATTCGAATGAACTTGAGTATTGCTACTGGTGAGAAGGTTTCATCATAGTCAATACCTTGTCCTTATCTGAAACCTTTTGTCACCAGTCGGGCCTTATGGGTAGAAACCTTGCCCTCTGCTCCAGTATTTCTCTTAAAGACCCATTTGCACCCAATAGATTTAATGCCCTCAGGTAGAGTAACCAAAGTCCATACTTGGTTCTAATACATGGAGTCCATCTCGGATTTCATGGCTGCTAGTCATTTCTCTGAGTCTTTACTTCTCATTGCCTCTTCGTAAGTCCATGGATCATCATTATCTATGATGCGTACCTCATCATCACCTTCTATGATTAATCAATACCTTTCAAGTATCTTCAATACTCTTCCAGATTTACGAATAGGTTGTGGTACATTGGGTTGTGTTACTTGGTTAGGTACCTCACTTTAACCCATAGTGTTTTGTGGTTCTTGAACTTTTTCAAGATCTATTTTTCTCCCACTGACCTCTTCAAGGATAAACTCCTTTTCCAAGAAGAACACATGTTTCATAACAAACACCTCTTGATCAGTTGAATAATAGAAATAATATCCTAAACTTTATTTAAGATATCCCACAAATTTGCACTTGTCGGATCATGTCTCTAGCTTATCATTCTCAAACCTTTTGACATAAGTTGGATAACCCCAAATCTTAACATGCTTAAGACTTGGTTTTCTCCCTGTCCATAACTCATATGGAGTCTTTGAGACGGATTTAGAAGCTATCTTAGTAATTAGAATGCAGTCGTTTATAGGGCATAACCCTAGAAGGAAACTGAAAGATCGGTAAAACTCATCATGGAACGAACCATGTCCAACAATGTTCGATTTCTCCTTTTAGATACACCATTCAATTATGGAGTATCCAGTGGAGTCTATTGTGAGATTATACCATTTTCTTTGAGATAATTGAGAAACTCATTACTTAAGTATTCACCAACTCGATCTGATCGAAGAATCTTAATATTTTTGCCAGTTTATTTCTCTACTCTACTTCTGAATTCTTTGAACTTTTCAAACGATTCAGACTTGTATTTCATCAAATACACATATCTAAATCTTGAATGATCATCAGTGAAAGTGATAAAATATGAATACCCTCCTCGTGCATGTGTTGTCATAAGTCCGCATATATCTGTGTCCACATATATCTGTGTGTATCAACTCTAACAACTTTATAACTCTTTCTCCTTTTCCACTAAAAGGAGATTTGGTCATTTTACCCATGAGATAAGATTCACAAGTTGGATATGATTCATAATCAGATAACTCTAAAAGTTCATCTTTATGCAACTTGTTTAATCTAGTTTCATTAATATGACCGAGTCTACAATGCCACATAAAAGTATAATTTATATTATCTTTTTTTTTTTCTTAGTTTGTTCAATTTGTAATATATTTTTGTGTAAGTCAAGTAAGTAAAGTTCATTAAGTAAATTGCCAATACCATATAAAATATTATTTTTATAAATAGAACAACTGTTATTCTTTATTATAATTTCAAAACCATCCTTATCCAACATAGGAATAGAAATAGTGTTTCTAATAAGTACTAAAACATAATAACAATTATTTAAACTAATGGATTTGCCCGTAGGCAATACTAAACAATAAGTTCCTACGGTTAATGTAGTAAGCTTTGTTCCATTCCCCACGTGCAGGATGACTTTATCTTTATTTAGCTTTCTACTTCTGTTTAATCCCTGCATAGTATTATATATGTGAGAACCACGGCTGGTATCTAATACCCAAGTAGAACTTTAACTTATAAAAAGATTTATTTCAATCATGAACAAACCTTGATCTGCAGTTGAAGCTTCTCCAAGCTTCTTCTGCTTAAACTTGCAATATACTCTTTGCAGTTTCTTTTCTAGTAACCCAACTTGTTGCAATGGAAGCATATTCCTTTGCTATTTGGATCTACCTTCTTATTATCCTTTACTTACGCTTTGCCTTTAGCCTTCTTGGATTTCTTCTTTTGAGAAGTTCCCTTAGGCCTCTTCCTTTTCTTGGAAGAATTATCTACCAACAAGACTTAGTTCTTTTTAGATGAGAAGTGCCACAGTTTTTAACATGTTTAGTAACTCAGACAAGTTGATGTCCAACTTACTCATGTGAAAATTCACAACAAATTGTGAGAAGGTGTCCGAGAGTGACTGCAAGATCAAATCTTGGCTCAACTCTTCATCCATCATAAACCCCAACTGTCCAAGTTGTTCAATCAAATTGATCATCTTTAGGACATGAGTCTCAACGGTAATGCCCTCGGCCATCTGAGATTGGAATAGCTCCATAGATATCTAATATCTAGCAATCATACTTTGCTCACCATAAAGATATTTAAGCTGCAATAGTATAGTAGGAGTATCCATTTTTTCGTGTTGATGCTGAAGCTCGTTAGTCATGGATGCGAGCATGATGCATTGAGCCACAACTGCACCATCTTGCCACTTTTTAAAAGTTGCAGCTTCTTCCTCAGATGCATTTACTGTAACAGTCGCAGGGACAGGCGAATTTAGGACATAGGAAAGCTTTTCAGTAGTGAAAACAATTCTCAAATTCCTTAACCAGTCCATGTAATTCGGTCCAGTTAGTTTGTTAGCATCAAGTATGCTACGCAGTGATAGTGAGTTTGACATTTATAAAATTTTGCATGTGAAAAATAGACAATATTTTAGTATACATTTATTTTATTAATTACCAAAATAAATTAAATCTTTATTTAAATTGGTATCTCCTACTATTTTTCATCAAACTATATTACCCTCTATATATAGTTCGACAAATCTAATTAAAGATTTGCTAGTGAGATAAGGATCCTATCAACATAAATATAACATTGTGTGTACACAACAAACTATAGTTTATTCAATAGGTAGACAACTCCTTGTCAATTACATCAACATGTAACTCCTTATATTTTGCCTCTTAGATTTTTATGATCATGTGTGTGGACATCCAAATCAAAATTATCTAAGTTAACTTCAACCTAACACTTCCATATAAGTGAAGAGAAAAATACCGTTCTTGTGTGTGCACAACAAAATAGTAACATTCAATTTCATTATAAGCATCTAATTTGATAAAACAGCATCTCAAATAATCGATATAAGTCTTGTGTGTGCACAACAAACTTATATTGAGTAATTGATACTCTATCATTTTATCATGCTAGAAAACGACATTCGATATTCCAAATATCTTTGAACGTTACAACTTAATATAATTTACCTTGAGGGTTTGTTATTAATTGTTTCATCTTGTTTAGCGCGTATGCACATATATATATATAAAATACACGTTATATTATTTAACATGCGAAGCATGTTTGGATAATGTAGACACCCAAATTTTGCACTTTTGTACTAACCTTGGCAGGAGGGCAAAGTCGTCACTTGACTCGACATGCGAAAATGAGGGTGGACCCCAACACGAAGCCACCCCAACGACTTACGGTCAAAACCGCCACAACGAACAACGAGCATCAGATTACTTGAGTCAAGACAAACAGTCGATCCAGAAGAACCTGATTTGATCACAAAAGACGACTAATGGCCACTACGCTTACGATGTTCGGGGGTCTCGCTCACCGGTGAGCGAGCGGCTGCCCAGCTCGCCGGTGAGCTGGTGGGGGTGGAAAGGGGGCAGCGCCCCCTGGAAGCCAAGCACAAATAGCAATTTCTACATCAATTAACAGCCTTCCGAAATAATACGGCAGAAATTGACGATTCAAGGCTGCGTGGCACGGAAATCGAGAAAAGCCAGCTGGGCAGCCGCAGATGCATCTGCGGCCATCGACAGAGGTGACTTTTGCACGGCTCGAGGGCGGCACACGGCAGCCGAGGAATCGGCGCGGGCGGCCACAGCAGGCAGCCGCAGATGCACCTGCGGCCAGCCGCAGATGCACCTGCGGCTGCCTGCGGAAGCCTATACAACGACCATTTCCACCCGAGAAGAAAAAAAGAAGAGACAGACGCGGACGGAAGAAAGAAAAGAGAGAGAGAGAGAGGCTACGGGAGCGAGAGAAAATAGAGAAAAAGAGAGAGAAATGTGAGGAATCTTCATTGTTTGTTCAATCTTTACCTTATATTGTATCCTATTTCGATTTTCATGTGTCAAAGTGGGTCTTTCATCCTTTGAAATGTGAAGAAATCCAAGTTTATAGCGTTTGATATAGTTAGATCTAGTTCTCATTTCATCTTATTGTTTAAGTTGTTATAGATCTAATATTTGTACATTTGTTGGGTGGATCTACTGTTAGATCCGAAAATATTTGGTGCATTGCTATTTGAGTAGTTTGATTCGGTGTATTTTGAAGTTATATCCAATGTAGTCAATATGTTGTAGATCTATGGATTAGGGACGGTTAGAGAGGATTTATTGCGGATGAAATCTCCTCCTAATCTCCCGATGATATCCGTTTAGTTGTTTCATAGCCTTTACGTATGTAATCCATGAAAAGAATCATGTAGACTATGATATTTACTAACTTCTCTTTTTTCTAAAAATTATCATTAAATTTTATCATCTAAAACACTATTGGTCATGATTATACCAAATAACGGTTTTTCTTTGCCCCAGGCCAAATAGAACTTTCACCACGTGTCCTAAAAGACACTCAACAACTATATCTTCTTTGCCCCAGGCTAAAGATATTCACCAATCATATCATCTGTGTCTCAGGCCATAGATATTCAACAATTATATTATCTTTGAACCTATGCCAAAGACATTCACCAATCATATCATCTGTGTCCCAGGCCACAGATATTCATCAATTATATTATCTTTTCACCCAGGCCAAAGATATTCACAACAACGTGATTATGATGATTAGAATAGATAGCAGTGATATAAATGAGGACAAAAACAGAGGATAATATGATAAACAATAGACATTAGAAGTTTACAAATTTTACTTTGTCCAAAGTCAAATAATGTACAAATTGTCAACATGATGTAGAGTCAAATTCCAGAATGATATGCAAGATTTATATTTTAAAAAATAACGGTTAAAGTTCAATAAAAAGGTTCAGGTAAATAGAAAGATTCAGGTGAAATGATATTAAATGAAGTGCAAACTATTAAAGAACATAGAATCATTTAAGAAATTTTAACGAATAATACTTACCATAATAAGTTTAAGAGTATGAAAGAAAATGATATCATTTACCTTAACAAGTGACTAGATACTGGTTTCTATGAAATTGATCAACCTATAATTATATATATAATTTAATTAGTAACTATCAAATATAAGTTTCATGGTATATAATAACTTGTATATTATGAAATTATCAAAAATGCTTATATAATATAAATTTATGTAGTGTACAGAATAAAATATAAAAAATTTAAAATAGTTTTTGAAATAATATTTCAAAATAAATTTTCTAAAGGAAGAGTATTTTAAAAGAATAATTGTAAATATCGTGTAAAGTAGGTATTTGTGCAATTATTATTTTTAAAGAAAAGACTCACTTGAGAAATTATTGCACTGCTTTTGACTTTATTAAAACTTCAGAGTAACCTTACTACACTCAAAGTATACTCACAATATATCAGTAGGAGAAAGAAAGGTGCGTGTTTGGTTGCTCAACCGAGCAACCTATTTAAAGAGGAACGAAGGCACACAGAGTTTGAAAATTTTGGTAGGAGGTGCACGCTTGATTTGAAAAAGTGTGTGTGTGCGATGCCTAACTTTGAAATGGAAGAAGAATTCATTCACACAACTTCTGGGAATTTTTTTTTCATAAAAAATAAAACTTTATATTATATTATAATGAAACAGATAACTTTATTATAGTAAAATAAATAAATATATTATTATCAGATAACTTTTCCCACCCATTCTTTATTTCCCTTCCATGTGATTTAGCTTTTCCTACCAAAATTACTTTCTTGTTTAAAAG
This sequence comes from Hedera helix, assembly GCA_947179155.2. Taxonomy (NCBI): domain Eukaryota; kingdom Viridiplantae; phylum Streptophyta; class Magnoliopsida; order Apiales; family Araliaceae; genus Hedera; species Hedera helix. Next base: position 20,249,928 of record OX359275.1, on the reverse strand, counting down.
TTTGTCTTGTTTTATAATTGTTATCTAAAATATCAACTAGCAATGAAATACAATAATTTAAGCATTACTGCTACAACAGTGATAACATAAATAAAGAAAGAAACGCGCAACCTTGACAATTATTGGTTCAATAAACTACAGCGTAATAGCAATTATTAATTCAATAATGTAAAATACTTTATAACAATAATTATTGATGAATACTGTGCAATAACCACTTTTCAGATCAATAATATGAGACACTGTGCAATTGTCACATCCCAGATTTTTGACAAGATTTTTAAATAAGGAATTTGGTAGATTAAATAAAGGTTAGAAGTTAAAACCTAGTTTTGAAGGATAAAGTATAAATAAGTGATTAAATTTAATTTAGTATTTAATCAATGTGTTAAGAATGACCTATGTGGTTGAATTTGTACAGAGAGATTCTTGATGTAGCAATGGCTCATAAAGGTTATGAGAATCAGTCATTAATTTAAGGTACATTAGTGACTTGACAGATAAGAAAATTATATTAAATATAATTCACTATAGTTGAAAGAAAATATGATGGATTAAAGGCAACTGACAGAATGTAATACCTACGATTAGGTAGTCAGAAATGAATAGTGATAACACATTGTACTGTGTCAGAATATGGTAGGTTGAATGTATTTGTATATATATTTGATCTAATAATGAAAGAAAAATTAAGACTTAGAGAATAAATGAAAGAATTGAAGAATGTGTAAATTAAGCCTAGGTTATGAAAATTAGTAACCAGCTTGATGAATAGGCCTTGAAAGGCTATATTAAGAGGATGGCAAGGTAAGGTATGACAGATTGTGCAGAAAGAGTAGAATAGTTTTACCTAATCTGTATATTATGAATTAACTAAATAATAAGGATTGTGAGATTTAAATATCTGAAATTGATTAATGAATCAACATGAATTAATTGAATAGAACTGAGTATTTATACGACGTATAGAATGAAGAATGAATATATGATGCAAGTTGTCATATAGGTATTAAGTAAAAGAACGAAATGACCTAAAAGTCATAAAAAGGGTATTATGGGCATAAATAGTAAATGAGGATGAATTTTGGTAATCCGATCAGGGTATGATATAACACAGTACATGTGTTATATAATTCTAAAAGAAAAATATTTTTTTTAATGATTGACGCGAGGATCGTTAGGCATCATTTGAGCGTTTATCATTTTTATCGACGGTTCGCTTTTCAAAGAAGCGCTTTTATGAAATATGTGAGCATTTCTGTTATTTGAAATGACAGAAATTGGAAATAATAAAATGGAGAACCGGGGAGGTTAGTATGGAACTAGAAGTGTAATTCTAGTTAAGGAAAGTTATGTAGTTGATTGGGAATTAAATAACTGATTAGGCCATTAAAATGTGACTAGTGAAGGTAGTTCAATCGAAAATAAATTATCTAAATGATAGTATGAAGAAAATCAATCTAAATGAGCATGAAATGCATTAATAGGAAGAAAGTTATAAACCTTCCTAAGAAGAAAAGTTGCCAAAAAGGGAAGTTTCCTTAAATGAAAACTTTCCATAAAAGCAAATTCTAGCAAAAAAAGGCTTTTGACCAAAATGCCCTTGAAAAATTAATTAATGACCCATGTGTCCTATGGGGTGAATGACCAAAGTATCTTTAACAAATTAATTAATAACCTTTGTGTCCTAAGAGGTGAAATAACAAAAATGCCCTTGGTTAGAATTAACTATAGTTGAGTTAACTTAATCCAATATGGGTTAAGTCTCATATAACCTAAAGAAAGGAAAGAGATCTCATTCATTTTTGCTAGAAAAAGAAAACCTAGGAGAGAGAAAAGGGAAGCCATGGAAATAGAATGAAAAGCTTGAAGCTTTGTGAACTAGAAAGCTTGGATGATCAAGGAGCAAGAAGTAAATATGAAGGCCTCACCATGGTGAAGCTTCTTATCTAAGGAATTTGATTATCTAATAAGGTTTAAAAGTTTTCTTAACTTAAAACTTTAGTTTATGCATGTCTGTGTATGTATTTATGGTTAAAAGGTAGAGTTATGGAAGGATATGTGTCTTAAGTTGGAAGTTCATGGTCAAACCTTAAGATATAAGGTTGAACATGAAGGTCTTATGTGTATTTGTATGAAATATAACATGTTAAATACTCTAATGTATAGAAAGTATGAATTTGTAGGCTAAAACTAACTATAGTAGTAATATGTTCATATAAACATATTTTAAAAGTAAATAAATTTAGAACAATTCATATATGTTTAGTATAAGTCTACAAAGGTTAAAAATGAACTCTTTAATGAGTATATAGAAAGTGGAGTGTAAGAATTATAAAATGAATTTTATGAAAAGTTTTGTTAAGTGGATGAAAATTCAACTAAAATGTGATTTTTGGCAATTTTGAGTAATTAATGGTGAAATGAAGTCAAATGCCTTAGTTTTACGTAGTTACACGTGTCTACATTGATTTAGTAGACAACGGATGAAAGTTAGAACGAAAATGTGTTTCGAGCGATCGAAATCGATTATTTTAAGTTAAAAATAATTTTTACGGACAATTAACGCCTTGTGCAAAGCTAAGTTGTTTTAAAGGTCTAAACAAGTGTTGTATGACGTATGTAAGCTTAATCAAGTGTTGGAATGAACTTTAAAAATGAATGGCCAAAAATCACTAGTTGACGGAAAAAGTTGAAAACGTGTTTAAACACTGTTTTATGGGCTAATGCTTCAATAATTTTAAGAAACCAAATGAGTCGAGTTGTATTTTTGTAAAAGACTATGTAGTAAGGTCTAGCTATTATTCAAATTTGAGTTTAATTGGATGTAAGATGAAGGAATTAAAACTCAGAAAAATGACTGCAAAAATTAAGCTTTTTGGTTTCTATAGACTACGTTGCGGCACAGTGTTTTGTACTGAACACTGCACCGGGGTACCGTTAACAGAAAAGAGTTGGCTAGGGGTGGCTTCAGAGCTCGCCGGGGCGTAGTCAACTGAGAACATCTCGCCCCCAACAAGATGTTTTGTGCCAGGGCTCAGTGGGCCTATAATTTTTTTTAAAGTATTCCAAAAAGCTATGTTTTAATGGGATAAGATAAAGATATGTTATGTAAACCCTAAATGGATAAAAAAGGTCAATGTAATAAGTGTTAAGGTATAAGGGAACAATGAAAGGTATAATATAATATACCTAAAGCTAAGTAAAGTATGTTAAGGTTTATGTAAAATGTCGATAATGAGTTTGGATGTATTATTAACCTATGTAAGGTGTAATACATCAAGAGCATAATGAATAGAGACTAGCAGACTCATGTTTATGGTTTAAGTTTGAAAAAAGTTATGAAACATGTTATGACCCTATAATAATTTATAGGTTGTATGTTGACAGATAGAGTTTGTATTAGTAAACCGACAAGATGAAATATGAAAGATGTTCAAGGAGTGTAAAAGTTAAGTATGGTAAAGTGTATCAGGCATGTTTTTCAGAACTTGTTAAAATTGAATAATTGTTCTATGTGAACTACTTGACAGACTATGTGATGTAATTATGTTTGAAATGTGCACTTCGTGCAATTACGTGTTTTAACTGTTAAATGCAATATGTGACATTTATATTTTGAAAATGCACAACATGATAGATATGATGCATAGATATATGCCTAATAAGAAATGTATGATGCATGTATATAAAATGCGAGCACAAAAGGTGTTAACTGTTAAACTTACATAGCCGTCGAGCTCATTCTTATTTTAAACTGACATTTTCGGCTAAGTACGAGAAGGCCAAAGGTTCCGATAAAACTAAAGGGTAAGGAATGATAAATGTTTAGAAAAGCTTAAAAGATTTATTATATGTAATTGTGTAATGTAATAAGACAGTAGATGAATGTAAATATTATAGGTATAATTTAATTGACGTCATTGTTTTAATATTAAAGTGTGTCATTAGTAATGAGATGTATGATTTGTAAATGAACAGGGATTGATTTGTATGTAAGTTTTATTCAGAGAAGCTTGTAATGAGACTCAATTAATGTATCATTGTAAGTCGAATCTTATATGTAATAATGAATGAACAAATATGTGTAAATAGGATTATGTATGGATAGTTATGTATGGTGAGGGTATTCACAAGTTAAGTTAAATCATAAGATATATGATTTTGAATTGTAATAGATTAGATCATGATTTATGTATTTATGATCTAAGTTATAATGTATAAAGAATGTGAATGTTAAGATTTTGAGACAGGTTATGAATGTAAGTTAAATAAATAGGTTTATGAACTGTATTATGGTTGTATAAGGTGGTTTTAAGGATAAATGTTATGTTTTAATGTACGAGATCGCCTGTAGTAAATACGCGGGGGGGGGGGGGGGATGTTACAGTTGGTATTAAAGCTGATAAGTTATAGTCATTAGGTAAGAGTATCGTAGGCTATAACTTTTGTAAGAAAAAAAATGGTAAAGAAATGAACTGTAATGGAGTTGGGTAAGGAGAAAATGAATTTTAACAATTCTTGAGTAAGAAAAGGTAAATGACATCTTAAGTTAAGATATTGAGAAACGGTAATGGGTTATGGGATCATAAAATGATCTAAGATATTGACAAGTATCTCTTCATACATTAATTCATCTGTTATAGCGTCTGGTTCCAACTTAATAATGTGATTTGGATCCTTCACATATTTATATAATATAAATATGTGAAAAATGTTATGAATAAGGGACATGTCTGGCGGTAGAATAAAAGTAGTATGCCCCTCAAGCCAATCACATTTGATGTGATATGCATATACTTTGTAATCTTTTTCGATTGATTAATAAAAGTATCAAGGCATTTCATTATTCATAATTAATTGACTGAATTAATTATATGAATAAACCCATAATTTTGAGTAATACTTTTAGAAGCACAATGTTGATTATGCTAATAAGATCTAAATTCAAAATAGCTCAAAATTAAAATGTTTCTAATCGTGGGATCACTAAAATGGGGATTAATGAATCCGGATAGATTAGTATATACTATGTTTGCTCTTGTGAAGAGGATGTTTGATCTCATAATCATTTGTTCAGAGACACTAAAGCAAATATGTAGGTGCTTATTAGAGAATAAGTTCACTAAACGCGACTCACTCTAGGAACACCTAATGAAGTTTTACTTGACTGTCAATAGGAGTTCCTTTTGTGATAGTAGTACAAGTGATCCTTGGACTTGAGATCATCATAGTACCTTGTGTATGATGAGTTATACTTTGACATATTTCTTAAGACCTTTAGGGTATATCAAATGGTATGATCGGATACAACAAGTTGTACATAGAGGTAGGTGAATGGTCAATAAGGAATCTACCACTTTTAATAAAAGGAGAAAATGTCCTATGAAATTCGATAAATGACAACTCAAAAATCATTGTCCAAGGTGGAATGAAAATTAGAAAAGAGTTTCTAATTTACATTAGAGTTGTACATTTTAGAATTGAAATGCATGTGATCAAATAAGACTTGATAGAAATCTCATGTCTTATATTTGATTGGGACATTGTATAGAAGAATGATTGAATTATAAGGTAACTATTCGCTGTAAGGTTTTTTTACAATCAAATGTTGAAATCTATATTATCCAGCACATCGATTAATCGCTAAAGGAGCTTACCCTTATTATGGAATAAATATTATTTATTAAATGAATTAAATAGTTTAATTCATTTACATATATATACGATTATAATAGTTCTAATTAATTTATTCTACAACTAGTTTAATATAGAGAACCTAAAGGGTCATATCACAAAGAGTAATATTTATTTTAGAAGGGGATGGCATAATCGTAATAACAAATTAAGTATATTTAATTTATACTATGATGATAGAATAAATTAAATAGCTTAATATTTATAATTTTATATTATAGAAAAACTAATTATAAATTAATTAAAAGAGTCTTATAATTAGTTCCTAAATGGTTTAGAAATTAATTAATAAGTAGTAATAGTAGTAGTAGTAGTAGTAGTAGTATAAATAATTAAGTTCCTAAATGATTTAGGAATTGTAATTATAATAATTAATTAAGTTAATAAATGGTTTAGTAATTAATTAATAAGAAGTGATCTCATTATGAAATAATTAAGTTCCTTATTGGTTTAGAAATTGTAATTAATTTATTTAGTTCCTAATTAAAATTGGAATTAAATTAAAACCCTAATCTTATATAGTTTAATAAGGTTATCTATATCTATAAATAAGAAGAGTCTTATGATGAATTAAGGTTACACACTCTTTCATAAAAATTGAGAGAGTACTTCATAATTCTCTACATCTAAAGAGTTAGAAATAGTACTTCATAATTCTCTAAATCTAAGGAGTTAGAGATAGTGAGAGAATTAGGACTAGCCACCCATGGTTTTGGAGAAGCCAAAATTCACTTCTTTAATTTATAAATCTCTTTGTAGATCACCTCTAGAGACTTCATACTTGGGGAACTAACATTGATTCGTGGAATCTAATCGGTGATTTTGAAGAAGAACGCGAATGTTTAAGGGGAGTTAATCTTACTGAGAAAGTTTAGTTCTACAAAGGTATAAATCTTTTATTATTCCTCAATTAATAATAGTCGCATAAGAAAGATTCTAGTTATTGGTTTGTAGAAAAATTTTAAAATCTAATTTTGCTTGCTTCCGTTGTGCTATTATAATTACATTGTATGTATGTCGTGTTTTTATAAACCAACACTGGCATCAAGAGCCAAACTTATGTGAATTATTAATTATTTTGATTTTATATATGTATGGGTATGTGTTTAAAACAATTTATTAGGTTTAATTTGCTGTATAGAATCATGGGTATTGAAAATTAATTGCAAAAATCTTGTTTTGGAAGAAAGAATTTTTTTTTTTTTTTTTTTGGAAATTCTGTGCTACTACAATAACCGAGCGCCTACGTGCTGGGATTTGGTGCTTAGACGCTGGTCCTTTTTGCAAAGTTTGAAACTTCAGGGGCCTGTTTGTAAATTTTTGAAACTTCATGGGCCTGTTTCCAATTTTCTAATTTTCAGGGGCAGTTTTATAATTTTGAGTAGATTTTTAGAATTAAAAATAAATAGTTTATTTTTGGGTGATTTTAAAAATCTAAAAAGAAAAAAAATATAATAAAAAAATAGTTTATTTTTTAAATGATTTCATAATTAAAATAAAAGGTTTATTTTAAACATGAAATTGAATTTCATGCAACTTTAATTACCCATTAAATGATTTATTTAATTAATGAGATGAATATTATTTATTGATATAAATATATATATATATATATATATATATATATATATATATGATAATAAATGAGATTGATTATGGAATATTCACTAACATGATTGGATTTTATTTTATGTGGATGTATTGAATGAATGAGTTTTCATAAATGGGGTCTGCGTACCTCGTCTTTTCTATTTTTTCTAATGTAAACTATATCGATCTTCTATGTACTTTTCCTTGACTGTCGATCAAGATTTCTATTTAATGTAAATAGTTTGTAATAGAATTATTTTGAAGAATTGGACCCAAAGAGCAAGAAGCGTATGAAGACCCGATTGTAATAGAGCCCGTGTTAAAGGTAATAGTTACATTTATGTATTTATTCTTGCACCCTAGGTTTGACCATTTAGTTTATTTGGTGGCTCGAATAAAGCAAACTAGAATAAAAGTTCATAATCAATCCAAATACCAAATACAATATATATATATATATATATATATATATATATATATATATATATATATATATATATATATGTGTGTGTGTGTGTGTGTGTGTGTTGGGGGGGGGAATGATCCATAGCAAGCGTTTGCTATGGACACTATTTTCAGCAAATGCATCTTAAACCGTTAAAATAATGATTTTAATGAATGAGATGAATCCCACTCGCTATCTAAGATAACGGGTAGAAAAAAAAAATCTCAGTCAACCCGTCATCTTAGATGACGAGTGGGAGTGAATTTTTTATTTTTTTTTTGTTAAAGTTAGTTATAAAAAATAAAAAAAAAACTCCACCCGTCGATTAAGATAACGGGTGGAATTTTTTTTTATTGTGATTTTTTTTTTGTTAAACTTAATTTAAAAAAACAAACAAACACCACCCGTTAACTAAGATGACGGGTGAAAAAATTTTTGATTTTTTTTTTTTTGTTAAACTTAGTTTTAAAAAAAACAAACAAACAAACAAACTCTACCCGTCAACTAAGATGATGGGTGAATTTTTTTTTTGATTTTTTGTTTTGTTAAACCTAGTTTTATGAAAGAAAAAAAAAGACAAATAAACTTCACCCGTCAACTAAGATGATCGGTGGAATTTTTTTTTAATTTTTATTTTTTTGTTAAACCTAGTTTTAAAAATAAAAAAAAAAAACTCCACCCGTGAACTAAGATGACGGGTGGAAAAAAAATTTGAATTTTTTTTTTTTGTTGTTAAACTTAGTTTTTTTTTTTTTTAAAAAAAAAACAAACAAACTCCACCTATCAACTAATTTTTTTGTAAAACTAAGTTTAACAAAAAAAAAAAAAAAATCAAAAATTTTTCCCACCCATCATCTTAGTTGACGGGTGGAGTTTGTTTGTTTGTTTTTTTTTAAAAACTAAGTTTAATAAAAAAAAAACAAAATCAAATTTTTTTTCCACTCGTCATCTTAGTTGACGGGTGGAGTTTGTTTTTTTTTTTTTTTAAAAAAAAAAACTAAGTTTAACAAAAAAAACAAACAAACAAACAAAATCAAAAAAAAATTCCACCCGTCATCTTAGTTGACGGGTGGAGTTTTTTTTTTTTTTTTTTTTTGTCATTTTAAAACTAAGTTTAACAAAAAAAAAAATTCCACCTGATAGAGCTAAATTATACGATATTTTTATTTCTTAATACTTAGTTTTTATATTTATTGTGTGCTTAAATGTTTAATTATTTAGCATTTTTTGGTTTTAATAGGTTTTATAGAATTTTTGTTAATTTATGTTAATTTAGGTAATTTTATAGTATTTTTATATTTCTTATTATTTATGAATTTTTATTTATTTTTAGTGTTTTAGGTGTTTTATTAATTATTATGTGTTTTTATTATTTTTATATTATTTTTATGTATTATTTTATATTTTATTTTGTAGGAAAAATAAGCTTGGGGGCAAATCTGTAAAATCTGCAAAGTGCTAGTTGCATAATGGTAATTTCCGGCGGCAGACCGCGCAATGCGCGCGTATTGGTTAATCAGCAATGCGGAATCGAAACGACGCCGTTTGGAGACTAATGGAAACAGACCGCGCAATGCGCGGAGAAGCGGACAAAGGAGATGCGCAAGGGAGCATAAACGACGTCGTTTGGAAGCAGATAGGCGGCCGCGCAATGCGCGGGATGGGCGATGACGTCACTACACGCGTTCCCGCGTTGACCAAGTCAACTGAGGCGCGTTTGGCTGGGAGGAATTGCTGAAAACGGGATTAATTCGGGATTTTTGCTACTTTTTTATTCCAAATTGGATTTTAATTCCAACTAAGGTTAGGATAATAATTATTTTTCTTTTTCTTTTATTTTTAATTATAAATCTTATTAGGGTTTGGACAAGTTAGAGGCTTATAAATAAAGGACCAATCTCTCATTATTCATTATAAGTTTTTGGGAGATCTTTCTCCTAATTTATTGGAGAGAGCTTTTCAACTAGTGGATATTATTTTTATTATGTTTGACTAATTTTATTTTTTCAGTTCTAAAGGGATGTTGAACCTTATTTTTAATTAATGTTTTAATTGAGTTTTATTATATATTCCTTCATGTATGAAATTTATTCGTGATGATCTGTTTTAATTGATTAAATGATATTTATTTGATTAATTTGATTTGGCCAATTGAATTAATTAAGTTTTTGTCAGATGCTAGATTAAGATTTGATATTAAGCAAACGATATTTTATCTGATCATAAGTAGCAGTTAATAATATTTGATTGTGGACAAACTTTTGAATATTATTATGATTATCAAGATGGCAAGTTAAATGGTCCGCGATGTTGAGATTGTTGCTTGGAATAATCTAATTCTCTAATTTTTAATGCAACTGTTATATTAAATCTAGACTGATAGTTCTAGGTTGTATGATAGTTAGGATCTTTTGTGAGCGATTGCTGCATTAGATTTATAATTTAAGGAGGATTTCGGGTAGTTTGGCGATTGTCGGTTATCTAGGATTATTAATCTCAATTAAAGGAAAAGATAATAATAACTTGATTAATTTGTTAATTAAAAGAAGGGGATACTGAACTAAGGAACTGAAGTTTGTTTTAATTGATTTTTCTCATATTTATTATTTATTATTTAGTTTTATTTGTTTGAATTTTAATTAGTTAATTAATAATTCAAAACCCCAATTTAATTAGATATTTTTGAAAACATTGGATTTATTAAAACAATTCACTCTCTGTGGGTTCGACTCTTACTTTCATTACTACATTAATATTCTTTTCAAAGTAAGACTTTATTTTTGGTTGCTTGCGACAGCATCCCAATTTTTTGCGCCGTTGCTGTGGAGTGTTTTGCTTTAATTTATTCTTTGTTTTCTTTGTAGTTTATTTTTCTAGTTTATTTATTTATTTTATTTTTGTTTTTCATAGTTTAATTGAGTGTACAGGTGAAGGAGAAAATCATGGCTTGGAACCAAAACGATGATTATTTTAATGCGGTAAAAATTTCTTCTCTTCAATAAGAAGTTGATGAACTAACTTCTGTTATCTATGCCTGGGCTGCAGGTAGAGGACAACTAATGAAGGCTTGTAGGATTTGTTCCATCGTAGGACATCTAACGGAGGTGTGTCCAATGCTTCGAAAGGAGTCCTATGGACAAGTAAATGATGCAGATGGTTTTCTTGAACCGCAAAGGAACTATGATCCCTATTCAAAGACGTACTACTCAGAATGGTGGGATCGTCCAAATTTCAGCTATGGAAATCCACAAGTGCACCAACCTGCAAGTCAACATTGGCCAGATTACCAACAGTTCAATCAGACATATCCGAACGATCAAGAACAGGACCAATCTTCTAACTCTAATTTGTCTTTAGAAGATATGTTTAAATATGCTTTGCAATTTCAACAAAAAACAAATGAGAATATTCAGCGTATAAGTATTCAAGTGGAACAACTGAAAATTGCGGTCAGTCAATTAGAGGTGCAAAGTGTTGAAGAATTACCATATCACACAATGGTGGATTACGATGAGGATGACAATGAAATTGTGTTGAGCAGTGGTAAAGATGAGGGAACTCCAGAAACGACAGACAATGAAAAGAAAATTTTGGAAGAAGCCATTACGCATAGCTTGGGATTGACAAAAGAAGAAGAAGAAATTGAGCCGAAACAATATTTGAAGAGGGCTACAGATTCATTAAATTCTTTGCCATTGATTTTAAATAAATTTACAAAACTTTTCATTCTATTACCTGTTACTTAAAATAAATTTTTACATTTTATTTTGCAGGATTTCATTCCGAAACAATCATATCATGCAAAGACGAGATGTAATCTACCTATGAGGAATGTTGTGATGGATGGAGTACGCAACATATATGAAATTGGAGTGACGTAGTGGTTTGGCCTGTTGTCGAGCCAATAATAATAAACAAAGGCGTTGCTTAGGAGGCAACCCAAGAAATTAGATTTGCATTTCTTTTCCTTTTTCTTTTTATAGTTATTTATGTCTGTTTCTTTGCATTAAGTGTGGGGGAAGGGATTTAGGATATTTGTTAGTTTTATTTTTAGGAAATTTTAAATTTTATTTTATTTTTAAATTTTTATTTATTATTTTTTATTTATTATTTTTGGGGAGTTTCAAAAAAAATTAATTTTTGAATTTTGTGGATAAATTCACTGCAAACCCTCACGAGACAAAACTCGTCCACTTGGGGTTTAAAGGCTTGTTGCACATGCTAAGTGTAACCGTGTTACCTACGAAAATGGGATAGTTTTTATTTTTTACTTTTTTATTTTTAGGATTGAGTCAGTTGAGAAATATTTTGATTTGAATTTTATTTTTTAACCGATGATAAAATTTTGATTTTTATTTAATAACTCTTGAAAAATTGATAAATTTTGCATAATCTGAATTTTGACATTTTTATTGGACAGTACTTTACTTGAAATCTTTTATTTTATTATTTACACATATCCATATGTTTGAACTAATTTTAATTTGGAGAAAATTTATTTGGTTAAAAGCTTATAAGATATGTTTTTAATTCTATATCTTATTTGAACATTATTTGAAGTGAATATAAGGTAAATATATTGTGGAGAAATGATTAAGGTAATTTTTTTGGGATTACTAAATTGACCTTACCCGAAGTAGAAGAAAAAAAGTGAAACAATTGTCATGTGGTGGGTTGAGATGGAGCGTAAAACGCACTCACTCATAAACACATGCAGCGAGATGGAGTATAAAATGCACTCACCGTGAAAAAAAAAAAGAAAAAAAAGAAAAAAAAAGTATTACTAGCGGATCTTTAATACTTGGGAAGGTATGTGATTAAAGTTAAAATCCTAGTGTGGTTAAAATATAAAACCTTTTGTTCTTCTAAAGTTGTATTTATCTGTATTAAATGGAAAGTGATGTGAAAATAAATATATAGAATTTTAATATATTTTGTGATGTATTTGATTAGATGAATTGATCTAAATTTTTATTAGTTTGATATATATGAATTTTCACACACACACGAAGGATTGAAAATAAAGTGGAATTAATAATTAAGTTAAAATTTTGGATGAGGTATTACTTTAAAATTTTCTAAGAGTTGTTGATTATAATCTTTGAGGTTGATGTGAAGTTCATATTAATTTATTGCTCATGTAAAAAGTCGAGTTAGTTGAGTCGCTTTAGTCTGTTGGGCTAGTTAGATTTATTTTATTTTTGTTTTTATTTTTATTTTCCCCGAGGACGAGCAAAAGCTAAGTGTAGGGGTATTACGTCATCTTAGTTGACGTGTGGAGTTTTTTTTTTTTTTAAACTAACTTTAACAAAAAAAAAAAAAAAAATTCACTCCTACCCGTCATCTAAGATAACGGATTCACTGAGATTTTATTTTTTTTTCTACCCATTATCTTAGATAGCGGGTGTGATTCATCTCATCCATTAAAATCATTATTTCAACGGTTCAAGATGCATTTGCTGAAATAGTGTCCATAGCAAACGCTTGCTATTGATCATTCCCCTATATATATATATATATATATATATATATATACGAGTGCGTGTGTGTGTGTGTGTGTGTGTGTGCTTGCACGGTAAACAATATGAGACAATTAATATTAACAAATTTCTCATGATGTAGAATAAATATTATTTATAAAATGAACTAAAATGATTAATTCATAAATTAAAGGAGTTTAATTCAATTAAAGAAAATTAGAATGGTTCTAATTTATTTATTCTACTACTCATAATAAGTTGTAACGTTCAAAGATATTTGGAATATCGAATGTCGTCTTCTAGCATGATAAAACGAAAGAGTATCAAATAATCATTAAAAGTTTGTTGGGTCACACAAGACTTGTATTAATTTTTTGAGATATTATTTTATTACATTTTATGCTTATAAAAGAATTGAACAATACTGTTTTGTTGTGTCACACAAGGACAATATTTTTCTCTTCACTTATATGAAAGTGCTAGGTAGGACTTAACTTGGATAATTTTGATTTGGATGTGTCGCACATGATCATAATAATCCAAGAGGCAAAATAAAAGGAGTTACATGATGATGCAATTGACAAGGAGTTGTCTACATATTTATTTATATATAGTTTATTGTGTCACACAATGTTATATACATTTGAAATAGAATCCTTATTCTCACTAGCAAATCTTTAACTAGATTTGTCGAACTATATACAAAGGGTAATATAATTTGATGAAAAATGTAGGAGATACCATTTTAAATAAAGACCTAATTAACTTTGTGATTAATAAAATTAATGCATGTTAATGTTGTTAATATTCACTTACAGAATTATGCTGTGTTAATTCACTAACATTACATAGCATATTGGATGCTAACAATTTAATTGAACCGAATTGTTGAGATTGATTAAATAAATTTGAGAATAGTTCTCAATGCTGAAAAACTAGCAAATATCCTTAATTTTCCTATACCTGCTAACATTACAAACTAAGCCTCTAAGAAAGAGATTGTTATTTAAAGAAATGGCAAGATGATGCAACTATGGCTAAATGCATCATATCGCATCTATAAGTATCAAGTTACAGCGTCAACAAGAGAAAATGGATACGCTTACTATATTGCTACACCTTCACGAGTTGTCGTGAGCAAATTAGGTCAACTAGATATAAGATATCTTAGGAGCTCTTCCGATTTATAATAACCAATGACACTATAATAAATATACATGTCCTAAAGATGATCAATTAGATTGATCAATTGGAATAACAAGGTTTTGTCAATGGTAGAGAGTTGAGTCAAGATTCGATCTTGAAGTCGCTCACTGACTCCTATTCACAATTCTATCTTACAGTTTCTTTTGTGATAGTAGTACAAGTGATCCTTGGATTTGAGATCATTATAGCATCTTATATATAATTAGTTATACCTTGGTGTATTCCTTAAGACCTTTAGGGTATATCAAAGGGTATGACCGGGTTTATTAAGTTATACATAGAGGTAGGTGAATGAACAACAAATGATCTACCACTTTTAGTAAAGGGAGAGAATGTCCTACGTAATTCGATAAGTAACAACTCAGAAATCCTTGGCTAAGGTGAAATAAAAATTAGAAAGGAGTTTCTAATATACATTAGAGTTGTACATTTGAGAATTGAAATGCATATGATCAAATAAGACTTGACAGAAATTTCATGTCTTATATTTGATTGGGACATTGTGTGAAAAAATGATTGAATTGTACAGTAACTATTCGCTAAAATGTTATTTTATGATCAAATGTTAAAATCTATATTATTTAGAATGTCAATTAATCGCTAAGGTGGCTTACTTTTATTGTGGAATAAATATTATTTATTAAATAAATTAAATAGTTTAATTCATTTACATATATATAATATTAGAATGGTTCTAATTAATTTATTCTATAACTGGTTTAATATGAGGAACCTAAAAAGTTACATCGCAAAAGAGTAATATTTATTTTAAAAGTTGATGACATAATTATAATAATAAATTAAGTATATTTAATTTATACTATGGTGATGGAATAAAGTAAATAGCATATTATTTATAATTTTTTATTTTAGAAATACTAATTATAAATTAATTAGAGGAGTTTTATTATTGTTGTTGTTGTTGTTGTTGTTGTTGTTGTTGTTGTTTTTGTTGTTCCTAAATAGTTTGTGAATTAATTAATAAGTAGTAGTATTATTATAAATAATTAAATTCCTAAATGGTTTTAGAATTGTAATTATAATAATTAATTAAATTACTAAATGGTTTAGTAATTAATTAATATGAAGTACTCTCATTACTAAATAATTAAGTTCCTAAATGGTTTAGAAATTGTAATTAATTAATTAAGTTCCTAATTAAATTAAGAATTAAATTAAAACCCTAATCCAAAATAGCACATCTCTCGTCACCCCATTTTCGGTGTTTGTGTTGCCGTTTGGCCCTAGTCCCTTTTCTTTATCTCATTCTGTCATTCTTCAAGGTTAGTTGTTAATTTGTAAAACATATTTAATTTTTCATGCAATTGTCATTAAATTTGTCATGTATTGGATTTTTGATAATTTTGTCATTCAATTTGTCATGTACTGAAATTGTGAATTGAGAATAATTGTTGAATCTGAAATTGGCAATTGGGATATTGGAATCTGCATATTGTGTTCAATTTAATTTTTTGAATATTTCATACTAATTATGTTGGTTGAAGTATGTATTGTAGTGAATTTGCTGTGAATTTGCATTGGGACATTATTTTTTGTGAAATTGTTGTGAATTTGGGACATGTATATTTGATGCAAGTAATTTAAGACATTTAATTTGAAGTACATATATTGTTTTAAATGTAGACTACTTTGAAGTATGTATATTGGGTTCTGCCACTGTACTGAAATGTGATATTTGCTATTTTTGACGGAATTTTTGTAAGAATTCTACATGTATTTATGTATTTTATTAGTTTTCCAATATTATAATAAACTAAGTAGTATTTACTTAGTTTTCTAGTAATAAAATAATATGAAATGAACAAACATAAAAAAAAGATAAAATATAATTTACATTAAATAAAATAAAATAATTAAATTAAAGCAAAATAATTATATAATATAATATAATACAAATTATCTAATTATTAATATAATAAAATAAAAATAAAAATAAATAACATTAATTAAATATAATGATATAAAATTAAATAAATTAAATTAAAGATAACGAAATGAAAAGAAAAGAAATGAAGTTAAATTAAATATAATTAAAATAAATTAAATTAAGTAAAATAAAATAAAATATAATTAATTTAATATAACTAAATTAAATAAAATAACATTATGTTAAGTTAAATTAAATATAATAAAATTAAGTAAAATTAAGTAAAATTAAATATAATTAAATATAATTAAAGTAATTTAATATAATTAAATTAAATTAAATTAAATATAATTAAAATAAATTAAAGTAAGTAAAATAAAATAAAATATAATTTAATTAACTTTATATTATTAAATTAATTAATTATAATTAAATTAATTTGAATTAAATCAAATTAAATTAAATTAATTGAAATTCACCAAATTTATCTTTAATTATTTATTTTCGCTCATAAGTAGTAATACTTTCCGTAGAACGTTACTCGTTTCACATTCACTCGTAATGAATGAATGTCGACTAATCTTAATTTAATCAAATCACTTGTACATGTAGTTTAGTTAGGATTTTAGAAATTTAATTGTGCTTTACATAAAAATCCGTCTAATAAATTCAATTACCTCTCTTAATTCAATTCTTTATAATCACTTGCGCGTGTACTTTGGTTAGGAGTTTAGAAACTCGTTAGACATTCACTCACTATGAGTGAATGCCAAATAGTCTCCCGTCTATGACTGTTGATAGATGTTATGTCTCTCACTTAGGCACATGCCAACAACTTGAGTACGTTTTATTTGTTTTAGGAACTTTTCGGTTGATATCTTTACATGTTCTTTGAGTGCATACATGACTGCAATATCCTAAATATGTCAAATACGATATGACAATATCTAATTAAAGATTGTCAATTCAAAACTTAAAGAACAATTGCTCAAGTAAATATTAAGTTATCTGAAAGACAAAATACAACTCAAAACTACTATCGTATACAACTAAGAGGTTAAAAATCTTTAACCTAATTTGTGTTATAGGAATACTAAAGGTTGAATTGAGCTTTTAAATGTGATATGTTAATTATCTATGCGTAAAATTTTGTGTTTTGGTTCAAGTAGTTAACCTTAACACTTATTAAAAATTAGAAGTCAATTTAGGGCAAAAATCTAGATAGAAAAAAAAAAGTTAAATCCTAACCCTAGGGGTTAAACCCTAGGAAATAACCTAGGCTCTCGAGAAAAACGTATAGGTCAAATTGATATTTTGTTTCAAGATTCATCCTTCCCACACTTTGAAAACACATAATAGTCAATAAAAGTTTTTTCTCGAAAAATGTGAAAAAAATTATTATTTATGAGAAAATATTTTTCACTCATTTGACTGTTTCTTTCATCTATAGGACTTCTTACATTTCACAACATAATGTTGATATAAGGTTTAGATGTACGGGAACCAATAAAATTTTCTGGGAAGAAAGACGAAAACGACACGATTTATGAGAAAATATTTGTCGTCTTTTTGAACGTTCTTTTTGACATTTTGATTTTTTACATTTATCGATATAGTATTTATACGGGGAATAGATATCAGGGATCCACTAATATTTTTCCAAAAATAAAACATAAAATTCTATTCAAACGGAAACACTTTCCATTTTTGAACGTTCCGTCGAAGGATATAGTGTTTGTATGCAACACCGATGCGTAATAGATAATAAAAAGTTTTTCTCAAAAAATGTGTCGAGAATAAGACGAAATATGAAAAAGACAAAAATAAATATTACTTTCGACTTTTTGATCATTTAACCATATTATGATAAAACGTCGTCAAAAATACTATTCACTAAAAAACTTGCCAAGTCTGTTGGACTTTCGGCTTTACAAAATAATGTTTATATGGAAGAAAACTCTGTAATATCAAACATTTAAATCAATAGAGGTCAATTTAACCGGAAGACTTATAAATGAACTAGAATTAGTTAAGGATAAACTAAATTCAGTTGAGATGTAACCAAGTTAAATGTAACTAGGTTAGAAACCTAACTAGGAACTAAACCTAGTTACAAACTAACTAAGCTTATTAACTAGTTAAATAGTTAACCTAATTTAGTTAAAATGAAACTAGGTTATATGAAATCTAGTTGGAATTGAACTAGGTTAAGAGTAATTAGGTTACTATCTAACCTAACTAAGGACTAACTAAACTAAACCCTAACTAGATATATGTAAACCTAGTTAGGATTAAGGCTAATCGAACTTAAAATTAACCTAAGATAAAAATTAAACTAATTGGTGAATTAATTACTTAATCAACCAATCATGTTCATAAAGCCAAATTGATTACTCCTTGCTTTATAAAAATAGTAGGCTTGATGGCCTTTGATTCGATAGATGATGATGTCATCAAAGAGTGATGATTATATGAATTTAATGCCATGTAATGGCCTAGAAATCAGGCCATACAAGCGTCGGGGGGGGGGGGGGAATGTGATGATCATTTATGATATTTTAGCAAGACTTAACCATGAAGTAAATAGCTTAATGACCTTAATGCCCTAGGTTTGGTTTTCCTATAAATAGAGAGCTAGGTTCTTCGCATTTACTTGTTAATTCTCAAAGCAAAAATGCTAGTATTAAATCTATACATAATATGTGAGAGAGTTTTAGTAAGTTGTGATCAAAGAAAGTGCAAAGAAATAGTTAAAGCTTGCACTTCGAGAGGTAAATCATTATTTGTTATTATGTTCGATTAAATTTCATAATATAAAAGCTTAAGAACGCGTGTTGTAGCCATGTACGATTGTCATTCTCTGTGTTTTTTACGTGTTCTTGAGCATTTCTTCATTTTATAGTAGTTATAATATCAAATTTTATTTCATAATTTAAAGCTCAAGAACGTACGTCGTAACCATGTACGATTGTCGTTCTCCATGTTTTTTGTGTGTTATTGAGCAATAGTTATAAATTGTTATAATCAAGTAAACAAGCAGTTATAATAACCAAATTTTGTCAAATATAAAGTGTCATAATCACTTATGTAAGAAGTTATAATGCTCAAATTATTTCAAGTATGAAATCTAAAAGCTCAAGAACATAAGCTGTAGTTATATACGATTTTTCGTTCTTCGTATTCTTCGTGTGTTCTTGAGCAAAAGTCATAAATATTTCTATAAGAAGGTTTATGATTTATGATTTTTATTTTATGAAGTAATATTGAGTCTTATAACAATATATCTTAAGCAATTATAGCTAGTTGGAACATGTCTTACATGGTTAACCCTAAAACTGTTGATCAAAGCATGCTCACTAACTGTTTTTGCTAAAATCTATAACTGTAAAGTCATAATCTGCCCTATAAATATAAATAAAAGTTGTATATCGTGAAATTATAAGAAATTTAGACTCAAGAATCACCTCAAAATATTTTTATGTGACAAAGTTATGGCAGTTACCGGAAAAGAGGTAAAGCTGAAAATTTAAGGGACCATCAGCTTCAAGCACTAAAAAAAGTGATTTTGAGTTAGCCAATTTTCCTAATACTTTCACTAATGAAAATATTCTATTTAAGCTATCCTAAGACTTTTTCAAAAAGTAAAATTGGGTAAACTAACGTTTAGAGACGCGTAACTCTTTTTGTATGCATTAAATGATTTCCCAGGAAACCCTAAAACGGTTTCAAGGAAAATCTTCTAACTCTTGTTATGTTCTACTTATGTAGTATTGTTAAAACGATAAATAAGATGTGTAATGTCATGTTGTTATGTGATAGATGTTATGTGAAGTCTTTAACTAATGTTTACATGTCTTTTAACTGTTATGTGTTATTGTTTACATAATTTATACGTTTTGTGTGACAATGTGGTATAAATTGTTGAAATGTGAGATATATGTGATATTAAATTGAGAAATATGTTTAGTGAATGCATGTTAAAGTTTACCTAAAATCATAAACTGTGTATGTGCTATTTGTTAGACATGTTGAGCCGTCGTGCTCATTCTTGCGAATAAACCCTTATTTACAGATTAAAGATTAACGTTAAGAGGATCATGAACATAAAGAAAAAGACTAGATTAGGTTTAATGTTTTAATTGATTGTCTTTGTATTAAGTCTTGATGACTTTTGTAATACGCATAAACAAACATGTAAGCGAATATTATATAAATGATATTATTTATTATCATCAGAATGTTATTATGTCTTTAAATTTGATATAATATAGAATTGTTAAACATTAAAACAATGTTAATAAAGAACTATAAATCTGAATAAGGATATTAAATAATATTGTGAGTGCTGTAAAAATTTTGAGGCAAAATCACCGATGAAGAAGGCAAATTTATCGTAAGATTCCTCGGTTCCAACTACAAGTGTGTTATTAATATTCTGAATTTTAGATAGATAGGGAATATCGATATAAAGAGATATCTCTATGAAGATATGTATTCAAGTGAGGGTGTTGAATAATTTGGTATGTTCTATAAGAACAGAAATCTTACCACGGATAAAGATACAAACATTTATCGCAAGATTCTTCTGTTCCAAGAACCATCCTATTATTAATGTTGTGAACCTTGGATATATAGAAGTATAGAATATCTAAATCTTAATGTTAAAATTGGACCATTATATATGGTGTTATCCATTTATACGGATAAACTACAAGTTGATACTTGTATAAATAATGAGATCAAGGTCAAGTTAAGATCCAAAAACTAAGTAAAAGAAACTTTTAATATATAGTCTAAAATAGACTAATTCAACCAATATGATTATGGGATCATTGGTTAAGTTTTGAAGAATGTATGGAGTTAACGCACAAGGACCACCGTAGCTAGTGCGGTGATTTTGGGGGCGTTACATAGACTACATTGATGTGGTCTATTTCGTGTAATTAGAGACCATGGGGAGGTACTGTTGAAATTTCTTTAAAACAGAAGAAATGTGCTCGATGTGTTGGCACAAGTGAGGACACACATCTAGGAACGGGATAGAAGCCTCACCCCTATACCTAGAAGTTGAAGATATGCGGGAATCATGCATACACCACATACGCTAATCATCCTGGTTAATTTGATACATCCTTTTGTTCAATTAAATATGTCTGACGACCGGAGCTGGATGTACCATAGAATATCGGTTGATGGTAGAGAATTACTACCTGAGTACCATGACGGGGTGTCCAAATTTTTGAATTTTACAAATGAACATGCTGATAATTCGAACGGAAAGATGAGATGCACGTGTTTTAAGTGTAAAAACCTGATTTAGAAGAAAGCCGACAACATTAAGTATGACTTGTATTCGTGTGGGTTTGTAGATGGGTATTCTATATGGATTCATCATGGAGAGTCAGCTGAGTTCAGCAAAATAAGTGATAGTGTAGTCCAACCAATTCACAGGGATCCATACGATGATAGCTATGATGCCATGGAGATGTTGGTCGATGCTTATGACCCTAGTAATATTGATTGGGGTGCAAATAAGCAGTTGTCAATCACTGGTCAGCAAGAGCCAATGGACACAACAATAGCCTTTTATAATATGATATCTGAATTTACTGTCGCATTGTACGATGGAAATGATAAGCACACCAGGCTATCTGCAGTGACGAAGCTTTTACACTTCAAGAATGAGCATGACTGCAGTGAGAGAAGTTTCAATGAGTTGCTTAGGCCTATCAGTGAGTTCTTACACACTTTGCCTTCGAATTATTATAAAGTGAAAAAGATGGTAAAGGGGTTAAATTTGGGGTATAAAAAGATCAATGCTTGTGAGCAGGATTGCATGTTATACTATGGGGCTGATAGAGATAAAGTGAAGTGTGACATTTTTAATTTGCCTCGGTACAGGATAACTAAGCGTGGGGGGAAAACTAAGTGTGTGCCTAAAAAGACCTTAAGGTACTTTCCTCTTGCGTGGAAACTTTAGCGTCTATTCATGTCGGCCCACACTGCTGCGCATATGACTTGGCATAAAACAAGGGACGTCATTCCTGGTCAGTTGACTCAACCCACAGATGGAGAGGAGCGAAAGAAGTTTGATGAAATTTTTCCTAAATTTACTGAGGAAGGTAAGAATGTCAGGCTTAGCATGGCTACGGATGGATTTTTTCCATTTAATAATTTTAGCAGATCCTACTCTTTGTGGCCAGTGATCATAGTAGCTTACAATCTTCCACCGTCAATGTGCATAAGGAATCCGTATCTCTTCTTGACTATACTCATACTGGGGAATAAAAGTCCTGTAAAGGACATAAAAGTGTACCTCAGGCCATTAGTCGATGAACTTAATATGTTGTGGGAGACGGGGGTTCAGACTTATGACAAATCGATCAAGAAAATTTTTCTGATGAAGGTAGCCTTGTCGTGGACTATGACTAATTTTTTGGCACTTGGGGTGATCAGTGGGTGGTCGACTCACAGGAATTTGTCATGTCCAATTTGTATGGGGGATGTGCAAGGCGCACATCTAAAGCATGGGTGAAAAATTAGTTTATTTGGTATTGCTAGTAGATTATTGCTTATTGATCACAGTTACAAAAAGATGTCTACACAATTTAATAGAAAAATAGAGAAAAAAGGGGGTCGTTGATCAATTGTCAGGCAGCGAGGTCTTGAGTTGGCTAAATAATCTTAAATTTTCACCGTCAAGGAAGGAACACAGTAAATACAGAGCACTAGGTTACAACAAGGCTCATAACTGGACGCATTTGCCTATGTTCTTTGAATTATCGTACTGGGTGACGCTTTCAGTGCTTTACTATATAGATGTGATGATAGAGAAGAATGTATTTGAGAACATGTTTTACACTGTGCTAGATGCGAGTGGTAAAAAAAAAGACAATGACAATTCACGGAAAGATCTGGAAACACTTAACATATGGCCAGATTTGTGGCTCCGACCTAACAACTCAAAACCTAAAGCTCCATTCTGTCTAACCAAGCAATAAGTTGAAAACATCTGTAAATGGATAAGTGCGTGGAAGCTACCAGATGAATATGCTTTTAATATATGTCGTTATAGTAAAGTTGAACAGTTAAAAATTAATGGGTTCAAAAGTCATGATTGTCATGTATTCATGCAAAAGTTGATGCCAATTGCATTTCGTGATATGTTATCCAGAAAAATTGTAGTTGCCTTGACCGAACTTTCAATTTTTTTTGGGATCTACATTCAACGGTTATAAGGTATAATAATGTAGAATAGATGGAGAAAAATATAGTATTGACAATGTTCAAGTTAGAAATGATATTTCTTAAGGAGTTTTTTTGACTCGATGAAACATTTTTCTAATCATCTGTCATATGAACTTAAGCATGGAGGACCTGTGGAATGTCGATGGATGTATCCGTTTGAGAGGTAATATCATCTACATATCTTTTTTGATGATATTCATCACTCATATTCTTAATGTCTTCCATTCAATTATTGTATTTTAGGTACATGCACCATTTAAAGCATAAAGTAAAAAATAAAGCTGTTGTAGAGGGCTCTATTGCTAAATGGTACACTGAGGAAAAGCTTCTCAACTTTAGCTCATTATATTTTGACGAAAGCACAATCGTTTAAGTCAAAATGTGATCATCAGAGACCAATCATGTGTTGATGAGTTAGTTTTATTTTCCTATCTGGCTAAAGCATTTGGCCATGAGACGATGACGTACTTAAGCGACAAAGATTTGAAAATTGTATCTACATATGTGTTTCTAAATATGCCCGAAGTATCGTCATACATAACGTATGTAGCTAGTATTTTAAAAAATTTAATATTTAAAAGCCTAACCTACAATTAAATCGTGTTATCAATATTTCAGTTCATTCGAAGACGAAGCGTGTGCTTTAAACCCAGGCTTAAATGCAGCACAATTAGAATCATTCACAACTGAAAATTTTCAACAATGGTTGAAGAGAAAGGTTGAAAAAGATAAAGATTATGAGCATTTTAAAGATGTCATCCAAGGACCTTACAATCTGATTAGTTCATTTCCTAATTGCATCGTCAATGGGTACAGATTTAAGGTCGATGGCATAAATGAACTGACATCAGTCAATTCTGGCGTTATTGTGTTGGGCAGTTATTACCAAGATTTAGAGTTCAATTATTACGGACGTTTAGAGGAAGTAATTGTGCTATTATCCCGGGGGTAAAAATGTAGTTACAATTAAATGTCGCTAGTTTGATACTAAAAATGGAGTTAAAATTGATTGTAACAGAATCATCATAGTAAATATAAAGTCAAAGCTATAGTCTAATGATGTATTCATGTTAGCCAGTCAAGTGACTCAAGTGTACTGCGTGTCTAATGTTGTAAATTATAAAAGTCCTTGGTATATAGTTGTCAAAACAGAGATTCAACCATTAATGGTATTAATCTGTCTGGGACAGATGACCCATTACAAGATGATGTTAGCAAATCTAGCCAAGTAGTGCTAAGTAATGATGATGTGCTGATTGATGTCATTGACGTTCTCGAAAATGACGAAGTCGAGGAAGACGTGGTTGACAATGAATATGTATTTATACAAGATAATAACGACGACAAAACTGATAATGAATAAGTCATGTCAGAATCCGAGGATGACAATAAAAATGATTCTAATGGGTTTGACGACGTATTAAATCTAAACTTAAGAAGTATATTTATTTAATTAAATTAATTAACTGCATATTAATTATCTTTTTTTGTATTTCAGTAGTATATTTATGGCTGGGCATAGTGGTGGCGGTCATCGCGATGGTGGTCGTGCAGGATCCGTTGATGCTAATCAGGGCAGGTCATCATCATCATCTAGTAAGTTTTCTTAATTATTAATTTTTTTAGTTTACGATTTGTAGGTTATGTCCCTAGCAATATTTATTTACTCTGATACTTTAATTCTACTTACAGATATTACTAACCAACGCACCGAGGGACGAACCTCGGGTTATTTGGTCGTCCACCGGCTGTTTCGCAGATAGTCCGTGTAGAATTAATTTATTTTATAAAACAATAAACATAACACAGCGTTGTTTGATTTGTATTGTAGTATTATGGATCTTGTGACTAAGGCTAGTTTACACGCCATCTGTCTGACACACCTTCCCATTGGTTGCATGCGATTTACGCAGTATGCGCAGCATGATGCCTCCTTCATGGATACCGTGTTATGTGACTTTTGCATAAGTTAATTTAAATACTTTAAATTGTATACGTAAATACTAGTTACACATTCAGTTTAATTTTTCTAATAAGTTAGCTCTTTTTTTTAAGATTTATTTTAGATATGAGGAGGGCATCTTTCAGACAGTCGACGACGGTGTTATTACTGCACATGTCACGAAGAACTACGCCAGCTGGTTGTACGAGATGAGACATAGGGCCACCCGGGAAGTTGTAAACTAACCCGGGACTACTATTCGAGACCATCAGCCTGATATTATCTCAGATGCAGCATGGGAGGTCATGTGTACTCACTGGGATGCTGATGACTTCAAGAAGAAAATAGAGCTAGTGAAAAAAAAAATCCTAGCCAACTCCGAGTAGTACATACTACGGGTTCATGGTCATTTGAGGAAGTAAAGTTGGTATGTATGTATTTAGTTATTTACTTTAATATTGTCATAAATATATGTACTAAATAAAGGTTTTATTTATTTATTTGTTAGGTCATGAGCGGTGAGTTGGGACGACCTCCCACCTTGGTTGAGTTATGGTATAGAGCCCACACGCCAAAGGATTGTATTGTGTCTTAGGCAGCTTTACCTATATAGGTAAGAGTTTTTATAAATTTATGTAATTATTAATATCATGTACTTAATAAAATGATTCAATAAACTACTATATACATAATAAATTGCAGGACCGATTTCAGAACCTTCGGGACCAACGTGTAGCTGAGTTACAGGCTGCTAAAGGAGATTTTGAGCCGTAAAATTGCACCATCCCTTTGTCTGACATTAACTTATCTAGGGATGACGAGATGGCTCTTTGGGTTGCATATCAAGATCCCCCTAGTAGCACTACCGGTAGGTATCAAGTGTTGGGGCTACCGAGGGTACCGACCTATAAACTGACTAGAGCTATTTATTTTAGTATGGTGCTCGTTAATTCAAAATTTAGATTATTTTTTGTATTTTTTTTATGTTATATTTAATTTTGCAGGTTCTAGCCAATGCCAACGTTTGAGAGCACCTGTTGGACCATCTCATACGGGCACTATCTTGGATGACGCGTTGTTCTAGTTGCTTATGGCGGTGGTGTCGGAGACCTTTCATACAGATCTGATATTCCGTAGTCAGATCCTACCTACCAGTGCTTATTATCACCAGCTTGCTCATAACGTTGCAGCAGGGGCTAGCGTCGAGAGTATGAGCATCTCTCCGTAGCAGTTTGCCGCAATACGCGACGAGGTGATTCAGATGATGAATACTCTACTATTGGAGGCTTTTGGCCCGATGTTGAGTTAGCACCTGACTACACGAGTATTTTATTCACTTTAAGTTTTTGTATATTCTGTATGTTCTTTAATTATTATTTAGTTGTGATTTTTATTCTCAAGTACGGACTAATGACTAATATTTGTAATTATATTAACAGGGCAGCGATGCCGAGCAGGCTGGAGACGGCGATCGCGAGCGGGGTGGGGGGGTTGAAGACGATGATTTTTATACACCACAACAGCACTGTCGATCCCTACCTGATGATTCTCTGCAGATCGCTGGTAGTACTAGTTTCATTTAGTTGTGTAGATTATTTACAAATAATTTAGTTGTATTTACTTTAATTTAGCTTAATTGATTGTAATTCATCATAATTTAGTTGAGTTTTGTAAAGTATTGTATTTTTAAACGATGATTTGTAGAACTATTTTGTAGAACTTATAATGTGTCGTAATTTATATTTATTATTATTGCTTAGATAATTCAAATGTGTTGTAATGTTGTGCATGAACATAAGAAATGGATTGTTGTTGTGTTATTGGAATACAACAAGTTTATAGGTAAAAAGATGTGGTTTTAAAACCAAGTAATGAAAAAATAATATTTTTTTTCATAAAAAAAAGAACTACTCATTTCCGATGGAAAAACATAGTTCCGACGAAAATTCCGTCGGAATTAAAGGCGTTATATTTTTTAAAAATGTTAAAAAAAAAAACTTTTTGTTTCTGATGGAATAATATATTTCTAATGGAAATTCTGTCAGAATTATAGGCATTAAGATCGACAGAGCATTTATTTTGTCGAAAAAGTTTTCCGTCGGAATTACTACCACTTTCGACGAAATTTGCAACATAAAATATTATGTCGGCGATAAGTATTTTCGACAGAATCCTTGATGGGAATAATTCCAAACGAATTTATGAAAAAATATTTCGTCGAAATAGTTTAACTCTGACAGAATAAGCCTATATCCGACGGAATATTTTGTCGGATCTAGCCTTTTTTCTTGTAATGTTCGCACTTTAGTTACTGTCTTAAGTTATTCCTAATTTAGTATTGTTTCAATTTTCAAAGGGTCAACTGATATTCCCTGACTAGAAATTAAATGCTAAAGGAACGTGACTTCCTCAAGCTAGAACTCTTATTTTTTTAACTTGACATACAATTTGTTCTCACGAAACTTTTGGAGTATCAATCTTAAATATTGTTCATGATTCTCACAACTCTTGGAGTATATGAGGATGCCATCAATAAAGACAACCACAAAATGATCCAGATATTCCTTAAATATCTGGTTCATCGTGTCCATGAAAGCTGCAGGAGTATTAGTTAGTCCAAAAGGCATGACTAAAAACTCATAATGCCTGCAATGAGTTCTGAAGGCAGTCTTTGGAATGTCATCATCTTTAACCTTAAACTGATGATGTCCTAAACGATGATCAATCTTCAAGAAAAGTTGAGCATCCTACAATTGATCAAATATGTCATCAATTCAAGGTAACGGGTATCGGTTTTTTATGGTGACATAATTCAACTCTTGATAATTAATGCACAGTCTCATACTCCTGTCCTTCTTCTTGACAAAAAGAACAGAAGCACCTCAAGGCGATGCACTCGGACATATGAAACTAGTATCTAACAATTCCTGTAGTTAGACTTTTAACTCTTAAAGTTCAATGGGAGCCATTCGGTATGAGGCTTTGAAAATAGGCTTAGTACTAGGTTCAAGATCAATACAAAATTCAAAATCTTATAAAGGAATAGTCTTTTAAAAGAAGAATTGTAAATACCGTGTAAAGTAGGTATTTGTGCAATTATTACTTTTTAAGGAAAAGACTCACTTGAGAAATTCTTACACTCATTTTGGCTTTACCAAAACTTCAGAGTAACCTTACTACACTCAAAGTATACCCATAATATATTAGTAGGAGAAAGAAAGGTGTGTGTTTAGTTGCTCAATCGAGCAACATATTTATAGAGGAACGAAGGCACACAGAGTTTAATAAATTTGCTAGGAGGTGTATACTCAATTTGAAAAAAGTGTGTGTGTGCGGTGCCTAACTTTGAAATGGAAGAAGAATTCATTCACGCAACTTCTGGAAAAAAATTCCATAAAAAACAAAACCTTATATTATAATATTTTATAATAAAATAAATAACTTTATATATTATATTACAATAAAACAAATAACTTTATTGTAATAAAATAAATAACTTCATTATTATTAGATAACTTTTTTCACCCATTCCTTATTTCCCTTCCTTGTGATTTAGCTTTTCCTACCAAAATTATTTTCTGGTTTAAAAGTTTGTCTTGTTTTATAATTTTTATCCAAAATATTAACTAGCAATGAAATACAATAATTTAAGTATTACTGCTACAACAATGATTACATAAATAAAGAAAAAACATGTTACCTTGACAATTATTAGTTCTAATAATGTGAAATATTGTGTATGTAACAATTATCGATTCAACAAACATTAGTGCATTAACAATTATTGATTAAATAATATAAAATGCTCTGTAACAACAATTATTAATGAATACTGTACAATAGCCACTTATCAGATTAATAATATGAGACACTGTGCAATATTGTGTGCTACTGTGTAATATCGTTTGCTACAGTAAAATACCATGAAATACCGTATGTTACTATCTTTTATCATCGGGCATTTTAACAGTTAAAAGTGATAATACCGTTGACTATTTTTATTTGAAAATGTTACTTCTGTCATTTTTTATATTTGACAATATTTGGGACTCACCAATAATTGGTTATTTCGGCATCGTCGTACGAATCGACTATTCATCGACAAATCGAATATTCTCCAACATAATATAATTTGTACATAATATCATTAACTTTTAACTTTTATCAATATAACACTTTACTATTTTAGAATAATATATGAAGAAAAATTAAATTATATTCAATAAAAGTTGAGGTCTTACAATTATACTATTATATCGATTTTAAGTTTGCCAGCAGTTGGGATTTTAAGTATGTTGTATCCGACGGAATTCCGTCGGAAATAACATATTGTCGACAAAATTAGTATCGACCGAATGTTCCGTCAAAAATAATATAATTCTGACGGAAAAAAAATCGTCAAAAATAATTTTCCTGGCCTTATACTATTTTTGTAATATCCAGGATATTATGACGTGTAAAAAAATTTAAATAAATAAAATGTGTGTAATTTAGTTATTTAAATTAAGCAATTAATGTGAATTATGTAAATTAATTATGGATGTATATTTTTATTACGATTATTAATTTAATGATGTATGTTAATGAAAAGAGGATTAATATTGGAAATTAATCCTGAATTAAATTAAAAGTTAATGAGGTAATTAACGAAGTCAAAATTATTGATCATAGATTAATTTATAATTATGAGGAAATTTGGAGATTATTAAGAAATGAATTATATATATATAATATATAGAAATAAATATATATATTTTGTATAAGGAAATATAATTATGTGTTAAGGAATTTTGATTATATAAATTATATGAGGGTGATATATAATTTATATAAGAAAATAAATTTATTAAAGAAAAGGTTAATAATTATATAAATCATACAAAATTTATATTGTATAGTTTATATAAAATATATAAAGTAGTGAAAAGAATAATAAATAAATATGAATGATTATTATTTTTAATAAAATAAATTATGTTTATGTAAAATAGAATTATTTCTATTTTTATGAGATATAATGTTTTGTGAATTATGCATGTAAGAGAAATTATTATAATACATAATATATATATATAATTGATATATGTATATATTATGTAATAAAAGAAAAACATGTATGTTTACGTATTGTATATGTAACAAAGTTGAAAAATAGAGAAACATAATTTTATTAAATTATGGGTATTATTTTATTAATTTTGGAGGTATGAAATACTTCATATAAGTACATGCAAGTCATTATACGTGTACAAAATTTATCAAATAAAGTACCCCAAAAATATATAAATATTATTTATAAATTATTTTATGAATTTTGGTAGATTAAAATAAAAATTTTATATACATATATAAAATATTTATTACTCGAATTAATTGCGTAGTGTATTAATTATGTTCGTATGCACAGTAATTATCTTTTCTCACTGACTTAAACTACGTCTGTGGAATTGAGTAAACAATTTCAAAGCAATTCAATTGTGGCAAATTATATATATATATATATAATAGATAATAGTAGTAATAATAAGAACATAAGTGTCAAACACCCAAAAACTATCATTTCTTATCACTTCCTCTCTCCGTCCGCCATTACCATCCACCACCTGAGTTCACCACCACTAGCAGGAGAAAAAATATATATATTTGCAGCCATCTGGGTACATACAAAGCTTCAAAGAAAGGTATAAAATAAATTATTTGCATTATTTATATAAATTTTTGTGATAAAATAATTACATGAAAAATTTATAAATAATTATATACTTGTTCTATATAATTTTTAGATATGTGTTGAGGAATTATATTGTATTTGGAGTAATTATGTTGAGAAAATAATGATCAAAAATGGTAGAAAAACTGGTTTGGTTAGCTACTGTTAACGCAGGAGAGAAAGAAAAAAAAATTGGTCGTCCGTGCATTGCGCGTGGCCAAATTTTTTTTTCCGGAACCGGCCCATAAACGACGTCGTTTTGGGCAGAAAAGGCAGGCCGCGCATTGCACTGAGACCAGTTTTCCGAAGACAGGGAAAAAACGACGTCGTTTTGGTTGGATAGGGCTGAGGCGCGCGCCATGCGCGGCCGACCGGTTTTTCGCTAAATTACAATTTTGCCCCTGGTTCCGGTTTTCAGATTATTTACAGAAATGCCATTGGAAGTGAATTTAATTAAAATAAATGTTTAAAAATTGATAAAAAATATGTAAAAATCATATAAAATCAAAAAAAATATAAAAATGTTTTATAAATTAAATTTAACAAATTTTCCATTTTGAGTAATAATTCCAATTAAATATTAAATGTTTAATAATGGGAATTAAAAGAACATAACTAGAATTATAACCAAATTAGCTTATAATTAATTATAAATACCCATATAGAGCCGATGGGTAGAATAATTAGGTTGTGAGTGATATTAATTATATATATTAATATCTTGAGTTACTAAATTATTATTATTTGATTATGTTATTATTATAGGGTGTTCAAGAAAGGAAAATTTAGTTATTAAATTAGTAAACGGACATCGAGGCAAGTTCCTAAACCCTAACTTTGAACCATTAATCATATGTTAGATATCAAAATCTTTATTGAGCTCTATTTCTCAAGTTTTATCATTATTCCACTTCCTTGAATGTTGAATTCGATTAATGTTGTAAATTGTTCAACGAAAAATTAAAAAAATCTCTGTTGTTACTTACATTCATTCTTAAACGTCACATAACGAATCATGATTGTTGATTAGTGAATTGTTGGTTGTAATTCTATACCACTTGTCCGGCTAGACTTCTAATACAATTAAATTTCAAATTACTCTATTTTGTTAAGTGCTAAGCCAAACCAAATTGTTTTGGTGCGAATTCATAGAAACTGAGATGAACAACCCTATTCCAGGGGACATAGCTTGTCGGATGCTTTAAATTTCGATCCCTCGCGATATGCGGTAATATGATGTGCACAGTCATAGGTACGAGAGGCTGATCACCTCGAGTACGGGTTTAAGGTCTTTATGACATAAACGTGTTATCAATATTAAAAAACTGATTAACTATGTTCATTGGTCTTGTGACCCTCAGTATAATTCAGTTATATCAAGTTTCAAAAGATAATTCCTGCAATTATTTTCCTTTGTTTTAATTGAATTAATGTTAAATTATTGGTATAAATTCTGATCCTCATAGTGCATTGTTATTCAGTTCATTATACTTGCTGAGAACTTTAGTTGCTCACTTTTACTTGCTTAAAATGTCGCAGACAAATACGTAAAACCCGAGAATTTAGATAAGAAAGACAAAGGCAAAGGAAAGATATCGGAATAAAGAAATTGATGTATTGTCCCCAGCCAGTAGTCTTAAATCTATGTTGTGACTTTAGATAGGAAATGTTATCCTAGTAATGTTATATGTATGTGAAGGTTAATGACCCTAGGAGTGTGAGAGATGTATTTTGTATTATGTTGGAGATTAGCATATGTAATGTATATTAATGGTAATTCTGGGTAGTGATTAATGTATGCGATATTATGAATAGTGAACACCAAATTCGAGGTTCCAGGAGCCTGAATTTGGGGGCGTCACAGGGTGGTATCAGAGCTGGAAGATTTAAGACTATAGGTGAGGGAAAACCATAGTACAAACTAGGTATGAGTACGCAACTCAAATCGAGTTTAAGGAAAAAGGGAAGTAGGGAATTTAGGACGTTCAAAAGCCAATAATTTATCTGTTATTTAAAAGTTATTATATAATGGTTAGATTAACGTTGATAGAAGATTATTGTATTATTTTCTTATAGGATGACCGAGACAGGCGAACCAAGTGGGGCTAGGATTGAAGAAGAAGAGGTTAGAGACATATATGTAGTACCTGAGCGAGTAATTGCTAGTCCACCAGTGTTTGAGCCACAGTCAGAGTATGGACCAGATTTTGAATCAGAAGAACATATGGAAGTAAATGAAGAAGAAAAAGAAGAAGGATTAGGAGGGTCTTCTGAAGGTACTCCTCCCGAAAACTTAGACCCAAATGAAGAGTTAATAGCTAATGCCATAGACACTATAAATGGTTTAGAGATTCAGGTGGCCGATCTTACATATCAAGTACATGAGTTAGAAGCCCAAGCTGTAGCTCAAAATGTTATGTCACAGCAAAAAGAGGAAGAACTCCAGGTCCTCACCCAACAGAAAAATGAGGCAGTAAATAAACTAGCCCAAGCCGAACATAGAATAGAATAATTGTCTACAGAAAGACAGATACTTGTTGATAGGTTAAATAAAGAGGTGGCAGATAGGACGAGAATTGAGAATGCTTAGGGAAGAGCAACTAGACAGGTAGGCCTCATAAAAAACGAGGTGAGAGCTAAACATGTAAGAATGGATGATATGGAGTATGCTTTTAAATGCGCATCGGAAAGGGCACAACACAGGATTCAATACTTTCAAGTAGAGGAAGGTCAGTATTGGCGAGACATTGAACGTGATGTGGCGATCAATATTATAAGACAAGAATTTGAAGATGCGATGAGAAGAGCAATGAACCCGTGGAATGTGGCATAGTGTGATACTGATGTATATATTGACATTTATATAAATAGTATGAAACCCTACTTTTGATGTAAATAGCAGGGATATGATATGTAAATAGGATGTATGTGTGATCTGGGGTATGTACGTATCTTGTAAAATAGTTGGTTGTTAATGTAAATATTGGAAGGCTGGTATGTTTTGATATAAATTGCTAGTTTTAAATTTTGTATTGTAAAAATAGTAATGTAAATTAATATAAAGTTCATATTTCAGAATGCCGCCAAAGAGGGGAAGACCTGCTAGAAGAGCACAAGAAGAATCAGTGAATGAAGTTACTGGGACAGGTACAAGAATAGAACCAGAAACAGTCCCAGTTAATCTAGTACAAAGGTTAGTAGATTTACTAGTAGGTGCAATGCAAAATAGGAACCCAGTTCTTGCTGAACAGAATACCCAACCCTTAAATTTTGCAAATTTTAAAGATTTTAAACTAGTTGGACCACCAGAATTTAAGGGCTCTATAAACCCTATAGAAGCTCAAACTTGGATTATGGAGATGGAAAGGGTTTTTGAGGTGGTTAGAGTAGTTGAGGAGCAGAAGACTGCTTTTGCAACCTTCATGATGAAAGGAGAAGCTGCCCACTGGTGGTAAGCAAATCGGAATAGAGAGGCGGGAGAAATAGTTCCTTGGAAGAGGTTTAAGGAACTATTTTTCGAAAATTATTTTCCCACTAGTATGCAGAACAAGTTGGAGATTCAATTTTTGGATTTAAAACAGAATAACATGTCAGTAGCTGAGTATGCCGCTAAATTTAATGAATTAGCTCGGTTTGCTCCATACCAAGTCAGTACAGAAGAGCGGAAAGCCAAAAGATTTGAACAGGGATTGAAGCCTTGGATTTATAGCAAGGTGAATATGTTTCAGACAAGAACATATGCTGATGTGTTGGAAAAGGCAATTTTAGCCGAGGGAGGTAGTGAAGCTATTATGAAATATCATCAGGAACAAAAGAAAAGAAAGAATGAAGGTGATTCCAAGGGGGGAAGTGATAGTAGCACTAACCCTCCTAGCAAGAAAAAGTGGAGTGGTAGTACCAACACCTCCGGAAACAAATCCAGAGATGTAAAGAAGAAAGTTGAGCCATGTAGCAGTTGTAGGAAGAATCATTCTAGGGTTTGTCTGAAAGGGAAGAAGGTATGTTATAAGTGTCAGCAAGATGGACACATTGCACCAAACTGCCCAGAATTGAAGCAAATCGGATGTTATAACTGTGGAGCGGCAGATCATTTTGCTCGAAACTGTCCAAAGAAGACGATGGAGGTAACAAGTGGAGGGAAACAGACACTTCCCGCACCAACTCAACCAGGTCGTCCTACTGCTCGAACCTTTAACATAACGGTACAAGATGCGAAAAAGTCGAAAGATGTGGTGTCAGGTACCATTTTAATTTGCAATACTAATGCATGTGTGCTTTTTGATTCGGGTGCTACGTGCTCTTTTATTTCTGATGAATTTTTTAGAAGACTAGGGCTTACTCATGAAAACTTAGAACAACCCTTGAATATAGAGATTGCAAATAAAGAAAAGATACCTGTTAATCATGTGCAAAAACATTGCCCTGTGGTGATAAGAAAACATAAGTTATATGTGGATTTAATTCCGATACGTCTTGCAGAATTTGATGTCATCCTAGGGATGGACTGGTTGTATAACCATAAAGCAATGATTGATTGTCAAAGGAAGTGTGTAACTTTACAGACACCTAAAAAGTCAAAAATAGTATTTTATGAAAATAAATTACCGAGACAATTTAGTTGTCTGTCAGTTATGCAAGCTTGTAAGGCATTAAGGAAGGGAGGCACGGGATATTTAGCGTATGTGATAGATATCCAGAAAGGCGAAATGAAAATGGGAGAAATACCGGTAGTGAACGAATTTTCCGATGTGTTTCTGGATGACTTACCTGGTCTTCCTCCAAATCGGGAAATCGAATTTATGATTGATTTAGCACCGAAAACAGCTCCAATATCTAAGGCTCCATATAGAATGGCCCCAGTGGAAATGAAAGAGTTGATGAAACAACTACAGGAGCTATTAGATAAGAAATTTATTCAGCCAAGTGTGTCTCCATGGGGAGCACCAGTGCTATTTGTTAAGAAGAAAGATGGAACTTTACGGTTGTGTATCGATTATAGGGAGTTAAATAAGATGACCATTAAGAATAAATACCCGTTACCAAAGATTGATGATCTTTTTGATCAGTTAAAGGAGCAAAATATTTTTCAAAGATTGATCTTCGGTCAGGGTATCATCAGTTAAATATAAGAAAGGAAGATGTGCCAAAAACAGCATTCAGAACTCATTATGGTCATTACGATTTCTGGTTATGCCGTTTGGACTAACAAATGCACCAGCGGCATTCATGGATATGATGAATAGGATTTTTAAACCCTATTTGGATAAATTTGTAGTGGTGTTTATAGATGATATCCTGGTATATTCCAAATCTCGGGAAGAACATGCAAATCATTTAAAAAACAGTGTTGGAAACTTTGAGAAATGAAAAGTTATATGCCAAATTCTCGAAGTGTAAATTCTGGTTGGAAAGAGTTCACTTTTTTGGTCATGTTATTGATAAAGATGGAATTTCTGTGGACCCTGCAAAAGTTGAAGCTGTAATTAATTGGGAACAACCAAAGACACCTACAGAAGTGAGAAGTTTCTTAGGTTTAGCGTGTTATTATCGACGATTTATTCAAGATTTCTCTAAGATAGCAACTCCGCTAACCAATTTAACTAGGAAGTCTGTAAAATTTGTGTGGACAGATAAATGTGAGGAAAGTTTTTGTGAGTTAAAGAAAAGGTTAAGTGAAGGCCCGGTGTTAACTTTGCCTGATGAAACAGGGAATTTTGTGGTGTATAGTGACGCCTCGCATAAAGGGTTAGGCTGTGTGCTTATGCAGAATGATAAGGTTATTGCATACGCGTCACGACAGTTGAAAGATTATGAGAAAGGATATCCAACGCATGATTTGGAATTGGCAGCAGTAGTCTTTGCATTGAAAATATGGAGACATTATCTTTATGGGGAGAAATGTGAGATATATACAGACCACAAAAGTCTGAAGTATATCTTCACACAAAAAAAATTTAACATGCGACAAAGGAGGTGGCTGGAATTGATAAAGGACTATGACTGTGAAATCCTCTACCATCCGAGAAAAGCTAGTGTAGTAGATGATGCTTTAAGTAGAAAGGAGAGAGAAAAGTTGATGAAATTAACTATTCAGGATGAACTAATTCAAGAAATGACAAAGTTGAAAATTGAAGTGAAGTACCCCTCTGAAACATATGAGATGTTATTTGTTGTAGAGATGCAACCAACACTGCTAGACAAGGTGAAGGAAGCCCAATTAGCAAATGAGGAATGTACTCGGGTAAGAAATAGGATTACTTCAAATGATGAAGTAAAATTTCAAATAGATAGTAATGGAATTCTAAAATTTGAGGGGCGAAGCTGGATACCAGCAGTAGTTGAATTGAAGGAGGAGATATTACAAGAGGCACATAATTCAAAATTCTCAATTCACCCAGGAAGTACGAAAATGTACCAAGATTTACGAAAGCATTTTTGGTGGCCAAACATGAAACGAGAAATTACGAATTATGTAAGCTGATGCTTGACATGTCAGCGGATCAAAGCTGAGCATCAGAAACCAAGTGGATTGCTACAACCTGTTGAAATTCCAGAATGGAAATGGGAACATATTACCATGGATTTTGAAGTAGGGCATCCGATTACTCAAAAGGGCTACAATGCTATATGGGTGATTATAGACAGATTAACAAAGTCAGCCCACTTCTTGCCAATTAAGATCAAATACAAATTGGATCAATTGGCCAGAATCTACATTAAAGAAGTGATATCGCGACATGGAGCACCAGTGTCAATTATATCAGATCGGGATTCGCGATTTACTTCAAATTTTTGGAGGAGTCTGCAAGAGAGGTTAGGGACACAACTGAGGTTAAGTACGACCTACCATCCTCAAACCGATGGTCAAAGAGAAAGAATGATACAAACTTTAGAAGATATGTTAGGGGCATGTATTATGGATTTCAAAGGATGTTGGGATAACCATCTACCTTTGGTGGAATTTGCGTATAACAACAGTTACCAAGCAAGTATAGGAATGCCACCTTATGAGGCCTTATATGGAAGAAAGTGCAGAACTCCTTTGTACTGGGATGGAGTTGGTGAACGTCAATTATTAGGACCCGAACTAGTCCAACAGATGGCGAAAACAGTCAGGCTGATACGATCTCGATTGGTAGCAGCTCAGGATAGACAGAAAAAGTATGCAGATTTGCATAGGCAAAGTCGGGATTTTGAGGTGGGAAGTCACGTGTTTCTTAAAGTGTCTCCATGGAAGGGAAAAATTAGATTCGGAAAGAAAGGTAAATTAAGTCCTAGATTT
Organism: Hedera helix; assembly: GCA_947179155.2. Classification (NCBI taxonomy): domain Eukaryota; kingdom Viridiplantae; phylum Streptophyta; class Magnoliopsida; order Apiales; family Araliaceae; genus Hedera; species Hedera helix. The sequence continues at coordinate 20,211,440 of OX359275.1, read as the reverse complement.
GTTGGACCGTTTGAAGTATTGAGGAAAGTTAGGGAAGTGGCATATAAAGTGGCTATACCTCCAGAGTTAGCACACATACACAACGTTTTCCACGTGTCAGTGTTACGACCGTACAAGTCAGATTATAAGCACGTCATAGCATATGAACCAATTCAGATAGAGAGGAATTTAACTTATGAAGAAATTCCTGTCCAAATATTAGATAGGAAAGAACAAGTCTTAAAAAATAAGGTGATTCCTTCTGTTAAAGTGCTATGGCGAAATCATAACGTTGAAGAAGCCACTTGGGAGTTAGAAGAGAAAATGCGAAAGAATTATCCCCATTTATTTGAATAGTTGGTGTAGAAATTTCGGGACGGAATTTTTATAAGGGGGGAAGAATGTAATATCCAGGATATTATGACGTGTAAAAAAATTTAAATAAATAAAATATGTGTATTTTAGTTATTTAAATTAAGCAATTAATGTGAATTATGTAAATTAATTATGGATGTATATTTTTATTACGATTACTAATTTAATGATGTATGTTAATGAAAAGAGGATTAATATTGAAAATTAATCCTGAATTAAATTAGAAGTTAATGAGGTAATTAACGAAGTCGAAATTATTGATCATGGATTAATTTATAATTATGAGGAAATTTGGAGATTATTAAGAAAGGAATTATATATATATAATATATAGAAATAAATATATATATTTTGTATAAGGAAATATAATTATGTGTGAAGGAATTTTGATTATATAAATTATATGAGGGTGATATATAATTTATATAAGAAAATAAATTTATTAAAGAAAAGGTTAATAATTATATAAATCATACAAAATTTATATTGTATAGTTTATATAAAATATATAAAGTAGTGAAAAGAATAATAAATAAATATGAATGATTATTATTTTTAATAAAATAAATTATGTTTATGTAAAATAGAATTATTTCTATTTTTATGAGATATAATGTTTTGTGAATTATGCATGTAAGAGAAATTATTATAATATATATATATATATATATATATATATATATATATATGTATATATTATGTAATAAAAGAAAAACATGTATGTTTACGTATTGTATAGGTAAACAAGTTGAAAAATAGAGAAACATAATTTTATTAAATTATGGGTATTATTTTATTAATTTTGGAGGTATGAAATACTTCATATAAGTACATGCAAGTCATTATACGTGTACAAAATTTATCAAATAAAGTACCCCAAAAATATATAAATATTATTTATAAATTATTTTATGAATTTTGGTAGATTAAAATAAAAATTTTATATACATATATAAAATATTTATTACTCGAATTAATTGCGTAGTGTATTAATTATGTTCGTATGCACAATAATTATCTTTTCTCACCGACTTATACTACATATGTGGAATTGAGTAAACAATTTCAAAGCAATTCAATTGTGGCAAATTATATATATATATATATATATATATATATATATATATAATAGTAGTAATAATAAGAACATAAGTGTCAAACACCCAAAAACTATCATTTCTTATCACTTCCTCTCTCCGTCCGCCATTACCATCCACCACCTGAGTTCACCACCACTAGCAGGAGAAAAAATATATATATTTGCAGCCATCTGGGTACATAAAAAGCTTCAAAGAAAGGTATAAAATAAATTATTTGCATTATTTATGTAAATTTTTGTGATAAAATAATTACATGAAAAATTTATAAATAATTATATACTTGTTCTATATAATTTTTAGATATGTGTTGAGGAATTATATTGTATTTGGGGTAATTATGTTGAGAAAATAATGATCAAAAATGGTAGAAAAACTGGTTTGGTTAGCTACTGTTAACGCAGGAGAGAAAGAAAAAAAAATTGGCCGTCCGTGCATTGCACGCGGCCAAATTTTTTTTTCCGGAACCGGCCCATAGACGACGCCGTTTTGGGCAGAAAAGGCAGGCCGTGCATTACGCTGAGACCAGTTTTTCGGAGATGGGGAAAAAACGACGTCGTTTTGGCTGGATAGGGCTGAGGCGCGTGCCATGCGCGGCCGACCGATTATCTGCAAAATTACCATTTTGCCCCTGGTTCCGGTTTTCAAATTATTTACAGAAATGCCATTGGAAGTGAATTTAATTAAAATAAATGTTTAAAAATTGATAAAAATTATGTTAAAATCATATAAAATCAAAAAAAATATAAAAATATTTTATAAATTAAATTTAACAAATTTTCAATTTTGAGGAATAATTCCAATTAAATATTAAATGTTTAATAATGGGAATTAAAAGAACATAACTAGAATTATAACCAAATTAGGTTATAATTAATTATAAATACCCATATAGAGCCGATGGATAGAATAATTAGGTTGTGAGTGATATTAATTATATATATTAATATCTTGAGTTACTAAATTATTATTATTTGATTATGTTATTATTATAGGGTGTTCAAGAAAGGAAAATTTAGCTATTAAATTAGTAAACGGACATCGAGGCAAGTTCCTAAACCCTAACTTTGAACCATTAATCATATGTTAGATATCAAAATCTTTATTGAGCTCTATTTCTCAAGTTTTATCATTATTCCACTTCCTTGAATGTTGAATTCGATTGATGTTGTAAATTGTTCAATGAAAAATTAAAAAAATCTCTGTTGTTACTTACATTCATTCTTAAACGTCACATAATGAATCATGATTGTCGATTAATGAGTTGTTGGTTGTAAGTCTATGCCACTTGTCCGGCTGGACTTCTAATACAATTAAATTTTAAATTACTCTATTTTGTTAAGTGCTAAGCCAAACCAAATTATTTTGGTGCGGATTCATAGAAACTGAGATGAACAACCCTATTCCAGGGGATATAGCTTGTCGGATACTTTAAATTCCGATCCCCCGCGATATGCGGTAATATGATGTGCACAGTCATAGGTACGTGACGCTGATCACCTCGAGTACGGGTTTAAGGTCTTTATGACATAAACGGGTTCTCAATATTAAAAAACTGATTAACCTATGTTCATTGGTCTTGTGACCCTCAGTATAACTCAGTTATATCATGTTTCAAAAGATAATTCCTGCAATTATTTTCCTTTGTTTTAATTGAATTAATGTTAAATTATTGGTATAAATTCTGATCCTCATAGTGCATTGTTATTCAGTTCATTATACTTGCTGAGAACTTTAGTTGCTCACTTTTACTTGCTTAAAATGTCGTAGACAAATACGTAAAACCCGAGAATTTAGATAAGAAAGACAAAGGCAAAGGAAAGATATCGGAATAAAGAAATTGATGTATTGTCCACAGCCAGTAGTCTTAAATCTATGTTGTGACTTTAGATAGGAAATGCTATCCTAGTAATGTTATATATATGTGAAGGTTAATGACCCTAGGAGTGTGAGAGATGCATTTTGTATTATGTTGGAGATTAGCATATGTAATGTATATTAATGGTAATTCTGGGTAGTGATTAATGTATGCGATATTATGAATAGTGAACACCAAATTCGAGGTTCCAGGAGCCTGAATTTGGGGGCGTCACAGGGTGGTATCAGAGCTGGAAGATTTAAGACTATAGGTGAGGGAAAACCATAGTACGAACTAGGTATGAGTACGCAACTCAAATCGAGTTTAAGGAAAAAGGGAAGTAGGGAATTTAGGACGTTCAAAAGCCAATAATTTATCTGTTATTTAAAAGTTATTATATAATGGTTAGATTAACGTTGATAGAAGATTGTTGTATTATTTTTTTATAGGATGACCGAGACAGGCGAACCAAGTGGGGCTAGGATTGAAGAAGAAGAGGTTAGAGACATATATGTAGTACCTGAGCGAGTAATTGCTAGTCCACCAGTGTTTGAGCCACAGTCAGAGTATGGACCAGATTTTGAATCAGAAGAACATATGGAAGTAAATGAAGAAGAAAAAGAAGAAGGATTAGGAGGGTCTTCTGAAGGTACTCCTCCCGAAAACTTAGACCCAAATGAAGAGTTAATAGCTAATGCCATAGACACTATAAATGGTTTAGAGATTCAGGTGGCCGATCTTACACATCAAGTACATGAGTTAGAAGCCCAAGTTGTAGCTCAAAATGTTGTGTCACAGCAAATAAAGGAAGAACTCCAGGTCATCACCCAACAGAAAAATGAGGCAGTAAATAAACTAGCACAAGCCGAACATAAATTAAAAAAATGGGAGCCAAAAATGGGCCATTTGGTCGGCCAAAGTGGGGTCCCTTAGGGGGTAAAGTGTTGCTCATTGTTGCTTGCAAAATTCTTCCAAGGACTAAGTGGTTCAACCACTCCAACAACCCTAGTCAATCACCTATTCAATTCATCAAATAGTAAGCATGAATTAGCATCTTAAGTATGTTTAATTAATGTTGCTAGAGGATTAGTAGCTTAAGTAAGTGGACCAATTGAGCTCTATAAATAGAAATCACCAACACTTGTACAATGTTGGTTCATTTGCTCCTTGTTGGTATTTTTAAAGGGATATAGAGTTCTAGAGAGAAAACTCTTGTGTTAGTGATCAAATGTTCAAGGTGGGGTCTTTAGCCAAGTTCATCTCAAGAAGAAGGAGATCATCTAGATCAAGGTTGAAAAGTTTTCTTTTTCTGAAACCTTATCATTCTTGTAATATATTGTTATAAATATGTTTTGCCATTGTTAGTTGTGGGAGATAATTTATGTGTGGAGGAGCTATAGTGAGCTCGAAGATATAAGGATGGAATGTTGATGGTGAAAATGTGTCTATGTATGCTAAATGTATTTTCTATAGTCAATATATAGTTTATATGGTCAAATATATTTTTAATGGTTCAAAATCTATTTTGATGCTCTATAATGCTAGAACTATGATATATATGTAGATTCATGATTTAGCATGTTTAATATGTGCATTAATGTGTTTGGTATATAAATAAGTGGAAGATATGTGCATATGAATATTAACCGGTAAAAATCCTAAATAGCTATGTGATATAAATAGTTTGAAATGTACAAGTTAGTTATTTGTTTTTTATGCCTAGAAAGTTATATTTATGAGTTATAAAGATAACACAACTTGAATCTCTCAAAAATATGAAAAATGAGGAAGTTATGAAGTTTATCGTAAAATATGTCATTTTGAAACCCTAGATTGATCGATTTTAAATTTTATGTCAAAAAGGTTTTCAAAAATGAGATTGATTCATGAAATATTGAAGAACAATAAGTTAGGAAGATAACAAAACTGATTTTGTGTCTTTTCAATGTGTATATTTTTTTTATAAAAGATTGAACCAAAGAAATCAAAAGTAAAAAATTATGGTTTGAGAAAATAGAATTACCGACGCAGCGGTAGGTCTTACCACCGCAACGGTGAAACATTCTATGAGTCACCACTACAGCGGTGGTTCTCACCGCCGCAGTGGTAGTCTGAACTTTTTGAAAATTAACTTTTATTTAACCGGGTCAGGTTGGGCCATAGAAAACGGGTCGGGTCAGATATTTTGAAAATGGAATAGGTTAGAAAAATCTAATTTTATATAATATTAATATTTGACAATAATTAAATAATTGAAATATTATTCAAATGATTAATAATATTAGTAAGGTTATAAAATATTATTAAATGAATAATAATATTAAAAAATTAATAAAACATTATTAAATGATTAATAATATTAGAACTCAATAAAATATTATTAAATAAATAATAATATTAGAAAATAAATAAAATATTATTAAATGAATAATAATATTAGAAAATGAATATAATATTATTAAATGAATAATAATATTAAAAAATAAATAAAATATTATTAAATAATTAATGATATTAAAAACTCAATAAAATATTATTAAATAAGTAATAATATTAAAAATGAATAAAATATTATTAAATAATTAATAATGTTAAGAACTCAAAAAAATATTATTAAATGAATAATAATATTAAGAATTGAATAAAATATTATTAAATAATTAATAATATTATAAAGTTAATAAAATATTATTAAGGGATTAATAATATTAGAAAGGGAATAAAATATTGTTTAGTTATTCATAATAGCATTAAAGGACTTAAATATTATTATTTGATTAATAATATTAGATAGAATTTAAACTATATTAAACGATTAATATAGATTTTATGTGATTAAAATATTATCAATTGATGATAATATTTTTATGTATTTAATATACCCTTAATTATATATTTATGTGATTAAGTATTAGTAAATTAAGATGTACAAAAGTTATTATATGAACCTAGATATGATACAAATTGAAAAATCAACTTAATTAATTATTAGGTCTTTTCAAAGGATATTAAATTCTATTAGTTAGCTGTAATCAACAATCGAGACAAGTTTCCTATACCTAAACTTATATTTATTTTGTAAGAGTTTTAAGTTGTTTAATTATTAAAAATTAATCCACTTCAATGTTTGTAGACACCCAAATTTTGCACTTTTGCACTAACCCTGACAAGAGGGCAAAATCGTCACTTGACTTGACATACGAAAAGGAAGGTGGAGCCCAACACGAAGCCCCCACAACGACTTACGGTCAAAGTTGCCACAACAAACAACGAGCATCAGGTAACTTGAGGCAAGGCAAACAACTGATCCAGAAAAACCTGATTTGATCACCAAACACGATGAATGGCCACTACGCTTACGATAATCGGGGGTCTCGCTCATCGGGGAGCGAGCGGTTGCCTAGCTCGCCGGTGAGCTGGCGGGAGTGTAAGGGGGCAGCGCCCCCTGGGAGCCAAGCACAAAGAACAATTTCTATATCAAGTCACAACCTTCCAAGCAAGCCTCCCGGAAATATATAGCACGTCTCCCAGCGATTCCCGAATTATAAAATACAAGCCTTCCAGCGAGAAACGAACGACCGACATAAGTGCATGAGGATCGAGGCAGCATGACACGAGAATTGAGAAGAGGAAGTCGGGCGGCCACAGATGTATCTACGACCAACAACATTTGGGCGTTTTCGTGGCTCGAGGAAACACATGGCAGCCGAGGCGGCGGCTCAGACGACGACAGTAGGATCTGTTGCCAGCCGCAGATGGATCTGCTGCCAGGCGCAGATGGATCTGCAGTCAGCCGCAGATGCACCTGCGGCTGCCTCCAAATACCTATACAACGTCCAGTTTTCATCCGAGAAGAAAAAAATAGAAGAAAAAAGGAATGGCAGAAGGCAAGAAAAAAAAGAGAGAAAGAGAGCTACGGGTTTGAGAGAAGTGAGAGTTCTTTCGCCTTTTGTTTAATCTTTACACCGTATATTGTATCCTATGTGATCTCCAAGTGTTAAAGTATTTATTTCATCATTTGAAATGCAAAAATCCGAGTTTATAGCATTTATGGTTTTAATCTAGTTAGATCTAGTTTCTTATTTCATTTTATTCTTTTAAGTTGTTATAGATCTAATATTTGTGCATTTGTTGGGTGATCTACTGTAGATCCAAAGTGTTTGGTTCATTGCAATTTAAATATTTTGATTTTGTGTATTTTTGAAGTTAGATCCGATGTAGTCGATATATGTTTTAGATCTATGGATTAGGGACGGTTAGGGAGGATTTATTGTGGATGAAATCTCCTCCTAACCTCTCGATGAAATCCTTTTAGTTATTTTATAACCTACTTTTGGATGTAGCGATCGCGATGCGCCTTTATTGTAAATATGTAAATTTTGGGCCTTAAAACAATATCGATACCGAAAATCGGGTTTAAGGCCCCGTAATAGTGAAATATGTGATTGTGGGTGTTTAAGGCTATTTAGACAGCTTACATGCCCATGAATAGCTTCAACGTCATTTTAATGCGTAGTTTTCCCTTTCGACACGAGAAAATGATTTTGGAATGAAATGATAAAGATTTTCGAAAAATCAAGAAAACTAGGATATTAGATCATCTGTAGGCTAAAAATGTAATTGCCGGATGAACTCTATTCCTATTTGACGAATGGTTTAAAAAATATGTTTTACAAAATATCATCGGTTTTATTATCGAAACAAAAACAATTAAAATGAACTTTTTGATTAATTAAAATCTTTCGTGCATAGGGTTAACGAGATTCTGAAGCGCTTTCAAAATAATGCACGCACTAAATTAATTGTCTTCAAAAATAAAATTGAAAGTATTGGATGAGCTCCATTCCTATTTGACGAAGGATTAGAAAACCTTATTTTACAAATGTCATCATTAAAGATTTTTTTATCAGAAAACAAAAGCTTAAAATGAACTTTTCAAAACGAATCGAATCCTTCGTGCATAGGGTTAACGAGATTTCAGAAGTACTTTCGGAAATAAAGCATTACAACGATTTTCATACGCACACACATGCGCACACACACATTTTAGGATCTAAAGGAAAGGAAAGCATTAGGTTGCGATAACCGTGTTTCACGGAAGTCGGGGGGTGCCTAACTCCTTCCCCTCACTTAAGCAAGCCCCGAACTCTATGAATCTCGGTTCGCGAACCAATTAATTAGGAGTCACATATGAGCCATTACGATTACGAAAGCTAAAGCTCAAATGAGTTGGTACATAAATTGTAAATATACCAACTGGCGACTCTGGTCAATTGGCTCATCATAAAATCGATCTTTCAAATCCCGTCAACACTCAAGCCGACCTTTTCCCAAAATCACCCTTTTACGAAACAAGACAGAAAACAAAAAGGGATTTCAAACTTGGAAAGAGGGACAAAAAAGCGACATATTTTTCTAAAAAAGAAAAAACCCGGCGTCGACAATGTTGTTTACGTATTCACACATAGTGTATTTGAAGCTTTATAGTTCGCCTGATTCATGAACTGTTTAAGAATGTCTAAGCTAATTGCTTCAGCTAGACACTGCATGTATAAATTCATTAATTTGAATACTTTTAAAAAGTTTATCCAAATCATTGGTTGTTACGGATTCTTATAGTAAGACTGAGAACGGACAACCCTAAATAAGGGGATTATATTCAGGAAACCGACCAATGCTCAAGATGTTTGAATGTTGTGTATATACATAGGGTACAAAAGGCTGATCCCCTCGAATACCAAAATAATAAAAGGTTCGGATACATATTTGATTTACCTTAAGTATTAGTTCGTGGTCCTTAGAAGTCACTCAGTAGTAAAGACTCAATCATTTCTTTTAATTGAAATTGACCCTTGTTCATTCACAATTATTATATATTGTTGAAAACTCTGAAGTTATTTTTCATTAAATCGTGATATATCAATCTTGTATTTATTATTTTTAAACTTGTTGAGCAGGCTAGTTACTCACCCTTGCTATATCATGAACCATTTTTCAGCTAAATCTGAGTGCTTTAAGAAAGACAACGGCAAGGGAAAAGCCAAAGCTTAAAATTTGTGTGTTAAATAGTTTATTTGTTTAATATGTAATTAAATATTGTAAATCTTTTGTGAACCCTTAAAATATATATTGTTATGTTAAGGTTAGAAGACATTGGGATTGTATTCCTTTTTATGAGGAATATTTATGTATTATTCTGCTACATTTAATAAACACTATGTATTTAGTTGTTATTATATATTGGATTGTAAGCACTAAACATGAGGTTTTGGAACCCGAATTTGGAGACGTCACAGATTTGATGTCTTATTTTCTTGGCATTGAGGTGACTCAAATAGATGATGGCATATTTATTTCACAGTGAAAATATGTTAGTGATCCTTTCTGGCTCTGATGACGACTAGATCAACGCGTTATTTCTGCAAAAGAAGCCCCCCTCGAAGTTCACTATGAATCTTTGGGTACCTGTTATGACATTTATGGGCAATATATAATAGTAAGAAGTATATCATAAATGAACAAAGATTATCATTAAAAAATTAAAAGATATTACTATTCAAAAATAAAATATCACAGTTACTTTAATAATTAATAAAAAATTTAAGATAGAACTTCCCACTTTAGTTGATACTAGAGCGGATTTAAATTGTATTCAAGAAGGTTTAATCCCCGCAAAATTTTATTAAAAAAAACAGTGAAAGAATGAGTTTTGCTAATGGTAGTAAGATGAAAATAAAATATAAATTGCATAATGTTCATATTTGTCAAGATAATGTTTGTTTTAAAATATTATTTATTTTAATCACAAATATGATAGATAAGATCATCTTAGGTTTACCATTTATATATTTATTATATCATTTTACTACTACTTCACATGGTTTACACAGTCAACACTTAGGTCAAAAAGAAACCTTTAAGTTTATAAACAACCCTAAAGAAATATATTTAAGAATAATTCAAGATGAGTCAATTTCAAAGAATTTGAACATATTAAATAGTAAAAAAAAATCAACTAAAATACATAAAAGATGAAATTAAGTAGAAAAAGATTGAAGAACAATTACAAGATAACAATCTTCAGAGTAAAATAAAAGAATTTCATAATTTGTTAAGTAACCTCTCGTTTAGTCATTAATTACAAACCTTTAAATAAGGTCCTTGAATGGATTAGGTATCCATTACCTAATAAAAAAGATTTAATCAACAGATTAGGTCAAGCAGTTATCTTTAGTAAATTTGACCTTAAGAGTGGATTTTGACAAATCTAGATTCATGAAGAGGATAGGTATAAGACATCCTATACCACCCCCTTTGGTTATTACGAATGGAACGTAATGTTATTCGGATTAAAAAATACCCCTAGAGAATTCTGGATTATTATGAATGATATTATAATCCCTTTTAGTCATTTTGTCATTGTTTATATTGATGATGTCCTTATTTTTCTAAGTTAATTAAAGAACATTGGAAACATCTCAATTTATTCTTTAGAACTGTTCAAACCAATGGATTAGTCCTATCTCAGTCAAAATGTTATCTTTTTTAAACCAAAGTAAAATTCCTTGGTCATATTATCCAATATGGTCAAATTCAGTTTGTTAATAGAGCTATACAATTCGCTAGTAAATTCCCAGATAAAATCTTATATAAAAATTAACTTCAAAGATTCTTAAGTTCCCTCAATTACATTGGTGAATTCTATAAAAATCTGCGAAGAATATGTAAGGCGTTATTTGAACGACTACAAAGTAACCCCCCTCTTTGGACTGATATTCATACTTCAATTGTTCAAGAAGTAAAAATGCATGTTAAGATTCTTCCATGTCTTGAAATTTCTAATCCTAGTGCATTCAAGATTATTGAAATCGATGCCTCTGAAATTGGTTTTAGAGGTATTCTCAAACAAAAATTAACCCCTAATTCACCAGAACAAATTATTTCTTTTTATTCTCGTGCTTGGGATCCTACACAAGCAAATTATTCTACTATTGAAAAATATATATATCTTGTTTTATGTATTAATAAATTAAGTGATTTATTAAATCAAAATTTTTTAGTAAGAATTGATTGCAAGTCAGCAAAATTTATTTTGGATAAAGATGTTGAAAATATTGCTTCTAAGCAAATTTTTGCTAGATGACAAGTTTTATTAAGTATTTTTGATTTCGATATTCAATATATTAAAGGTAGTGAAAATTTTATTCCTTACTTTCTCACTAGAGAGTTAAACAGGTTTGCAAAGATGAGTGTGAGAGGGAGTAGTAGTACTTATGGTAGAGGTAGTTCCTCTACCCCTAATCAGTCTAGTAAACTTAAAAGAACTATGATTTCTCACCCAGTAAGCCCAATCCCGGCAGTGGACTTAATAAATAGGTAACATGTTTTAGGCCAAATACCCAAACTATACAGTTCAGTCTTAGCTAGTAAACCCCCAGTTATTGACCATTTTGGGCCTTTTGACATCTGTAAATCAGAACTTCAAAAGTCCATTGTCAAATAGTCAAAAATCGAGTACACACCCAATTTTGAAACAAACCTAGTTTTTGTTAAGCCCTTTTATGAGCCCAAAAAATGACTCAGTTAAACTTGCTACCTAGTTATTTCCCCTTGGTTAGCATTTTATACCTTTTTCCCCATATAAGTCATTATCTTATTATAAGGATACCCTGATCCAAACAGAGTCAATCCAAATTTAATTCCATTTATGATAGAAAGGATGAAACCAAAGTTTTGTATCATTCCTTGTACATTAAACAAAACATGTCATGTCAGATTAATATGATCACCCTTCTGATCTTCACTTACTAAATAATCATAATAACAATTTCTGATTATATTGAAGCTTGGCACAAGATCTTCTTGTACCAAAACCAATTATTCAATCACACGTGGTTCATCCAATTTGACTACAAATTTAAAAGTCAAATCCCTCTGTGATTCACAATTTGGTGGTTTAGATATTGACCAACATTTTCTATTTTTCTTGAACCACTTTAAAGCCAAGTAGTCCATTACAGTAAAACTAAGTTAAACCCAAAGTTTGAAGGTATCCCTGTATTACTGCAATTTCTAGTAAATACAAAATTCCTTAGATTCTAAAATGGCAATACAACCTGAAAACTCTATTTGAGTCAGCTGTTCACATTTCTAGACAATCCCAAACCACTATTAGCCAACATAGCTAAACTAGCTATGTATCCCATATTTTCTTCATTAAATGGTGGGATAAATTCGATGTCAATATAATTATTGGCCAAGTCCAAAAAGAATTTCCCCACATTCCAGTCATACCAGTCCAAATTCCTAAAGTAAATCCATCAAAAGATAAAGAGCCTAGTTATAATCCTTCATCTTCCTTTGATATTTCTTCAGTCAAGAATTATTCAAATTCGGAGTTAAAGTTATTGGTTTCTGCCATTAACGATCAAGTCAGTGACTTCCACAAAGAGGTCTCAGAAGAAAATTCTTCTACTTCTAGTCATAATTCAATCACCAGCAATGATCCATATTGCAGTCAACTGTTCCAGGATACTCAGGACCCATACGCATTATGAATCCTTGGCATCTCCACTGACAAAGTAAAAACAACAAAAGTAGATGTTGTCCCCCAGTCATTCAGTAAAACAGATTCCTTCAGTCAATCAGACGAAAACAAAAGCCATTCAATCAACCGAAAGCAAAAGCAAAAGTTAACTTTTACTTTAGTAAATGTAATAGAATAGTTAAGGACGCGTGAGTCCACAGTCATTTTCTTTTCTTTAGTAATCTCGTATTTATTTTTACTGGATCAGTATTTTTTAGTTTCCATTTCAAGGAAGAGGACCCCTCCTCCCGCCTCCATTGTATCGTTATATGTTTAATGAAGAGTAATTAGCCTCGCCTGATGCAACTACTTGGACTGATTTATAGGTTGAAAAATTTAGAGTTGAACCACCGGGGTTGTTCAGAGGTCGTGGAGAGCATCCAAAGGTTTTTTGATATCTATTTATTGACTATGAAGATAGCAGACCAGTCATTTATGCAATATTATGATATATTTGGTTGTCCCAGTCTTCTACTATTTACTGTATTTTTATGAAGTTTCATCCAGATATAGCTGATGGGTTCTGTTTTTTTCCAAATGGAAAAATTGAAAAAAACATATGCGTCCAAGTGACATTACTATAAATATTGGAAGAGATGCCCCAGTTTCAGAATGTATAATTCTAAGGGAAAGGTTGTATCTCTTCTTTCCTCCCTCATTATTGAATTAGAAAAATGACGAAGGGCTCATTAGCTCAATTTTTTTCTTCATATAACTCTGTATTGTTGTAACTTTGAATTTTGGCAACTGAAAAGAAATTAGGCATGATAATACTATCACTTGGTTAGCTTTTTGGAATGATCCAATCAATCCAAAGGAATTAAAAATATGTGTTCCTAGTAGCTAACAATTCCTTGAAAGGACAAAGTGACAAGAAAAAATATGAAAAATCAAGAAAGTTAAAGGTACCTTAGATGAACTTTCACTTGTGAGTTTCTGACAAGTGTTATTTGTTTCTGTATTTTTATTTTATTTTTTGCATATTTAACTGTCTTATTTACTTTTTCTTTCCCTTGATTGTTTTGATGCATATGCTAAAGTTGTACCGAATGAGTGCATCAAAGTTTATCTAGGTATGAATTTGTACTAATTAAACGCATATATTTGTTCACTTGTACATGATTTGGAAGAAGCTGTTTTGTTTTGGTTAAAAGTGAAGTATGTGTACTTGTTTATGCCTCTGTGTGTATGTATTTATATATGGAAACATACATGCACCAAAGATCCTTCACTTGTTAATATGGTCAAGTCAGTGTTATGTTTAGGATCTGTTTGGATAGCATTTCTCAAATATTTTTAAATTGTACTCTTGTCTAAATTTTTTAGGAAATGTGTTTGGACAATACTTTTTGTTTTTGAAGAAATTTGAAACTGTTGTGCTATTTTTATAATGGGTCAAAAAATGATTAGCTTACATACTCTCAATTTTAAGTAACTAGAGGTTATTATACTCTTGGATATAAACAAATAAGTTTTATATATTTCTCATAATTTTTTACTAAGAAATTTTTGTGAATATATTTTGAAAATGAAAACTAGACATTTACTCATTTTTAGAACTTTAAAATATAAAAAATGAATATGAAAATAGAAAACAAAACAAAAAATATACGTGATAAGCGAATAGGCCCTTGGAAGTTTGTGATCCATGATAAAACAGAGAATGTCTTTAAATTTGAAGATTGACCATAGAGGGTGTTTTAGTGAATTGATATGATCTAAGCTTAGTTAGACTTAAACTCATTCAACTAGTTGTTGAATGGGACTCAAATGAGTCAACTGACCTTAATGTATAAGGTTAGTCACTAGTTCGGTTTTTTTCTCTTTACTCTATAAATTTTTAATTTTGATTTACATTGAGCTTAGTGATGTAGTGTGTTCACATTTGCCTCAATTAATTTACTGTGCATTGGGCTTGCTTTTTGAAACCAAACTCTGGTCTTGCTCTGAATATGGGATGATGCTAGTAAGAGCTGAGAAAAACACTATGTTAATTCTTGTACGCGTAACTTTACGTGCTTGCTCTTTCGTTTCTACCATTACATTGTGCCTTAATGTGATTCTCGAATCAGTTATAGTTTCGTTTCGTTTCTATCATTTTATATCCCTTGTTTGTTTGACGTTATTATTACAGCTTAGGGCTTTATTTGACATGACGCTATTGTTCTACATTCTTCCTGTTTTTTCGTTGTTTACTTTACTCCAAGCTTCCTCACAAGATATTCCACATGGATTGACTTTCAATGATTAAAGTTCTATCCGTTACTAGGCTAACATATTTAAGTCATAATTATAAATGCAATAAGAGCTCCGTTTCATTATTAGTTCCATTCCAATCTTTAACTTATCAACAGTAGTTGCAGTTAGTCGAATGTATGTGGTTTCCTGTTTCTACTAATTGATGTCTCTATCAATTTTAGTGCCTTTTGCTCGAAGAAATATTTGCATCTTACTATACTTTTATGGTGATATACATTGATATATAATGGAATAGGATGGTTTGGTTGGATCATGCCTATTTGTCTAAAATTTTGTCGCTTAGAACAAGACTGAGAAAACCTAAATCATGGTCATGGCTAACAAAACATAAATTTTCTATATGGTGGTTCACCTCTTTTATCCACTAATCAAATCATGATCTTTTATTTCCGAACATCCTGATTTTCTACTTCTTCTTTATCTTAATTGCACACAATATTTATAAGCTTTGACATAAAGTGTTTTGGTTCCCTATGCCTTGGTCCTTATGGTTTCTTCTTCATTTTGGCATCTAACTATATATATAAACTTTGATCTCAACTTCTTACAGTATACCTCATGGATGGTTATATACCTTACAGGTCCCAAGACCAAAAAACTTTGTGATGATTAATGTTTGTACCATTGTTTTGTGGGAAATTACAACTAAATGTTTTCTATACAGGCCATGTCAAAAATAGTATAGATAAAGTGTAGGTTAATATCGTCCCTTTCTCAGCAATGAATGGAATCTCCAGGTTTTGTGAAAACGATTTCCCATGGAGGTATGATCGAGAACAAATCAACTGTTGCATCCATTGAGTTTGAATAATGATTTTCGTCTATCTAGCTGAAATTGCATTACTAGTTTTTCTGCCAATTCAGTAGTTAGTTCTAAAAATATTGAATTTTCCCCTGGGTTGAATGTTAATTTTTTTATTGGGTATTACAGAACGCAATTACAACAAGGTTTGCTATATGTTATTTTAATTACAGAACACAGTTTTTTGATATAATCATGTGTTATAAGTTTGTTGTATTGCTCACTTAACTTTGTAGTCTGTAACAAAATTTGGTTCTAATAAGAAATGCATTTGTTTGTGATAGGGGAACACAAAAGACTACACCTTGCAGCTTGTTATCATTATGAATTTTAACAATTCCTCCAGTTTCAACACCTGATTTTAGAACTTATTCTTTGCACAAATCATATTGAAGGTAATTTGATATGGTAGAATGTAGAGGGAACTGCTTCTGGGAGGTAGAGAGGAGCCCACAGTTCGTAGGCGTGATTAACAGTATGTACTACACTGTCTTGTTTTTACTAAGACAAATATATGTGATAGAGTTAAATTATACGATATTTTTATTCCCTAATACTTAGTTTTTATATTTATTGTATGCTTAAATGTTTAATTATTTAGTTTATTTTGGTTTTAATAGGTTTTATAGGGTTTTAGTTAATTTATGTTAATTTAGGTAATTTTATAGTATTTTTATATTTATTTTTATTTATGTGTTTTTATTTATTTTTAGTGTTTTATTTATTATTATGTATTTTTAGGATTTTTAGTATTTTTATAGTATTTTTATTTATTTTATATTTGATTTTATAGGGAAATAAAAGTCTAATGGCATTTTTGTAATTTCAGCAAAGTTTGAGGGATAAAACCGTAAATTCAGCAAAGATCATGTGCGCAATTGGTAAATTAGCAGCGGAATGGCATTTTGGTAAATAAACCGCTCGGTGGCATTTCGGTAATTTCAGGGAAAAGTTGCGACCGCGCAATGCGCGCGGATAGTATGGCCGACATCTAAACGACGTCGTTTTATCATAGTAACCGCGCAATGCGCGCGGTGAGTGCAACAGTGGGCAAGAAAAGGGACCGGACGACGTCGTTTTAGGCTGATGGGCGCTCAATGCGCGGAAGCCTTGCGACAGCACTGTAGCGAGCGGCGTGTTTGGCAAGCGCGGAAATGGCCCAAAACGGAATTATTCGCGAATTTTGCTCCTTTTTGATTCCAAATTGGATTTTAATTCCAACTAGGGTTAGGATAATAATTATTTTTCTTTCTCTTTTATTTTTAATTGTAAATCCTATTAGGGTTTGGACAAATTTAGGAGGTTTATGGAGCCTATAAATAGAGGGCTTGAGAACCATTGTAAGACACAACTTTTCTTAGAATAAAATTCTCTCTTCTATTCTTTAGTGTTCTTTACAATTATGAGTAGCTAAATTATTTTTCTTGGTTTAAGTGATTGAAGCCATCAAGATTTATCCACTGTGAGATCTAATTTATTTTAATTGTTCAATTTATATTTTGATTATTGAATATTCTTCTATGCTTAATTTTATGATTGATTTGTTTAATTGCTAGGAGCGCTACTAGTTTATTATTCATATTAATCTACTGCTATTTTTGAAGCAACTAAGTTTAATAATTGTTTTGCAGATCAAAATATTATTTTATCTTAGGAAGAATATTCATCTAAATTAAATGCAAACAAGTGGCTTGTGTTGTTTAGTTCAACGATCTCTCTAATTCTTTATGCTGCTATTAAATTAAATCTTTAGCAAGTGCCGGAGGTTGTTTATTAGTAAGGGTATTTAGACCAAATGGCTCTACTTATATAAAATTAAGGAGAGAGGAGAAAAATTATTCCACCTGCGAGTAGTTCTTTCTACGATGAATATTTAAAATATTAATTGATTTATTCTCGCATCAGTGATCAGTTATAAATTCTTGATGGTGGATATTAACTTAAACCAAGGTTTTTTTTCTCATCATTTATTTCATTAAATTACTTGCATAATTATTTTAGTTAATTTTATTCAAACTATTTCTTGGATTCAAAAAAACCCCCCAATTCTTATTTACAAAACATAAAATTAAATAATCATTCTCTGTGGGATTGACTCTTGCTTACACTACTACATATTTATTTTCAAAAGTAAGATATTATTTTTGGGTGTTTGCGACATCACACCAATATGTGTGCATGCTTTATTCATATTCTAGATCTTATTCAATAATTGATGTATTGGTTGAAGTGTATATGGATGTAATTTTTTTTTTAATTGAACTAAGGTGGCAGTGTATCAAATGTGCTTGGTTTAAATGAACACACGATAAATCTGTTTATATTGGTTTGTTGCAGTAAGTATTGTATGCAGCTCAATGCTTGATGTTTCTATTTCTTGTTCATGCATCAGTTTTATGAATTGAAGTGACGATGCTGCGGGCAGGAAGGAAATTCCTTAAAGTGCTTCTGTTTTGTTGTTGTATGCCTACAATCTCTGGACCTCTATTTCTCTCTCTTTGAGTCTTTGTATCATATTATGCTGTGGAATTTTTTCCTCATGTGTGTATATTATTACGTTGTCGGAAAGAGGACCTAATGTTGCTGGAGTCTATTTTGAGTTCAGCAAAGGAGGAATATGTAGTGAAATCAAATGTTTATCAAATATGAAATTTTTTATTTTACTTTTGGTTAACTAGGATTTGATGTATTTAACAATTGTGATATGAATGAATTTAAATTATATATATGTATTTATGATTGTTAAAGAATATTGTATTATGTGTTGAATTACAATTTTATTAATAATATATATTTTTTAATTTTTAGAATGCCTATGGCGACGATTGTCGACTATCGCTATAGGCTTGGTTAAGGCTTATAACTATAGTAGCGCCCGTCGTTATAGGCTAGATTTCTAACTCTAAGCCAACGATGAAAGCACCTAAACCCCGACAAAATAGTACCTGTCACTATAGTCTTTTTTACCGACTATGGATGCTCGTTGGTGTAGGTGTTGAGACCGTCATCAATTGGTCACTAAAGGCTAGTGGTAAAAACTCTATGACGACGATAGACCCGCTGGTATAGGTGTATCATAACGTCAGCATAGGTCTATGGCTGCGGCACTATCGACTACGGTAGGGTACCGTCAGTATAGCCTATGGCGATGGGTTTTGCATCTATGCCGACAAGACCATACTGTCGTTATAGCCGTATTTTCTTGCAGTGAATAGTAACAATACTACCAAGCATGTTCCTGTTGCATGTATTCAAGAAGAGAAAGCTGAACATATAGAGACTTTTACTTTAAAGTAGGCACTTTTAAAAGTATGCATGCCGATGTTGAGCTGATCTAACTTATTTTTTTCTTCTTATGTGTCATCATTGTAAAAAAAAAAAAAAAAAAAAAAAAAAAGCTCACCGGCCGATTCGGCCCAATTAAGCCACGGGCTCACTAATTTCAGCCAAAAAAAATTAGACCTTTTTAGCCCAACTCGATCACAACTCAACTGGCCTATAGCTCAGCCCATTTGGGCCCGACCGGCCCATTCTTTGCCATGTCTATGCCAAAGAAAGGGATTGTGTTTAGACCTTTAGGCTAAGCCACCAAACATCAGGTCGGTCGGGTCTTTGGCCTTTACTAGCCTTGTGTTTTTTTTTGTTTGTTAAAAAATTATACTTCTATTCTATTTCAATAAACTATTAAATTAAAGTAACATAAAGTAAAGTTCAAATAAGTTAACTCTTTATTATTTAGAAATTTAAAAACTCGTTTTTCATAGATTGATAAAAAAAATATTAAATGTATAAATTCAAAATCAGTGCTACAGCCACTACAATAGGACTCCCCCACAGATAGTGCTTTCCATCTGACCATAACAACTCTTCGAAAACAGAATCCTTCTTCACTCTACTTGTCTCTGCCAATTCTATAGTCAACTTGAAACTATTCCCTTCTCTTCATCACTCTCGTCAACCGTCAGAGTGGAGGGCTCGCCAAAAATCGAAACTCCCAGTGGCTGAAGAACACGAGTTGCATACGTACCCGGGGTGCCAACATTCAAGGGCAGAGCCAGGAAACCTCTTTCACCCGGGCTAATCCTCCTTCACCCGGGCTACAGCTTCCAACAGCCCATTTCCTCACACCCCCTTTCCTCCTCACAGCCCCTCCTCCTGTGCAGTGCTACCCTTTCCTCCTCACAGCCCCTCCTCCTTCACCCGGGCTACCGCCCACCCGAGCCCATGAGTACCTCCGCCCTTGCCAACATTCTTCAGTGTCTGCCTAACTGTGACCGTGCTAGAAAGGTTACTGTAAGGAATAGTTATGGAAGGGTAGTTGAAGTTCAGGAGACTGAAATGCTCGGGACATTTATAAGGCTCCTTCGACAACTTCCCCACTAATGTGTTGTTATAACCCTGCCATAAAGAAAGTCCAGGTAGTCATTGATTCTTAAATCATAGACCAAGCCTGGTTCCATTTGGTCGAATATGTCGAGCCCCATAACTAAATGGAGTTGCCTTAACTTTGAAACGATCACACATAGGATTCACGGTGTTGTCTCTTGCTCTGGCTATAGAAAATTAAAGTAACAACTTAATATTCTTATTGCAGGATTTATTAATAGAAAAATTTTAGAACGATTTCTTACCGGTAGTCATGATTGCAGATCTAATGGCAGCAGCACTATAATCAGGGTGGAGTTTCTTGATCGATCTTATAATTTGGAACAAGAAAGCACAAAATTTAAATTAAGATATAATTTATCACATGATAGTTCTCCATAATTTCTTCTCAATTAAGTTAATTTCCACGGTATCTCTTGTTGAACAATTGTGTTTCTATGTGTTGAGATCTCTCCTCTCTTTTTTTCTAGCTTGAAATCCTAACCTCCTTTTCAGATTTGAATTGAGGTAGGGTTTCTTTTTCTTTTGAAGATACTCTCTCCAAGATCTTTTTGTCATTATTAATCTATTATTTGGTAGTTTGTTTCTCCTTTTGTGGAGTTTGCTTTTCCATTTTGTGGGATTTAATTCTCTCCTAATTAAGGGCTAGATCTCTCATATAGTTTAAAATACTTTTCAATGTTAATTAGAAAAGACAATAACGAAATACTAAAATTTAAAAATAATTTGAAATTTGACCAAACTTTAATTTGATCACGGACTAGGCAGTTGTAAACGCATTTTCTGGCTTAAATACTTATTGACCAGCATCTTTTAGATGTTGAATTATGTAGTGCTTGTCGATACATTCGATTTGATATATTATGGGTCTCATAACTTTTTCTAAATCAAAAGTTACACATGTTTAAAGCTTACTCAACGAAAACTCTTATTTGGTTGTGAATTACTCTACTTCCAACTCTGTCTCTGCATCACAGTTTTCTCCCTTTCAGAACTTGAATTTTCTCTATGTAAAGAGTTACTTTCGTTTCTAGTGATAGTGATTACATATATGCTAACTGGATGTATGATGAAGCATGTCTCAGACAATTGTTTCTTAATTATTTTATTTTTTAGCTTATATTATGGAAGTCTGTATTTCAAAATTATTTTTGAATTGGAAAAGTATTTCCTTAATTCTATCGTACATGCAATTCGTATATTGGATGAGTTAATCTTCCTTGATATTGTTTCAGGTTGGTAAAAAAAAAAACATCCACGAGAATAGAGTTTAATTTCAGGAGTTAAAAAAATGTTTGTTGGGATTTCACAGCAAATTCAATGCAAAATCCACGAAAAAGCCCTCCAACAACATACAAATGTCAGGACTTAATTTGATCACTATATATATATATATGTATATTGTAGGTGTTTTGAGTCTAATTTCATCATGAAAATTCAAGTGTGAAAAGATTAGGAGAATGAAATTACGAAAAAATTGCGACGGCAATTACAACGAGGCGTTTCTACCCATTTTCATAATTTTGTGTTGTAATTAAACCATGTAGCTAGTTTTGTAAAACACAAGCACACACATACACCCACATTCATTCATAAACCGAGTTCAATAAAGTCAACATACACAATCTCTCTCCCACACCAAAACTAAAGGATATAGCCTTAATTTGAACTAATTAACTCAAATAAAATTAAACACACCAACATCACCACATGCACCCTCATATATAACGCGCGGAAAAGAAAACAACACGAATTGATATATACATTATATAAAACTCAAAAAAAAAATTGTTTGTTGGGATTTCACAGCAAATTCAATGCAAAATCCACGAAAAAGCCCTCCAACAACATACAAATGTCAGGACTTAATTTGATTTATATATATATATATATATATATATATTGTAGGTGTTTTGAGGTTAATTTCATCATGAAAATTCAAGTGTGAAAAGATTAGGAGAATGAAATTACGAAAAAATTGCGACGGCAATTACAACGAGGCGTTTCTACCCATTTTCATAATTTTGTGTTTTAATTAAACCATGTAGCTAGTTTTGTAAAACACAAGCACACACATACACCCACATTCATTCATAAACCGAGTTCAATAAAGTCAACATACACAATCTCTCTCCCACACCAAAACTAAAGGATATAGCCTTAATTTGAACTAATTAACTCAAATAAAATTAAACACACCAACATCACCACATGCACCCTCATATATAACACGCGGAAAAGAAAACAACACGAATTGATATATACATTATATAAAACTCAAAAAAAAAATTGTTTGTTGGGATTTCACAGCAAATTCAATGCAAAATCCACGAAAAAGCCCTCCAACAACATACAAATGTCAGGACTTAATTTGATTACTATATATATATATATTGTAGGTGTTTTGAGGTTAATTTCATCATGAAAATTCAAGTGTTACAAGATTAGGAGAATGAAATTACGAAAAAATTGCGACGGCAATTACAACGAGGCGTTTCTACCCATTTTCATAATTTTGTGTTTTAATTAAACCATGTAGCTAGTTTTGTAAAACACAAGCACACACATACACCCACATTCATTCATAAACCGAGTTCAATAAAGTCAACATACACAATCTCTCTCCCACACCAAAACTAAAGGATATAGCCTTAATTTGAACTAATTAACTCAAATAAAATTAAACACACCCACATCACCACATGCACCCTCATATATAACACACGCGGAAAAGAAAACAACACGAATTGATATATACATTATATAAAACTCAAACAAAAAAAAAATTGGAAATTTAGAAAAAATAAATTCTCTATAAATACCCTCCTCAAGTTTCACTAATTTGATCCATACCAAACACAACACAATTGCGAAAACGAGATATATAGAGAGAAATTAAGAAATGGCGGACAGAGCCAATGAGCGCGAGGCTGGACAAGGCGAGAACTCGGCGGGGTATAAATCCAAGGGTAATGGCAGCTTGATTCCTGCTAAGAAGAAGAAGGTAACAAAGATGATGGCTGAGAAAATAGCCGACACTGTCTCCTCCTCCATCAAAAAGAACAAGGACAAGAAGAAGATTAGTCCAGGTGATGATGCTGGCTCTTCCTAGCAAGCTAAGATAGTAATATGTTTTCCTCCTTGTTATGTATGCGGTTGGGCTACTTATATAGCATATGTTTTTTTTTTGTTTTTTTTTTGGTATTAGTCATGTAGTGTATGTTGGTGATAATACAGTTTATATGTCAGTTGGCGTGAGACTGATATTATCAAATGTTTGTACTTTTTGTATGATATACTATTGATGAATGTAACTGTTATTTTTTTTTTGTAATATATACTCTGTTCCAAAAAACAATATATGAAGAACAAAAAAACTGTCGTCATAAAAATATATTTAATGTATTTATTTTTATAAATAGTGTCTTAAGTAATAAAATTTAACATTGTCAACTATATTTTATGTATTTATTTTAATAAATAATTTCTTAAATAATAAAATTTTAAATTATAAATTATAGTCGATGTATTTTTTGTATAAATAATTTCTTGAGTAAAAAAAATAATATTGTTAATTATTGTAACAATTTGATTGTTTTAAATTTAAATTTCATATTGTAATACAATTTGGTCTAATTAATATAAATTATATTTTACATAAATACATTAAAATTATTTATATTTAACAAAAGTGGGGGTATTAGAACATTTCTCCTTTCACTAATAAGAGTAGTGAAATATATTTACTTTCTTTGCTTTAACTACTCTTACTAGCGGAAGGTATTTTATTAATTAAATTCAAAACGTTGAATCATCTATTAGACAACTGGCTGGAGATGCACTAATTCAAATAGTGCTCTCAACTAACATTTTTTATGGATTACACCTTTTATATATATATCACTACTAACTTTTGAAAAATTAATTTAAGATATGTTCAAACTTAAAATTGACACAATTTATTTAAATTTTTAAAATAATAAATCTTATAAGTAGTACTATTTTTTAGGTAGTTTATAATATTAATAATTATATTGAGATAAACTAATTAAATTCATGTCAATTATAAGTTTTAAAATATTTTAAATTGATTTTATAAAAATTAATATTAATATTATAATTTAGAGCGGAGAAAATATTATATACATTGCAGTGCGGTTTATTCAGGGCCAAATTCTTTTGTAAATCACATGTAGTTGCCAAATGAACGGTTTGATAATTTTCATTTTCGATTTCAATATTTTTATTTTTTGCAGTTCATGTATAAATACCTCAATGAACTGTAATAGTTAAAAAAACAGAGATTCAATACCCAAGTTTACTTCATTTTCCCTCTCTATATTTATGTATTGGTTTATAACAATAATATTCATGTACTGATTATAATTATATAAATATAATTTAATTTTAAATTTAAAAATATCTTAATTAATTTTAAAAAGTGATTATAATGGCTGTAAATACAAATCAATACAAATATATAACAAGACAAAGACCGAGTTGTTTTGGTTGGTTTTGAATAAACTCGGTAACTAAATTTTTTTTTTTCCTGTCAACTTAATAATTCAAGGATTTCTTTTGCTTTACTATAAAATATGCAATTAATGTATTCTTGTAACATATTTAATGTACTCTTTAAATATAATGAATTAATATATATTGTTAAATACGGAGTATTATAATTTTTTACTTTTAAATTTATCAATGATATATTATAATATGATCATTACCATTTCTGATTCATAAACCTGATTAGCTATCTCATTTAAATTACCCAAATATATTATAAATAGGATTTTGACTACACAATAAATTACTCACAAAATTTCTATAAATTCACTATGAAACAAAAATTGTTATAATGATCAATGCTATTCTATTATATGAAGGGATACGTATTATTTTTTAAATTATCAATCAATGTCTCAAAGTAAAAATATTTTTTTTTCTTCAAACGACAACATAACTCATTTAAAAATTATATATTTCAAAGAGAACAATTCATAAAAAAAATATGACTATAATTTTCTTTTTAATTATTTAACGTGACATGTATCCATTATGTGGATTAAAGTGGCGTATTATAATTACTTCATTTATTGGGCGGGGTACAAATCCAAGGATAATGGGAGCTTGATTCATGCTAAGAGGAAGAAGGTAACAACGATGATGGCTGAGAAAATAGCCGACTCAGTTTCCTCCTTCATCAAAAAGATCAAGGATATGTTGAAGATTAGTCCAGCTGATGATGCTGGTTAGATTTGGCAAACGGGTTGGACCGCAATCGGGTCGGGTCAAAATGGTTCAAGCTTTTTTTGGCTAAAAATAAGCAGTCTGTGGTCTGAACGGGTTGGGCGGGCTATTTGATTATTTTATTTTACTCTTTTTTTTTTTTTTACACAATTATGACACATAACATGATGTTTTGATCTTGAACTACTGAGTATAACATGCAGTTTGTTTTATTCAATAAAAATGTACATATTAACAAAAAATATTGAAAAACGTATGTTTAATTAAGAAATAATTTTAACTTTATAAAATATTGTGAGCAAAATTTATTTGATTAAATATGTGAAACTAATAATTGTAATTAAATATCAAATGACTAATTTAAAAATAAATGCTAGACTCATACAATAAACACATTTATGTATTCATATTGTAACAATTATTTGATTATACATGTAACGTATTCTGCTATGTGCAAATATATATAAATATAATTAGTTAATTATTATTCTTTATTAACATTTAATAATCAATAATATTTTAAATTTTGCCGTATATAAGTTTTTTCATATATTTAATAGTCATAGGTTTGGAGATAATAGTATTGTGAACAAATAAAGAGAAGTTTTGTTTCATAAATTGATCTAAAAGATTAATTAATGAAATTAGGATAAGTGTTAAAAAAGATTTAATTAAGACACACCCACATACTTGCATAAATTTATTAAAAATTGAGCTAATAGCACTTTGATCTCTCGAAATTCTAATCATATTAAGCTCCTAAAGTACAAATTCTTCTTCTCAAAGTACGTTTAATTAAGCATGTTGGACCTAAATAAATCCCGCGAGTTTTATCACCGGAAATGTGACATGTACGGATAATAAAAATTAAAATTTGAAATTAGTAACTCATCTACAAATCAAAATCAATAACAATGAAATACTAACCTTTAAATTCAATCCCCTCCACCCAGATCCACTTAGTCAACCAAATAAAATCCAATATCAAAATCCATTTTATCTCTCCGTGTTGTTGTTGATGAGTATGAACATCATTTTGAATTTCAATATGCCTACCTGTGACCTTTTTGTTGTTGTTCTTAAGATTGAGATTCGAATGATAATTTAATTTAAAAAACAAATGAGAAGAGAGAGAGGGAGAGGGAGAGAGAGATAAGTCAAGAGGTGAAAGATGAAGTGGTGAGCAGGAAGGAGTCAAGGAGGGAGAAAAGGGTGGAAGATGAAGTGGTAGGTGGAGAGGAGAGAGAAAGGAGGTGGAAGATGAGTGGTCGTGAGGAGGAGAGAGAAAATATTGTTATTGTTTCGATTTTAATTTTTTTTTATTTTCTAAGAATTTGTTTGATATTAATTTAATACCCGGAAATTAAATTATAATGTTTAAATATAGTTTGAAATATTTTATTGGACTTTGTTTGGTATAATATTTTGTTTTGCCGTTCTTTTGTTTGGGTAAGATTAGGAATAATTTATTTTGGCGCCAACAATAAGTAATATATAACATTAATTTAATAAATTTGGATTTTAAAAATAATTAAGTTCAATTTATATTCTATACTACTAAAATTTGGAGAATTAATAAAATAAATAAATAAATAATTGATTAATTAAAATTTGAACCCTATACAGTGTACGCTGTCTCTATTCATCTGATAAAAGAAAAAGAGAGAGAAGTGGCAGGCGGCAGCATAGTGCAGGGAAGAAAGAATCACAGGGTCAGAATTTGTGTTAACAAATGTGTTAACAAATAAGTTGTTTTCGAAATCAAGAAAATTCTTAGTGGTTCACTATTTGAACTAGTTAACCATATAAATCTGTTATGCTTAAACTCTCGGCATGAACATAAAAGAACGGCAATTGATCATTAAATTGTGAGGGGATATTAACCTACTAGATTAAGTTATGAAATAGTACGTGGTGACGTCCAATTCTCACTCCTGTTGAGATCACCTATCAGTAAAATATCTATACACATAGCAAACCGTTATCACTCCACAAAACGGTCACAGTTTGGGCCGTCCGGGGATGCTCTAGTGTGAGGGTAAATTCAGGCGATTAACGTTACAATGAAAGACCTAATATATGCTGGAACTTGAAAAATATTTGATAACTTCTGTGTATTTTCAGAAAAAACTCTTACCTCTATTTTTCTGAAAGATAACTTGTATATACTCATGTATGCATCGTCGAACGTCCCATCATCCTTTCATGAGTAGATATCTGACGTTCCCTGCCACTTACTCCAATCGGTCTAATAAGAAGAGATACTAGCATGGACGGTCTGACTCACAGTCTGTAAAAGTTGATAAAACGGCTCAGACGCTCTATCAGCCCTTCCCATCAGTCCTTCATGAGTGGAAAGAACAGACTACCTACTTTGTCACCAGACCTGTTGGGGGAGATAGAAATGATCCGGCCCAAAATAGATATAAAAATAACCACAGGGCCACAATTAAAAATATAAGACTCAATAAATTACATCACAACAGTATGTTATACTTAAAAAGGTTGATGATAAATGTGGAGTATATTTAAAATTATAATATAAGTCAAGTTACTAATACATTTTGCTGGAAAGTTGTTTGCATCATATGAAGCTTAATAATTAAAATATTTATGTCTTGGTGGACTATCCATCCATGATTCTGCAACTTATTCGTTGTGCCTTTTGTTTCAATAGAATTTATAACTACAACTTACAAAAAATAAAAATAAAATAATCAAACCATCATGTGTTCATAACGAGGTCAGAAAGTTATTAGTTTTATTACGTAAGATTAATTCACACAAATTCGTTAGTCAGTAACAAATTAAAGACTATTAAATTTAAAATTATAACTTCTATTAAATTTATTAACTATTTATTTACTTTGTTATATATTGTGATTAGTTCAGATGGAGAGACCTTAACGAGTTATATTTGATATTATCTTGGTATTATATTGCTTAAATCATGTATGAATTTTGTACTTTTACAGCAACACTATTTTGATTTTATCTTGTTCTTTTGCCTCTCGTTTATAATTCAGATATTGTATCGATACTTTGTTTATGGTTGAACTCATATGATAGGTTCGTTCAATTTTTATACTCATAATATCATAACTTGTACTCGTTAGACTTATTGAGCATATCTAGAAATTTTATTTTAATATTGTAGAAATGATGTACATAATAATATATTTTAAAGACTTTGCGTTAATTCATTTTGGTACATATACACTTAGAACCCTTTGTTTGGTATTGTGTCGCACACATATTGTGACATTATATCTTTGTTAAAATATGTCGTAAGTTTTTTCTGAACTATAACCACATGTGAGAGTACTACATGTATGTCATCTTGGCAACGAGATCTGACACCTTCTGTGACAGTATGATCAATCCACGACGTTTTCATTTTGTGCTCCGATGGGAGTTGGCCATATTGTGTTTTGTTTTGAGAGGCGTATGAATCTACTCTTAGTTTTTTGTTCTGTTCCATTTAGCATATTGGTGATGTTTGTGTCAAACACATTTTCTGATTTTGCATGCATCTAGATCCAACTAGCCCAATGCATGTTATACTTGTGACAGTATTTTGAATTTTTGTATAGCAATATATATTTATATTTTGTTCAAAATTCGCTATAAAATAACACCTAGCTATTTGATTTAACCATTATTTTATTGTATTAACTTTGTTCGTTTCAATTTAATTTAGTTAATTGAGTTATTTATTTTAATTATTTTTTTTGCACTCTATATCCGTACTGAGTATTTGATTCATGCTGTATTTTTTTTCTGATATGTAATTAGGGGGATCAAATTCAAGTGTAATGAGAGCTCATTTTTATAAAAATAGTTTAGATATTATGTTTAGACTATGATACTTTAATTTATGTTTAAAATTGTAATAAATAAATTGTGGTTTAAATCAATTTGACATTTATTATCTCATTAGACTACTTTTTTACGACTTAAAGCTTAAATATTATTTTGTCTTTTTTGTTGTGGTTTACTGGTTTTGTATAACCCCACTTTCTCAGAAAGGGAGTCCTGTTACAATTAAGATGGCCAAAAAGTATGTTTGGATGGTCAAAACTGAGTCACGTGCCCAACACACGTGATTATTTATGACGAAAAGTTGCTCGGAATATCAATTTGAGTCTATATTAACAACTTAAACGTACTTGATCATGAGGGTCTATATCGGAAGAATATATACTTTAAGTGCTCAATTATAAAATGATTATAACCACGAGGCACTAAAGTGCTTTTAGCCCTTAAAAATACATAATTTGTCTCATGCAAGGCCAGCCTATAGCATAAAAAAAAATTGGGCTTTAGGCCCCATTTCAAATAAGGGTCCCAAATTTTTAAACACTATAAATAACTCATGCAAAAAATTCCTTATAAAAATGGGCTCATAGTACAATCCAAATATTAAATACCTAAAAAAAATTAACAGTATAAAAAAAATCTCATTTAAATAAAAAATATTAATACTTCCTATGTCCCAAAATAAAAGTCCTCAATTGACTTTTGTAATCAAATTAGCTATTTTTAAAATTAACAATTAAAAATATATATTTAGATTTTCAAAAAAGTAAACACTGAGATTAGTACTAAATTTTATATAATTTATAATGTTTATAGGCTTTTTACATATATATTAAATAATAATAAGATATATTGATTTGAAGAATGGTTGATTCGACCATAAAAGTCAATGGAGGACATACCAACTATAGAAGACTTCATTTAAAAATATCGTTTTAGGCCCTAAATTGTCTTGAACTACCCATGGTCTCATGCATACTCATATATAACACACACGCAAACAAAATAAAAAGTCATTATTACTATTTTAAGCAGTCTCAAGTTAAATGTGTACTTATTTTAAATAATTTATTTTTTACAATAATTACTTATAATATCTTTAATATTAATTGTCATATTTCTATTCTCTATGCATATTTATGAAGTATCACTAGTCATGTGTAGAAAAATATGCAATTAAATGAGAATTTAAATATGAATAATTTGTAATTTTATCATTTTTCTTAATACACACAAAAAGTCAACTAAAATTTTTATCCTAGAACAGAGGGAGTATTAAGATTCTATTTTCATATTGAAATATTTATATATGTTCTTTGAAATTGAAGGGTTAAATTGTTAAATAAAAACTAAAATTATGTCCAAATTTTGAAGTTACCTTATCTAGATAAGTTATTTATGTGACACCCTCAAATCTGGGCCCGCACAATTTAAACTTGAGTTGTCAAAATACACAACAACTATTACAATACAACGTACCACAATACAGTATTCAAATAATACACAACTAAGTCTTCATTATTATTGTCTTATTTTACAACTTATGAAGACTAATACAGTCACAACTCAGACCTTCATCTCTTGTTGAAAAACAATGGAACAAAAGGAAAGGGTGTGCTCAAATAGCTCAGTAAAGAATATCATGACTAAGATTATGACAAATAAATTAGCGTTAGCCTTCAACAGTTGAGTTCTTGATAGAATAATTTAAACAGCAAGTTTTAATTCAACAACTGCAGTTAAGTTCTTAAACAAAGTTCAGATCAACAACTGCAGCAAAATAACAACCATTAGGAAAATCATATGGACCATGATGTTCACTCGCTTCTTTTTTTAAGAAAAGTATCATCAATTTTTATCATCTGAAACACCACTGGCCATTATAATACAAATTCACAATTCTTGGTCATAATCATGCAAGTCAACAGTTCATCTTTATACTACAATCAAAGATACTCAAATATAACACCAACGGTCATGATCATATGATCATACCAGTCTTCAGTTTTTGGTTATAATCATACCAAACAATAATTTTTCTTTGCCTTAGGCCAAAGAGAACTTTCACCACATGTCATAAAAGACACACTACCATTATATCGCCTTTATCCTATTATTTGTGTCCCAGACCACAAATATCCACAACAACTTGATTATTATTATTAGAATAACAGTAATGATATAAATGATGAATAGAAAAAATAAGATGAACAATAAATATCAGAAGTTTATAATTTTACTTTATGCAGATTCAAATAATGTCCAAATTGTCAACATGATGTGGAGTGAAATTTAAAATTATATTCAAGATCCACAATTTAAAAGAAAAGTTTAGAAAAATAAGAAGGTTCAATTAAAATGATATTAGATGAAGCACAAACTATTAAGGAATATATAATCATTTCAGGAAGTTTTACCAAATAGTACTTAACATAGTAAGTTTAAGAGTATGAAAGAAATGATACCCTTACCGTAGTAAGTATAAATAATAGAAGATGATATTCCTTACCTTATCACGTGACTATATATTAATAAAAATGAGGTTGATCAGCCTATATATTTATAATATAATTAGTAATTACCACAAATAAATTTCAAGGTGTACGATAACTCATATATATCAAAATTATTTATATAATATAAATTTATGTAGTGTAAAATAATAACTTCAAAAATAATTTTTGAAATACTATTTCAAAATAAATCTTCTAAAGAAAGCTTCTTAAAATAAATATTCTCAAAGAATAGTCTTATAAAGAAAGATTTGTGAATATCATACGTGTGAAATATGTATTTGTGTAATTACTACTCTTTAATAAAATATTTACTTTAAAAAAATTTGAACTCTTTTTGGTTTACAAACACTTAAGATAACCTTACTATTTTCAGAGAAAACTCACAAAATACTTGCAGAAATTTTTTATGTTTTAGGTGTACTTTTTCTATTTAGCTGAGGAAGCTATTTATAGGAAAAAAGAATGTACTATGCGTGATAGGTGAGCTGACGTGCTGCACGCCAGTGCTGAAAAATTCAGCAACCGCCTGATTGCTTTTTCTTTTCTAGCAAATTCACATTTTTCATTCTTCATGTGAGCCCCACAGAGGGTCCACATACCATTCACATAATATATATATATATATATATATATATATATATATATATATATATATGGGTCCTACATATAAAATAATGCTACAACAATAATTTAACAATAATGTAAGAATACGTTACAGATCAATATTAATTTAATAATATAAATTACTGTATATTTACTACTGTGAAAATTATTAGGTTCAATAATTTTAAAATACAATGCAATAACAATTATTGGTTCAATGATATAAAATACAGTATAATGATAATTATTGAATCAATAATGCAAAATACTGTGTAACAACAATTATTGATGAATACTGTGTAATAACCATGTTATCAGATCAATAATATAAGACATTGTGTAATACCGTGTGCTACTGTAGAATACCGTGTGCTACAATAAAATATCATAAAATACCGTATGCTACTATTCTTTTAACATTGATATTTTAATAGTTAAAAGTGATAATACCGTTAGCTATTTTTATTTAAAAAAGTTGTTTCTGTCGTTTTTTATATCCGACAATATTCCGTTGTGGGATCCACCAATGATTGGTTATTTCGGCGTCGTCGTACGATCCGAATATTCTTCGACAAAATAAATATTCTCCGACAAAACGAATATTGTCCGACAAAATAAAATTTGCACATAACATCGTTAACTTTTAACTTTATTAATTTAACCATTTAATGTTTCAGGAAAAATATATATAAAGAAAAATTAAATTTTATATTTCATAAAATTCAGAATTTTACAATCTATAGTCATTTTTAAATATATATGGGACAAATATTTGCAAGTTAATTATTCAAATATACACATTTTTGGTCATCCATAGCAAAATTGATGGTCCAGATTTGAAATTTTTAACCTTTCACTCTTTTTTTTTATATTAAATATGGACTGTATGTTTCTTTTATACAGAGCCAAATAACAAGTAATTGCTACAAATCACTCTCTCTCTCTCTCTCTCTCTCTATATATATATATATAAAAGACACGCGGAAATAGAGTAACAACAAAGGCATGCATGTTAATATATTAGACTTGGGTTGATATGCATTATATATAACTCAAAGAAAATTTTTAAAATTGGAAATATTTAGCAAGAAATTTTTCTCCATAAATATCGTCCTCATGTTTCATTTGATTTACACGAAAAACAAAAACAATTGTCAAATTAAGAGAGAGAAAGGGAAAGTGATGGCGGACAAAGCAAATACGGGAGAAGCTGGAAAAGGCAAGACCTGGCTGGGGTTCAAATACAAGAGTGGGAGTTTGATTCCTGCAGAGATGAAGTTTGTGAAGACCATGATGAAGGAGTACATAGTTCAGTCTGTTTCCTCCAAAACCTACAAATTTAACAACAAGAACAATAAAATAATTAGGCCGAAGGTGTGTTTTGGGGACTCGAATTTAGTGATATTAAGGGTGAATTGATTAGTATAAATTTCAGTAGCAAACAAATTCATTTATTTAGCTAGCATATAGTTTCATCACATGTACGTTGTTTGTATCGAAAGCCATCGAAGGTAAATGACATGCAGTTGTGTTCTGCACAATTGTACAGAATACAATTGTGCAAACTACGTGAAAAGTACAAGTACTTTTTGCAAACTGCCTCTAAAAAATTAAATGAAACTCTTTTTATAAAAATTTTGAAATAATTTTACTTCATTATATTTACAAGTTTGATTGTTTTAAATATTTAATAATTTTTTATTGACATATAGTTATTATTTTTCATTAACATAATACATCTGTAATATTAATAATTTGGATTAACATATTC
Source organism: Hedera helix (assembly GCA_947179155.2). Taxonomy (NCBI): domain Eukaryota; kingdom Viridiplantae; phylum Streptophyta; class Magnoliopsida; order Apiales; family Araliaceae; genus Hedera; species Hedera helix. Next base: position 20,177,136 of record OX359275.1, on the reverse strand, counting down.
TACTATAATTAAAAGAAATTTGATTATTTTTATTATTGTGTGATTAAAAATTACAAATAATTGTCAATTAAAAATTACAAATAATTGTCAAAACGGAGCTTTTCATATTTCCATATTGAAAATTACAAATTAATTACATTAAATTGATTAAAATTACATATAAGTTTTAGTAGTTTGAGAAAAAAAAACTTTTATATTCTTCATCTAATATCAAGTAGAATTTTGTATCATAATATTTTTAAATGATGCTTATAAGTTCTTTAATACTAACACAAAACTTTTATGAATCCTTAAACCCCAAACTTCAAATTGAATGAAAATATAGTCTCAATAAAACCTACGAAACCAAATCAGTTTTATACCCACTAAACATAGTTTCACATTGGAAAAAAAAAACCCACATTTTTTATATACTCTCGTAGCAAGTAATTCCAATTTTGATTGGAGTGTATAAAGAAACTAAATCTACTTCTTCAAGACTTCTCAATAGTGTGAAATTTCATCCATTTTCAGATGTATAATTAACATATTTTTAGTGAAGTATACTTTTGTTGAGAAGTACATATAGGGTGTTTTCTAAAAGTTATTATACATGTAATATCTATTTATTAGTGCATTAGTTCTTGTGCTTTTTAAAGTGAAAATTGATATTTTCACAAGGCTTTATTTACATGAGTAGTAAGTGGAGTCCACATTCATGTGAGTAGAGTCTTGTGAAAATATCAATTTCTCTTGTGAAAATATCAATTTCCTTTAGAGTTCATGCATATACATGAATCATATTAAATGAATTTAATATTAATTTTAGTTAATTGAAAAGACTCTTGTTGGATTTTTCTCAAATAATTCATGCACATAGTTAATAATTATAAGTTTTTATCAATATCAATAAAATGTATTAAATTAAATATAATAATATTAAAATGAGTTAACTCATTTTAATTGATGAGTTAACTAGGATGGTAACTCAATTAATTTATCTTGTTTCTAGCTTTTATATATAAGAATTGATGATTTGATAATGTAATTGTGCAACGACTTTGTGAAGCCCATAGTAATATAACTAATTAATCTTTGATATCAAGGCTTTTATGCATTGTAATCGGCAAAAGTGACTGAGCTTCAAATTCAAAATGTATAGGATATTTTAATTAAGTGGGTTAACAACGTATCTGACTTTGAAATATGCACCTTTTTACACTTGGTACTATGATGTTTAAAAGCTTTTATCCTGTTATTCAAAGTACTGTTAAGTAATCCTAATTGACTCTTATTTTAGGCCAAAAAAGTGATCGAAATTGTCACATGTTTCGGTAGAGGGAGTATAAGTATGGTTTGACCATATATTTATACATTTGGTCGTATTAAACTAAAAACTAATTTTATATAAATAATGATAAGGTCCAAGGTACACTTGCGTATGGTAAATTCTGGCCGGATCATTTTCTAGCCAAGTTGTATGGTGGAACACATATAACACCTCAACCCAACGCCTATATGGAAGCGCGAACCTTGGTACAATTGCTCGTGTCAAGAAATCTACGTTAAATGGACACCAACGACGCTTCAACCCTTTGCTTATAAAGAGACAAGAATCTTGGCACAATCTATGATTGGTTTGCTAGAAGTCGCCACACCCAACTATGTATTGTTGAATGATAATATAAATTGAATCTAAAGAATACTAATAATACTTAGAAATTCTCAAAGAACCATCTACTTGGGTATTAGATACCGACTGGTGGTCTCACATATGCAAATCGTTGCAGAGACTAAGCAGAAGTAGAAAGCTAAACAAAGGACAAGTAATCCTGTTCGTGAGGGATGTACTAAAGGTTGTTGCATTAACCATAGGAACTTAAAGTTTAGCATTATCTATGGGCAAGTTTATTAAGTTAGTAAGTTGTTACTATGTTGATTACTTGATGAACATTATATACTTGACTTACATGAAAAAAAAATTAAATTAAACAAACTAAAGGGTAAGAGATGATATGAATCACACCTTCTTATTGCACTAAAAACTCAATCATATTAATGAAATAAAAAGTAACAAGTTGTATAAGATAAATGGGCTTTTAGAGCCTTTTGATTATGAATCAAATACAACTCGTGAATCTTATATCATGGATAATATAACTAAATCTTCATTTAAAAGACATGGAAAGAGAGTTACAGAGTTGTTAGAGTTGGTACACATAGTTGTGTGTGGGGCCTATGACAACAAATGCAAGAAAAATGTATTCATTCATTACTTTCACTAATGATTCTAGATTATGATATATGTATTTGATGAAATACAAATCCAAATCATTTGAAATATTCAAAGAATTCAAAAGTGAAGTACAGAAACAAATGACCAAAAGTATTAAAGTTCTTCGATTAGATTATGAAGAAAATACTTAAGCATTAAGTTTCTAAATCATCTCAAACAAATGGTATTCACTCACGATGGTGATGAACCATGATGAGTATTACTGATCTTCCAGTATCCTTCTAGGGTAATGCCCTAGAAACGGTTGCGAATCTACTAAATAAGATACCTTCTAATTTCGTCCCTAGGACTCCATATGAGTTATGGATAGGGAGGAACCAACTCTTAAGTATGTTAAGATTTGAATTGTCCAGCTTATGTCAAAAGGTTTGACAGTGATAAGCTTGAGACAAGATCTGACAAGTGTAAACTTGTGGGATATCCTAAATAAAGCTTATGGTATCACTTCTATAATCCGACTGATTAAAGGGTGTTTGTTGAAATACGCAATCTTTTAGGAAAAATGAGTTTATCCTTTAAGGGGTTAGTGGGAGTGAGATAGATCTTGAACAAGTTCAAGAACCACAAAACATAGCAGATTAAATGAAGGAATCTTTACAAGTAGATAAATATATTGTACCACAACCAAGTCATAAATCTGGTTTAGTATCGAAGATACCTAAGAGGTATGGATTCATCATAGATGATGATTATGAGATACGCATCATAGTGAATGATGATCCAGTTACACACGATGATGGCTGATGACCATAAAATCCGAAATGTGTCTTTAGAGAAAGACTAAAGCACATGACGAGGTGGAGACCTATAAGACTTGACTAGTGACAAAAAGGTTTCAAACAAGGTCAAGGAGTTGACTATGATGAAACTTTTCACTAGTAAAAATGCTTATATCCATTCGAATTTTACTTACAGTTGCAGTTTACTACATAAAGAGGATGTATGTATGATACAACCAAGGGGATTTATCTCCATAGAGAAGGAGTAAATCAAGTATGTAAGCTATAACGATCCAATTATGGATTGAAGCAAGCTTCTTAAAGACGGAACATCTATTTTTGATGAGATAATTAAAAGAGTTTGGTTTTTTTTTATCAAAAACGTGGATGAACCAAATGTGTACAAAAAGGTTAGTAGGAGCACTATGACATTCCTAGTACTATATATTGATATACTACTGATAAGGAACGACATACCGATGCTACAAATCAGTAAAGATGTGGTTGTCTAAAAACTTCTCCATCAAGAACTTAGAAGAAGCATCCTAACATTATGTTCAGGATAAATGTCTATAGAGATAGATTATAAAGGATGCTCGGCTTGACCTAGGGAACGTACATTGATTCGATAGTATGCACAATACCTAATGTTGCTTATATATGATAAGCAGATATCAGTTCAATTTTGGAGAATAATTAGAAAAGAGTTTCTAATGGTTAGTTTAATTAAAACTAGAGGGCTTAATAGACTCCATTTTTCAGACTAACCAAGACAACAATAAATCCGTTTTAGGTTATATGATTACCTTGAACGGCGGTGCAGTGAGGTGGAAAGGTTCCAAACAACAAAGAGTTGCTGATTTAGTGACAAAAAAATAGTGAATAACTATAAGTGAAGTTGCAAAGAGATTGTTTTGTTCAACAAGTTCATTAAAGAACTAGAAATGGTTCCTAGCATTAAAGGATTTTAATTCGCCAAGGAACTTAGGTCTCATCTAAATTCCAAACATGTGTTACAACACTTTCAAATGATTAAAGAAATCATTGAAAATGAGATGACATCATAGAGATGGTAAACTCTCAGTATAGCATTACAGATCCATTAACTAAAATATTTACTAAGCAATTCGTACGCCACTTAGATAAGAATGGTATGGGGATACCAAAGGGTGATTGGCTTTAGTGCAAGTGAAAGATTGAAAGTAAAATACCTTCAAGCCAATCACATTTGATGTGCTATGCATATATTTTGTAATCTTATTTGTTTATTAATAAAAGTATTAAGGCATTTTGTTATTCATGATTAATTGGCGAAATTAATTATATGGATAAACCCATAGTTTTGAGCAATGCTTTTAGAATCATGATGAAAATCGTGCTAATGAGATCTAAATTCAAGATAGCTCAAAAATTAAAATGTTCCTAATTGTGGGATCACTAAAATGGGGATTAATAAATCCGAATAGATTAGTACATACTATACTTACTCTTAAGAAGAGGATAATTGATCCCATAATCATTTGTGTAGAGACACTAAAACTATGCTTATTAGAGAATAAGTTCACTGAACGTGACTAGCTCTAAAGACACTTAATGAAGTTTTACTTGTCTGTCAATATGAGTTCCTTTTGTGATAGTAGAACAAATTATCATTGGACTTGAGATTATCATAATATCTTGTGTATGATGAGTTATACTTTGACATATTCCTTAAGACCTTTTAGTTATATCAAAGGGTATGATTGTATACAATAAGTTGTACATGGAGGTAGGTAAATGGTCAACAAACGATCTACCACTTCCAGTAAAAGAATAGAATGTCCTATGTAATTCGATAAATGATAACTCAGAAATCCTTGGCCAATGTGGAATGAAAATTAGAAAGAAAACTCTAATTTACATTAGAGTTGTGCATTTGTGAATTGAAATGCATATGATCAAATAAAATAAGACTTCACAGTAATTTCATGTCTTATATTTGATTATAACATTGTGTGGTAGAATAATTGAATTGTAGGGTAACTATTCGCTGAAAGGTTCTTTTAACGACCAAATGTTGAAATCTATATTATCTAGAAAGTCGTTGATCACTAACGGGACTTACCCTTATTATATGAATAAATATTATTTATTAAATAAATTAAATAAGATTAGAATTGTTCTAATTTATTTATTCTATAACCGGTTTAATATGGAGAACCTAAAGGGGCGCACCGGGGAGATAATATTATTATTATTATTATTATTATTATTATTATTATTATTATTATTATTATTATTATAATTAAGTTCCTAAATGGTTTAGGAATTGTAATAAATTAATTTAGTTCTTAATTAGATTATGAGATTAAATTAAAATATTAATCCTAAATAGTTTAGGAGGGTTGTGTCTACATCTATAAATAATAGGAGTTTTGTCATAGATTAAGGTTACACACTATTTCACAAGAATTGAGAGAGTACTTCATATTTTTTCTATAACTAGAAGAGATAGAAAATTAGGGCTAGGCACCCATGGTTTAGAGAAATCAAAATTCACTTCTTGAATGCTTATTAATCCTTGGTGGATCACATTTAGAGGCTTTACACTTGGAAAACTAACATTGATCCATGGAATCTAATCAGTGAATTTGAAGAAGAACGCGAAGGATTAAAGGGAGTTGAACTTGTACGTGTGGAAGCTTGGTTCTATAAAGGTATAAATCTTTTATCCTTCATCAATTAATAATAGTTGCATAAGAAAGATCCTGGTTATTGATTTATAAAAAAAAATTAAAATATTATTTTGCTTGCTTCCGTTGCGCTTATATAATTTGATTATATATATGCCATATTTTTGCAAACCAACAGAATGAAGAAGGAATCGTCAGTCTTGAGGAGGAGAGGGAAAAGGGAAATCGCAAGTGAGAGGGAAGAGAGCGAGCACGACAAATTTTGGGAAAAAAGGGGGAATAAAAATGCAATTGTTGAACTAGTGAATCCATCGCTTTTAATCTTTCCCTCTACTGCAAAATTTTGGCTTCGACACCGACTTCATTGCCAACGGCTAGAGCTATTTCTCGATGGACTGTCGTCAGCCACAATGCCTAAAAATAAGGGAACATCATAATTCTCGACGGGAGTCATTCTCGACAGCTATACCATCGTTTATAGGATCATTCTCAACTGTAGTATCTCTATCGGCAATGAGTCTGTCACCTATGACCCATTTTTTGTAGTGAAAGCCATAAAAAAGTCATTCTTATGTTTTAAAAAGTAGACTCAAACTTTCCTGGAATAATCATCAATGAAGGTTAGTAAATAATGTACACCACTACCTTTGGAAGGAATCCTTGAAGGTGCCCAAAGGTCTAAATGAATATAGTTCAAAGTCCCCTTTGTTCTATGAACTGCAGTCTTGAAACTAACCCGTTGTTGCTTCCATAAAACATAATGCTCATAGAAGTCTAGCTTTCCTATTTTTTGTCTAGACAAAAAACCTCTCTTACTCAAAGCATCCATGCCTCTTTCACTCATATAGCCCAACCTCATATGCCACAACTGGTGGTGTACTCCACCTTCAGCTGTGTATACACTCGTTTTCATCTAGTGTACCCAAAGATATGATATTCTTCTTCAAACCTAGAGCATGTCTAACATCTGATAATGTTTTGATTAAGTCATCATGCATCTTAATTTTAATTGTTCCAAAGCCAATTGTTCTACATTTAGAATTATTTCCCATCAAAATAATTACACCATCAAACGGTTCATATGTGGATAACCAATCACGAGTAGGACACATATGATAAGAACACCCAGAATCCAAAATCCAGTCATTGCAAAGTCTTTCTCTGTCATCGGCTACTAATAGAAGATCATCATTATGCTCAACAACACTAGCATGAGAAGACTTTCTTACCCCTTGATTCTTTTGGTTCTACACATTTTGTCCACTATTAATCTGACCATGATTGTCCCCTCTTTGTTCTTTATTTTTCAACTTCGGACAATTACGCTTTATATGCCCCTTTACATGATAGTAGTTACAACTGAAATTCTTATTCTGAGATTTCGATCTATGTCTACTACCACTTTTTGAACTTCTCTCAACTGACCTCCTTCTTGCAACCAATCCAACACCTTAATCCTCAATTTTTCCAAAAGTCATCTCAAAATCTAGTTTTTGTTTACTCATAATATTCGTCTTAATATCCTTAATTGAGATATTGTCTCTACCAAAGATCACAGTGTTTCTAAAGTGCTTATATGAAGGAGGTAATGAGACTAATAACAATAGGGCTTGTTCTTCATCATCAATCTTAACATCAATATTTTGCAACTCTATTACAATTGAATTAAACTCAGTGATATGAGATTTGATTTGAGTACCTTCTGACATATGAAAGGTGTAAATACGTTGTTTAAGTCTCAATCTATTGGTGAGGGATTTCATCAAATAAAGAAACTATAATTTCTTCCACAAATGAGCAACTGTAGTTTTCGCTAATACCTCCTGCAATACATCATTCGAAAGGCACAACTGAATTGCCGTAAATGCTTATCATCCATAGCTTCTCATTATGACTCAGACATCTCGCTAGATTTCTTCGTCTCCTAATCTCTATAAGACATATCTACAGGCTCTACTGACTTTCTTACAATGGCTTTCTTCAAGCCTTGCTGAGTAAGAACAGCTTTCATCCGAACCTACCAAAGACTGAAACTAATATTCCACATCGAATTTGTCAATATCAATGAAATGAAGTCGAACTCAACGCCATAGTATTGATCGAAAATAACCAGGCTCTGATACCGGTTTGTTATGACAAACTATGACAAACACAATAAATCAATACAGAAAGGTAAATACAACAACACAAGGTTTTATATGAAAACCCAAATTGGGAAAAAAATCACGGAGAAGGCAAAAGAAATTCACTAAATAAAATATAAATAATACAAAATAAAAAGAGAAACTTTGAGAATTATTTATGAATGTCTGAAATTCTCCAAAAACTTAACACCTATTTATAGGCTATAGAAAATTTCATAACTAAATAGAATAGGGAATACTAAATTGAGTATGTCTAGGAAAGATGATTTTCTTAAACCAAAACAGATTATAGGTAATTAGTACCTAAATCCAAATTCAATAAGGATTCATCTCATACCCAACAATCACACCGGCCAAAAATTAAATAAATGAAATCTGTATGCTGCAGTAAATTCTCACGAATTCTGCTTAATTCATGTTACGAGGTATCAATTCGTCAATTTAAGTCCAATTAACCCAATCTTGTACGTCACAAATAAATACATAATATGAGAATTATATGCATATACTTTAATCATAAACCGGGCATGAACATGGTGAATAGCTGAATTAGTACAGTAAACTTAGTTCCTATTCAATTTCTTTTACTTTAATAGCAATCACCTTATGCTAGTCTTACAATACATACGTATACATACGTATGCGGTTGGAGTTCCAACTTCACTGAACTGATTTAGCGTAACATATATACAGGTAAATAATCACGATTTATGTCATTTTATTTACTGTACCATTAAACTAAACATGCCCACCATTCTTATAATGAACCACCCAACTTATATCATGCTGTCTGCCTTGCGAGGACTAACTATGATAGCTCTGATAACAATTGTAAGAATTAATCTTTAATAATTAATTTTATTCATAGACTTACATAGAAAAAAAATATCTAAAATATATAAAAAATAATAATATTATATACCTTATTTGAAATTCATAATGAACTTTTAAATGAGCAAGATATCAACACCCTTAATGTCCTAAATGCGGATTCGATGAAAAATCCTCAAAATTATAAAAATACTTAAGCGAAAGAAAGTGACCTAATTCTTTATTTATAATAATTCTAATTAGTAACCTTATTAGGTTTACTCATTACAAGCTAAAAGAATTATAATATAAATTTGATTAAGTTTACAACCATTTAATTATTTTAATAGAATAATTTAATTTTAATTTTTAAATTAATTCAATGATATAATTATAATTTTAAAAAATTTAGTGAAATAATAAGTAAAAAAATGTTAACTACGATGAATAAATTCTTAATTTTGCCTAATTTTAATATATTTTAATGTTTTACATTGTTTAATAAAAACATTGAGTAAACACGAAACAAATATTAGTCTAGTCGGGATTTGCATCGGTTGAAATTAACATGTGGTTCAAAAAAGAAAACGCGGTTCTCTATTTTCTTAGCAGCCTTTGATACTTAACAACGTCACTATGATATGCAAATGGGATAATTTTTCACGTATTATAATTAAATATAATTTTAAATATTATATATATTTTAATTATTTAAAAATAAAATTTTATATAAATTTTTGTATTAACTTTTATTTTTTAATAATTAAAATTAAAATATTATATTTTATATTATGTTATATATTGTGCAAATAAACTTATTCATGCATATGACTAAGTTCAGTGTAAGTGGATCTTTATATTAGTATTATATACAGTGACTGACAAAGTTGATATAATTATTATGCAGGTAAATTACAAAATAGATGAGGTGGCTGGGTGACGTATTAAAGCTTACGTCTTTCTTTTAAACGCACAAACAAAAATGTGAAACAGTGGTTGCCTAGGGGTCATAGAGTGGATAAACTAGCATGTGAGGCAATCACTGTGGACAACGTTAGTAGATGAGAGGCAATCAACTAGGGATATCGCGATACGGACCGATACGTATTAGTGTATTTGCATTTGTATTTACATTTATGTATATGAAAATATTATATGTGAAACTTATATTGTGTAATTATAACGCATCGTGCATACGGTTATAAATGTAACTACAATAATTTTTAAAATTTTAAAAATAAATAATTGTCATAGTTTAATCCATCAAGATTAAAAAAAAAAAAAAACGTAAAAAATGACATAATTGAAATTGTTGTGAAAGAAGATTAATAATAAATAAATTTGATATTTCATCACAATTACTATATTATAATAAAATATTACACAACTTAGGCCAATAGTAAAATTCGAAAAGAAATTAAGAAAATATGATATTTAAAAAATGAAATCATTTAATAAAATAAAAAATTGTTGAATTAATTTTTTTTTAGCAACGTTCGAGGGAGTAGTATAATACTTCCACTGTTTCATTTTAATTGATATTTTATGTGAAAGCACATATATTAAAAAATATAATTAATTAGTATTTTGTTTAATTGATCTAATCAGATAAACTTTTAATATTATTTTTTAAAATTTTATTAAAAAGATGAAAAAACAAATTAATATTTAATATAAAAATAATATAAAACTAAGTTATTATAATTTCAATAAAACTTAAAAACAATAAATAAAAAAATTAAATGACATATAAGAAGAAAAAGACGGAGTTGATCACAATAAAATTCCAAATGTTATGTCGCACCGTTTGTCTCATCTTTTATCTTATATACAAAACATTTACTAATTTACAATTAATTTTTTAGACGAATACTATTATGTGGTCCAAATACGTGAAAATATGAGATGGGGCAAAAAATAAAGGGGGGGACAAGAATTCTGAATAATTACAATAATTGAGCATGCGCAAGGAGTCCAAGGACCCACTTTATCTCATGATGTTAATGTGATCTGCTTTTCACCTCAATTAAAAATTTACAAAATCACCCCCACTTTCTGTTATTTATGTCCGAGTCTCTCAGTGTTTAGTACTCTTAGCCTAGCTAATGTATGAGAGGAATTGAGAGCATAAATATGAGTAAAGAAGGGGATTGCAGTAGTGATGAGGGCAGCAGCAGCAACAAGCGGTCAGGTTCCAAGAGTGGGCAGAATGGATCAGGTCAGGCTGCAGTGCAAGCAAAGTTGCAGAAGACGCATGGAACCATGGTGCCTGCCAAGAGAGGACAAGTGATTAAGAATGTTATTTCTGATGTGTTTAATCCTGGCTCTTCCTAGTGATATATGTAAATATATATATATATAAATAAAATAGGGAAGTGATCCATAATTAAAGGCTGTTGTGGAGTACAGTTTATTTCCAAATTCGACGGACGCGATTTTAAAAATTAAAATCATGATAATTATGTCTAGCAATCTTTATATACTTCTCTGTTGGTAGAATTAATGGTCTTTAGTTTATGGTGTGGTTGGAAATTATTTATTTATGTGACGCCCCCAAATCTGGGTCCACACAGCCTAAACTTGAGTCGTCAAAAGACTACAACAAAATTATTACAACAAAGCACAACGTACAACAATACAGTGTATAATAATACACAACTAAGTCTTCACTATTATTGCCACACTATTTTACAAAACGTGAAGACTATGATAACTATTCCTCGGACCCTCACTCCATTCCCCGGCTAGACCCTGTTATGTTTTCATCTCCTGTTGAAAAACAATGGAACAAAAGAAAGGGTGAGCTCAAATAGCCCAGTAAGAAATATCATGACTAAGATAATGACGAATAAATTATCATTAGCCTTCAACAGTTGAGTTCTTGATAGAATACAATAGACTACAAGGTTTATATCAAAAACTGTAGTTAAATTCTTAAACAATGTTCAGATCAATAATAGCAGCGGAATGAGCAATCTATTAGAAGAATAATGCAGACTATAATGTCCACTCGCTTCTCTTTTTCGTAAAAACATCATCAACTTTTATCATCTGAAATACCATTAGTCATGATAATATAAATTCACAGTTCCTGATCATAATCATGCACATCAACAGTTCATCTTTGCACTACGGGCCAAAGATATTCAATATAGCACCAACGGTCATGATTATACCAGATTCAGCCTTTGGTCATAATCATACCAAACAACAGTTCATCTTTGCACTACGGGCCAAAGAGAACATTCACCACGTGTCATAAAAGACACCGAACAGATGTATCGCCTTTAACCTATTATATCGCCTTTAACCTATCATCTGTTCAACAAATATATCACATCTGTGCCCCCGGCCACAGATATTCACAACAGCTTGATTTTTGGATGATTAGAATGATATAAATGATGAACAGAAGAAATAGGATAACAATAAGTATCGGAAATTTACTTTGTACAGATTTAAATAATGTCCAAATTGTCAACATGATGTTGAGTGAAATTTAAAAATGATATTCAAGATCCACAGTTCAGAATAACGGTTACAATTCAATAGAAAGGTTCACGTAAATAGGAAGGTTCAGTTGAAATAATGAAGTTCAACTATTATGGAACATATAATATTTTCAGGAATTATATAAGCAATAGTTTCATAATAAATTTCGACTTAGGAGTATGAAAGAAAATAATATCCTTACCGTAGCAGGTTTGATTAACAAAAGGTGAAGGAAATTAATACAAAGGGTTATTCACCAACAGGCGGCAATCCGCTCCGTAAGGTTATTCCCACAATTTAATAGAATTTGAGTACAAAGAGTTATTCACCAAACAGGCGGCAATCCGCTCCGTAAGGTTATTCTCAGAGATTAATAATGAATGAATACGAAAGGTTATTCACCAACAGGCGGCAATCCGCTCCGTAAGGTTTTTCCCACAATTTAATACATGGAAATAAAAGGCACGTCTTATGAGTAAGGAAGAAACAATATTATTATCGAGAATCAAATAATGATAATCCCTTACCATAGTACGTTTGAATAATGGAAGATGAAAAAGATGGTATCCCTTACGAGTAGTAATTTTAAGAGTATGAAAGAAAATGACATCCCTTACCTTGATATTGTGAAACAAGTTTATAGCCGAACAAATCCTTCATTGTTTATCTATGTAGCAGTAAAGAATCTGACTTTTGAGTCTTCTAGAGTTTTTAAAATCTCTTTATGTTTTTAAAATAATGTTATTCTCGGAAAGATAGACGGTATAGACTCAAGAATCACTCAATTCGGAGTTAATATGAATGAGTTATGAATTTTCAAAACTAAGACTGAAAATAGTGACGAAAATCAGAATATGTTACGGTTTTTAGTATTTTAAGGCATGAAGATGATTTCATATGACTTTTCTTCCTTCTTCAAAGTTGTAGAGGACGAAAAACTGAAGAGACAGGCTTTTAATTCATTAAATTCTGATAAATAATGAATTTACTATGATTTTTCGAAAGAGTTACTGTACATAAGAAAATTCCACTCGGGAATTCAAAGAAGAATGCAAAAGATTTCAAAACTAGGAATGACTTAAGAACACTTAGAGAGAACTTACACAAAGAAGTATTTAGAGAGTGAAAGAAAGAATGAGTAAGAAAGTTTATGAAAAATCCTTAAGTTAAGGATTCTATTTATAGCCAAAAATCTTATCATTCATTTAATCTAAACCATTCATTTAAAGATCATCTTTTAATCTACACCATCCATTTCAAATTTTATATTATCTTTAATCTACACCATTCATTTCATATCACCTAACTTTATATTATAAACAAATCAATTCAATTATTCAACAATAATTCACACTTTAATCTACACCATTCATTTCATATCACCTAATAATCACCTAACTTTATATTATAAACAAATCAATTCAATTATTCAACAATAATTCACACTTTACTCTACACCATTCATTTCATATCACCTAATAATCACCTAACTTTATATTATAAACAAATAACTTTATCAATTCAATTATTATGACTAATTGTTATAAATACAGTATAGTTAGCTCTTAGATATCAAGTCAATAAATTAATGAAATACAATTGTTTAAATAACATCATAATAGAGATAATAATAATGTAAAAGAAAGCATACGTTACTGTGTAATGACAATTATTGATTCAATAATGTGAATTACTGTGCATATGTTACTGTGACAATTATTAGGTTCAATAATTTTAAAAACAGTGCAGCAACAATTATTGACTCAATGATATAAAATACAGTGTAATGACAATTATTAAATCAATAATGCAAAATACTGTGTAACAACAATTATTGAATTGATAATATAAAATATTATGCAGTGACAATTATCGATGAAATGATGCGTAACAGTTACGGTGTCAATTATCAGACCAATAATATGAGACACTATGCAATACCGTGTGTTACTGTAGAGTACCGTGTGCTACAGAAAATACCAAAAACTACCGTATGCTACTATTCTTTTATCACCGGTATTTTAACAGTTCTGTTGACTATTTTTATTTAAAAAGGTTATTTCTGTCGTTTTCTATATCCGACAAATATTCCGTTGTGGGGTCCACCAATAATTTGTTATTTCGGCGCCGTCGTACGACACGAATATTCCCCGACCAAACGAATATTCCCCGACAAAGCGAATATTGTCCGACAAAATAAAATTTGCACATAACATCCTTAACTTTTAACTTTATCGATTTAACCACTTACTGTTTCAAAAAAAATATATATGAAGAAAAATTAAATTTTGTATTTCATAAAATTCGGGGTCTTACAACTTACTTTTGTCATGTTTATTAAGGTCATGTTTCTCTCGCGAAAAAATCTTGCTAATTGTTGTATAACAAACCCCACAAATATGTTTCAAAAAAAAAAAAACCCCACAAATAAAAAAAAAACAAAAAAAAAACCCCTTTTATTTTAAGTAATCTAGCTTATTGATATGTTAAAATTATGTGTTACAAGTGTACAGTATTTATTGCATACTTAACAAAACAGGTCAAATTACAAAAATTAGATTAACTTTAAAATATTCTTAATTTATATTTCAAGTAAATTAAAATTTAAAATAATAAAAATAATTAACTAACTAAAATATGTAAATTAATAATTAATAATAGAAACTAATTATCATTGATGAGTGTGCTTCTAATGTTGCTAGATGTTTCAGATGAATATTTTTACATTTTTATGGTGGGATGTACAATTTACAGAGAGTGTTACTTATAATTTGATAATTAAGTTAAGGAGACAGAGAATTCAGAAGTACTATTATTATTATTATTATTTGAGGTTATAATAGAGCCTTGTACTTGTAGACAAATAAGCACCATTGGGTTATGTATCTAGTTGCATTGTTTATTTTGTTGGAATATCTTACAAAAAGCTTGTCCACAGGAAATGTAGTTGTTTGTAAAAGCTACAGATAAGATATTTAGAAGGCGTAACTGTGAAAATTCTACATCCAAAACAATAACATTAATTGGCTCACGCTTTAATGATAAAATAATTATTCATAAAATATTGGAATCTATTTTTATAATTTATTAAAGACAAAAATATTAAAATTCTACTCAAATGATCAAAAAAAAGAAGAACCAGCTCTTAAACCGGTGCAAGGCCCGGATTTGATGGACGTAAATTAGTTATTTTAATTTTATATTGCTCTATATTTTTATCCAGTAACATGAATACATAATATAATTTAACTTGTGAAAAAATTAATATCACGTATGTATAATTTAATTGTGTTAGATAAACCCGTAAAAAAAAGAGGTTTAATTATTTTAGCTCATAAAAATTTAGGCTATTTTGATTGGATTCGCGAGTGGCCCGGGCCGTGACCCACATATGTATTTTTAAAACCATCTGGAATAATTTGAGGCGTTGAAATAAATAATCAATCCAATGATACAAAAACTATGATCCTCCACTAAACTAGAGAATCAACTAAAACATAACACATGATTGCCACTAAAAAAAAGTAATCTATCATATTCAATCAATCTAGCCATAACATGCACCCATTTTCACTTTTAGCCTCACTCACTCATCAGATTCAGACGTTATCTCTCACCTCTTATTTCTTCTCAAATCCTAGCCTAATCCGTTTTCCAAAATCATCATTTCTTATCATTTTTATGTTTTACTCTTAGGTCCTGTTTGTTTAGTATTTAATAGTTCTGAATAATTGAATTAATTAGTCATTTAGTATATTTATTTTAGACTGAATCAATCAGATTTTTGAACTGAATGACTAAATCTAATTTTTTTAACTGAATGAATAAGTTTCAGCTAAATAAAATAATAGTTAATATAATAGCTGAATGAATATTACTTAATATAATAGTTGATATATATATATATATATATATATATATATATATATATATATATATATATATATCAACTATTATATTAAGTAATATTAAATAAATTTATAATAACTTTAAATTTTTAGAGGGATAAAATAATAAAAATATGTTATGCAGATGTTTTAGACATGTCAATTATCAAATAACTTTTTTCATTCAGTATTCAGAATTCAACTTCATTCAGATTACTTAAACATTTAGAACTATTTCATTTAGTTTTTATCAAACACCCTTTTAGATTAATATATCTACTAATTGATTTTTCAAAAATCATGTGTTTAAAAGGCCTTATGTCTAATCGAGTCTTTTTTTTCCCAAGTTTATGTGAGATATTAGTACAAATCAAAGCATTTTTACTGATTAAAATATCAAATTTTTTAAGTTTTTAACTCAGATCTATATCTTTAAAAGCTTTATATATATATATATATATATATATATATATATATATATATATATATATATTGTTATATTTACTCTCTGTCCATAATTTTTTCATATTTTATCAATGGAGTTCAAAGTCTGTGTAGATCAATCACTACACGCTCTAGTTTTAATTAATTTCATACTAGTGTGAGGTTGTCGATCTTTAAGTTTTGTTTGATTTTCATAGATTTTTATATTTACTCAGTGTCCATAATTTCTTCCTATTTTATCAATGGAGTTCAAAGTTTGTGTAGATCTATCATTACACGTTTCAAATTTAATTTTTCATACTGTTGGAGGCAACCCAAATTTTTTTTCTTTTAAGTTGATTAATTTAGTGGAAATAATTTGTTGAGTTTATTCATATTTCTGGTTTAGGGTTTGAGTTGCATTTAATTTGAGCAATATATGTCAGGTACAGTTCTTCAAGCTTGTCAAACGTTCAGGGAAGAAGACAAGGAATTGAAAATTTTAAAACAGAGGGTGACGCACCTGCGTCTGAAAGCACGCCCCTACGTCAAAACTTACTGGAATTGATGAAAATTCGTTTGAGGCGTTGACACACCTGCGTTAGAAGCTGAAGCAGCTGCGTGAGACTTGACGCCCCTGTGTCTAAAAGCACGCCCCTGTGTCAGAACTCACTGGAATTGTTTCAACTCTAGACGCACCTGCGTCCCATTCCAACGTAGCTACGTTAAAAGGGACGCCCCTACGCTCAAAGTCACGCCGTTGTGTCACATTATAAAAATCAGGTCTGACGCAGCTGCGTCAATATCTTATGCAACTATGTGACAGGGAATTTTCAAACTTAAACGGTTGAGCGTTTAAACCGTGTGCTCTGCCTCGCTTTTCAGTATAGTCTCTTCCGTTTAGCCCTTTCGTTGCAAATCTCAGTACGTCAGTTATACATGCATTAAAAGATGAATTCCGTATTTGAGGTTATAAATAGAACTCTCTCAGTTACAACACACTCACAATCCTTCCATTTCCTTCCGATTCTAAAGAAACACCAAGTTTGGGGGTCTTCTCCTACATCTTCAAGTAAGATTTTATTTTGTCAAATTTCATATAATTAGTCTTGTGGATAGTGATAGATTCTTGCAACTATATAAATTGTTGTTGTTTGGGACTTCTAAGTACTAGTGGGGGTTTAATCAAGAATCAAGGCTATAAGTTTGGGGGTTGTAAATAAGGTACCCGCCAACTGTTTGTTAAAATTCCCCAACGAAAAAGTTAAGTTTTTATTGGAATTGGTTGGTGTTTCGATAAGTTTGGAAGGCTTATGAGTTCCATGGCACCAAAACGTCATCGAGAAGAGAGCTCACGGTCCACCCCTCCATATGATTCAAGCCGGTTTGTGAGTTATGAATCGGTCAAGTTCTATGAGGAGCATGTCGATGCCAAGAAGCTTATACCAGAGCGGGGCATGGATCCAGGACCTTTGGATGGGGAGTTATGGAGAATGATCAGCCGGAATTGGGGTACACTACCTCACCAGCCTCAATCTGCCGTCATTTCGATTGTTAAAGAGTTTTATGCTAATGCCAAGGCCGTTAAACATAATGACGTCGTCGTTGGGGTAAGAAGGTCTCCTTTTCTCCTGCGAAAATAAATTAGTACTATGGTATTCCTTTGCTTTCAGAAGCGGATGAGTATTCAGCATTTGCTAAAGAGCCGATAAATTATGAGGAGGTTATTCGAGGTTTATGCCAACTGGATGCAGTTTGGAAGTATAGAGATGGTGAGCCCAAAACCTTCAACTACACATACTTGAGCCGATATGGGAAGACATGGTACTATTTCCTGTGTGCTAAACTCATGCCAACAACACATGTCACCGAGGTCATTAAAGAAAGAGCGGTCCTCCTATTTTGCATAGTCAATAACAAAACCATTGATAAGGGATAGGTGATTAACAGCTTAACCAAGTATGCCATCAAAGGGAAACCAATCCGGGCCTACCTCATCCGTCGTTAATTTGTGGGCTTTATGAAGCAGCGGAAGTAGTATGGGATGAAAGTGAACCAATTCAGTACCCTCAAGTCCCCATAGATTCTAAACTCATCAAGAACTTCAAGCAATGGAATGGGGCACCTCCTGATCCAAAAGGAGCGGGATTTCTTTTGGGTGACCCGCATTCTTCAGATACCGAGGAATTATTTGCAGCAGAGCCGGAGCATGATGCAGCTTCATCGTCCAACACAATTGTCACGTTAGTGGCGGAAGTAAGGTAGCTTCGGAGAGAATCTCGTCGACAAGCTAGACGGGATGCCCATTTGGCACAAGCAATGGGTTCTATGATGCAATATCAAGCAGCATTCTCCACGACTTTAGCGGAAGCGTTTAATCGCTTAGAAATGAATGCTGGTCGTGAGACATTGCATTTTCCAGCTCCTCCGACGATGCCTGCATTACCTCCTGCTTCACCAGACGACGAAGCGGAGGAGTAGTGTTCACCAAGGGAAGTCCCATTATTTCAATTCTGCTTTAATTCTCATTGAGGACACTGAGTTAGACAAGTTTGGGGGACTTTTGCATGTTTTGTTATGTTTTGTTTATTTGTTTTGTTTATGTCTTTTGATTTTTAAAGTAAAAAAAGAAGACATAAATTAGGAATGTAGATGAATTTTGAGGGTATATTCACTTCAAAACCCTCACGAGACTTAACTCGTCCTCATAAGGTAATTATGGGGTTTAAAAGGCTTGTTACACGTGCTAATTGTAACCGTGAAACCTACGAAAATGGTTAGTTGCAGTTTTCGTTTAATTCTAATTAGCAAAATTTCTTGTTAAAGTAATCATGAAAACTAGTGCAAGGCCGACGATAAGAATGTTGCTATTTGCTAGCCTTTAATGAGAAATGGATGAACATGATGAATTTCAATCTTACAATCGAGTAGTCTTGCATTATTTTTGGTTCCTATGTCTTTATAAGCACTTGTTACACGTGCTAAGTGTAATCGTGAAACCTACGAAAATGGTTAGTTGTAGTTTTCGTTTAATTCTGATTAGCAAAATTTCTTGTTAAAGTAATCATGAAAACTAGTGCAAGGCCGATGATAAGAATGTTGCTATTTGCTAGCCTTTAATGAGAAATGGATGAACATGATAAATTTCAATCTTACAATCGAGTAGTCTTGCGTTATTTTTGGTTCCTATGTCTTTATAAGCACAAAGTTGATTGTTTGTTTTGAGTAGTTGAGAATTAGAAAACTTACCAGATTGATTTTGTGAGTTTCATGTGTTGAACTACTATACTTACTTGCTACTTCTCATATGCTGAGTTAAGGCTTTTACATAAGTTTGAGGGGATCATATAAAAAAAAAAAAAGAGAAAAAAAGAAAGTGAAATAATAAAACAATAAAAATATATATACATGAAAATAATTGACTCAGTCAGAATTTCGTGACCTTTGCTATTCGAGCAAGTAAATCCTTAGGGATGTCTTTACATCTAGTGCCCTAAAACCAACTGGTTTGAGAGTCATTGGTTAAAAGCTCGTTACAAGGGTAGCATTGAACAGCCTAATGGAATTGTGCATTGCACGAGTCATTGTTAATGAGTTAGGGGTGAAATGGAGCGTAAAACGCATTCACTCTTGTATTTCTGATGAGTAGTATGATCCCTAATTTATGTGATTGCTTGACTTGGTTAAGAGATGTAAAAGTAAGGACGTGAATTCAAACTAAAATTCTGCTTGTGATTAATCTAAGAGTTTATCTAATTTTTCTGACTAGTTGAAACTACGAAACACACACACGCACAATTAGGAATCTTAAATAGGGCTTGATTGTCGATTCTGTGAGATTTATGAATTCGGTAGTTCTTGAAAGTTCTGTAAGGCTATTACGAGTTGCTTTGAGGCCTGAATTTGGTATGTGGTAATAATGATTCATGCTATGCTAAAAATTCATAGTTGATTCTAGTTTTCAATTTTGTTAAGTTATTTTTGCTTGAGGACAAGCAATTTGATAAGTTTGGGGGTATTTGTTAAGTTGGTTTTGTACGTTCAAAATAATTGCCTCTTAACTTATATATTGTAGTTCATAAGCGTTTTTATTTCAATTTTATGCATTTTTATGTATTTGTTTCAGGTTTGCATGGAAAATAGCTTGCAATGGCATTTCAGTAATTTCGAGGCCAGGTTCACGCAGCTGCGTCACAGAAGCAGTCTTTTCCAGAATGTCCAGACGCAGCTGCGTGAGATATGAAGCAGCTGCGTGACTTTTGAAGCAGCTGCGTCAGGAGATTTCAACGCAGCTGTGTGATAGATGAAGCAGCTGCGTCAGATGATTTCAACGCAGCTGCGTGATTGGTGAAGCAGCTGCGTGATTGGTGAAGCAATGCAAATATTCTGTATAATCTGAAATGAGTTATTACTTGTGCTTGTTAAATACATGTGGGGTTGACTACCATGTCTGATTAATTGTTCTAATTACTTGGCCAGTGATTTAACCTAGTATTTCATATAGAATAGAGAGAAGATGTATGAAATTAGACCTTACATGGTAGCATGTGAACTTTATTGTTAATGTAAATTGTGATAGAGATAGAAATATACTCTATTTCCACATATAATTGGTAGAGAACCTGAATTTACTATATCTTAAAATTCAACAATCATAGAAATATAGGTTGTTGGTTTAAAAGTGATGTTCTTCTTCAATCTATTCCATAATCGGTAGAATTGGAGAAGATTTGTTGTATAATAGTCAAGAGATATTATTCAGTACTTGAGAGTTCTTAATTAGCAATTCATTGCGTGTATTCTAACTGTACAGTGATAACCCGGTTCAGTTGATAACAGATAATTAAGTTGTAAACCCTAAGCGTCGTTTAATATAGAGATCTTAGTTTGGAGTAATTTAACTGTTGAAATTTAACTTCAGAACTTAACAATATTTTCAATTCACAAAATTCAATTGATGCTATTTCAACTATTAACTAGTAATTCAATGCTTTATTTTCAATTCCTCGTGAAAACGATACCTTGCTAGCTTATACTACGATTAAACCATCTGCCCTTGCGTGAAGTATTTTCTGAACGGAAAAAGGCGAACAATTATTAATCATTTAATAATGTTTTACACTCTTTCTAATATTATTAATCATTTAATAATATTTTAATCATTTACCAATATCATTAATCATTTAATAATATTTTACTCATTTTTTAATATTATTATCTATTTTATAATATTTTATTTATTTTCTAATATTATTAATCATTTAATAATATTTTATTTATTTTTTAATATTATTAATCATTTTATAATATTTTATTTATTTTTTAATATTATTAATCATTTAATAATATTATATTCTTTTACTAATATTATTAATCATTTAATAATATTTTATACATTTTCTAATATTATTAATCATTTAATAATATTTTATTCATTCTTTAATCTTATTAATTATTTAATAATATTTTATTAATATTATTAATCATTTAATAATATTTTATTCATTTTTTAATATTATTAATTATTTAATAATATTTCAATTACTTAAATTAGGTCTCATATCAATATTATTAATTTTAAAATAGTTTTATATATTCTAAACCGAATCGACTCGTCCTGAACTGGAATAACCCGGCCCGACCGAAAAAACCCATTTTCTAAAAACAACACTGCTCCCCGGCGCAGTGTTTTAGTTCAAACACCGCGCTCTGGCGCAGTGCTGCAATGTGTTCTTCTTCATTTTTTTTTTAGATTTTTCAACTTTGACAATTTTGATTCAGTCTTTAATAAAACATGTTATACATGTGAGGATCCGAATTTTTAGGATTTTTCTTAATAATATTAAATGAGAATTTAATTGATAAAATTATCAAGATTGTATAAATTAATTATTATTTTATGTAAATTAAGGTATGTAAAAGGATTTAATTGGTAAATTAAATCCGTACAGAGATGATGAAAAATTGTGATTAAATAAAAATAATTGAAGAATAAATAGATTGTTTAAAAATAATTTATGAAAAATAAGAGAAGTTTTAATGAAATGAATAATATTTAAAAATTATTGTGAAAATACAGAAATTATGATTTTAAATGAGGTTATGTTGTGAGGATCTGAATTTCCAGGATTTCTTTAATGATATTAAATGAGAATTTAATTGATAAAGTATCAAGACAGTTTAAATTATTTATGATATTTTATGTGAATTAAGGTATGTGATGAGATTTAATTAGTAAATTAAATCTGTGCAGAGAGTATGATAAAGTATGTTAAATTAAAATAATTGAAAAGTAAATAAATTATTTAAAAACAATTTATGAGGAATAAAAGAATTTCAGGTAAAAGTACAATAAATTGTACAATTAAATTATTGTGGAAGTACAGAAATTATGGTTTAATTGAGGTTATCTGATAATGTGAGATATAGAATTTGATATGTATATATATACATTTGTATGTATATATATAAATGTGCATGCGTAATTGATAATTATAAATGTTATTAATTATGGCAATTAAGGGATTAATAATTAAAATAATCCAATTTTAAATAAAAATGTATTGAGGAAGTTAGTAAAATGGTAAGTATTGGTTTTAGATTTAATTAATAATTATGGTGAAGTTTAAAAATTAATTGAGGAGAAAAGTAATTATATAAATTATATAATAATGAATTATATAATTTATATAAGAAAATTAAAGTGATGTATGAAGGAAATTATAATTATATAAATTATATAGAATAATTATATAATTTATATAAGAGGATTAAAGTATTTAAGGATGGAAGAAAATTTTATAAATTGTATTTGTGTGAAATAGAAATTATAAAAGGATAATGTAGTTATGTATGTAATTATATAAATTATATAATAATAAATTATATAATTTATATAAGAAAAGTTAATTTGAATTGTAAAGAAATGAAATTAAATGAGAAAAAATTAATGTTTTAATTCTTTGAAAATTATGTTTATGCATAATAAAATTATTATGACTTTTATGAAGGATAATATTTCGGAAACGGGAACATGTTAGTGTAACATGTTGTGTGACGACCCCAAATCCGGGTTCCTTTAACCCTAGACTCGGTACGTCACGATACATCATCTTCATACACGTTCTATAACTAATGCGGAATATATAAATATAAATTGTTTATTCTACAACATTTCCCAAGGTTTCTAACCTTAACTTACATATATACCTTTAGATTCATAAAAAGGTTTACAAAATTACTTACATCATATAACAATTTAGTTATAATGAATAACACTATAATCTTGTCTTTTGCTTCTGTCTCCGTCTCTCCTCGGACATTCGTATTATTCTGAAATTTGTTATCATGATATAGCAAGAGTGAGCAACGACTTTGCTCAGCAAGTTTAAATACAATAACGATATATCATGATTGAAAGAAAGAACAAGTTTTCGGATTTTCAACAATATAATAATTGTGAAAGAGTACTAATCATAATTTCAATAATTGAATGACTGAATCAAGTAATGTTGAGTGTCAATAATGACCATGAACAATTTTAACTGAACCTTATGGTAATGAAGGTGATCAGCCTTTCACACCTGATGAACACATGCAATAAGCACTATGTGCGAATCAACAATTTAAAGATGTGGAATAATTATACAGAATTAAACCATAGCATGCTGGAAACGTAATAACTTGAATTTGAGTTAGGGACTTGAACAATAAAATAATATATCCTGCTCGAATATAAATTGAGTAGGGTTTAGGAAACTTGCCTGTCTGCTCAGCTACAATAAATGTCTAGCTTTAACTAACTGGCTCTGAAAGACCTAACATTAATAAAGTTGGTCTAATAATTAGTACGGCGTATTTGTACAACTATACGCTCACTAAGGAACTTATCTACCACACATAAGTATTAACACATAATTTACATCAGTCAAAACGATATTATTAACCTTATAAACCCTCAATCAAATTAGGTTAATAATTTAATAATTTAGAAAATAATTTTCTCAAGTGTTAAACACTTATTAAACTATTAAACAATTTATTATAATTGTTTAAACAAAAGAGTTAAAAGACATTTCCTTTATTCCATTAAATCTAATTTCATTTAATTACTATTTATCATTAATTAAATAGTAAGTAATTAACTACCTTTAGTTATTATTTAATAATAAATAATAACTTACTAGATTTATTTATTATTTAAAATTAATCAAATAATAAATAATTATATTATATTAAAAATAATCAAATATCTTTAGTTATTATTTAATAATAAATAATAACTAATTAACTAGATCCATTTATTATTTAAAGTTAATTAAATAATAAATAATAAAATTATATAGTAAATACTCAAATATCATTAGTTATTATTTAATAATAAATAATAACTAACTGAATTTATTTATTATTTAAAGTTAATCAAATAATAAATAATTAAATAATCAATTTTAGTTGTCTTTAATTATTATTTAATAGTAATTAAATAATAATTAATTAATTTATCATCCTTGTTTATTATTTAATATTAATTAAATAATAATCAATTTAATCATAAATTCAGAAGATATAATATTAACTAGATTAATATTTACAACATTTAAATATTAATCCTAAATACTTATTATATTTAAAAAAAATATATAATATTAAACTAACTAGATTAATATTTACAACATTTAAATATTAATCCTAAATACTTATTATATTTAAAAAATATAATATTAAACTAACTAGATTAATATTTACAACATTTAAATATTAATCCTAAATACTTATTATATTTGGAAAATATAATATTAAATACCTAAATATCATTCTTGTATTATCATTATTTTTGTTATAATTTTTAATTAATTTTTAAACATTTAAATTAATTAAAATTAACCAGAATGGCAAAATCGTAAATAAACTGAAAAACCGGACCGATGGCAATTTCGTAATTATTCAGAAAACCGAACGGAGGGGCAAAATTGTAATTTCAGCCGAAATCTGTTTCTCGCGCATTGCGCGCGCTGTAATTTCTTTGGTCCCAAAACGGTGTCGTTTGAAGGGCACCGTTGCTGGCTTCCGCGCATAACGCGCGGATGAAATTTTCTTCGCCTAAAACGACGCCGTTTTTCGTCCCGCGTCTGGCGATGAACAGTGGTCCGCGCATTGCGCGACCAGTGTTTTCTTCCTTCTTCCCAGCAGATTGTGAACAGTAATTTTTATACACCACTTTAATAAAAATTATACCTTCAAGTAAGCTTTAAAAATCCAAAAAAATTACCAATCACTTAATATCAATTTATAACAAGAAAATTTAATTTTTCATGATTTAATATTAAAAATTTTTATAAAAATTTTTACATCACATAAACTACCACAAATCATAACTTTTTGTGTATAACTCCATTTTAAGTGATTCAAACTTTATTTTTCTCATGATTTAATGTTCTATAATATTATAACATTAAATCTAAATTTTATAGAAAATTATTTTTGGACATTATTTTGAGATTTGATTACACATCACCAAACACATATTTTCCATCATTAAAACTTTATAAAACATAATTTAAACTCATGATCAATTATAGAAGCATACATAGTATGATTTTAACCATAAAAATTACTATGTTAATATTTCTACCATAAACTTGAAAGAAAACAAGATTAGGGTTTATAAAATAATTACCTTGGTTTGATAGCTATTCTCCTCTTCTTTCCAAATATGTAGTATAAGAAGATGTCATGAACTAGCTTAGACTCCTCCTCCTTCTCTTGCTATTTTTACTCTCAAATATTTTCTCACTCTCTCAAATGTTCTCTAGCTCTCTTTAGCTTGAGAAAAAAAAATGAAAGATGATAAATGACTAACTCTTTTAGCCTCCAAATGCAAGTATCCTTGCACTTCTATAGATATAAAATATATCTATCAATTCTAGCCATCAAGAGCCTAGCAAAGATACTAGCACAAGAAAAGCTTTAAGGACTAGAGTTGGTGAAAAGAGGGATGATCCATGTATTTTTAAAAATCAATACAAGTAACCTTAATTTATTTAAATGAAAAATAAAAGAAATAACAATCAATTCATTTTCTCTCTCCTAGCACCATCATTGCCGGCAATACATGAAGAATTGTCCCAAAATGTTTGTCACTTTCTCATTTTTTTAATAAATAATAGTTTAATTAAGTATTTTTCAAGTGGGCCAATCATTGGGCTTTAATTTAAAATACCAATTGGGCTTCTATTAAATTGTTTGGGCTACTAAATTGTCAAATTATATTATTCTCCACTTGGGCTACTAATTGACCCATGTTGGGCTAATTTAATAATTTACACATTAATTATTCAATCCATGATTAAATAAATAATTAGATTGAATAAATAATTAAATATTCTAACCCATTAGTATTAAATTACTAAATGGACTAATAAATATTATTATTAATATTTTACATTATTTACATTAATTAATAAACATATTAATTAATTTATTATATTTAATTCACTCATTATATTCAATTTAATTGAATATTTAATTAATGACAACTTATCAATTATTTTGATATTAAAACTTTAGAGTGTATTCGCTAATAATAATATATATAATCTATATATATTATTTATACACATTACTTTACCACAAAACAATTTCACAATAAATTATGAAATTAAAATAAATACAATATATAATTTAATATATATTATTTAGGCCATAAATTAAATTATTTAATACATTTACATTAAATAATTCATTTCTCATCAATTATGGAAATAATTCCATTTACCCGAAAATACATTAGAATAATAATATATTTACTCAATTTCTTATTTAAATAATTTATTAAATTATTTAATTAATATTACACAAATAATTGTATAATTAAATTTCTCACTCTCATAAATCATTTACAATGATTTATTTAATTATAGAATATATTCATTTAATATATTCAATTACTATTTAAAATTTCTCAATTAATTTAAACCCTTTATATATATGTACATATATATGAAATTAAAGGTTGTACATATATACAATTACTAATCTCCCTTAATTAATTCAACTACTTTATATAATTTATAATTATATAAATTACATAATTATTCCTCACAAATAATTTATCAACAATTAATTCCACAATAAACCTTTTAATTCAATTCGGATTAATTTAATATTAATCTATCTATTTATCACAATTTAATTAACCATTAAATTATGTTACTAAATATGCACGCATATATATATATATTCATATAAATACATATTTAATTTACACGCAACCACGTCGCATAATTACATAACTCCACTAATTAATTTTCTTAATTTAATTAGATTTGATGTTAGTCAAGTTTATTGAATTATCACTTTACTTGCTAACTTATCAAAAATTTTGATATCACCATATCTAAGTTAGTCTGTTAAATTTAATTTGGACCTCTATTTATCTATCACTACTAGGTTATCAAACTCCAACCTTTATTAAATATTAAATATTTTATTTCTAATTCATTTAAATGTCCGGGATATTACATTCACCCCTTCTTCTAAAAATTTCGTCCCCGAAATTATCTTATACACATTTCTACCAATTTTCATCTCTGAGTATAACTCTTTACTCATCAAAGTCTATGACCACCCTTTTCTAGGAAGTTCATACTTCTAAACTCATAATTCCAGAACAATGGAATATCTTGCAGAAGAATAAATTGAAAATCAATATCTTACAGAAGAATAAATTGAAAATCAAAATATTCATTAAAACTTTCATAATATGCTGAGGAGTCATCAAGACTGTGAACATGGAATTAACTGAATTCCGAATAAATAGTATTTATCCCTGTAAATACTTATAAACAGAGTGTTTATCAATCACAAAGACTGAAAACATTCCATAGGTGTACGCTAGGTGATCAGCCTATCGTACTTCTGCGTTGTGCACAACGACTTCTCACGGGGTCGAACTCTTTGGATTTACCAACCCATATCAGCATGCCACCACTGTTGGGCGCCCCCTCGCGGGTTCTTTATTCATGGCTCTGACATATCCCCCATTATGGGGTTGTTCACCTCAGACTTACTACAAAATTTCGCTCCAGCATAAGTTGGATTGGAAAATAAAACTTGAGTCATTTCTGACCAAAAAGTGTCCAGTCAAAATAAATGACATAGACTCACATCATGGAATTGTTCGTATATTACGACTCAAAAATCATTTCAGATTAGTTAAAGTAACAAAAATTCATTTATAGGACTTCATGATACCGCACCGTTGCAACAGTGCGTTGAGGATTCCGTCTTTTCATCTCTGCACCATGGCTTTAATGGCGTGTGATGATTTTATAAATACATTTTGATATTTTCAAATCAATTTGTCTTGCCGAAACAATTAGCATAGACTCTTCTTTAAACGTTTCAAAATACTAAAAATCATTTTGACTTTGTCATATTACATCATACCATAGTGGGCTTAAAAATACATCCAACACTAGGTTACTCTGCATTGATGACTCCATCGGTTATCATCTTTGCACTAAATGCATTAATGATTTCAAAAATACATTTGTCTTTTCAAAAGCACAAAAGTGCGAATTTGACACGATTTTTAAGAATTTCAAAGTCTAGCATAGCTAGAAGATTTGGAATATCCTAAAACCTCAAATTTTTCCTTCACATTCTTTTCCAGCTTAATAACTATATCTAGTATAGCTTTAACCTGACTACTTAACTCTATCCATACTCACTGTTCATCAAACTTACCACGTATTTGGGCTCAGGAACTTACCACAATCATATGGTTTGAGAAGCTTGTCCTAGTCAGGCCAAAGTCGCCCATTCGCTGAGGGACTCCTCCACATGACAATGAGTCATAAACTTACCATGCGTGTCGGTTCTCAGAACACGAACTTATCTTAATATCCTCTACCTATCCGTTATATATATAAGAAAAGAATCACCTTCTCAACATACATATAACGAATAGCGTGACACCAGGTTTAAATCGATTATCACTATAGGAAGCTAAGTGGTTGTTAAACCAAACACAATCTCCTGCCCATACAAGAAATTGGTCAACTCGGCCACTAATCAATATAGGAAGTTAAGCGGTCGTTAAACCAAGAACAAATCCCCTGCCCATACAAAGAACTGTTCAACTCAACCACTATATTAATATAGGAAGCTAAGTGGCTCTAAAACCAAGCACAAATTCCCTGCCCATACAAAGAATCGTACAACTCATCCACTAATATGAGTCATCGATTAAAAACCCACAAACCTCTAACTTCTCTTAACTTGATATGAATTTTGTCAATTCATACCTTATCACACTCAACACTTCAAGAGTCCACTTATTACTATTTCACAGTATCTTCATTGTTATAGCACCATGCTATCAACACCACCTCTTTAATCATTTAATAGACCATTTGTCATTCCATGATTTTACTATGATCATCGTGATCTTATAACGCAATTGATTTCACTGTACTATTTCTCCTTTATTCTAGGATTGTTTAATTCTATCACCTTATCATTCATCTCTGATCATTTTACCGT
The DNA here is from genome assembly GCA_947179155.2 of Hedera helix. Classification (NCBI taxonomy): domain Eukaryota; kingdom Viridiplantae; phylum Streptophyta; class Magnoliopsida; order Apiales; family Araliaceae; genus Hedera; species Hedera helix. Next base: position 20,147,166 of record OX359275.1, on the reverse strand, counting down.
ATGATCCTTCTCTTTTTAAATTCTTGAATCAAGTGTTCCCTGATTCTTATTCCATTTATTTGGATTACACTCATTGAAGATCCTTCTTTGAATCTTTTCATATATCTATGTATCTATATAGATTTATTTCCTCCTTTATGAACTGTATATGTTCATTTCTAAACTCTATTTGAGTTTATCCTTTCACTGTCTTCATTATCTTTCCATGATTATAGCCTAAGGTACAGCTACCTAAGAACTATAACCTATCAGCTCTGATACCAACCTGTGACGACCCCAAATCCGGGTTCCTTTAACCCTAGACTCGGTACGTCACGATACATCATCTTCATACACGTTCTATAACTAATGCGGAATATATAAACATAAATTGTTTATTCTACAACATTTCCCAAGGTTTCTAACCTTAACTTACATATATACCTTTAGATTCATAAAAAGGTTTACAAAATTACTTACATCATATAACAATTTAGTTATAATGAATAACACTATAATCTTGTCTTTTGCTTCTGTCTCCGTCTCTCCTCGGACATTCGTATTATTCTGAAATTTGTTATCATGATATAGCAAGAGTGAGCAACGACTTTGCTCAGCAAGTTTAAATACAATAACGATATATCATGATTGAAAGAAAGAACAAGTTTTCGGATTTTCAACAATATAATAATTGTGAAAGAGTACTAATCATAATTTCAATAATTGAATGACTGAATCAAGTAATGTTGAGTGTCAATAATGACCATGAACAATTTTAACTGAACCTTATGGTAATGAAGGTGATCAGCCTTTCACACCTGATGAACACATGCAACAAGCACTATGTGCGAATCAACAATTTAAAGATGTGGAATAATTATACAGAATTAAACCATAGCATGCTGGAAACGTAATAACTTGAATTTGAGTTAGGGACTTGAACAATAAAATAATATATCCTGCTCGAATATAAATTGAGTAGGGTTTAGGAAACTTGCCTGTCTGCTCAGCTACAATAAATGTCTAGCTTTAACTAACTGGCTCTGAAAGACCTAACATTAATAAAGTTGGTCTAATAATTAGTACGGCGTATTTGTACAACTATACGCTCACTAAGGAACTTATCTACCACACATAAGTATTAACACATAATTTACATCAGTCAAAACGATATTATTAACCTTATAAACCCTCAATCAAATTAGGTTAATAATTTAATAATTTAGAAAATAATTTTCTCAAGTGTTAAACACTTATTAAACTATTAAACAATTTATTATAATTGTTTAAACAAAAGAGTTAAAAGACATTTCCTTTATTCCATTAAATCTAATTTCATTTAATTACTATTTATCATTAATTAAATAGTAAGTAATTAACTACCTTTAGTTATTATTTAATAATAAATAATAACTTACTAGATTTATTTATTATTTAAAATTAATCAAATAATAAATAATTATATTATATTAAAAATAATCAAATATCTTTAGTTATTATTTAATAATAAATAATAACTAATTAACTAGATCCATTTATTATTTAAAGTTAATTAAATAATAAATAATAAAATTATATAGTAAATACTCAAATATCATTAGTTATTATTTAATAATAAATAATAACTAACTGAATTTATTTATTATTTAAAGTTAATCAAATAATAAATAATTAAATAATCAATTTTAGTTGTCTTTAATTATTATTTAATAGTAATTAAATAATAATTAATTAATTTATCATCCTTGTTTATTATTTAATATTAATTAAATAATAATCAATTTAATCATAAATTCAGAAGATATAATATTAACTAGATTAATATTTACAACATTTAAATATTAATCCTAAATACTTATTATATTTAAAAAAAATATATAATATTAAACTAACTAGATTAATATTTACAACATTTAAATATTAATCCTAAATACTTATTATATTTAAAAAATATAATATTAAACTAACTAGATTAATATTTACAACATTTAAATATTAATCCTAAATACTTATTATATTTGGAAAATATAATATTAAATACCTAAATATCATTCTTGTATTATCATTATTTTTGTTATAATTTTTAATTAATTTTTAAACATTTAAATTAATTAAAATTAACCAGAATGGCAAAATCGTAAATAAACTGAAAAACCGGACCGATGACAATTTCGTAATTATTCAGAAAACCGAACGGAGGGGCAAAATTGTAATTTCAGCCGAAATCTGTTTCTCGCGCATTGCGCGCGCTGTAATTTCTTTGGTCCCAAAACGGTGTCGTTTGAAGGGCACCGTTGCTGGCTTCCGCGCATAACGCGCGGATGAAATTTTCTTCGCCTAAAACGACGCCGTTTTTCGTCCCGCGTCTGGCGATGAACAGTGGTCCGCGCATTGCGCGACCAGTGTTTTCTTCCTTCTTCCCAGCAGATTGTGAACAGTAATTTTTATACACCACTTTAATAAAAATTATACCTTCAAGTAAGCTTTAAAAATCCAAAAAAATTACCAATCACTTAATATCAATTTATAACAAGAAAATTTAATTTTTCATGATTTAATATTAAAAATTTTTATAAAAATTTTTACATCACATAAACTACCACAAATCATAACTTTTTGTGTATAACTCCATTTTAAGTGATTCAAACTTTATTTTTCTCATGATTTAATGTTCTATAATATTATAACATTAAATCTAAATTTTATAGAAAATTATTTTTGGACATTATTTTGAGATTTGATTACACATCACCAAACACATATTTTCCATCATTAAAACTTTATAAAACATAATTTAAACTCATGATCAATTATAGAAGCATACATAGTATGATTTTAACCATAAAAATTACTATGTTAATATTTCTACCATAAACTTGAAAGAAAACAAGATTAGGGTTTATAAAATAATTACCTTGGTTTGATAGCTATTCTCCTCTTCTTTCCAAATATGTAGTATAAGAAGATGTCATGAACTAGCTTAGACTCCTCCTCCTTCTCTTGCTATTTTTACTCTCAAATATTTTCTCACTCTCTCAAATGTTCTCTAGCTCTCTTTAGCTTGAGAAAAAAAAATGAAAGATGATAAATGACTAACTCTTTTAGCCTCCAAATGCAAGTATCCTTGCACTTCTATAGATATAAAATATATCTATCAATTCTAGCCATCAAGAGCCTAGCAAAGATACTAGCACAAGAAAAGCTTTAAGGACTAGAGTTGGTGAAAAGAGGGATGATCCATGTATTTTTAAAAATCAATACAAGTAACCTTAATTTATTTAAATGAAAAATAAAAGAAATAACAATCAATTCATTTTCTCTCTCCTAGCACCATCATTGCCGGCAATACATGAAGAATTGTCCCAAAATGTTTGTCACTTTCTCATTTTTTTAATAAATAATAGTTTAATTAAGTATTTTTCAAGTGGGCCAATCATTGGGCTTTAATTTAAAATACCAATTGGGCTTCTATTAAATTGTTTGGGCTACTAAATTGTCAAATTATATTATTCTCCACTTGGGCTACTAATTGACCCATGTTGGGCTAATTTAATAATTTACACATTAATTATTCAATCCATGATTAAATAAATAATTAGATTGAATAAATAATTAAATATTCTAACCCATTAGTATTAAATTACTAAATGGACTAATAAATATTATTATTAATATTTTACATTATTTACATTAATTAATAAACATATTAATTAATTTATTATATTTAATTCACTCATTATATTCAATTTAATTGAATATTTAATTAATGACAACTTATCAATTATTTTGATATTAAAACTTTAGAGTGTATTCGCTAATAATAATATATATAATCTATATATATTATTTATACACATTACTTTACCACAAAACAATTTCACAATAAATTATGAAATTAAAATAAATACAATATATAATTTAATATATATTATTTAGGCCATAAATTAAATTATTTAATACATTTACATTAAATAATTCATTTCTCATCAATTATGGAAATAATTCCATTTACCCGAAAATACATTAGAATAATAATATATTTACTCAATTTCTTATTTAAATAATTTATTAAATTATTTAATTAATATTACACAAATAATTGTATAATTAAATTTCTCACTCTCATAAATCATTTACAATGATTTATTTAATTATAGAATATATTCATTTAATATATTCAATTACTATTTAAAATTTCTCAATTAATTTAAACCCTTTATATATATGTACATATATATGAAATTAAAGGTTGTACATATATACAATTACTAATCTCCCTTAATTAATTCAACTACTTTATATAATTTATAATTATATAAATTACATAATTATTCCTCACAAATAATTTATCAACAATTAATTCCACAATAAACCTTTTAATTCAATTCGGATTAATTTAATATTAATCTATCTATTTATCACAATTTAATTAACCATTAAATTATGTTACTAAATATGCACGCATATATATATATATTCATATAAATACATATTTAATTTACACGCAACCACGTCGCATAATTACATAACTCCACTAATTAATTTTCTTAATTTAATTAGATTTGATGTTAGTCAAGTTTATTGAATTATCACTTTACTTGCTAACTTATCAAAAATTTTGATATCACCATATCTAAGTTAGTCTGTTAAATTTAATTTGGACCTCTATTTATCTATCACTACTAGGTTATCAAACTCCAACCTTTATTAAATATTAAATATTTTATTTCTAATTCATTTAAATGTCCGGGATATTACATTCACCCCTTCTTCTAAAAATTTCGTCCCCGAAATTATCTTATACACATTTCTACCAATTTTCATCTCTGAGTATAACTCTTTACTCATCAAAGTCTATGACCACCCTTTTCTAGGAAGTTCATACTTCTAAACTCATAATTCCAGAACAATGGAATATCTTGCAGAAGAATAAATTGAAAATCAATATCTTACAGAAGAATAAATTGAAAATCAAAATATTCATTAAAACTTTCATAATATGCTGAGGAGTCATCAAGACTGTGAACATGGAATTAACTGAATTCCGAATAAATAGTATTTATCCCTGTAAATACTTATAAACAGAGTGTTTATCAATCACAAAGACTGAAAACATTCCATAGGTGTACGCTAGGTGATCAGCCTATCGTACTTCTGCGTTGTGCACAACGACTTCTCACGGGGTCGAACTCTTTGGATTTACCAACCCATATCAGCATGCCACCACTGTTGGGCGCCCCCTCGCGGGTTCTTTATTCATGGCTCTGACATATCCCCCATTATGGGGTTGTTCACCTCAGACTTACTACAAAATTTCGCTCCAGCATAAGTTGGATTGGAAAATAAAACTTGAGTCATTTCTGACCAAAAAGTGTCCAGTCAAAATAAATGACATAGACTCACATCATGGAATTGTTCGTATATTACGACTCAAAAATCATTTCAGATTAGTTAAAGTAACAAAAATTCATTTATAGGACTTCATGATACCGCACCGTTGCAACAGTGCGTTGAGGATTCCGTCTTTTCATCTCTGCACCATGGCTTTAATGGCGTGTGATGATTTTATAAATACATTTTGATATTTTCAAATCAATTTGTCTTGCCGAAACAATTAGCATAGACTCTTCTTTAAACGTTTCAAAATACTAAAAATCATTTTGACTTTGTCATATTACATCATACCATAGTGGGCTTAAAAATACATCCAACACTAGGTTACTCTGCATTGATGACTCCATCGGTTATCATCTTTGCACTAAATGCATTAATGATTTCAAAAATACATTTGTCTTTTCAAAAGCACAAAAGTGCGAATTTGACACGATTTTTAAGAATTTCAAAGTCTAGCATAGCTAGAAGATTTGGAATATCCTAAAACCTCAAATTTTTCCTTCACATTCTTTTCCAGCTTAATAACTATATCTAGTATAGCTTTAACCTGACTACTTAACTCTATCCATACTCACTGTTCATCAAACTTACCACGTATTTGGGCTCAGGAACTTACCACAATCATATGGTTTGAGAAGCTTGTCCTAGTCAGGCCAAAGTCGCCCATTCGCTGAGGGACTCCTCCACATGACAATGAGTCATAAACTTACCATGCGTGTCGGTTCTCAGAACACGAACTTATCTTAATATCCTCTACCTATCCGTTATATATATAAGAAAAGAATCACCTTCTCAACATACATATAACGAATAGCGTGACACCAGGTTTAAATCGATTATCACTATAGGAAGCTAAGTGGTTGTTAAACCAAACACAATCTCCTGCCCATACAAGAAATTGGTCAACTCGGCCACTAATCAATATAGGAAGTTAAGCGGTCGTTAAACCAAGAACAAATCCCCTGCCCATACAAAGAACTGTTCAACTCAACCACTATATTAATATAGGAAGCTAAGTGGCTCTAAAACCAAGCACAAATTCCCTGCCCATACAAAGAATCGTACAACTCATCCACTAATATGAGTCATCGATTAAAAACCCACAAACCTCTAACTTCTCTTAACTTGATATGAATTTTGTCAATTCATACCTTATCACACTCAACACTTCAAGAGTCCACTTATTACTATTTCACAGTATCTTCATTGTTATAGCACCATGCTATCAACACCACCTCTTTAATCATTTAATAGACCATTTGTCATTCCATGATTTTACTATGATCATCGTGATCTTATAACGCAATTGATTTCACTGTACTATTTCTCCTTTATTCTAGGATTGTTTAATTCTATCACCTTATCATTCATCTCTGATCATTTTACCGTATGATCCTTCTCTTTTTAAATTCTTGAATCAAGTGTTCCCTGATTCTTATTCCATTTATTTGGATTACACTCATTGAAGATCCTTCTTTGAATCTTTTCATATATCTATGTATCTATATAGATTTATTTCCTCCTTTATGAACTGTATATGTTCATTTCTAAACTCTATTTGAGTTTATCCTTTCACTGTCTTCATTATCTTTCCATGATTATAGCCTAAGGTACAGCTACCTAAGAACTATAACCTATCAGCTCTGATACCAACCTGTGACGACCCCAAATCCGGGTTCCTTTAACCCTAGACTCGGTACGTCACGATACATCATCTTCATACACGTTCTATAACTAATGCGGAATATATAAACATAAATTGTTTATTCTACAACATTTCCCAAGGTTTCTAACCTTAACTTACATATATACCTTTAGATTCATAAAAAGGTTTACAAAATTACTTACATCATATAACAATTTAGTTATAATGAATAACACTATAATCTTGTCTTTTGCTTCTGTCTCCGTCTCTCCTCGGACATTCGTATTATTCTGAAATTTGTTATCATGATATAGCAAGAGTGAGCAACGACTTTGCTCAGCAAGTTTAAATACAATAACGATATATCATGATTGAAAGAAAGAACAAGTTTTCGGATTTTCAACAATATAATAATTGTGAAAGAGTACTAATCATAATTTCAATAATTGAATGACTGAATCAAGTAATGTTGAGTGTCAATAATGACCATGAACAATTTTAACTGAACCTTATGGTAATGAAGGTGATCAGCCTTTCACACCTGATGAACACATGCAACAAGCACTATGTGCGAATCAACAATTTAAAGATGTGGAATAATTATACAGAATTAAACCATAGCATGCTGGAAACGTAATAACTTGAATTTGAGTTAGGGACTTGAACAATAAAATAATATATCCTGCTCGAATATAAATTGAGTAGGGTTTAGGAAACTTGCCTGTCTGCTCAGCTACAATAAATGTCTAGCTTTAACTAACTGGCTCTGAAAGACCTAACATTAATAAAGTTGGTCTAATAATTAGTACGGCGTATTTGTACAACTATACGCTCACTAAGGAACTTATCTACCACACATAAGTATTAACACATAATTTACATCAGTCAAAACGATATTATTAACCTTATAAACCCTCAATCAAATTAGGTTAATAATTTAATAATTTAGAAAATAATTTTCTCAAGTGTTAAACACTTATTAAACTATTAAACAATTTATTATAATTGTTTAAACAAAAGAGTTAAAAGACATTTCCTTTATTCCATTAAATCTAATTTCATTTAATTACTATTTATCATTAATTAAATAGTAAGTAATTAACTACCTTTAGTTATTATTTAATAATAAATAATAACTTACTAGATTTATTTATTATTTAAAATTAATCAAATAATAAATAATTATATTATATTAAAAATAATCAAATATCTTTAGTTATTATTTAATAATAAATAATAACTAATTAACTAGATCCATTTATTATTTAAAGTTAATTAAATAATAAATAATAAAATTATATAGTAAATACTCAAATATCATTAGTTATTATTTAATAATAAATAATAACTAACTGAATTTATTTATTATTTAAAGTTAATCAAATAATAAATAATTAAATAATCAATTTTAGTTGTCTTTAATTATTATTTAATAGTAATTAAATAATAATTAATTAATTTATCATCCTTGTTTATTATTTAATATTAATTAAATAATAATCAATTTAATCATAAATTCAGAAGATATAATATTAACTAGATTAATATTTACAACATTTAAATATTAATCCTAAATACTTATTATATTTAAAAAAAATATATAATATTAAACTAACTAGATTAATATTTACAACATTTAAATATTAATCCTAAATACTTATTATATTTAAAAAATATAATATTAAACTAACTAGATTAATATTTACAACATTTAAATATTAATCCTAAATACTTATTATATTTGGAAAATATAATATTAAATACCTAAATATCATTCTTGTATTATCATTATTTTTGTTATAATTTTTAATTAATTTTTAAACATTTAAATTAATTAAAATTAACCAGAATGGCAAAATCGTAAATAAACTGAAAAACCGGACCGATGACAATTTCGTAATTATTCAGAAAACCGAACGGAGGGGCAAAATTGTAATTTCAGCCGAAATCTGTTTCTCGCGCATTGCGCGCGCTGTAATTTCTTTGGTCCCAAAACGGTGTCGTTTGAAGGGCACCGTTGCTGGCTTCCGCGCATAACGCGCGGATGAAATTTTCTTCGCCTAAAACGACGCCGTTTTTCGTCCCGCGTCTGGCGATGAACAGTGGTCCGCGCATTGCGCGACCAGTGTTTTCTTCCTTCTTCCCAGCAGATTGTGAACAGTAATTTTTATACACCACTTTAATAAAAATTATACCTTCAAGTAAGCTTTAAAAATCCAAAAAAATTACCAATCACTTAATATCAATTTATAACATGAAAATTTAATTTTTCATGATTTAATATTAAAAATTTTTATAAAAATTTTTACATCACATAAACTACCACAAATCATAACTTTTTGTGTATAACTCCATTTTAAGTGATTCAAACTTTATTTTTCTCATGATTTAATGTTCTATAATATTATAACATTAAATCTAAATTTTATAGAAAATTATTTTTGGACATTATATTGAGATTTGATTACACATCACCAAACACATATTTTCCATCATTAAAACTTTATAAAACATAATTTAAACTCATGATCAATTATAGAAGCATACATAGTATGATTTTAACCATAAAAATTACTATGTTAATATTTCTACCATAAACTTGAAAGAAAACAAGATTAGGGTTTATAAAATAATTACCTTGGTTTGATAGCTATTCTCCTCTTCTTTCCAAATATGTAGTATAAGAAGATGTCATGAACTAGCTTAGACTCCTCCTCTTTCTCTTGCTATTTTTACTCTCAAATATTTTCTCACTCTCTCAAATGTTCTCTAGCTCTCTTTAGCTTGAGAAAAAAAAATGAAAGATGATAAATGACTAACTCTTTTAGCCTCCAAATGCAAGTATTCTTGCACTTCTATAGATATAAAATATATCTATCAATTCTAGCCATCAAGAGCCTAGCAAAGATACTAGCACAAGAAAAGCTTTAAGGACTAGAGTTGGTGAAAAGAGGGATGCTCCATGTATTTTTAAAAATTAATACAAGTAACCTTAATTTATTTAAATGAAAAATAAAAGAAATAACAATCAATTCATTTTCTCTCTCCTAGCACCATCATTGCCGGCAATACATGAAGAATTGTCCCAAAATGTTTGTCACTTTCTCATTTTTTTAATAAATAATAGTTTAATTAAGTATTTTTCAAGTGGGCCAATCATTGGGCTTTAATTTAAAATACCAATTGGGCTTCTATTAAATTGTTTGGGCTACTAAATTGTCAAATTATATTATTCTCCACTTGGGCTACTAATTGACCCATGTTGGGCTAATTTAATAATTTACACATTAATTATTCAATCCATGATTAAATAAATAATTAGATTGAATAAATAATTAAATATTCTAACCCATTAGTATTAAATTACTAAATGGACTAATAAATATTATTATTAATATTTTACATTATTTACATTAATTAATAAACATATTAATTAATTTATTATATTTAATTCACTCATTATATTCAATTTAATTGAATATTTAATTAATGACAACTTATCAATTATTTTGATATTAAAACTTTAGAGTGTATTCGCTAATAATAATATATATAATCTATATATATTATTTATACACATTACTTTACCACAAAACAATTTCACAATAAATTATGAAATTAAAATAAATACAATATATAATTTAATATATATTATTTAGGCCATAAATTAAATTATTTAATACATTTACATTAAATAATTCATTTCTCATCAATTATGGAAATAATTCCATTTACCCGAAAATACATTAGAATAATAATATATTTACTCAATTTCTTATTTAAATAATTTATTAAATTATTTAATTAATATTACACAAATAATTGTATAATTAAATTTCTCACTCTCATAAATCATTTACAATGATTTATTTAATTATAGAATATATTCATTTAATATATTCAATTACTATTTAAAATTTCTCAATTAATTTAAACCCTTTATATATATGTACATATATATGAAATTAAAGGTTGTACATATATACAATTACTAATCTCCCTTAATTAATTCAACTACTTTATATAATTTATAATTATATAAATTACATAATTATTCCTCACAAATAATTTATCAACAATTAATTCCACAATAAACCTTTTAATTCAATTCGGATTAATTTAATATTAATCTATCTATTTATCACAATTTAATTAACCATTAAATTATGTTACTAAATATGCACGCATATATATATATATTCATATAAATACATATTTAATTTACACGCAACCACGTCGCATAATTACATAACTCCACTAATTAATTTTCTTAATTTAATTAGATTTGATGTTAGTCAAGTTTATTGAATTATCACTTTACTTGCTAACTTATCAAAAATTTTGATATCACCATATCTAAGTTAGTCTGTTAAATTTAATTTGGACCTCTATTTATCTATCACTACTAGGTTATCAAACTCCAACCTTTATTAAATATTAAATATTTTATTTCTAATTCATTTAAATGTCCGGGATATTACATGTTGTCCAAGTCACAAAGTGAAAAATTATAAAAAATAATTTTTATATGTTATGGGTAATTTTAATGAATTATGGAGGTATAAATTACCTCATTTAATTACATACATGTCATTATGCGTGTACAAAATTTGTCAAGAAAAGTACCCAAAAAGGGTCTAAATATTATTGATAAATCATATTATGATTTATAGTGAATTAAAATAAATATTTTATATTTGTTATATAAAATATTTGTTACACGAAATAATTACGTAATGTATTAAAAAGAAAATTTTGCATGCGAAACCTGGAAAGTTCGAGAGACAAGTGTGTGGGGCGTGTAAAGTCGGTGGAGAAAAAAAATAATAATAAATAAAGTTGCCTTGTTTTTGCTTATAAAAGGAATAAAGACATAAAAAGAAAAATGAAAGAAATAGCAATAAAACAAGCAAAACTCTCTCCTCCTCCCTCCAATCGACGCCACCACCATGCCACCGTGAAAGCTCCATGATTATCAAGGAAGAGAAAATTTTGGGTCATCCAAGTGAAAGAAAAAGCCTCAAAAAATGTATACAAATAAGTTATTTATTTTATTTTAGTATTTTTGGATGACAAAATAATGTGTGGAAAATTAGAAAATAATTAGAATAATTATTCTAAATAATTATTTGATGTATATGTATGAGTTATATAATTTTTGGAATGGTTTTGTTGGAAAAAATTGGAGCAAAAATGGTTAATTTTAGCAAAGGTGGTGTACTGTTTCGGCTAAAAACTGAAGAAAGAGAAAACAGGGCGCCGCGCATTGCGCGCGGCGATTTTTTTTTTCTGTGGCAGGACCAAAACGGCGTCGTTTTGGGGCACGATTTTTGGTCGGCCGCGCAATGCGCGGCTGGGCGTCAAACGACGTCGTTTTGTAAGAAGCCAGAGAAGGGATGGCCGCGCCTTGCGCGGCTGAATATTTGACGAAAATTATGATTCTGCCCCTGGTCATTTTCATTAATACCGAGAGTGTCCTCTTGGCCTCGGAAATTACTGTTATACCCCTGAACTTTTCAAAAAATGACCAGTGTCCCCTTATGTCGCGAAAATTACAGAAATGGCCCTTACCTTTTCAGTTAATTCCGATTTTGTCCTAAGGGCGCCAAAATGACGAAAATACCCCCAGGAATTGTTTTTAATGAAAAAAATGCTTAAAAATTATAGAAAAATACTAAAAATATCAAAATAATATTTGAGCATTAAATTTAATATTTTTGTAAAAATATTAAATATTGGGGATTAATATTTAAATATTTTAAATATTAATCTAATGAGTTTCAAGGTTAGAAAAGGAATAAATAAAAATCCGGACAACCGAATAGGTTAAAATTTATCCGATGGGTCAGGTTGTCCGTAATGAAGGTATTTGATATTAAGTTAAATGAATATATTAAGGGAAGATGTTAATATAGTTAATCGTATAAGTTGAAAATTAGTCTGGAAATTATATTAATTAAATAAATTAATATCATAAAGAGATGAATAATTATTATTTGATTATATTATGATCATAGGTTGATCGAGAAAGGGTTTTGAGCTAGCAATTAAATAACTGGACGACAAGTAAGTTCTTCAGTCCTTTTATGTTAAATGTTGGACTGTTATGATATGTAATTCTTGTTTTAAATGCATAAAAATTATGTACTATGTGATACGTGTTTAATATGACCACAATGTGTACTTTGTGCAACAATATGAATATATATGAGATATATTGATATAGTAGAAGCACAAACACATGATGTATGACACACACCAAACATGATAAGGTATGTGCTACGTGAAATATAACTGTTGAACTTGCTGAGCCGTTGTGCTCATTACTTGCTTAATAAGCATTTTTGCAGTCAATGAAATAAATTTCAAGAATACTGGATTAAATTAGAGATGAATTGCCTAGAAGGTGGGGAAATGTTATTGTTATATTTTCCATTCAATGTGGATACATGTGTTATGTTATATTGATGTTATGTATGTACGGATATGTCAAATCCAGACAGAATGAGTAAAATTAAATTATGAACTGTAAATGTATGAGATAAATGTTACGATAGAGAATTACGCAATGGTTAATTATGAATTATGAAATAAAAGATAATTGTGGAAATATAATCAACATTAAAATTAAATGTTGAGCTTTATGGTACATGAAGGAAAGAAAAAGTAAAGGTTGCGATCCAGGGGCTAGGATCCAGACAAAGAATTGTAAATATCCAAATATTCTAATACAATGATTGAACTGAGAAAAAAAAAAGAAAAAAAAAATTTATACGAGAATTTTGATAATTGATGATTTTAAAGTCAATTAATGGTTTAAAGAAGGTGATTAAAGATTTATTAACGGACCGAAATTCGGACGATAAGGCAAATAATGTATGATAAATACGAAATTAAGGTAATAAGATGGGTCGAATTTCGGGGTCGTTACATATGTGATAATGTGAAAGGCATGAATTAAATATGTATATATTTATATAGATACATTTTTATATGTATGTGTGTTATGTTTAATTGATAATTATAAATTTCATTAATTATGAGAATTAAGGGATTAATAATTAAATTAATCTAAAGTTAAATGAAAAGCGAATGGGGAAGTTAATAAAATTGTAATTATTGATTTTAGATTTAATCAAGAATTTTGGAAGAAGTTTAGAAATTAATTGAAAAGGAAAAGTAATTATATAAATTATATAATAAGAAATTATATAATTTATATAAGGAAATTAAAATAAGGTATGAAGAAAATAATAATTATATAAATTATATAAGAATAATTATGTAATTTATATAAGGTGATTAAATGGAATAAGGAAATTAAGAAATTATTTAAAAACGGAGAATGTAAATATATAAATTATATAATATTAAGTTATATATAATTTATATATATAAAGAAATGATTGTAAATATTAAAGAAATTGAATAATAAATAAGAAAAATGAATGTTTTAAGTTATTAAAAATTATATTTATGTATAATGGAATTATTATGACTTTTATGAAAACTAATATTTCAGAAATGTGAACATGTTAGTGTAACATGTTGTCTGAGTAACGAAACGAAAAATTATGAAAAATAATTTTTATATGTTATATGAATTATTTTATGATTTTTGGAGGTATAAATTACCTCATATAATTACTTGCATGTTATTATGCGTGTACAAAATTTGTCAAGAAAAGTACCCAAAAGATGTATTAATATTAATGATAAATCATGTTATGATTTTTAGTGAATTAAAATAAATATTTTATATACATTATATAAAATATTTATTACACGATATAATTATGTAATGTATTAAAAAGTAAATTTTGCATGTTATTTGTGAAAATCCGGTTGGAAATTTCGAGAGAGGGAAAGGCGGTGGATTTGGTGTTAAATTCCAAATCAATTAAGGTTAGTGGCTATTAAAGGAAAAAGAAAACAAAAAGAAATAAAACAAAAAACAAGTAAACTCTTTCCTCTCTATTTCTTCCCAACCGAATCACCACCATCTTGCCGCCATGCCACCCACCACGTCAACCTTCATGAGCCGCCATGAGGATGCCATCCAAGTATGGAGAAGCATGAAAGGAAGAAAGTTAAGCTTTGAAGGTATAAAAATATTTTATTAGAATTATTTTGGTATTTTAGATGGTAAAATAATTTTATGGAAAAATAGTAAATAATTAGAATAATTATTCTAAATAATTTATAGATGTGTATCTATGAATTTCATGATTTTTGGAATAATTTTGTTGGGAAAAGATGGTGTTTTTATTGCAAAGTTGGCTACTGTTTGTAACGCCCCCGAATCTAGGCCTACACAGCCCAAACTTGAGTCGTCAAAACACTATAACAAAATTATTACAACAAAGCACAACGTACAACAATACAGTGTATAATAATACACAACTAAGTCTTCACTATTATTGTCACACTATTTTACAACACGTGAAGACTATAATATATATCCCTCGGACTCCCACTCCATTCCCCGGCTAGACCCAGCTACGTTCTCATATCCTGTTGAAAAATAATGGAACAAAAGGGTGAGCTCAAATAGCCCAGTAAGAAATATCATGACTAAGATAATGACGAATAAATTATCATTAGCCTTCAACAGGTGAGTTCTTGATAGAATACAACAGAATACAAGGTGTATATCAAAAACTGCAGTTAAATTCTTAAACAATGTTCAGATCAATAATAGCGGCGGAATGAGCAATCTATTAGAAGAATAATGTAGACTATAATGTCCACGCGCTTCTCTTTTTCGTAAAAACATCATCAACTTTTATCATCTGAAATACCATTAGTCAAGATAATACAAATTCACAGTTCCTGGTCATAATCATGCAAATCAACAGTTCATCTATGCATTACGGGCCAAAGAGAACATTCAATATAGCACCAGCGGTCATGATTATACCAGATTCAGCCTTTGGTCATAATCATACCAAACAACAGTTCATCTATGCACTACGGGCCAAAGAGAACTTTCAATATAACAACAACGGTCATGATTATACCAGATTCAGCCTTTGGTCATAATCATACCAAACAACAGTTCATCTATGCACTACGGGCCAAAGAGAACTTTCACCACGTGCCATAAAAGACACCGAACAGATGTATCGCCTTTAACCTAATATATCGCCTTTAACCTATCATCTGTTCAACAAATATATCACATCTGTGCCCCCGGCCACAGATATTCACAACAGCTTGATTCTTGATGATTAGTACAAATAATAGTGATACAATTGATGAACAGAAGAAACAGGATAAACAATAAGTATCGGAAGTTTACTTTGTGCAGATTCAATTAATGTCCAAATTGTCAACATGATGTGGAGTGAAATTTAAAAATGTTATTCAAGATTCTCAGTTCAGAATAACGGTTACAGTTCAATAGAAAGATTCAGAAAATAGAAAGGTTCAGTTGAAATAATGAAGTTCAACTATTATGGAACATATAATATTTTCAGGAATTATAGAAGCAATAGTTCCATAATAAGTTTCGATTCAGGAGTATGAAAGAAAATAATATCCCTTACCGTAGCAAGTTCAAGAGTGTAAAAAAAATGACATTTCTTACCTTAACACGTGACTGGATATTGATTTAAATGAGATTGATCAACCTATATATTTATAATAAAATTAGTAATTACAACATGTAAACTTCAAAGTGTATGATAACTCATATATTATGAACTATCAAAATTATATATATTTAACATAATTTTTGTAGTATAAAATACCAACTTTAAAATAGTTTTAAAAATAATATTCCAAAATAAATCTTCCAAAGAAAGCTTTTAAAAATGAATCTTCTCAAAGAAGAGTCTTCTAAAGGAAGATTTGTGAATACCGTGAAAAATAGGAATTTATAAAATTACTACTCTTTAATAAAAGACTTACTTGAAAAATTCCTGCACTCCTTTTGGCTTTCAAACACTCAAAATAGCCTTACTATTCTCAGAGAAAACTCATAAAATTTTTAAACTCATAAAATTCTTATAGAAAAATTTTATGTTTTAGGTGTGATTTTTCTATTCAGCTGAACAATCTATTTATAGGAGAAAAGAAGTTACTATGCGTGGTAGGTGAACAGAAAAAAAATTTCTTCAGCAAAGGCTGCGTAGCAGCCTTCACCAACCATTTCCCAAAACACATTTCTCACATTTCATGTGGGCCCCACAGTGGGTCCCATATGTTTCTTACTATTCACGTTACTATTCACGTCACTATTTCAAATAGTAAAATTAATTTTTTTTATTTTTTATTTATTTATTTATTCTTCCTGTGAGTCCAACATATAAAATAATGTTACCACAATAATGTAAGAAACACGTTACATATTTTTATTAATTTAATAATATAAATTATAGTGTATTTGCTACTGTGACAATTATTAGGTTCAATAATTTTAAAAACAGTGCAGCAACAATTATTGACTCAATGATATAAAATACAGTGTAATGACAATTATTAAATCAATAATGCAAAATACTGTGTAGCAACAATAATTGAATTGATAATATAAAATATTATGCAGTGACAATTATCGATGAAATGATGCGTAACAGTTACGGTGTCAATAATATGAGACACTGTGCAATACCGTGTGCTACTGTAGAGTACCGTGTGCTACATAAAATACCATAAATTACCGTATGCTACTATTCTTTTATCACCGGTATTTTAACAGTTAACACCGTTGACTATTTTTATTTAAAAAGGTTACTTCTGTCGTTTTCTATATCCGACAAATATTCCGTTGTGGGGTCCACAAATAATTTGTTATTTCGGCGCCGTCGTACGGCCCGAATATTCCCCGACAAAACGAATATTGTCCGTCAAAATAGAATTTGCACATAACATCCTTAACTTTCAATTTCGTCAATTTAACCACTTACTGTTTCAGGAAAAATATATATGAAGAAAAATTAATTTTTATATTTCATAAATTTCGGGGTCTTACAACCTCCCCTCCTTATGAAATTTCGTCCCCGAAATTGACGTACCGGACATTTCAAAGTTATCCTCCTGATTTCCAGATGCCATACTTAACTGTGGTCACAAAATAATTGTTAGTTCAAACAAACTGACTCATCACTTCATGTCCCTATATTCAAATCAACTCATTAGATAATAAAATCTAATTTAGGTGGGACACACTAGTGATCGATTCTATTCGTCTCTCCCCTCCTAATTCTAACCCCAGATCTCCATTAAAGACCATATCCCTAAGCTCTGATGCCAACTGTAACGCCCCCGAATCTAGGCCTACACAGTCCAAACTTGAGTCGTCAAAACACTATAACAAAATTATTACAACAAAGCACAACGTACAACAATACAGTGTATAATAATACACAACTAAGTCTTCACTATTATTGCCACACTATTTTACAACACGTGAAGACTATAATATATATCCCTCGGACTCCCACTCCATTCCCCGGCTAGACCCAGCCACGTTCTCATATCCTGTTGAAAAATAATAGAACAAAAGGGTGAGCTCAAATAGCCCAGTAAGAAATATCATGACTAAGATAATGACGAATAAATTATCATTAGCCTTCAACAGGTGAGTTCTTGATAGAATACAACAGAATACAAGGTGTATATCAAAAACTGCAGTTAAATTCTTAAACAATGTTCAGATCAATAATAGCGGCGGAATGAGCAATCTATTAGAAGAATAATGTAGACTATAATGTCCACGCGCTTCTCTTTTTCGTAAAAACATCATCAACTTTTATCATCTGAAATACCATTAGTCAAGATAATACAAATTCACAGTTCCTGGTCATAATCATGCAAATCAACAGTTCATCTATGCATTACGGGCCAAAGAGAACATTCAATATAGCACCAGCGGTCATGATTATACCAGATTCAGCCTTTGGTCATAATCATACCAAACAACAGTTCATCTATGCACTACGGGCCAAAGAGAACTTTCAATATAACAACAACGGTCATGATTATACCAGATTCAGCCTTTGGTCATAATCATACCAAACAACAGTTCATCTATGCACTACGGGCCAAAGAGAACTTTCACCACGTGCCATAAAAGACACCGAACAGATGTATCGCCTTTAACCTAATATATCGCCTTTAACCTATCATCTGTTCAACAAATATATCACATCTGTGCCCCCGGCCACAGATATTCACAACAGCTTGATTCTTGATGATTAGTACAAATAATAGTGATACAATTGATGAACAGAAGAAACAGGATAAACAATAAGTATCGGAAGTTTACTTTGTGCAGATTCAATTAATGTCCAAATTGTCAACATGATGTGGAGTGAAATTTAAAAATGTTATTCAAGATTCTCAGTTCAGAATAACGGTTACAGTTCAATAGAAAGATTCAGAAAATAGAAAGGTTCAGTTGAAATAATGAAGTTCAACTATTATGGAACATATAATATTTTCAGGAATTATAGAAGCAATAGTTCCATAATAAGTTTCGATTCAGGAGTATGAAAGAAAATAATATCCCTTACCGTAGCAAGTTCAATAGTGTAAAAAAAATGACATTTCTTACCTTAACACGTGACTGGATATTGATTTAAATGAGATTGATCAACCTATATATTTATAATAAAATTAGTAATTACAACATGTAAACTTCAAAGTGTATGATAACTCATATATTATGAACTATCAAAATTATATATATTTAACATAATTTTTGTAGTATAAAATACCAACTTTAAAATAGTTTTAAAAATAATATTCCAAAATAAATCTTCCAAAGAAAGCTTTTAAAAATGAATCTTCTCAAAGAAGAGTCTTCTAAAGGAAGATTTGTGAATACCGTGAAAAATAGGAATTTATAAAATTACTACTCTTTAATAAAAGACTTACTTGAAAAATTCCTGCACTCCTTTTGGCTTTCAAACACTCAAAATAGCCTTACTATTCTCAGAGAAAACTCATAAAATTCTTATAGAAAAATTTTATGTTTTAGGTGTGATTTTTCTATTCAGCTGAACAATCTATTTATAGGAGAAAAGAAGTTACTATGCGTGGTAGGTGAACAGAAAAAAAATTTCTT
The DNA here is from genome assembly GCA_947179155.2 of Hedera helix. NCBI lineage: Eukaryota > Viridiplantae > Streptophyta > Magnoliopsida > Apiales > Araliaceae > Hedera > Hedera helix. Next base: position 20,127,076 of record OX359275.1, on the reverse strand, counting down.
CAGCAAAGGCTGCGTAGCAGCCTTCACCAACCATTTCCCAAAACACATTTCTCACATTTCATGTGGGCCCCACAGTGGGTCCCACATGTTTCTTACTATTCACGTTACTATTCACGTCACTATTTCAAATAGTAAAATTAATTTTTTTTATTTTTTATTTATTTATTTATTCTTCCTGTGAGTCCAACATATAAAATAATGTTACCACAATAATGTAAGAAACACGTTACATATTTTTATTAATTTAATAATATAAATTATAGTGTATTTGCTACTGTGACAATTATTAGGTTCAATAATTTTAAAAACAGTGCAGCAACAATTATTGACTCAATGATATAAAATACAGTGTAATGACAATTATTAAATCAATAATGCAAAATACTGTGTAGCAACAATAATTGAATTGATAATATAAAATATTATGCAGTGACAATTATCGATGAAATGATGCGTAACAGTTACGGTGTCAATAATATGAGACACTGTGCAATACCGTGTGCTACTGTAGAGTACCGTGTGCTACATAAAATACCATAAATTACCGTATGCTACTATTCTTTTATCACCGGTATTTTAACAGTTAACACCGTTGACTATTTTTATTTAAAAATGTTACTTCTGTCGTTTTCTATATCCGACAAATATTCCGTTGTGGGGTCCACAAATAATTTGTTATTTCGGCGCCGTCGTACGGCCCGAATATTCCCCGACAAAACGAATATTGTCCGTCAAAATAGAATTTGCACATAACATCCTTAACTTTCAATTTCGTCAATTTAACCACTTACTGTTTCAGGAAAAATATATATGAAGAAAAATTAATTTTTATATTTCATAAATTTCGGGGTCTTACACTGTTTCTGCGAAAAAAAGGAAGAAGAAGAAAAGGGCTGCCGCGCAATGCGCGGAAGCCATTTTTTTGTTTGACACGAAGGTAAAACGACGCCGTTTTGGGGCGTACGGAGGAAGAAGCCGCGCCATGCGCGAGGGCTTCGGGAACGGAAGAAAAAACGACGTCGTTTTGGCGTCGGTAGCGAGGTGCCGCGCGCAATGCGCGGCCAACGACACGCTGGAAATTACCAGTGTGCCCCTGCCCTTTTCGGTTAATACCAAACGTGTCCCTAAACGCGCGAAAATTACAGAAATGCCCCTGGACTTTTCGAAAAATTCCGGTTATGTCCCTAAGGGCGCGAAAATTACCAAATTGCCCCCATAATTAGTTTTTAATGAAATAAATGTTTAAAAATTCCAGAAAATTATAGAAAAATACTAAAAATATAAAATTGATGTTTGTGCATTAAATTTAATATTTTTGTAAAAATATTAAATATTGGGGATTAAGATTTAAATATTTTAAATATTAATCTAATGAGTTTAAAGGTTAGAAAATGGGTTAAATGAAAATTCGGACAACCAGATATGTTAAAATTTGTCTGATGAGCCAGGTTGTCCGAAGTGAAGGAGTTGGATATTAAGTTAAATTAAATTATTAAGGAAAGAGGTTAATATAATTAACCATATAAATTAATAATTGATTAATAATTATTATTTGATTATTTTATGATCATAGGTTGATCGAGTTAAGAGTTTGAGCTATCAATTTAAATAACTGGACGCCAGGCAAGTTCTTCAGTCATTTTATGTTAAATGTTGGACTGTTATGATATGAAATACTTGTTTAAATGCATACAAATTTTGTGTTATGTGATATGTGATTAAATATGACAATAATGTGTGATTTGTGAAATGATATGAATATAATTGAGATATATTGTTATAATAGAAGCACAAACACATGATGTATGTCACACATAAAGCATGTTAAGGTATGTGCTACGTGATGCATAAACTGTTGAACTTGCTGAGCCGTTGTGCTCATTACTTACTTAATAAACATTTTTGCAGGAAAGAAATAAATTTCAAGAATTTCAGATTATGTAGAGACGGATTTTTCCTAAAAGGTTGTGAACGTTAATATGAAATGTTGATGTTATAATGTCATGTAGATAATTTTTCAAGGTTACATTAATATTTTGTATGTACATATATGTTGGATTCAGATAGAACGAATAATAATAAATTGTGAATTGCGATAGTGCAAGATAGTTGTTACGGTAAAATGTATTATATGTCTAATGACGAATTATGGATTAAAGAATAATTGTATGGATATAAACAATACTAAATTGTGAATGTTGAGCTTTATGACACGGGTAATAGAAAGAAAATGTAAAGGTTGCGATCCAAGGACTAGGATCAAGAAATGAAGTTTTTAAATGATAAAATATGCAATGATTGAATTGAGAAAAAGAAAAATTTATACCGAAAATTTGGTAATTGATGATTTTGAAATTAAATAATGGATCAATTTAGGTGATGAAAGATTTATTAACGGACCAAAATTTGGACGTAAGGAAGATAATGTATCATAAATACAAAATTTAAGGGAATAAAATTGGTCGAATTTCGGGGTCGTTACAATACACATCCAAATGACACTAAATTTGATTTGCTAGCTTCGTAACTTAATGTTCTTCAATATTTCATAGATCGATCCTATTTTTGAAAACGTTATTGACATAAAAATTAGGATCGATCGCCTCGGATTTTAAAAATGACATATTTTGCTACAAAGACCATAACTTGCACATTTCACCACATTTTTTAAATATTCAAGTTGGGTTATTTTTATAACCTCTAAAGCTATCTTCGAAGCCAAATAACTCACAAAAATAATATCCACAACTCATATCATAAATCATCAAATCATACACCGAATTAGGGTTTTTCTACAAAATATGTTCACACGAGCTTTTCTTCAATCTTTTTACATACACGGCATGCTAATATACATATCTAGCATATTTAACCATAGATCTTCATGACTATTATAGATCTACTATCATGAAGTATAAAAATAAATTTAAACTTTTAAAATGATATTTTATACTGCAAAATCAACTTTTGACCATAAAAATCACATATACCATATATATAGCGCATAGATCTATATATATCACATATCCTCCTTCAAAGATCCATCATTATACCTTTGGATCTCATCATAGATCCTCTTCACATAGACAACTCTCACAACGAATATGGTATAAAACATACAAGACATTAAACTACAACATAAATATAGATCTAAATGTGAAGGTTAGAACACTTTTTAACCTTATGGATCTTCTTGCTCTTCTTCTTTATTTGATGAAATCTAGATAGAGATGTTGGTTCGTAAAAACATGGCATACATATAATCAAATTATATAAACGCAACGAAAGCAAACAAAGTTAGATTTTAAAATTTTGCATACTAATAACCAAGATCTTTCTTGTCCGACTATTATTAATTGAGCAAGGATAAAATATTTATACCTTTGTAGAACCAAGCTTCCACAGGTATAAGTTCGACTCCCTTTAATCTTTCATGTTCTTATTCAAATTAACCGATTAAATTCCACGGATCAATGTCAGCTCCCCAAGTGTGAAGCCTCTAGATGTGATCCACCAAGAGGTCTATGAATTAAAGAAATAAATTTTTGTTTCTTCAAACCATGGGTAGTTAGCCCTAATTCTCTCTCTCTCTAACTCCTTAGATGTACAGAATTATGAAGTATTCTCTCAATTTTTGTGAAAAAATATGTAACTATTTTCATAAAAAGACTCTTCTTATTTATAGATATGGTCAACCCTCCTAAACTATTTAAGATTAGGATTTTAATTTAATTTTTAATCTAATTAGGAACTAAATTAATTAATTAGAATTCCTAATTCATTCAAGAACTTAATTATTTAATAATGAGAGTACTTATTAATTAATTCTTAAACCATTTAGGAACTAAATTAATTAGTATAATAATTACAATTTTTAAACTATTTAGGAACTTAATTATTTATAATAATACTATTATTTATTAATTAATTCCTAAACCATATAGGAACTAAATAATAATATTAATGATAGGGTTAAATTATATGATATTTTTATTCCCTAATACTTAGTTTTTATATTTATTGTGTGCTTAAATGTTTAATTATTTAGCTCATTTTGGTTTTAATAAGTTTTATAGGATTCTAATTAATTTATGTTAATTTAGGTAATTTTATAGTATTTTTATATCTCTTTTTATTTATGTGTTTTTATTTATTTTTAGTGTTTTAGGTGTTTTATTTATTATTATGTGTTTTTATTATTTTTAGAATTTTTATATTATTTTTAATTAATTTATATTTATTTTTGTAGGAAAATTAAACTTTGAGGGCAAATCTGTAATTTCAGCAAAACTATGATGGCATTTTGATAATTAAGCAGTGCGATGGCATTTTGGTAAATTTCGGAAAAGTTGGGCTCGCGCAATGAGAGCGGAAGATTTGGCCGACAGCTGAAACGACGCCGTTTCATCATAACGTCCGCGCAATGCGCGCGGTGAGCGAAACAGTAGCAGGAACCGGAACAAAACGGCGTCGCTTTGGGCTAAAGGGCACGCAATGCGCGGGAGACAGTGATCGGTACTGTAGCGAAGGGCGTGTTTGGCTTGCGCGTTAATTCCAGAAACGAGATTATTCGCGAATTTTGCTAATTTTTGATTCCAAATTGGATTTTAATTCCAACTAGGGTTAGAATAATAATTATTTTTCTTTTTCTTTTATTTTTATTTGTATTTTAAATCCTATTAAGGTTTGGAAAGTGTACTTCCCAGTAGGGTTAGGAGGATTTTGGAGCCTATAAATAGAGAATTTGACACACAATGTAACAAACAACTCTCATTAGAATAAAAATTCTCTCTTCTATTATTTAATATTCTCTATTATTATGAGTAGTTAATTTATTTTTCTTGGTTTAAGTGATTGAAGCCATCAAGATTTATACATTGTGAGATCTAATTTATTTTAATTGTTCAATTTATATTTTGATTATTGAATATTCTTCTATGCTTAATTTTATGATTGATTTGTTTAATTACTAGGAGTACTACTAGTTTATTATTCATATTAATCTACTGCTATTTATGAAGCAACTAAGTTTAATAATTGTTTTCCAGATCAAAAGATTATTTTATCTTAGGAAGAATATTCATCTAAATTAAATGCAAACAAGTGGCTTGTGTTGTTTAGTTCAACGATCTCTCTAATTCTTTATACTGCTATTAAATTAAATATTTAGCAAGTGCCGGAGGTTGTTTAATAGTAAGAGTATTTAGACCAAGTGACTCTACTTATCTAAAATTAAGGAGAGAGGAGAAAAATTATTCCACCTATGAGTAGTTCTTTCTACGGTGAATCTTCAAAATATTAATTGATTTATTTTTGCATTAGTGATCAGTTGTAAATTCTTGATGGTGGATATTAATTTAAACCAAGGCTTTTTATTTTTATTTATTTCTTGCATAATTATTTTAATTAGTTTTATTTAAATTATTTCTTTAATTACAAAACCCCCCAACTTTTGTTTGCGAAAATATAAAATTAAATAATCATTCTCTGTGGGATCGACTCTTGCTTACACTACTACATTAATATTTTTCCAAAGTAAGATTTTATTTTTGGGTGCTCGCAACATCACACCAATTAAGTTATTTAATTTATTATATTACAATATAAATTTATTATTACGATTATGTCATTCACTTTTAAAATAAATATTACTTTTTTTGCGGTGTGGCCCTTTAGGTTCTCCATATTAAATCAATTGTAAAATAAATTAATTAGAATCATTCTAATCTTATTTATATAAATAAATTAAACTATTTAATTTATTAATAAATAATATTTATTCTTACAGTAAAGTAAGCCCCCTTAGCGATCAAAAACTTTTCAGATAATATATATTTCAACATTTAATCACAAAAGAACCTATTCCGCGAATAGTTAACATACAATTCAATCCTTCTACTACATAATGACCCAATCAAAAATAAGACATGGAATTACTGTCAAGTCTTATTTGATCATGGGCATTTTAATTCTCAAATGTACAACTCTAATGTAAATTAGAAACTCCTTTCTAATTTTCATTCCACCTTCTCCAATGATTTCTAAGTTGTCATTTATCGAATTACATAGTACATTTTTTTCCTTTACTAGAAGTGGTAGATCCTTTTTTGACCATTCATCTACCTTCATGTATAACTTATTATACCCGATCATACCCTTTGATATTCCCTAAAGGTCTTAAGGAATTTGTGAAAGTATAACTCAATATACACAAGATACTATGATGATCTCAAGTCCAATGATCACTTGTACTACTATCATAAAAGGAACTCCTATTGACAGGCAAGTAAAACTCTATTAGGTCTTCCTTAAGAGAGTCACGTTCAGTGAACTTATTCTCTAATACGCACGTATATACTTGCTTTAGTATCTCTACACAAATGATTACGAGATCAATCATCCTCTTCATAAGAACAAACATAGTATGTACTAATCTGTCCAGACTAATCTCCATTTTAGTGATCTTAGGATTACGAATATTTTAGTTTTGAGCTATCTTAAATTTAGATCTCATTAGCATAATTAACATTATGATTCTAAAACCATTGCTCAAAACTATAGGTTTATTCATATAATTAATTCACCCAATTAATCATGAATAAAGAAATGCATTGATACTTTTATTAATAAATTGAAAAAACATCAAATGTGATTGGCTTCAGGACGTACTACTTTCAAGAGACTCCACCATCTTTTCTTGCTCTACCCAAAATCCTCTCAACACTTAATGCTTCAAGCTCACAACTCTCTAAGAACACAAAAACTCTTTCTCTTGCTCTCAAAACTCTCTTTATGCTCTACTTGGTAGAACTAACAAATGAACAAACTTCAAACATGTTAGGTAGAGGGTTCTATTTATTGAACTCTAGGATTACGTCATTAGTTCTCTTAATCAACTAACACTAGTTAATTAAGGATTCTAACTGCCACAAACATAGATCCACAATTTAGGGAAAACACATTGCATTAGGGAGGGTTTTAAGGTTTATGTTTTTGAGGAATTTTGAATGTTAACGTCCTAGCTCCTCTACCAATTAACTCGAGTAGGGTTAACCCTCTACTACACCCAACCCATGTTGAATCTACTGACTTCACCTTAGTTAACTCTCATCCTTTATGTATCCATATAACCATATATCTATACATCTCCTAACACTTAACTCATGGTTAGCTTCCTAACTCCTCTACCAATTAACCCAAGTAGGGTTAACCCTCTACTACACCCAACCCATGCTGAATCTACTAACTCCACCTTAGTTAACCCTCATCTTTTATGTATCCATCCAACCATATATCTATACATCTCCTAACACTTAACTCATGTCTAGTTAAGGTTTTAACTTTACTTACAACTTAGGTGCAACCAACTAACCAAATAATGGCTAATTCTATACAATTCACCAACACCTAAATATCTGGGCTCCATTATGGATTAGTGAATTAATTCCTTAGGGCTCCCACATTAAACTGTTTGGACTCAATTTATTAAATTCAATGGATTACTAGTTAATCTCCTTAAGCTTCAATCAATTAAATCAATTGGACTCATTATCTTATAATATATGGACTAGTTCATACAACTTACAAGACTTAATAATAATAAGACTTGACTAGTTTAACTTATACATATCATTTAGTAACTTATTGAGTTACAAATTAAATCACATAAGACTTACCCCGTTGAGCTCATTAAATAAACATATTAGTTTAAAATACATAACCCAATTAGAATTGCTATTTAAAAGTCATTTGGACTACTAAATTGGGTTTGATTATAAAACCCTAACACTTATCAATTCTTGGGCTTGTGTTATTAAAACCCTAATACACATACCTATAAGTACTTCGACTTGATTAATCAGAATTAATAAAATATCACATAACCTTTCATTGGGGGCGCTTGTGATACAACTATCCACATTACATACATAAATTTTCACCTTGGTTTAACTTTATTAATTCATTTATTTTTTTCTTCATTAATCATACAAGTAATTTTACTTGGTGATTATTAGTCTTCTTATTAACCATTCAAGACCAACGTTCAAGCTTTTGTGATTTCCTTACATAAGTTTCTCTTGCGTTTATTTTTATCATCGTCGGACAACAAGATTGCATTAGCAATTTACTACCATAGAATACTATCTTAGACTTAGCAGGAGTATGACGGTTTACACATTTCTTTTGACAGTCAATCACTTCCCCATGGTTATATAACCAGTCCATTCCAAGTATTACATGAAACTCTCCTAATCGAATAGGAATTAAATCAACTGTTAACTTGTGCCCTCTTATCGTTAGACAGCAATCTTGATGAATATTTTCCACCTGAATTACTTCCTTGTTTGCTACTTCTATGTTTAGCACATTTTCTAACTTTACTTGGGGTAAATTCAATTTCTTAGCAAATTCATCATATACGAAGGAGCAGGTAGCACCCAAATCAAATAATACATAGGCGTTTATATTATTGATTGGAATGATACCCGACACCACGCATTTTTGATGTCACTACATCCTGTACTATCATGTTAAAAGTACGTTTGTCGGTCTCCCCGGCTGTACAAGTCCTCTAATTGCCAGCTTCCCACTGATATTACCCTTACTTTCACTTCCTTTATCTGCTTTCTTCTTTAGACAATATTTAATCTGATGCCCCACTTCTTCACAATGGAAACGTCCTTTGGTTGCCTTCGGAATTGGGCAGTTCAGTGCGATGTGCCCTTTTTGATCGTACTTGAAGCAAACATTCTTTCCTTTCAAATATACTCTCGTATATCCTTTTCCACAATTAGGACACAGTTCAATTTTCTTCTTTTACTCCCCTTGTTTACTCTCAGTTGTGATACTGTTGTTATTCTATTTTTGCTTGCTAGAGTTGCTTCCTCCACTGCTCCATTCTCTATTGTCCCCATCATCTTTCTTTCCACGTTGTTCTTGTTTGTACTTCGTTAAGGCGTCACTGCCTCCCTCCGCTAAAATAGCCTTCTCTAAAACTCCAGTAAAAGTCCCAATCTGAAACATTGAAACTTTGCTGTAAATCCATGGCTTCAATCCGCGTTCAAATCGTTTTGCCTTTCTTTACTCCATATCAACCTGGTGTGGAGCAAACCTTGCTAATTCGTTGAATTTAGTCGTATACTCGGTCACAATCATATTTTTCTGTTTTAACTCGAGAAATTACACTTCCATCATGTCTTGAGTTATAGAAGGAAAGTAAACCTCGTAAAACAATTCTTTGAATCTCTCCCATCGTGCTACTCCCGTTCCCAATCTTCCTTTATTGGCACTCCACCAACAATTGGCTTCTCCTTTTAGTATGAACATAGCAAATGCAATTTTATGTTTTTCTGCAATGTTAGTTACATCAAATACTTTCTCCATTTCGATCACCCAATTCTGGGCCTCTACTGGATTCATAGTCCCCTTGAACTTTGGAGGTCCTACAGCTTTGAAGTCTTTAAATGTAGCAATACGAGCCGCTACAGGTTAATCACCCACAGGATTAACATTCTTTTTCTGAAAATCTCCCATTAATAAATCAACAAATTACGACATGGGATTAACTGGCTCCTATGGAGCATTGATAAACTCCTCTGGTGGAGGTTGAACATTCGGTCTTCGTCTAGGCGGCATTTCTGTTTAACAATTTATGTAATGATTATTATTTATCATTCACATATCACATTATTATGAACATTAAACACATAGTCATTTCAAAACACACTTAATAACTGAGTTTATATTCATATGCAAATTGAATAACGCTTAGCACCTTACATCACATTTAGCATAATGTTATAAACCTTTTATATCCCTTCAGACTACAAAAGTCGAGATTTACCTTACATAACTCTATACAACAACATTAGACTTCCCTCTTTAAGACAAAAGAGGTTACGTGACAATTTATATCCCTTCTATAACAAAAGCTAGGGATTTACATTACATACACACATAAATATACATATAACCATATACATCTATTACATATTTCCTATGGAAACATTCTACACCGAACTGCGTCTTCGTACTCCTCATCCATAATAGCTATCATCTTCCACCTACTCAAGGTGTTACTGGTCTGATCATACTCTACAGGGTAGTAGTACACCCTATCTTATGCCCTTCCAAAAAGTGTGCGAAAAGTATAGCTCATATTGTCCATATTTACACCCATACTATTAATCATGGCTTTCTTAGCCCTCACTTCTTCTTCCACTAGATTTACCCTCCTTACTGCTTTAGCCCTGGCATGTTCATACCTATCTATCTCAGCAGCTGCCTCCTTTAGCTTATCTTCCAAAGCTTCTTTATCATTCCTCAACTCTTGAACCTTCTGTTCTTCCTACTTCAATTTATCTCCCAGCTCCATATTTCTATTAACCATCACTTGTACTGTCGTCTCATCTTGCTCAACAGCTATTTGTCATTCTGCTACTTGAGTCTTAAACTCCAAAATCCTGTCTATAAACTCACTGTTCTGTTGTATTAGACCATTCACCCACTCTTGGTCAGCCTCCCTTTGCTCGGATGACGCATTCTTCAGTAATGCCCCATCAAAGTCTCTTTTTAGTTCTTCTGGATCTTCTTCTTGTCCACTATCATCAGCTGGTATTATTGCTATAGATGGTACAGTAGTCATCACATATATTTAAATGTCCCCATATTCTTCCTCTACTGCCCGACTGGATTCTCCAATCTCTGACATGCTATAAAATCACAAGAACAATTATTTTAGTTCAATGCAACTTTTTTTACCTTTATTACACAACACATAGCACATAATACATACTATAAAAATTTTAACTTTAACAATTTCCACCATTCACCTCTTAGAACTCTAAATGAGTTTCATTATATTTCTTAAGGTCATATTCCTAAGGTTTCCCCACTTAAGGTTTATAACCTATCAGCTCTGATACCAACCTATAACGCCTCAAAATCTAGGTCATTTGAATTACAGATTCGATGCTCACGATACTACTCTGCCATTCAATCCCAACCATTCATTTCTGAATAATAAAACTTAATTTACAATAATACATAACTATTCCCAGGTTTCCATACCTTTATACATTACAACACATTTATACCTGACATATTATAAATATATAATATTTACATGCACAGTGATCCTATAACTAAGAAATCACTGTTTGCTAGCCTTTCCCTTTCCTTTATCTACTCTGATCCCTCGACCTGCTCAGGTTTAGCTAAAATATCATGTTAAAGCAAGAGTGAGCATAAAATAGCTCAGCAAGTACATAAACAATTAATTACATGATATTTCTAAAATAATGAAAGAGAATCATTTACAATGAAGCTAAATCAATAACAGTTCTGTGAATGAACATGAAAATATAACATAACTCTTTGCATGATTAGCTGAAAACATGAAATTTGCTTGTTGTACGGTCACAAGACCAAGAACTCGTTAAGAACAATACCAATCATAAAGACTGATACTGTCCGGGTTCAGTTATAAGACTGTATTTTATTTTAGATGTGTGCTCTAGGTGATCAGCCTACGTACCTTTACATTGTGCACAACATAAACATCTAGCGACGCAACCACACCATAAAATTTATATTTCATTTATCCTTTATTTTCCTTTTTATCAGGGTTGTTCTATTACATCATTTCATAGATTCCGCACCACAACAATGTGGATTGGAGAACATAACATTGAATGTCTGAATTCAACATGAATTATTACATATGTCTAGCCGGATTAAAATTGGCATGAACCTTTCTGAGTAACAGTTCAATGATGAATGAACTTTAAAATGATTCATGGAAATGCATAACAATTAATACTGTTCAAGAACTACAAGAATGAGTTCAGATAGAACACTTAACTTCGTCCTCGTTTACGTTTATCGATAATATTGTATCCCGATTATGTCCTACATAACCATAATATTAGTTCATGTATTAGTTACATACACATGTATGATATACATTGCTATACAAGTTATCATTTACCTTTACATAACCTTTAACACATAACATATCATTAACTCATATCTTAATATCTACCACATTGATCATGTTTATCAATTTATGGCTTACAATACATATCTCTATCATTTAATATTAAACATTTCATTTTGGACATCTCGCCCCGATTCTGTATTTGTAAAACGGAAATCTGCTGCTCACGCTCGGGGCCAAATATTTGCAGTGAAAATATGGCCTAGGCCAGATTTGGTTGAGAAGATCCGGTCGGGACCACCAATTGTAGGCAAAAATCTGGTCTACACCAGATTTGGTGGTTGGGCCACGGTTTGAAAGCAAAAATCTGGCCTAGGCCAGATTTTGCTGAAAATTTTTTCTTTCCAATTTTGATGTTATTTTTGGCCATAAACCATATTCCTCTATTCCAACACATGATTTAATATGCCTAACATATATATGACTTACATGGGCCTTCAAAAATATTAAAAATCCTTAAACTACTTTGTTTTTTCATAAATTTCATATTAGGTGCCGGCGAACGTTTTTAAACGCTTAAAATGCACCTTTATCGCCAGAAACACCAAATGACTTCAAAATCGACACTAACACATGTATTTACATAAAAATTAGTTGTTGAGCTTCATTTTACCTTTATTTGCAGAAAATGACAAAAAAATTACACTTTTGTGAAAATTTGCCAACTTTAACAAAATTCACCTTTGAACCCTCTTTGAGTCTTTGAACTCTATACATCATATACACTAACATATGTTTATTTAGCAACTTTGTGTATTCACATAAGATATATATGCACCTTCTAGAGTACTTTACAGATTATGATTTAGCTTACATGCAAAATATAGCCTAATATTGTATCTTTCTATAAACAAGTCTTGCTTTACAACCTTTAAAGAACATATGATGTTATCTAGCATGAAATTTCACATGCTTCAAACATGTTCATCACTTCCAAGTAGGGTTTCACCAAATTAACACATGATCATCCTTAAATCATGGTTTCTAGTTTGAAAACACGCATGGATAGTTCATCACCTTTGTAATACCATACTTGAGCTTAGGGTTTCACCATATACCAAACATATAGCACATAACTTACATAAATCTTACTTTTATCCATAGATACATGCATGCCTACTCTTGTTCTTTCATTTAAACACATAAATGAAGGGTTTTAAAGCTAGAACTCATGTATACCTTCTTTGAGCTCTTTTCCTTCTTGCTATAAACTTTGCTAATGTTGGATTCTCCACTTTGATGACTTGTTTCACTTCTCTAGAACACTTTTTCTTGAAATCTTGCAAGCTATTAGCAAACCCTAGCTTTCTTGCTTTGTCTCACTTAGATAGCAACTTGCAAATGAAAATAAGATGAGATGAAACAACTGATGTTTTTTCAAATTTGCATATCATTACATTCTTCACTCCTTATAAGGATTCCGTCCCCGGAATCACCATTATAAGGTTACATGAACAAATTCAGATAATCCATTTTCATTCTTTCATCTAGCTCTCACGTTGTTTCCTCAGCATTGTGGTTCCTCCACATTACCTTTACAAAATGTATTACTTTGTTCCTCAAAATTTGCTCCTTTTTGTCAATAATTTGAACAAGAGTTTACTCATACGTTAAGTCCTTCTCAATATGAATAGGCTCATATTCTATCACATGCTTGTAGTCTGGCTTATATAGCCTTAATACCGATGCGTGAAAAATATTGTGTATGTAATGTCCTAGAATTTCCATGTCTTTATTAATTAAATTATTAATTTAATTTCCAACGAGTTAGTTTTACGAGATTATTTAAATCTTTTTATGTGATTAATTAATTATGTGATTAAATAATTATGTAATTAATTACTAAAATTAATTAAAGGGGGTCAATAATATGTTATTAAATTAGTGAACAAACCCTAAAGTTTTAATATCAAAATAATTGATAAGTTTCCTATTAATTAAATATTCAATTAAATTGAATATAATGAGTGAATTAAATATAATAAATTAATTAATATGATTATTAATTAATGTAAATAATGTGAAATATTAATAATAATATTTATTAGTCCATTTAGTAATTTAATACTTATGGGTTAGAATATTTAATTATTTATTCAATCTAATTATTTATTTAATCATGGATTGAATAATTAATGTGTAAATTATTAAATTAGCCCAACATGGGTCAATTAGTAGCCCAAGTGGAGAATAATAAAATTTGACAAATTAGTAATCCAAACAATTTAATAGAAGCCCAATTGGTATTTTAAATTAAAGCCCAATGATTGGCCCACTTGGAAAATACTTAATTTAACTATTATTAATTTAAAAAGTAAAAAGTGACATTAATTGTGGGACAAGGAGGAAGAAGTCAGCCGACCATGTGGGGAGGAGAATGAGAAAAATTGATTTTTGTTTATTTTTCATTTAATTAAATTAAGGTTGCTTGTTTTATTTTTTTTGGTACATAGGCACCATCCCTCTTTTCACCAACTTAGTACTTAGCTAGATTTCTTGCATAAGTCTCCAACCACCCTCATTATGGAAATTTGATAGATATAGATTTTATATCTATGCCATTGTAAGTATACTTACAATTTAGTAGTTTTGTAAATCATTTCTCATCTTTTATTTTCAAACTAAAGAGAGAGCTGGAGAGCATTTGTAAGTGTAAGAAAATATTGAGAGCAAAATACCAAGAGAAGAGAAGGAGTTCTTGATTTATGTCTTCAAGATTCACCACTTATTTTGGAAGAAAAAGAAGAATAGCCATTAAATCAAGGTAATGGTTATTTTAAATGAAGTTTTATTTTTAAATTAAATAAATCATCATGTTAGTATAAACATGTTAATATGGTTATTAATGTGTAGTGGTAATATTTATGTCATGCTTGAGTTTAATATGTTTGGTTTGTATTTTGGTATATTTTATATGCTAAAATATGTGTTTAATAGTGTGTAAACAAGTTTTGGAATTTATGTCCAAAAATATTTTTATAAAACTTAGGTTTGATGTTCTAATATTATAGAACATTAAATTATGAGAAAAACAAAGTTTGAATCACTCAAAATGGAGTTATACACAAAAAGTTATGATTTGTGGTAGTTTATGTGATGTAAAATTTTTTATAAAAAAATAATGATATTAAATCATGAAAAATTATTTTTTCATATTATAAATTAATATAAGGTGATTGGTAATTTTTTTGGATTTTTATTGAGGAGTTAAAGATTTATTGAAGGTATAATTTTAATTGAGGTGTGTATAGCCGGTTACTGTTCACAATCTGCTTGAAAGAAAAAGAAAAAGAAAGGTTTTTCGCGCAATGCGCGCAAGCGCTTTTGGCAGTACGACGCGGAGACAAAACGGCGTCGTTTAGCCTCAGAAAAAAATTACGCCGCGCGTACGCGCGGAAGCCAAAGCAGTTACTCCAAAACGACACCGTTTTGGTCCTGCTTCAGCCTAACGCGCGCAATGCGCGAGCACCGGTTTCCGCGAAATTATCAAAATGCCCCTCCGTATTTTTCTCGACGAAATTACTATTTTGCCCTCGGATCAGTTTTCAACTTATTTACGGAAATGCCATTCGGGTTAATTTTAATTAATTTAAATATTTGAAAATTAATTTAAAATTATAACAAAAATAATAATAATACAAAAATACTATTGGGGATGATATTTTTCATTAAGTTTAATATTTAAATATTTTAAATATTAATCTAGTTAGCTAATCATGGTTAAGTTAAATAAATTTATTATTTATTTATTATTTTAAATGTTAATAATAAATAAAGATGATAAATTAGCAATTATTATTTAATTCCTATTAAATAATACTTAAAGAGAGATAAAATTTATAAATTAATTATTTATTATTTAAATATTATTAAATAATAAATAAGGATAATTAAGTAATTAATTATTATTTAATTAGCATTAAATAACGATTAATGAAAATTAAGTTATTAGATTTAATAATTTATTATTTAATTTAAATAATAAATAAGAATGATTTGATTATTATTTAACCTTAAATAATAATTAAAATTAATTAAATAATTAATTATTATTTAATTGACATTAAATAATAATTAAAGAGGATTAAGATTAGTAAACTATTATTTAATATTCTTAAATTAAATAATAAGTAAGGTTAATTACTTAGTTAATTATTGGTAGATTAATATTAAATTAAAGAAGGTTAAAATTAAGTCAATAATTATTTATTATTTAATTATAATTAAATAATAAGTAAGTACAATTAGTTATTATTTATTTTAAATAATAACTAGAGTTACTTAATTAATTTCTATTTAATCAAGATTAAATAGTAATTAAATAGAGATTGAGTTAATAAAATAAATTGAATTTAATTATGATTTAATTAAACAAATGTAATAAGTTGTTTAAGGGTTTAATAAGTGTCCAACACTTAAGAAAAATAGTTTCTAACTTATTAAATTATTAACCTAACATGATTAAGGGTCTATAAGGTTAATAATATTGTTTTGACTAATGTAAATTATGTGTTAGTACTTATGTGTGGTAAATAAGCTCATTATCAAGCGTATAGTTATGCAAATACGTCGTAATAATTATTAGACCGACTTTATTAATGTTAGGTCTTTCAAAGCAAGTTAGTTAAAGCTAGACATTTATTGTAGCTGAGCAGACAGGCAAGTTCTCTAACCCTACTCATTTATTGTTGAACAAGATTCTATACTTGTATTTATTGTCAAAGCTTGAAGTGGTTTAATTATTTAAAATTATCCCACATCCATATTGCTTATAAAATTGCACTTAGTGCACTTGAAGCTTATTAGTTCTTGATTCATGAACTGTATTAAAAATGTCAAAAGCTAATAGTTCAGTTAGACATTTTGTTTATAAATTCAATACTTGAATACTTTTAAAATCTTATCCAAACCATTGTTGGGTGCGGATTTCTTATATTAAGTCTGAGAATTGAACAACCCTAAATTAGGGGATTTTGTGTCGGGAAACTGACTTTGGGCGCCAGTGACTAAATGTAATGCATATACAGCGGGTTGAATAGGCTGATCCCCTTGAAAACCAAACAACTCAAACGGTCAGAGAAAACTCTATTATACCCTCATTAGTTCAGGGTCCTTAGTGATCACTCAGCATTTTAAGATTCAAATATTCTGTTTATTAAAAATTTGAATCCTGTTTCACTCACAATTGTTATATCTATTGTTGAACCATTGATGACATTTCCCATTCATTCATGATATATTAAATCTATATGATTGTTCTAAACTTGTTGAGCAAACTAGTTGCTCATTCTTGCTATATCATGAACCATTTTTCAGATAATCCTGATTGCTCAAAGAAGGATAAGGGAAAAGGAAAGGCCAGAGCTTAAGTTAGTTTATGCATGCTAATTAGATGCTTAAATTTGTATTTACTGTTGTTAAACCTTTTGTAATTCCTTATGATATGAACTGTTTATGTTAAGGTTAATAGACCCTGGTATTGTAACCTTTTTGTAAGGGAACCAATATGTATTATTCCGCGATATTTAAATGCAATGTATGTATTTAATTGTTAGTAATGTGTTGAATAGTGAGAACCAAACTCGAGGTTATGGAACCCGGATTTGGGGTCGTCACAGGCAAGTTCTCTAACCCTACTCAATTATTATTGAACAAGTTTCTATACTTGTATTTATTGTCAGAGCTTGAAGTGGTTTAATTATTTAAAATTATCCCATATCCTTATTGTTTATAAAATCGCACTTGGTGGATTTGAAGCTTACTAGTTCTTGATTCATGAACTGTATTAAAAATGTCTAAAGCTAATAGTTCAGCTAGACATTGCGTTTATAAATTCAATAATATAAATACTTTTAAAAGCTTATCCAAACCATTGTTGGGTGCGGATTTCTTATATTAAGTCTGAGAATTGAACAACCCTAAATTAGGGGATTTTGTGTCGGGAAACCGATTTTGGCGCCAGTGACTAAATGTAATGCATATACAGCGGGTTGAATAGGCTGATCCCCTTGAAAACCAAACAACTCAAAGGGTCAGAGGAAACTCTATTATACCCTCGTTAGTTCAGGGTCCTTAGTGACCACTCAGCATTTTAAGATTCAAATCTTCTGTTTATTAAAAATTTGAATCCTGTTTCATTCACAATTGTTATATCTATTGTTGAATCATTGATGATATTTCCCATTCATTCATGATATATAAAATCTCTATGATTGTTCTAAACTTGCTGAGCAAACTAGTTGTTCATTCTTGCTATATCATGAACCATTTTTCAGATAAACCTGATTGCACAAGGAAGGATAAGGGAAAAGGAAAAGCCAGAGATTAAGTTAGCTTATGCATGCTAACTAGCTATTTAAATGTGTATTTACTGTTGAAGAACCTTTTGTAATTCCTTATGATAGGAACTGTTTTTATGTTAAGGTTGATAGACCCTGGTATTGTAACCTTTTGAAGGGAACCAATATGTATTATTCCGCGATATTTAAATGCAATGTATGTATTTAATTGTTGGTAATGTGTTGAATAGTGAGAACCAAACTCAAGGTTATGGAGCTCGGATTTGGGGTCGTCACAGTGTATATGCTCTAACTCTGGAGGTAATGCTACTACGTAAGCTACCTCTCCTATCCTTTTTAGCACTTCAAAAGGTCCAATGAATCTTGGACTCAGCTTTCCCTTCTTTCCAAAATTGATTTTCCCTTTCTAGGGAGATACTTTTAAGAATACATAGGACTCTACTTCAAATTTTCTTTTCTGCCGATGCAAGTCTGTATATTTTTTCTGTCTGTCTTGTGCTGCTACGAGCCTTAATATTATCACTTTGACAATTTCATCAGTCTGTTGCATTATTTCTGGTCCCAAAAGCTTACATTCTCCTATCTCATCCCAACAAAAAGATGTTCTGCACTTTCTTCCATATAATGCCTCATAAGACGGCATACCAATACTTGTATGATAACTGTTGTTATACGCAAACTCAACCAACGGTAAATGGTCATCCCAATAAATATTATTTATTCCACAATAAGGGTATGCCCCCTTAGCAATCGATGACTTTCAAGCTAATATAGATTTCAACATTTGATCACAAAGGAACCTATTTCACGAATAGTTACCATACAATTCAATTCTTCTACCACACAATGTCCTAATCAAATATAAGACATAAAATTGCTATCAAGTTTTATTTTATTTGATTGTATATATTTCAATTCATAAATGCACAACTCTATTGTAAATTAGAAACTCTTTTCTAATTTTTATTCCACCTTGGTCAATGATTTCTGAGTTGTCATTTATCGAATTACATAGAACATTCTCTCCCTTTACTGAAAAATGGTAGATCATTTATTGACCATTCACCTACCTCCATATAAAATTTATTATACCCGATCATACCATTTGATATATCAAGAAACCTTAAGGAATATGCTAAAATATAACTCATTATACACAAGGTATTGTAATGATCTCAAGTTCAAAGACCACTTGTACAACTATCACATAAAGAACTCCTATTGACAAGCAAGTAAAACTCCATTAGGTGTTCCTTTAGCGAGTCACATTCAGTGAACTTATTCTCTAACAAGCACCAATATGCTTGCTTTAGTGTCTCCACATAAAAGGTTATGAGATCAATCATCCTCTTCATAAAAATAAATATAGTATATACTAATCGATCTGGATTTACTAATCCTTATTTTGGTAATCCCACGATTATGAACATTTTAGTTTTGAACTATCAAGAATTTAGATCTCATTAGCATGATCATCATCATGATTTTAAAAACATTGCTCAAAATTATTCATATAACTAATTCAGCCAATTAATCATGAATGAAGAAATGTCTTGATACTTTTATTAATAAACGAATAAGATTACAAAGTATATATGCTTATCATATCAAATGTGATTGACAAAATTAAATACCGCATTCATCTTAATTATTAAAAAATAGGGCATGACATTGAAATTCGTATCATACCCTATTTTTTATTAATTAATATGAATATAATATTTGAATGTTATGACGATAGCTTTTTTGTACTTCTATAATTTTTTTGGAGAAGAGTATATATCACCAAAAAGAAAATAACAGATACAATTATCAATAGTATATCATAAAGAAAGTACAAACATTTGATAATATCTCACCAACTGACACATAGACTGTACTATAACAACACCATCATACACTATGTGACTGGTACCTAATAAAAAACATATGCTATATGAGTAGCCCATCCACATACATAACAAGGAGGAAAACATATTACTATCTTAGCTTGCTAGGAAGAACCAGCATTATCACCTGGACTAATCTTCTTCTTGTCCTTGTTCTTTTTGATGGAGGAGGAGACAGAGTCAACTATTTTCTCAGCCATCATCGTTGTTACGCTCTTCTTCTTAGCAGGAATCAAGCTGCCATTACCCTTGGATTTGTGCCTCGCCCAGTTCTCGCCTTGTCCGGCCTCGCGCTCATTGCCTCTGTCCGCCATTTCTTAAATTTTCTCTATATATCTCGTTTTCGCAATTGTGTTGTGTTTGGTATGAATCAAATTAGTGAAACTTGAGGAGGGTATTTATAGAGATTTTTTTTTTCTCTATTTCCAATTTTTTATTAAATATTTTTGTTTTTGAGCTTTATATAATGTATATATCAATTCATGGTGTTTTCTTTTCCGCGTGTATTATATATAATGAGGGTGTATGTGTATATGTATGTGGGTGTGTTTAATTTTATTTGAGTTAATTAATTCAAATTAAGGCCATGTCCTTTAGTTTTGGTGTGGGAGAGTGTGTAGACTTGTTGAACTCAGTTTATGAATGTATGTGGGTGTCTGTGTGTGCTTGTATTTTACAAAACTAGCTACGTGGTTTAATTACAACACAAAATTATGAAAATGGGGAGTAAGCCTCATTGTAATTGCTGTTGCAATCTCTTCGTAATTTCATTATCCTAATCTTTTCAAACTTGAATTTTCATGATGAAATTAACCTCAAAATGCCTACAGTATATATATAGTCAAACTAAGTCCTGACATTTGTATGTTGTTGGAGGGCTTTTTCGTGGATTTTGGGTTGAATTTGCTATGAAATGTCAGCAAACATTTTTTTAATTCCTGAAATTAAACTCTATTCTCATGGATGTATTTTTTTTTTGCTAACCCTGAAACAATATCAAGGAAGATTAAGTCATCCAATATACGAATTACATGTATAATAGAATTAAAAAAATACTTTCCCTATTCAAAAATAATTTTTGAAATACAAATTTTCATAATATAAGCTATAAAATAAAATAATTAAGAAACAACTGTCCGAGACTTGCTTCATCATACATCCAGTTAGCATACCTGCAATCACTATCCCCATAAACGAAAATAACTCTCTATATAGAGAAAATCCAAGATCTCAAAGGGTGAAAACAGTGATGCAAAGACAAAGTTGGAAGCAGAGTAATTCGCAACTAAATAGAAGTTTTCATCGAGTAAACTTCAAATAGGCGTAATTTTTTATCGGGGTCCATAATATATTAAATCGAATGTATCGACAAGCGCTACATAATTCAGCATCTAAGATATTCAATAAGTATTTAAGCTAGAAATACGTTTACAGTAACCTAGTCGGTGGTTAAAGTTAGGTCAAATTTCGAATAATAGATTAATAATGATAAAAAGAAGTAGCCTAGTCGATGGTCAAAGTTAGGTCAAATTTCGAATAATAGATTAATAATGATAAAAAGATCTAGGAGAGGGTCTCTTCAAAAGAAAAAGAAACCCTCCCTAGATTTAAATCTAAAATTTTGGAGGTTAGGATTTCTAAATAGAAAAAAGGGAGAGGAGAAATCTCCACACACAAACACAATTGATCAACAACAGATACCATGGAAATTACCTTAATTGGGAAGAAATTATGGAGAACTATCATGTGATAAATTATATCTTAATTTAATTGTGTGCTTTCTTGTTCCAAATTATAAGATTTAAAAAAAAGGGTCATGAGATGAAAACTTGAAAGAAACCTAGGAGAAATTAACCTACACTCTTCTGTATAACGTTAGCTAAATTCTGACTTCTGCCAAGTAATATACTCACATGTGTAATCTTGCACCATAAAAAGATAGTCCTTTACCGCTAGATTATCTATCACCCGTGATCCAGTCGATGAAGTTTTAATCTTTTGCTACTAGACTATCAATGATTAATGATTACATTAAAATATATTCTCTCTGTCGCATAAAAAATAATTCTAATATAATTTCATCAAAATTATAAAAAAGAAAATCAAAACATAAGAAAGATAATAAAAGAGTTTCAACTTCATCTCCTATAGACCACACGTAAGTACAATATCACTCTTTTCTTCTTTATTTTTTAAAAAATGTAATGGATGCTACTTACGTTCTTTTAAATGTAAAACAATTGCTTTGGGTTGATTTTGTACTATTTGAGATATGAGTTGATTTGGATTTATGGGTTTGAATTGTTTACTTTAAATTTTAAGGGATAAATTTTTTTGGTATTTCAGACATCTTTTGGAGGACGAAAGATATGACTTTGTTCGGTTACTAATTTCTAGTATTGAGTGCATTTACTTCCAAACGCACTATGCAATTTTTATTGTTTTATATTTGAATCACAAACACTGTGTTTCAAGTAAAATAATTAGGTTTGGATTTCAAATTGCCTCCAAATGAAAAAATTAATAAATACATTTATAACGCGTTTGTACCTTCAAACATACTAAACACTTTAAACGCTCTATATAAACATATGTTACAACAAAAAAAACGACAATTTTATTCATAAGGATACACAAATAGTTACAAACATCTACCTTTCTGTCCAACTGACATATAAACTGTGTTATTACAACACAAACATATAAACTATATAACTAGCCCAGCTACATACATAACATGGAGGAAGACATATTGCTGTATTAGCTTTGCTAGGCTGAACTGGCATCATCATCTGGACTAATCTTTCTCTTGTCCATGTTATTTTTGTTGGAGGAGGAAACAGAGTGAGCTATTTTCTCAGCCATCATTGTTGTACCCTTCTTCTTCTTTGTGGGAATCAAGCTCCCATTACCCTCGGATTTGTACCCTGCCCAGTTCTCGCCTTCGCCAGCCACGCGCTCACTTGCTTTGTCCACCATTTCTTAACTTCTCTCTGTATATATCTCGTTTTCACAGTTGGGGTTGTGTTTGGTCTGGATCGAAGAAACTTGAAGAGGATATTTATTGAGAAAATTTTCGTTGTAGCTCCAATTTTTTAATATTTTTTGAGTTTCATATAATGCCTATCAGTTCGTGATGTTTTCTCACTTGTGTGTTGTTTATAAGAGTGTATGTCCAGGCGCACGCATTTAATTATATTTGAGCATATAAGTTCAAATTAAGGCCATGCACGTCTTATGGTTTAGATGTGGGGACTTGTTGAACTCAGTTTATGTGGGTGTCTATGGGGTGTGTGGGCTTTTATTTTACAGAACTAGCTAGACAGTTTACAAAACAAAGTTATGTAATTGCCCAGAAAATGTTTTACTTTCAAGTAGCCCTCCAATTAACTTATCATCTTGATATACATATGCAAGTATTTCTTATGAAATAACTCGTATCAACAGCATGACTAAATATACAATGCATATCAATTCGTGGTATTTTCTGTTTCTGCGTGTTTGTATGAGGGTGTATGTGTGTGAGCGCGTTTGATTTTATTAGATTATTAGTTCAAATTTAGGCCTTGTCCTTTGTTGTGGGAGAGAGATTGCGTATGCAGACTTATTGAACTCGGTTTTTATGTGGGTGTCTGTGAAATAACTCATATATATTGACAGTAATTGTGTTTTGTAGACTATACGATTGACAGGTAATAAATTAGAGACAACGTCATGGAATCAATCTTACTTTGGTTATATTGATGAAACAATGGGAACAAACCATGACTGTATATATGAAATACACTTAAGAAACAGGAGGTACTTGCATGAATTAAACCAAAACATATTACAAAAAATGAAGTAACAATTTCATTCATCATGCAATAGTATAGAGTAATATTATGGTTACAAAATACTATTCTATACTATATATATCATGTATATATCAATTCGTGGAGTTTTTTGAGTTTCATATAATGTATATATCAATTCGTGGTGTTTTCTTTTCCGCGTGTGGTATATATGAGGTTTTATCTGTGTTTGTCCGGACAAGTGTTTAATTTTATTTGAATTAATTAGTACAGATACGACCGTCTACTCTTTTGGTTTTGGTGTGGGAGAGAGATTGTGTATGTAGACTTTTCAACTCAGTTTGCAAAACTAGCTACGCGGTTTAATTACAAAGCAAAATTATGAAAGTGGGCGGCAAGGCCACACTGTTATTGCCTTTGCAATTTTTTCGAATTTTCGTTATCCTAATCTTTTCACGCTTAGATTGTCATGCTTGGATTTTCATGATGTATATATAGCCTCAAAACAACTATATATATGGTGTCAAATTAATTCCTGACATTTGTATGTTGTTGGACGGGTTTTTGGTGGTTTTTGCATTGAATTTGCTGTGAAATCACCAACAAACATAATTCAATTAGGCAGCTATAATTAGAGTACGTACATATTTAATTATCAATCGGTAGGGTAACTCTGTAATTAATTAGAAAGAGTAGGTGTGAGTTTTTTATTTTTTTTAAAGAACCTATACTATTATAATTTAATTCTAAGAATGCAATTCATCTTAAAGGCCTAAAGGGAACCTAAAAAGGGGGGGGGGGGGGGGGGGGGAGTCTGAGAGAAATTTTTGGAGTAACTTACTTTTAATATTTTGTAATGCTTGCTGAACTTTGACTTTTGACTTTTGTCGAGAAATATACTCACGCTTGTGATTTTGCACAGTAAAAAGAGATATTTACCATTAAACTATCAATAATTAACGATCATACTAATATATATTTTCTCAGCCGCATAAAAAATAATTTGTATAACTTTTATCTAAATTATAAAAGAAAATTAAAAATAGAAGAAAGAGAATAAAATAGTTTCAACTTCATCCCCTATTAAAACCACGTTGGCATTGTGACTACCACGACCCTAGCTCCGCTAATCTCAAAAAAACCCTACCTAAGGTCCATCAATCTACACAATTTTATGACATACCTGCAATGTCATTCACAGAACTCAACTCTTATTGTTTATTTTACAACTTCTATCACTTATATGCTTACATGTGAATGATAAAAAAACACATCCAAATAAACAAAATAATTGCTTAGGAAATATATACTATTACATTTATTGAGATTTTATGACTATTTGTCATAGTTCTACTAAAAATCATGTTATTCAAAAATAAAACAAACATTTGTTGGGAATAACCATACAAGTTTCACAAACATTGATAAATATTATAAATCATTTTCGCATATGCATTTCACAGTGTTAATGAGTATTATAATTGTGACGCCCCCAAATCAGGCTCATACCACCTAATTTGAGTCATCAAAAAACTATAACAAAATTATTACAATACAGTACAATAATACATTCCCAATAATACACAACTAAGTCTTCATTACTATTGTCACACTATTTTACAATATGGTGAAGACTGCTACAACAACTATCTCGGGCCATCGCTGCATTCCTCTTTTCTCCTTACCAGTCCTGGCTACAGTCTCATTTCCTGAACAATTGAACAAAAAAAAAGGGTGAGTTCAAATAGCAAATCACATGATTCACACATTTTACTAACTTAATCTACATCATCCATTAGCAAATCACATGATTCATACCTTAAACTACACCATCCATCGCACGTTTCACAGTTTTAAGCTTCACACTACACATTTAAAGATTATATTACCATCTTTTATATTATTATATTATTGACTTAATATCACAATTATTTAAATATTAAGTATTATTCAAATAATGAGTTTACCTAACTATTTAATACCCATGACTACTACTATGACAATTATTAGTCCAATGATACAAGATGATGAGCATTGTGACGATTATTGACTCAATAATGTAAAATGTTGTTCAATGACAATTATTGATTCGATAATGTAAAATACTGTTTAATGACAATTATTGATAAAATAATGTACAATGGTCACTTTATCATTTCAATAATATAAAACAATGTGCAATACCATGTGCTACTATGTAGTTCCATATACTATAGTAAAATACAATAAAATACCATATGCTACTATTCTTTTATTACCAGAAATTTTAACAGTTAAAAATGATAGTACCGTTGACCATTTTTATTTAAAAAGGTTACTGCTGTCGTTTTCTATATCCGACAATATTTGATTGTAGGGTCCACCCATAACTGATAATTTCGGTGTCGTCGTGCGAATCGTATATTCCCCAACTGTGAGGATCCGAATTTTCAGGATTTCTTTAATAATATTAAATGAGAATTTAATTGATAAAATTATCAAGATTGTTTAAATTAATTATTATTATGTGATGAGATTTAATTAGTAAATTAAATATGTGCAGAGATTATGATAAATGGTATTGAACTTATGTAATTGAAAAGTAAGTAAATTGTTTAAAAACAATTTATGAAGAATAAGAGAAATTTCTTGTAAAGGCAATAAAATTATTATGGAAATACGAAAATTATATTTGAATGGTATTATGTGGTAATGTGAAACATATGATTTAGATGTGTATATATATATATATATATATATATATATATATATATATATATATATATATACATTTGTATATATATAAATGTGCATGTTTAATTGATAATTATAAATTTAATTAATTATGAAAATTAAGGGATTAATAATTAAATTAATCCAAAAATTTATGAAAAGTTAATGAGGAAATTAGTAAAATTATAATTATTGATTTTAGATTTAATTAAGAATTATGGTGGAAATTTAGAAATTGATTGAGAAGAAATGTAATTATATAAATTATATAATAATAAATTATATAATTTATATAAGAAAATTAAAGTGTTGTATAAGGGAAATTATAATTATATAAATTATATAAGGATAATTATATAATTTATATAAGAGAATTAAAATAATGAGAGAGTTAATAAATATTAATTGATAATTATGGAAGAATTTAAGGGATTATTTAAAACGAGAATGTAATTATATAAATTATATAATATTAAATTATATAATTTATATATAAAGAAATTATTGTAAATATTAAAGAAATTGAATAATAAATAAGAAAAAGGAATGTTTTAAGTTATTAAAAATTATGTTTATGTATGATGGAATTATTATGACTTTTATGAAGGATAATATTTTAGAAACGTGAATATGTTAATGTAACATGTTGTACAAGTAATGAAAAATAATTTTTATATGTTATATAAATTATTTTATGATTTTTGGAGGTATAAATTATCTCATATAAATACATGCATGTCATTATGCGTGTACAAAATTTGTCAAGTAAATTACCTAAAAGAGGTATTAAAATTATTTATAAATCAAATTATGATTTTTAGTAAATTAAAATAAATATTTTATATACATTATATAAAATATTTATTACACGATATAATTACGTAATGTAATAAATTAAAATTTGTATGCTTGATTTCGAAAATTTCGAGAAGGGATGAGGCGGTGAACGTGTGTGTCATAAAAGAAAATTTAAGTCTTGCATGTAGGCTTTATAAAAGGAGAGGAAATGAATTAAAAGAAAGGCAAAAATAAAAAGAAAGCAAACAAAAGTTTCCATTTTTTTCCTCTCCCTTGGTTCCACCCGACACCACCACTTAGCCACCATAGCCACCACCAAGACCACCAAGAAAGAGAAAGTTTTGTGCCATCAAGGAAGGAGTACAAGCTTCAAGAAAGGATTTTTAGAAGGTATAAATTAAGTTATTTCATTTAATTATGTATTTATGATGATAAATTATTTTTGTGGAAAAATAGAAAATAATTAGAATAATTATTCCAAATAATTTTAGGATGTATATCTATGAATTTTATTATTTTTGGAGTAGTTTTGTTGTGGAAATTTGTGAAGAAAATGGTGTTTTTTCCTTCTTGACTGGCTACTGTTTCGGCTGGGAAGAAGGAGTCTGAAGCGAGGCCAAAACGACTTTGTTTTTGCCCGCGCGGAATAAAGGGTCGCGCCATGCGCGGATGCCAGTTCTCGCCCCGCCAAACGACATCATTTGGCTGGCGTAAGCAGATGAAGCCGCGCGCAATGCGCGGCGGCCGACGAGACGTATTGAAATAACCGTCGTGTCCCTGGCCTTTCCAACTATTACCGAGCGTGTCCCATGGCTCGGAAATTACGAAACTGCCCCTTAGCTTTCCAGAAAATACCGAATGAGTCCTAAAGCCACGGAAATGACGAAAATACCCCTGGACTTTCCGGAAAATTCCGGTTATGTCCCTAGGGGCGCGACAATTACTAAAATGCCCCTAGAAATGATT
The DNA here is from genome assembly GCA_947179155.2 of Hedera helix. Lineage (NCBI taxonomy): Eukaryota > Viridiplantae > Streptophyta > Magnoliopsida > Apiales > Araliaceae > Hedera > Hedera helix. Next base: position 20,098,620 of record OX359275.1, on the reverse strand, counting down.
TTTAATTGAAATAAATGTTTAAAAATTATAGAAAAATACTAGAAATACAGAAATGATGTTTGAGCATTTAATTTAATATTTTTGTAAAAATATTAAATATTGGGAATTAATATTTAAATATCAATCCATTAAGTTTAAAGGGTAAAAAGTGAATAAATGATAATTCGGACAACCAAATATGCTAAATTTTATCCGATGAGCCGGGTTGTCCGTATTAAATGTGTTGGATATTAAGTTAAATGAATATATTAGGGAACGAGGTTAATTTAATTAACCATATTATTTAATAATTGGTCCAGAGATGATATTAATTAATTAAATTAATATCATAAGAGGATAAATAATTATTATTTGATTATTTTATGATCATAGGTCATACGAGAAGCACGATAAAAGGGTATTTGTTAATTAATTTTACAATCCAGGCAAGTTCTTCAGTCCTTTTATGTTAAATGTTAAACGGTTGTAATATGTAATTCTTGTTTTAAATGCATACAAATTATGTGCTATGTGATAAGTGATTAATATGACCACAATGTGTACTTTGTGCAACGATATGAATATATATATGAGATATATTGTTCAAGTAGAAGCACAACACATAATGTATGACACACACAGAGCATGTTAAACTATGTGCTATATGAAGCATAAACTGTTGAACTTGCTGAGTCGTTGTGCTCATTACTTGCTTAATATATATTTTTGCAGGAAAGAGATAAATTTCAAAAATATCAGATGATATAGAGACGGATTTTCCTAAAAGGTTGTGAACATTAATACGAAATGTTGATGTTATAATTCAATGTGGATAATTTGTCAAGGTTACATTAATATTTTGTATGTACATATATGTTGAATCCAGACAGGATAAGTAAAGTTAAATTTTGAACTGTGATGTATTAAATAGATGTTACGTTAGAAATTATTATACGTTTGATTACGAATGACGCAACAAGGAATATTTGTATGAAAATAAATAACAGTAAATTTTAAATAATGAGTTTTATGATACGTGTAAAAGAAAGAAAAAGTTAAGGTTGCGATCCAGGGACTAGGATCCAGATGTAAAGATTTTAAACATCCAAATATTTTAATACAACGTTTGAATCGAGAAAAAGAAAAATTTATATGAGAATTTTGATAATTGATGATTTTAAAATCAATTATTGGATTAAAGAAGGAGATTAAAGATTTATTAACGGACCGAAATTTGGACGTAAGGAAAATAATGTTTCATAAATATGAAAATTAAAGTAATAAAGTGGGTCGAATTTCGGGGTCCTTACACCAACAAACTATAAACATTAACTTTATTTTTTATCAAATTAACACCTTATTATTTTAGAATAATATATTAAGAAAAATTAAATTTTATTCAACAAAAGTTGGGGTCTTACAATAATTCATTTCCACACCCACCCACCCACCACATTCTACCAACTAATCACCCTAACAGGTCTATTTCAAGCTGCCCACCATCTGTGTTTTCACAGTTATCAAATTGATTTATTAATCCAATATCCACAACCATTATCGATAGGTCCACCATAAGATTTATATATTTATAATTATAAATAAAATCCTCATAACAACTACAAAATCACATAACTACAAGATGGAGTTAACTCGCTAGACCTGCCTATATATATACCACTTTTAGTGGTCCGCTACATATGATTTATACGAATATAAACTTAACTCAATTTAACATACAACTAAACCACAATTATGTCAACGTATACTAACTATGCACACATACACATAATTCAATTTTAATTATATAAATCAACAATCAATACACATAAAATATATAATATAAGTAATATAACTTACCTCTAGCATTACTACATTTTAACTCTGCTTCCGGCTTCCGAACTAGGTCAAACCAGCTCATTCCGATCCAAAACTCTAATTTAAAATCCATAATCATATTTTATTAGTATATTAACACTATATATTATATCATTCTATAAAAATATAAACAAACTTTGACGGTTGACTTTAGACTCTCGTGGGAAACGACCGTTATGCCCGTTGGCTAGTATACCATATGATTCCCAACGTTTCGATACTTCATAAGTCCACTAACACTTGAAAAGTCTTTAAACTATTATTTTAGACTTTTTGACTAATTTTCACATTTTTTGAATTGTCCGACAATTTTCTATAATTATTTCTATTTATAAAACTATCGTTTAATAGCTCATTACAAGAAAACAGGTCATTGCCGATGGACATGTCCGTCGCTAATGACCCATGTTGTATTACTATAAAGAAATTGTAAATTAAATATTCTGATAGTAATGACCATTATGAGGTTATCCATGTAAGTTATGGATATTAAAGAGGTAAAATATAATTATTATTGATTAAATTGTTATTCATCAAGATGAAGGTATAGCAAGGTTCTATGAATAATATACGTATAATTATTACGGCAATTATGATTCCGATGACGGAATCCTGTTAAGGAGGGAAGAATGTGAGGATTCGAATTTCAGGATTTCTTTAATAATATCAAATAAGAATTAATTGATATAAAAATATCAAGGTTGTTTAAGTTAATTATTATTTTAAGTAATTTAAAGTGTTTGAAGGGATTTAATTAGTAAATTAAATTTGTACAGAGATGGTGATGAATTATGTGAATTTAAAATAATTGAAAAGTAAATAAATTGTGTAAATACAATTTATGAAGAATAAAAGAAATTTCAGGTAAATATACAATAAATTGTACAATTTAATTATTGTGGAAGTACAAAAATTATGATTTTAAAGGAGGTTATGTGATAATGTAAATGCATGAATTAAATATGTATATATATATATATATATATATATATATATATATATATATATATTTGTGTGTTATGTTTAATTAATAATTATAAATGTTATTAATTATGGAAAATAAAGGGATTAATAATTAAATTAATCCAAATTTTAAATGGAAAATTAATGAGGGAGTTGTAATAATATAATTATGGATTTTAGATTTTATTAAGAATGGTGGAGAAAGTTTAGAATTTATAAAGAAGAGATGTAATTATATAAATTATATAATAATAATTATATAATTTATATAAGGAAATTAAAGTGAAATATGAGCAAAATAATAATTATATAAATTATATAAGAATAATTATGTAATTTATATAAGGTATTTATATGGAATAAAGTTAGAGGAAATTAAGAAATTATTTAAAAGGAGAATGTAATTATATAAATTATATAATATTAAATTATATAATTTATATATATAAAGAAGTCAATGTGAATATTAAAGAAATTGAATAATAAATAAGAAAAATGAATGTTTTAAGTTATTAAAAATTATATTTATATATAATGGAATTATTATGACTTTTATGAAAGATAATATTTCGGAAACGTGAACATGTTAATGTAACATGTTGTCCAAGTAATGAAGTGAAAAATTATGAAAAATAATTTTTATATGTTCTATGAATTATTTTATGATTTTTGGAGGTATAAATTACCTCAGATAACTATATGCATGTCATTATGTGTGTACAAAATTTGCCAAGTAAAATACCGAAAAAGGTATTAATATTATTGATAAATCATATTATGATTTTTAGTAAATTAAAATAAATATTTTATACTTATTATATAAAATATTTATTACACGATATAATTACGTAATGTATAAAAATACCTCACTTATGCAAGCTATACGCAATTTGAAAAATCTGGAAGCTTCAAAGTCGGTGGAATGGTTTTTTGTTTAGAATTTGGTTAAGTTGCAAGTTGTATAAAAAGCAAACAAAAAGAAAATAAAAGGGAGAAGAAAGAAAAGAAATAAGAGAACACAAAGCTTTCTCTTTCTCTTCCAACCGAACACCACCATCCTAGCCACCACCGACCACCATGGCTACAAGAGGGAAAAGAAGATATTGGAGCCATCATGAGGATGAATTCTAAGCTTCAAGGAAAGGATTTTAGAAGGTTGATCGAGAGAGGGTTTTAAGCTATCAATTAAATAATTGGACGTCAAGCAAGTTCTTCAGTCCCTTTTATGTTAAATGTTGGAATGTTATGATATGTAATTCTTGTTTTAACTGCATACAAATTATGTGTTACGTGATACGTGATTAATATGACCACAATGTGTATTTTGTGCAACTATATGAATATATATGAGATATATTGCTATAGTAGAAGCACAAGCACATGATGTATGACACACACCAAGCATGATAAGGTATGTGTTACGTGAAGTATAACTGTTGAACTTGCTGAGCCGTTGTGCTCATTACTTGCTTAATAAACATTTTTGCAGGAAAGAAATGAATTTCAAAAATATCAGATGATATAAAGACGGATAATCACAGAAGGTTATGAACGTTATTGTTATATTTCAATAACATAATTTAATGTGAATACTATTGTTAAGTTTATATTGCTATTTTGTATGTACATATATGTTGAATCCAGATAGGATAAGTAAAGTTAAATTTTGAATTGTGATTGTACTAGATAGATGTTACGATAGAGGTTATTAAATGGATTAATTATGAATTATGAAATCAATAATAATTTGTATGGATACGAACAATATTAAGTTTTGAATATCGAGCTTTATGATACTGGTTACAGAAAGAAAAAGTGAAGGTTGCGATCCAGGAACTAGGATCGAAATGTAAGGATTCTAAATATCCAAATGTTTTAATACAATGATTAAGTGGGAAAAAAAAAATTATACCGAAAATTTGGTAATTGATGATTTTAGAATCAATTAATGGATCAATTAAGGTGATTAAAGATTTATTAACGAACCGAAATTTGGACATAATGAAAATAAGGTTTATTAAATACAAGATTTAAGGGAATAAAGTGGGTCGAATTTCAGGGTCGTTAAACATGTGCCATGGGCAATGAGGTCGTTGGCTACAGACTTATCCGTCGGCAATGTCGTCGCCCCGTGCTCTCGTCGATCGCCGTCGGTAGTAAGGTCATTGGTGACAGACTCATTGGTGACGAATAATCTATCGGCAATGGGTCATTAACGACAGACTATCCGTCACCTATGAGTCCGTCGAGAATGACTTCTTATCAAATATATATATCTATATATATATATATATATATATATATATATATATATATATATATATATATAAGTTTTTAACCCCCTGTTTTATCTTAATAAATTTTCACCTATTTAAAAAATAAACAACCAAATATTTTCACCAAATATAAACAACTACATATACAAAATTAGCAATAAATAACATCTATCTTATAAAATTATGTATATTATCAAAATTGTACAAATATTCACAGAATGTGATGATTATAGATACAAAGTCATAATCCTATATACAAAATTTAGATCATTAGTTATGGTTGCTTTAAAGTTACACTCATTCTATGGAAGTTGTATACACACACCAATTATGTATACCTAACTGTAACATGTTCCCAACTTAATTTATATTCAGTCTTATCTTTCTTTTTATTGTGGAAAATTTTTCTTTTCCTCTCATTCAAGTTCAGATTCTATTTACCCAAGTTAATTCTTCTAAAACATTCACTTCTCTTGTTGTGAAAAATGCAAGTTGCAGGTAAGGAAAACAATCAAAACCTTACAATCTACATATGTAATCAATTTGAAAGAGAGAATAACCTATATAAATAGATAGATGTAAAGTTTGCTAAACTATTACATGGTAATAGTGATGATATGGTGTTTCTACTTCAACTGGAATCTCAATCATGTTAGCATCCCTGCATCTAATCAATGAAAATTACATTTTATACTAAATTCCACTAAAGAAAAATAAATTAGTTTATAATAGCAAATATATTAGTTTAGAATAGCAAAATATACTAATGCTGCATTTAGATTAAAGGAATGATCTTTGGAGAGTAAATCCGATGAACTAGTAGTTGGGCAAACCCAGCTACTGAATTTTGTATTGCACATAACTGTTTTAGTAAGGAGGTAAACAAAAAATGAAAAATAAACATAGAAATGCAGAATATTCTTTACTTTTTTATTTTGATAAGTGAAAAATGTAAATATATTAGAAAACTTACTAGCAAAAAAAGAATACGAGAAAAAAGCTATCAGATAAATTGAGTGACATAGATTTTAGGGAACCACATTCAATGTATAAAAGGAGGCTGGAAAGTAGTCAACATAATTAAATTAGGTGCCTTGTTCCCCATTACAGAGTTCAATGAACCAATCCCATGTCTTGTATCAGCAGCATCCAGTATATCATCATGAAGAAGACTGACGACCTAAAATAAAGAAGTGTATTCGCTACTCCAGAAGTAATGATGTGATAATTGATCTAATATAGCTTCAAATAAAGCCAAGAGCATACTTGAATCTGATTTTTATTTGTTATTTAAATGATAAAATAAAAAAAAAGGAAATAAAAGAAGAAGCTAAACATTTGCAATTATAATGTCATGGTTAAACATAAAATCCTCATCATGATGTAATGTGTTCAAAACTAGTGTATATATAAGTTGAGGTGAATTAGATTTCAATTTTATTTCTCTCTTCCATGAGTTCCACCTTTATAGATTTGTTGGTGACAATTACATTAAAGATACTTCGGACAATCTTTTATATACATATTTTTTATTGTGGCCCTTAAGGAGTACAAGAATAGAAAATAGAATGCAAGGATAAACAGTTTTCTATCATAATTTTAATTGTTGATAAGTGAAATCCTTCATTTTGTAAATTAGTCAATATAAGCCTACATTCAACTGTGAATAAGAAGGAACCAAATCATATGTTATGGTTTCGTCTTAACCCAAAGATAAAAAGACTGCGCATAGTTCAGGCAAAAAAGCAATAGGTCGATAGGAAAACACGCTTAAGGTAGATAGTGAAGACCAAATGGCCAACAATTTAACTGAAGTTCCTCATCATTTGTTTGGATTAATTTTCGCAAACATTTTATGAGGAAAATAATCTCAGTATGTATGCCCAGGTTTGCTCAACCTAGCTATCTATAGTGTTCATGTTTCTGCTAAATGATTTTCTTAGAAAGATACAATGTTTAATAGGGTATGAATGAGTGACAACAAAATAACTATAATAATCATAACTCACTAGGTAATATAATGCATTTTCATTATGACATAAAAATGAAACTCTAAAATATTCTGCTTCTACCTTTATATTCCACACATTTTCAACCAGATACATGTTAAATAATAAAAACTAAGTCTTTATTCAACCAATGTGTCTATACAGGCATATGCAATTTGTTTGCATATGCAACAACTACATTACACTTGTAAGGCTAGATGATAGAACAAAAACTAAAGTATAAGGCTTGATAACAAAAATTAGAAAAGAAATTGGTCAACAATGGGAGAAAGAACCAACTCATAAAGTAGTACATTTCAAGTTTTAAAGAATGGTAAATCAAAACTACAATGGAAAATTGATAGCTATTAACACATACTTGATTTTATAGATAAAAGTATCTACCTACAATCTTCTTGCTTTCATCAATTACTCTGCCTGCCAAATGCAGTATAAACTAAGCATTTTATTATTCACTTCTAAAGATGAAGATATAAAATCCCAATCTAAAGATGGAGAATAGAATAGAAAATCGATTAGGTGATGGAGAGCGAGAGTGGAGATGGAGACTGAGGGAATAGGTTGAGATTTTCAATCGTCAAAATATGATTTACAACAAACAATAAATCCAAATCCAAAGAAATCCCCAAAAGAAGATACAAAGGAAAAGAAGAAGGAATAAGCACTTCTAGAAACTCCCAGAGAAATTCTTAACCAGAACAATGGAGCCTAAGACTATAATGAATCTTTGTTCTCCTTATTGAAAGTAGTATACCCTCAAGCTAATCACATTTGATGTGATATGCATATACTTTGTAATCTTATTCGATTTATTAATAAAAGTATCAAGACATTTATTTATTTACAATTAATTGGCTGAATTAATGATATGAATAAACTCATAGTTTTGAGCAATGATTTTAGAATCATAATGTTGATTCTGCTAATGAGATCTAAATTCAAGATAGCTCAAAAATAAAATGTTCTTAATCGTGTGATTACTAAAATGAGGATTAGTGAATCCGGATAAATTATTACATACTATGATTACTCTTATGAAAAGGATGATTGATCTTATAATCATTTATGTAGAGACACTAAAACAAGTATGTAAGTATTTATTAGAGAATAAGTTTATTGAACATGACTCACTCAAGAAACACCTAATGGAGTTTTACTTGTCTGTCAATAGGAGTTCCCTTTGTGATAGTAATACAAGTGATCCTTGGACTTAAGATCATCATAGTACCTTTTGTATTAAAAGTTATACTTTAGCATATTCCTTAAGACCTTTAGGATATATCAAAGGGTATGATTGGGTATAATAAATTGTACATAGAGGTAGGTGAATGGTCAACAAAGGATCTACCACTTCTAGTAAAGAGAGAGAATGTCCTATGTAATTCTATAAATGACAACTCAAAAATTCTTAGGTAATGTGAATTAAAAATTAGAAAGGAGTTTCTAATTTACATTAGAGTTATTCATTTGAGAATTGAAATACATATGATCAAATAAGACTTGCCAGAAATTTCATGTCTTATATTTGATTGAGACATTGTGTGGTAGAATGATTGAATTATATGATAACTATTCGCTAAACGATTCTTTTACGATCAAATATTGAAATCTATATTATCTAAAAAGTCGTTGATCGCTAAGGGGGTTTACCCTTATTGTAGAATAAATATTATTTATTAAATGAATTAAATAGTTTAATTCATTCATATAAATAAGATTAGAATGGTTCTAATTACTTTCACTAGTACAAAATAGTAAATATATAACACCTAAAAAACGTTGTAATTTTTCCCCTAGAAATGTCGAGGTTAAGGGTGTTATCTATTTGACACATTTATACAACGTTTTAAAAACGTTGTAGTTTATCACGTAACATAACGTTTTTTAACTAAAAAATGTTGTAAATTTATTTTAAATAAATATTAAGATGCTTGAAAACGTTGTAGATGGTTTGATTCCACAACGTTTTCTGGTTTAAAATGTCATAGTTTGATACATCACACAACCTTTAGACTAATTTATACAACGTTTATAAGATATCATCTATTGTAATACATTTAAACAACGTTTTGAAAATATTATAGTTTAACTTAAAAATGTTGTAACATATCTTTGTTGATACTTTGTTGATACATTATACAACTGTATCTACTACTAAGAGAACCATGAAGATTGATTCCATCAGCTGAAAGAGCGAGTCTAAGGCTTCTAGGGTCTTTACCAAACTCCGACCACTTATCATTCACTAGCTTCCAAGATGGTGAATCTGATGGATAACACATATGACCATCACTCATTTTATTATTAGCATGCCAAGTCAAACTCTCAGATGTCCTGCTAGATTTAAACATACGTTTAAACTTCGGGATAGGAGGAAAGTACCACAACACCTTCGCAGGCACCCCTTCTCCTCATTTTTATCCATCTTCCACCTTTAGAGACAACCTTTTGGGCAATTAGTTGCCTGGTCAAATTCCTTTCTGTACAAGATGCAGTGATTAGGGCAAGCATGTATTTTCTCATAATCCATTCCTAAGGCATGTAAAGTCTTCTTTGCCTCGTACAAGGAGCAAGGTAATTGGTTACCTTTTGGTAGAAGTTCAGTCAAAAAAATCAAGTGTTCTGTGAAACCAACATCACTCAACCCATGCTTCGCTTTCAATTTGTAGAGTATCACAAGTGCAACTAACTTACTAAATTTACAACCACGGTACAAGGGCTCATCTCCATCCCCAATCACATTAAGAAACTCACACAGATCATTTAAGAAATCCCGAAAAGCGTTATCTTCCATATCTACTGTTTCAGAGACAAAGCCTTGTTCAGTAGTGCATACAAAAGGTTCATTTGCATCTGCATCTGACATATTAGGTTCTCCATGCCATATCTAAGTTTGATAACTAGTATCAACACTATTAAAATACAAGTGATCCCTTATAATTTCAACACCGAATTTTAAAAAAATTCCACATTTTACGCAAGGACAATGAATAAGATTCACATTTCTCGCGTTCTCTACCGCAAACCTCAAGAATTCATCAACGCCTAGTTAATACTCTCGTGACCTTCTATCAACACACATCCATGACTTATCCACCTTTAAAAAACAAAACATGTCATGTAGAGTCCAACACTAAATAAGTACTCAATTAATAATCAATTGACTAAACTCGATAATCATGAATAAGAAATGCCTTAACTCACTCTTTGTGAAAACACAGTCATCTTTATGCGGTTGCTAACTTGCCATAACAAATAATCAAGCATTCTAAGTATTAGCATGCCTAGTTGTATAAAATGTCAAAACATTATGTTGATGACTTTTCATAAACCTTACAAGTTATATATATCAATGTCCTTACAAGAAATACTTGAATTGAACTTAATAATTAAGTTTATTACTCCTATTTTACAACTTAAAGTAGAATTAATGTGAGGTATAGTGTGGATATTAGTTGTGTATATCATTGCTCTAGTTTACTTGCACATAAATAAGAAAATAAAATGAAATCAAGTAAAAACGAAAAATCCCATTTTAAACAGGACAAAATATAAAAAGTTGAGTATCATTATTAGTACAATACAAGATAAATACATTCAGCCAAAAACTATAACCCCTTGAAACCTAAAAAAAAAGAACTGCTTATTGGAGTAAAAATTGAATCAAGGCAACATAAGAAATAATTTAACAGCTCAACAAACAGGAAGGCAGCTCATCACTCGTAGACATTTAAACAAACACTTTGTAGGCAACATCCTAAAACATAAATAACTTTGTGCACCGTTAAAACAATCATAACTTTAAAGGATGAAATAGAAAAAGAAAAAAATAAGAATGATGAAGAAGCAAATTGGTTACCTTAGTCGATACTAAAAGTGAGACGACAACCACGTACGCATGTAGTAGATATATATGGCCAAAATTAGTGGTTGAGGAAGAAAAAGAAGAAGATTACAAGATGATTAAAATGGGTTATGGAAAAATTAAAACCCTCACTTTTATTTCCATACCTGAGCGAAAAATCTGGGGTAAAGGCAACAACTAGCATTCCCTTACCCATAGTTTTGTGATTTCGAGTCTAGATTGAGCGAGAAAGGGAGAGAGCTAAGTTAAGGATGAGTGAGGTAGATGAGTTCGATTGGGAATGAGAGAGAGCTGCTTCACTTGTGAGGATGAGTGAGGTAAATGATTTCTTTAATTTGGATCAGGAAAGTTTTCCTTTAATTGTTATGAAATTTGTTCATTTAATAATCAGACATTATATATGATCCGTGTTTTAATTTCAAGTTTTCACTTCCGCGCGCGGTTTTTTCAAGCTCCGTGTTTTTTAAATAGATAATGTTTTCCTTAAGAAAACATTATAACTTTAAAACCAAATATTGCCCCTTATAAATACATAACGTTTTTGCATATGTATCTATAACGTTTTTTGAAAAAATGTTGTGAAAAAAAACACCACAACATTTTTTTTATAAAAACCTTGTTGTTTAAGTGTTATCCTTTTTACTGTTTTTACAACCAATTTAATATGGAGAACGTAAAGGGCACACCGCAAAAGAGTAATATTTATTTTAGAAGTGAATGACATAATCGTAATAATAAATTAAGAATATTAAATTTATAGTATGATGATAGAATAAATTAAATAACTTAATATTTATTATTTATTATTTTAGAAATACTAATTATAAATTAATAACAGGATTATTATTTACTACTACTACTACTACTACTACTACTACTACTACTACATTTATTATTATTATTTAAGTTCCTAAATGATTTAGGAATTAATTAATAAATAGTAGTATTATTATAAATAATTAAGTTCCTAAATGGTTTTGGAATTATAATTATAATAATAATTAAGTTACTAAATTATTTAGTAATTACTTAATAAGAAGTACACTAATTATTAAATAATTAAGTTCTTAAATGATTTAGAAATTGTAATTAATTAATTTACACAACCAGAAACAAGTAAATGATACTTGACCATGTCTCTGTCTATATAATTTATATTCTTACACTTCAAGCAAGGACATCTTATCTGGTTCTGACCATTGACACATTTCGGGTGACTATAGGAATAATCTAGAAACACTTGAGAACCAGTTCTAAATTCAGCTGTAATACCTATCTGGGCACGTGACTTTCGACGTCTCATCCAACTATGGTCTGAGTAAAAATTCATGACACTACTGTATGTATTTTGGCAACAATTACTGTATTAAACTGTGTCATCTTTAGGTATAATTCATGCATATATAGTTTCTATCTAAATATGTCTTCACCATTATTACACCGGTCAGGCTTCTATCTCATTTTTGTATGCGACGTACCACTAATGTCAATGACTCAAACAAATACATATGTTGTTCGCTAAGATTTCGGGAGCATCTCTCATCGGTCTCCAAGTAAACGAAATAGACTATAATTTGCACAGTCTAAGTATCCACCTGGAGAACAATAAAAGATAAACAAGCAAAAAATTCTTTAGAACAAACAGATACATTCGCTTCAGTCGTTATTTTGAATGAGTTTCTAAGTTGAATATGATCCTATTATTTTAAATTATATCATTGACAAATACCTCATTCTAACGGTTTGAGCTCGAGTATTCTTGGACGAATTAGTGCACGCTATATTATATTATCGTATAAAATATGGTATAATTAAATTTGATTATATAGTATTTTATTCCATTTTAAATTATTTTATTTTATTTTATTTTATTTTTAATTATATCATATTATATTCTATTATTTATTTTTATTTAGTCTTTCATTGTAATTTTGTTATATTATATTATAGTATTAAATATCATATTTTATTTTATTCTATTATTTATTTCATAGTACTTACTATGTATATTGAGTAACCAATATAATAATGGCCCATGCATCATTTCATATCCTAATATATATTGAACTATGTTTCATATAATATCCTTGTGCAAAAAAAATTAAGTTTATGACAAAAGTACTGAATGCAATCTATCTCCCTATGCAAAAAATGAATTGAAGTTCACAAATTATAAAGGGCATGCTTCCATAAACTTAAGTTTTCCTAATTTTTAATCCAATAAACACAGTGTTTTCAATATGAACACTTGATACCCATAAACAAATAGGAACTAATTTTCAGGAAAATGAAATGAGAAAATAAACAAAGAAATATATGCTTATAAGTTTTTGGAAGTGAAAAAAGAAAAAAAAAACCCTTAAAATGGTTAGTTATAGGCGATGACAAGCGGCTACGGCGACAACAGTGGAGTCCAGCTCCTCATTCTCTTTCTCTTTCTCTCTTTCTCTCTTCTTCTCTTGTCTTTTTCGTTATTCTTTGTGTGTGCATGATGCGTATTTGTGTCTTTATTTGTTTTAAATACATCACCGACCGCATTTGGTCACTAAAACGGTTAAACTGATCATCATTAGCGATCGCTCCTAGCGATCGCCTTTGGTCGTTGATACAGCTGACGTCTAAATAGTAGCGACCGACTTGCGGTTGCTGATAGTGTCTAGTCGCAACAAGTCTGGCGCCAATGATCGAGCCCAATTTTTTGGTGAAAAAAATTATTATGGCGATCGACTAGAATCAATAAGTGGTAGAGGTGAGCAAGAAATCGAATTACCTCCGAAACCGCACCAAAAACCGCACAAACTGCACCAATTAAAACCGCACCAACGGTTTCGGCGTATGTGGCGGTTTTAGGTGGTTGAAAAACCGCAAATGCGGTTTGGGTTTGGTTTCCGAGCAAAACCGCATCTAAGAAATCGCACCGCACCATGCACTATTAAATGAAGCATATCAACAATTACAAATATTTAGAATTATCTCAAATTGTAATTATCTCTATTTAGAATTTTCATATATAAGGATAAATCATTATTCATATTTTTAGGTTCTATTTTGCTTTTGTTTAGACAAAACATTATAAGTAAAATTGTGTATTATCAAAGTAGTATTTAATATTGTGTAATGCTAAATTGTTAATTTAAATTACATAAAATTTAATTATTTCAATTGATTTTGGAACCGAAATCGCACCAAACGAAACCGCACCAAACGATTCAAAACCGCACCGCACCAATCATAAGCGATTTCATGTGCGGTTTTGAATTTGTCAAACCGCACCTAAGCGGTTTCATGTGCGGTTTGGGCTTCAAACCGCACCAAACCGCACCACGCTCACCCCTAATAAGTGGTTGCTAATAATAACAGCGATCAAGTCTAATAGCGGTCACTATAGTCGGTTGCTGATAATCCCATAAGCGACCGATGTGAGCTAGCTTTTGCATCAATTTTGGTTTTTTTGATTTATCCGGTTTCCTAGACCGAACCGATTTTTCGATAGAAAACTAATCGGTCTGTTATCAGTATAAAAAATTGTATATACCAGATTTTTGGTACCAGTTCTGGTACCACATTTTTATGGTTTGGTATTTACCGAACCGGACCGACTATATCAGTTTTCTAATTTTTATTTTAATTATTATTATTATTATTATTATTATTATTATTATTATTATTATTATTATTATTATTATTATTATTAATATCATTATTATTAATATCATTATTATTAATAAATAATAATAATAATAATAATAAATTAGTTATATTAATTTTTGGTTTTTATCCGGTAAAAATTGGAGTACTGGTTCAGTGTACCAGTCCGACTGGTACTGGTACCAAAATTTGGCCCCTTTTGGTACCGGTCCGGTCTGGCTCGGACCGGTATTTACCTATTGAACACCCCTAATATGAACGGTCGTTGATGTGTTTGGTCGCTATTGGTTAATTTTTTTGTAGTGTTAGTTCATAATTAGATTGTGAATTAAATTAAAACCCTAATCTTAAATAGTTTACAAGGGTTGTCTATATTTATAAATAAGAGAAGTCTTACTATGGACTAAGGTTACATACTCTTTTACAAGAATTGAGAGAGTACTTTATAATTCTCTGCATCTAAGGAGTTAGAGGGAGAAAGAGTGTGACACTCCTAAATCCGGGTCCCTTTAACCTCGAATTCGGTACTCAGGATCCAATACTTAAATATCATTCATAACTTAGTCTTCAATAACTAGCGGGAGAATACATATAGATTTATTACAAAATGTACCATCAATCCCAAGTTATACAAACATTAATTACATCACAGCTCCATGATAATACAAAAGGTTTACAGTTACACCAAACATGTTAATAACAATAACAATTTCTTCTAAGAGTTTTACTCGTCCGTTTTTCATTTGCCTTTGTATTTATATGAGCACTCGGGCTCAGTTAAAAATGTTCATGATATAACAAGGGTGAACAACTACTTTGCTCAGCAAGTTTAAATAAACAATAAAGGATATATCATGAATGAAAAAGAATTACTCTCTTTAGAACTTCAACAATATATAGGTATTGAGAATAAACGAAACATGCAGGCTATATTCAATAAGAGATTTTCTAGAATATTTACTACTAATATGATCACTAAGGACCCTTGAACTTCTTAGAAGAATTAATAGTCATTCAACTGAATTCCACAAAAGTATTTCACAATACTTAATAGGATTCTCAAAGGAATTAAACATCTTGTACCCGATATATATGCATAATATTCAGATATCCGGTGTGCAAAAGTCAGTTTCCCAATAAATAATACTCCTTTATAAGGGTTGTTCTACTCAGTCTTACTATAAGAATTCACACTAACTATTGGATTCGATAAGCTTCAACAATATTCAAATGTATGAATTTATACTTGAAACGTCTAGCTGAACAATTAGCATATACTTCTTCTTAGACAATTCATGGATTTCAAAAGAACTTAAAGCTTCAATAATTCATTAATAACGTAAGGCTTCAATTGCACCAAGTGAGGATATTAACAAGTTATAACAATGTAGAATAATTTTCAATAATTATTCAACTTAAAATGCTTTGCACAATAAATACAAGGTTAAGTTTAAGAACTTTGCACAATAATACTTGATTAGGGTTAGAAAATCTGCCTCAACCGCTGATTACTGCTAATCAACTTAAATTAACTTCCTTTTGATGACCTAACATTAATAATGTTGATCTACCAATTAGTATCTTGCATACAAGTTTATTTTACCTTAATAATCTTCCTATACACCATTTAAATCATTTACCACTTAATCAAATTCTCAAACATTTAATCATATATCAATCACTTCATAATATTATCCACCTTTGAGAATATATTAACCACCTACAAATAATATTTTAATCGTTTACGAATATTATTAGTCATCTAATAATATTTTGCCCTCCTAAGAATATTATTATTCATTTAATAATATTTTAATATATTATAAATATTATTAATCGTTCAATAATATTTTTATAAATTACTGTTATTAATCGTTGAATAATACTTTAAACACTTACAAATATTATTAATCATTTAATAATATTTTATACACTTAATTATTTTAAACATTTATTAACATTATTAATCATTTAATAATGTTTTACACTCTTTTTAATATTATTAATCATTTAATAATATTTTAATCATTTACCAATATCATTAACCATTTAATAATATTTTACTCATTTTATAATATTATTATCTATTTTATTTATTTTCTAATATTATTAATCATTTAATAATATTTTATTTATTTTTTAATATTATTAATAATTTAATAATATTTTATTTACTTTATAATATTATTAATCATTTAATAATATTTTATTTATTTTCTAATATTATTAATCATTTAATAATATTTTATTCTTTTTCTAATATTATTAATCATTTAATAATATTTTATACATTTTCTAATATTAAGATTCATTTAATAATATTTTATTCATCCTTTAATCTTATTAATTATTTAATAATATTTTATTAATATTATTAATCATTTAATAATATTTTATTCATTTTTTAATATTATTAATTATTTAATAATATTTCAATTACTTAAATTAGGTCTCATATCAATAATATTAATTTTAAAATATTTTTATATATTCTGAACCGAATCGACCCGTCCCGAACTAGAATAACCCAACCCGACCCAAAATACCCATTTTCTAGAAACAGCACTGCTCCCCGGCGCAGTGTTTTAGTTCAAACATCGCACCCCGACGCAGTCCTGCAATGTGTTCTTCTTCATTTTTTTTTTAAATTGTTCAACTTTGACACTTTTGATTCAGTTTTTAATAAAACATGTTATACACATCCAAATGACACCAAATTTGATTTCCTAGCTTCGTAACTTAATGTTCTTCAATATTTCATAGATCGATCCTATTTTTGAAAACGTTTTTGACATAAAAATTAGGATCGATCGCCTCGGATTTTAAAAATGACATATTTTGCTACAAAGGCCATAATTTGCACATTTCACCACATTTTTTAAATATTCAAGTTGAGTTATTTTTATAACCTCTAAAGCTATCTTCGAAGCCAAATAACTCACAAAAATAATATCCACAACTCATATCATAAATCATCAAATCATACACCGAATTAGGATTTTTCTACAAAACATGTTCACACGAGCTTTTCTTCAATCTTTTTACATACACGGCATGCTAATATACATATCTAGCATATTTAACCATAGATCTTCATAACTATTATAAATCTACTATCATGAAGTATAAAAATAAATTTAAACGATATTTTATACTGCAAAATCAACTTTTGACCATAGAAATCACATATATCATATATATAGTGCATAGATGTATATATATCACATATCCTCCTTCATAGATCCATCCTTATACCTTTGGATCTCACCATAGATCCTCTTCACATAGACAGCTCTCACAACAAATATGGTATAAAACATACAAGACATTAAACTACAACATAAATATCGATCTAAAGGTTAAGGTTAGAACACTTTTAAATCTTATGGATCTTCTTGCTCTTCTTCTTTATTTGATGAAATCTAGATAAAGATGTTGGTTCGTAAAAACATGGCATACATATAATCAAATTATATAAACGCAACGGAAGTAAACAAAGTTAGATTTTAAAATTTTGCATACTAATAACCAAGGTATTTCTTATACGACTATTAATAATTGAGTAAGGATAAAAGATTTATACCTTTGTGGAACCAAGCATCCATAGGTATAAGTTCGACTCTTTTTAATCCTTCACGTTTTTATTCAAATTAATCGATTAGATTTCACGGATCAATGTCAGCTCCCCAAGTGTGAAGCCTCTAGAGGTGATCCACCAAGAGGTCTATGAATTAAAGAAATAAATTTTGGTTTCTTCAAATCATGGGTAGTTAGCCTAATTCTCTCTCTAACTCCTTAGATATACAGAATTATGAAGTATTCTCTCAATTCTTGTGAAAAAATGTGTAACTATTTTCATAAAAACACTCTTTTTATTTATAGATATGGTCAACCCTCCTAAACTATTTAGGATTAGGATTTTAATTTTAATTTTAATCTAATTAGTAACTAAATTAATTAATTAGAGTTCCTAAATAATTCAGGAACTTAATTATTTAATAATGAGAGTACTTATTAATTAATTCTTAAACCATTTAGGAACTAAATTAATTATTATAATAATTACAATTTCTAAACTATTTAGGAACTTAATTATTTATAATAATACTATTATTTATTAATTAATTCGTAAACCATCTAGGAACTAAATAATAATATTGAGCTATTTAATTTATTCTATCACTATAGTATAAATTAAATATACTTAATTTATTATTACGATTACGCTATTCACTTCTAAAATAAATATTACTCTTTTGCGGTGTGGCCCTTTAAGTTCTCCATATTAAATCGGTTGTAAAATAAATTAATTAGAACCATTCTAATCTTATTTATATAAATAAATTAAACTATTTAATTTATTAATAAATAATATTTATCCTTACAATAAAGGTAAGCCCCCCTAGCGATCAAAAACTTTTCAGATAATATATATTTCAACATTTAATCACAAAAGAACATATTCCGCGAATAGTTAACAAACAATTCAATCCTTCTACCACACAATGACCCAATCAAAAATAAGACATGGAATTACTGTCAAGTCTTATTTGATCATATGCATTTCAATTCTCAAATGTACAACTCTAATGTAAATTAGAAATTCCTTTCTAATTTTCATTCCACCTTGACCAATGATTTCTAAGTTGTCATCTTTCGAATTACATAGGACATTCTCTTCCTTTACTAGAAGTGGTAGATCATTTTTTGACCATTCATCTACCTTCATGTATAACTTATTATACCCAATCATACCCTTTGATATTCCCTAAAGGTCTTAAGGAATATGTCAAAGTATAACTCATTATACACAAAATACTATGATGATCCCAAGTCCAAAGATCACTTGTACTACTATCACAAAAGGAACTCCTATTGACAGGCAAGTAAAACTCTATTAGGTGTTCCTTAAGCGAGTCACGTTCAGTGAACTTATTCTCTAATATGCATGTATATACTTGCTTTAGTATCTCTACACAAATAATTACGAGATCAATCATCCTTTTCATAAGAACAAACATAGTATGTACTAATCTATCCAGATTTACTAATCTCCATTTTAGTGATCTTAGGATTACGAACATTTTAGTTTTGAGCTATCTTAAATTTAAATCTTATTAGCATAATTAACATTATGATTCTAAAACCATTGCTCAAAACTATAGGTTTATTCATATAATTAATTCAGCCAATTAATCATGAATAAAGAAATGCATTGATAGTTTTATTAATAAATTGAATAAACATCAAATGTGATTGGCTTCAGGACATACTACTTTTAAGAGACTCCACCATCTTTTCTTGCTCTACCTGAAATCCTCTCAACACTTAATGCTTCAAGTTCACAACTCTCCAAGAACACAAAAACTCTTTCTCTTGCTCTCAAAACTCTCTCTATGCTCTACTTGGTAGAACTAACAAATGAAGAAACTTCAAACATGTTAGGTAGATGGTTCTATTTATTGAACTCCAGGATTACGTCATTAGTTCTCTTAATTAACTAACACTAGTTAATTAAGGACTCTAACTGCCACAAACATAGATCCATAATTTAGGGAAAACACATTGCATTGGGGAGGGTTTTAAGGGTTTATGTGTTTAAGAAATTTGACATGCTAGCTTCCTAGCTCATCTACCAATTAACCCAAGTAGGGTTAACCATCTACTACACCCAACCCATGTTGAATCTACTAACTCCACCTTAGTTAACTCTCATATTTTATGTATCCATACAACCATATATCTATACATCTCCTAACACTTAACTCATGGCTAGCTTCCTAGCTCCTCTACTAATTAACCCAAGTAGGGTTAACCCTCTACTACACCCACCCCATGCTGAATCTACTAACTCCACCTTAGTTACTCTCATCTTTTATGTATCCATGCAACCATATATCTATACATCTCCTAACACTTAACTCATGTCTAGTTAAGGTTTTAACTTTACTTACAACTTAGGTTCAACCAGCTAACCAAACAATTGCTAATTCTATACAATTCACTAATACCTAAATATTTGGGCTCCATTATGGATTGGTGAATTAATTCCTTTGGGCTCCCACATTAAATTGTTTGGACTCAATTTATTAAATCCAATGGACTACTAGTTAATCTCTTTAAGCTTCCATTAATTAAATCAATTGGACACATTATCTTATAATATATGGACTAGTTCATACAACTTACAAGACTTGATAATAATAAGACTTGACTAGTTTAACTTATACATATCATTTAGTAACTTATTGAGTTACTAATTAAATCACATAAAACTTACCGCGTTGAGCTCATTTAATAAACATACTAGTTTAAAATACATAACCCAGTTTAAATTGCTATTTAAAAGTCATTTGGACTACTAAATTGGGTTTGATTATAAAACCCTAACACTTATCAATTCTTGGGCATGTTTTATTAAAACCCTAATACACATACCTACAAGTATTTCGACTTAATTAATCAGAATTAATAAACTGTCACATAACCTTTCATTAGGCGCGCGTGTGATACAACTATCCATATTACATACATATATTTTCACCTTGGTTTAACTTTATTAATTCATTTATTTTCTTCTTCATTAATCATACAAGTAATTTTACTTGGTGATTATTAATCTTCTTATTAACCATTCAAGGCCAACGTTCTAGCTTTTGTGATTTCCTTACATAAGTTCCTCTTGCGTTTATTTTTATCATCGTCAGACAACAAGATTGCATTGGCGATTTATTACCATAGAATACTACCTTAGACTTGGCAGGAGTATGAAGGTTTAGACATTTCTTTTGACAATCAATCACTTCCCCATGGTTATACAACCAGTCCATTCCAAGTATAACATGAAACTTTCCTAATCGAATAGGAATTAAATCAACTATTAACTTGTGCCCTCTTATCGTTAGACATCAATCTCGATGAATATTTTCCACCTGAATTACTACTTTGTTTGCTACTTCTATGTTTAGCACATTTTCTAACTTTACTTAGGGTAAATTCAATTTCTTAGCAAATTCATCATATACAAAGGAGCAGGTAGCACCCAAATCAAATAATACATAGGCATTTATATTATTGATAGGAATGATATCTGACACCACGTCTTTTGATGTCACTGCAACCTGTACTATCATGTTAAAAGTACGTTTGTCGGTCTCCCTGGCTGTAAAAGTCCTCCAATTGCCAACTTCCTACTGATATTACCCTTACTTCCACTTCCTTCATCTGCTTTCTTCTTTAGACAATATTTAATCTGATGCCCCAGTTCTTCATAATGGAAACATCCTTTAGTTGCCTTCAGAATTGGACAATTCAGTGCGATGTGCCCATCTTGATCGTACATGAAGCAAACATTCTTTCCTTTCAAGCATACTCTCGTATATCCTTTTCCACAATTAGGACACAGTTTCATTTTCTTCTTTTGCTCCCCTTGTTTACTCCCAGCTGTGATACTGTTGTTATTCTATTTTCGCTTGTTAGAGTTGCTTCCTCCACTGCTCCGTTCTCTACTATCCCCATCATCTTTCTTACCACGTTGTTCTTGTTTGTACATCGTTAAGGTGTCATTGCCTCCCTCCGCTAAAATAGCTTTCTCTAAAACTCTAGTAAAAGTCCCAATCTAAAACATTGAAACTTTCCTGTAAATCCACGGCTTCAATCCGCGTTCAAATCGTTTTGCCT
The DNA here is from genome assembly GCA_947179155.2 of Hedera helix. Lineage (NCBI taxonomy): Eukaryota > Viridiplantae > Streptophyta > Magnoliopsida > Apiales > Araliaceae > Hedera > Hedera helix. Next base: position 20,076,325 of record OX359275.1, on the reverse strand, counting down.
TTCTTTGCTCCGTGTCAACCTGGTATGGAGCAAACCTTGCTAATTCGTTGAATTTAGTCGTATACTCGACCACAATCATATTTTCCTGTTTTAACTCGAGGAATTGCACTTCCATCATATCTTGAGTCACAAGAGGAAAGTAAGCCTCGAAGAACAATTCTTTGAATCTTTCCCATGGTGCTACTCCCGTTTCCAATCTTCCTTTATTGGCACCCCACCAATAATTGCCTTCTCCTTTCAGTATAAACATAGCAAATGCAGTTTTATATTTTTTCTGCAACGTTAGCTATGTCAAATACTTTCTCTATTTCGATCACCCAATTCTGGGCCTCTACTGGATTCATAGTCCCCTTGAACTTTGGAGGTCCTACAGCTTTAAAATCTTTAAATGTAGTAATACGAGCCGCTATAGGTTAATCACCCACATGATTAACATTCTTTTTCTGAAAAGCTCCCATCAATAAATCAACAAATTACGGCATAGGATTAACTGGCTCCTCTGGAGCATTTACAGACTCCTCTGGTGGAGGTTGAACATTCGGTCTTCGTCTAGGCAGCATTTTTGTTTAACAATTTATGTAATGATTATTATTTATCATTCACATATCACATTATTATGAACATTAAACACATAGCCATTTCAAAACACACTTAATAACTGAGTTTATATTCATATGTAAATTGAATAGTGCTTTGCACCTTACATCACATTTAGCATAATGTTATAAACCTTTTATATCCCTTCAAACTACAAAAGTCGGGATTTACCTTACATAACTCTATACAACAACATTAGACCTTCCCTCTTTAAGACAAAAGAGGTTACATGACAATTTCTATCCCTTCTATAACAAAAGCTAGGGATTTACATTACATACACACATAAACATATACATAACCATATAAACCTATTACATATTTCATATGGAAGCGTTCCACACTGAACTGTGTCTTCGTACTCCTCATCCATAATAGCTATCATCTTCCACCTACTCAAGGTGTTACTGGTCTGATCATACTCTACAGGGTAACAGTACACCCTATCTTGTGCCCTTCCAAAAGCTGTGCGAAAAGTATAGCTCATATTGTCCATCTTTACGCCCATGCTATCAATCATGGCTTTCTTAGCCCTCACTTCTTCTTCCACTAGATTTAGTCTCCTTACTTCTTTAGCCCTAACATGTTCATATCTATCTATCTCAGCAGCTGCCTCCCTTAGCTTAGCTTCCAAAGCTTCTTTATCATTCCTCAACTCTTGAACCTTCTGTTCTTCCTACTTAAATTTATCTCCCAACTCCATATTTCTATTAACCAACACTTGTACTGTCCTCTCATTTTGCACAACAACTATTTGTCATTCTGCTGCTTGAGTCTCTAACTCCAAAATCCTGTCTATAAACTCACTGTTCTATTGTATTAGACCATTCACCCACTCTTGGTCAGCCTCCCTTTGCTCGGATGACGCATTCTCCGGTAATGCCCCATCAAAGTCTCCTTTTAGTTCCCCTGGATCTTCTTCTTGTCCAATGTCATCAGCTGGTACTATTGTCATAGCTGGTACAGTAGTCATCACATCTATCTGAATGTCTCGGTATTCTTCCTCTACTGCCCGACTGGATTCTCCAATCTCTGGCATACTATAAAATCACAAGAACAATTATTTTAGTTTAATACAACTTTTGTTTACCTCTATTACACATAACACATAACACATAACACATATTATAAAAAAATTAACTTTAACAATTTCCACTATTCACCTCTTAGAACTCTAAATGAGTTTCACTATATTTCTTAAGGTCATATTCCTAACATTTCCTCACTTAAGGTTTATAACCTATCAGCTTTGATACCAACCTATAACGCCCCAAAATTCAGGTCCCTTGAATCACAGATTCAGTGCTCACGACACTACTCTACCATTCAATCCCAACCATTCATTTTTGAATAATAAAACTTAATTTACAATAATACATAACTATTCTCAAGTTTCCATACCTTTATACATTACAACACATTTATAACTGACATATTATAAAAATATAATATTTACATGCATAGTGATCTTATAACTAAGAAATCACTACTTGCTAGCCTTTCCCTTTTCTTTATCTACTCTGATCCCTTAGCCTGCTCAGGTTTAGCTGAAATATCATGTTAAAGCAAGAGTGAGCATAAAATAGCTCAGCAAGTACATAAACAATTAATGATGTAGACACCCAAATTTTGCACTTTTGTACTAACCCTGGCAGGAGGGCAAAGTCGTCACTTGACTCGACATGCGAAAAGGAAGGTGGACCCCAACACGAAGCCACCCCAACGACTTACGGTCAAAACCGCCACAACGAACAACGAGCATCAGGTTACTTGAGTCAAGACAAACAATCGATCCAGAAGAACCTGATTTGATCACAAAAGACGACTAATGGCCACTACGCTTACGATGTTCGGGGGTCTCGCACAAATAGCAATTTCTACATCAAGTAACATCCTCCCCAAATTAATACAGCAGAAATTGGCGAATTAAAACCGCGTGACACGGAAATCGAGAAAAACAAGCCGGACAGCCGCGGATGCACCTGCGGCCACCGACAAAAAGGACTTTTGCGCGGCTCGAGGGTGGCACACGGCAGCCGAGGATTCGGCGCGGACGGCCACAACAAGCAGCCGCAGATGCACCTGCGGCCAGCCGCAGATGCATCTGCGGCTGCCTGCTGAACCAGTATACATCGCCATTTTCAACCCGAGAAGGAAAAGAGGAAGAAAAAAGAAAGGAAATAGAGAGAGAGAGAGAGAGAGAGAGAGAGAGAGCGCGCGGGAGGAGAGAGAAAGCTCGGATCTTGGCCATTTTCAAGCTTAGATCCATTGTATTGTGCTAAGTAGTCTAGTATTCTTGTGGTGTTGTTCGATTTGTGGAATATAGAAGCTTTAAATCGGCATTTTGCAAGGTGAAAAGAGTGTGTTCTTGAGTTTTTATTTGTTGTATTGTTAGCATAATGTTGTGATTGGTTTATTTGATGTAGTTTATTGTTATATATTGATAAAGGATCCGTGGATTAAGGGTGGTTAGCGAGGGTTCCATCGGAACGTAACTCCTCCTAACGCCCCGATGACATCCGTACGGTGATATATCGTTCGTTGTGGTAATGAGTAGTTTGTAGTGATTGAGTTGTGATATTTGAGCTATGTAGTATGATAGCAATGTTCAATATTGTTAGATTTGGCCTAGTATTGGTTGTGTAGCGGTTTGGGTGACTGTGAGTCTAGGGAGGAGATCCTCGTGATTGAATCCCGATGATGGACGTTTTGGCATATGTAATCCTTGTATAGAGTCCATGGATGTGTATTTTGTAATATCGGGCCTTAAAACGATACCAAGTCGTGTTCGGGTTAAGGCCCCGTAATAATAAAATATGTGATTGTGGGTGTTGGGGGTTGTCTGGATGGCTCACATGCCCATGGATAGCCCCGACACGTTTTGGGATGTTTGTCTTAATTTACGGCACAGAAAATGGTTTTCAAAAATAAGGCAAATAATGAAGATTTTATAAAAGTGATCAATTTAGGGTTTTAGATTCACGAGGTTTAAAATTAAGAGTTTTGGCGAACTTTAATCCTTGTTTAACGAAAAGGCTACGTTTGGTTTTAAAATGTCATAAAAGATGTTTTCGTGAAAAATAAATAAACGTTTTCATTAAACTTTGTGCATAGGGTTAAAGAGTTCTAGAAGTTGCCTTCATTTTATTTCTATTAACTGTTAGAAGGCAATGTATAGTCTCGATTCCTATTTGACAAAAGTTTAAAAACTCTGTTTTCTATAAACGACATCTAATAAAACCCTCATCACTTTAAAAAGTAAAATCAATCTTTATTATGAAACAAAGCCTTGTCATTTGGGTCAAAAGACGTATAAAACGCTTTCCAGATAAACACATTTGCCATGTAAAATAAAAGCAAACTTTTTATGTAAAACTCACCACAAACCTCCATTTAGGCGCACACACACACACACACACACGCAACTCACACATTTTAGGATTTTAAAGGGATAGGAAAACATCGAGATTGCGATAACCGTGTTTCACGGAAGTCGGGGGGTGCCTAACACCTTCCCCTCGCTTAAGCAAGCCCCCGAACTCTATGAATCTCGGTTTGCGGACCAATTAAATCGGAGTCACATATGAGCCAGCAATTACGAAAACAAAATTCGGATGAGTTGGTACATCCATTTCAAACATACCAACTGGTGACTCTGGTCAATTGGCTCATAAAGAAATCGATCTTTCAAAACCCGTCGACATCAAGCCGACCCTTTTTAAAATCACATTTAATTCAAAAGGCTAAAATTGGAAAGGACATTTTATTATTAAAAAACGAAACGACGAAAATCCCGGCGTCGACAAATGACATGATATTTCTAAATTAATGAAAGAGAATCATTTACAATGAAGCTGAATCAATAACAGTTCTGTGAATGAACATGAAAATATAACATAATCTTTGCATGATTAGTTGAAAACATGAAACTTGCTTGTTGTACGGTCACAAGACCAAGAACTCGTTAAGAACAATACCAATCATAAAGACTGATACTGCCCGGGTTCAATCATAAGACTGTATTTCATTTTAGATGTGTACTCTAGGTGATTAGCCTACGTACCTTTACATTGTGCACAACATAAACATCTAGCGACGTAACTACACCATAAAATTTATATTTCATTTATCCTTTATTCCCCTTTTTATCAGGGTTGTTCTATTACATCATTTCATAGATTCCGCACCACAACAATGTGGATTGGAGAACATAACAATGACTGTCTGAATTCAACATGAATTATTACATATGTCTAGCCGGATTAAAATTGGCATCGACCTTTCTCAATAATAGTTCAATGATGAATGAACTTTAAAATGATTCACGGAAATGGATAATAATTAATATTGTTCAAGAACTACAAGAGTGAGTTCAGATAGAACACTTACCTTCATCCTCGTTTACGTTTATCGATAATATTGTATCCCGATTATGTCCTATATAATCATAATATTAAGTTATGTATTAGTTACATACACATGCATGATATACCTTGCTATACAAGTTATCATTTACCTTTACATAACCTTTAACACATAACATATCATTAACTCATATCTTAATATCTACCACGTTGATCATGTTTATTAATTTATGGCTTACAATACATATCTCTATCATTTAATATTAAACATTTCATTTTGGACATCTCGCCCAGGTTCTGTATTTGTAAAACTGAAATCTGCTGCTCACGTTCGGGGCCAAATATTTGCAGTGAAAATCTGGCCTAGGCCAAATTTGGTTGAGAAGATCTGGTCGAGACCACCGATTGTAGGCAAAAATCTAGCCTAGGCCAGATTTGGCGGCTAGACCACGGTTTGAAGGCAAAAATCTGGCCTACGCCAGATTTTGCTGAAAATTTTTTCTTTCCAATTTTGATTTTATTTTTTCCCATAAACCATATTCCTCTATTCCAACACATGATTTAACATGCCTAACATGTATATGACTTACATGGGCCTTCAAAAATATTAAAAATCCTTAAACGACTCTATTTTTTCATAAATTTCATATTAGGTGATGACGAACGTTTTTAAACGCTTAAAATGCACCTTTATCGCCATGAACACCAAATGACTTCAAAATCGACACTAACACATGTATTTACATAAAAATTAGTTGTTGAGCTTCATTTTACCTTTATTTGCAGAAAATGACAAAAAATTACACTTTTGTGGAATTTTGCCAACTTCAACAAAATTCACCTTTGAACCCTCTTTGAGTCTTTGAACTCTATACATCATATACACTAACATATGATTATTTAACAACTTTGTGTATTCACATAAGATAAATATGCACCTTCTAAAGTACTTTGCAGATTATGATTTAGCTTACATCCAAAATATAGCCTAATATTGTATCTTTCTATAAACAAGTCTTGATTTACAACCTTTAAAGAACATATGATGTTATCTAGCATGAAATTTCACATGCTTCAAACATGTTCATCACTTCCAAGTAGGGTTTCACCAAATTAACACATGATCATCCTTAAATCATGGTTTCTAGTTTCACTTCTCTAGAACACTTTTTCTTGAAATCTTGCAAGCTATTGGCAAACCCTAGCTTTCTTGCTTTGTCTCTCTTAGCTAGCAACTTGGAAATGAAAATAAGATAAGATGAAAAAAGTGATGTTTTTTCAAATTTGCATATCAATACATTCTTCCCTCCTTATAAGGATTTCGTCCCCGGAATCACCATTATAAGGTTACATGAACAAATTCAGATAATCCTTCTTCATTCTTTCTTCTAGCTCTCACGTTGCTTCCTCAGCATTGTGGTTCCTCCACATTACCTTTACAGAAGGTATTACTTTGTTCCTAAAAGATTACTCCTTCCTGTCAATAATTTGAACAGGACTTTACTTATACGTTAAGTCCTTCTTAATCTGAATAGGCTCATATTCTATCACATGCTTATAGCCTGGCTTATATAGCCTTAATACCGATGTGTGAAAAATATTGTGTATATGCTATAACTCTGGAGGTAATGCTACTGTGTAAGCTACATCTCCTATCCTTTTTAGCACTTCAAAAGGTCCAATGAATCTTGGACTCAGCTTTTCCTTCTTTCCAAAGCTGATTTTTCCTTTTTAGGGAGATACTTTTAAGAATACATAGGACTCTACTTCAAATTTTCTTTTCTATCGATGCAAGTCTGCATATTTTTCCTGTCTGTCTTGTGCTGCTACGAGCCTTGATATTATCACTTTGACAATTTCAGCAGTCTGGTGCACTATTTCTGGTCCCAAAAGCTTACGTTCTCCTACCTCATCCCAACAAAGAGATGTTCTGCACTTTCTTCCATACAATGCCTCATAAGACAACATACCAATACTTGTATGATAACTGTTGTTATACGCAAACTCAACCAACGATAAATGGTCATCCCAATAAATATTATTTATTCTATAATAAGGGCATGCCCCCGTAGTGATCGATGACTTTCTAGATAATATAGATTTCAACATTTGATCACAAAGGAACCTCTTTCACGAATAATTACCATACAATTCAATTCTTCTACCACACAATGTCCTAATCAAATATAAGACATGAAATTGCTATCAAGTTTTATTTTATTTGATTGTATACATTTCAATTCATAAATGCACAACTCTATTGTAAATTAGAAACTTTTTCTAATTTTTATTCCACCTTGGTCAATGATTTCTGAGTTGTCATTTATCGAATTACATAGAACATTATCTCCCTTTATTGAAAATGGTAGATCATTTATTGACCATTCACCTACCTCCATATAAAATTTATTATACCCGATCATACCCTTTGATATACCAAGAAGCCTTAAGGAATATGCTAAAATATAACTAATTATACACAAGGTATTGTAATAATCTCAGGTTCAAAGACCACTTATACAACTATCACATAAGGAACTCCTATTGACAAGCAAGTAAAACTCCATTAGGTATTCCTTTAGCGAGTCACATTCAGTGAACTTATTCTCTAATAAGCACCAATATGCTTACTTTAGTGTCTCCACATAAATGATTATGAGATCAATCATCCTCTTCATAAATGTAAATATAGTATATACTAATCTATCTGGATTTACTAATCCTTATTTTGGTGATCCCACGATTAGGAAGATTTTAGTTTTGAACTATCAAGAATTTAGATCTCATTAACATGATCCTCATCATGATTTTAAAAACATTGCTCAAAATTATTCATATAACTAATTCAGTCAATCAATCATGAATAAAGAAATGTCTTGATACTTTTATTAATAAATGAATAAGATTACAAAGTATATATACTTACAAAATTAAATACCGCATTCATCTTAATTATTAAAAAATAGGGCATGACGTTGAAATTTGTGTCATACTCTATTTTTTATTAGTTTTGAAAAATATAGTATTTGAATGTTACGACGATAGCTCTTTTGTACTTCATATAATTTTTTTGGAGCAGAGTATATATCGCCCAAAAAAAAATAACAGATACATTCATCAATAGTATGTCATACGGAAAGTACAAACATTTGATAATATCAGTCTCACCAACTGACACACAGACTGTACTATAACAACACCAACATACACTATGTGACTAGTACCTAATAAAAAACATATGCTATAGGAGTAGCCCATCCACATACATAACAAGGAGGAAAACATATTACTATCTTAGCTTGCTAGGAAGAACCAGCATCATCACCTGGACAAATCTTCTTCTTGTCCTTGTTCTTTTTGATGGAGGAGGAGACAGAGTCAATTATTTTCTCAGCCATCATCGTTGTTACGTTCTTCTTCTTAGCAGGAATCAAGCTGCCATTACCCTTGGATTTGTGCCCCGCCCAGTTCTCGCCTTGTCCGGCCTCGCGCTCATTGCCTCTGTCCGCCATTTCTTAAATTTTCTCTATATATCTCGTTTTCGCAATTGTGTTGTGTTTGGTATGAATCAAATTAGTGAAACTTGAGGAGGGTATTTATAGAGATTTTTTTTTTCTCTATTTCCAATTTTTTATTAAATATTTTTGTTTTTGAGTTTTATATAATGTATATATCAATTCATGGTGTTTTCTTTTCCGCGTGTGTTATATATGAGGGTGTATGTGTATATGTATGTGGGTGTGTTTAATTTTATTTGAGTTAATTAATTCAAATTAAGGCCATGTCCTTTAGTTTTGGTGTGGGAGAGTGTGTAGACTTGTTGAACTCAGTTTATGAATGTATGTGGGTGTCTGTGTGTGCTTGTATTTTACAAAACTAGCTACGTGGTTTAATTACAACACAAAATTATGAACATGGGTAGTAAGCCTCATTGTAATTGCTGTTGCAATCTCTTCGTAATTTCATTATCCTAATCTTTTCAAACTTGAATTTTCATGATGAAATTAACCTCAAAATGCCTACAATATATATATAGTCAAACTAAGTCCTGACATTTATATGTTGTTGGAGGGCTTTTTCGTGGATTTTGGGTTGAATTTGCTATGAAATATCAGTAAACATTTTTTTAATTCCTGAAATTAAACTCTATTCTCATGGATGTATTTTTTTTTACTAACCCTGAAACAATATCAAGGAAGATTAAGTCATCCAATATACGAATTACATGTATAATAGAATTAAAAAAATACTTTCCCTATTCAAAAATAAATTTTGAAAAACAAATTTTCATAATATAAGCTATAAAATAATATAATTAAGAAACAACTATCCGAGACTTGCTTCATCATACATCCAGTTAGCATACCTGCAATCATTATCACCATAAACGAAAATAATTCTCTACATAGAGAAAATCCAAGATCTCAAAGGGTGAAAACAGTGATGCAAAGACAGAGTTGGAAGCAGAGTAATTCGCAACTAAATAGAAGTTCACATCGAGTAAACTTCAAACAGGCGAAACTTTTGATCGAGGTCCATAATATATCAAATCGAATGTATCGACAAGCGCTACATAATTCAGCATCTAAGATATTCAATAAGTATTTAAGATAGAAATATGTTTACAATAGCCTAGTCGGTGGTTAAGGTTAGGTCAAAATTTGAATAATAGATTAATAATGATAAAAAGAAGTAGCCTAGTCGGTTGTCAAAGTTAGGTCAAATTTTGAATAACAGATTAACAATGATAAAAATATCTAGGGGAGGGTCTCTTCAAAAGATAAAGAAACCCTCCCTAGATTTAAATCTAAAATTTTGGAGGTTAGGATTTCTAACTAGAAAAAAGAGAGGAGAAATCTCCACACATAAACACAATTGATCAACAACAGATACCATGGAAATTACCTTAATTGGGAAGAAATTATGGAGAACTATCATGTGATAAATTATATCTTAATTTAATTTTGTGCTTTCTTCTTTCAAATTATAAGATTTAAAAAAAAGGGTCATGAGATGAAAACTTGAAAGAAACCTAGGAGAAATTAACCAACACTCTTCTGTATAACATTAGCTAAATTCTGACTTCTGCCAAGTAATATACTCACATGTGTAATCTTGCACCATAAAAAGATAGTCCTTTACTACTAGATTATCTATCACCCGTGATCCAGTCGATGAAGTTTTAATCTTTTTCTACTAGACTATCAATGATTAATGATTACAATAAAATATATTCTCTCTGTCGCATAAAAAATAGTTCTAATATAATTTCATCAAAATTATAAAATAAAAAAAAAATCAAAACATAAGAAAGAGAATAAAAAAGTTTCAACCTCATCTCCTATAAACCACACGTAAGTACAATCACTCTTTTCTTCTTTATTTTTTAAAAAATGTAATGGATGCTACTTACGTTCTTTTAAATGTAAAACAATTGCTTTGGGTTGATTTTGTACTATTTGAGATATGAGTTGATTTGGATTTATGGGTTTGAATTGTTTACTTTAAATTTTAAGGGACAAATTCTTTTTGTATTTCAGACATCTTTTGGAGGACGAAAGATATGACTTTGTTCAGTTACTAATTTCTAGTATTGAGTGCATTTACTTCCAAACGCACTATGCAATTTTTATTGTTTTATATTTGAATCACAAACACTGTGTTTCAAATAAAATAATTAGGTTTGGATTTCAAATTGCCTCCGAATGAAAAAATTAATAAATACATTTATAACGCGTTTGTACCTTCAAACATACTAACCACTTTTAAACGCTCTATAACTAAACATATATTACAAAAAGACAGACAATTTTATTCATCGAGTAAAGGGTACAAAAATAGTTACAAACATCTACCTTTCTGTCCAACTGACATATAAACTGTGTTATTACAACACAAACATATAAACTATATAACTAGCCCAGCTACATACATAACATAGAGGAAGACATATTACTGTACTAGTTTTGCTAGGCAGAACTAGCATCATCATCTGGACTAATCTTTCTCTTGTCCTTGTTTTTTTGTTGGAGGAGGAAACAGAGTGAGCTATTTTCTCAGCCATCATTGTTGTACCCTTCTTCTTCTTTGTGGGAATCAAGCTCCCATTACCCTTGGATTTGTACCCTGCCCAGTTCTCGCCTTCGCCAGCCACGCGCTCACTTGCTTTGTCCGCCATTTCTTAACTTCTCTCTGTATATATCTCGTTTTCACAGTTGGGGTGTTGTATTTGGTATGGATCGAAGAAACTTGAAGAGGATATTTATTGAGAAAATTTTCGTTGTAGCTCCATTTTTTAATCTTTTTTGAGTTTCATATAATGCCTATCAGTTCGTGATGTTTTCTCAATCGTGTGTTGTTTATAAGAGTGTATGTGCAGGCGCACGCATTTAATTATATTTGAGCATATAAGTTCAAATTAAGGCCATGCACGTCTTAAGCCCTCCAATTAACTTATCATCTTGATATACATATGCAAGTATTTCTTATGAAATAACTCGTACCAACAGCATGACTAAATACACAATGCATATCAATTCGTGGTATTTTCTGTTTCCGCGTGTTTGTATGAGGGTGTATGTGTGTGAGCGCGTTTGATTTTATTAGACTATTAGTTCAAATTTAGGCCTTGTCCTTTGTTGTGGGAGAGAGATTGCGTATGCAGACTTATTGAACTCGGTTTTTATGTGGGTGACTGTGAAATAACTCATATATATTGACCGTAATTGTGTTTTGTAGACTATACGATTGACAGGTAATAAATTACAGACAACGTCATGGAATCAAAATGCTCTTACTTTGGTTATATTGATGAAACAATGGGAACAAGCCATGACTGTACATATGAAATACACTTAAGAAACAGGAGGTACTTGCATGAATTAAACCAAAACATATTACAAAAAATGAAGTAACAATTTCATTCATCATGCAATAGTATAGAGTAATATTATGGTTACAAAATACTATTCTATACTATATATATCATGTATATATCAATTCGTGGAGTTTTTTGAGTTTCATATAATGTATATATCAATTCGTGGTGTTTTCTTTTCCGCGTGTGTTATATATGAGGTTTTATCTATGTTTGTCCGGACAAGTGTTTAATTTTATTTGAATTAATTAGTACAGATACTGTAACGACCCCGAAATTCGACCCACTTTATTACCTTAAATTCATGTTTATTAAACATCATTTTCCTTACATCCGAATTTCGGTTCGTTAATAAATCTTTAATCACCTTAATTGATCCATAAATTGATTTTAAAATTATCAATTACCAATTTTTCGGTATAAATTTTTTTCTTTTTCTCACTTCAATCATTGTATTAAAATAATTGGATATTTAAAATCCTTACATTTCGATCCTAGTTCCCAGATCACAACCTTTACTTTTTTTTTCTCTTACAATTATCATAATACTCTACATTCAAATTTAATATAATTCATATTCATACAAATGTTCTTTGTATCATCATTCATAATTAGACTTATAATAATCTCTGTCATAACATTTATCTTGTACAATTACAGCTCATAATTTAACTTTGCTCGTCCTATCCGGATCCCATTTATAGACTCATACAAAGCATCAAGGTAACTTTGACAAATTATCCACATTGCATTATAATATAACAATCACGTTTTCTACCTTCTAGGCAATTCATCTTTAACAAAATTCAATATTCTTGAATGTCATATCTTTCTTGCAAAAATGTTATTGAGCAAGTAACGAGCACAACGGCTCAGCAAGTTCAACAGTTCATGCTTCACATAGCACAAACCTTAACATGTTCGGTGTGTGTCATACATCATGTCCTTGTGCTTCTACCATAATAATATATCTCATATATGTTCATATCATTGCACAAAGTACACATTGTGGTCATATTAAACACGTATCACATAGCACATAATTTTTATGCATTTAAAACAAGAATTATATATCATAACAGTCCAACATTTAACATAAAATGGACTGAAGAACTTGCCTGACGTCCAGTTATTTAAATTGTTAACTCAAACCCTTAACTCGATCAACCTATGATCATAAAATAATCAAATAATAATTATTTATCTCCTTGTGATATTAATTTAATTAATTAATACCATTTCTGGGCCAATTATTTAATAATATGGTTAATTATATAAACCTTGTTCCTTAATAAATTAATTTAACTTAATATCCCACACCTTCAATACGGACAACCCGGCTCATCGAATAAATTTTAGCACATTTAGTTGTCCGAATTTTATTTTCTAACCTTTAAACTTAATAGATTAATAGCTAAATATTAATTCCCAATATTTAATATTTTTATAAAAATATTAAATTCAATGCTCAAACGTCATTTCTATATTTTTAGTATTTTTCTATAATTTTTAAACATTTATTTCATTAAAAATCATTTCTGAGGGCATTTTGGTAATTTCCGCGCCCTTAGGGACATAACCGAAATTTCCCGAAAAGATCAGGGGCATTTTCATAATTTCCGCGGCCTTGGGGACACGCTGGTCATTTACCGGAAAGTCCAGGGGCATTTCTGTAACTTCCCACCCCCCCCCCCCCCCCCGGGCGTGCCGGCCGCGTATGGCGCGCGGCTCCCCTGTCTCTGCCGACGCCAGCAAGACGACGTCGTTCGCCGGCCGTTTTTCGATTCCCGAGCAATGCGCGGACCTTTCTCCCATACACCCCGAAACGGCGTCGTTTCGGGCCGCGTTCTGCAGAAAACTCAGCCGCGCCATGCGCGACTTTCCTTTTTTTTTTTTTTTCTCCAGCCGGCAACAGTACATCAACTTTCTCAAAAAAAATCACCATTTTTCCTCAAATTTTTCACACATAATTGCTCCAAACATGATATAATTCATATATATACAATCCATAACTTATTTAGAATAATTATTCTAATTATTTTCTATTTTTCACAATAATAATTTATCACTAAAAATTTCATAAATAAATCCATAAATTAATTATTTTACCTTCTAAAGCTTCAATTCCTTCCTTGATGACACCAAATAATTCATCTCTTCTCCCTCTTGGTAGCTATGGAGGTTTTCCGGTTGAGGAAGGTGGCGGTGGTGTTGTCGGATAAAGGAGATAAGAGAAAAGAGAGAGTTTTGTTTTATTTTTTATTTTTTTTCCACTTCTTGTTCCCTTTTCTTTATTTATCTCCTTTTATAACAAGGCAAGTTAACATTTTGGCTTTAAAATATTTCCACCGACTTATACCTTCTCTTGATTGTTCCGGATTTCTCCAAAGAAATGCATGCAAAATTTTAATTAAATACCTTACGTAATTATATCGTGTAATAAATATTTTATATAATATATATAAAATATTTATTTTAATTTACTAAAAATCATAATTTGATTTATAAATAATTTTAATACCTCTTTTGGATACTTTACTTGACAAATTTTGTACACGCATAATGACATGCATGTACTTATATGAGATAATTTATACCTCCAAAAATCATAAAATAATTCATATGACTTATAAAAATTATTTTTCATAATTTTTCACTTCGTTACTTGGACAACATGTTACATTAACATGTTCACGTTTCCGAAATATTATCTTTCATAAAAGTCATAATAATTCCATTATACATAAATATAATTTTTTATAACTTAAAACATTCTTTTTTCTTATTTATTTTTCAATTTCTTTAATATTCACATTAACTTTCCTTCTATAAATTATATAATTTAATATTATATAATTTATATAATTACATTATTCTTTTTTAAATAATTTTCATTTTACACAAATACAATTTATAAAATTTTCTTCCATCCTTAATTATATTTAATTCTCTTATATAAATTATATAATTATTCTTATATAATTTATATAATTATTATTTCCTTCATACAACGTTTTAATTTCCTTATATAAATTATATAATTATTATTATATAATTTATATAATTACATTTCTTCTCAATTAATTTCTAAACTTCCTTCATAATTTATAATTAATTTAGAATCAATAATTACACTTTTTACTAACTTCCTCATTAACTTTTCATAAATTTTTCGGATTAATTTAATTATTAATCCCATAATTAATAACATTTATAATTATAACAATTAAGCATAAACACATATATATAAATATATAATTCATATTTCTTACATTTCCATATAACCTCATTTAAAACATAATTTCTGCACTTCCATAATAATTTAATTGTACAATTTATTGTACATTTACATGAAATTTCTCTTATTCTTAATAAATTATTTTTAAACAATTTATTTGCTTTTCAATTTCTTTAATTCCATACCATTCATCATAATCTCTGTACAGATTTAATTTACTAATTAAATCTCATCCCATATATTAAATCACATAAAATAATAATTAATTTAACAATCTTGATAATTTTATCAATTAAATTCTCATTTAATTTTATTAAAGAAATCTTGAAATTTTGGGTCCTCACAGATACGGCCGTCTACTCTTTTGGTTTTGGTGTGGGAGAGAGATTGTGTATGTAGACTTTTCAACTCAGTTTGCAAATCTAGCTACGCGGTTTAATTACAAAGCAAAATTATGAAAATGGGCGGCAAGGCCACACTGTTATTGCCTTTGCAATTTTTTCGAATTTTCATTATCCTAATCTTTCCACGCTTAGATTGTCATGCTTGGATTTTCATGATGTATATATAACCTCAAAACAACTATATATATGGTGTCAAATTAATTCCTGACATTTGTATGTTGTTGGACGGATGTTTGGTGGTTTTTGCATTGAATTTGCTGTGAAATCACCAACAAACATAATTCAATTAGGCAGCTATAATTAGAGTTTGTACTAATTTAATTATCAACCGGCTAGGGTAACTTCTGTAATTAATTTGAAAGAGTAGGTGAGTTTTTTTATTTTTTTAAAGAACCTATACTATTATAATTTAATTCTAAGAATGCAATTCATCTTACATGCCTAAAGGGAACCTAAAAAAAGGGTCAAGAGGGGGGAGTCTGAGAGAAATTTTTGGAGAAACTTACTTTTAATATTTTGTAATGTTTGTTGAACTTTGACTTTTGACTTTTGTCAAGAAATATACTCACACTTGTGATTTTGCATAGTAAAAAGAGATATTTTTACCATTAACCTATCAATGATTAATGATCATAATAAAATATATTTTCTCAGCCGCATAAAAATTAATTTGTATAACTTTTATCTAAATTATAAAAAAAATTAAAAATAGAAGACAGAGAATAAAATAGTTTTAATTTCATCCCCTATAAAACCCACATTGGCATTGCGAGTGCCACGACCCTAGCTCCGCTAATCTAAAAAAAACCCGACCTAAGGTCCATCAATCTACACAATTTTATGACGTACCTGCAATGTCACTCACAGAACTCAACTCTTATTGCTTATCTTACAACTTCTATTGCTTATATGTTTACATGTGAATGATAAAAAAACACATCTAAATAAACAAAATAATTGCTCAACAAATATATACTATTACATTTATTGAGATTTTACGACTATTTGTCATAGTTCTACTAAAAATCATGTTATTCAAAAATAAAACAAACATTTGTTGTGAATAACCATACAAGTTTCACAACATTGATAAATATTATAAATCATTTCCGCATATGCATTTCACAATGTTAATGAGTATTATAATTGTGACACCCCCAAATTAGGCCCACACTACCTAATTTGAGTCATAAAAAAACTACAACAAAATTATTACAATACATTATAATAATACATTCTCAGTAATGCACAACTAAGTTTTCACTACTATTTTCACACTATTTTACAATATAGTGAAGACTGTTATAACAACTATCTCGGGCCATCACTGCATTCCTCTTTTCTCCCCACCAGTCTTGGCTGTAGTTTTATTTCCTGAACAATTGAACAAAAAGGAAAGGGTGAGCTCAAATAACAAATCACATGATTCACACATTTTACTAACTTAATCTACACCATCCATTAGCAAATCACATGATTCATATCTTAAACTACACCATCCATCGCATGTTTCACAGTTTTAAGCTTCACACTACACATTTAAATATTATATTATCATCTTTTATATTATTATATTATTGACTTAATATCACAATTATTTAAATATTTAGTGTTATTCAAATAATGAGTCTACCTAACTATTTAATACCCGTGACTATTATTGTGCTAATTATCGGTCCAATGATACAAGATGATGAGCATTGTGACGATTATTGACTCAATAATGTAAAATGTTGTTCAATGAAAATTATTGATTCGATAATGTAAAAAACTGTTTAATGACAATTATTGATAAAATATTGTGCAATGGTCACTTTATCATTTCAATAATATAAAACAATGTACAATACCGTGTGCTACTATGTAATATCGTGTACTACAGTAAAATACAATAAAATACCATACGCTACTATTCATTTATTATTGAATATTTTAACAGTTAAAAATGATAGTACCGTTAACCATTTTTATTTAAAAAGGTTACTACTGTCGTTTTCTATATCCAATAATATTTGGCAGTGGGGTCCACCCATAACTGATTATTTCAGCACCGTCGTGCGAATCGTATATTCCCCAACAAACTATAAACATTAACTTTAATTTTTATCAAATTAACACTTTACTATTTTAGAATAATATATGAAGAAAAATTAAATTTTATTCAACAAAAGTTGGGGTCTAACAATAATTCATTTCCACACACACCCACACACCACATTCTACCAACTACTCACCCTGACATGTCTATTTCAAGCTGCCCACCATCTGTGTTTTCACAGTTATCAAATTGATTTATTAATCCAATATCCACAACCATCATCGATAGGTCCATCATAAGATTTATATATTTATAATTATAAATAAAATCCACATAACAACTATAGAATCACATAACCACAAGATGGAGTCAACTCGCTAGACCTGCCTATATATATACCACTTTTAGTGGTCCGCTGCATAAGATTTATACGAATATAAACTTAACTCGATTTCACATACAACTAAACCACAATTATGTCAACGTATACTAACTATCCACACATACACGTAATTCAATTTTAATTATATAAATCAACAATCAATACATATAAAATATATAATATAAGAAATATAACTTACCTCTAGTATTACTACATTCTAACTCTGCTTCTGGCTTCCGAACTAGGTCAAACCAGCTCATTTCGATCCAAAACTCTAATTTAAAATCCATAATCATACTTTAATAGTATATTAACACTATATATTATATCAATCTATAAAAATATAAACAAACTTTGACGGTTGACATTAGACTCTCGTGTGAAACGACCGCTATGCCCGTTGGCTAGTATATCATATGATTCCCAACGTTTCGATACTTCACAAGTCCACTAACTATTATTTTAGACTTTTTGACTAATTTTCACATTTTTGTGAATTGTTCGACAATTTTCTATAATTATTTCTATTTATAAAACTATCGTTTAATAGCTCATTACAAGAAAACAGGTCATTGCCGACGGACATGCCCGTCGCCAATGACCCATGTGCCATGGGCAATGAGGTCGTTGGGTACAAACTTATCTGTTGGCAATGTCATCGCCTCGTGCTTCTGTCGATCACCGTCGGTAGTAAGGTCATTGGTGACAGACTCATTAGTGACGAATAGTCTGTCGGCAATGGGGTCATTAGCGACGGACTATCCGTCGCCTATGAGTCCATCGAGAATGACTTCTTTTCAAAAAATATATATATAAAAGTTTTTAACCCCATGTTTTATCTTAATAAATTTTCACCTGTTTAAAAAATAAACAACCAAATATTTTCACCAAATATAAACAACTACATATACAAAATTAGCAATAGATAACATCTATCTTATAAAATTATATATATTATCAAAATTGTACAAATATTCACAGAATCTGATGTTTATAGATACAAAGTCATAATCCTATATACAAAATTTACATCATTAGTTATGGCTGCTTTAAAGTTACACTCATTCTATGGAAGTTGGATACACACACCAATTATGTATACCTAACTGTAACATGTTCCCAACTTTATTTATATTCAGTCTTCCCTTTCTTTTTATTGGGGATTTTTCTTTTCCTCTCATACAGGTTCAGATTCTACTTACCCAAAGTTAATTCTTCTAAAACATTCACTTCTCTTGTTGTGAAAAACGCAAGCTGTAGGTAAGGAAAACAATCAAAACCTTACAATCTATAGATGCAATCAATTTGAAAGAGAGAATAACCTATATAAATAGATAAATGTAAAGTTTGTTAAACTATTACATGGTAATAGTGATGATATGGTGTTTCTACTTCAACTGGAATCTCAATCATGTTAGCATCCCTGCATCTAATCAATGAAAATTACATTTTATTCTAAATTCCACTAAAGAAAAATAAATTAGTTTATAATAGCAAATATATTAGTTTAGAATAGCAGAATTTACTGATGCTGCCTTTAGATTAAAGGAATGGTCTTGGAGAGTAAATCCGATGAACTGGTAATTGGGCAAACCCAGCTACTGAATTCTGTATTCCACATAACTGTTTTAGTAAGGAGATAAACAAAAAATGAGAATTAAACATAGAAATGCAGAATATTCTTTACTTTTTTATTTTGATAAGTGAGAAATGTAAATATAACAGAAAAATTACTAGCAAAAAAAGAATACGAGAAAAAAGCTATTAGATAGATCGAGTGACATAGATTTTAGGGAACCACATTCAATGTATTAAAGGAGGCTAAAAAGTAGTCAGCATAATTAAATTAGGTACCCTGTTCCCCATTACAGAGTTTAATGAACCAATCCCATGTCTTGTATCAGCATCATCCAGTATATCATCATGACGAAGACTGGCGACCTAAAATAAAGAAGTGAAATCGCTACTCCAAAAGTAATGATGTGCAAGTGTCTAACTTTCAAAATCAATACTTTGTGATAATTGATCTAATATAGATTCAAATAAAGCCAAGAACATACTTGAATCTGATTTTTATTTGTTAAGCAAATGATAAAAAAAAAAAAAAAGGAAATAAAAGAAGAAGCTAAACATTTGCAATTATAATGCCATGGTTAAACATAAAATCCTCATCATGATGTAATGTGTTCAAAACTAGTGTGTATATAAGTTGAGGTGAATTAGATTTCAATTTTATTTCTCTCTTCCATTAGTTCCACCTTTATAGATTTGTTGGTCACAATTTCATTAAAGATACTTCGGACAATCTTTTATATACACATTTTTTGTTGTGGCCCTTAAGGAGCACAAGAATACAAAATAGAATACAAGGATAAACAACTTTCTATCATAATTTTAATTGTTCATAAGTGAAATCCTTCATTTTGTAAATTAGTCAATATAAACCTACATTCAACTGTGAATAAGAAGGAGCCAAATCATCTGTTATGGTTTGGTCTTAACCCAAAGATAAAAAGACTGCGCATAATTCAAGCAAAAAAGCAATAGGTCAAAAGGAAAACACGCTTAAGGTAGATAGTGAACACCAAATGGCCAACACTTTAATTAAAGTTCTTTATCATCTGTTTGGATTAATTTTTGCCAACATTTTATGAGGAAAATAATCTCAGTGCGTATACCCAATTTTGCTCAACCTAGCTATCTATAGTGTTCATGTTTCTGCTAAATGATTTGCCTTGAAAGATACAATGTTTAATAGAGTATGAATGATTGACAACAAAATAACTATATCACAACTCACTAGGTTGTATAATGCATTTTCATTCTGACACAAAACTGAAACTCTAAAATATTTTGCTTCTGCATTTATATTCCACACATTTTCAACTAGATACACGTTAAATAATAAAAACTGAGTCTTTATTCAACCAATATATCCATACAGACATGTGCAATTTGTTTGTACATGTAACAACTGCATAACACTTATAAGGCTAGATGATAGAACAAAAAGTAAATATAAGGCTTGATAACAAAAATTAGAAAAGAAATTGGTCAACAATGGGAGGAAAAACCAACTCATAAATTAGTACATTTCAAGTTTTAAACAATGGCAATCAAAACGACAATGGAAAATTGATAGTTATTAACACATACTTGATTTTACAGATAAAAGTATCTACCTACAATCTTCTTACTTTCATCAATTACTCTGCCTGCCAAATGCAGTATAAACTATGCATTTCATTATTCACTTCTAAAGATGAAGATATAAAATCTCAATCTAGAGATGGAGAATAGAAAATCGATTAGGTGATGGAGAGCGAGAGTGGAGATGGAGATCGAGGGATTCGAGATTTTCAATCGTCAAAATATGATTTACAACACACAATAAATCCAAATATGAAGAAATCCCCAAAAGAAGATCAAAACCAAAAGAAGATACAAAGGAAAAGAAGAATGAATAAGCACTTCTAGAAACTCCCAGAGAAATTCTTAACCAGAACAATGGAGCCCAAGACCAGAACGAATCTTTATTCTCCTTATTGAAAGTAGTATGCCCTCAAGCTAATTACATTTGATGTGATATGCATATACTTTGTAATCTTATTCGATTTATTAATAAAAGTATCAAGGCATTTATTTATTCACAATTAATTGGCTGAATTAATGATATGAATAAACCCATAGTTTTGAGTAATGATTTTAGAATCATAATGTTGATTATGCTAATGAGATCTAAATTCAAGATAGCTCAAAACTAAAATGTTCCTAATTGTGTGATTACTAAAATGGGCATTAGTGAATTCGGATAGATTATTACATACTATGCTTGCTCTTATGAAGAGGATGATTGATCTCATAATCATTTGTGTAGAGACACTAAAGCAAGTATGTAGGTGATTATTAAAGAATAAGTTCACTGAACGTGACTCACTCAAGGAACACCTAATGAAGTTTTACTTACTTGTCAATAAGAGTTCCTTTTGTCATAATGATACAAGTGATCCTTGGACTTGAGATCATCATAGTACATTTTGTATTATAAGTTATACTTTGACATATTCCTTAAGACCTTTAGGATATATCAAAGGGTATGATTGCGTATAATAAATTGTACATGGAGGTAGGTGAATGGTCAATAAATGATCTACCACTTCTAGTAAAGAGAGAGAATGTCCTATATAATTCTATAAATGACAACTCAAAAATACTTAGGCAAGGTGAATTAAATATTATTTATTAAATGAATTAAATAGTTTAATTCATTCATATAAATAAGATTAGAATGGTTCTAATTACTTTATTTTACAACTGGTTTAATATGAAAAACCTAAAGGGTACACCGCAAAAGAGTAATATTTATTTTATAAGTGAATGACATAATCGTAATAATAAATTAAGATTATTAAATTTATAATATGATGATAGAATAAATTAAATAACTTAATATTTATAATTTATTATTTTAGAAATACTAATTATAAATTAATAAGAGGAGTCTTATTATTACTACTACTACTACATTTATTATTATTATTTAAGTTCCTAAATGATTTAGGAATTAATTAATAAATAGTGGTATTATTATAAATAATTAAGTTCATAAATGGTTTTGGAATTATAATTATAATAATTAATTAAGTTAATAAATTATTAGTAATTAATTAATAAGAAGTATTCTCATTATTAAATAATTAAGTTATTAAATGGTTTAGGAATTGTAATTAATTAATTTACATAACAACAAAAAAAGCCTAACTGCGATCGTATGTGGTCACTGATATCGATCGCAGGCTATCTAGTCACTGGATTCACATTAGCGACCGCCATCAGCAACCAAATTATCGACGACAGATAATAGCGTCCTACGTCGTTGCTAAAATAACTCAGCTTCAGGACGACGTGGTCGCACATTCAGCGACCCACATTAGCGACCGCATGCGGTGGCTGATACTATCGATCATTAAAAATATATTAGCGACCTAATGTAGTCGCTGATGTGAGGGGGAAAATTATGTTCGTCGAAATATATCAGCCACCGCATGCGGTCGCTAATACCAACAAAAAAAAATCCCCTGTTTTGTGGATTTCCCATAAAAATGTACCTATTTGTATCTTCTTTCTATCTCAATACACAACAATTCATATATATATATATATATATATATATATATATATATATAGTAAATCCCACACGCATTCATAATATCAACTAATTCATTCATTATATATATCTAAAAAGAATATATCAAATGCAATCCATTTGAATTGAAATATAAATCAACCAACGTAAAGTTTATATACAAAAGTGATCAGAATATAAATACCATATCCATGCATAAACTAACAAAAATGTAGAAAATGACGAATAGGAGAATACAAAAATGTTTTCATGCATCCTCGTCCAAACGGGCTTGTAAAACAAAAGATTAAACAGTGTTAAATATATATTAATAAAGTAAGTTAAGCCATTGTAAGTACAAAGTACTAAGATTACCTCAGAGTCATCATGCTGCTGTGCTGCAGCCGCCACTGCATTTGCTAACTCATCAGGTCCCGGAGACTATAGTTGTGCGCCCAATGTACGAAGAAGCTCACGATCTTGATAGATCAAAAACTTGTTCGCCTTTTTCCGTTTCAGAAAATACTCCACGCAAGTGTACGTGGTCTAATCGTACTACAAGGCTAGCAAGGTATCGTTCCCACGAGAATTTGCAAATAAAGTGTGGAATTATTAGTTAATAATTGAAATAGCATCATTTGAATTTTTTAACTTGAAAATATTGTTAAGTTCCAAAATTAATATCAAAGATTAAATATGTTAAACAACGTTTAGGGTTTACAATTCAACTATATGTCATCCACTGAACCTAATTATTACTGTTAAGTCAAAATACAAGCAATGAGTTGCTAATTAAGAACTCTTCATCAGCTGAATTAACATCTTTCGATTATTATACAGAAAATCTTCCACAATCTTACCTATTATGGACTAGACTGAAGAAGAACATCCCATTTAAACCAACAATCTATATTTCTATGAATGCTGAATTTAAAAAGATCATAAGCTCAGGTTCTCTACCAATTACACGTGGCAATTAAGTATATTTCTATCTCAATCACAAATTATGTTAACAACTATAATCACATGCAATCATACATCTGTCTATTTCCATACTCCTCTCTCGATTTCATATGAACAACCAAATTAATCACTGGCCAGGTAATTAAAACAATTGAAACTAGTATGATAGTCAACCTTCACATGAATTCAACACTAACAAGTAATAACTCTATCCAAGTCAAACAAATAACTTCATTGCAAACCCTAAACAAAAGTAATTAGTTCATACACAAATTTAGATGAAACACAGATGAATAAGTTCTAGCCATATCAAGTGACAATATGTAAAGTACAAGGAATAGAGATAAACTAATAATGTCTTGTTGCTCTTCTCTACACCAAGCTTCCAGTTTTTCTCCAACGATGAGCCTGTCTCTCATTCCCTTCTCCAGATTACTCGCGCGTCCTTTTCTCTCCTGGCTTCTTTTTCTCTTTTAGCTCCTTTTTATTCCAGCACTTTAGCCACTCATCTGACCATCAAAATGCCTCAAAAACTGCTCAACAACATGGGAGAACCACTCGTTCGCCCTTTGACGCGGCTGCCTCACATCTCACGCAGCTGCGTCGAACCTTACTGGAATTGATGGCCGCTGGTGACGCAGCTGCATCACCTCTCACGCAGCTGCATTGAATTCTCATGACGCAACTGCTTCACAACTCACACAGTTGCATCTGACCTTACTGGAATTAATGCTGCTTGTGACGCAGGTGCGTCACTTCGTGATGCAGCTGCGTCACCCTTGTCCTCAAATCACAAAAATGCCCTTGCAAGCTTCTTTTTTTGCAAACATGAAACAAATACACAAAAATGCATAAAATTGAAATAAAAATACCAAAGAACTAGCAATAAACGAGTTAAGAAGCAATTACTTTGCAAGTATAACACCGACCCAGCAATAGCTCTGACACAGTCAACAACAGTATGCATAGTGTTCGCATGGCCTAATGTCTAAGTATACTGCGCAGCAGAACTACTCGTGCCACTGATAGACGGTTGACATCGTTATCATTGGCTTTTGACGTAATTTTTCTTCACAACCGACGCTCTCTCCCACAACTCTTGATCTATCAGCGGTCACGAGGTGTCAGCAGGATAACGCTCGTCCATTAATGCGTTATAATTATCCTGTCATCAAGTTAAAAATTAAATAGGTTATAATTAAATAATTAATTAAGCTAAAGAATGACTAGCATAAAAAATTATAAACAACATATCAACATATCAACTTATAAAAACTTACACGTATCTGGAGCGCCTCTGGTATACTATCGTGGGTGGCCATGTACACATCCAACCAATAGATAGACTGACCCTGGGACTCTGCCTCCTACAAATATAACTCAAAATCCATACATAACATATATTAATCATATGCTCTCATACTAATATAATGACTGTAAACATAAAATTAAAAAATATTTTATAAAATTCCTACCTTGGCAGCAATATACTGCAGCTGTGAGATATTGTCATCCCTATAGGTGCCTATTGCCTTGTCACCTTCAGGTGTACCTTAGGCTCTATTCATAGCGATAGTCCTACATCGCTTAGCCCAGCTCTTAAATTTTCACTACTCACATATGGCAGCCCATATGGGTTGCACACACCACCAGGGGCAATACTCATGCAATCGTTTGGACATGCATCGATCTTTTAGTATCTAAGACCCAACTTGTTCACCATTTTTGTACAAAAGTAGTAGTTATCGGTCAACTTTTTACCTTCAGACAACATACTCTTAATGACCTTTTGTGACGCCCCCAAATCTGAGCCCACACAGCCCAAACTTGAGTCGTCAAAAGACTACAACAAAATTATTACAATGAAATACAACGTACAACAATACAGTGGATAATACAACACAACTAAGTCTTCATTATTATTGCCACACTATTTTATAACACGTGAAGACTATGATAGCTATCCCCGCACTCTCACTCCATTCCCCGGCTAGACCCCGTTACGTTCTCATCTCCTGTTGAAAAACAATGGAACGAAAAGAAAGGGTGAACTCAAATAGCCCAGTAAGAAATATCATGACTAAGATAATGACGAATAATTTATCATTAGCCTTCAACAGTTGAGTTCTTGATAGAATACAATAGACTACAAGGTTTATATCAAAAATTACAGTTAAATTCTTAAACAACGTTCAGATCAATAATAGCAGCGGAATGAGCAATCTATTAGAAGAATAATGCAGACTATAATGTCCACTCGCTTCTCTTTTTAGTAAAAATATCATCAACTTTTATCATCTGAAATACCATTAGTCAAAATAATACAACTTCACAGTTCCTGGTCATAATCATGCAGATCAACAGTTCATCTTTGCACTACGGGCCAAAGATATTCAATATAGCACCAACGGTCATGATTATACCAGATTCAGCCTTTGGTCATAATCATACCAACCAACAGTTCATCTTTGCACTACGGGCCAAAGAGAACATTAACCACGTGCCATAAAAGACACCGAACAGATGTATCGCCTTTAACCTAGTATATCGCCTTTAACCTATCATCTGTTCAACAATTATATCACATCTGTGCCCCCGGCCACAGATATTCACAACAGCTTGATTCTTGATGATTAATACAAATAACAGTGATACAAATGATGAACAGAAGAACAGGATAAACAATAAGTATCGGAAGTTTACTTTGTGCAGATTCAAATAATGTCCAAATTGCCAACATGATGTGAAGTGAAATTTAAAAATGATATTCAAGTTCCACAGTTCAGAATAACGATTACAGTTCAATAGAAATGTTCAGAAAATAGGAAGGTTCAGTTGAAATAATGAAATTCAACTATTATGGAACATATAATATTTTCAGGAATTATAGAAGCAATAGTTCCATAATAAGTTTCGATTTAGGTGTATGAAAGAAAATAATATCCCTTACCGTAGCAGGTTTGATTAACAAAAGGTGAAGGAAATTAATATCCCTTACCATAGTAAGCTTGAATAATGGAAGATGAAAAAGATGGTATCCCTTATGAGTATAAAGGAAAATGATATCACTTACGAATATGGAATAAAAGTGTCATGTGATAATTCGTGTAGACAAATTATTTCCACACGAGACAAATAAAAGGGTTATTCACCAACAGGCGGTAATCCGCGCCGTAAGGTTATTCCCATCAATTTGAATACGAAGAGTTATTCACCAAACAGGCGATAATCCGCACCGTAAGGTTATTCTCAAAGATTAATAAGGAATGAATACAAAAGGTTATTCACCAACAGGCGGTAAACCGCGCCGTAAGGTTATTCCCATCAATTTGAATACGAATAGTTATTCACCAAACAGGCGATAATCCGCGCCGTAAGGTTATTCCCAAAGATTAATAAGGAATGAATACAAAAGGTTATTCACCAACAGGCGGTAAACCGCGCCGTAAGGTTATTCCCACAATTTAATACATGGAAATAAATGGCACAAGAAAGAAACGATATTATTTTCGAAAATCAAAGAATGATAATCCCTTCAAGTAAGAAAGAAAATAATATCCATTTATGATGATGAAAAGAGTGATACCCCTTACCGTAGTAAGTTTCAATAATAGAATATGAAAGAAGATGATATTCCTTACCGCAATAAATTTAAGAGTGTGAAAATAATGATATTCCTTACCGTAGTAAGTTTAAGAGTATGAAAGAAAATGAAATTCATTACCTTAACACGTGACTGGATATAGATTTAAATGAGGTTGATCAACCTATATATTTATAATATAAATTAGTAATTACCACATATAAATTTCAAAGTGTATGATAACTCGTATATTATGAACTATCAAAATTATATATATTTAACATAATTTTTGTAGTATAATATAATAACTTTAGAATAGTTTTTTAAAATAATATTTCAAAATAAATCTTCCAAAGAAAGCTTTTAAAAATGAATCTTCTAATAGAAGAGTCTTCTAAAGGAAGATTTGTGAATACCGTGAAAAATAGGAATTTATGAAATTACTACTCTTTAATAAAAGACTTACTTGAAAACTTTCTGCACTCCTTTTGGCTTTCAAACTCTCAAAATAGCCTTACTATTCTTAGAGAAAACTCATAAAATTCTTATAGAAAAATTTTATGTTTTAGGTGTGATTTTTCTATTCAGCTGAGCAAGCTATTTATAGGAGAAAAATTTTACTATGCGTGGTAGGTGAGCACTGGCGTGCTGCACGCCAGTGCTGAAGATTTTCAGCACGCAGCCGCTGGCTGCTTTTCCTTCCTGCACATTTTTGTGCAAATTTTTTTCAAGTGGGTCCTACAGGGGCCCACATGTTACTATTCACGTTACTATTTCAAATAGTAAAATTAATAATTTTTTTTTTATTTATTTATTCTTCCTGTGAGTCCAACATATAAAATAATGCTACAACAATAATTCAACAATAATGTAATAAACACGTTACATATTATTATTAATTTAATAATATAAATTACAGTATATTTGCTACTGTGACAATTATTAGGTTCAATAATTTTAAAAACAGTGCAGCAACAATTATTGACTCAATGATATAAAATACAGTGTAATGATAATTATTGAATCAATAATGCAAAATACTGTGTAATAACAATTATTAAATTGATAACATAAAATATTATGCAGTGACAATTATTGATGAAATGATGTGCAACAGTTACGATGTCAATTATCAGACCAATAATACGAGACACTGTGCAATACCGTGTGCTACTGTAGAATACCGTGTGCTATACTGAAATACCATAAATTACCGTATACTACTATTCTTTTATCACCAGTATTTAAACAGTTAACACCGTTGACTATTTTTATTTAAAAATGTTACTTCTGTCGTTTTCTATATCCGACAATTATTCCGTTGTGGGGTCCACAAATAATTTGTTATTTCGGCGCCGTCGTACGGCACGAATGTTCCCCGACCAAACGAATATTCCCCGACAAAGCGAATATTGTCCGACAAAATAAAAATTTGCACATAACGTCCTTAACTTTCAATTTCGTCAATTTAACCACTTACTGTTTCATGAAAAAAATATATATGAAGAAAAATTAAATTTTATATTTCATAAAATTCGGGGTCTTACACCTTTAGTAGCGACTCAAAACACTCATGGCTTATATTGTGATCAGACTTGATGTTAAGGAACGTAGCCACTACAGACAATGTGGTTTGCTTGGTGCAACCATGCCATAACGGTTCACTTCCATCATTTAACAACTTAAAGAACGCTTTGGCATCAGAATTCATAGGTTGTTCTCTATCTTGTTCCTAATCAAAATCAGGGCCTGCAATAACATGCACCATATCATTCATACAATGGGTACTACTGCCTAGAATATGTACTTGTGTGTAGCCACTATATCTTCTCTGCCCATATGCCTACAAGCATTCTTCGTAATTTCTCATGAACCCATAAACAAGTAAATGATAGTTGACCATGTCTCTGTCTATATAATTTACATTCTTACACTTCAAGCAAGGGCATCTT
Organism: Hedera helix; assembly: GCA_947179155.2. Classification (NCBI taxonomy): domain Eukaryota; kingdom Viridiplantae; phylum Streptophyta; class Magnoliopsida; order Apiales; family Araliaceae; genus Hedera; species Hedera helix. The sequence continues at coordinate 20,046,802 of OX359275.1, read as the reverse complement.
ATCTTGTTCTGACCATTTACAAATTCCAGGTGACTATAGGCATAATCCAGAAACACTTGAAAACCAGTTTTAAATTCAGTTGTAACATCTATCTGGGCACTTGACTTTCGCCATCTCATCCAACTATGGTCTAAATAAAAATCCATGATAGTACGGTACATATTTTAACAATAATTGTTGTATTAAACTGTGTCATCTTTAGATATAATTCATGCATATATAGTTTCTATCTAAATATGTCTCCACCCTTATTACACCGGTCAGGCTTCTATCCTATTCTTGTATGTGACGTACCGCTAATGTCAATGACTCAAACAAATGCATCTGTTGTTCGCTGAGATTTCGGGAGCATCTCTTATCAGTCTCCAAGTAAATGAAATAGACTATAATTTGTACAGTCTAAGTATGCACCAGGAGAACAATAGAAGATAAACAAACAAAAAATTCTTAAGAACAAACAGATACATTTGCTTCAGTCATTATTTTGAATGAGTTTCTAAGCTGATTATGATCCTATTATTTTAAATTATATCATTGACAAATACCTCATTCTAATGGTTTGAGCTCGAGCATTCTTGGACGAATTAGTGCACGTTATATTATATTATTGTATAAAATATGGTATAATTAAATTTGATTATATATTATTTTATTCCATTTTAAATTATTTTATTTTAAATAATATTATTTTATTTTATTTTTAATTATATCATATTATATTCTATTATTTATTTTTATTTAGTCTTTCATTGTAATTTTATTATATTATATTATAGTATTAAATATCATATTTTATTTTATTCTATTATTTATTTCATAGTACTTACTATGTATATTGAGTAACCAATATAATAATGGCTCATGCATCATTTCATATCCTAATATATATTGAACTAAGTTTCATAGAATATCCTTGTGCAAAAAATATTAAGTTTATGGCAAAAGTATTGAACACAATCTATCTCCCTGTGCAAAAAATGAATTAAAGTTCACAAATTATAAAGGGTACGCTTCCATAAACTTAAGTTTTCCTAATTTTTAGTCCAATAAACACTTTTCAATATGAACACTTAATACCCATAAACAAATAGGAACTAACTTTCAGGAAAATAAAATGAGAAAATAAACAAAAAAATATGCTTATAAGTTTTTGGAAGTGAAAAAAGAAAAAAAAAACCCTTAAAATGGTTAGCTATAGGCGATGACAAGCAGCTATGGCGGCAGCGGTGGGGTCCAGCTCCTCATTCTCTTTCTCTTTCTCTCTTCTTCTCTCGTCTTTTTCTTTCTTCTTTGTGCGTGCCTGATGCCTATTTGTGTCTTATTTGTTTTAAATACATTAGTGACCGCATTTGGTCACTAAAATGGTCAAACTGATCATCTTCAGCGATCGGTCCTAGCAACCGCCTTTGGTTTCTGATACATCTGACGTCTAAATAGTAGCAACCGACTTGCAGTTGTTGATAGTGTTTGGTCGTAACAAGTTTAGCGCCAATGATCGCGCCCAATTTTTTGGTGAAAAAAATTATTATGGCGATCGACTAGCAACCGATAAACGATCGCTAATAATAACAGCGATCAAGTCCAATGTCGGTCACTATAGTTGATCGCTGATAATCCTATTAGAGGCCGATGTGAGCTAAGCCTGTGCATTAATTTTGTTTTTTTCGGTTTATCCGGTTTCCCAGACCGAACCGATTTTTCGATAGAAAACAAATCGGTCTGTTATCGGTACAAAAAAATTGATATATACCGGATTTTTGGTACTGGCTCCGGTACCGCATTTTTATGGTTTGGTATTTACCAAACCAGACCGACTATACCAAATTTCTAATTTATTATTATTATTAATAATAATAAATAATAATAATTAATAATAATAATAATAATAATAATAATAATAATAATAATAATAAAATATTAATTATATTAATTTTTGGTTTTTATCTGGTAAAAACCGGGGTACCAGTTCAGTATACTGGTCCAACCAGTACCGGTACCAAAATTTGGCCACTTTTGGTACCAGTCCGGTCTGGTTCGGACCAGTATTTACCTATTGAACACCCCTAATGTGAACGGTCGCTGATGTGTTTGGTTGCTATTGGTTAATTTTCTTGTAGTGTTAATTTATAATTAGATTGAGAATTAAATTAAAACCCTAATCCTAAATAATTTACGAGGATTGTCTATATTTATAAATAAGAGAAGTATTACTATGGACTAAGGTTAATTACTATTTTACAAGAATTGATAGAGTACTTTATAATTCTCTACATCTAAGGAGTTAGAGGGAGAGAGAGTGTGACACTCCTAAATTCGAGTCTCTTTAACCTCGAATTCGGTACTCAGGATCCAATACTTAAATAACATTCAGAACTTAATCTTCAATAACTAGCGAGAGAATACATATAGATTTATTACAAAATGTACCATTAATCCCAAGTTATACAAACATTAATTACATCACAACTACATGATAATACAAAAGGTTTACAGTTACACCAAACATGTTAATAACAATAACAATTTCTTCTAAAAGTTTTACTCGTCCATCTTTCATTTGCCTTTGTATTTAAATGAGCACTCGGGCTCAGTTAAAAATGTTCATGATATAACAAGGGTAAGCAACTACTTTGCTTAACAAGTTTAAATAAGCAATAAATGATATATCATGAATAAAAAAGAATTACTCTCTTTGGAACTTCAACAATATATAGGTATTGAGAAGAAACGAAATATGCAAGTTATATTCAATAAGAGATTTTCTGGAATATTTACTACTGAAATGGTCACTAAGGCCCCTTGAACTTCTTAGAAGAATTAATAGTCATTCAACTGAATTTCACAAAAGTATTTCACAATACTTAACAGGATTCTCAAGGGAATTAAACATCTTGTACCCGATGTATATGCATAATATTCAGATATCCTGTGCGCAAAAGTCAGTTTCCCGATAAATAATACCCCTTTATAAGGGTTGTTCTACTTAGTCTTACTATAAAAATTCACACTGACTATTGGTTCGGATAAGCTTCAACAATATTCAAATGTATGAATTTATACTTGAAACATCTAGCTGAACAATTAGCATAGACTTCTTCTTAGACAATTCACGGATTTCAAAAGAACTTAAAGCTTTAATAGTTCATTAATAGCGTAAGGCTTCAATTGCACAAAGTGCAGATATTAACAAATTATAACAATGTGGAATAATTTACAATAATTATTCAACTTAAAATGCTTTGCACAATAAATACAAGGTTAAGTTTAAGAACTTTGCACAATAATACTTGATTAGGGTTAGAAAATCTGCCTCATCCGCTGACTACTGCTAATCAACTTAAATTAACTTTCTTTGGATGACCTAATATTAATAATGTTGATCTACCAATTAGTATCTCGCATACAAGTTTATTTTACCTTAATAATCTTCATGTACGTCTTTTAAATCATTTATCACTTAATCAAATTTGTAAACATTTAATCACATACCAATCACTTCATAATATTATCCATCTTTGAGAATATTAATCACCTACAAATAATATTTTAATCATTTACGAATATTATTAGTCATCTAATAATATTTTGCCATCCTACGAATATTATTATTCATTTAATAATATTTTAATACATTACGAATATTATTAATCATTCAATAATATTTTAATAAATTACTGTTATTAATCGTTGAATAATACCTTAAACACTTACAAATATTATTAATCATTTAATAATATTTTTTACACTTAATTATTTTAAATATTTATTAACATTATTAATCATTTAATAATGTTTTACACTCTTTCTAATATTATTAATCATTTAATAATATTTTAATCATTTACCAATATCATTCACCATTTAATAATATTTTACTCATTTTTTAATATTATTATCTATTTTATAATATTTTATTTATTTTCTAATATTATTAATTATTTAATAATATTTTATTTATTTTTTAATATTATTAATAATTTAATAATATTTTATTTACTTTCTAATATTATTAATCATTTCATAATATTTTATTTATTTTCTAATATTATTAATTATTTAATAATATTTTATTCATTTTCTAATATTATTAATTATTTAATAATATTTTATTCATTCTTTAATCTTACTATTAATTATTTAATAATATTTTATATATTTATTTATTAATATTTTATTTATTTTTTAATAGTATTAATTACTTAATAATATTTTAATTACTTAAATTGGGTCTCATATCAATATTATTAATTTTAAAATATTTTTATATATGTTGAACTGAATCGACCAGTCCCGAATTAGAATAACCCGACCCAACCCAAAAAACCCATTTTCTAGAAACAACACTACTCCCCAGCGCAGTGGTTTAGTTCAAACACCGCGCCTCGGCACAATCGTGCAATGTGTTCTTCATTTTTTTTTATAGATTTTTCAACTTTGACACTTTTGATTCAGTCTTTAATAAAACATATTATACACATCTAAATGATACCAAATTTGATTTGCTAGCTTCATAACTTAATGTTCTTCAATATTTCATCGATCGATCCTATTTTTGAAAACGTTTTTGACATAAAAATTAGGATCGATCTGCTCGGATTTTAAAAATGAAATGTTTTGCTACAAATGCCATCACTTGCACATTTCACCACATTTTTTAAATATTTAAGTTGGGTTATTTTTATAACCTCTAGAGCTATCTTTGAAGCCATATAACTCACAAAAATAGTATTCACAACTCATATCATAAATCGTCAAATCATACACCGCATTAGGGTTTTTCTACAAAACATGTTCACACAAACTTTTCTTCAATCTTCTTACATACACGACATGTTAATATACCTATCTAGCATATTTAACCATAGATCTTCATAAATATTATAGATCTACTAGCATAAGTATAAAAATAGATTTAAACTTTTAAAACGATATTTTATACTGCAAAATCAACTTTTGATTATAGAAATCACATATACCATATATATAGCGCATAGATCTATATATATCACATATCCTCCTTTATAGATCCATCCTTATACCTTTGGATCTCACCATAGATCCTCTTCACATAGACAACTCTCACAACAAATATGGTATAAAACATACAAGACATTAAACTACAACATAAACATAGATCTAAAGTTTAAGGTCAGAACACTTTTTAACCTTATAGATCTTCTTACTCTTCTTGTTTATTTGATGAAATCTAGATAGAGATGTTGGTTTGTAAATGTAATATCCCTGATATTTCAGAAGATTTATAAATAAGATCTTCAAAGACGAAATGAAAGTTGAACTTAAAACCTAAATTGGAGAAGTAAAAGATGTAGAAGGTGAGTAAACATTTGACCATAATCTTTGTGTTAAGATTTAAATGTGAGTGAATGTAGATTTTTAAAAAAATTTAAGAACTGAAATTTGATTTTTTGTATACTTGGAGGTATATTAATAATAAGGTAATATAATACCTTTAAAGTTCGATGAATTTAGTTAACTGAAAGAGATTATGCAAGAAGTTTTTAATACGAGGTATGTGGAAATTTATTAAGGAAATAAATTTTAATTATTGAGATACTTTGAAGTTAACGTGAAGGTGTATATGTATAGATACATATATACTTGGGGATGCGCTAATTATATTTTAGCCGAGCGTGGTAAATGATTAATGGAATTAATCATCAAGAATAATGTGAAGCTTAATATATTAATTAAGCAAGCTTATGAAAGTTAAACCTTGAACGATAAATTAAGATAGCCCAAACTAGTTAATTGGGAAGAGACAAATTGGGTATTGTGGTGGTAATTAAGTTTAAACCCAACCTAGTAGCCAAGTGTTGAAAATTAAATAGTAGTCCAAAATGGATTAAGGTTATGACGAGTCAAATTAATATATATGACAAGCTATATGAATATAGTGAGCAAGCGTAAATATTTAATAATTATAAGACTTGTATGTGTGGCCAAATTATTAAGATGGCAGTCTAAGATTAAGAATGAACCTGGTGTGGTTGTAATTTCGTGGAATAGTGGTGTGAAGAGAATGGGATAAATGTATACCTAATAAACGAGTATACTTACATGTGTGAAGGCAAGTTAATATATCGAAATATCAAGAAATGACCAAAGTAGTCAAATAGTCAAAGTTTGACCAAAGGACAGAGAAAAAAGTCAAGTTAAAACCCCAATATGGAGTTCATAAGAGAATTTGGAGACGCAGACTGCACCGTTGAGTTCAGAACTTCGAATTTGACAAGGAGAGATAGTAAACATAATTTGGAGTTGGTGGTTGACTTTTGGTCAAAGTCAATTGTTTGACTTATAAAGTTATAAAGTCAAAGTTTGAGTTTGAAGAAAAATTTTAAGAAACGGAGTTCACCGTTGCGACGGGAACGTCGAATTTAGTAAGTATGGACTATAAATACGATATGTGTTTCGGTTGACTTTTTGGTCAAGGTTGACAGTTTGACTTTTTTCGAACAGAAGATCAAACTTGAAGTTTGGAAGTAAATTTGAAGAAACGGATATTACCATGACGTCGGGAACGTCCAAATTAGTAGGAATTGACTGTAATATTGAAAAATATAATTTTTGGGTTAAACAGTCAATGAGCGGATCATATAATTAAAAGTATGACCCAAAAGAGATAAATTTAATCTCCAGAAATTCGTGGGCCAGCTATCACAGATTTTTATGTGGTTGGATTTAATGTGAACCAATCAATTCTTTTTTTATCATATGCAATCTAACTCCAACCAATCAAAACTCACATAATCTATTATCTCTATCTTGTTATAATATTAATTGATTAAACCCCCATTTATTGAGAGTATTCAGTAAATATATAGAAAGAGAGCAGAGAACTCATGGGTAAGAAGAAAAAGAGAAGGAGAGAAAAAGAAAAGCTTAAATCAAGAAAGAAGAGAGAGCTAATGAAGGTATATTTTTTAACACTTGATTAATCTTTGTTTTTCTTGGATAAATATTAGCTTTTAATGAAATTAATCGTTATAGATCATGATTAACCTTTTGGGTAATGATCTAACCATAGATAATTATGAATCTTGTAGATGATTCAAGAAATTGAAGTAAAATAAATTGAATCATGAAATTCGCAGAAAATGAGTGTTATGTTGCAGTTGATTTGAGGATTTTTATAAAATCGAGTTTTTTGAGTTTGAGAGTGGGTAATATATCAAATTAAAGCTACGGAAGTAAGCCACACGTAAAAAAAAATTAGATCTCATAAATTCTTTGTGGTTTGTTCGTAGTGACTGTTTGAATCAATCTGGGTCGGACCGAAAAAAAACTGTTTGCCCAGAATCTACTACGATTTTTATGTTTGTAAAAATTGTAGAAAATCATGTGTTTATAATTTGAAGTTGGTGTAAACTACAAAGTTGTAGATATGGAAGTTACCTAGAATTATCCAAAAGATTTAACCATTTTATGGATTATAGCATTATTGAAAGAATTAAATTTGTGTGACTGTCCAGTGACTTGAACTTCCTGGACAGGTTGTGAAATTCTTAGATCTGTGTTATTCAGTGTAAAATCTGAAAATGTTTCCTTCTACAAAGTTGTAGAAAATTAAATTTTGTACGGAATAGACTTAAGATTTGTAATTTTCGAAAAACGTGCTAATTACTGTGAATTTTGGAAAATTCAGCGTAGTAAAACCGGATCTGTCCAGATCTTGTCCATTTTGGTGCAGAATATGAAAATGTTTCCTTCTACAAAGTTGTAGAAAATTAAATTTTGTGTGAAATGGACTGAATATTCGTAATTTTTTGATAAACGAGCTAATTTCTATGAATTTTGGAAGTTTGAGCACATTAAAAATTAAAATTTAATTATTACAAATATTTTTGTGCTGAAATCATTTCTGGACATAAATATTGTAATATTATTTCTGATTTTTCTAAAAACTTTGGTGAATTATTGTGGAGCATGGGTATTTATTGTATTTTATACCTATTTAAAGTTAATGTAAAAATAAGTAAAAATTCATGAAAAATTCTATGAATGTTGAAAAATTACGAAACTTGGTGGAAAATTTTATAATAATATAATATAAATATTGATGGTGTTTGGGGGGATACAAAAGTATGTTGAGTAATTATTTATATTTTAAAAGTTTTTATATAATAATTTATATATATATAAATAATTACAGAAATTTGTCGAATAATCCAGAAATTTTGAAAATTGGTCGAAAAGTCTTGTATGATATTCTAGAGACTTTAAGATGATGATTGGACTAGTGTGATGTTGGGTTAATATTTAACTATTTTAAATATTAATCTGTTAATGTAAGAATTGAGATAAATTGCCAGAAAATAAGTACGGGCAAACGGACATGCTAGGTTATGTCCGACATGTTAAGTGACATATACGGTTATGTTATTAAACTAAACTAACGTGTTAGATTTATAATTGATTATATTTAATTAATATATTAAATATAGGTTGTACGATGACGGTTTTAGTCAAGTTATACTGATTGGTGAACTACGGACCGAGGCAAGTTCTTCAGTACTTGTTGTTACTTGCTTATTTGTTGATGTATGATTAAATTGATCAAGTGCATATAAAATTACGTGTTATGTGATTACTTGATAATTTGATTAATGTGTGCACTTGATGCAGTTATGTGAATACCTCTGAAGATGTTCAATGTTTGATCTGAATAGCCGTTAAATCGTAATGAATACGGTATATATAAGATGGTTTGTAGAAATAGTTACACAACACGTTAAGCATGACACACACAAAGCATGTTAATTGTTATATGCTACATGAAGTATGGAATATGTAAATTGTTGAACTTGCTGAGCTGTTGTGCTCATCCTTACCCAATATTAACATTTTGCAGGTGAAAATGAGAATCCTAGAGTATCGGGATATAATAAAGTTATGTTACAACATCGACTAAGGTTATAATGTAATTATTTTAGATTTCTGATATAATGATTCGTTGTATTTGAAATTATTAAGCCTTATGATAATTATTAATATGTCAACAGTGTTATGAGTCCTGATCGGACTGTTAAAGGGTTACTTAAGTATTTTGATTGTACAAGTGTATAATTATAGTATTGATTAAATTATGCCAAAAAATTCTAAACAGATAATAACTGAAGTCTGAAGTAATATTAAATTATAAATTTTGAAATATCATACGTTTACAATTGGGGTGATGAGTCAAACCAGATAATAAATGAGATTGACAGTAAAAGTAAAAAGTAAAGATTGCGATCCAGGGACAAGGATCGAGATGTAAAGATTTTAAATGCCAAAATATTTTAATAGAATGATGGGAAAAAAAAATTTATACCGAAAAATTTGGTTATGTATAAATAGTCAATTAACAGATTAAATAAGGTGATTAAAGGTTTATTAACGAACCGAAATTAGAGATAAGTAAATGTAAATTTTGGGGTCGTTACAGTAAAAACATGGCATACATATAATCAAATTATATAAACGCAACGGAAGCAAACAAAGTTAGATTTTAAAATTTTACATACCAATAACCAAGATATTTCTTATGCGACTATTATTAATTGAGCAAGGATAAAATATTTATACCTTTGTAGAACCAAGCTTCCACAAGTATAAATTCGACTCCCTTTAATCCTTCACGTTCTTATTCAAATTACCTAATTAGATTCCATGAATCAATGTCACCTCCCCAAGTGTGAAGCCTCTAGAGGTGATCCACCAAGAGGTCTATGAATTAAAGAAATGAATTTTTGTTTCTTCAAACCATAGGTGGTTAGCCCTAATTCTCTCTCTCTAAATCCTTAGATGTAGAGAATTATGAAGTATTCTCTCAATTCTTGTGAAAAAAATGTGTAACTTTTTTTATAAGAGGACTCTTCTTATTTATAGATATGGTCAACCCTCCTAAACTATTTAGGATTAGGATTTTAATTTAATTTTCAATCTAATTAGGAACTAAATTAATTAATTAGAATTCCTAAATCATTTAGGAACTTAATTATTTAATAATGAGAGTGCTTATTAATTAATTCTTAAACCATTTATGAACTAAATTAATTATTATAATAATTACAATTTCTAAACTATTTGGAAACTTAATTATTTATAATAATACTATTATTTATTAATTAATTCCTAAACCTAATACTCTTATTAATTTATAATTAGTATTTCTAAAATACTAAATTATAAATATTAAGTTACTTAATTTATTCTATCACTATAGTATAAATTAAATATACTTAATTTATTATTATGATTATGCCATTCACTTCTTGTAGACACCCAAATTTTGCACTTTTGCACTAACCCTGACAGGAGGGCAGAATCGTCATTTGACCCGACGAGCGAAAAGGAAGGTGGACCCCAACATCAAGCCACCCCAGCGATTTACGGTCAAAGCCGCCACAACGGACAACGAACATCCGCTTACGATGTTCGAGGGTCTCGCTCCCCGGTGAGCGAGCGGCTGCCCAGCTCGCCGGTGAGCTGGCGGGGGTGGAAAGGGGGCAGCGCCCCCTGGAAGCCAAGCACAATTATTAAACTCTATATCAAGTCGCAGCCCTCCGAACTAGCCTCCCAGAACAATGTGGCACGTTTCCCAGGGATTTCCGGATTGCAAAAATACAGCCTTCCAAAATAATACCGCAGAAATTGGCGAATTAAGACCGCGTGGCACGAAAATCGAGAAAAGCAAGCCAGACAGCCGCGAATGCATCTGCGGCCAAACGACTTTCGAGGTTCGCACGGCTCGAGGAGACGGCACACGGCAGCCGAGGAAGCGGCGCAGGCGGCTTGCCGCCCAGCCGCAGATGGATCTGTGGCCAGCCGCAGATGCATCTGCGGCTGCCTGGAAATGGCTATAGATCGCCATTTCCACCCGAGAGAAAAAAAAAAAAAAAGGAAGAAGAAGAAAAAGAAAGAAAAAGAGAGAGAGAAAGATCGCGGGAGAGAGAGAGAAAGCTCGGTTTAGGTTAGATTTAAGCATTAGATCCATATTGTTGTGCTATTTTAGTTGAGTGATCTTGTGGTGTAGTTCATTTTATGATATAAGAGGCTCGAATCGACGTTTTGCAAGGTGAAAAGTTGTTTGTTTTGGGTTTTTTGTTTGTATTGTTAGTATAGCATTGTGTTTGGTTTATTTGATGTAATATGTTATTATGTGGGTGATGATCCGTGGGTTAGGCGTCGTTAGCGAGGGTTCCATCGGAACATAATTCCTCCTAACGCCCCGATGACACCCGTACGATGATTTTTCGCTCGTCGTGGTAATGAGTAATGCGTAGTGTTGATGTGGGTGATATTTGGGTTATGTAATGCGATAGTGATGTTTAATATTGTTTAGATTTGGCTTATTATTGGTTATGTAGCTATTTGGGTGATTGTGAGCCTAGGGAGGAGATCCTAGCGGTCGAATCCCGATGATGGACGTTTTGGGTATATGTAATCATGATATAGGGTCCATGTATGTGTATGTTGTAATATCGGGCCTTAAAACGACACAAAGTCGTGTTCGGGTTAAGGCCCCGTGATAATAATAAAATATGTGATTGTGGGTGTTTGGGGTTGTCTGGATGGCTCACATGCCCATGGATAGCCCCGACACGTTTTGGGATGTTTGTTTTAATTTACGACACGAAAAACGGTTTTCCAAAATAAGGCAAACGATGAAGATTTTCTAAAAGTGATCAATTTCAGGATATTAGAGTCACGAGGTTTAAAGGTTAAGAGTTTTGGCAAACTTTAATCCATGATTGATGAATAGGCTTTAATTGGTTTTTTAAAACGTCATAAAAAGCGATTTTGTAAATAAATAAGTGTTTTCATTAATCTTTGTGCATAGGGTTAAAGAGTTCTAGAAGTTGCCCTCGTTTTATTTATATTAACTGTTAGAAGGCAATGTATAGTCTCGATTCCTATTTGACAAAAGTTTAAAATTGTTTGTTTTCTAAAATGACATCTAATAAAAACCCTCAAAAGTTTTCGAAATTAAAAATCAATCTTTCTTATAAAAAAGCAAAACCTCGTCATTTGGGTCAAAAGACGTTAAAACACTTTCCAGATAAAGCACATTTGCCATACAAAAATCCAAACAAAATTCACCACAAGCATTCACCTAGGCACACATGCACACATACGCAACTCACACATTTTAGGATTTAAAAGGATAGGAAAACATCAAGATAGCGGTAACCGTGTTTCACGGAAGTCGGGGGGTGCCTAACACCTTCCCCTCGCTTAAGCAAGCCCCCGAACTCTATGAATCTCGGTTTGCGGACCAATTAATTCGGAGTCACATATGAGCCAGCGATTACGAAAACAAAATTCGGATGAGTTGGTACATCCATTTCAAATATACCAACTGACGACTCTGGTCAATTGGCTCATAAAAAATCGATCTTTCAAAACCCGTCGACATTAAGCCGACCCTTTTCAAAATCACATTTAATTCAAAAGGCTAAAATTGGAAAGGGACATTTTTAATATTAAAAAACGAGACGACGAAAATCCCGGCGTCGACACTTCTGAAATAAATATTACTCTTTTGAGGTGTGACTCTTTAAGTTCTTCATATTAAATCGGTTGTAAAATAAATTAATTAGAACCATTCTAATCTTATTTATATAAATAAATTAAACTATTTAATTTATTAATAGATAATTTTTATTCTTACAATAAAGGTAAGCCCCCTTAGCGATCAACAACTTTCCAGATAATATATATTTCAACATTTAATCACAAAAGAACCTATTTCGCGAATAGTTAACATAAAATGTAATCATTCTACCACATAATAACCCAATCAAAAATAAGACATAGAATTATTGTCAAGTCTTATTTAATCATATGCATTTTAATTCTCAAATAAATTAGAAACTCCTTTCTAATTTTCATTCCACCTTGGTCAAGGATTTCTAAGTTGTCATTTATCGAATTACATAGGGCATTCTCTTCCTTTACTAAAAGTGGTAGATTCTTTTTTGACCATTCATCTACCTCATACACAAGATATTATTATGATCATACCATTTGATATTCCCTAAAAGTCTTAAGGAATATGTCAAAGTATAACTCATCATACACAAGATACTATTATGATCTCAAGTCCAATGATCACTTGTACTACTACCACAAAAGGAACTCCTATTAACAGGCAAGTAAAATTCTATTAGGTGTTCCTTAAGCGAGTCACGTTCAATGAACTTATTCTCTAATATGCACGTATATACTTGCTTTAATATTTCTACACAAATGATTATGAGATCAAGCATCCTTTTCATAAGAGCAAACATAGTATGTACTAATCTATCCAGATTCACTAATCTCCATTTTAGTGATCCTAGGATTAGGAACATTTTAGTTTTGAGCTATCTTAAATTTAGATCTCATTAGCATAATTAACATTATGATTCTAAAACCATTTCTCAAAACTATAGGTTTATTCATATAATTAATTCAGCCAATTAATCATGAATAAAGAAATGCATTGATACTTTTATTAATAAATTGAATAAACACCAAATGTGATTGGCTTCAGGGCATACTACTTTCAAGAGACTCCACCATCTTTTCTTGCTCTACTCGAAATCCTCTCAACACTTAATGCTTCAAGCTCACAACTCTTTAAGAACACAAGAACTCTTTCTCTTGCTCTTAAAACTCTCTCTACGCTTTACTTTGTATAACTAACAAATGAACAAACTTCAAACATGTTAGGTAAAGGGTTCTATTTATTGAACACTAGGATTATGTCATTAGTTCTCTTAATCAACTAACACTAGTTAATTAAGGACTCTAACTGCCACAAACATAGATCCACAATTTAAGGAAAACACATTGCATTGGGGAGGGTTTTAAGGTTTATGTTTTTGAGGAATTTTGAATGCTAACGTCCTAGCTCCTCTACCAATTAACCCAAGTAGGGTTAACCCTCTACTACACCCAACCCATGCTGAATCTACTAACTTCACCTTAGTTAACTCTCATCTTTTATGTATCCATGCAACCATATATCTATACATCTCCTAACACTTAACTCATGTCTAGTTAAGGTTGTAACTTTACTTACAACTTAGGTTCAACCAACTAACCAAATAATGGCTAATTCTATACAATTCACCAACACCTAAATATCTGGGCTCCATTATGGATTGGTGAATTAATTCCTTTGGACTACCACATTAAATTGTTTGGACTCAATTTATTAAATCCAATGGACTACTAGTTAATGTCCTTAAGCTTTCATCAATTAAATCAATTGGACTCATTATCTTATAATATATGGATTAGTTCATACAACTTACAAGACTTAATAATAATAAGACTTGACTAGTTTAACTTATACATATCATTTAGTAACTTATTGAGTTATTAATTAAATCACATAAGACTTACCCCGTTGAGCTCATTTAATAAACATATTAGTTTAAAATACATAACCCAATTAGATTTTTTATTTTAAAGTCATTTGGACTACGAAATTGGGTTTGATTATAAAACCCTAACACTTATCAATTCTTGGGCTTATTTTATTAAAAGCCTAATACACATACCTACAAGTACTTCGACTTGATTAATTAGAATTAATAAACTATCACATAACCTTTCATTGGGCGCGCTTGTGATACAACTATCCACATTACATACACATATTCTCACATTGGTTTAACTTCATTAATTCATTTATTTTCTTCTTCATTAATCATACAAGTAATTTTACTTGGTGATTACTAATCTTCTTATTAACCATTCAAAGCCAACGTTCAAGCTTTTGTGATTTCGTTACATAAGTTCCTCTTGCGTTTATTCTTATCTATAGTTAATTTGATTTAATTAAATTAACTAACTTACTCAATCCTTAGCACACAACACACATACTCATAAATACATTACCACATATAACATTTCCTCATGAAGATACTACTAAATAAATTAAAAAATTAATTCGTAATTTTCTTGGTTATTACAAAGAGAATTAGGGCTAGCCATCCATGATTTGGATAAACCAAAATCATTTCTTTAATCCATAGATCTCTTGGTGGATCACCTCTACAGGCTTCACAGTTAGAGAGTTGACATTGATTCGGGAAATCTAATCAGTGAATTCGAAGAAAAACGTGAAGGATTAAAGGGAGTTGAACTTATACCCGTGGAAGCTTGATTTTACAAATGTATAAATCTTTTATCATTACTCAATTAATAATTATCGCATAAGAAAGATCCTAGCTATTGGATTGTAAAATTTTTAAAATCTGATTTTGTTTGCTTTTATTGCACTATTACAATTAAATTATATGTATACTATATTTTTGCAAATCATCAGTGGCATCGATCAAGAGCCAAACTTATGCGAATTATTAATTGTTTAAATTCCATATATGTATGGGCATGTGTTTAGAACCATTTTTTGTGCTTTATTTTGTTGTACAATAACATGGGTTTTGAAAATAATTGCAAAAATCAAGTTTTGGATCAAAAATCTGAAATTCGCGAATTGGGTACTGTTCATCGTCGTACTGCACTGGGGCAAAATGTTTGAACTGCAAACTACGCCGGGGCACGGTGTTTGTTCGTTAACACTGCGCTGGGGTGCGGTAGCGCTGCAATCCCCTATTCTAGTGTTTCTTGAAGCACTGTAGCACTGGGCCAATTCAGTGGCAATTTCATAATTTTCTTGTTTTTAATGGTTATTTTGTAATTTTGAGCAGATTTAAAATTTTCTAAATAAATAGTTATTTTGGGTAATTTTAAAATAATAAAAATAAATAGTTTATTTTAAACATAAAATTGAATTTCATATAACTTTAAATTACCCATTAATATGGAAAGGTTTACTTAATTCATGAGATGAATATTATTTATTGATATATATGATAATAAATGGGATTGATTCTGAACTATTGAACAATATGATTGGATTTATTTTATATGGTTGCATTGAATGAATGAGTTTTAATACATGGAGTCTACGTGCCTCGTCCTTCTCTAATTTTCTATTGTAAATTTTATCTCTCTCCTATGTACTTCTCCTTGACTGCTGATAAATGTTTCTATTTAATGTAAATAGTTTGTAATATAAGTAGTTAAAATTATTTTGAAGAATTGGAGCAAGGAGCAAGGAGCTCTTGAAAATATGTTTGTATTGAAACCCGGGTTAAATGTAATAGTTACATTTAGGTATTTATTCTTACACCTTAAGTTTGACCATTTGGTTTATTTGGTTGCTCGAATAAACCAAACTAGAATAAAAGAATATAATCAATCCAAATAGAATATACTATTCTATATGTGCACGCTAATTATGTATATATTATATATTATCAAATATGTTTTGGATGTATATATATATATATATATATATATACACATACTAGTTAGTGTGTGTGTGTGTGTGTGTGTGTGTTTGTTTGTTTTTGTGTGTGTGTGTGTGCGCGCGCTAAACAGGATGAGACAATTAATAACAAACCCCTCAGGATTTATTATATTAAGTTGTAACGTTCAAAGATATTTGAAATATCGAACGTCACCTTCTAGCATGGTAAAACGATAAACTATCAAATAATCATTATAAGTTTGTTGTGTCACTAAACGCTTATATTAATTATTTGAGATATTTTTTTCCTATCACAGTTGTTGCTTATAAAGGAATTGAACAATGTTGTTTTGTTGTGTCATACAAGGACACTGTTTTTCTCTTCACTTATATGGAAGTGCTAGGTTGGACTTAACTTGAATACTTTTGATTTGTATGTGTCATACATGATTATAATAATTCGAGAGGCACAAGGAGTTGCATGTTGATGTAAGTGACAAAAAGTTGTCTACTTATTTATTTATATACAATTTTTTGTGTCACACAAGGCCATATACATTTGAAATAGGATCATTTTCTCACTAGCGGATTTTTAAGTAGATATGTCGAACTATATATTGAAGGTAGTATAGTTTAATAAAAATAGTGAGAGACACCATTTTAAATAAAGACTTAATTAACTTGGTGATTAATAACATGAATGCATGTTAATGTTGTTACTAATTCACTAATACTACATAACATATTGGATGCTAACAATTAATTGAACCGAATTGTTCAAATTAATTAAATAAATTTGAGAATAGTTTTCAATACTGAAAAACTAACAAATGTCTTTAATTTGTCTATCCCTACAAACAATATAGATTAAGCCTCTAAGGAATAGATTGCTACTTTAAAAAGTGGAAAAATGATGCAACTATGGCTCAAATGCATCATACTCGCATTTATAAGTATCGAGTTACAACGTCAACACGAGAAAATGAATGCACCTACTATACTGCTACACCTTCTTGAGTTGTATGGTGAGTAAAATAAGTTAACTAGATATAAAATATCTAAGGGGCTCTTCCAATCTATAATAACCAATGACACTACAGTAAAAACACATGTCCTAAAGATGATCAATTGAATCGATCAATTGGGATAACTGAGTTTTGTTAAAGATAGAGAGTTGAGTTAAGATTCGATCTTGCAGTCACTCACTGACTCCTATTCATAATTTGTTGTGAACTTCAGACATTAGTAAGCTAGATATCAATTTACCTGATTAGCTAAATATGTTGAACACTGTTAAGAGTCACTTTTCTTCCAAGAAAAACCAACACTACAAAAAAATGGCAATTTAGCAACAACTAATTTCATTGCTAAAGATACGCATTTTCGTTGATAGAGGCCATTTACAACCATTCGTTGCTCAATGAGCGTTGGTAATTGTTTAGCAACGAAATTATTTTGATTGTTGCAAAAAGTGAAATATTGTAATATCCCGGATATTTGAAAGAATTAGAAATAAGATTTCTAATAGTTAATAAAGGTTAGAGTTTGATAACCTAGTTGTGGAGAATAGAATTGTGAAAAACTAGATTAAATTAAAAAATTTATTTAATCTATGAGCTAGCAAGAACCAATAAGGTTCAATAAGTGTGACATGAACTTTTAGGAATAAGGTCCTATGATGTATATGAAGAGAATAAAATTTGATTAGGAGGTATTTCTAAAAGAAGAAAAATGCTGAGAAATCGTTACGCAAGTTCATTGATAAAAATGTTCAGTTAATTTTGAACATCACATGTGATTATAAATCAAGTAGACTAATTAATATAATTAGTCATTAATAAAACTTGCGTTGGACATTTAATATATTATTTAATAAGTCCAAAATATCTGGATAATTAGTGTACTAACCTAGAGATATTTAATATCAAGAAATTGATAAGTGAGCAAATTAATTAAATATTCAATTTAATTTAAATATAGTTTCGATAGCAAAATGGGTACACTAATTAATGTGATCATCAATTAATGTGTAGTGGGAATAATATTTGAAGTCTCAAATTAATATTTCAGTGGACTAGCCTAATTAAATATTTAATTAATGTAATTAATTATAAGGTTTATTGTGCTTGATTTAATTAATTAGTTTGATAAACTAATTAATGAGAGGATATTTTGGTGTCCAATAATTTAATTGGTCAAGCCCAATATGTTGGTGGAATAATTAACCCAATTAAATCAAATTAAATTCGAACATTTTAACTATTCTTCCAGAAGCTTTTAATTGGCAATTTGATTAATAAAAATAATTGGAAATTGGAGTCAAAATAGGGGAATGGCCGGGCTTGTCTATAAGGGAAGCTAGGATTGATGGGTGTACTATTTGTGTACTAAAAATCTAGGAAAAATCCCTTATTTTGTGGACTAACTTTGACAAGCAAAAGTTGCTAGCTAAATTGATTACTTACAAGTCTTGTAAGTATAGTTTTCCCTCTCTATAAATAGAACCATCATCCAAGAGTTTGGAGCTTTTTACAAGAATTGCTAGAGTCATTATATTTGAGAGCTTGAGTTTTTAGTGAGAGAAAACTTGAGAGAAATATCAAACTAGAGAGAATTCTAGTGAGAGAAAAATGAGAAAGTGGTCGTGGGTTCTAAGGATGAGGGAGAATAGTCTAATATCTTCTAACTTCATAAACCACCAAGGAGGAAGAAGAAATCAAGCTTGTACATCGATCCAAAAGGTGATGCAAGGAACGTGAAAAATTAGCGTAAGCTAGTTATGCAAGTCCAGGCAAGTTTTTCAAAATGTGTTGCATTATGTGCCTGATTTAGAATACTATAAAATTATTATGTGTGCATATGTTATTATGTGCAATAATGTGGTGATGTGTTTTGTGATACAAATTGAAATACACTGTTGATATATAGTAGATGATTAAGTTGATTTCTCTATATATATTAAACTGTATGAAATTGTAATTGACATGCATGAATAGCATGAATCATAGAGTAAATGCAAAGCATGATATGCATGAGATATGTAGTCATTATAAAGCATAAGATGCATGAAGCATGATGAAATATGTTTATGTGTTATGTGAAACTGTTAGACTTGCTGAGCCGTCGTGTTCACCCTTGCTTAAAACAAAATATTACAGAAAATCTTAAGGAATCTAATTACTCTGGTAGAAGTGAAGATGAAGATTGACTAACGAGTCATCAAGATCGAAGCATAGATGCTTTTATAGTAAAACCCTGCGATAGAATAAATTATTTCTATGGGTATTACTTGTGAAGATTTTTATGTCTTAAATGTGCTATAGATTAGCAAACCTAAATGTTAAGAGAACATATATAGATTATTTTAAATCATTTTTTCAGATGTTGTCCTTTATATATAAGGGTGACAGGTTGGTATGTTAAATCATTATTCATATGAGTAGAAAGTGTAATAAAAATATTTAAAGATTGCGATTCTGAAAGAGTATGAAGTTGGATGTTGTATCCATTTAAGGTTTATATCTGGTGTATAATAATAATTGTATTGCTTATTGTTTATAAGTTTAATATAATTAGTTTAAACTCATGATTGAGATTACTTTTAACAGACCAGATCCAGGGTTAAGGGAGCCCGGATTTAGGGCTGTTACAGATATTTTGCAACAAAAATTAATTTTTGTGAAAATAAACATAGATCATTTAGTAATGAAATATATTGTTACAAATTTAATAAGAAATTGTTACAGAAAAGAAATTTTCATTGCAAAATCCTTCCAACTGGTAACAAAAATATTCTTTTTTTTGTCAACGAAGATAAATTTTGTTACGGTTGAAAATCTTTTACCTACGATGTTTGTCATTGCTGAATAGTATGAAAATTATTGCCTTAAATGGTTTTCGTTACTGATTGTATACTTTTTAGCAAGGATGTCCATTGCTAAATGTGTAAAATATATTTGTCATATATTATTTTGCAACGAAATTATGATCAATTAGCAACGGCAATGTTCGATGTTGATTATTTTTCGAGAGAAACGAAAGTTGTTGTCGATTAGAAGCGATGCTATACGTTGCCATTTGCTTTATATTTGCAACGAAAGTTGTTATGATTTGAAACAATATAAATGTTGCCTTTTTCTTTGGTTTATAGCAACAATATCCTCCGCGTTGTAATTAAGTTCATTTTTCTTTGCCCAAAAATTGTACTTTAATGTCATTACCAACGAAAACTTGTTACTAAAATTAGAAAAACGAATGTCGAAATTATTTTATAAACAAAATATATCGTGGCTCAATGACCCCAAAACAAATTATGACAGAAATATAAAAAACTCAAATATTATTAATTAAATAAAATCATCCGGTATATGAGCATTCATCATCTTTTCAATTAATTATGTAAACCTGCGATAGTTCTTTAGTCACGTAATGTATGAAATGATGTAGCATTTTCAATCATTAAAGTCTTCCCTACCTATTTTTCTCCTCTTGTAGTAACGAGGGCTCCAAAATTAGGCATTTAAGGTTTCTCATTTGAGAGCTTCCCACCTGTTGGAGAAAAAAGTATAATAGGTATGAGCAAATCTATTGAACAAATAGTGGTAGCTATACAGTTTCAGATAGTTCTCCCCTTGTAAAACTTTTCTCAATATAGAATCATGAAATCGGGCAATGTTATGACCGTGATACCGATATGTTCTTAAAAGATTACTGAATCAAACAAATAATAGTAAGAGGATAATGCAAAGATGAATTTCATGGCTTTGGAAACTAATTGAGAAAGAAAGGAAAAAAGTTGGAAGTAGAAAGGGAAAAATAGAAAATTGAAATAGAAAGCAGTATAAAATTGAAACATAATTATTCATGTTAGGTGAAGTGGACAATAACAACTATATGACCTATTTACTGTAAATTGGGTGCATGTATTGTAATCATTGTAATAAGAACATAAAAGGGAACTCTATCATTGAAACAAAAATGTAAAAGAACACAAACTATAAGTATCTATTAAACTCAACTGTTAATATCACAGGAAACCCACTTAGAAGGAACAACTTAAGAATCAAAGAACCTTTTAAGGTTTAGGAGCACAAAAATCACCAGTCAAACACAAGGAAAACTATCAATGGAACAACTAAATTTCACAACCAAGTCATAAAGACAAAATTTGGCCCCAAGAAAAATAGGAAATAGATTATAGACAACCTAACAAGAACATCAAGATCCCATTTCAATCACCCTAAGTTTAAACATATTAATCTCATGAATGTTACAAGGAGTAACATTAAAAAGAAAGTTTGACAAGCAAGAATATCATTTAATGAAAACAATAAAGCCTTTCATGAGTTGCTGAATTGTTAGGTATATGATCATCATAATAATAGCTTCAAATTTGGAGAAAGAAGCAATAAAATTTGTATATTTGCAATGGCTTGTCAAGTATATTCTTCCACTTTGAACCATCATGTTTAAAAGGTTTAATCTTCACTATCAGTTCACCATTGTAATGAGCAGTAGGGGCCTGCTTCAGAGTCACAATATACACAGGAGTAACATTTGCATTATTATCCTGACACTAAGTCCACCCCACTAAAATTCACAAAAAAAGTACGCAAACCATAAATGCCCTCCATTTAGCAAGATTTTTTTTTTCCAAAGCTTAAATCCAAAATTTCCCAAAAAACAAACACTAAGCCAGCCACCCAGCAGAAAAAAGGGGAAAAAGAATAGAGAACAACAAAACTCTTTAATTGTTACAGAAACAACTAATTTCCTCCATTTCCAAGTTCATACTTCTTTCAAGAAGCTCCTTAAACACCCAAAAACAAGTATTTTAAGATAAAAACAAGTATAATAAATTCAACTAATACAAGTTTAAAGGATATAAAAATTAAATGTGAACAGGTTACTTGGCTTTTATTGTTTAAATGCAAACGTGCTCATTTGGTCTTTATTTATACTACATATTCTCGGAAAGATGTATTATTATGTTCAAACAATTCCATAAACACATAGTGTGCAATTATCTATGTAGCATTTTCTAATTCATCAATATTTTGATATATATAGAAGGTAATCATGATATGTATATCAGCAAGCTTGACATTGATTAGATAGGGGGTCACCAAGGAACAAATACACAAGTAAACATTTAATGCTGAATAGAAAACTATAATAGGAGGAGTCGCTCTAGGCATATTCATGCAAGTCGGAATGTAAATAGCATGCACATTTCTATAAAATAATACACTTAAACAGTAACTCTAAAAATTTGCAAAATATGCTCGTTATATATTTAGACATAAAATATGTCTTTAATGAGTATATTCACACGTACTCATTTCAGTAGAACTAATTTTAGTTTAATATATACTCCTTCACATATTTATAAAACTATTGATAAGACTTATCTATAAATGATGGTAGCCTTCTATTAAACTTTGTGCATACACTCATGTGGGATTTATAGTTTTGATTTGGGACCTTAATTCTTCTACAGTGACTGGCCTCAAGATTCATAGGATTTTAAACAAGCCCAATGGTAGCTAAACCTTCTTGTTTCGTACATCATGTAAAGAATCCCCAAGACAGCTCATATGTATACCTAAGTGTGAATAAAAATTTCAACAACCATAAAAAACGAACCCGTATATGCACACACTGATATATAGTTGTAATACACACGAATACGTGAATATGACACATGCAAGTGTATATACATTGATATGTATAACAAACACACACACACACAAGATTTGAAAATAAGTTTTTTATTATGTAGATCTAAGTAAAAATAGCATTGATTTAAGTCTTTTAATTAGTAAAAATACACTAATTTACACGAATAAACCCACAAAGTAGCAAAAAGTAAATGATTAGACATTAAATACCTTTCACTAAAAAAAATTGAGAAAAAAATCGGTTGATAGGTTATTCAAATGGTTAAATACTATATTAATCGGTGTGGATTTTGAAGAAAAACCTTAGAAGATGATGATTTTTGTACTAAATTGGCTAGGGTTCTTGCTTGTTGGATCGAAAAATTGATTCAGTATCGGCGGCTATAGCCTCCTGTCATCTCTTCTTCTCAATATCCATGCCAAGCGCTTATTCGGGGAGAGAATCGATAGCACCATGGTGCCTGGAGCTCGATAAGGATCCTTTCAATTTGGTTGCTTTTAAAATAAGTCTCTTTTACCAGTTTGGGAAAACAAGCTTCTTGGTTAGTCTGTTATTAGACTATATTAATACACGTATATGTATCAATTGTTCTTGGTAATTTGTTTTGTTAAGAACCAAACAACGCCTTACTCGTTGGATCATTCTAGAATTTGATTGAATGGATGGGACAATTTGTTAGTGGAATACACATGTCATGCTCTGACTGTTTCTTACGATTAGTGGAGGATCAGGGGTCTTAACCGTTGGATTAATTAGAGTATTCATTTCAACGCCTCAGATTCTCGAAGATAATATTTATACATATATACTATTATTATATGGTATATATGTATATATAAGGCTTTAATAGTTATATTATAAATTCTTATACCGTATAATTAATTAATTTATATATTTATTTATTTTAATTATGTACGATGCCTAAATTTTAATTAATATTAAAATTTAATTTTATATTTATATTTATATACTATGGTATATATGTGTATTCCTTAATTTATTGTTCTTGAATAATTTTTAATTTATATATACTTAATATATACTAATCCTTGAAAAGTCTAAATTAGTAATTATGTATTATATATATATATATATACATCCATATTTTTGGTTATATTTACTATTTAATATTTATAATGCCTATTTAGATTAAGTATAATTTCTGAGTATTACTAAAAATATTTTAATATTAAACCTTATATTTAATAATTTAAATATAATTAGTATACCTAATAATTTAATACATCGCATGTTGACCCCCTTATTGTGACGCCCCCAAATCTAGGCCCACACAGCCCAAACTTGAGTCGTCAAAAGACTACAACAAAATTATTACAACAAAGCACAACGTACAACAATACAGTGTATAATAATACACAACTAAGTCTTCACTATTATTGCCACACTATTTTACAACACGTGAAGACTAGGATAACTATTCTTCGGACTCTCACTCCATCCCCCGGCTAGACCCCGTTACGTTTTCATCTCCTGTTGAAAAACAATGGAACAAAAGAAAGGGTGAGCTCAAATAGCCCAGTAAGAAATATCATGACTAAGATAATGACAAATAAATTATCATTAGCCTTCAACAGTTGAGTTCTTGATAGAATACAATAGACTGCAAGGTTTATATCAAAAACTGTAGTTAAATTCTTAAACAATGTTCAGATCAATAATAGCAGCGGAATGAGCAATCTATTAGAATAATAATGCAGACTATAATGTCCACTCGCTTCTCTTTTTAGTAAAAATATCATCAACTTTTATCATCTGAAATACCATTAGTCAAAATAATACAACTTCACAGTTCCTGGTCATAATTATGCAGATCAACAGTTCATCTTTGCACTATGGGCTAAAGACATTCAATATAACACCAACGGTCATGATTATACCAGATTCAGCCTTTGGTTATAATCATACCAATCAACAGTTCATCTTTGCACTACGGGCCAAAGACATTCAATATAACACCAACGGTCATGATTATACCAGATTCAGCCTTTGGTCATAATCATACCAATCAACAGTTCATCTTTGCACTACGGGCCAAAGAGAACATTAACCACGTGCCATAAAAGACACCGAACAGATGTATCGCCTTTAACCTAGTATATCGCCTTTAACCTATCATTTGTTCAACAATTATATCACATCTGTGCCCCCGGCCACAGATATTCACAACAACTTGATTCTTGATGATTAATACAAATAACAGTGATACAAATGATGAACAGCAGAACAGGATAAACAATAAGTATCAGAAGTTTACTTTGTGCAGATTCAAATAATGTCCAAATTGTCAACATGATGTGGAGTGAAATTTAAAAATGATATTCAAGATCCACAGTTCAGAATAACGATTACAGTTCAATAGAAAGGTTCACGTAAATAGGAAGGTTCAGTTGAAATAATGAAGTTCAACTATTATGGAACATATAATATTTTCAGGAATTATAGAAGCAATAGTTCCATAATAAGTTTCGATTTAGGAGTATGAAAGAAAATAATATCCCTTACCGTAGCAGGTTTGATTAACAAAAGGTGAAGGGAATTAATATCCCTTACCATAATAAGTTTGAATAATGGAAGATGAAAAAGATGGTATCCCTTATGAGTATAAAGGAAAATGATATCACTTACGAATATGGAATAAAAGTGTCATGTGATAATTCGTGTAGACAAATTATTTCCACACGAGACAAATAAAAAGGGTTATTCACCAACAGGCGGTAATCCGCGCCATAAGGTTATTCCCATCAATTTGAATACGAATAGTTATTCACCAAACAGGCGATAATCCGCGCCGTAAGGTTATTCCCATCAATTTGTATACGAAGAGTTATTCACCAAACAGGCGATAATCCGCACCGTAAGGTTATTCTCAAAGATTAATAAGGAATGAATACAAAAGGTTATTCACCAACAGGCGGTAAACCGCGCCGTAAGGTTATTCCCACAATTTAATACATGGAAATAAATGGCACAAGAAAGAAACGATATTATTTTCGAGAATCAAAGAATGATAATCCCTTCAAGTAAGAAAGAAAATAATATCCATTTATGATGATGAAAAGAGTGATACCCCTTACCGTAGTAAGTTTAAGAGTGTGAAAAGATTGATATTCCTTACCGTAGTAAGTTTCAATAATAGAATATGAAAGAAGATGATGTTCCTTACAAGTAAGAAGAAAATGACATTTCTTACCGCAATAAATTTAAGAGTGTGAAAAGATTGATATTCCTTACCTTAACACGTGACTGGATATTGATTTAAATGAGGTTGATCAACCTATATATATTTTTAATAAAATTAGTAATTACCACATATAAATTTCAAAGTGTATGATAACTCGTATAATATGAACTATCAAAATTATATATATTTAACATAATTTTTGTAGTATAATATAACTACTTTAAAATAGTTTTTAAAATAATATTCCAAAATAAATCTTCCAAAGAAAGCTTTTAAAAATGAATCTTCTCAAAGAAGAGTCTTCTAAGGGAAGATTTGTGAATACCGTGAAAAATAGGAATTTATGAAATTATTACTCTTTAATAAAAGACTTACTTGAAAAATTCCTGCACTCCTTTTGACCTTCAAACACTCAAAATAACCTTACTATTCTCAGAGAAAACTCATAAAATTCTTATAGAAAAATTTTATGTTTTAGGTGTGATTTTTCTATTCAGCTGAGCAAGCTATTTATAGGAGAAAATAAGTTACTATGCGTGGTAGGTGAACAGAAAAAAATTCAGCAGAGGCTGCTGCGCAGCCTCCACCAACTCTTCAGCAAATTCTCACATTTCTCACATTTCATGTGGGCCCCACAATGGGTCCCACATGTTTCTTACTATTCACGTACTATTCACGTCACTATTCACGTTACTATTTCAAATAGTAAAATTAATTATTTTTTTTTTAATTTATTTATTTATTTATTTATTTATTTATTTATTTATTCTTTCTGTGAGTCCAACATATAAAATAATGTTACCACAATAATGTAAGAAACACGTTACATATTTTTATTAATTTAATAATATAAATTATAGTGTATTTGCTACTGTGACAATTATTAGATTCAATAATTTTAAACTACAGTGCACCAACAATTATTGACTCGATGATATGAAATACAGTGTAATGACAATTATTGAATCAATAATGCAAAATACTGTGTAGCAACAATAATTGAATTGATAATATAAAATATTATGCAGTGACAATTATTAATGAAATGATGCGTAACAGTTACGGTGTCAATAATATGAGACACTGTGCAATACCGTGTGCTACTGTAGAGTACCGCATGCTACAGTAAAATACCATAAATTACCGTATGCTACTATTCTTTTATCACTGGTATTTTAACAGTTAACACCGTTGACTATTTTTATTTAAAAAGGTTACTTCTGTCGTTTTCTATATCCGACAAATATTCCGTTGTGGGGTCCACAAATAATTTGTTATTTCGGCGCCGTCGTACAGCCCGAATATTCCCCGACAAAACGAATATTCCCCGACAAAACGAATATTGTCCGTCAAAATAAAATTTGCACATAACATCCTTAACTTTCAATTTCGTCAATTTAACCACTTACTGTTTCATGAAAAATATATATGAAGAAAAATTAAATTTTATATTTCATAAAATTCGGGGTCTTACAACCTCCCCTCCTTATGAAATTTCGTCCCCGAAATTGACGTACCTGGCATTTCGAAGAGGTAAGGATATTTAGATTTCATCTCGGATTCTAGCTCCCAGGTCATTTCCTCAATATCTTGGTTCCTCCATAAAACCTTAACTTGAGGTATAACCTTTGAGCGTAGAATCTGCTCCTTCTTATCTAGGATCTTAACAGGTACCTCCTCGTATGTTAAATCATCTGCTATAACGTCTGCTTCTAACTCAATGACGTGGTTTGGGTCCTTCACATATTTACGTAACATAGATATGTGAAAAACGTTATGGATGCGAGACATACTTGGTGGTAGGGCTAGTCTGTAGACTACGGTTCCTATTCGATCGAGGATTTCAAATTGGCCAATAAATCGAGGGTTAAGCTTTCCTCTCTTTCCGAATCTCGTAACTTCTTTCCATGGAGAAACAAGTAAGAATACATGATCTCCGACGTTGAAACTTTCGTCTCTCCGATGAAGATCAGCATAACTCTTTTGTCGTTCTTATGCGGTCTGTACTCGTTGTCGGATCATTTGGATATTTTCTGTTGTCAAGCGTACCAACTCGGGTCTCAACAGTTTTGTTTCTACTACCTCATTCCAGCATACTGGAGAGCGACACTTGCGTCCATATAAAGCCTCGAATGGAGCCATGCCTATACTTGCTTGGTAACTGTTGTTGTAAGAAAATTCCACCAATGGCAAGTACTTATCCCAACTTCCTTTGAAATCTAGTACGCAAAGTCTCAAAAGATCTTTGAGGGTTTGGATCGTCCTTTCTGATTGTCCGTCCGTCTGAGGATGGTATGCAGAACTGAATCGTAGCTTAGTGCTCATAGCTTTCTGTAGACTGATCCAAAATCGTGAAGTGAATCTAGGACCTCGATCAGAAACTATGGAAACTGGCATGCCATGCAATCTCATAATCTCATTTATATACATACCGGCAAGACGTTCAAGTGAAAAGTTTTCTCGTATAGGCAAGAAATGAGCGGATTTGGTCAGTATATCTACGATGACCCAAATTGCATCTAAGCCTTGAGAAACTTTGGGTAGACCGTCACGAAGTCCATATTGATGTGTTCCCACTTCCATTCGGGAACCTCAAGTGGTTGTAATGGACCCTTAGGTACTTGATGCTCTGCCTTGACACGTTGACAAGTTAGGCACCTTGAGATAAACTCTGCAATCTCTCTTTTCATATTGTTCCACCAAAATGTATGTCGAAGATCTCGATACATCTTGGTACCTCCTGGGTGGATTGCAAACGGTGTGTTATGTGCCTCCATCATGATTTTATGCTTCAATTCAGGATTGTTAGGAACACAGAGTAGAGAGTTGACTCGAAGTATTCCTTTCTCGTCGATTCTTGCTTCGGGAATGGCACCTTCTTGTACTTTCTTTATCATGTTCATCAGTTCTGGATCGGTAGCTTGAGCAGCTTTAATTTTATCGATTAAAGCCGGTTCTACTCGCACGTGAGCAATCTTCGAGTGGGTCCCTGGTGTCTTTAGCTATATCTCCATCTTTTGTAAGTCGTACAGAATACGCTTTTGTATTGTCACCAGTGCACTTGTACTCGCATAAGATCTTCTGCTCAAAGCGTCAGCTACAACGTTCGCCTTTCCCGGGTGATACTGGATTGTGTGGTCGTAATCCTTCAACAGCTCAAGCCAACGTCGTTGTCGCATGTTAAGTTCCTTCTGGGTGAAGAAATACTTGAGACTTTTATGATCCGTATAGATATCCACTTTTTCTCCGTACAAGTAGTGTCTCCAGATCTTCAACGCGAAAACGACTGCTGCCAACTCTAGATCATGAGTAGGGTAATTTTTCTCATAATCTTTGAGTTGTCGAGAGGCATAGGCTATAACCTTTCCATGTTGCATAAGGACACAGCCTAGACCTTTGCCTGAAGCATCGCTGTATATGACAAATTCTCCCGATCCTGATGGAATGGTCAGAACAGGAACTGAAACAAGTCTCCTCTTAAGCTCTTGAAAACTCTTCTCGCATTCCTCGCTCGAATGATACCGATATCTAATAATCAAACTTTCATCTCTTGGCGTTCTATGGGAGCCATTTGGTATTGAGCTTTGGAAAAGGGTTTAGTATCGGGTTCAAGATCGATACAGAATTCAATTTCTCGGTTTGAGGATAAGCCAGGAAGTTCCTCTGGAAAAACGTCAGGAACTCATTAACAATAGGAATATCATTCAAGTTTGACGTGTTTTTGTTCAAATCAATGACATGGGCTAAAAAGGCTTGACATCCGTTTTTCAATAAACGAATGACTTTATGGCTAGAAATAATAGTTATAGATTTCAATGGTTTAGTTGCTTGAATTTGCATGACAGGTTGATTAGGAATATGAAAACTAATAATCTTATGAAAACAATCAATTTTAGTATGATGGGTAGTCAACCAATCAATTCCTAAAATCACATTAAATTCATGCATCTCCAAGGAAATAAGGTCAACAGGTAATGTGAGGTTGTTGATTTGAATTAGGCAAGATTTATAGACAGTAGATGTAATAGATATTTCTCTAAATGAGGTTTCAACTGATAAGTCAAGTCTAAGTTTTCAGAATTCAAATTTAAACGTTGAGCATATATAGGTGAGATAAAAGAAAGGATAGAGCAGGTATCTAACAGAGCGTAGATTTCACGAGAATTTATGAATAGCTTACCGGTTATCACCTCATTCGGTTTCTTGACTGTTATTGTCAAATCGAATCCCGAGTACTTCATTCGGATCTTCACGTATTTCAACCATGGGAATACCACTAAATAATTCTCTAACGAACTGTTTCGCGGATTCCTCAACTTCATCAGTAGTAACGAACCAATGATTTCTATAAGAATAGTATTTTCGATAGACTGCAGTTTCCACGATAGTGACTAACTTAACCTGAATTCCTTTAAATTGTAACGCTCAAAAGTATAGAAACATCATTTTTAAATAATCTTGAAAATCATAGCTGGAACACCATAAATCCCAAAGACTTATATGAAACGTCCATATATTCCGATCCTTTGTTATCGAGCATAACCAGGTGATATGATTCTTCCAATTAGTGAGCAGATTAAAGGCAATAATTTCCGCAAGTTCATTACTTCCTTTAATTGCTTCTAATAACGGATCTGGAACGAATGTAGTAGAGCTTTTACCTTCATCCTTGCTGGATAGAACACGCATAATTTTTGCCTTAGGCAAAAGATTCAACTCTGAGTTTGTAGGAAGATTATTCGTCGCCTCTTGATTCGCAGTTACATTTGTTTCGGACATTTCATAGTTAACCTCCTGATTTCCAGATGTCATACCTAACTGTTGTCACAAAATAATTGTTAGTTCAAACAAACTGACTCATCACTTCCTGTCCCTATATTCAAATCAACTCATTAGATAATAAAATCTAATTTAGGTGGGACACACTAGTGACCGATTCTATTCGTCTCTCCCCTCCTAATTCTAACCCCAGATCTCCATTAAAGACCATATCCCTAAGCTCTGATACCAACTGTGACGCCCCCAAATCTAGGCCCACACAGCCCAAACTTGAGTCGTCAAAAGACTACAACAAAATTATTATAACAAAGCACAACGTACAACAATACAGTGTATAATAATACACAACTAAGTCTTCACTATTATTGTCACACTATTTTACAACACGTGAAGACTAGGATAACTATTCTTTGGACTCTCACTCCATCCCCCGGCTAGACCCCGTTACGTTTTCATCTCCTGTTGAAAAACAATGGAACAAAAGAAAGGGTGAGCTCAAATAGCCCAGTAAGAAATATCATGACTAAGATAATGACGAATAAAATATCATTAGCCTTCAACAGTTGAGTTCTTGATAGAATACAATAGACTGCAAGGTTTATATCAAAAACTGTAGTTAAATTCTTAAACAATGTTCAGATCAATAATAGCAGCGGAATGAGCAATCTATTAGAAGAATAATGCAGACTATAATGTCCACTCGCTTCTCTTTTTAGTAAAAATATCATCAACTTTTATCATCTGAAATACCATTAGTCAAAATAATACAACTTCACAGTTCCTGGTCATAATTATGCAGATCAACAGTTCATCTTTGCACTATGGGCTAAAGACATTCAATATAACACCAACGGTCATGATTATACCAGATTCAGCCTTTGGTCATAATCATACCAATCAACAGTTCATCTTTGCACTACGGGCCAAAGACATTCAATATAACACCAACGATCATGATTATACCAGATTCAGCCTTTGGTCATAATCATACCAATCAACAGTTCATCTTTGCACTACGGGCCAAAGAGAACATTAACCACGTGCCATAAAAGACACCGAACAGATGTATCGCCTTTAACCTAGTATATCGCCTTTAACCTATCATTTGTTCAACAATTATATCACATCTGTGCCCCCGGCCACAGATATTCACAACAACTTGATTCTTGATGATTAATACAAATAACAGTGATACAAATGATGAACAGCAGAACAGGATAAACAATAAGTATCAGAAGTTTACTTTGTGCAGATTCAAATAATGTCCAAATTGTCAACATAATGTGGAGTGAAATTTAAAAATGATATTCAAGATCCACAGTTCAGAATAACGGTTACAGTTCAATAGAAAGGTTCACGTAAATAGGAAGGTTCAGTTGAAATAATGAAGTTCAACTATTATGGAACATATAATATTTTCAGGAATTATAGAAGCAATAGTTCCATAATAAGTTTCGATTTAGGAGTATGAAAGAAAATAATATCCCTTACCGTAGCAGGTTTGATTAACAAAAGGTGAAGGGAATTAATATCCCTTACCATAATAAGTTTGAATAATGGAAGATGAAAAAGATGGTATCCCTTATGAGTATAAAGGAAAATGATATCACTTACGAATATGGAATAAAAGTGTCATGTGATAATTCGTGTAGACAAATTATTTCCACACGAGACAAATAAAAAGGGTTATTCACCAACAGGCGGTAATCCGCGCCATAAGGTTATTCCCATCAATTTGAATACGAATAGTTATTCACCAAACAGGCGATAATCCGCGCCGTAAGGTTATTCCCATCAATTTGAATACGAAGAGTTATTCACCAAACAGGCGATAATCCGCACCGTAAGGTTATTCTCCAAGATTAATAAGGAATGAATACAAAAGGTTATTCACCAACAGGCGGTAAACCGCGCCGTAAGGTTATTCCCACAATTTAATACATGGAAATAAATGGCACAAGAAAGAAACGATATTATTTTCGAGAATCAAAGAATGATAATCCCTTCAAGTAAGAAAGAAAATAATATCCATTTATGATGATGAAAAGAGTGATACCCCTTACCGTAGTAAGTTTAAGAGTGTGAAAAGATTGATATTCCTTACCGTAGTAAGTTTCAATAATAGAATATGAAAGAAGATGATGTTCCTTACAAGTAAGAAGAAAATGACATTTCTTACCGCAATAAATTTAAGAGTGTGAAAAGATTGATATTCCTTACCTTAACACGTGACTGGATATTGATTTAAATGAGGTTGATCAACCTATATATATTTTTAATAAAATTAGTAATTACCACATATAAATTTCAAAGTGTATGATAACTCGTATAATATGAACTATCAAAATTATATATATTTAACATAATTTTTGTAGTATAATATAACTACTTTAAAATAGTTTTTAAAATAATATTCCAAAATAAATCTTCCAAAGAAAGCTTTTAAAAATGAATCTTCTCAAAGAAGAGTCTTCTAAGGGAATATTTGTGAATACCGTGAAAAATAGGAATTTATGAAATTATTACTCTTTAATAAAAGACTTACTTGAAAAATTCCTGCACTCCTTTTGACCTTCAAACACTCAAAATAACCTTACTATTCTCAGAGAAAACTCATAAAATTCTTATAGAAAAATTTTATGTTTTAGGTGTGATTTTTCTATTCAGCTGAGCAAGCTATTTATAGGAGAAAATAAGTTACTATGCGTGGTAGGTGAACAGAAAAAAATTCAGCAGAGGCTGCTGCGTAGCCTCCACCAACTCTTCAGCAAATTCTCACATTTCTCACATTTCATGTGGGCCCCACAATGGGTCCCACATGTTTCTTACTATTCACGTACTATTCACGTCACTATTCACGTTACTATTTCAAATAGTAAAATTAATTATTTTTTTTTTAATTTATTTATTTATTTATTTATTTATTTATTTATTTATTCTTTCTGTGAGTCCAACATATAAAATAATGTTACCACAATAATGTAAGAAACACGTTACATATTTTTATTAATTTAATAATATAAATTATAGTGTATTTGCTACTGTGACAATTATTAGATTCAATAATTTTAAACTACAGTGCACCAACAATTATTGACTCGATGATATGAAATACAGTGTAATGACAATTATTGAATCAATAATGCAAAATACTGTGTAGCAACAATAATTGAATTGATAATATAAAATATTATGCAGTGACAATTATTAATGAAATGATGCGTAACAGTTACGGTGTCAATAATATGAGACACTGTGCAATATCGTGTGCTACTGTAGAGTACCGCATGCTACAGTAAAATACCATAAATTACCGTATGCTACTATTCTTTTATCACCGGTATTTTAACAGTTAACACCGTTGACTATTTTTATTTAAAAAGGTTACTTCTGTCGTTTTCTATATCCGACAAATATTCCGTTGTGGGGTCCACAAATAATTTGTTATTTCGGCGCCGTCGTACGGCCCGAATTTTCCCCGACAAAACGAATATTCCCCGACAAAACGAATATTGTCCGTCAAAATAAAATTTGCACATAACATCCTTAACTTTCAATTTCGTCAATTTAACCACTTACTGTTTCATGAAAAATATATGTGAAGAAAAATTAAATTTTATATTTCATAAAATTCGGGGTCTTACACTTATACCAAATGTAGTAAATGAAGTAGAGCCCACAATGTCTAATAAATGAAGCAGATGAGGGGCATTATAAAACAGAAGTTTGGGGGGGGGGGGGGGTATTATGAAACAGAGAATGAGAGGACAGTGTAAGGCTGAAGAGGTGCATTTTAAAATGAAGGAAGAGATGTCTTGTCAAACAGAGGATAAAGAAGAGGACATTTATGAAATAGAAAGGGAAGAAAGGGAATGAACAATATAATTTTACTGTTAAATTGGTTTTTCTTGAAAAAAAAAGTGTTTATAACTAGTTATTTAATTTTTTAATATTTTTACCTTGACTTATAGTAAAATCAACATATTTTCGATAATCATATTAAAATTAATTAAATGTCTATAGTTTACCATTTAGCACTTGAAATATTGTCGATGGTGTACTGTAATGCAATAATGTTTAAAGATTATTTATAAAAAAATAATTTAAACAAGAGAATAAATATTTGATTTAAAAACATAAAATCGAAATTTTATGATGATTAATTAAATTTAGATATGCTTTTATTTTTTCTTTAACAATTTAAAAATAAAATTATAAATTTGCAAAGTATTCATAATAAATTTATACTATTGTAGTTTTAAAAGGTAACATTTCATTTGTTCACGTTTAAAATATCGTTCAGTTAATTAAAAATTTCACTTCATAAACTTTTTGGAGAGTCGCACAATATATTATAACTAAAACTCTCTATAAACATTGCATATGACAACAACAACAAAACTTTATAACTATGTAATATATAATAAGGATAACTAATAAATGAAACTCCAAATAAGCATATTATTAATGTTTTAATAAAATATTTGAGAAAATTAAAAATAATCAAATATTCAATGTAAATTGTTGAATGTAACAACTTATTTAATTAATGAATACTCTATTATAAATTATAAATATTCGTATACACTACAATACTAC
Organism: Hedera helix; assembly: GCA_947179155.2. NCBI lineage: Eukaryota > Viridiplantae > Streptophyta > Magnoliopsida > Apiales > Araliaceae > Hedera > Hedera helix. The sequence continues at coordinate 20,011,226 of OX359275.1, read as the reverse complement.
TTCTACGTATACAAAATGAACACACTTCAAAAAGATTAATTTCTAACATATTAAATAAAAGTTTATTTTAAAATAGCTGAAAATACTTCTTAAAGTTAATTAAATATATATTATAAAACCATATATAATATTTTAAAATAGTTGAAAATACTCAATTATAAATTACAAACATTCGCGCATGATACAATACTACTGCTACTCATACAAAATGAACATCGAAATATTAATAAAAAAAATGGACAATAAAATAACCCCTCTTTACATATATTATAAATCTATTTGTCCTTCAACTGTATATAAAGCATTGGGTATTCTATTAGCAAGTACGTAATTGTTTCCTTCATTATACTTTCATTATAATTTCTTTTAATATATCACATTTTTTATTCGTAATATTTTTATTAATAATGATAATGATCCAACTAACATAGATATTTTATAATTAGGAGATCAATTACACACAAAAAAACCCATCATAATCATTGAATGTATTTTTATTATTAAAATTATACAAAAATACTAATATTTATTAAATAGTAAAAAAATGTTGAATTAATTTTATTTCTAAAGTCGTGATACAACTTAATTTTTATAAATCAAAATCATACATGTTAATATTAAATATATTTATAAAAATACAAGTTTTTAATGTATCAATGAAATTTGAGAAAAGATGAATCGACAAGTATTCAATAGATTTGTCTATATAATAAATATGGAGAGGATCCGAACCCGCAATAACAACCCAATGGAGTATAACTACCAAGACCGAAATGCTACAAGATCTCTTCCTCTTGGGGTGAGATTACCTGTTACTAAATCCCTCTATTTTTCTATATCGAGACATATAGCGACGCCATAGTTCTAATTTTTTGTAGATCTACGGCAACGGGACATACCATCGCTATGGACCCTAAAAATCGTAGATATAGGTTTCAATATAGAAAAACAGAGAAATTTGATAACAAGTGATTTGAGCCCCTTCCTCTTGCACTCAAAACTAGCCGGAAAGTGAGGAGGTGAGATCCTCTATAACCAAATCCTCTGTTTCTCTGTGTTGAGGCATATATCGACGATTTTTAGAGTTTATGGTGATGATATGTACCATCGCCATAGCCCTATTTTTTGGAAAGGGCTACGACAACTAGACATACAATTGTCATAGAACCTAAAAACCGTCACCGTAGACCTTAACACAAAAAACCAGAGGATTTTTCTTACAGAGGATCTCATACTGAGAGTGAGCAACCTAATTGGTGATTTAACAACATGTCGAATCCTTCTGGTGACAATTCAAACAAACAAGAATCAATTACTCACGTCATCTTCAACATGGACGGCCCTTTACTCTGTAATTTTCATTTATGTAGTTCAGCATTTTACTTTTTTTCTTAGTTGCGTATCAAATCCTATGATTAGTCAATGAGTGCTTGATTTGAAGATGTATAATTAGTGCGCTTGGGCTTGTAGAAATGTTTTAGGTAGTGTTAGTTTTACTTAGAAGTTAGATCTATCAATTTTTCTGTAAATTTTTAATTTTTTTTTATTCCAATCGCACCTTAAAAGTCTAGACATGAACAATATTTTTTCATACCAAAACTTGTTTGATCCAATTTTTCCTTCTTAAAAACTTCGGATCTATTATTTTTTGGGCTTGATTGAATGTTAGGAGTTGGTACTATAACCTCTGTAAACAACATAAAAGAAAGCTTTAAAGCAAGGAGGAGTTTTCCAAGCTAAGATTATTGGCTGCGCTGGTATAATATGAGTTATGTCTTGGGCTATCATGTTCTACAAAAAAATTTCTCTATTTTTTCTTCAAAAATATTTTCTGATAATATCAAATTTATACTTTCACCTATATCTTTTTATTTGCAGAGATGATATATATATATATATATGTGTGTGTGTGTGTATACTAAATACATACGTGTATACCTTATTAAAACTGAGAAACCTAATTTTCCTTTGCTCGACTAAAATAGAGATTCTGATTTATATAAATGTCAAAATTTTGTTTGTTCAGATTACTATTTTATGCTGGTCTAAATTTAGACTTTTATTTGTATATGTCCAGTGTATAACACTATATCATCTTTCCGAATAGTTTAAAAGAGTTGAAATGGAAGCATGATTTGTTAGAATCCTGTATACAATTTGGACTGTTTGGGACTGTATCAATATTTGGATGATTGATTGTTGTAATTCTTCTTGTTGAGGTTATTAAAGTAGCTTTCTTTGCGAATTTTGGAGGGAAAGAGTAATTTATTTTCCCTGTCTTGTTTGTAATTATAGAAGAAAAGAAAACATTAACATCATTACAGAATTTTATATATTTCCCTTACAAAGAGTTTAAATACTTTTATTGTTTGTTTTTCAGATAGTAATATAGGAATTAAGGAAAAATCATTCAACCTAGTGTATTTTCCCCACCCAAATCTATCAATTTTGTACTGCAATGTTATAAAATGAAGTGAGGGGTTATTTTATACCTATTTTAAACTCTTTTCTACCCTTCAGAAAACTTGCAAAATTAAGAATTGTGTTTTTCCTTCTTAACTTTCTACCCATTTCCTTTCTTTTCTATAGTTTTTAAAACTAATAACAGTGTTAGTTAAGGTCCCAAAAAATTCTCTCAATAATCTTTTAAGCTACAGTTAACTTTCCTAAATTTTACAATATCAACGTTCCAAAACAGCTAATATATAAATACCAAGTATGCATGTGTTAGTTTGTGTATGTCTCCTTATATTTCTTTGATTTATTTTTTTATTTTGCTCAATTACAACATACCAAAATTGAATGTGGTAAAGTACCGAGTACTCATTATTAAGTGAATCCTGCTACTTTACTTGGGAATATGTTTGTTATTCTTTTGTAGTTAAAGGCTTATTGATTGCTGATAAACTTGAGGAAAATAATCGCTTTAGAGTTTTTCATATACTCCTTCAATTTGAGATTAGTATCTTTAAACTTTCTAGGCGTTGTTAAATTTACTCTTTGAATATGTAATGTCCGCAAAATCTTGAATTTTATTATAAATAAATTGTGAATTTAATTATTAATGTAATGAATATTTTATGAATGAATTTAAATCTTGGTGTAACTAATTGGTAAATTATTACATGATGAGAATTAAATTAAAGGGAGTCCAACTAATGAGATAATTAAATTAGTGGACTAGCCTAATGTTATTAATATCAATAAAATTGATAGGATTTTGGTTAATTAAATATTCAATTTAATTTGAATATAGCAAATATAATTGGTTTATGTAAATTAATTAATAAAATTATTAATTAATGGTATTGGACATTTTAAGTTAACTCAAGCATTTAATTTGCTACAACCCCAAGCCTAGTTGCCCTTTTAATTAACCAATTGGGCCCTTAATTGTTTGACAAACCAAACAAAGAGTAGCCCAACCCAAACCAAAACATAACCCGATAGAATTAGAGTGTCACTGATTTTGGGACAGCAACAGGGAAAAAGACAGCACACGCTTTGGTTTTTGCAAGCTCAAGACATCAGTATGCTGAAAAAGGAAGTGGCATAACAGGGGTAGAGGGGGGCTATAGAGTCCAACTCTCTGATAAGTTGTCTGAAGTTAAGAGAGTATAAGCCTAGAACATCCATCTCCTTCTCCTTCACGTCCATTTGGCTGAGAAAGAGAGGAACCGACAGCAAGAAAGAAAAACAATGAGAAAAGGAGAGAAAATAACAAAGTAGCTCTTGAGTGTTTGATCTAAGAAGATCAAGGAAGGCTGGTGGATGTCCAATACCTTTGTTATCTACTTTGGGAGGAAGAGGAAGACAACTGTAAGATCTCGAAGGTAGTAAAAACCTCTAAGTTTCTAGTTTTGTTTCCATGGCCATTGCTTTGTATATCATGTGGTAAAAAGCTAGAATAAGAGCTCTATATAAGCATATTCATGCTAGAGTAGTAAATATATGTTTCAAGAAGTTTTTCATGTGTTATTATGCCCACCTATGTGATTAAAAGTGAAAGAATGCATGAAATCCACATTTTTGGAAAAATCATGCGAGATAGTGTGGTTTAAGGCCATGTACATCTAAGCTCTTGAACTTATTTGTGTTGGTTATTATTTTTCCTGGATAGACCCACAAGTTTAGAAGAAAACCCAATTTGAATCACCAAAAGTTATGATGTATACATTTAGTTATAGTTTTTCTACCAAAACAGTCCATTTCTGGCACGATTGAGAGTATCTTGATAATATTTCTAAAAAATTATTTGAAAAATACTAGGATGTTGAGGATCAAGTTAGGAATCCATAGAATCCAACCTTGCGTCATTTGAAGGTTTATAGCTCAATCTATAAATGTTTCAAGCAAGGTAACTCCTGAAATTTTGCATCAAACCAGAAAACTGGAAGCATTCTGCAACTTTTCAGAGGCCCAGGCGCCTAGGCCCCTGAAATTTAGCCTTGTGGAGCGCCTAGGCGCCCTCCAGGTGTTGTAGCTTCCCGTTGAGCAGTTCCGGGTCAGGTTATTTCACGGTTCGAGTCGCGGATAGTTTATTTTAGAAACGGGTGTTGTAATTAACATATGGAACCCAAATAAAATAATTATTTATTAATTAAATAAATTTAATTAGTGAATAAGATAAATAAAATATTTGAGATAATTAATTATTATTTAATTGGTATTAAATAATAGTTAAAGTAACTAGAAATAGTTAATTAATTATCATGAAATGATAATTTATTAATTATTTGATATTTAAATATATTAAATAAATATAATAAATTTATTATTTAGTTGTCATTAAATAATAAGTAAGAATAGTTAAGTAATTAATTATTGTTTAATAAAAATTAGATGATAATTAAAGAAGAATAAAGTTTGTAAAAGCTTAATTACTTATTATAATAAATAAAGATGAATAATTAAATTATTATTAATATGAAATAATAATAATTAAATTATAAAGTTAATAAATTAATTACTTATTATTTAATAATGAGTAAAGATAACTAATTAGTTATTATTTAACTAATATTGAATAATAATTAAAGAAGGATTAAATGAACTAATTATTTATTATTTAATTATGATTAAATAATAGATAAAGATAATTAATCATTATTTAATTAATATTAAATGACGATTAAGAGGGAGATAAAGATAATTAATTATTATTTAACTAACGGTAAATAATAATTAAGGAAAGATTAAAGTTAATAAAGTAATTACTTATTATTTAATTGGGATTAAATAATAAGTAAAAGTAATTAAGCATTATTCAACATTAAATAATGATTAAAGAGTAATAAAAGTAATTAATTAATTATTATTTGATTAAATTATAATTAAAGAAAGATAAGATAAAAATAAGGTAATTACTTATTATTTAACTTATAATAGGTAAGGATAATTAACTAATTGTTATTTAATTAAATAATGATTAGAGGAAAGTAGAGATATGTAATTACTAATTATTTAATTAATAATGATAGTTGACGATTTAATTATTAATTGACTTTTAATAATATTTAGTGATTAAATTATTTCTAAATAATTAATAATAATAGTAATGGATTAAAATATTATTAAATGATTAATAATATTAGTTGATAATTAAATTATTATTAAAGAATTAATAATAATGATTAAGGATTAAAATATTATTAAAAAGGTTAATAATATTAGAAAGAGATTTTAAATATTATTAAGGGAATTAATAATATTGGTAACCAATTATGAGGTTATTAATTAAAATCAGTAGGTGATTTAAATATTAGAGGGATAATAATATTGACACAAAATTAATATATGGGGGATATGATTTGTTTAGCCGATGTGTTAGTAAATATTATGCTATGTGTTTAAATTGTAAGACCCCGAATTTTATGAAATATAAAATTAATTTTCTTCATATATATTTTTTCTGAAACAGTAAGTGGTTAAATAGATAAAGTTAAAAGTTAAGGATGTTATGTGCAAATTTTATTTTGTCGGACAATATTCGCTTTGTCGGGGAATATTCGTTTGGTCGGGGAATATTCGAGCCGTACGACGGCGCCGAAATAACTAATTATTGGTGGACCCCACAACGGAATAATTGTCGGATATAGAAAACGACAGAAGTAACCTTTTTAAATAAAAATAGTCAACGGTGTTAACTGTTTAAATACTGGTGATAAAAGAATAGTAGCATACGGTAATTTATGGTATTTTACGGTAGCATGTGGTACTCTACAGTAGCACACGGTATTGCACAGTGTCTCGTATTATTGGTCTAATAATTGACACCGTAACTGTTGCGCATCATTTCATCAATAATTATCACTGCATAATATTTTATGTTATCAATTCAATAATTGTTGCTACACAGTATTTTTCATTATTGTTACTACACGACATGTTGCATTATTAAACCAATAATTGCCACAGTAACAAATGCATAGTAATTCATATTATTGATCTGATAATCGACACAGTAGTCGTTACATTATTTTGAATTATTGTTATCACTGTGGTAGAATTATTTTAGTTGTCATATTACTAATTGGTATTTTTGTTTTATTAAAAAAATATATATATATATATATATATATAATATTATTATTTTTCAAAAATTACTATTCATTCCCGGAAAAGTTACTATTCACTGACGGAAGTTACTGTTCATCTCGGGAAAGACACTGTTCATCTGCCGACAGAAGTTACTGTTCATTACTGTTCACTTTTTGAAAATTTTTAAAGTTACTGTGCAAAGTTACTGTGCAAGTATTGAAAAAATTTTAAAAACGTTTGCGCAGCCGGGGGGAGGCGCAGCCCCCCAATTTTTCCTTCCCCGGCGTGCTACGCATAGTAACTTCATTTGCTATAAATAGGCCCTTCACTGAATAAGAAAATCATATCTAAAATACATAAATTTTTCTATAAGTTTATTGTGAGAGAATTTTGAGCATAGTAAGGTTATTTTGAGAGTTTGAAAGCCAAAAGGAGTGCAGGAATTTTTCAAGTTGATCAACCTCATTTAAATCAATATCCAGTCACGTGTTAAGGTAAGGGGTATCACTCTTTTCATCATCATAAATGGATATTATTTTCTTTCTTACTTGAAGGGATTATCATTCTTTGATTCTCGAAAATAATATCGTTTCTTTCTTGTGCCATTTATTTCCATGTATTAAATTGTGGGAATAACCTTACGGCGCGGTTTACCGCCTGTTGGTGAATAACCTTTTGTATTCATTCCTTATTAATCTTTGAGAATAACCTTACGGTGCGGATTATCGCCTGTTTGGTGAATAACTCTTCGTATTCAAATTGATGGGAATAACCTTACGGCGCGGATTATCGCCTGTTTGGTGAATAACTATTCGTATTCAAATTGATGGGAATAACCTTATGGCGCGGATTACCGCCTGTTGGTGAATAACCCTTTTTATTTGTCTCGTGTGGAAATAATTTGTCTACACGAATTATCACATGACACTTTTATTCCATATTCGTAAGTGATATCATTTTCCTTTATACTCATAAGGGATACCATCTTTTTCATCTTCCATTATTCAAACTTATTATGGTAAGGGATATTAATTCCCTTCACCTTTTGTTAATCAAACCTGCTACGGTAATGGATATTATTTTCTTTCATACTCCTAAATCGAAACTTATTATGGAACTATTGCTTCTATAATTCCTGAAAATATTATATGTTCCATAATAGTTAAATTTCATTATTTCAACTGAGCCTTCCTATTTTCTGAACATTTCTATTAAACTGTAATCGTTATAATTTAGCCCTATCAAATATCATTTTTAAATTTCACTTCACATCATGTTGGCAATTTGGACATTATTTGAATCTGCACAAAGTAAACTTCCGATACTTATTGTTTATCCTGTTCTTCTGTTCATCATTTGTATCACTGTTATTTGTATTAATCATCAAGAATCAAGCTGTTGTGAATATCTGTGGCCGGGGGCACAGATGTGATATAATTGTTGAACAGATGATAGGTTAAAGGCGATATACTAGGTTAAAGGCGATACATCTGTTCGGTATCTTTTATGGCACGTGGTGAATGTTCTCTTTGGCCCGTAGTGCAAAGATGAACTGTTGGTTGGTATGATTATGACCAAAGGCTGAATCTGGTATAATCATGACCGTTGGTGCTTTATTGAATATCTTTGGCCCGTAGTGCAAAGATGAACTGTTGATTTGCATGATTATGACCAGGAACTGTGAATTTTTATTATCATGACTAATGGTATTTCAGATGATAAAAGTTGATGATGTTTTTACTAAAAAGAGAAGCGAGTGAACATTATGGTCTGCATTATTCTTCTAATAGATTGCTCATTCCGCTGCTATTATTGATCTGAACGTTGTTTAAGAATTTAACTACAGTTTTTGATATAAACCTTGTAGTCTATTGTATTCTATCAAGAACTCAACTGTTGAAGGCTAATGATAATTTATTCGTCATTATCTTAGTCATGATATTTCTTACTGGGCTATTTGAGCTCACCCTTTCTTTTGTTCCATTGTTTTCAACAGGAGATGAGAACGTAACGGGGTCTAGCCGGGGGATGGAGTGAGAGTCCGAGGAATAACTGTCCTAGTCTTCACGTGTTGTAAAATAGTGTGGCAATAATAGTGAAGACTTAGTTGTGTATTATTATACACTGTATTGTTGTACGTTGTGCTTTGTTGTAATAATTTTGTTGTAGTCTTTTGACGACTCAAGTTTGGGCTGTGTGGGCCTAGATTTGGGGGCGTCACAGTTGGCATCAGAGCTTAGGGATATGGTCTTTAATGGAGATCTGGGGTAGAACTAGGAGGGGAGAGACGAATATAATCAGTCACTAGTGTGTCCCACCTAAATTAGATTTTATTATCTAATTAGTTGATTTGAATATAGGGACATGAAGTGATGAGTCAGTTTGTTTGAACTAACAATTATTTTGTGACCACAGTTAAGTATGGCATCTGGAAATCAAGAGGTTAACTATGGAATACCCGAAGCAAATGTAGCCGAGAATCAGGAGGCCCCAAACAATCTTCCTACCAACTCAGGAAATAATGTTCCTAATAACATGATGAACGATGGATTCTTTAGGAATTTCATGCAGTTTATACAGAATCAAGCAAGAGGAAATCCAGTCAATAATAACGGTAGAAACGCTGGTAATTTGAGGATGGTCACTGTCAAGCAATTTAAAGAATTGGGACCACCTGAATTCCACGGGAAGCCTGACCCACTCAAAGCAGAGGCATGGCTAAAGCAGACGACAAAAATACTTGATGTCTTACAATGCGCTGATGATCAGAAGGTGCCATTTGCCACTTTTATGTTACGAGGTGTAGCGGATCATTGGTGGGAAGCGGTAAAACGTATCTAACCTTCAGCACTCGAAATGTCTTGGACAGAATTCGAAGAACTGTTTAACGAGAAGTATTTCCCAGAAAGCATCCGCCATATGAAAGAGGTGGAATTCATTAAGCTGGAGCAGGGAAACATGACAGTCTCCCAATATGAAGCTAAGTTCGCCGAGTTATCTCGTTTTGCCACCCATCTAGTGGATGACGAAGCACGAATGAGTCGGATGTTCCTAAGAGGTTTGAGACTCAAAATTCGTCAACAACTTAGCTCTCATAAATTCAGTTTGTATTCAGATGTTGTGGATAGGGCTCAAAGGGTGGAGCAAACTGATGAAACATTGCAGCCAAGAGTTAATGATCAGCATAGAGAAAGGAATGACAACAACCACAGGAACGAGAACCATCGAGGAGGTAACCAACACTTCGGTGGTAATTCCACATCAAATAACAGAAGAGGAGAATCCAGTGGGAACAATTTCAAAAGAAAGATATTCCATAATAATTATGGAAGGGCACCAGTACCAGCACCAGCACCGACCCCAGTTTCAAGGGGAGAAGATCGACCACCAGTGAGATGCTTTAGGTGTGGTCAGGAAGGTCACATCAGCCCAAACTGTACACAGCAGTCCAAAAAGTGCTACAGTTGTGGGAAAGAGGGTCATCTTACGCGGTTTTGTCCTGCCACAAAATCGAGTCCAGCTGCAATGATGATACCAAAAGCTAGCGCGGATAAGGGAAAATCTGTAGTTCAAGGGAGAGCTTTTGTTGTGACATCCCAAATGGCACGAAACTCGAACGAGGTGATAACCGGTAAGCTATTCATAAATTCTTGTGAAGTCTACGCTTTGTTAGATACTAGCTATACCCATTCTTTTATCTCACCTGCATGTGCTCAGCGTTTAAACTTAACTCCTGAAAATTTGGACTTTGACTTATCAGTTGAAACCCCATTAGGAGAAATGACCATTACATCTACTGTCTATAAATCTTGCCTAGTTCAAATCAACAACCTCACATTACCTGTTGACCTTATTTCTTTGGAAATGCATGAATTTGATGTGATTTTAGGAATTGATTGGTTGACTATCCATCATGCTAAAATTGATTGTTTTCATAAGATTATTAGTTTTCATATTCCTAATCAACCTATCATGCAAATTCAAGCAACTAAACCATTGAAATCTATAACTGTTATTTCTAGCCATAAAGCCATTCGTTTATTGAAAAACGGATGTCAAGCCTTTTTAGCTCATGTCACTGATTTGAACAAAAATACGTCAAACTTGAATGATATTCCCATTGTTAATGAGTTTCCTGACGTTTTTCCTGAGGAACTTCCTGGCTTACCCCCAAACCGAGAAATTGAATTCTGTATCGATCTTGAACCCGGTACTAAGCCCATTTCCAAAACTCCATACCGAATGGCTCGCATTGAACTTCAAGAGTTAAAAGTCCAACTACAGGAATTGTTGGATACTGGTTTCATTCGTCCGAGTGCATCACCTTGGGGTGCTCCTGTTCTATTTGTGAAGAAGAAAGACGGGAGTATGAGATTGTGCATTGACTACCGAGAATTGAACCATGTCACCATAAAAAACAGGTACCCGTTGCCTCGGATCGATGACATGTTTGATCAATTACAAGGTGCTCAACATTTCTCAAAGATTGATCTCCGTTCTGGATATCATCAGTTAAAGGTTAAAGTTGAGGACATTCCAAAGACTGCTTTCAGAACTCGTTATGGGCATTATGAGTTTTTAGTCATGCCTTTTGGACTAACCAATGCTCCTGCAGCTTTCATGGACATGATGAACCGAATATTCAAGGAATATTTGGATCATTTTGTGGTTGTCTTTATTGATGACATCCTCATATACTCCAAGAGTCGCGAGGATCATGAACAACACCTGAGATTGATACTCCAAAAGCTCCGTGAGAACAAATTATATGCCAAGTTGAAGAAATGTGAGTTCTGGCTTGAGGAGGTCACATTTCTTGGGCATGTGATTTCTAGTCAAGGAATATCAGTCGATCCTGCGAAGATTGAAACGGTACTAAATTGGGAACAACCCAAGACAGTAACCGAAGTCCGAAGTTTTCTGGGCCTAGCTGGTTATTATCGGAGATTCGTAGAAGGATTTTCTCGAATCACCACTCCATTAACTCAGCTTACTCGGAAAAGCACAAAATTCATATGGAGCGAGCAATGCGAGAAAAGTTTTCAAGAGCTTAAGAGGAGACTTGTTTCAGCTCCTGTTCTGACCATTCCATCAGGATCGGGAGAATTTGTCATATACAATGATGCTTCAGGGAAAGGTCTAGGCTGTGTCCTTATGCAACATAGAAAGGTTATAGCCTATGCCTCTCGACAACTCAAAGATTATGAGAAAAATTACCCTACTCATGATCTAGAGTTGGCAGCAGTCGTTTTCGCATTGAAGATCTGGAGACACTACTTGTACGGAGAAAAGGTGGATATCTATACGGATCATAAAAGTCTCAAGTATTTCTTCACCCAGAAGGAACTCAACATGCGACAACGACGTTGGCTTGAGCTGTTGAAGGATTACGACCACACAATCCAGTATCACCCGGGAAAGGCAAACGTTGTAGCTGACGCTTTGAGCAGAAGATCTTATGCGAGTACAAGTGCACTGCTGACAACACAAAAGTGTATTTTGTACGACTTGCAAAAGATGGAGATACAGCTAAAGACACCAGGGACCCATTCGAAGATTGCTCACGTGCGAGTAGAACCGGCTTTAATCGATAAAATTAAAGCTGCTCAAGCTACCGATCCGGAACTGATGAACATGATGAAGAAAGTACAAGAAGGTGCCATCCCCGAAGCAAGAATCGACGAGAAATGAATACTTCGAGTCAACTCTCGACTCTGTGTTCCTAACGATCCTGAATTGAAGCATAAAATCATGATGGAGGCACACAACACGCCATTTGCAATCCACCCAGGAGGTACCAAGATGTATCGAGATCTTCGACATACATTTTGGTGGAACAATATGAAAAGGGAGATTGCAGAGTTTATCTCAAGGTGCCTAACTTGTCAACGTGTCAAGGCAGAACATCAAGTACTACAACCACTTGAGGTTCCCGAATGGAAGTGGGAACACATCAATATGGATTTCGTGACGGGTCTTCCCAAAGTTTCTCAAGGCTTAGATGCAATTTGGGTCATCGTAGATAGATTGACCAAATCCGCTCATTTCTTGCCTATACGAGAAAACTTTTCACTTGAACGTCTTGCCGGTATGTACATAAATGAGATCGTGAGATTGCATGGCATGCCAGTTTCCATAGTTTCTGATCGAGATCCTAGATTCACTTCACGCTTTTGGATCAGTCTACAAAAAGCTATGGGCACTGAGCTACGATTCAGTTCTGCATACCATCCTCAAACGGACGGACAATCGGAAAGGACGATTCAGACCCTCGAAGATCTTTTAAGACTTTGCGTACTAGATTTCAAAGGAAGTTGGGATAAGTACTTGCCATTGGTGGAATTTTCGTACAACAACAGTTACCAAGCAAGTATAGGTATGGCTCCATTCGAGGCTTTATATGGACGCAAGTGTCGCTCTCCAGTATGTTGGAATGAGGTAGGAGAAGCAAAACTGTTGGGACCCGAGTTGGTACGCTTGACAACAGAAAAGATCCAAATGATCCGACAACGAATACAGACCGCACAAGAACGACAAAAGAGTTATGCCGATCTTCATCGGAGAGATGAGAGATTCAACGTCGGAGATCATGTATTCTTACGTGTTTCTCCATGGAAAGGGGTTACGAGATTCGGAAAGAGAGGAAAGCTCAACCCTCGATTTGTTGGCCCATTTGAAATTCTCGATCGAGTAGGAACCGTAGCCTACAGACTAGCCCTACCACCAAGTATGTCTCGCATCCATAACGTTTTTCACATATCTATGTTACGTAAATATGTGAAGGACCCAAACCACGTCATTGAGTTAGAACCGGACGTTATAGAAGAGGATTTAACGTACGAGGAAGTACCTGTTAAGATCCTAGATAAGAAGGAGCAGATTCTACGCTAAAAGGTTATACCTCAAGTTAAGGTTTTATGGAGGAACCAAGATATTGAAGAAATGACCTGGGAGCTAGAATCTGAGATGAAATCTAAGTATCCTTACCTCTTCGAAATGCCAGGTACGTCAATTTCGGGGACGAAATTTCATAAGGAGGGGAGGTTGTAAGACCCCGAATTTTATGAAATATAAAATTAATTTTCTTCATATATATTTTTTCTGAAACAGTAAGTGGTTAAATAGATAAAGTTAAAAGTTAAGGATGTTATGTGCAAATTTTATTTTGTCGGACAATATTCGCTTTGTCGGGGAATATTCGTTTGGTCGGGGAATATTCGGGCCGTACGACGGCGCCGAAATAACTAATTATTGGTGGACCCCACAACGGAATAATTGTCGGATATAGAAAACGACAGAAGTAACCTTTTTAAATAAAAATAGTCAACGGTGTTAACTGTTTAAATACTGGTGATAAAAGAATAGTAGTATACGGTAATTTATGGTATTTTACGGTAGCATGTGGTACTCTACAGTAGCAGACGGTATTGCACAGTGTCTCGTATTATTGGTCTAATAATTGACACCGTAACTGTTGCGCATCATTTCATCAATAATTATCACTGCATAATATTTTATGTTATCAATTCAATAATTGTTGCTACACAGTATTTTTCATTATTGTTACTACACGACATGTTGCATTATTAAACCAATAATTGCCACAGTAACAAATGCATAGTAATTCATATTATTGATCTGATAATCGACACAGTAGTCGTTACATTATTTTGAATTATTGTTATCACTGTGGTAGAATTATTTTAGTTGTCATATTACTAATTGGTATTTTTGTTTTATTAAAAATATATATATATATATATATATATATATAATATTATTATTTTTCAAAAATTACTATTCATTCCCGGAAAAGTTACTATTCACTGACGGAAGTTACTGTTCATCTCGGGAAAGACACTGTTCATCTGCCGACAGAAGTTACTGTTCATTACTGTTCACTTTTTGAAAATTTTTAAAGTTACTGTGCAAGTATTGAAAAAATTTTAAAAACGTTTGCGCAGCCGGGGGGAGGCGCAGCCCCCCAATTTTTCCTTCCCCGGCGTGCTACGCATAGTAACTTCATTTGCTATAAATAGGCCCTTCGCTGAATAAGAAAATCATATCTAAAATACATAAATTTTTCTATAAGTTTATTGTGAGAGAATTTTGAGCATAGTAAGGTTATTTTGAGAGTTTGAAAGCCAAAAGGAGTGCAGGAATTTTTCAAGTTGATCAACCTCATTTAAATCAATATCCAGTCACGTGTTAAGGTAAGGGGTATCACTCTTTTCATCATCATAAATGGATATTATTTTCTTTCTTACTTGAAGGGATTATCATTCTTTGATTCTCGAAAATAATATCGTTTCTTTCTTGTGCCATTTATTTTCATGTATTAAATTGTGGGAATAACCTTACGACGCGGTTTACCGCCTGTTGGTGAATAACCTTTGTATTCATTCCTTATTAATCTTTGAGAATAACCTTACGGTGCGGATTATCGCATGTTTGGTGAAGAACTCTTCGTATTCAAATTGATGGGAATAACCTTACGGCGCGGATTATCGCCTGTTTGGTGAATAACTCTTCGTATTCAAATTGATGGGAATAACCTTACGACGCGGATTATCGCCTGTTGGTGAATAACCCTTTTTATTTGTCTCGTGTGGAAATAATTTGTCTACACGAATTATCAAATGACACTTTTATTCCATATTCGTAAGTGATATCATTTTCCTTTATACTCATAAGGGATACCATCTTTTTCATCTTCCATTATTCAAACTTACTATGGTAAGGGATATTAATTCCCTTCACCTTTTGTTAATCAAACCTGCTACGGTAAGGGATATTATTTTCTTTCATACTCCTAATTCGAAACTTATTATGGAACTATTGCTTCTATAATTCCTGAAAATATTATATGTTCCATAATAGTTGAATTTCATTATTTCAACTGAACCTTCCTATTTTCTGAACATTTCTATTGAACTGTAATCGTTATTCTGAACTGTGGAGCTTTTGGTGTGATGTCGCAAGCACCCAAAAATAAAATCTTACTTTTGAAAAATAAATATGTAGTAGTGTAAGCAAGAGTCGATCCCACAGAGAATGATTATTTAATTTTATGTTTTTGCAAACAAAAAACTGGGGGGATTTTTGAATCAAAGAAATAGTTTAAATCAAATTAACTAAAATAATTATGCAAGTAATTTAATGAAATAAATGATGAGAAAAAGCCTTGGTTTAAGTTAATATCCACCATCAAGAATTTACAACTGATCACTGATGCAAAAATAAATCAATTAATATTTTAAAGATTCACCGTAGAAAGAACTACTCGCAGGTGGAATAATTTTTCTCCTCTCTCCTTAATTTTAGATAAGTAGAGCCACTTGGTCTAAATATCCTTACTAATAAACAACCTCCGGCACTTGCTAAAGATTTAATTTAATAGCAGCATAAAGAATTAGAGAGATCGTTGAACTAAACAACACAAGCCACTTGTTTGCATTTAATTTAGATGAATATTCTTCCTAAGATAAAATAATCTTTTGATCTGCAAAATAATTATTAAACTTAGTTGCTTCAAAAATAGCAGTAGATTAATATGAATAATAAACTAGTAGCGCTCCTAGCAATTAAACAAATCAATCATAAAATTGAGCATAGAAGAATATTCAATAATCAAAATATAAATTGAACAATTAAAATAAATTAGATCTCACAGTGGATAAATCTTGATGGCTTCAATCACTTAAACCAAGAAAAATAATTTAGCTACTCATAATTGTAGAGAACACTAAAGAATGGAAGAGAGAATTTTTATTCTAAGAAAAGTTGTATATTACAATGTGTGTCAAGCCCTCTATTTATAGGCTCCAAAATCCTCCTAAACCTAGTTGGAATTAATCTTTCCAAACCCTAATAGGATTTAAAATACAAATAAAAATAAAAGAAAAAGAAAAATAATTATTATTCTAACCCTAGTTGGAATTAAAATCCAATTTGGTATCAAAAAGTAGCAAATTCGCGAAATAATCTGATTTGGAAGAATTAACGCGCCAAACAAACGCGTCCTTCGCTACAGTAACCGACCGCGTCATCAGCCCGCGCGCATTGCGCGGTATTGGCCTCAAAACGACGCCGTTTTTCTTCCGGTTCCTGCTACTGTTTCGCGACCGCGCGCATTGCGCGTACGCTGTGATGAAACGGCGTCGTTTCGATGATCGGCAGTCCATCCCCGCGCATTGCGCGGTCGTATCTTTTTCCGGAAATTACAGAAATGCCACCGGTGCTGGTTAATTACCATTTTCGCCTCAGATTTTTGCGGAATTTGCAGATTTGCCCTCCGATTTTGCTGTTTTGACAGTTTTGTCCCTCAAGCTTTGCTGAAATTACAAAAATGCCATTAGACTTTTATTTCCCTACAAAATCAAATATAAAATAAATAAAAATAATATAAAAATACTAAAAATCCTAAAAACACATAATAATAAATAAAACACCTAAAATACTAAAAATAAATAAAAACACATAAATAAAAATAAATATAAAAATACAATAAAATTACCTAAATTAACATAAATTAACTAAAATCCTATAAAACCTATTAAAACCAAAATAAGCTAAATAATTAAACATTTAAGCATACAATAAATATAAAAACTAAGTATTAGGGAATAAAAATATCATATAATTTAGCCCTATCAAATATCATTTTTAAATTTCACTTCACATCATGTTGGCAATTTGGACATTATTTGAATCTGCACAAAGTAAACTTCCGATACTTATTGTTTATCCTGTTCTTCTGTTCATCATTTGTATCACTGTTATTTGTATTAATCATCAAGAATCAAGCTGTTGTGAATATCTGTGGCCGGGGGCACAGATGTGATATAATTGTTGAACAGATGATAGGTTAAAGGCGATATACTAGGTTAAAGGCGATACATCTGTTCGGTGTCTTTTATGGCACGTGGTGAATGTTCTCTTTGGCCCGTAGTGCAAAGATGAACTGTTGGTTGGTATGATTATGACCAAAGGCTGAATCTGGTATAATCATGACCGTTGGTGCTTTATTGAATATCTTTGGCCCGTAGTGCAAAGATGAACTGTTGATTTGCATGATTATGACCAGGAACTGTGAATTTTTATTATCATGACTAATGGTATTTCAGATGATAAAAGTTGATGATGTTTTTACTAAAA
Source organism: Hedera helix (assembly GCA_947179155.2). Classification (NCBI taxonomy): domain Eukaryota; kingdom Viridiplantae; phylum Streptophyta; class Magnoliopsida; order Apiales; family Araliaceae; genus Hedera; species Hedera helix. The sequence continues at coordinate 19,993,529 of OX359275.1, read as the reverse complement.
AGAGAAGCGAGTGAACATTATGGTCTGCATTATTCTTCTAATAGATTGCTCATTCCGCTGCTATTATTGATCTGAACGTTGTTTAAGAATTTAACTACAGTTTTTGATATAAACCTTGTAGTCAGTATTCTATCAAGAACTCAACTGTTGAAGGCTAATGATAATTTATTCGTCATTATCTTAGTCATGATATTTCTTACTGGGCTATTTGAGCTCACCCTTTCTTTTGTTCCATTGTTTTCAACAGGAGATGAGAACGTAACGGGGTCTAGCCGGGGGATGGAGTGAGAGTCCGAGGAATAGCTGTCCTAGTCTTCACGTGTTGTAAAATAGTGTGGCAATAATAGTGAAGACTTAGTTGTGTATTATTATACACTGTATTGTTGTACGTTGTGCTTTGTTGTAATAATTTTGTTGTAGTCTTTTGACGACTCAAGTTTGGGCTGTGTGGGCCTAGATTTGGGGGCGTCACATAAATGATATTTGATTTGGGTAATTTACGTAAAACGATTTTGTGTTGTTCTTATTGTTAGGCCAACATTTTAAATGTTAGGTCTTCAAGAGAAATTTAAATTAAGCAAAGTAGACGTAATTCACGCACCAGGCAAGTTCCTTAACCTAACTCATATTATTATTGAGCAAATTATCCTGACTTATTTTGATATTACCAATTATTTCACAATCAATATTATTGTTATTCGCACGTGGTGCAATTGAATTCATATTTCATTCTTGAATTATGAATTATTGAATTTCTTACATTCATGAACTAATTGAAAGGAAAGTCTAAGCCACTTGTTCGGCTAGACATATGTGTAATTTATTTTAAAAGTTATCCAAATCACGGTGGTACGGATTCTTAAATTGAGAAGAACAACCCATAATGGGGAGCAACCTAAGTATCAAATAAACGATACATGCAGAATAAATGTTATGCATACACATAGAGTACGAGAGACTGATCCCCTCAAGTACAGTTCTGGACATGCAACCTAAGAGGGTAAATCAAGAGACTGATTCCTCAACAGACGTTCATGGTCTATTGGACCACTCAGCATTTCAATGATCAATTGTTATTCATTATTCAAGCATTGATCATATTGTTCAGATATTTATTTTCTGAGTTGATTGAATCATTCAATTAGTATTCAATCATGACATACCTCATATTATTTATATAAAATTTGCTGAGCAAACTAGTTGCTCACCCTTGTTATGTCATGAAATTTTATTGCAGCTAAACCTGAATATTCATAAAGATAAAGGCAAGGGGAAGATAAACTCGTAAACGTGCTGGGGTGCTAAATGTCTACTGTTATGTTTTGTTTAAATCTAATTACATGTAACACGAATCCTATTGTATATATTAAATTCGTGATGTATTTTGATAAGGTTTCGTACATTGAGGCTAGTAGTTAACTCTTTTGTATAAACAACATATGTTTATTTTCCGCAATAGATATTGTGTGTTGTTTTGAGATGTGTATATGATATAGTTGTATTGAATTGTGAGCACTGAATTCGAGATACTAGTACCCAAATTTGGAGGCGTCACAGAATATGCCAAGCAGAGGAATCGTTTGATAAAATGTTACTAAGAAAATAAATTTATAGATAATCTCCTAATTTAGGATTAAATTCATGCAGAGTATATAGTGATGAATGGTGAGGTATACTTCAGACTTTTTCGTAATTATGTTATGTCAGACTCACCTCTTAAAGACGTAAGATTAATTTAATAATTTTGAGAAACATTCACAATTAACTGGCGTTAGATGTGCAGCTGCAGTCAGTGGAAAGATGAGGAGGAATATGTGGAGGAAGATGAGGATTTTTATGTGAGGATACCTATAGACCTTGCTAGGAAAGCAATTGGTTGCAGCAGTCCTAACCCTATGACCAGTTGTGTTAGAGTGAAGGATGAAAGATTGATTATGAATTGTCTCACTTAAAGCTGGTCAGCCTCATGATGAGGTAGCGTTTTCTCTTGAGTTTATAATTTATTAAAATATCGGAAGTAATATATTTTTACCATGATTAATTGTTTATTTCTCTAGCCATATGATGATTTTTTTAGTTTTTTTTTTTTTATATTTGATTGACTAACAAGCTGTAGGAGTTTGTTTCCTGTTGCCTTGAACCAACTGTCAATTGTCATAGATCTTAGCTTTACTGTATTTTGGAGGAATGCCAATTATGAAAAAAAAATAAAAAATAACCATGACAACTTCAGTGTTCATTTGATATTGAACTAAGGAAATTCTTGGAACATCATTTATGTTTAAATTAGTTGTCAACACTTGTGTCAAGCACGTGGGCTATTTTTTATTTAATTCGGAATTAAATTTTCTCTTTTGATTATTGGAATATTTGTCTATTCCAATAATCATAGCTAGTGGTTGTTCCCTTTTCATTTAAATCTCAATCTTCCTAACCAAGTATTGTGCAACAAGTATGTGACAGTCGGACCAATCTACCTGAACAGATGAATTTGTGTTAGGATTGACTTATACTTTTACGGATTCAACTAATAGTCACTACGAAGTCAAGTGCAAGGGTGTAATTAGGCTTAAGGATCTATTAGTAGTCCAGTATTTAGTTTACTAATGTATTGAGCTTGAACTCATGTTATAGTAGTTAGGGTTTTTTAATTACTATAAAAATAATTATTTTGTCTGTGAATCATTATAGAATATGTGAAACATTTAATGAATACGTCAGACAAGCAGGATTAGTCAAATTAATAAACCTGAGTATATCGTGTGTTCTTACTTTTATGTTCTTCATATAATATTTTGTGTGATTGTATTATTATTCGATCTTAAATTCTAACAATTTGCATTCATAAATATCTATTTCTTTCTGTTGTATTTGTAGAGGCATGTTTGAATAGTGTAATAGCTACTAACCTGCTACTAATTGCACCTGCAATTATAAAATCTTTATTACTATATTTCACAGTCGTGTTTGAAGTTACGCATGCGATTTTTGTGCAGTTTTATTGTATTCTTGCTTATCCTATTTTCATAATTTTGTCCTAACATATTGAACGGCTAAGAAATCAACACCAATAAACTTAATACTTCAAATCAACATAAGTTTAGTACTTCAGCAACTATAAATTACTCGATCAAAATTTGGGAGCAGTGTACTTTGTTTTTGCATTTTTAGGATGTCACAAGTTTAATTAGATATACTTTGTTTACATTTCTAGGATTTTGACGGTGATGATAGAGACTATGGCATCAATGAGGACGATCACAATGGGTTCATGTTAGATGACAATTGGTGCAATGTTAATTGCTAGGGGTGAGGATATAGATTGTGAATTGTGATGTATATATACTCAATTTTCAATGAGTTTTTGAACCAGTTTGTTTTATATATTTCAAGACAACCAACTTGTATCAATTAATGTTGAAAAATAATATCTGTAGTATTATTATTGTGTTTTAATCATATTATTTGTTTAAAATTCTAGTTATTAATTTTTTTTTGTGTGCGATGTATCTAAAAAGTACAAAATTATGAAAAAAATATATAAATTATTTTGTAAGTAATTTTGAGACGCGTTTAGATATCGAAATTGATATGGAAATTTCCCTCTTTCTTGGATTTTGAGACGGAATAGAGCCGGCCATGGATCGTCTCACGTATAAATTTTATGTCAAAATAACCCCAAAAATTTAGAGAATCCGGTCTCTAAAAAGTAGTTATGGTATTCAGAATTATAGATGGATTTTTTATTTTTTGAGATAAAAAAATTGGTCGCTAAAATTTAGGGATGGATGATAGGCCCGCCTCAAATTTATCGAAGACATTTTTGGCACCGATTTTATGACGGCTGATTTTGTCTCAAAATTAGTTTTGCAACCGATTTTTGTAATTTTGAGATAGATTTGTTCATCTCAGATGCTCGATTTTTTTGGTTGTGTATAGACCACATTGACTAAAAAGAGTATGGAATAAATGTTTACAATCATAAAGAAACAGAATATCGTATACAATATTTTCGCGAAAACCATCTAACATTACATACATTCTCCCATTCATGAAGTTCGCAGATGTTGAACAATGTGCCGTGATGGAGGTCTTTGAATTATTAGCACGAGACATTATTTATATATTTATTTTACTTTTTTATTTTTTTATAACTCAAATTCTTTAACTAGAATATCATTAATTATAATCTATCTGTCTCATATAAAATAACGAGCTATTCAAAAAGAAATAAAATAACTAATAATTTTAAAATGTAAAATGATGCATTTTGGGAAAAAAGAGAGAGCGTGAAACGTGCTTATTGAGGTTATCTTAATTTAGGGCAATATTTTAATAGTCGTTGCAACAAATTATAAAACATACGCAACAAAAGAAAAATTGTTGACAATGAATGTTATCCATATTATGCTACGAAATATAGCAACAAAAAATCTTTTGTTGCTCACGATGAGGAGCAATCAAGTGGCGGGAGATGAATTTTTACTGCTAACAAATCGACAACAAAAAAGTACATAGGCAGGGATTTTTCTTTTCCTGCCAATGAATTGTCAACAATATTTTGCAACGACCTATGAATTTTATTACAAAAAATGAAAACTTTTCACAAACTGAAATAAATGATAAATTTTGTTTCTAAACATGTGTTTTTGGCAATGAATTTATAAGTCGTTGCCCAAAAAATCAATGTCAAATATCAATTTTTTTATAGTGCAAGTTTTACTTGTAGATGAATCTTCTAAGCGGAAAAAGATAGCCAAAAGTGTTTTTGAGAAGTCAGAAAGGATATAAAGGAAAATGAAAGACACTAATTAAATGACATAAATAAATGTGATTCTAAGGGCAAAAAAGTTTGCTTTCATTGCGATAAGCTGAAACACTAAAAGAATAATTGTAAGAGAGTTGTAGTACCTAAGCAAAAGAAGCTTGGAGAAGCTTCTACTGCATATATAAATTTGTTCATAATGAAATAGAATTTTCTATAAGTCAAGCTTTATTTGGGTATTAGATACCGGCTGATGGTCTCACATATGCAAATCGTTGTAGAGACTAAGCAGAAGTAGAATGCTAAATAAAGGATAAGTAATCATGTGCGTGGGGAATGGAGCAAAGGTTACTACATTAGCCATATGAGCTTACAATTTAGTATTGCCTACGGAAAAGTCTATGAAGTTAATAAGTTGTTACTATGATCCAGTTCTTATAAACATTATTTTTATTCCATACGCAGACAAGGAAGGTTATAAAGAACAATTATTGTTCCATTATCGAGTAACTTCAAGGAATTCATGAGTACAAGGAACCTTGCTTGTGCCATCGTGATGGTTTCATCTTTTTCAAGCTTAAACATTTCATAATCATGCATGAGCATACTAAGCTTGACTTCTCAATCTTACTTTTGATGTACCTTTATGGCTTACTTTTAAGGTATCCCATATCTCTTTAGTCGTGTTATATGAAGACAGTTTATCAATCTCGAATTTCACCATATCACTAAGGAGTGTGTTCATTGCCTTAGAATCATAAGACACCATGTAAGTCTCGGTTGAGTCCATCTCCATTAGAGTTTTTAGAATTCCATCATTCTTTTGTCGAAGGACCGATCCATTCTCCATAAGCCATCATTGCCAATGATCTCTTTTAATATAGATCCTCATTGGAAACTTCTAAAAGTTATAATTTTCAGCTATGAGTAACAATAGAGGTCTAGTTGTTGATTGTCCTTCTAAATGTGCCGTTGTAGAATCTTTCCCTACAAGTTACTTTTAAGACTAAGATAAGTAGAGCCAAGCTTTGATATCAATTGAAATTCAAGTAGGCACACTCAGAAGGCGAGAGAGGGGGGTTGAATAAGTGTGGAGTAAACAATGTCCATTTTTTTGCAGTAATAACAAGTTAATAATGCAGTTTGCTGAATAATGAAAACAATATACTGTATCAGTAATTCAGCTTGCTATATAATGAATACAATGTACTCGATCATAAACTATTTTACTGCTGTGATTTTGAATATTATTTTGCTTATATTATATGAAGACCTGAGTTGATATAAATAATATTATGATGCAATATATATGTTCAAGTATTGAGATTGTGTTTTACAATTCAAAATTGAAGCATGTAACTAACAAATAAAGTAAAACAATCAACCACATGAACACAAAGAATTTTTACGTGGTTCGGCCCCTATCTTGTACTCTAGTGGCCTAATCCACATCTAATATCAACTAGTATTTGAGACTCTTTTATTAATCACGTTAGCGAAAAATTAAACTCCTTTTACAAAATAAGTTCCCATAACCTTATAGGACTTATCCTCACCGAGCATCTTTGCTCACCTTGTGCCCTATGTGCCCCAAGCATTTATGCTTACCTTGAGAACTTATCCTCCCCTTCTTACCTTGAGAATTTATCCTCCCTGAGCACCTATGCCCACTTGAAACTTGTTCGTAAAAACCATAATCCAACTTGGATTAGAAACCCGAAAGACTTTGAGATTGATTTAACATAATCACAAGATAAACTATAATCAAATCAATAATTATAGCAACAATTCAAGGCTAACTAATATACAATGATCAAAGTCTGAAAAGATATCACTAGTTAAAAGCTCAAAGCAGTGAAGCTGTAATGGACTTAATTATACTTGAAAAACATAACTTGATGTTATTCTTCACGAAAAAATATTTCTTGACGAGAATATATGTGAACAGAATTTTCAGGAATATTTTGAATAATATCTCTGTGTATATATCAATGTTTCACTTATGGCTAGTAGGTTGATTATTTTTATACCTAAAGAAGATGTAGCAGTTATTATAATAATAAAAGCAAGTATGGAAATAGTTTGATTAAGGAACATAATTTCAGCGTTGTTTATTCTTATAACCAATGAGCAAATTCCATGATAATCAAAGGACAATTCAGATTTCATCAAACAAATTTCCATTCCAAGTCTCAACCCTTTAATAAATTTGTAGCCCACATAGTTGGTTTGATAAATACACATATATTTATTAGATCAATCATCATGGAAATCCCAATCAGTCAATATGGAAGGAATAATCAATTACATCCCAATCCCACTATTAATTCCATAAAAAGTATTGGCCAATACGAAAGTTTTCATATAATTAATCAGGCCAACATGATTGATTAGCTTACCTAATAAATCTTGTTACCATAAATTTTGAAATTTTATTGATTTTGACTTTCCATAATTAACTCGATTAATTGAGTTAATCTATTTTTATATCATCATATCAATTAATCAAATTGATAGGGTTTTCAATCATGGTAGTAGTTAATTAATAATAGAAATATTTAATTATGCTTTCAAAATTAATATGGATCAAATAGTAACTAATTGGAGTTAAATTTTGAAGGTTTTCCAAAATTAAAGGAACTAATTTGAAATTAGATTGTGCATAGATTCCTAATAAAATATATGATTTTATTTATTGGGATAACTATTCATTATTTATTTAATATCCATAATCACTGTTCATCATGTCCATAAACGCGGCTGGTTCATTTGTCAGTCCAAATGACATCACTAGAAACCCATAATGGCCGCAATGAGTTCTGAATGTTGTCTTTGGGACGTCTTCTTTCCTTACTTTTAACTTATGGTAACCATTCCTCAAATCTATCTTCGAAAATTACTTTACTCTTTTAAGTTGATCGAAAAGATCGTCTATTCTTGGTAGCAGATACTTATTCTTGATCGTAACTTTGTTCAACTCTTGATAGTCAACATAAAGCCTTAACAGTTCGTCCTTTTTCTTAATAAACAGCACTGGTGCTCCCCATGGAGATACACTAGATTGAATATACTTCTTATCCAACAACTCTTGCAATTGTATCAGTGATTTCTTCATCTCTACCGGAGCCGTCCTATATTGTGCTTTTGATATTGACACTGTCCCCGACACTGAATCAATTATGAATGCTATCTTTCGATCCAGCGGAAGACTTGACAATTCCTCAAGAAACACATCCACAAATTCACTAACTATCGGTATTTGGCCCTTTTAGATTCTCATTCTCTGAGTATCTACCACATTTGCAAGGTATCCTACACAATCTTTCTTTAACAACTTCCTGGCCTGCATCATTGCCAGACAACATGATTGTCTAGGCTATTTACTTCCATAAAATACGACCTTAAACTTCTTTGGGGTCTGAAGGTGTATACTCTTCTTATAACAGTCAATAACTGCTCTATGGTTAAATAATCAATTCATTCCAAGAATTACTTCAAATTCTCCTAAGCATGTCAGAATTAAGTTTACGTATAGCTTATGCCCCCTTATTTCTGCACAACAATTCTTATGAATATACTCAACAAGGATTACTTCTTTATTTGCCACTTCTATGTTCATTGGGTTTTCTAATTTCTCATGAGGTAAATTTAATCTTTTAGCAAAATCTTCAGACACAAATGAACAGGTAGCACCCGAATCAAATAATACATAAGCATTTATATCATTGATCATAATAATACCTGACACCATGTCTTTAGATGCTACTGTATCTTGTACAGTCATGTTGAAAGTATGGGTTATCGGTTTGCTTTGTTGCATAGATCCCCCAATGGTTAGCTTGTTGTTGCTGTTCTAGTTGTCATTTCCTCTATCGTTACCCTTTTTTACTGGACAGTTCTTGATTCAATGATCTGCTACAACACACGAATAACGTCCTCATTTATTTGGTTGGGTAAACTTTAGTGCAATATGTCCCTCTTGTGTAAGACCCCGAATTTTATGAAATATAAAATTTAATTTTTCTTCATATATATATTTTTCTGAAACAGTAAGTGGTTAAATCGATAAAGTTAAAAGTTAAGGATGTTATGTGCAAATTTTATTTTGTCGGACAATATTCGCTTTGTCGGGGAATATTCGTTTGGTCGGGGAATATTTGGGTCGTACGACGGCGCCGAAATGACTAATCATTGGTGGACCCCACAACGGAATAATTGTCGGATATAGAAAACGACAGAAGTAACCTTTTTAAATAAAAATAGTCAACGGTGTTAACTGTTTAAATACTGGTGATAAAAGAATAGTAGCATACGGTAATTTATGGTATTTTACTGTAGCATGCGGTACTCTACAGTAGCACACGGTATTGCACAGTGTCTCATATTATTGACACCATAACTGTTACGCATCATTTCATCAATAATTGTCACTGCATAATATTTTATATTATCAATTCAATTATTGTTGCTACACAGTATTTTGCATTATTGATTCAATAATTGTCATTACACTGTATTTCATATCATCGAGTCAATAATTGTTGGTGCACTGTAGTTTAAAATTATTGAATCTAATAATTGTCACTGTAGCAAATACACTATAATTTATATTATTAAATTAATAAAAATATGTAACGTGTTTCTTACATTATTGTGGTAACATTATTTTATATGTTGGACTCACAGGAAGAATAAATAAATAAATAAAAAAATAAAATAATTAATTTTACTATTTGAAATAGTAACGTGAATAGTGACGTGAATAGTAACGTGAATAGTAAGTGAATAGTAAGAAACATGTGGACCCATTGGTGGGGCCCACGTGGTTGGTGAAGCTTGAATTTGGAGAAATTTTTACGCAGAAGGAAAAGGCAGCAAGGCTGCTGCCGCCTGCTGAATTTTCAGCTGGCGTGCAGCACGCCATTCACCAACCATGCATAGTATCATCTTTTCTCCTATAAATAGCTTGCTCAGCTGAATAGAAAAATCACACCTAAAACATAAAATTTTTCTATAAGAATTTTATGAGTTTTCTCTGAGAATAATAAGATTATTTTGAGTGTTTGAAAGCCAAAAGGAGTGCAGGATTTTTTCAAGTAAGTCTTTTATTGAAGAGTAGTAATTTCATAAATTCCTATTTTTCACGGTATTCACAAATCTTCCCTTAAAAGACTCTTCTTTGAGAAGATTCATTTTTAAAAACTTTATTTGGAAGATTTATTTTGGAATATTATTTTAAAAACTATTTTAAAGTAGTTATATTATACTACAAAAATTATGTTAAATATATATAATTTTGATAGTTCATATTATACGAGTTATCATACACTTTGAAATTTATATATTGTAATTACTAATTTTATTATAAATATATAGGTTGATCAACCTCATTTAAATCAATATCCAGTCACGTGTTAAGGTAAAGAATACCATTCATTTCAAACTCTTAAATTTACTGTGGTAATGAATGTCATTTTCTTTCATACTCTTAAACTTACTACAGTAAGGAATGTCATTTTCTTTCATACTCTTAAACTTACTATGGTAAGGAATATCATATTCTTTCATCTTCTATTATCTAAACTTACTACGGTAAGGGGCATCATTCTTTTCATCATCATAAATGGATATTATTTTCTTTCCTACTTGAAGGGATTATCATTCTTTGATTCTCGAAAATAATATCGTTTCTTTCATGTGCCATTTACTTCCATGTATTAAATTGTGGGAATAACCTTACGGCGCGGTTTACCGCCTGTTGGTGAATAACCTTTTGTATTCATTCCTTATTAATCTTTGAGAATAACCTTACGGTGCGGATTATCGTCTGTTTGGTGAATAACTCTTCGTATTTAAATTGATGGGAATAACCTTACGGCGCGGATTATCGCCTGTTTGGTGAATAACTCTTTGTATTCAAATTGATAGGAATAACCTTACGGCGCGGATTACCGCCTATTGGTGAATAACCCTTTTTATTTGTCTCGTGTGGAAATAATTTGTCTACACGAATTATCACATGACACTTTCATTCCATATTCGTAAGTGATATCATTTTCCTTTATACTCATAAGGGATACCATCTTTTTCATCTTCCATTATTCAAACTTACTATGGTAAGGGATATTAATTTCATTCACCTTTTGTTAATCAAACCTGCTACGGTAAGGGATATTATTTTCTTTCATACACTTAAATCGAAACTTATTATGGAACTATTGCTTCTATAATTCCTGAAAATATTATATGTTCCATAATAGTTGAACTTCATTATTTCAACTGAACCTTCCTATTTTCTGAACCTTTCTATTGAACTGTAACCGTTATTCTGAACTGTGGATCTTGAATATCATTTTTAAATTTCACTCCACATCATGTTGGCAATTTGGACATTATTTGAATCTGCACAAAGTAAACTTCCGATACTTATTGTTTATCCTGTTCTTCTGTTCATCATTTGTATCACTGTTATTTGTATTAATCATCAAGAATCAAGTTGTTGTGAATATCTGTGGCCGGGGGCACAGATGTGATATAATTGTTGAACAGATGATAGGTTAAAGGCGATATACTAGGTTAAAGGCGATACATCTGTTCGGTGTCTTTTATGGCACGTGGTGAATGTTCTCTTTGGCCCGTAGTGCAAAGATGAACTGTTGGTTGGTATGATTATGACCGACGGCTGAATCTGGTATAATCATGACCGTTGGTGTTATACTGAATATCTTTGGCCCGTAGTGCAAAGATGAACTGGTGATCTGCATGATTATGACCAGGAACTGTGAAGTTGTATTATCTTGACTAATGGTATTTCAGATGATAAAAGTTGATGATATTTTTTACTAAAAAGAGAAGCGAGTGGACATTATAGTCTGCATTATTCTTCTAATAAATTGCTCATTCCGCTGCTATTATTGATCTGAACATTGTTTAAGAATTTAACTGCAGTTTTTGATATAAACCTTGTAGTCTATTGTATTCTATCAAGAACTCAACTGTTGAAGACTAATGATAATTTATTCGTCATTATCTTAGTCATGATATTTCTTACTGGGCTATTTGAGCTCACCCTTTCTTTTGTTCCATTACAGGAGATGAAAACGTAACAGGGTCTAGCCGGGGAATGGAGTGAGAGTCTGAGGAATAGCTGTCGTAGTCTTCACGTGTTGTAAAATAGTGTGGCAATAATAGTGAAGACTTAGTTGTGTATTATTATACACTGTATTGTTGTACGTTGTGTTTTGTTGTAATAATTTTGTTGTAGTCTTTTGACGACTCAAGTTTGGGCTGTGTGGGCCTAGATTTGGGGGCGTCACAGTTGGCATCAGTGCTTAGGGATATGGTCTTTAATGGAGATCTGGGGTTAGAACTAGGAGGGGAGAGACGAATAGAATCAGTCACTCGTGCGTCCTACCTAAATTAGATTTTATTATCTAATGAGTTGATTTGAATATAGGGACATGAAGTGATGAGTCAATTTGTTTGAACTAACAATTATTTTGTGACCACAGTTAAGTATGACATCTGGAAATCAAGAGGTTAACTATGAAATGTCCGAAACAAATGTAGCTGCGAATCAAGAGGCGACGAATAATCTTCCTACAAATTCAGAGTTGAATCTTTTGCCTAAGGCAAAAATTATGCGTGTTCTATCTAGTAAGGATGAAGGTGAAAGCTCTACTACAGTCGTGCCAGATCCTTTCTTAGAAGCAATTAAAGGATGTAATGAACTTGCAGAAATTATTGCCTTTAATCTGCTCACTAATTGGAAGGATCATATCACCTGGTTATGCTCGATAACAAAGGATCAGAATATATGGACGTTTCATATAAGTCTTTGGGATTTATGGTGTTCCAGCTATGATTTTCAAGATTATTTAAAAATGATGTTTCTATACTTTTGGGCGTTACAATTTAGAGGAATTCAGGTTAAGTTAGTCACTATCGTGGAAACTGCAGTCTATCGAAAATACTATTCTTATAGAAATCATTGGTACGTTACTACTGATGAAGTTGAGGAATCCGAAAAACAGTTCGTTAGAGAATTATTTAGTGGTATTCCCATGGTTGAAATACGTGAAGATCCGAATGAAGTACTCGGGATTCGATTTGACGATAACAGTCAAGAAACCGAATGAGGTGATAACCGGTAAGCTATTCATAAATTCTCGTGAAGTCTACGCTTTGTTAGATACTGGCTCTATCCATTCTTTTATCTCACCTGCATGTGCTCAGCGTTTAAACTTAACTCCTGAAAATTTGGACTTTGACTTATCAGTTGAAACCCCATTAGGAGAAATGACCATTACATCTACTGTCTATAAATCTTGCCTAGTTCAAATCAACAACCTCAAATTACCTGTTGACCTTATTTTTTTGGAAATGCATGAATTTGATGTGATTTTAGGAATTGATTGGTTGACTACCCATCATGCTAAAATTGATTGTTTTCATAAGATTATTAGTTTTCATATTCCTAATCAACCTGTCATGCAAATTCAAGCAACTAAACCATTGAAATCTATAACTGTTATTTTTAGCCATAAAGCCATTCGTTTATTGAAAAACGGATGTCAAGTCTTTTTAGCTCATGTCACTGATTTGAACAAAAATACGTCAAACTTGAATGATATTCCCATTGTTAATGAGTTTCCTGACGTTTTTCCTAAGGAACTTTCTCGCTTACCCACAAACCGTGAAATTGAATTCTGTATTGATCTTGAACCCGGCACTAAGCCCATTTTTAAAGTCCCATACCAAATGACTCCCATAGAACGCCAAGAGATTGAAAGTTTAATTATTAGATATCGGTATCATTCGTTCTAGTACAAAACTTTTATCGAGCGAGGAATGTGAAAAGAGTTTTCAAGAACTCAAGAGGAGACTTGTTTCAGCTCCTGTTCTGACCATACCATCAGGATCAGGAGAATTCGTCATATATAGCGATACTTCAGGCAAAGGTCTAGGTTGTGTCCTTATGCAACATGGAAATGTTATAGCTTATGCCTCTCGACAACTCAAAGATTATGAGAAAAATTTTCCTACTCATGATCTAGAGTTGGCAGTAGTCGTTTTCGCGTTGAAGATCTGGAGACACTACTTATACGGAGAAAATGTGGATATCTATACGAATCATAAAAGTATCAAGTATTTCTTCACCCAGAAGGAACTCAACATGCGACAACGTCGTTGGCTTGAGCTGTTGAAAGATTACGACCACACAATCCAGTATCACCCGGGAAAGGCGAACGTTGTAGCTGACGCTTTGAGCAGAAGATCTTATGCGAGTACAAGTGCACTACTGACAACACAAAAGCGTATTTTGTACGATTTGCAAAAGATAGAGATAGAGCTAAAGACACTAGGGACCCACTCGAAGATTGCTCACGTGCAAGTAGAACCGGCTTTAATCGATAAAATTAAAGCTGCTCAAGCTACCGATCCGGAATTGATGAACATGATGAAGAAAGTACAAGAAGGTGTCATCCCCGAAGCAAGAATCGACGAGACAGGAATACTTCGAGTTACCTCTCGACTCTATGTTCCTAACGATCCTGAATTGAAGCATAAAATCATGATGGAGGCACACAACACGCCGTTTGCAATCCACCCAGGAGGTACCAAGATGTATCGAGATCTTCGACATACATTTTGGTGGAACAATATGAAAAGGGAGATTGCAGAGTTTATCTCAAGGTGCCTAAATTGTCAACGTGTCAAGGCAGAGCATCAAGTACCTAAGGGTCCATTACAACCACTTGAGGTTCCCGAATGGAAGTGGGAACACATCAATATGGATTTCGTGACGGGTCTTCCCAAAGTTTCTCAAGGCTTAGATGCAATTTGGGTCATCGTAGATAGATTGACCAAATCCGCTCATTTCTTGCCTATACGAGAAAACTTTTCACTTGAACGTCTTGCCGGTATGTACATAAATGAGATCGTGAGATTGCATGGCATGCCAGTTTCCATAGTTTTTGATCGAGATCCTAGATTCACTTCACGCTTTTGGATCAGTCTACAAAAAGCTATGTGCACTGAGCTATGATTTAGTTCTGCATACCATCCTCAAACGGACGGACAATCGGAAAGGACGATTCAGACCCTCGAAGATCTTTTAAGACTTTGCGTACTAGATTTCAAAGGAAGTTGGGATAAGTACTTGCCATTGGTGGAATTTTCCTACAACAACAGTTACCAAGCAAGTATAGGTATGGCTCCATTCGAGGCTTTATATGGACGCAAGTGTCGCTCTCCAGTATGTTGGAATGAGGTAGGAGAAGCAAAACTGTTGGGACCCGAGTTGGTACGCTTGACAACAGAAAAGATCCAAATGATCCGACAACGAATACAGACCGCACAAGAACGACAAAAGAGTTATGCTGATCTTCATCGGAGAGACGAAAGTTTCAACGTCGGAGATCATGTATTCTTACGTGTTTCTCCATGGAAAGAGGTTACGAGATTCGGAAAGAGAGGAAAGCTCAACCCTCGATTTATTGGCCCATTTGAAGTCCTCGATCGAGAAGGAACCGTAGCCTACAGACTAGCCCTACCACCAAGTATGTCTCGCATCCATAACGTTTTTCACATATCTATGTTACGTAAATATTTGAAGGACCCAAACCACGTCATTGAGTTAGAACCGGACGTTATAGAAGAGGATTTAACGTACAAGGAAGTACCTGTTAAGATCCTAGATAAGAAGGAGCAGATTCTACGCTCAAAGGTTATACCTCAAGTTAAGGTTTTATGGAGGAACCAAGATATTGAAGAAATGACATGTGAGCTAGAATCTGAGATGAAATCTAAGTATCCTTACCTCTTCGAAATGCCAGGTACGTCAATTTCGAGGACGAAATTTCATAAGGAGGGGAGGTTGTAAGACCCCGAATTTTATGAAATATAAAATTTAATTTTTCTTCATATATATATTTTTCTGAAACAGTAAGTGGTTAAATCGATAAAGTTAAAAGTTAAGGATGTTATGTGCAAATTTTATTTTGTCGGACAATATTCGCTTTGTCGGGGAATATTCGTTTGGTCGGGAAATATTTGGGTCGTACGACGGCGCCGAAATGACTAATTATTGGTGGACCCCACAATGGAATAATTGTCGGATATAGAAAACGACAGAAGTAACCTTTTTAAATAAAAATAGTCAACGGTGTTAACTGTTTAAATACTGGTGATAAAAGAATAGTAGCATACGGTAATTTATGGTATTTTACTGTAGCATGCGGTACTCTACAGTAGCACACGGTATTGCACAGTGTCTCATATTATTGACACCATAACTGTTACGCATCATTTCATCAATAATTGTCACTGCATAATATTTTATATTATCAATTCAATTATTGTTGCTACACAGTATTTTGCATTATTGATTCAATAATTGTCATTACACTGTATTTCATATCATCGAGTCAATAATTGTTGGTGCACTGTAGTTTAAAATTATTGAATCTAATAATTGTCACTGTAGAAAATACACTATAATTTATATTATTAAATTAATAAAAATATGTAACGTGTTTCTTACATTATTGTGGTAACATTATTTTATATGTTGGACTCACAGGAAGAATAAATAAATAAATAAAAAAATAAAATAATTAATTTTACTATTTGAAATAGTAACGTGAATAGTGACGTGAATAGTAACGTGAATAGTAAGAAACATGTGGACCCATTGGTGGGGCCCACATGGTTGGTGAAGCTTGAATTTGGAGAAATTTTTACGCAGAAGGAAAAGGCAGCAAGGCTGCTGCCGCCTGCTGAATTTTCAGCTGGCGTGCAGCACGCCATTCACCAACCATGCATAGTATTATCTTTTCTCCTATAAATAGCTTGCTCAGCTGAATAGAAAAATCACACCTAAAATATAAAATTTTTCTATAAGAATTTTATGAGTTTTCTCTGAGAATAATAAGATTATTTTGAGTGTTTGAAAGCCAAAAGGAGTGCAGGAATTTTTCAAGTAAGTCTTTTATTAAAGAGTAGTAATTTCATAAATTCCTATTTTTCACGGTATTCACAAATCTTCCCTTAGAAGACTCTTCTTTGAGAAGATTCATTTTTAAAAGCTTTATTTGGAAGCTTTTTTTTGGAATATTATTTTAAAAACTATTTTAAAGTAGTTATATTATACTACAAAAATTATGTTAAATATATATAATTTTGATAGTTCATATTATACGAGTTATCATACACTTTGAAATTTATATATTGTAATTACTAATTTTATTATAAATATATAGGTTGATCAACCTCATTTAAATCAATATCCAGTCACGTGTTAAGGTAAAGAATACCATTCATTTCAAACTCTTAAATTTACTGTGGTAATGAATGTCATTTTCTTTCATACTCTTAAACTTACTACAGTAAGGAATGTCATTTTCTTTCATACTCTTAAACTTACTATGGTAAGGAATATCATATTCTTTCATCTTCTATTATTTAAACTTACTACGGTAAGGGGCATCATTCTTTTCATCATCATAAATGGATATTATTTTCTTTCCTACTTGAAGGGATTATCATTCTTTGATTCTCGAAAATAATATCGTTTCTTTCATGTGCCATTTACTTCCATGTATTAAATTGTGGGAATAACCTTATGGCGCGGTTTACCGCCTGTTGGTGAATAACCTTTTGTATTCATTCCTTATTAATCTTTGAGAATAACCTTACGGTACGGATTATTGCCTGTTTGGTGAATAACTCTTCGTATTTAAATTGATGGGAATAACCTTATAGCGCGGATTATCGCCTGTTTGGTGAATAACTCTTTGTATTCAAATTGATGGGAATAACCTTACGGCGCGGATTACCGCCTGTTGATGAATAACCCTTTTTATTTGTCTCGTGTGGAAATAATTTGTCTACACGAATTATCACATGACACTTTCATTCCATATTCGTAAGTGATATCATTTTCCTTTATACTCATAAGGGATACCATCTTTTTCATCTTCCATTATTCAAACTTACTATGGTAAGGGATATTAATTTCCTTCACCTTTTGTTAATCAAACCTGCTACGGTAAGGGATATTATTTTCTTTCATATACTTAAATCGAAACTTATTATGGAACTATTGCTTCTATAATTCCTGAAAATATTATATGTTCCATAATAGTTGAACTTCATTATTTCAACTGAACCTTCCTATTTTCTGAACCTTTCTATTGAACTGTAACCGTTATTCTGAACTGTGGATCTTGAATATCATTTTTAAATTTCACTCCACATCATGTTGGCAATTTGGACATTATTTGAATCTGCACAAAGTAAACTTCCGATACTTATTGTTTATCCTGTTCTTCTGTTCATCATTTGTATCACTGTTATTTGTATTAATCATCAAGAATCAAGTTGTTGTGAATATCTGTGGCCGGGGGCACAGATGTGATATAATTGTTGAACAGATGATAGGTTAAAGGCGATATACTAGGTTAAAGGCGATACATCTGTTCGGTGTCTTTTATGGCACGTGGTGAATGTTCTCTTTGGCCCGTAGTGCAAATATGAACTGTTGGTTGGTATGATTATGACCGACGGCTGAATCTGGTATAATCATGACCGTTGGTGTTATACTGAATATCTTTGGCCCGTAGTGCAAAGATGAACTGGTGATCTGCATGATTATGACCAGGAACTGTGAAGTTGTATTATCTTGACTAATGGTATTTCAGATGATAAAAGTTGATGATATTTTTTACTAAAAAGAGAAGCGAGTGGACATTATAGTCTGCATTATTCTTCTAATAAATTGCTCATTCCGCTGCTATTATTGATCTGAACATTGTTTAAGAATTTAACTGCAGTTTTTGATATAAACCTTGTAGTCTATTGTATTCTATCAAGAACTCAACTGTTGAAGACTAATGATAATTTATTCGTCATTATCTTAGTCATGATATTTCTTACTGGGCTATTTGAGCTCACCCTTTCTTTTGTTCCATTACAGGAGATGAAAACGTAACAGGGTCTAGCCGGGGAATGGAGTGAGAGTCTGAGGAATAGTTGTCGTAGTCTTCACGTGTTGTAAAATAGTGTGGCAATAATAGTGAAGACTTAGTTGTGTATTATTATACACTGTATTGTTATACGTTGTGCTTTGTTGTAATAATTTTGTTGTAGTCTTTTGACGACTCAAGTTTGGGCTGTGTGGGCCTAGATTTGGGGGCGTCACATCTTGGCCACAATTATAGCACACATTCTTCCCTTTCATACACTCCCCAGAGTGATTCTTCCCACAATTATCGCACACCCTATTCTTCTGTGAATTTCTTGCTGGTTCCCCAAGCTCTTATCTTATTCCACCTTCTCTTGTTGTTATTTCTACCACCACCGTTATTGTTCTTGTCTTCCCTGTCATTCTTCTTCTTCTGTTCCTGATTGTACTTGGTCAGGGCTTCACTTCCTCCCTCTGTTATGATGGTTTTCTCTAGTAGTGTTGAAAAGTAGTACTTGGACAAGTTTATAGTTGTCTTCATTGACGATATTTTGGTTTATTCCAAGACTAAGGAGGAGCATGCCGAACATCTAAGGTTGGTACTAGAAATATTAAGGAAGGAGTAGTTGCATGCAAAATTTTTAAAGTGTGAATTATGGTTAGAGAGAGTTCAATTTTTAGGTCATGTTATTGACAAGGAAGGGGTTTCTGTAGATCCAGCCAAAGTGGAGGCAGTTATTAATTAAGAATAGCCGAGAACGTCGATGAAAGTTAGGAGTTTCTTAGGGTTAGTAGGGTACTATCAAAGATTTATCAAGAATTTTTCTAAGATAGCTACCCCACTAACAAATTTGACGAGAAAGACAGTGAAGAATGTGTGGACAGAGAAATGCAAGGAGAGCTTTATGGAGTTAAAGAAGAGGCTTAGTAAAGCACCTGTGTTATCCCTACTAGATGATACAAGGGGATTAGTAGTGTACAATGATGAGTCTCAGAAGGGTTTTAGTTGTGTGTTCATACATCATAGCAAAGTTATTGCGTACGCATCACGATAGTTGAAAGATTATGAGAAGGGATATCTAACTCATGATATTGAATTGGCAGCAGTAGTGTTTGCTTTAAAGATCTAGAGACATTATCTGTATGGGGAGAAATGTGAGATATATACAGCTCATAAAAGTCTTAAATATATCTTCACCCAAAAAAGAGTTGAATATAAGGCAGAGAATGTGATTAGAATTGATCAGATATTATGATTGTAAAATTATATACCATCCTAGAAAAGTCAATGTAGTGACAGATGCTTTAAGCAAAAAGAGTAGAGAGACGTTGTTTTTATTGACTGATCAAGAAGAATTGGTAAAAGAGATGACTCGAATAGAATTGGAGCTAAAAAAATCCGAAGGATGTGGGATAGAATTTGTCAGTAACGGAGGCGAGTCCAACTTTATTAGACAAGATAAGAGAGGCTTAAGACAATGATGAAGAATTTATAAGAATAAGAGAACGAATGACCGACGATGAGGAGGTCAAGAACAAAGTGGATAGTAAGGGATTACTAAGATTTGAAGAACGGGCTTGGGTACCTCTAGTACCTAAATTACGATAGGAGATTTTACAATAGGCCCACAGTACGAGATACTCGATACATCCGAATAGTACGAAGATGTATCAAGATCCGCGTCAGTATTTTTAGTGGTCAAATATGAAGAAAGAGGTTGTGAAATACGTCAGCCGATGACTAACTTGTTAGAGAGTTAAGGCAAAACACCGAACGAATTACTACAACCGTTAGAGATTCTTGAATGAAAATGGGAGCACAATGAATTTTATGGTAAGATTTCCAGCAACATTTAAGGGCTACAACGTAATATAGGTAATTATGGATCGACTAACAAAGTCTGCACACTTTTCGCTAATCAAGCTCAGGTTCAATTTGGATTAGTTGGCCAAGTTGTATATTAAAGAGATAGTTTAAAGATATGGAGTGACGGTATTAATTGTGTCCGACAGAGATCCGCGCTTTATGTCAAATTTTTTTAGGAGTCTTCAGGAAAGAACGAGGACGCAGTTGAGGTTGAGTATTGCGTATCATCCCCAGACTGATGGGCTAAGTGAAAAAATAATTTAGACTTTGGAAGACATGCTCAGAGCCTGTGTAATGGAATTCAAGGGCAGTTGGGAAGATAATCTACCTTTAGTAGAATTTACATATAATAATAGCTATCACGCAAGCATAGACATGTAGCCTTATAAAGCCTTTTATGGGAGAAAATGTAGAACACCTCTGTGCTAGGATGAAGTAGGAGAACGTCGACTATTGGGGACGAAATTGGTTCAGCAAACAGTGGAGATTATCATAGTTATAAGGGCTCATCTGGTAGCAGCTCAAGATCGACAAAAGAAGTATACGAATTTGCATCTCTAAAAAAGAGACTTTCAAGTGGGGAGTTTTGAGTTTTTGAAGGTATCTCCCTAGAAGGAGAAGATTAGATTTAGAAAGAAAGGAAAGTTGAGTCCGAGTTTCATAGGACCGTTTGAGATATTGAAGAGAGTGGGTGAAGTGACGTACGAGGTAGCTCTACCTCATGAACAGAAATATATCCATAATGTGTTTTATGTATCAGTGTTGTGGCCTTACAAGCTTGATTATAAGCATGTCATATCCTATGAGTCGATTCAAGTTGAGAAATACTTGACATATGAAGTAATTCCTATTCAAATACTTGATAGAAAATAGCAGACTTTAAGAAATAAGGTTATACATTATGTCAAAGTGTTATGGAGGAACTAAAACGCCGAAGAAGCTACATGGGAACTATAAGAAAAGATGAGAAAGAATTATCTGAAGCTTTTTGAGTAACCTTGAATTTGTAAATTTTGTGTGAATGAATTTTTTCATTTAAGTGATTTGATGCATATTGATATCAACGTCTATTAAATGTGGTAGTTAGTGAATTACTTAATGAATTAATTAATTAAACAAGCCTAAGTCCTTGATAGAGCTAGGGTTGTAGTTAAACTAATTCTTGTAATAGATTAACTATAAGAAGGCAAGTCTAATTGGATTAAATAAGTAATCCAAGTGAGTCATTCAATTTAAGCCCAAAGAATTTAAACTTGTAGCTCAAAGTGAATTACTAGTAAGAATTTTAATGAATCGTGAATTAGCGATTTTATTAATGTATAACTAGTCGCCATTTCAAATTAATTGTCTAGCCCAATTAATTTAATTGGTGAAGCCCAAACTTAAGCCAATTGTAATTAAGTATTAAGCCCAAGAAAATAATTTAAATGAGCCCAAATGAATTAATTCCATGACCCAAAAAGGTAACCCAAAGTCACATGTTTGGCGCGCGCGCGCACACACACACACACACACACACACACACACACACATACACACACACATATATATATATATATATATATATATATATATATATATATATATATATATATAGTTGTATATTTACTATAAAAGAAAAGGAAAATTGGGGGATATTAAGGGAATTGACCGGCCACTAGGGGGCTGCACTTGGGGGTGCAAAGCGCCATGCATTTTCTTCAAAATACCACCACTCCCCCCCCCCCCCCCTAAAAAAAATAAAAATAAAAAAACCCTCCCAAATGTAAGTTATGCTCCTTAAAAAGTGAATCTTTCTTTGCAAGATTTAGAGACTTAATTTGCTAAATGTTAGTTGATTAGAAGAGCTAAGTATACTTACCATTTCCCTATAAATATAACGCTCCACCAAGCTTGTAAAGTTAGTTGGTTCATTTGAGAGTTCACTAGTATAGAAAGTTAACAACTTCTTTGAGAGTATAGAGAAAAATACACTTAGTGAGCTTGAGTGCTAGCCATTTTCAAGTTCCAATCAAGTGTAAGGGTAGATGCCATCTAGTCTTGTTTCATATTTTGGAAGGCAAAGAAAAAGTGCATAAAAATCTAAAAGGTTTAAAAGTGTTCTATCCTTGATCTTTGTTTTTTTATTTTAGTTAAAGTTATAGTTAATCTTTTGCCATGGTTGGTTGTGGGAGATTTTTGTTGTTGTGGAACCATGAAGATTTGATGGAGAAAATGTGATGAATATAGGTATATATGTGAATCTATGCATGAAATGTATTTTTTATGGTCAAAAATATATATTGGTGGTAGCAAATGTATTTTTATGGTTTAAAACCTATTTTAAAACTCTTAGATGTTAGATGTATACTATATATATATAGATATATGATTAAACATGCTTAATATATGTTTTGATATGTTGGGTATATCAATGAATGTAAGAAAAGTGCATAGTTGCAGTTTCTAGTAAAAACCTTAACTTGTTATATGGTTTAATGTGTTGTAAAATGAGTTGTGATTGTTATTTTTGGAACTTCTATGACTTTAAAGATAACTCTAGGAATCATAAAAATAACTGAACTTGAATCTTTGAAAATGTGATTAAATGTGTAAGTTATGGTCATTGTGCTCAAAAGAGGTTGTTTTAACACCCTAGTCGATCGATCGTAATTTCTTTGTCAAAAACGTTTTCAAAATGGTGATCGGTCCGTAATATATTGAAGAACATTAAGTTATGAAGATAACAAATTGAATTTGGTATTCTTTGGATGTGTGTAACAAATTTTATTGAAGTTTGAATTAAGAAAACAAAGTTAAAAAAATTATGGTTTATTTTACTAACTTAACGCCACAGTGTTGGGTTACACCACCGCAGCGATGAAAGGTTTTGTCCGGGACTGCCGTGACACTAGTGTCCACCGCTATAGTGATAGTTCGGATATTTTAAAAAATAAATTTAATTAACTAGGTCGGGTCGGATCAAGTTGGGTCCAGTTTAAACAGATTATTTCAAAAATTATATTACTATTTTTAAACCCAATTTAAATCATTCCAATATTATTAAAATAAATAAAATTTTATTAAATGATTAAAAATATTAAAAAATAAATAAAATATTATTAAATAATTAATAATATTAAAAAGTGAATAAAATATTATTAAATGATTAATAATATTAGAAAATAAATAAAATATTATTAAATGATTAATAATATTAGAAAGTGGGTGAATAAAATATTATTAAATGATTAATAATATTAAAAAATAAATAAAATATTATTAAATGTTTAATAATATTAGAAAGTGAATAAAATATTATTAAATAATTAATAATTTAAAAAATAAATAAAATATTATTAAGTGATTAATAATAAGGGTAATAATATTATTAAGTGGTTATATTATCAGGAGATAATTAATTTTGTGTTTAAATATTATCAAATGATGATAATATTGATTAAGTGTTAAGTGATTAAATGTTTAATTATGTGCATGAGCTTAATTAATTTAGAGTGAGATGTACTAAGGCTATAATTGTAAGCCTATATGTGTTATACTAATTGAAAGATCAAACTTATTAATGTTAGATCTTTCCAAGGGAAATAATTTAAATTGCTTAGGAGTAATCAACAGTATAGCCAAGTTTTCTATACCTAGACTTGTATTTATTTTACAAGACATCTAAGTGGTTTAATTATTGAAAATTAATCCATATCGATATTATTATTAGCGCGTGTTGTAATTAAAGTTCTTTCAATAATGAATTGTTTAAGAATTAGTCTAAGCTAATGTCCAGCTAGACATTGCATATTAAATTCAATCAATCAAATATGGTTAAAGCTTCTCCAAACCAATTGTTGGTGCAGACTTTTATAGTAAGACATAGAAAGAACAACCCTATTAAGGGGAATATTATTGGAAAATCGAACATGCACAAGATATCTAAATGTTATGCATACACATATGAATACGAGAGGTTGATCCTCTCGAATATCAAAATACTAAAAGGTCAGTTGAATTACTGATATGGCTTAGCATTAATTCATGGTCCGTAGTGGCCCCTCAGCAGTAAAGACTCAAATCTTTCTTTTAAATTAAAATTTGTATCTCGATCGTTCTTTCACAATTATTGTATATTGTTGAACACTCATAAATTATTATTTTCTTCAATCATGATATACCTTTTTTGTGATTCCTGTTAACTTAAACTTGTTAAACAAAGTAGTTGCTCACTCTTGCTATATCATGATATTTTTCAATCAAGTCAAAAAGCTCTAAGAAGAACAAGGGAGAGGAGAAAGTTCAAGAGTATATTAGTATGCATGTTAGTTAATTTATTAATATTTATAATTCGCTAGTATAACTTTTGAACACTTAGAGTGTATGGTTTGTATTTATATAAAGGTTAATAGACATTGGGCTTAATAGAAACTTATGTAATGAACAATGTATGTTTATATATATTTCGCTTTAGTTTATAGAAAGTGTTTGATGTTGTTGGATCCTGATCACCAAACCCAAGATTATGGGACCCGAATTTGGGAGTATCACATTTTCTCTTTCTTCTAGTTCTTTGGATTGTAGAGAAAATATGAAATATCCTCCAATACTTCAACAAAGTGAGTAACCCTAATCCACAATAAGACTCCTCTTTTTTATAGATTTGTTCAACCCTCCTAAACTCTTTAGGAGTGAGATTTTAATTTAACTCCTTGTCTAATTAAGAACTAAATTAATTATTACAATAATTATAATTCCTAAATCATTTATGAACTTAATTATTTATAATAAGAGTACTTCTTATTAATTAATTTTTAAACCATTTAAGAACTAAACAATAACAATAACAATAATAATACGACTCATCTTATTAATTTATGATTAGCATTTTTTAAATACTAAATTATAAATATTGATAAGTCGATTTTATATCAATTTATTAGGTATTTTTATACTTAATTATTTGTGAGTTTTTAAGTATTTTTAGTGTTTTAGGTGTTTTATTTATTATTATGTGTTTTTAGGATTTTTAGTATTTTTATATTATTTTTATTTATTTTTAATTATTTTATATTTTATTTTGTAGGAAAAATAAGCTTGGGGGCAAATCTGTAAAATCTGTGGAAGTTAGATGGTATTTTGGTAAATAACCAACGTTGGATGGCAAAGTTGTATTTAAATCAAGGACATGGAGGGACATGGGTGTAATTTCAGCAAAAGGCGGTGGCAGAATCGTAAATTCCGAAAAACTGGGCCGCGCGCATTGCGCGCGAGGAAATTAGCAGCCATCTGAGACGACGTCGTTTCGGAAAGCAGTAAAAGAAAATAATAAAGGCCGCGCAATGCGCGGCCGTGCAGATGACGTCAGCTGACGCGGAAGCGCGTTGACCGGTGGCTGACTTGAGCTAGTGACGTGTTTGGCTACGCGTTTTTGCGGATTTTTGAGATTTTTGCTATTTTTTTGATTCCAAGTTGGATTTTAATTCCAATTAGGGTTAGGAAAATAATTATTTTAGTTTTCTTTTATTTTTATTTGTATTTTAGATCCTATTAGGGTTTGGAAAGAATAATTCCTACTAGGGTTTGGAGGATTTTGAAGCCTATAAATAGAGGGCTTGAGACACATTGTAATACACAACTTCTCTTAGAATAAAAATTCTCTCTTCTATTCTTTAGTGTTCTCTATTATTATGAGTAGCTAAATTCTTTTTCTTGGTTTAAGTGATTGAAGCCATCAAGATTTATACACTGTGAGATCTAATTTATTTTAATTGTTCAATTTATATTTTGATTATTGAATATTCTTCTATGCTTAATTTCATGATTGATTTGTTTAATTGCTAGGAGGCCTACTAGTTTATTATTCATATTAATCTACTGCTATTTGTGAAGCAACTAAGTTTAATAATTATTTTGCAGATCAAAAGATTATTTTATCTTAGGAAGAATATTCATCTAAATTAAATGCAAACAAGTGGCTTGTGTTGTTTAGTTCAACGATCTCTCTAATTCTTTTTGCTGCTATTAAATTAAATCTTTAGCAAGTGTCGGAGGTTGTTTATTAGTAAGGGTATTTAGACCAAGTGGCTCTACTTATCTAAAATTAAGGAGAGAGGAGAAAAATTATTCCACCTGCGAGTAGTTCTTTCTACGGTGAATCTTCAAAATATTAATTGATTTATTTTTGCATCAGTGATCAGTTGTAAATTCTTGATGGTGGATATTAACTTAAACCAAGGCTTTTTATTTATATTTATTTCTTGCATAATTATTTTAATTAGTTTATTTTAAATTATTTCTTTAATTACAAAACCCCCCAATTCTTATTTACAAAACATAAAATTAAATAATCATTCTCTGTGGGATCGACTCTTGCTTACACTACTACATATTTATTTTTCCAAAGTAAGATTTTATTTTTGGGTGCTTGCGACATCACACCAAATTTTGGCGCTGTTGCCGGGGACTTGATTTTAATTGAATTTTGTGCTTTTGTAAATATTAACTTAATTTAGTAATTATTCTTAGTTTTTTTTATTTTTCTAGTTTTCATATTTTATTTGAGTTGTGCAGGTTGAAGATGGAAATCATGGTTAGGAATCGAACTTTGAAAGAGCTTGCGGACCCTGATTTGAATCAACAACCTTTCAGCATAATTTTTCCAAATGTAGATGCTAACACTTCCTTTGAATTAAAATCAGGTTTAATCCATCTATTGCCAAATTTTCATGGCCTTGCAGGTGAAGATCCTCACAAACATTTAAAGGAGTTCCATATGGTGTGCACAAGTCTGAAACCTTCTGGAGTGACTGAAGAGCAAATCAATCTAAGGGCTTTCCCATTTTCCTTGAAGGATTTGGCTAAGGATTGGCTCTACTACCTACCCTCCGGAAGTATCACCACATGGGAAGAGATGAAAAGACTATTCTTGGAGAAATATTTTCCAGCTTCAAGGGCAGCCAATATAAGAAAAGACATTTGTGGTGTGAGGCAGAACCATGGAGAATCCCTCTACTAATATTGGGAACGTTTCAAGAAACTATGTGCAAGCTGCCCCCACCATCAAATCAGCGAGCAGCTCCTCATCCAATACTTCTATGAAGGACTCATGTCTACTGATAGGAGCATGATTGATGCTGCCAGTGGAGGAGCTTTGGTGGACAAAACGCCCGAAGCTGCAAGGAACTTAATTGCAAACATGACTGCTAACTCCCAACAATTTGGCAATAGGCTTGATTTTTCATCCAAGAATGTTAATGAGGTAAATATTTCTTCACTTGAGCAAGGAATTGATAGTCTAACCTCCGTTGTTCATCAAATGGCTGTAGGTAATACGCAATAAGTAAAAGCTTGCGGAATTTGTGCGGTAGTAGGACATCCAACAGATATGTGTCCCACTCTTCAAGAGGAGTCCCACGAACAAGTGCATGCAGCAGGTGGTTTTCCAGGTCAACCACAAAGAAGATATGATCCCTACTCAAACACATACAACTCAGGTTGGAGAGATCATCCTAATTTCAGCTATGGACATCCACAAGGAAATCAACCCACAAATTCAAACTTTGCAAGCTACCAACAATACAAGCAGCCATATCCCAACAAACAACAGGGCCAATCGTCTAATTCTAATTTATCTTTAGAGGATTTGGTTAAACAAATTAGTACTAACACTGTACAATTTCAATAGGAAAATTTGCAGTTTCGACATGAAACGAAGGCGAATATGCAGAATTTGGAAACACAAATGGGACAAATGGCAACTGCAATTAGTCGATTAGAGGCGCAAGGTTCAGGAAAATTACCCTCTCAAACGGTGGTGAATCCAAAAGCAAATGTTAGTGCAATCACGTTGAGAAGCGGTAAAGAGATCGAAACTCCAGCAAAGCCAGCGTCTGCATCAAAAGACCAAAGCAAAGTTGAAGTGGATAACAAGGAGGTAGACAACAGTCAAGAGGACAACAATGTTCTAGTCAACAATGGTACTCCTAAGCATAAATTTTCACCATTCTCTGAGTATAAACCGGTACCCCCTTTCCCTCTTGCTTTAACAGAAAAAAGGACATACGAGAAAAATTCAGATTTATTTGAAACTTTTCATAATTGCGAGGTAAAAATTCCATTGTTAGATGCAATTAAATAAGTACCTCGCTTTGCTAGATTTCTGAAAGAATTGTCTACACATAAGAGAAAACAAGCACTTAAAAGATATGAAAAGGTACAAGTAGGAAAGAATGTATTTGCCGTAATTCAAAGAAAACTCCCTACAAAATGCCAAGATCCAAGAATGTTTACTATCCCTTGCAAGATAGGTGACACTAGATTTGAACAAGCCATGTTAGACTTAGGAGCATCTATTAATGTCATGTCATATTCTATATATGCTTCTTTGCAACTTGAACCTTTAAATAGAACTGGTACTGTAATTCAATTGGCTGATCGGTCTAACACTTATCCTAAGGGTATAGTAGAGGATGTTCTTGTGCAAGTAGATAATTTGATTTTTCCTGCTGATTTTTATGTGCTTGATATGGAAAATGGTGATCAAAATGCTCCTATTTTGTTGGGAAAACCTTTCTTAAAGACTTCAAAGACTAAGATCGATGTTCATAGTGGTACACTGACAATGGAGTTTGATGGCGAAATTGTTAAATTTAATATTTTTGATGCGATGAAATGTCATAATCCTGTTTACTCTGTTGATGTGATTGATTATTTAGCAGCAAAAGTTTCTAAAACTGATGGAAAGGGTGAATTGAAAACGACATTTAGTCCAAATCTTAGGAAAGAGAAAGAGGAGTTAGTCTTAAGTGCTGATTTAAAGAAAACTGTTGCGGCTGTGGATGATTCTCCGAACACAGGTAATGATCCATATTTTGACTTACCAGTTCCTAACAAGAAATCTTTACCTTTTGTTTTGCAGGATTACATTCCAGAGTTGAAGCCTCTCTCTAATCGTCTCAAATATATGTTTATTGAAGAGGGAGTAGAACCTTTATATCCACTGCAAGGGAGTTTTAACAAGACTATGATAAATGGAGTAAAGATGGATGAAATGGTCAAAATTCAAGAGGAAGGAGTAACGTAGTACTTTGACCTGCTGTCGAGCCAATGACGATAAACAAAGGCGCTGCTTGGGAGGCAACCCAAAGAAATCAGATTTGCATTTCTTTTCCTTTTTATTTTTATATTTATTTGTGTCTTTTTCGTTGCATTTTACTTTACATTGGGGACAATGTAAATTTTAAGTGTGGGGGAAGGGATTTAGGATTTTTGTTATTTTTAGGTCATATTTTGAAAATTTTAGGGAATTCTATTAAAAAAAAAATTTGAAAATTTGAATTTTGTGAGTAAATTCACTGCAAACCCTCACGAGACAAAACTCGTCCACTTGGGGTTTAAAGGCTTGTTGCACATGCTAAGTGTAACCGTGTTTCCTACGAAAATGAGGTATTTTTTTTATTTTTTTTTAGGATGTGTCACTTGAGCAATGAATTAATTGAATTTTAATTTTTAGCCAATGATAAAAATTTGGTTTTTATTTAATAACTCTTGAAAAAATGATAAATTTTTGCTTAGTTTGGATTTTTGACTTTTTATTGATAATTACTTTGTTTGAGATTTTTTTTAACTTTTTTATGCACTTATATCCATTTGTTTGAGCTAGTTTTAATGAAGAGAAAGTTTAAATGGTTAAATGCTTATGAAAGATATTTTTGAACTCTATATCTTATTTGATCATTATTTGAGGTGAAATATAAGGCAAAATATAATTTGGAGGAGATGATTTAGGTAATTTTTCTAGGATTATTATTGAAGGAAAAATCTTGTGGTGGGTTGAGATGGAGCGTAAAACGCACTCACTCATAAACATATGAAAAAGCGAGATGGAGAGTAAAACGCACTCGCTGGTGAGATGGAGCATAAAATGCACTCACCGTGAAAGAAGGAAAAAAAAGAGGAAGAAAAAAAAATGGGATGGAGCATAAAATGCACCTATTAAAAGAAAAAAAATGTATTTGAATTTTTTTTTGATATTGATAATCCTAGTGTGCTTCATTAATTAAAAACCTTTTGATATTCTGATTTATATTGTCTGTATTAGCTGAAAGTGGTGTGAAAAATAAGTATATTGAGTTTTGTTGTATGTCTTTTATAAGGTAATTAATGACCTAGACTTATCTGAGTTTTAATTAGTTTGATACATTTGGATTTTCACACACACACAAAAGGTCTTGAGTAGAGTAAGATTAATAAATATGTTAAAATTCTAGATTTTGCATGGTTTTGAAATTTTCTTTGAGTTGTCATTTAAAAAATCTTTGAGGCTGATGTTGAAATTTATATTGATCTATTGCTCGAGTAAGTTGTTTGATTATTAGTTTTATTTTTATAATTTTTATTCTTGTTTTGCTTGAGGACAAACAAACAGTTAAGTGTGGGGGTATTTGATAAGTCGATTTTATATCAATTTATTAGGTATTTTTATACTTAATTATTTGTGAGTTTTTAAGTATTTTTAGTGTTTTAGGTGTTTTATTTATTATTATGTGTTTTTAGGATTTTTAGTATTTTTATATTATTTTTATTTATTTTTAATTATTTTATATTTTATTTTGTAGGAAAAATAAGCTTGGGGGCAAATCTGTAAAATCTGTGGAAGTTAGATGGCATTTTGGTAAATAACCAACGTTGGATGGCAAAGTTGTATTTAAATCAAGGACATGGAGGGACATGGGTGTAATTTCAGCAAAAGGCGGTGGCAGAATCGTAAATTCCGAAAAACTGGGCCGCGCGCATTGCGCGCGAGGAAATTAGCAGCCATCTGAGACGACGTCGTTTCGGAAAGCAGTAAAAGAAAATAATAAAGGCCGCGCAATGCGCGGCCGTGCAGATGACGTCCGCTGACGCGGAAGCGCGTTGACCGGTGGCTGACTTGAGCTAGTGACGTGTTTGGCTACGCGTTTTTGCGGATTTTTGAGATTTTTGCTATTTTTTTGATTCCAAGTTGGATTTTAATTCCAATTAGGGTTAGGAAAATAATTATTTTAGTTTTCTTTTATTTTTATTTGTATTTTAGATCCTATTAGGGTTTGGAAAGAATAATTCCTACTAGGGTTTGGAGGATTTTGAAGCCTATAAATAGAGGGCTTGAGACACATTGTAATACACAACTTCTCTTAGAATAAAAATTCTCTCTTCTATTCTTTAGTGTTCTCTATTATTATGAGTAGCTAAATTCTTTTTCTTGGTTTAAGTGATTGAAGCCATCAAGATTTATACACTGTGAGATCTAATTTATTTTAATTGTTCAATTTATATTTTGATTATTGAATATTCTTCTATGCTTAATTTCATGATTGATTTGTTTAATTGCTAGGAGGCCTACTAGTTTATTATTCATATTAATCTACTGCTATTTGTGAAGCAACTAAGTTTAATAATTATTTTGCAGATCAAAAGATTATTTTATCTTAGGAAGAATATTCATCTAATTAAATGCAAACAAGTGGCTTGTGTTGTTTAGTTCAACGATCTCTCTAATTCTTTTTGCTGCTATTAAATTAAATCTTTAGCAAGTGTCGGAGGTTGTTTATTAGTAAGGGTATTTAGACCAAGTGGCTCTACTTATCTAAAATTAAGGAGAGAGGAGAAAAATTATTCCACCTGCGAGTAGTTCTTTCTACGGTGAATCTTCAAAATATTAATTGATTTATTTTTGCATCAGTGATCAGTTGTAAATTCTTGATGGTGGATATTAACTTAAACCAAGGCTTTTTATTTATATTTATTTCTTGCATAATTATTTTAATTAGTTTATTTTAAATTATTTCTTTAATTACAAAACCCCCCAATTCTTATTTACAAAACATAAAATTAAATAATCATTCTCTGTGGGATCGACTCTTGCTTACACTACTACATATTTATTTTTCCAAAGTAAGATTTTATTTTTGGGTGCTTGCGACATCACACCAAATATTAAGCTATTTAATTTATTTTATCAACGTACTATAAATTAAATATACTTAATTTATTATTACCATTATGTCATCCACTTCTAAAATAAATATTTCTCTTTTATGGTGTGACCCTTTAGATTCAATACTAAACCGATTGTAGAGTAAATAAATTAGAACCATTCTAATATTAATAATAATAATAAATTAAACTATTTTAATTTATTTATAAATAAATACTTATTTATTTATAAATAAATATTATTTATTCCACAATAAGGGTTACCCCTTAGTAATTCATGACTTTTCGAATAATATGAATATCAACGTTTGATCACAAAGAACCTATTCCGCAAATAGTTACCATACAATTGAATCATTTTACCACACAATGTCCCAATTAAATATAAGACATAACATTTCTGTTAAGTCTTATTTTATTTGATCGCATGCATTTCAATTTTCAAATGCATAACTCTAATATAAGTTAGAAACACCTTTCTAATTTTTATTCCACATTTTTCAAGGATTTCTGAGTTATAATTTATCGAATTATATAGGACATTTTTTCTCTTTACTAGAAGTGATAGGACATTTATTGATCATTCACTTACCTCCATATAGTACTTATTATATTCGAACATATCTTTTGTTATGCCTATATAGTCTTAAGGAATATGCCAAAGTATAACTCATCATACACAAGGTACTATGATAATCTCAAATCCAATGATCATTTGTACTACTATCAAATAAGGAACTCCTATTGACAGACAAGTAAAACTCTATTAGGTGTTCCTTTAGCCAGTCACGTTCAATGAGCTTATTCTCTAATAAGCATCTACATACTTGCTTTAGTGTCTCCACACAAATGATTATTAGATCAATCACCATCTTCATAAGAGCAAGCATAGTATGTGTTAATTTATTCGGATTCACTAATCCCCGTTTTAGTGATCCCATGATTAGGAACATTTTAGTTCTGAGTTATCTTGAATTTATATTTCATTAGCATAATTAACATTATGATTCTAAAAGCATTGCTCAAAACTATGAGTTTATCCATTTAATTAATTCAAGCAATTAATCATGAATAAATAAATGTCTTTAAATAAAACTTCTATTAATAAATTGAATAAGATTATGAAGTAAATGCTTATCACATCAACATGTGATATACTCGAGGACATATTACTTTCAATCTCCCAATTGCACTAAAGTCAATCGCCCTTGGTATCTCATACCCCTCTTCTCTAGGTGGTGATCGTACGAATTACTAAGTAAATGCTTTAGTTAATGGATCTGTAATATTATTTTGAGAGTCTACCATCTTTATGGTGTCATCTCCTCTTTCAATGATTCCCCTAATCAAACGAAAGTGCTATAACACATGTTTAGACTTCGAATGAGACCTAGGTTCCTTGGTCAATTAAACTCCTTTAATGCTAGGAACCATTCTGTTAGTTCCCGTGGACATAAAAATGATCTATAAGGGGGGGGGGGGGGGTTGAATAGATCCTTTAAAAAACTTTTTCTTTATAAATCGAAAGTATATTAGTTATAATTAATAGAATCAATTCAGGCACAGCGGAATATACTTTAAGAACCCCTTCAAAGATGTATGCATGATTTTAAATCATTGTTTTAATCTACGGTATAGGTAATAGCAGATATAGCAGTTAGAGTGCATAATGTAAAGACGTAAAGTAGATGACACAAGAGGTTTAAGTGGTTCGGAGACTGAACAACTCCTATTCCACTCTTCTACTTCGACGAGTAGGAAATCCACTAATTTAGTCACTAAGACAAGGACACTCTGCCCTCCACAAGTCCAGCAGACTTGAGTTATTTTTATCCACTTAGGCAAGGATCTTTTGACATTCCTCAAGTCCCGCAGACATGAGTTATTTTTAGCCACTTAGGCAAGGATCCTTTGACCCTCCTCAAGTCCCACAGACAAGAGTTGTTTTGTCAATTAAGACAAGGATCCTCTGATCCTCTATGGTGTGTTGAATGCTTATTGGGTTGTGCTGCTAAGATGAACTTTGATCTTCTTTATCTTCTGGTACTTAGCAGCTACTTGTGATCAGTTTCTGGATGCCGCTGATGTTTGTCATTGATGCTCTTTTCCTTCTTCTGGTAATCTGCAATTACCCTTGATCACTTTTGATGTCCTGCTAAGTTCTTCAGATAAGCTTTGTGTTCAGCAGTCCTTTAGAACACTTAGCCATCCTGAATACAGAATCTCATTCTTTTCTTCTTTATGCTCAAGGTGTTCTTGGCTTCTTTGGTCATTCGACTCTTAGCTCATATGCCAGCCCTTCGGCATTTTTGTTTTTGTTTTTGTGAAGCTTTTCAACAGATTAGGTCGTGTATTTTGTTCTTTCTCTCACTACTCCTTCTTCCTTTTTAGATCTGCTCTTTTGTAGACTTTTAATGATCTTCTCGTTGCAAATCTATCTGTTACAAATCTTCCCGTTGGAGCCTGTTTAGTTGCAGACTTCTTTAAATATTAAGTCAGATTGTTTAATGCTTTGCTGTTCCTAACTTGTTGACTTGTCTTCTTTATTTCCAGAGAGATGTGTCAGTTTTGGGTTCTTCCCAACCTTTATAGAGTGGATAGGTCTTTTTAGAGAGTATGACAGTCTTCTGATTTCTTGAGCCTGATGCATGACACTAGAAGTCTTTGCTCTGACACTTAGCACGCGTTAAGTCAGTATTCTGACATTTCTAACTTCTACTATAGCAGATGCTTTAGATGTGTTGATGTAGATGTTTCTAAAGTAATCAACCGCTCATCTTGAGACTAATAACTTAAGTGCTTTAATATCTTCAATCCTTGTTAGCACTTAAGCACTCTACGATCAATTCAGTTGTAGCATTTAACTTCTGATCGTTGAGTCATCAGCTGGCTCTGCTATGTAACTATACGATCTTTCTTGACGTAGGCTTCTTTGTAGATCATAGAGTGGTTGACTATACTAACTCTACGATCTTATCTGAGCCTTGTTGTTATGACGATATGCTTCTCATGCTCCGTGATCTTCATTGAACTTTATGTACACAGAGTATTGACTTATGATTTGGTTTAAGATTTAGCAGGTGCTTTATTTATCATAGAGGACTACTCTATGAGCTTCAGGTTTGCTCAAACTGCTTGGTTCATTAGTCATAGAGGACTGCTCTACGATCTCCAGTTGCTAGCTTTACTTGGCCTATATGTCATAGAAGACTGCTCTACGATCTTCAGTTGCTAGTTCTGATTGGTCTATATGTCATAGAGGACTTGCTCTATGAATCTTTAGGTGTCAGATCTTCTATTGTTGATGACTGTTTTACGAGCTTCAGTTGTCAGATCTTCTATTGTTGAGGACTGCTCTATGAACTTCAGTTGCATTCTCTGCTGAATATTCAAAGGTTGTTTATGACAGTTAGCGCTTGAATATCTTCAGCTTAACTCAATGATTGCTCGAACGTTGTACTTCTGAGCTTGCCTTTTCACTCTATGGCTTAGCTTTGCTACTTTACGATCTTGCCTATGGTGTAAGTCATAGTGCAATCGTAGAGTTATGGGTTGAACTGCTCTATGATCTCTGTTAAGACTAGATGCTTTAGATGTACTCAGAGATCTTCATTCAGTTTGTTTGACAGCTCAAGGACGGCCTTCTGGATGATCTTTATGAGGATCGTTGTCATGTCTCTGAATGCTCATGTAAAGGTTGCTCTTTGAATCTGCTTGGTTCGTTGACTGGATTATGAGAATCGAAGAGTGACTGACTATATTGACTCTACGATTCTGAGAGTTAGCTCTACGATGCTGAGACAACTCTACGATCTGCCGAGATGACTCTTCAATCTGTCGAGCCTTATTCTGCGTTTGCCTAGCAGACTCTAAGATCTTCCTAGAAGACTCTACAATCTTCCTTTGAGTGATTTCATAAGACTTCTTTCTGAATGACTCTTCACTTCTCAATCAGTATTTGCCAATGGAGTTGGTGCTTGGATCTTCTGTTTGCTTATCGATCATTCAGGGTTTTCATACTGATAATCTTTAGGTAGACAGTTCTACGATACTGCTTTGGAAATGTGAGCGTATGACTGGCTATGTTGATGACTTGCAGACTTTACGATCGTGAGTGTAGTCTACGATTCGTGCTTTGACTCTCTTGTCAGACTGTTGTTCTTCTCGATCGATCAGACCTATCTATTACAACTTAAGATCAACCTAACAAGTTTGATCTTTCTATTCATAGTCCTTGTACATTGTGATCTTTTGAAGGACTGTACAACACTATTAAATCAAATCAGATCATCTTAACAAATTTGACCTTATCAATCTAAGTCCTTAGTACATAATGTCTATTATCTATTAAGGACTTTACAACTTTCATTAATGCAGTCATATTTGTATATTGATTCATTTATCTTTTAAGCACATCATCAAATCTTATAAAAGAGGAATAACATTCATATGCATATTCCAAACACATTCCAAGTTATATAATGAACTTATTCATCCAAACAATCTCATTTGCAGCTTCACTTATAACTATCTACTATGTCTTTGTCACTAAATCAACAACTATTTAGTGCTTAGAACATTTTCAACTCACTGCACCACCATTCATGGTAATCATATAACCTGAAATAGATTTGTTATTGTCTTGGTTAATCTGAAAAACTTGAGTTTGTAAAACCCTCTAGTTTTAAATCAGACCCATTATTATAAACTCTTTTCTAATATTTTTCTCTAGGATTGTACTAATATCTACTTATTATACATAAGCAATATCACGTGTAGTACATATCATCCCACACATGATAGATCCTATTGCCGAAGCATAAGGTATCTTACTCATGCAATCTCTCTCTTTCGGTGTCTTTGGGGACACTTTCTAAGAGAGATTTACTCCCTGACTCATCAAAATGAAATCTCTTGGAGTTTGACAATGTTAAACATCTTTAGCATTGAATCAATGTACTTTCACTGGGTTAATCTGAGCATCATTTATGATCTATCTCTATAAACCTCTATCCCCAATAGTAGGATGCTTCTCCCAAGTCCTTCATGTAGAAGTATTTAGACAACTACATCTTTACTGATTGTGGCATCGGTTTGTTATTCCTTATCAGTAGTATATCAACATATAATTTTAGGAATTTTGTAGTGCTCCTACTAACCTTTTGTACACACTTAGTTCATTCTCATTTTTGATAAATTTTAACTCTTTTGATTGTCACATTAAAACGAATGTTCCATCTTCGAGGAGCTTGCTTTAATCCATAAATGGATCGTTGTAGTTTACATACTTAATTTTCTCCATCTTTGGAGACAAATATCTCTGACTGTATCATACATACATCCTCTATTGATGAAGGGCATCTCTATGTCCATTTGCCAGATCTCGTATAGTAAGTTGTAACCATGAGTAAAATCCAAATGGACTTAAGCATTTTTACTAGTGAAAAGTTTTATTATAGTCAACTCATTGACTTTGTTTTAAACATTTTTGCCACTAACCAGGTCTTATAGGTCTCTCTACCTTGTCATCTACTTTAGTCTCTCTAAAAGACCAATTTTCACCCTCTAGGCTAATAGTTTTATGGTGGAATAACCCAAGTCCACACTTAGTTATCTTACATGGAGTCCATTTTAAATTTTATGGTCATCAGTCATTTGTCTTGAGTCTCTACTACTCATACCTCATCGTATGTAACTAGATCATCATCCACTATAATGCACATCTCATCATCATCATCATCTATGATGCATCCATACCTTTCAGGCATCTTTATTCCATATTTAAGGCTCGGTTATGATATAAAAGACATCTACTTGAACAGATTCTTTCATGTGATATGTAGTGTTTTGTTTTTGTTAAACTTCTTCAAGATCTATCTTACTCCCACTATCTTCAAGGATAAACTCCTTTTTCCAAGAAGACAACGTGTTTCGACAAACACCTTTTAATTAGTAGGATTATAGAAGTAATGTCCTAAACTCTTCTAGGATATCCCACAAATTTACACCTGTCAATTCTTATCCCATGCTTATCATTCTCAAACTTTTTAACATAAACTGTACAACCCAAATCATAACATACTTAAGACTTGGTTTTCTCCTTATCCATAAGTCATATGGAGTCTTAGGGACGAACTTTGAAGGTACCTTATTTAGTAGATGTGCTACTATTTCTAGGGTATAACCCTAGAAGGATACTGGAATATTGGTAAAAACTCATCATGGATCATCATCATGTTCATTATGAGAGAATACCGTTTCTCTTGAGATGATCTAGAAACTTACTGCTTAAATATTCCTCTCCCGATCTAATCGAAGAACTTTAATACTTTTAGTTGTTTCTTTCCCTACTTCATTTTTGAATTCTTTGAACTTTTCAAATGATTTGTATTTCATAAAATACATATATCGAAATCTAGAATCATCGAGGAAAGTAATGAATGAATACCATCCTATTACATATGTTGTCATAGGTCCCACACACAACTATGTGTACCAACTCTAACAACTCTGCAACTCTCTCACCATGTCAACTAAATGGAGATTTAGTCATGTTACCCATGAGATAAGATTCACAATTTGTATATGATTCATAATTATAGGGCTCTAAAAGTCCATCTTTATACAACTTGTTTAGTCTTATTTCATTAATATAACTGAGTATACAGTGTCATATGAAGGTATGATTCACATCATCTCTTTGTTGTACCTGTACCTCGAATCTGGTGCTTCACAATCCAACTCATACATCAAACTAATGACAACTCAATGTGGAATAATAGAAATATTTATATTAATATAACATAAATATTTTCGTCCCAACTCTCGCAACCATAACTAATACACAACACACTTAATTCATAATTAACATAAGTCTTAATACAAATATCTAATAGCATTGTCTTAAAACAAAGCTACTTTATATCATTGCCTTTTCCTTTATCATTTCCTGACGTACTGTCTTGCTCGGTCTTAACTGTATCATTTAAGGTAAAGCAATAATGAGCAACGAGTTTGCTCCGCAAATAATAAGTTAACAAGATTAATTAATCATGCTTAAGGTTTAACATTATTAGAATTATAACAAGTGAAGAGAGTTTATAAAGTGAATTAAATGAACTGAGGACAAATAGCCTTAATTATTTCAATATCAGAATAATATTATTACTGAGTGATCACTATGGACCATGAACTCTTACCAAAATTAACAGTATTTCACCAAAATTCACAATATAACAAGTATAGTAGGTGATCTGCTTAAAATACCATATGTTATGCATAACACTCACATTCAACAATTGCGCGCAGTCGGTTTCCCAACATAAAGTAATTTTTCCTTCTATGAGGGTTGCTCATCTTAGCATACAAGAGTCCAACTTTAAATCATTATTTGTCTAGCCGAATCAAATGGCATAAACATCATTCTCAAACATTTACGAGTAAATTAAAACTTTTAGTGTCCATATGCTAGGATTCATTTAATCTGGTAGAGGTATTTGAGTATGAATAACTCGGACTTTCAAGTTTAACAATTCAATCTAAAATTAATTATGTATATATGAAAACATGAACAAATATCTTTGAATATGAATTCTCTTTCAATAAATATAGCATTCAAATTACTTGTATGAAATAATAAAGTGTTCAAGTTTAGTTACTTGCCTGGATTGTCGACACTATTCGACCCTATCTCCTTTCCCTTCGAAAAACATATGTTCATCATCATAGTTTATCGGTTACACTATAAAAAAAAAAAAAAAAAAAAAAAAACATATCTACAACCGCATATCAGCGACCGCATTCGGTCGCTGACCAATATTAGCGACCGCCTGCCGTTGGAGATTATCTGGTCATTGATTGCACACTGGCGACCGCAATCAGTGAGCGATAATAAAGACCGAAATCATCGCTAAACTAGCTTAGCTTCAAGCTGACATGGTGCCATATGGTTTCCCATTTTTAGCAACCTCCATCAGCGACCGCATGTGGTCGCTCATACTATCGGTCGCTGAAAATTTATTAGCGACTTTATGCGGTCATTGATGTGAGGGAAAAAAATTGGGATCACTGATACAAAAAAATCCCTATTTTGTGGATTTTTCAAAAAAAATATACATGTTTATATTTGTTTTATATCCTAACACACATCATTTTATATATATATAGTAAGTCTCACATGCATTAATAATATCAACTAATTCATTCATTATATCTAAAAAGATTATATTAACATCAATCCATTTGTATTGAAATATAAACAAACCAACAAAAAGTCTATATATAAAGGTGATCAAAATATAAACATCATATTCATGCATAAACTAATAAAAACATAGAAAAAGATGAAAAGAATAATACAAAAACGTCTTCACGCATCCTTGTCCAAACGGGCTTAAAAAATAAAAGAATAAAAGAATGTTAAATAAATATCAATTAAGTAATTTTAGTCATTCTAAGTACCAAGTAATAAAATTATTACCTCTGAGCCATCATGTTATTATGCTGCAGCCGCCACTACATCTACTAACTCATTCGGTCCCAAAGAATGCAACTATGCACCCAGTGTACGAAGAAGCTCACAATCTTGACAGATATCTTTGATGTAATGACCACGAATTCTATTAGACATTGTAATTATGATTAATAAATAATTAACAATGAATTAAAATTTTTGTACTAATTAATTGTGTATTAGATAATTAAATAAATATACTTGTGTATGTGTATATTTATTTAAAGCAATGAAACAAGAGGTTATAATTAACTAAAGTAAATCTAATTGGATTATATTTTAAATCCAAATGAGGTATTAAACTAGGTCAATTAAATTCACCCAGTAGCCCATGTAATTAAATTAAACCTTAGTCTATGTAATTAATTAAACAAGCCCAATGCTTATTTTAATTAAAGATAGCATAGTTATTTAAATGCTAGCCCAATGTGTTAAATAAATTGAGCCCAAATAATTTAATTGAATGAGCTCAATAGAATGTATTCTCAAGTCTAATATGTAGCCCATTTGAAGTCAAAGTTTTGGTCAATATACATATATATAAGGTTGTATATATATAGGAGTATATATGTATATATAATCTATAAAAATATACCAAAATTGGATTTATTTAAGGGGATTGCTGGCACTTCCATTGAGGGGCCACTTGGATAGCTTGTTTGCTCTTTGTTACTTCATACACACACTTAGTTTTGGTAGTTCAACCACCGATGTCAATCACCTTATGATTCCTCATGTCAATCCATCAAATAGTAATTACAATTAGCCTCTTAATTGACCAATGCTAGTTGATTAGGGAGTTAATGAAGGGTTACCAAAGTCCTATAAATAAGACCTCCGTCAAGCTTTAATAGGTTGGTCATTTCATTTTTTAGAAATCCTAGAAAGAAAAGGAAGAGTTCTAGTGATAGTTGAGAGAAAAACACTTTGAGTGTGGAGGATATTGCTAGAAGAAGAGCTTGGGGGATGACCTATAGTCTCATAACTTACTTTGAAAGGAGAAGAAGAAGAGCACACAAGTCCAAGAGGTTTAAAAGTGCTCCAACTCTTCCTTAATTCATTTTATAATCTATATATGTTTTATATGGTTAAAAATATAAAATCTATTTTTAACCAATCAAAACTTGTTTTGATGATCTAGAAGTCTAAAACTAGGTTATATTGGTATTTCATGGTTTTATATGTTTAATACATGTTTTGGTATGTGTTGATTGCATAAAAATGGAAGAACAATCCATATTAGCCTTTACCGGTAAACCTTAGTCAAGCATGTTATGTTTTATATTGTAGTTTGAAATGTACAAGTTGGGAAATTGATTTCTATGACTAGAAAGTTACATATATGAGTTATAAAGAAAACCCAACTTGAACCTCTCAAAAATATGGAAAAATGAAGAAGTTATGGCTTTTACTGTAAAACATGTCATTTTAAAACCTTAATGCACAACAGTCCACTTTGAGCCCATTTTTTGTGATCTTTACATATCCAAAAATGTGTTTCAATGATGGAATATTGTATCTCAAGAAGATAAGAATCCAACAAGACCAATTTGAGGTCATTTGGATTTGTAGATTTCATTGTATGCAAGTTTGAACAAAGGAGGTAAAAATCACAAAACAAAACACAAAATAGCAAACATTCTGCATAAAAAAAATTCTGGATAAGGGCGCCTAGGCGCCTAACTTAGCACTGGGCGCTATCTTGAGCGCCTAGGCGCCTGTGTGAGCGTCTGGGTCAGCTGACGTGGCTTGGTTTGGGTCGGGTCATGCCGAAAATGGTTTTGGGTCGGTTTTAATTAATTAAACGGGTCGTGTAATGTTTTAAATATTAAAATAATTAATATGTGATCCAAATAAAATAATTATTTATTATTCAAATAAACTTTAAATGATAAATAATGTAAGCATAGAATATTTAAGAAAATTAATTATTACTTAAATAAAATAATAATTAACAATGATTAATTAGTTATTGTTTAATTGTTATTAAAGGGAATTAAAAGTAATTGATTATTTATTATTTAATTTATTAAATAATAAATAAGGGTAATAATTAATAAATTATTATTTAGTTGATATTAAATAATAATTAAAGGAGAATTTGGATTAATAATATATGTAAATGAATTAAATGATTAATAACATTATAAGGTTAATAAAATATTATTAAATGATTAATAAAATTAGATAATTAATAAAATATTATTAAATAGTTAATAATATTAGATAATGAATAAAATATTATTAAATGATTAATAATATTAGTTAATGAATAAAATCTTATGATTAATAATATTAGAAGATTTATAAGGTATTATTAAATGATGAATAATACTACAAGGCTAAAAAAATATTATTAAATTGTTAATAATATTAGATAAGTGGTGGAACTATATTAAATAATTAATATAGGTTCTTTGTGTATGAAAGATTATCAAGTAGTGATAATATTTCCTAAGTGTTTAAATACCCGTAATTTTTCAATTATGTGGTTCGTAAGAGTTATAAGGGTCATCATACTTATGAGTATATGATACTAATTTAAGATCAAACTGATTTAATTGTTAGGTCTGTTCAAGGATTATTAAGTTAAATTAGTTAGCCGTAGACGAAACACGAGGCAAGTTCTTCTTAACCCTAACTTGTATTTATTGTTACAAGTATTCTTTAACCTTATTTATATTGAGCAATTCAATTATTTTGAAGCAAATATCTACACTCGTAGTTATTTGACAGACCTTTGAGCGAATTAATTATCGAAAATTACTTCACATCATTATTGTATTGTATTCGCACATAGTGCCTTTGCAAATGTTATAGTTTAGTAATTTAAGAACTGTTTAAGAATGTCTTAGCTAATTGTTTCAGCTAGACAAATGCATGTTGAAATTTATTTAATTGAATATTATAAAAGCTTATCCAAACCATTGATTGGTGCAGATTCTGATAGTAAGACTAAGAATGAACAACCCTAGTTAAAGGGGATTTTTATTTGTCGAGAAACCAAATTTGCGCAAGAAATCTAAATGTTATGCATATGCATAGGATACGAGAGGTTGATCCCCTCAAGTGTCCCATTTTTCGAGGTGTCAAATATATGTATATCTGTTCTACCTAAGTAACAGTTCATGATCATTAAAGACCACTCAGCAGTAAAGAGTCAATC
The DNA here is from genome assembly GCA_947179155.2 of Hedera helix. Lineage (NCBI taxonomy): Eukaryota > Viridiplantae > Streptophyta > Magnoliopsida > Apiales > Araliaceae > Hedera > Hedera helix. Next base: position 19,949,292 of record OX359275.1, on the reverse strand, counting down.
CCTTTTTATATTGAAACATTGATTCTTGATTTCTTTCACAACTGTTATTCATTGTTGAAAGCCCTGATGTTATTTTCCTTTTCATCATGATATATCATATGTTGTTGCTTATAAACTTGTTGAGCCATTTAGTTGTTCACTCTTGCTATATCATGACTTAATTTTAGCTAAGCCTGAATGCTCTAAACAAGACAAAGGCAATGGAAAAGCAAACGCTTAGTTTAGCTAATGCATGCTAGATTAAATTACTGTTATGTAATTTCTTTTGTAAATCTTTTGTATTTCTTTTAAGATATGTAATGTTACAATTAAGGTTAATCGACCTTGGGAAGTGTAGCCTTTTTATAGGGAACCTTTTGTATTATTCTGTGAAGTTTAAATGCAATATATGTATTTAATTGTTAGTAAGTATATTGTATAGTGAGAACCAAACCCGAGGTTAAAGAAGTCGGATTTGGGGTCGTCACAGGTTGGTATCAGAGTTGTAGGTTAGAAATGTTAGGATTGCGAAACCTAAGTTATAACCTTAGTATTAAACTCATATCGAGTGCATTAGGAGATGAATCAGGGAGATTCATCATGTTGTGTATTTTTGGAGGTGGATTGAGAAAATCCATCGAGCCGAGATGTACATGATAAAATATTATTTCATTTCATCAATGAATATATTTTATTGTTGTACTAACATGTGTTATTTTTATGATCTAGGATGACGGAGATTGGACAATCTAGTAATACTGTGGAGGGGGTGATCTACACGGATATCCACATGGATACCGCACAGCCGCTGATGGCTGCACCTATTGAGGAGCCTGAGTCAGATCCCGAGGAGGGAGACCGCGAGGAGCCCGTCTGAGGCGGAGTGATGAGGCCATACAGTAAGGATGAGGCCGAGGAGTCTGAGGATGAGGAGCCAGCAGAGTACGCTGATGCCATGGGCACTACTGCCAATGACATCATTGATACGCTGACTATGGCGAATGACGAGTTAGAGGATAGGGTTCAGCACCTGGAGGAGCAGAACCAGATTCATCAACAGACAGAGGACCAGTATAGGGACACAGCTTACATGTTCTCTAGCGAGAACATGGAGCTGAAGGCGAGGACGGTCGAGATAGAGGCCAGATTAGTAGCAGCTAAGCTGAAAATTCAGCAGTCACAGGCAGAGAAGGAGGCCATTAGAGGCCAGTTATAGCAGGAAGTGAATGCGAGGATTGATATGGAGATCCAGAGATATGTAGCTCACGGGCAGATGTTGGAGCTAGAGGATGAGGTGAGAGAGAAGAGGGTGAGGATAGATAGACTTAGCTATGTCTATCGTTCTTCTTATGGCAGACTGCAAAGTAGGGTGTACTATTACCCAGTTGAGGAGGGCCAGACCATGCATACTGTCAGCAGGAGTGTGGTTATGGCTATGGGAGATGAGGAGTACAATGACGATGTGCGTTAAGGGATGCGCAGTCAGTAGTAGTAGTTTCCTTATGTATTGTATATAGATGTAGTAGAAACCCATCTTTTGTTTTGACAGAGGGTTAGTATTATGTAAATCCCAACTCTAAGAAGTTGTGGGATATGTTTTCAGTTAGATCCCGTCTTTTGTAGTATTTCAGGGATAGTAACATTTATAGTAGTATGCTTATGATGTAAAAATGCTATGCACTATGGTTTTAACATATGAATATAAATGCAATTCCGTTTATGTTTATATGTGTCGAGAAGATTAATTGTACTTTAGTTTAAATTGCCTAAGCTATAAAATAAAATGAGAAGATGAAACAACTTTATTAATTAAATTTTCTTTATACAGAAAATGCCACCACATAGACAATTACGGGAAAACCAAGGAGTGGAAGAGTCAGTTAACCATGATGGTGGGGCACAACCAAACCCTGTTCAAGAGTTTGTGGAGGTGCTAATAAGAGCATTCCGCGGACGAAACGCAGAAGCTGCTAGAGCACCAAACCCTGCCGCTCCACTAGCTAACTTTAAAGATTTCAAACAGATAGGACCACCCAAATTCCGAGGGACCACGAATCCTATAGAAGCGTAGATGTGGTTAGAGGAGATGAAAAAAGTCTTTGAGGTCGCACGTGTAGCAGAGGAGCAAATGACCTCATTTGCTACCTTTATGATGAAGGGGGAGGCCAACCACTGGTGGAAGGCAAACAAGAGTAGAGCCGGAGAGGGAACTATCGCATGAACGCTATTCAAGGAAGTGTTCTTAGAGAACTACTTTCCAGAAAGCACGCAAGCCAATATGGAGGTCAAATTCTTGGAACTCAAGCAGGGTAATATGTCCGTATCTGAATATGCCGCCAAGTTTAATGAATTGGCAAGATTTGCTCCACATCAGGTGGACAATAAAGCAAGGTGCGCAAGGAGATTCGAACAGGGACTGAAGCCACGGGTTTACAGTCGGGTAGCCGTTCTCCATATTACTAACTTCACAACGTTGCTAGAGAAATCTATAATAGTAGAAGGGGAAATGAAGCCCTAAACAAACACAATCAGGAACGGGACAAGAAAAGGAATAAAGGAGGAAATCGAGAAGGTAGCAGCGGGGGTAGTAACTCGAACAAACGTAAATGGAATAACAATAGCAACATTTCGGGGACACCTCAAGGGAGTGAATGAAAGAAAGAAAATAAATGCAGTCAGTGTGGGAAGAACCACACGAGGGAGTGCATGAGGAGAAAGAACGTCTGCTACAATTGTGGGCAAGAAGGGCACATCGCTCCTAATTGTCCCACGCCTAAGAGGAAGGGTTGTTTCTCATACGGAGCCATGGACCATCAGTTCAAGGATTGTCCGAAGAAGAAGAATAGCGGAGGAAGTACTGGCTTTAAGGGAAACAACAACAAACTCACCATTGGAGGCCCGGTGCAACAGAACAAACCAACAATACGAACTTTCAACATGACGGTGCAAGACACCGTTGAATCAAAAGATGCAGTGTCAGGTACTATTCCGATCAATGACATAAATGCATATGTATTATTTGATTCGGGTGCTACCTATTCATTTGTCTCTGATGAATTCGCTAGACGGTTAGAATTGCCTAGAGAAAAACTAGAGAATGAACATAAAAGTTGCAAATAAAGAAGTGATTCCTGTAGGGTATATACATAGAAATTGTTGTGCTGAAATCAGGGGTCAGAAACTGAATGTGAATCTTATTCCGATACGTTTGGGGGAGTTTGACGTTATACTTGGAATGGATTGGTTATTTAACTACGGGGCGATAATTGATTGTCAAAAGAAGTGTATACACCTTAAGACACCAAACAAGTCTGAGGTCCTATTTTATGGCAGCAAGTCGTCAAGACAATCTTCTTATCTGACGATGATGCAGGTCAAGAAATTGTTAAAGAAAGGTTGTGTAGGGCATTTGGCTCATGTGGTGGATACACAAATGGTGAATCCCGAGATGGATAAGGAGTTCATGGATGTTTTTCCAGATGAACTGCCAAGTTTACCTCTGGATAGGGAGATAGAATTTGTGATTGATTTAGTACCGGGGATAACACTTGTAAGACCCCGAATTTTATGAAATACAAAATTTAATTTTTCTTCATATATATTTTTTTTTGAAACAGTAAGTGGTTAAATTAACAAAATTGAAAGTTAAGGATGTTATGTGCAAATTTTATTTTGTCGGACAATATTCGCTTTGTCGGGGAATATTCGTTTGGTCGGGGAATATTCGTGCCGAACGACGGCGCCGAAATAATAAATTATTGGTGGACCCCACAACGGAATATTTGTCGGATATAGAAAACGACAGAAGTAACCTTTTTAAATAAAAATAGTCAACGGAACTGTTAAAATACCGGTGATAAAAGAATAGTAGCATACGGTAGTTTATGGTATTTTCTGTAGCACACGGTACTCTACAGTAACACACGGTATTGCATAGTGTCTCATATTATTGGTCTGATAATTGACACCGTAACTGTTACGCATCATTTCATCGATAATTGTCACTGCATAATATTTTATATTATCAATTCAATAATTGTTGTTACACAGTATTTTGCATTATTGATTTAATAATTGTCATTACACTGTATTTTATATCATTGAGTCAATAATTGTTGTTGCACTGTTTTTAAAATTATTGAACCTAATAATTGTCACAGTAACATATGCACAGTAATTCACATTATTGAATCAATAATTGTCATTACACAGTAACGTATGCTTTATTTTACATTATTGTTATCTCTATTATGATGTTATTTAAACAGTTGTATTTCATTAATTTATTGACTTGATATCTAAGAGCTAACTATACTGTATTTATAACAATTAGTCATAATAATTGAATTGATAAAGTTATTTGTTTATAATATAAAGTTAGGTGATTATTAGGTGATATGAAATGAATGGTGTAGATTAAAGTGTGAATTATTGTTGAATAATTGAATTGATTTGTTTATAATATAAAGTTAGGTGATTATTAGGTGATATGAAATGAATGGTGTAGATTAAAGTGTGAATTATTGTTGAATAATTAAATTGATTTGTTTATAATATAAAGTTAGGTGATTATTAGGTGATATGAAATGAATGGTGTAGATTAAAGATAATATAATATTTGAAATGGATGGTGTAGATTAAAAGATGATCTTTAAATGAATGGTTTAGATTAAATGAATGATAAGATTTTTGGCTATAAATAGAAGCCTTAACTTAAGGATTTTTCATAAACTTCCTTACTTGTTCTTTCTTTCTCTCTCTAAATACTTCTTGTGAAAGTTCTCTCTAAGTGTGCTTAAGTCATCTTGAGTATTTGTGAAGATCTATAAGTATACGTGTACTGTTCAAGTTAATCAACCTCATTTAAATCAATATCCAGTCACGTGTTGAGGTAAGGGATACCATCTTTTTCATCTTCCATTATTCAAACGTACTATGGTAAGGGATTATCATTATTTGATTCTCGATAATAATATTGTTTCTTCCTTACTCATAAGACGTGCCTTTTATTTCCATGTATTAAATTGTGGGAATAACCTTACGGAGCGGATTGCCGCCTGTTGGTGAATAACCTTTCGTATTCATTCATTATTAATCTCTGAGAATAACCTTACGGAGCGGATTGCCGCCTGTTTGGTGAATAACTCTTTGTACTCAAATTCTATTAAATTGTGGGAATAACCTTACGGAGCGGATTGCCGCCTGTTTGGTGAATAACTCTTTGTACTCAAATTCTATTAAATTGTGGGAATAACCTTACGGAGCGGATTGCCGCCTGTTGGTGAATAACCCTTTGTATTAATTTCCTTCACCTTTTGTTAATCAAACCTGCTACGGTAAGGGATATTATTTTCTTTCATACTCCTAAATCGAAATTTATTATGGAACTATTGCTTCTATAATTCCTGAAAATATTATATGTTCCATAATAGTTGAACTTCATTATTTCAACTGAACCTTCCTATTTACGTGAACCTTTCTATTGAATTGTAACCGTTATTCTGAACTATGGATCTTGAATATCATTTTTAAATTTCACTCCACATCATGTTGACAATTTGGACATTATTTGAATCTGTACAAAGTAAACTTCCGATACTTATTGTTATCCTATTTCTTCTGTTCATCATTTATATCATTCTAATCATCCAAAAATCAAGCTGTTGTGAATATCTGTGGTCGGGGGCACAGATGTGATATATTTGTTGAACAGATGATAGGTTAAAGGCGATATAATAGGTTAAAGGCGATACATCTGTTCGGTGTCTTTTATGGCACGTGGTGAATGTTCTCTTTGGCCCGTAGTGCAAAGATGAACTGTTGTTTGGTATGATTATGACCAAAGGCTGAATCTGGTATAATCATGACCGTTGGTGTTATATTGAATGTCTTTGGCCCGTAGTGCAAAGATGAACTGTTGATCTGCATGATTATGATCAGAAACTGTGAATTTGTATTATCTTGACTAATGATATTTCAGATGATAAAAGTTGATGATGTTTTTCCTAAAAAGAGAACCGAGTGGACATTATAGTCTGCATTATTCTTCTAATAGATTACTCATTCCGCTGCTATTATTGATCTGAACGTTGTTTAAGAATTTAACTGCAGTTTTTGATATAAACCTTGTAGTCTATTGTATTCTATCAAGAACTCAACTGTTGAAGACTAATGATAATTTATTCGTCATTATCTTAGTCATGATATTCTTTACTGGGCTATTTGAGCTCACCCTTTCTTTTGTTCCATTGTTTTTCAACAGGAGATGAAAACATAACAGGGTCTAGCCGGGGAATGGAGTGAGGGTCCGAGGAATAGTTATCATAGTTTTCACGTTTTGTAAAATAGTGTGGCAATAATAGTGAAGACTTAGTTGTGTATTATTATACACTGTATTGTTGTACGTTGTGCTTTGTTGTAATAATTTTGTTGTAGTCTTTTGACGACTCAAGTATGGGCTGTGTGGGCCTAGATTTGGGGGCGTCACAACACTGATATCAAAGGCACCATATAGGATGACTCCAGTAGAAATGAAGGAGTTGATGGTTCAGTTGCAGGAGTTATTGGATAGGAAGTACATTCAGCCGAGTGTTTCTCCATGGGGAGCACTTGTGCTGTTTGTAAAGAAGATGGATGGATCGATGAGAATTTGTATGTATTATAGGGAGCTGAACAAAGTGACGATTAAGAACAAGTACCTGTTACCACGAATTGATGATCTTTTTGATCAGTTGAAAGGGGCAAAGTACTTTTCAAAGATTTACTTAAGGATTGGTTATCATCAGTTGAAAGTCAGGAAGGAGGACATACCCAAGACGGCGTTCAAAACTCGATACAGCCATTATGAGTTTCTGGTAATGTCGTTTGGACTAACGAATGCGCCAGCCGCATTTATGGACATGATGAACAAAATATTCAATTAGTACTTGGATAAATTTGTAATTGTGTTCATTGACGATATTTTGGTGTATTCCAAGATGGAGGAGGAACATGCCGAACATTTAAGATTGGTGTTAGAGATATTACGGAAGGAGTAGTTATACGCTAAATTTTCGAAGTATGAATTATGGTTAGAGAGAGTTCAATTTTTAGGTCACATTATTGACAAGGAGGGAGTTTCAGTGGATCCAGCAAAGGTAGAAGCGGTAATGAATTGGGAACAACCAAGGACGCCGACGGAGGTTAGAAGTTTCTTAGGGTTAGCGGGTTATTATCGAAGATTCATTCAAGACTTTTCGAAGATAGCAACGCCGTTAACCAATTTGACAAGGAAGACGGTGAAATATGTATGGACGGAGAAGTGCGAAGAAAGTTTTCAAGAGCTAAAGAAAAGACTTAGTGAAGCACCTGTATTGACTTTACCGAACGATACGGGAGGTTTTAGGTCTACAGTGATGCATCGCACAAGGGACTTGGCTGTGTGCTTATGTAGAACGGCAAGGTCGTTGCGTATGCATCAAGATATTTGAAGGATTATGAGAAGGGACACCCTACCCACGACTTGGAGTTGGCTGCAGTAGTGTTTGCCCTTAAGATTTGGAGGCATTATTTAGACGAAGAAAAGTGTGAGATATTCACAGATCATAAAAGTCTGAAGTATATCTTCACACAAAAGGAGTTGAACATGAGGCAGCGGAGATGGTTGGAGTTGATTAAAGATTACAATTGTGAAATTCTATACCATCCCGGTAAGGCCAATGCAGTAGTAGATGCTCTAAGTAGAAAGAGCAGGGAGAAGTTATTCATATTAACAGAACAAGAACAATTGGTTCAAGAGATGGCTCGAATGAAGTTGGAGGTGAGAAATCCAAATGAGTCAATAGAAGTGGAAGCGAGCCCAACCCTGTTAGATAAGGTGAAAGAGACTCAAGACAAAGATGAGGAATGTGACAGAATCAAAAAGAGGATGACCGATGGGGAAGAGGTCAAGTTTAAAATTGATAGCATGGGATTGCTAAGGTTTGAGAATCGTGTTTGGGTACCACTAGTGCCTGAGTTACGAGAGGAGATTTTGCAAGAGGCTCATAGTACGAGATACTCGATACATCCAGGAAGTACGAAAATGTATCAAGATCTACGTCAGCATTTTTGGTAGCCAAATATGAAAAAAGAGGTTGCATAATGTGTCAGTCGATGCCTAATTTGTCAAAGGGTAAAGGCCGAACATCAAAGACCAAGTGGATTATTACAACCATTAAAAATTCCTGGGTGAAAATGGGAGCATATCACAATGTATTTTGTGGTAGGACTTCCAGCAACACAGAAGGGATACGATGCTATATGGGTGATTATGGATCGACTAACAAAGTCAGTGCACTTTTTACCGATCAAGATTAAGTTCAGTTTGGATCAGTTGGCTGAACTGTACATCAAGGAAATAGTTTCAAGACATGGAGTGCCGGTATCGATTGTGTCAGACAGAGATTTGCGCTTTACGTCAAAATTTTGGAGAAGTCTTCAGGAGAGATTGGGGACACAATTGAGAATGAGTACAGCGTATCATCCACAGACTGATGGGAAAAGCGAGAAAACAATTCAGACATTGGAAGATATGCTCAAGGCCTGCATGATGGATTTCAAGGGCAGTTGGGAAGACCATCTACTACTAGTTGAGTTTGCATATAACAACAGTTATCATGTAAGCATAGACATGTCGCCTTATGAAGCTCCATATGGGAGAAAATGTAGAACGCCTCTATATTGGGATGAGGTAGGAGAACGTTGACTGTTGGGGCCAGAATTGGTTCAACAGACTATAGAAATTATCAGAGTAATAAGAGCTCAACTAGTAGCAGCTTAAGATCGTCAGAAGAAATACGTCGATCTACATCGACAGAAGCGAGACTTTGAAGTGGAGAGTTTTGTTTCATGAAGGTATCTCCCTGGAAAGGGAAGATCAGATTTGGAAAGAAGGGGAAACTGAGTCCGAGGTTCATAGGACCATTCGAGTTATTGAAAAGAGTGGGTGAAGTGGCGTACGAGGTAGCTCTACCTCCTGAACTGTAACATATTCACAATGTATTTCACGTGTCAGTGTTGCGGCCATACAAGCATGTCATAGCCTATGAGTCAATACAAGTTGAAAAAGACTTATCATATGAAGAAGTTCTTGTCCAGATATTAGATAGGAAAGAGCATAAATTGTGAAAATTGTGAAATAAGGTTATACATTCTGTCAAAGTCCTTTGGAGGAACCACAACCCTGAGGAAGCTACGTGGGAGCTTGAAGAAAAGATGAGGACTAACTATCCGTATCTTTTTGAGTAGTTTAAATTTGTAATTCTGGGGACGAAATTCTTATAAGGGTGGGGGGGGGGAGAATGTAATGACCACGAATTCTATTAGACATTGTAATTATGATTAATAAATAATTAGCGATGAATTAAAAAATTTGTACTAATTAATTGTGCATTAGATAATTAAATAGATATACTTGTGTATGTGTATATTTATTTAAAGCAATGAAGCAAGAGGTTATAATTAACTAAAGTAAATCTAATTGGATTATATTTTAAATCCAAATGAGATATTAAACTAGGTCAATTAAATTCACCTAGTAGCCCATGTAATTAAATTAAACCTTAGTCTATGTAATTAATTAAACAAGCACAATGCTTATTTTAATTAAAGATAGCATAGTTATTTAAATGCTAGCCCAATGTGTTAAATAAATTGAGCCCAAATAATTTAATTGAATGAGCTCAATAGAATGTATTCTCAAGTCTAATATGTAGCCCATTTGAAGTCAAAGTTTTGGTCAATATACATATATATAAGGTTGTATATATATAGGAGTATATATGTATATATAATCTATAAAAATATACCAAAATTGGATTTATTTGAGGGGATTGCTGGCACTTCCATTGAGGGGCCACTTGGATAGCTTGTTTGCTCTTTGTTACTTCATACACACACTTAGTTTTGGTAGTTCAACCACCGATGTCAATCACCTTATGATTCCTCATGTCAATCCATCAAATAGTAATTACAATTAGCCTCTTAATTGACCAATGCTAGTTGATTAGGGAGTTAATGAAGGGTTACCAAAGTCCTATAAATAAGACCTCCGTCAAGCTTTAATAGGTTGGTCATTTCATTTTTTAGAAATCCTAGAAAGAAAAGGAAGAGTTCTAGTGATAGTTGAGAGAAAAACACTTTGAGTGTGGAGGATATTGCTAGAAGAAGAGCTTGGGGGATGACCTATAGTCTCATAACTTACTTTGAAAGGAGAAGAAGAAGAGCACACAAGTCCAAGAGGTTTAAAAGTGCTCCAACTCTTCCTTAGTTCATTTTATAGTCTATATATGTTTTATATGGTTAAAAATATAAAATATATTTTTAACCAATCAAAACTTGTTTTGATAATCTAGAAGTCTAAAACTATGTTATATTGGTATTTCATGGTTTTATATGTTTAATACATGTTTTGGTATGTGTTGATTTCATAAAAATGGAAGAACAATCCATATTAGCCTTTACCGGTAAACCTTAGTCAAGCATGTTATGTTTTATATTGTAGTTTGAAATGTACAAGTTGGGAAATTGATTTCTATGACTAGAAAGTTACATATATGAGTTATAAAGAAAACCCAACTTGAACCTCTCAAAAATATGAAAAAATGAAGAAGTTATGGCTTTTACCGTAAAACATATCATTTTAAAACCCTAATGCACAACAGTCCACTTTGAGCCCATTTTTCGTGATCTTTACATATCCAAAAATGTGTTTCAATGATGCAATATTGTATCTCAAGAAGATACGAATCCAACAAGACCAATTTGAGGTCATTTGGATTTGTAGATTTCATTGTATGCAAGTTTGAACAAAGGAGGTAAAAATCACAAAACAAAACACAAAATAGCAAACATTCTGCATAAAAAAATTTGGATAAGGGCGCCTAACTCAGCACTGGGCGCCATCTTGAGGGCCTAGGCGCCTGTGTGAGCGCCTAGGTCAGCTAACGTGGCTTGGTTTGGGTCGGGTCGTGCCAAAAAATGGTTTCGGGTCAATTCGGGTCGGTTTTAATTAATTAAACGGGTCGTGTAATGTTTTAAATATTAAAATAATTAATATGGGATCCAAATAAAATAATTATTTATTATTTAAATAAAATTTAAATGATAAATAATGTAAGCTGAGAATATTTAAGAAAGTCAATTATTATTTAAATAAAATAATAATTAACAATGATTAATTAGTTATTGTTTAAATGTTATTAAAGGGAATTAAAAGTAATTTATTATTTATTATTTAATTTATTAAATAATAAATAAAAGAAATTAAGATTAATTTATTGAAGTAATTGTTTACTATTTAATAATAAATAAAGCAAATAGGTTCATCAATGGTTATTTAATTGTTGAATAAAGTTAATAAAATAATTATTTATTATTTAATTAATATTAAATAATAAATAAGGGTAATAATTAATAAATTATTATTCAGTTGATATTAAATAATAATTAAAGGAGAATTTGGATTAATAATATAAGTAAATGAATTAAATGATTAATAACATTATAAGGTTAATAAAATATAATTAAATAATTAATACTATTAGATAATTAATAAAATATTATTAAATGATTAATAATATTAGATACTTAATAAAATATTATTAAATAGTTAATTATATTATACAATTAATAAAATTTTATTAAATTATTAATAATATTAGGCAATGAATAAAATCTCATGATTAATAATATTAGAAGATTTATAAGGTATTATTAAATGATGAATAATATTACAAGGCTAATAAAATATTATTTTATTGTTAATAATATTAGATAAGTGGTTGAACTATATTAAATAATTAATTTAGGTTCTTTGTGTATGAAAGATTATCAAGTAGTGATAATATTTCCTAAGTGTTTAAATATCCGTAATTATTCAATTATGTGGTTCGTAAGAGTTATAAAGGTCATCATACTTTTGAGTATATGATACTAATTTAAGATCAAACTAATTTAATTGTTAAGTCTGTTCAGGGATTATTAAATTAAATTGGTTAGCCGTAGACGACGCACGAGGCAAGTTCTTCTTAACCCTAACTTGTATTTATTGTTGCAAGTATTCTTCAACCTTATTTACATTGAGCAATTCAATTATTTTGAAGCAAGTATCTATACTCATAGTTATTTAACAGACCTTTGAGCGAATTAATTATCGAAAATTACTTCACATCATTATTATATTATATTCGCACATAGTGCATTTGCAAATGTTATAGTTTAGTAATTTAAGAACTGTTAAAGAATTCTATTCAAACGCTGATTTTCTCTACACTTGTTAAAGAATTCTATTCAAACGCTGATTATCGAGGTAACACCCTGTTCTCAAGGGTTAAAGAAATTGCAGTGCAAATAGGAGTTTCTGAAATTAATCTCAGTCTAGGTATTCCAAGCGGAGGAATTACTTCTCTTGGCAAGATTAACATTGAACTTGGACTGGAATTGATGGGCTATGAAAAGAAGTCTCCTCTCAAAGGAATCAAGAAGAAAGATTACCCTCAGCAGTATGAGTTTCTGGCTGACATTGTTGGAAAGAGTATTCTGTGCAAAGACACTGCATATGATACTATCAGTGAAGATCAACTGAGGCTGATGACTGCTATTGCTCAAAGAAAGAAAATCAACTTCGGAGCAGTTCTCTTAGGATGGATAAAGAGATGGATAGATGATTCAAAGACAAGAGCTGAAGCTGGAAAGCCAACTCCCAAGATGCCCTATGGGAGATTCATAAGCATCATTTTGAAGAAATTGCTGGCAAATGAAATTGGGGAAGATGAAGGAGAAGTTCTAAACTGCAATAAAAGAATTACTCCAAGGTTGTTTGAAGATTGGAAAAAGAACCCTCATGCCAATAAGGGTAAGAAGTCACGAGGTTCTATGAGCTTCAGCAGTAAGATGGAGGTGAAATCGAAAGGAAAAGGAAAAAGGGAAATGGAAGAAATATCTGAGGAGATATCACAGGAGGAAAATGAACAATCAAGAAACAAAACTCTTGTGATCAATGATAGTCAGGAATCAGAGAAGAAAAGAAAATTCATTGAAATAGAGAAGGCTGAAGAAGAGAAAGATGTCTGTTCAGGGAAAGCTAAGAAGGAAAAGATGAATCCCAAAGTATCTGAAGTGAAGAAGAAGAAGAAGAAGACAGAAAAGAAAGTTCCTCACATTGCTCCAAGAAGAAGTTGGAGAATCAGAGAACAGTGGAGAATCTCAATCATTACAGGACCACCTCAGGTGATAGAAATTGATGATGATGAAGCAAGTTCGGATTCTGAAGAAAGAACACCTGGCAGTTCAAAAGAGGAAACATCTACAGGCTCTTCAGAGGAAAGATCAGAATGTCATAAAAATAGTCTGTCTGAAAAGGAAGTCTCTTTGGGTTCTGATCAAGAAATTGAACCAGTTGAAAAAGACTCAATACCTGAGTTCAACAAAGAAGATGATGTACCAAGGGAACAATGCTCTGAAAATTCTGAAGCTGGAAAGACTAAATCAGATGAAAAAGGAGATTGTCAAGAAACTGTGGTGAAAGAAGATAAACACCTTCAAAAAGTGACCAGCACTCATGATTTGGAAGAATCAAAAGACGGGTCAAGAAGGTCAAGTAGAAGAAGAGGATTAAGTGGCTTTATGAAGAAAATAGGCAGGAGTTCAAGAACAAGTCATAAGGAGAGACAAATAAGGATGAAAGCTGAAAAGAAGCTGAAGAAAGTAAGACTGCTGAGAAAACTGGAAAAGCAGAAATTTGAAGCATATCGATTGAAGCAGATCAAAAGGAGATGTAGAGAAAGAAGGAAGCATGCCAGCCAGATGGAAAGATGCTCTATTACTTGGGATCATAATCATCTGTTGAGTTTCATTCCCATTTTACCACTTCTAAGGGCTATATTCATGAATGATAAAAGTGCTATCAGTTGGAGCTACTCAACTTTTCCAAATCTTTCATTAGTAGCTCAACATTTCACAAAGGCAATGACCCTTGCAACCACACTGATAAGCAATGAACCTTTCTATTCTCACTACCAAAGTTGCCAGGAAGTATTCATCTAGAATCTGTCCAGCTCTAAATCTTCTAGCCAGTCTGTGGAAAATCAAAATGCAGAAATCAAAAAGTCCTCGATTGTGACTTACTAAACTCTTAGTCACCCTGCACCACCTCCCTGTTTGTAGAGTCCCAAAACTTTGCAAACATTTCTCAAAACACCAATTCTCCAGTCATAGAGTCCCAACATTCTATGGACCATGAAAATGTACTTACTCTTAGTCTCGTAGAGTCTCAAAACTCTGTGTTAGACTTTAAAATATCCTTCTAAATTCGCAGTAACTCTGCAAGCTTCATACATATCATAATTGATGATGTCAAAAAGGGGGAGAGAATACAGCAGAAAGGGGGAGCTATGAAGAAGGAGGATCACTGAACTAAGGGGGAGAGCTGAACTAAGGGGGAGCTATGAAGAAGGAGGATCAAGCAACTAAGGGGGAGATAGCTAGCAAACTAAGTGGGAGAAAAGTTAAAACATGAAGAGCAGCTGTAAGTATGTAAAACCTTTTGTAAGAATGCTCATTTAATGAAATCATCTTTTTGCACTAGCCATACAGTATTTCACTGTATCGTAAGACATTATTTACCTGTCAAGTAGATGCATTATATGAATGTCATATCAATAAGTCTATTAGTTTTGTCATCATCAAATAGGGGGAGATTGTTGAAGGTTGTTTAATTTGATGATGATGACTGTTGTGCAAAAAGGACTGTGGTAAATGTGCTTACTTGGTTGATTGTCAATGTGTATCTGACAAAGTGCATAGGTGTTAATGTGATTATGTGCTTAATTGATTATGTGCTTAGATACTCTGAAAGTGTTTATGTGCTTACATAATTGATTATATGTGTTAATGTGCTTATGTGCTTAATTGGTTATGTGCTTAGATACTCTGAAAGTGTTTATGTGCTTACATGATTGATTGTCATGGTTGATATATAATGTGTATCTGAAAAAGTGCGTAGTGTTCTAAATGTAATTATGTGCTTACTTGTTTATGTGCACAGTTTGTCTAAAAGTGTTTATGTGGTTATTTGACAAAGTGATTATATGTTAATCTAATTATGTGCTTACATTGTTGTGGGTGTATGATATATATTACCTATTTCAAATACTGTGTTGTGCACACACTTGTATAGCACAAATATAGTCTTGTTATAAACTATATGTTGCTTATTAAAGAAAATGAAAGTTATCTGATTAGAATGTTGTAAAGTCCTTTTTTAGACACATGTGTACAAAGGACTTGGATTTTTAAAGATCAGAAATGTTAGGTTGATCTTTCAATAGAAGTCACTCTGCATAAACGTTGTATGATATAAGCAGAATGAATCAGTGTTGAATTTGTGCTGTCAGAGTCTGTAAAAGTCCTTTCAATATGTAATGATGTAATAATGTAAGAAAGGACTTAGTTAGAAAAGATCAAATATGTTAGGTTGATCAGTCTATAGGATCGTAGAATGGACTCTACGATTCCAAGCAAAGAGGACTCAACGATTCGGCATGTTTGTAGAGTGAAAGGTACGACTCTCAGCCCGGACAACTCTACGATCATCAAAGAGAGTCAGATGTGCAAGAAGTCTACAGGATGGATATACAAGTAAAATTAAAGAACTGTTCAAGTACAAATCGTAGAGCTGAACTCTACGATCGTCGAACAGACAGCCAAGCGAGCCTGCAGATAACGCTGAACCAAAGAAGAGATATACTCTACGATATACACGCTCTAGCAAGATCGTAGAGTAAAACTTGAAGAGCTCACATACAACCGAATTTTGCACAGATAGAAGAAGTCGTAGAGTGGAACAGAATGACAAGGCAATACAGAAGATTGCTTTACACATAGAACAGTCGTTGAGTGGAATTAAAGGATGAAGCAACAAAGACTACAACTCAACGATTTCACTAAGAAGCACGGCAGTTCACAAACTCTACGATTTGAACAAAAGGACAAGATCGTAGAACGAAATCATAAAGCAAGAAGAACTGCAGACAAACTCTACGATCTGTTCACAAAAGCAAGATCGCAGAGTAAAAGAGAAGTACGCTTCATCTCCACCATTTACACGACATACTTCAAATAACGAGTGGAGATGAATTCGTAGAGTTCAGATGAGCAGACAGTCACTCTACGATAACCATAAACAGCAAAGAATCATAACTGCAATATAGTATGAGAGAAAAGAGAATACTCCTCACCCAGATACAAGGAAGAGTAAGTGCTCTTGAGAGATTAGATGCATGTCAGAGCCACAGAAGACCTTGTGCCTAAACGACTATAAGTCAGGACCCACTGCTCAGGAAGATGGTGAATAAAGTCAGACCAATGGGACATCTCTGAATACATCAGAACAGTTGGTTCTAAAAGTCAAGGAAGGTATTTAATGTTGTATCAGAAGATTAATTAACAAGGGAAATAATAATCCTTGCTGAACAACTCTGGGAGTGCAACAGCTATAAATTCAGAGAAAGCTGAGCTACAGGTCAATATATCAGAACATGTCAGAAAAGAGAAAAGCACTGACACAAGCGGCAAGAAAGTCAACATTGAAGATATTGAGGATCTGCACAAGGCCAAATGAAACCAACGGGATTTCTTTCAACGGTAAGATATGCTCAGAGATATAAAGGCCTAAAATGAAAAACAGTAAAGCGGTTGTTGCAGAAGTTGTCAAATATTCAAGAGAGATGATAGAAGACAACAACCAATCGTAGAGTGAAACAGAAAATGAATATGCTAAAGGACTCTACGATCCATCAGAACACTAACACTGAATTGAGAGAGACATAGAGATGTATAACTCTATTACAAGAGAAGTGTTCAGAGCTGCTAGGCACATGGAAGAGAGAAGCTTAAACGCCAACTTGATACATACATGGTAGCAACTGAGTACCAAAAAGAAGAAGCATCACAGTCATCTCAGAAGCCCATCTCGAGAAGCTATAAATTGTCTATGACAAGAAGGAACAACTGAGTACCAAAAAGAAGAAGCATCACAGTCATCTCAGGAGTTCATCTCGAGAAGTTATCAAGTACCAAATGAGCTGAAGTGCAAAAGCCTAGCAGCACAATGAGTGATCATGAGCAGTTGCTTAATACAGAAAGAAGAAGAACATCAACGACAAATATCAGCAGCATTCAAAGATTGATCACAAGCAGCTGCTAAGTACCTAAAGATGAAGAAGAGCAAATGTTCTACTTAGTTGCACAACTCCAACCTCTTTCAAACAATCAGGGAGCCAAGTCTGTTGGACTTGAAGAGGGCTTTTGTCCTTGTCATAGTGACTAAAGGAGCCAAGTCTGCTGGACTTGAAGAGGGCAGTAATGGCCTTGTCTTTGTGACTAAACTAACCAAACCTGCTGGGTTTGAAGGGTTCTTAGTGAACCAGAGTTTCCAAGATAATGAGCTTGAAGGGTTCCGTATGAACCATTCCTAGTGGATTTCCTACTCGTTGTAGTAGAAGAGTGGAGTAGGAGTTTTTCAGTCTCCGAACCACTTTAAACTCTCTGGTGTTATTTACTTTCAGTCATTTACATTTTGCCTCATATATATATATACACATATGACTATGAATTAGTTTACTTAACAAGTGACTTTCTTCAACTTAATCTTAAACTCAACGGAGAAGTTTTACAAAACTTTAAGGGGTGTTTTTCAAACTAATATTCCGCTATGCAAACAAATCTTGATCAAATAAATTATTTGGTAATGAACTCTTAAAGTAAAAAGTTTCTAAGTGATCTATTCAACCCCCCCCCCCTTCTAGATCATTTGTGTGCCTCTGGGAACTAACAACATGTATCTGGAGCGCCTTTAGTATACCATCGCAGGTGGACACGTACACATCCAGTCAATGGATAGACTGACCCTATGATGTAGCCTCCTACAAATATACTCGAAATTCATACATAACATTTATTAATCATATGCTCTCGTACTAATATCATGCCTATAAACATAAAATAAGAAAATACTTTGCAAAATATGTACCTTGACAGTAATATGCTACAACTGTGAGATATTGCCACCCATATAGATGCATTTTGCCTTTTCATGGCGGCAGTCTTGCATTGCTTAGCAAAGCTCTTAGATTTCCACTGCTCACACATGTCAGTCCATATGGGCTGCATGCACCACTAGGGGCAGTACTTATATATGTACTACTCAGCCTCTCCTAGATGGTCAATCTGAACATTCTATAGGGTTTTCTGTCTTCTTCTTTTTTTTTTAAATTATCTTTAGTTTAAACAACGCACTTTTGCTAAAAAAAGTGTATGTATTATTGTTGGATATGCGTCGTCTCATCTATAACTTTTTTGCAAATAAAAATACAATAATAATGATATAATCCAATACTGCAAAATAATATTAGTTCATTAATTAAATTATCTTACATAATTAAAAATAATATACTTGAAATTTAGCCCATAATGCATCTTTGTGGGTGAGAGGTGTGCTCGCCCACGTAATCACTAGCGTAGGCCAATTCTGTAAACCTAATTGTGAAATGCACTTCACAATCTTGTGATCTACAAAATCACTAAAATATACAATAATTTACATAAAAGATAAGTACTTTTATTTTAATATTTAAAATAATTTACAGAAAGTATGTACAACACTGCTAATATGATAGCTATATAACTTACATGTTGTTAGGAGGAGGTCAAATATGGATGAGAATCTACTCATTTGGATTAGCTGGGGCCTTCAGGATCTGATTTGGACTCCTACCCAAGCCACGTTTTTTTGGCGGCTCTGCTAAAGTAGGCATCTGTGACGACCCCAAATCCGGGTTCTTTAACCTCGGGTTTGGTTCTCACTATACAATACTTAACAACAATGAAATACATAAATTGTATTCAAACTTCGCGGAATAATACAAAAGGTTCCTTAACAAAAGGCTACACTTCTCAAGGTCTATTAACCTTAATCTTAATCATTTCATATCTTAAGGGAAATACAAAAGATTTACAAAGTAATTACATAACAGTAATTTAAACTAGCATGCATCTACTAAATTACGCATTCACTTTTCCCTTTCCTTTGTCTGACTTAGAGCAGTCGAGCTTAGCTGAAATATAGTCATAAAATATGGTGATAGAATATTTTAAATAGCTTAATATTTATAATTAAGTATTTTGAAAATACTAATTATAAATTAATAGGAGTCTTATTATAATAAATTAATTTATTTCCTAATTAAATTAGGAATTAAATTAAAATCCTACTCCTAAAACTTTTAGGAGGGTTAAAGAAATCTATAAATAAGAGGAGTCTTATTATGGGTTGGGATTACTCACACTTTTGAAGTATTGGAGAATACTTATAATAATTTTCTACATTTAAGAGTTAGAGAGAGGGAGAGAGAGAGAGAGAGAGATAGAGAATTAGGGTTAGTCACCCATGGTTTGGAGAAACCAAAATAAACTTCTTCAATCTATATTATCTCTTGATGGATCACCTTTAGAGGCTACACTCTTTGGTAGCTAACGTTGATTCATAACTTCTAATCAGTGGAATTGAAGAACAACGCGAAGGATTAAAAGGAGGTGAACTCGTAGATGTTCAAAAGTTGAATCTACAAAAGTATAATTTCTTATCCTTCCTCAATTAATAAGTATTGCATAAGAAAGATCATGGAATTTGGTTTGTAAACAAAAATTAAATATGATTTATTGCATGCTTCCATTACGTTATACAATTTGATTGTATGTATGCCTAATTTTTGTAAACCAACAGTTCAGCACCTAAGCTTCCCTTTCTACTTCTTCTGCTAGAGTCATTTATCTTTGTTGTGTTGTGATAAGTTTGTTTGACCGAATTCTACAAACTTTTTCTTTACATTGATCTTATAAGGTGGTTTGCTCTTTTTGATACTTTTTCTTTGTGAAGTATGTCTGATTTGTCCAATTTTGTGTCTAAGCATTTTCCTCTTGCTTCATTCTCCTTAGCACAATGTCTCTTAACTCCTTCATTTGGTTTGTTCAACTTTATTCTTAGTGGCCTTGATTTGATGGTAGGCATCTTCTTTATTATTTTTCTTCTACTACTGTACTTTGCGATTTTCTTCTTCTAACTTGTTATGCTCTGGTTGACAATTTCTCTGTTCTTCATTTGATAATTCTGCCATCGTAGACTCAGCCATCTTACTTGACAATTCGGTTGTTCAGACTTGCTCTATGAAGTGACTTAATCCTTGACATAGATTTTGTGTTGTATTTCTTGTTCTACAATCAGGGCCTTTCGTTCTGCTTTTACGATCTTTTTGTGCTAAACGATTTAGAATGAGTTATGCAATTGATATTACTGTACGATCCCTTCTTTTCGACTGAGTATATAATTTTTTATGATTGTTGTACAAACTTGACTTTGTGGATCTTGTTTATTCTATAATCTCTTTGACGACTGCAACCTTCCATATAATTTTTTAGCATACTCTGCCAACTCAAGATGAACCTCTCAATCGCTTGTGATTTTCTACAGTCTACACATTCAATTTTCTTCATAGATCAACCTAACATGTTTGATTTTCTAATCTAAGTCCTTGTAAATTGATTTCATTATTAAGAACTTTACAAAAGTTATAATTTACAATATACATTAACATTCGTATCAATTCTAAGTCCTTATACAATACGTTCTTTTATAAGGACTGTTAAATTTTCTAACATAATCATTTTGCAATTTACTTATTGAACTATATGAATATCATATACATTTAATTGTACAATCATTTTTATTATTCAACTATACGATCATTATCAAGTCATTATTCAATTATCATGCATTCAACTATACTATCATTATTGATTTGTACTATACAATCATTATTAAGTTATTATTCAATTATCATGCATTCAACTATACGATCATCATCAAATCATTATTCATTTGTACAAACAGTCATTTTCATTATAGCTTTATACCCCACAACTGAAAATCAGCGCAAATATAAAGTGTAAGCATGTGATACATTTAATTGTACAATCATTTTTATTATTCAACTATACAATCATTATCAAGTCATTATTCAATTATCATGCATTCAACTATACTATCATTATTGATTTGTACTATACGATCATTACTAAGTTATTATTCAATTATCATGCATTCAACTATACGATCATCATCAAATCATTATTCATTTGTACAAACAGTCATTTTCGCTATAGCTTTATACCCCACAACTGAAAATCAGTGCAAATACAAAGTGTAAGCATGTACATGAGGTCGATTCTGCTCTAAATGACGCTTCAAATTAGGGTTTTGTGCCTTATCAAAGGGTTGAATAGTTTTCATCATCTAATCTTACTCGTGATTCTGCTCCATGGATGCTTGTCAGAATTAATCTGATTCCTAACAAATCAAATAAAAAATTTTCTTTCCAAAAATAATGTGAGATTTTATCTATAATTAGACTATCTACCACCTTTAATGTATGTAAATGGAGATAGTCAACAAATATGGAGATAAAAGAGTTATACCTTTTATACGGGTTGTCGTATTATGAGAAAATTATGCTTGAAAAAGATCAATGATTGTACTATTGACAAGTGAAATGATATGAACGAAGCATTGATGATGATGGCATGTGCTAATGGGACTGTGCTAAGGAAGCCAATTTGTGTATCATCCTTTCCTGGGTAGTCGATGAATGCCCAATGCATAGTTGTCATTGGTTTCAAAATTACCCCAGTGTTGTTCGTTGTTAAGGTAGTTATTTTGCTATGTTTTTTATTGAGTGGGCCGATAAGGTGCTAAGATGCCAAGAACCATTTACCTTATGATCCTCCTCGATGATCAGATATAGAGTATAAGCTCTGATGTTGGGGTGCCCTACCACCGTTTCTGGCTTGTAGTTGTATTTGGCTTTAATGCTTCTAATTTGACGAAGGTTTATGATTAAGTGTGTCAGCTGTTTGAGGATTATGAGAGGGTCATCGATAGTTACTTTGCATTGTTGGGTCAATATTTGTTGTGGTCTTCTGTGTCTTTACATTTCTCTTCATCTTGGGTTGTATTTGTCCTTGTTGATGATCGTGCTTGATGTATTATTGTGTTTCTCATTTTATGTTATCACCTCAGCTTCAATAACTATTGTCGAGATGTCTTCGAATTCCATTTAATTGGATATAATAGCTTGACTTATTTTATGATGTGAAAGTTTTAATTTGGCAAGGTTCAATCTATAAGGTTTAATTTGTGGTTTTGGTTTCGGGGAACAGGTTTTCAGGTATAAGGTAAACCACCATAATGGTTGCCTATGTAGTTCAAAGATGTTGATTTGTTAATACCGTTGAAGGATTTTGATGATTTTCGTATGGATAAGAGTTCACCGACGATGAGTTTGTCGAAGGATAGTGATTGTCGAATTACTAAAGGGTTTTGGGAATTTTTGTAAGGATTAGACCGCACCATAAATGGCTAGCCTACAGGAGTGGAGACCATGTTAAGTAGTTCAGGCTTCAAAAAACATAAGGGACTGATTTTATTTTTATTTTTTGTATAATCGCAAATTTCATCATTACTCTTAGACTTACTATTACAGTTTAATCATCATTATACTCAATGTCATATCATTCCCATTCGTATTCCAAAACGTCTACATGATGGCTGAAGTAATAAACTTCTCGTTCCACATTATTATCCGTGTCCTAGCTATATACAGAGTCCACAAACATGTTTAGTATTTTCTTCTTGATGTCATCTATTGTAATAAAAATCGAATCCATTTTTCCCCTTTAAAGGTTAATCGTTCCATTGATTGATAGGGAGTCCATATTGGGAACATCCATTAATACTTTATAAGAATTGTGAGGTTTATTATGTTTGTCTTTAACCCTTCCTTTGATTTTTGCAGGCACCTGGTCATCCTCTACTTATTTTTGTTCAATTTCAATCAAATCCACGTTTAGCTCTATGTCAAAATTGTAAGCATTTTTTTAATCTAAACAATCATTTAAAAGGCTAGAATTTTTTAACTTGCAACACCCATTTCTGATCACTTGAGATTTGATAATCCAATTATCGGTGGTCAAGTCATCTCTGATTACTGTAATAGCTGCCACCTCTGTAACAAGGATATCCTCAATTATGGCCACGACTTGATCATTGCTCAGTTCGACACACCATTTGTAGGCGTCCAAACTGGACCAATTGACGAAAGGCGGGACGGCTTCCCCGACACCCTTTTCTTTCGATACCTTCTCAGCAGTCCTATTTGCTGATCTGATCATTTGTTCGGGTAGATACAATTGGCACTGCAAGACTATTCTACAGACATTGATCTCCTTTGATGTCTCACCATATTTCTTCATGTTCATGCTAGGGTATTGAGACTTGCCAGTTAAGACGAAGGTCATGGAGGTAGATATCCATATTGGGCAGCCTTTTCCTGTGTATTTTGCTAATTCTTGAATTTTGATCGGTCCGTCTTGTGTTCCATCAAGATTATTGATCATATCACCACTTTTTCTGAATCATCTATCTTGGGTAGAAATAATAAACTGTTTAATTTTTTTCTGTCTTCTTTAATCGTGGGGGCTTCAATGTCGCGTACTATTTTTAGCTCTCCATTTTCAATGAGATTCTTGATTTTGTGTTTTAATGCCCAACATTCCTCGATTGCATGTCCAGATGAGTTAGAATGGTAGAGGCAGAATTTGGTGGGATCATATCTCTTCGATGTGGGATCCATAGGTGGTAGCAACTCCACAATCTTCCCTTTGCTTATCAAAAGATGTAACATTTCTTCCTTTGATTTGTTCAGAGGGGTGAATTGTCGATCTCTTAAGTATGTTGTTTGATATTTCTTCCTTAAGAGCTCGCATTCTTTCGAGCATTCTGGAGCTCCATTGGTGCGATCGTCTCATAATTTTATTATTTTGTTTTTCCTATCCTTCCAGCCTGCTTTAATCTTCTTCAGCCAACTGGATCATTTTAGAGGGATGTAGGCTTAACTTCTAATTAACCTCTTCCTTCTCTTGGCTTTTTGATAGTTGAGTGAAAATTTATGTTATAACTTGTTGTTGGTTTGCTACCAGCTCTGTTAACTGTTTCACATAATGCTTGATCATCTCTCATTCTTGTCTCATAATCTTGATCTACTCTATATGTTCACACCCTAGAACATTTATTCCGCTCCTTTGGGGGTATTCTTCAATCCTTCGTATGTACTTGTAATTGGGACCTATTCCAATACTTCTTGGCCCAATCATGTTCCCACCTTCCGTATTATGTTATGGCGGACCATGAACGTTTGGCTGGCCAGGTCATTCAAGCACAGTATTGTCACTTTCAATCATATTTTGGATTTTATATTTCAAGGACCAACATTCCTGTAACGATACACAAATTCCCAATATTGTAAATTAATAAGTTATTAATGGAAGCTAAATATTTTGGAAGGTAACAAGTATTTTGGGACAAGCCAATTATGGTGTATTTAATGGTGGAATTAAATTCAAACTTTATGAAACAAGTTTGGATCAAAATGGATTTGAATTGGATTAAAAATAAGCAAGTATAAATTACTTGAAATTAAATTCTCTAGCAAATTGGACAAAAGACCATGCTACACTTGAAAATTTGAATAAAGACCATGGTGTCCTAAAATGGTGTAATACCTAATATATCCTTAGATGGTCATGGGAAATGTCATGAATACTCTAACCATGCATGGGTTAAGCTAACCAATGCATGGTTATTTGCTAGGAAAATAGATATAACTTATATATGTATGTATTTAGTACGTATCAAGATAGCACACTTCATTTTTCATCTTCCAAACGTGAGAGAGCAAGAAAGGAAGAAAAAGCTAGGGTTTCAAAAAATCTTGAAGGATTCAAGAGAAAAGTGATCAAGAGTTGAGGAAGTAGCCATCAAAGTGGATCATCAAGCTCTTAGGAGGTTTATTATAAGGAGAAAGAAAGCTATAAGAAAGTATAAATGAGTTCAAGCTATAGAACTCCTTTTTTATGTGTTTAAATCCAAGTTAGAGTGAAGTCATGCATGTATCTTGGGCTATATGTGTTTATTATGTGAATTGTTGTAAGTATGTGTGCTTTATGTTTGGTTTTGAATAAAACCTAAGTTCCAAGTTGCTAGAATAAAGGTGGTGAACTATTCATGTTCATATTAAAGCTAGAAACCATGATTTATTGGATAATTATGTGTTATATGTTGCTAGAAGTGATAAAAACCTAGCTTGAAAGGTTGAATGTGTTGGAAGCATGCTTAATATTATGCTAGATAGCATTAAAAGATCATTATTGGTTCAAGAACATTATTTGTGTAGAAAATTTACAATATTAGGCTATATGTTGCGTGTAAATCAATTCATAATCTGTAAAGTGTTTTGGCAAGTGCATGTAGAAGTTACACAAGCATGCGAAGTTGCTAAATGTATATGTGATAAGTTATATGTGCTTGGTGTACAAGAATTCAAATGGTATTTAATAGTTGAGTTTTGAAAAATTGGCAAAATCCGAACAATACGTGATTTTTAGCTATTTTAGATAATTAATGGTGAAATGAGGCCAAACATGTAAATTTTGTGTTAATACACATGTTAGAGTTGATTTGGAAGCTATTTGATGCGTATGGCGACAATTGTCCATTTTAAACGTTTTAAAAGCGTTTGCCAACGACCAAAACGATTTAATTGAAAAAACAATGTCATTTTAAGATTTCTAAATGTTTTGAAGGCCCATACATATCAATTACGTGTTTTATATGTTAAATGATTTGTTGGAACTCAGAAATGTTAATTTGGGCCAAAAATAACATTGATTTTTAAAAGAAAAAAATTTCAGAAAAACCAAAAGGGCGTCGGGGCTCCATCTTTTACACTGTGAACTACGCCGGGGCGCAATTCTGCTGAAGGACCACGTCGGGGCAAAATTAGAGCAAGCCGGGGCGAAGTCTGGACCGAGGACACTGCGCGGCCAGTGAAGTGTTTAAAAAGAAACATTACGTCGGGGCGCAGTGTACTGAATTTTGAAAATTAATTATTTTTAATTCCAAAATGAAATGTTTTGATATTAAATGATAAATACATATGTATAAACCATAAATTGATAAAAATGATCAATGTGGTAGATGTTAAAGGTAAATGAACAATATGTTATACGTTAAGGGTTATGTAAAGACAAAAGGTAGCTTGTATAGCAAGTTATAGCATGCATGTATATATAACTAATGCATGAACTCATATTATGGTCATGTAGGTTATAAACGGGGTAATATTTTACCAGTTATGATAGACGAGGATATAGGCAAGTGTTCTAACTAAACTCTTATTTACAGTTCCTTGAGCAGTTATTCACGTTATGCATTCATGTGCTCATGTAAAGTTCATTCACCATTGAACTACTCTGGAAAAAAGTCGATGTCAATCTTGATTCCAGCTAGACACATATGATGATACATGTTGTAATCAAATGTTTATTGTTATGTGCCCCAATCCACATTTTTGTGGTGTGGATTCTATGATATGCTGTAACAGAACAACCATGATAAAGGGGAGTAAAGTATAAAGTAAACATGATTTTATGGCGTGGTTGTGTCGCTAGATGTTTATGTTGTGCACAATATAAAAGTACGATGGGCTGATCACCCAGAGTACACTTCTAAATTGAATAGTAGTCTTATGACTACCCTGGGTAATGTCAGTATTTATGATTGGTATTGTTCTTAACGAGTTCTAGGTCTTGTGACCGTACACCAAGCAAGGTTCATGTTTCAGCTAATCATGTAAAGTTATGCATATTCTTATGTTCACACATTGAACTGATGTTGGTCAGCTATTGGAAATGATCCATTACATTGTTTGATTCAGCTTACTATAAACGACTCATACTCATTGTAAATTATTTTCATTCACCATTCTGAGATATCATGTCATCACTGTTTATATACTTGCTGAGCTATTTGATGCTCACCCTTGCTCTTAAACATGATATTTCAGCTAAACCCGAGCAGACCGAGGGGTCGGGTACAGACAAGGGAAAAGAAAAAGTCGGCAAACAGGAGATGTAAAGTGATAAAGTCATGTATATGTAAAAGTTATCTTTTTGTAATATGTAAGGTACAGTTGTGTAAATGTATAAAGGTATGTAAAACCTGGGATAGATATGAATGAATGTAATTAAGTTTTATTATTATTCTGAATGAATGGATATGTTGTCAGGTAGAATAGTATTGTGAGCACCGAACCCATATTTCAAGGGACTCAAATTTGGGGGCGTCACAATTCCTGCATGTCATATCTAAGAGATCCCGAATGGTAAGTGCACCACCTGCTTGGGTTATATCTATTGCTCTTTGGATCCAAGGGTGGAGCTAATTCAATAATTTTCTTCTAGGTGATTAATAATGCCAATATGTTCTTAAAAGAATTGCTCAAATGAGTGAATTTTTGATTTTATGTTCTTTTAAACTTTCTTTGCCTGTCTTGGCTCGATTGAATGCGGCATGTGGTTGTAGTTACAAATTATTTCCCTTTATCCAGGTAGGGGAACTGTTGTTGAGTCTCCAAGATTGCCCCTGTGAAACGAAGGATACGTCTTCTTCTTTCTTTCCCCGACTCCTCTTGGGTATAATGCCATAATATTTGGCTTGAGGTGCTCAACTATAGCCTCCAAGGTTATGAAATCTCTGATCTTCCCAGTCTTTAAACTCGTCTTAGCCATTTAAACATGTTTCGTCATTTTTGAGAAGGGTTCACCTATGCCAACCAGTACTCTTTCATAATAAGGCGCCTCTTGAATATCTATGCAAGTCATTACCATTTCGCTCTCAACCGTTGGAGGGGTTACTTAAGCAGCGCCATCTCTGAGCATAAAATCGAAAAGATTCAGTGGGTTACTTTTTGATCTTGGTCAATTGGTATTTATTAGGAGCCATCTAGGATTGGAAGTTGTACTGAGACAAAAAGGCATGGACCAACTCTTCCCAATTGCAGATATTGGTATTTTCCAATCTAACATACCACGTTCTAGTTTCTCATGTTAGACTCTTTTGAAACAATTGCATTCTCAATCCTTCATCCTGGGCATATAATCTGAGCTCTCTAATGTCCACCTTCAAATGAGTGTAAGGATTTCCAGACCCATTGTATTTTTCGAACTCAGACATTTAAAATTAACCAAATATTGAGTGCCTAGAAATATATATAGAGGTCGGAATAGTTAATGTTGTCATATGTCCCCACCCCTTTCATGGAATGGAAGGCTTCTTCCATTTGCCTCATCTTCTTTCAGATCTCTTTGGTTTTTTTGTCTTCAGGGACACTGATTATATCCTTGGTTTTCCCCTTACTGTTGGAACCTTCTTTGGTTTTACTGGTGAATTAAAATATCTAGCAGGGATTTTAGTGTTGTTGGTATTGAAAGGAATTTGGTTTCTTCCCAGTACAGATGATTCAAGTTGATCTTTGGTTTAGCTTGTATTTCTCCATTAACAAAGAAGTCATTTCAACGTCCTATCTTTTGAAAAACTTAAACTCTTCCTGGGAGATAGGAGTAGGGTCTGGTGTGAAAGTTTTTGCCATTCTGATGGGCGATGTTTGAACTTTGCGAGCTCTCAGTCATGTTCTAGGACCATCTACAATCGAAAGAATAGAGTTTAGTTTTGAAAAATAGGGAATATGGATGAATGTTAATGCTAGATGTCTGTTTTCAATAGTTTTTTAATCTCTTCTTGCAAAACAGAGTTAGTGGTTTCGTTACGACAAGAGTTTGGATGCATGCTAATGTAATATGCATGTTTTCAGTGGGTTTTTTTTCCTACAAAACGTGGGTTAATGATATCGTTATGACAGGATGACAATATATAAGGTATTTAAACGTGAGACGAATGTCATTATATAAGGAGCAAAAGGCCATAAGAGACTTTCCGTAACGTTGGGTTTATCTGAGGCTGACCTACCCTAGGGTTATTCTCATGAGCTTTTCGGCATGAAGGTCCCCAGATCTTCGCAATCTACTCAATATGATTTTTTCAATTGGAGCATATCTAAGTGTTGCATTTCCTGAGCCTTGCAGGGGAACGCCCCTTTGAGTCTAGTAATCAACATCTGACGGGTTCGCCTCCTGGTGGAGGAATAACACAACATACATTTATTGCGTCTTACCACATGCATATGATAACATTAAAATAGAGCATCCAAACAAATAAGGCACTCATCGCAAATATAAACATACATTCATATACATTCATCGCAAACACTCATTCCATTCATTCATGCAATACATAGATTTAGGAAAGGAAAGCATTAAGATTGAACGTGGCTTAAGCCCTCAAAAGTCCCCAGCGGGGTCGCCATCTGTCGGCGTCAGGGATTTTTGTCTTTCCCTAATATGAACTTTTTATTTTATTAAATCGTTATTTATTTCGTTAAAGGGGTGTTTTATGAAAAGTCGGCATAAATGTCGACGGGCTTTTGAAAGGTTGATTTTAATAATGGGTCGATTGACCAAAGCCGCCAGTTGGTAAAGATTTAAATGGATGTATCAACTCATCCGTATTGTTTTAGATTTTCACAATCGAGATGGCCCATATGTAACTCCAATTAATTGGTCTACAACCAAGATTCATAAAGTTCGGGAGCTTACTTAAGTCAGGGGAAGGTATAAGGCACCCTTCAACTTATGTGAAAACACAGTTATCGCTTTCTTAATACTTTTCTGAAAATGCCTTTAAGGTTAAGAATGTGTATGTGTGTATTTGTGTAGTAGAAAATCTAGAATATCGCTACTTAGTTTTGGAATCGAAATCCTGAGAAATGTGTTATGTTGAAAGTAACTTCGAACCTCTTTGAGCCTATGTACGAAGGATTTGATTTTGAGGGAAAGATTCATTTTAACTTTTGTTTCAATAAAATTCCTTTACTTCAGCTTTCATTTTTTTTAAAAGGATTTTAATAAAATGAATTCAAATGTCATTTTCAGAAATCATTTGATCTAAAAATATTTATCTTAATAAAACCCTTTTAAACGATATTTTAAAATCATTGTTAAAATAATTCATTGTAATTTTTGTTTTGATAAAACGCTTTCGCGTGACGTTTCGTAAAATGTTGTTTTTAAACCCTTCGTCAAATAGGAATCGAGATCCTCTATTACTTTTAATTTTAACTTAGTGAATCTAATAACCTAAAATGATTCAATTTTAGAAAATATTTATCATTTGTTGTTCGAAAATCGTTTCGCATGTTGAAAGATAAATTCAACCAATCACAAATATGTTTGGAGTTACCCATGGGCATGTGAGCCATCAAAAATAGCCCCAAACATAACATAAAATAATATCCACTATTACAGGACCTCAAACTCGACTTTCAAGATTCTCGACATCGTTTTAAGGCTCGAGATTTACATTTTACAAGGTAGTGCAATCATAAATATTACAACCGCAAAGATCATCCATTGTCAAAATTTTATCAATATCCTTTAAATCGTCATTTAAGGGTCTTGACTTCCTTCTTAGGCTCACATAATGGAAATTGAAAGAAATCATAATAAGATTAAAAAGAGTAGTATTAAAATCATGATAAAATTGATAAGAGGTCGAAATACAATTAGATCTACGCAGCAGTGCGAATAAGGATATAACCGACTATGTATCTCAATCTTTCTAGCAGTGCATTCCATTACGAGGAGTCCTAATAGACCAACTCTCGAATATAGATCTAGGACGGAGAGCATGGTTAACCTAATAGAACAACTCTTGAATAAAACATCTGATAAAATGATAGTTGAATATATATAATATAGTTAAAATAATCAAAAAGGACATCATCAGGAGACAAGGAGGAAATATCATTCATACGAGATCCTCTCTCGTTATCCTTAGTTCGATAACTTAGTAGATCTAACCAATATAGGCCGAATCTAGGTTAAAAATTGAATCATTAGTATCGTAGTGTACTAAAAATAGTAGATCTATGATAGATCTAGAGTTAAATCAAGTAAAAATCGAATCTTTAATATCTTAAGATATCAAAAATAATAGATCTGTGAAAGATCTATGGATAAATCACATAAATATCACATCTTTAACATAATATTACACAAAATACAATAGATCTAGCTTAGATATACACAAGAGCTATATAAAAATCGAATATTTTTGCATTTCAAGCATTGTAACGAGTAAAATACATGCGATCTACATTAGATCTGCATAAAATAAAAAAATAAAAAAAGGGTAAAGATCGAGACTTTCACCTTGGAGGTGACAAAAAGAGCCTTGTAAAGCTTGGATCTTGATGAAAACACATAAATCTAACCAAAGATTCAACAAAACTTGATAGATCTAGTATATTTAGACATTTTCTCTCACTAGAATGTTACCTCTCTCTCTAATTTATAAACTTTCTCTCTTTATACTAGAGAGCTTCTCTCTCTAAAATGGTTCCCCTTTTGAAATGAGTTGAAAATCGAGTTTTTATGGTCATTTTAGCCTTAGTCGTAGGTTTACCTACGGCTGTCCGCAAGTTTACCTAAGACAAGTTGGGGTTTCGTGCGACGCGCTAAAACGTCCATAACTTTCTCATCCGAACTCTAATTGAGATGATTCAATATGTTTCAGAAAGCTAAGGAGTAGCTCTATAACTTTAATGTTATATGAATTGAGAGTTACTAACTGGATCAAGGTCAGAATTGGGCCTCAAGTGGCTATAATGTGATAATTAGATTTTATGTCTATTTATTGAATATTTTTAGGCTTAATTATTTGTGAGTTTTTAAGTATTTTATTTATTATGTGTTTTTATTATTTTTATTAATGTTTTATTATTTTTAATTAATTTTTATTTAATTTTGTAGGAAAATTAAAGCTAATGGTAATTTCGTAATTTCTACAAGTGTCAAAATGGTAAATAAACAGCTCGACGGCATTTTCGTAATTAGCATGAATTTGGTCTGGCTCGCCATGCGCGCTAAAGTGACAGCAGGCATGGAGCAAAAGTGACGTCATTTGCAGCATCAGAAGAACAGTCGTGCTATGCGCGTACGAATATGAATTATAATCTAAAGAAATGGCACTATTTTATGTGTTCGATCAGTAGCAGTAGGAAAAGGGTCTGCACTATGCGCGATTGTGACTAAGTTGAAAATAGGAGTGCCATGCGCGGTGAGGCAGTCAGCTTACTTGTCAGGCTTGTAGGGCTCTGTTTGGCACGTGGTTTTGCAGATTTTTTGGGATTTTGATTTATCTTTTATTCCAAATTGGTTTATAATTCCTTTTCTGCTTAGAATTATTATTGTAATCCTATAAATACATTATGAGAATCTTATTTTTAGCATATTGGAATAGAGTAGATTAGGAGTTGAATAAAATAAATTAGAGAGAAGGATTTTTATCAAATCTGAAAGATAATTCAATGTGAACAATTGCAAGGATTGAAGGAAGAATTGAAAAACGTGCTTCAAATACAAATTTATTCTCAAAACTCTTTTCTTTAATTCTTGTACTTTGTGCATAATGAATTATTTTATTAATTTAAATTTTTTTAGTTATGGGTTAATTTTTAATTAAGATTGCGATTGAACCTAATGTATAATTTAATTTATTTATTTATTTAATTATTAATGATTATATATGAATTATTTATAATATTTTATACATTCATGTATTAATTATTTGCATAGTAATTAATGGGATGATTTATATGAAATTGAAATATGGATTATAAATTTAGATCTGAATATGTTATAATATGTCTAATTTATTATACTTCGAATTGAATAATTGGGTTAGTGTATAGGATAAAAATGCATATATGCCACGTGTAACCTTGTTGGGAATCTGAATTTAATAACTTTTGCTTAATTTAATTTACATAGACCTATAGTGATTTATTTATGTAGGAGATACTTACTTGTCATCGATAGAGGCTCATAAATATTATAAAGAATTCCTTGTTAACAATTTTATATAATTAATTAATTAAAAATGGAGTGAAGAGAATTTAAATGAAGTATTAGGAGAAATTATAATCTTAAGTCTTTAAAATCTAATTTAATCATTTTTCATTAGTTTAATTTAGTTATTAATTTTAATTAGATTTATTTTATAATTTATTACAAATGTTTAAATAAAATTAATTTGATATAAAATTGGTAATTGATAAAAATTATTTTTAATTCCTTGTGAATTCGACACTCGACTTAATTACTATATTACTTATTGGTCACGTATACTTGCGTGTAAATTCCTAATTAAAATTAGGCAAAGACTATGTCAAAGGCAAGTTAAAAATTCAAACAAGGCAAGCCCTTATTCTATTTCCTTTCCGGAATGTTATTTTCAAGGGCTACGCAATGACATAGAGCTTAGCCCATTTTTGATGCAGGAAGATAGAGTGAAAGGTTGAAAATCATCTTCCTGCAAATGTCGGTTAGTCAATCGTCTTGCTTTGTGTAGTCTGTAGCTCGGAGATCGTCGTTATAGCTTTTATTATAGCTTGTTATGATAGCTTCAAATACTAGTTCTTGAGGTTTGGAACCCTTGCTCGTATGTCTGGGTGAAATGACAATTTTGCCCTCCGGCCATGGTTAGAGGACAAGTGGAAAATTTTGGGTGTCTACACTCTTTCCTATTTTAACACCTTATCGATTGTATAGAACTCAAAAAGGGGGAAATTTAAGGTTCATCTTGTGAATCAATTAAACCAACTAATTTAAAGCAATTGATAGTAAAAATCCATAGTCATAGATGTGTATAGAGGAGATGAGTACCTCAAGTGGAGTAGAGATGTCTTACAAAAGAAAATCGATGACTAAATTTACAGATTCAGAGCGCAACTCGTCGCCAGTAAATCTAATCATTTATGGCTGTGAGATCATTGCACCCATGTAGGAAGCTTGGAAAAAAGGAACCCTAAATCCAGGTAGAAGATTCGTGGGTTGTAGCAGATACAAGGTATGTTAATTAACAAAGTTGTAAAAAAAATGTCATTTTTTCAAGTGGTGTGACCCTCCATTCACTGAAAGATCAAGGGAAGTTATAAAAAAAATTAAGAGATGAGCTCATAGTTTCTAATGAAGAAATACACAGGCTTAGCTTGATTGTGGACAGAAGTGATTCAAGAGTGGTGAAAGAATTGAAGATGGAGAATGTCCAAACAGCTGCAAAACTGAAGAAGATGTGACTTATTTTAATTTGTTCACGATTGCTCTTTGTCTTTGTTTTATTAATAGTACTATAAAATAATATTGGATAGTTATTTTTGCTTTGTTACTTATGAGTGGTACTTGTCTGAAGATGTTGATGACTATAACTGAGTAATGCTTGTTCTATTTATGTATTGAAAAAAATGAAATGAAAGAGCAGACCATTTATCTCATACACTTTTGTCATTTCTGAGTTGTGTATTTGAAATGAATATAGCATGTCAAAAAACAGAGCATAGTATCAATACACCTAAATCAACTCACACCCTACACCTTACAATGACTTACTTATTGTTATACTTGCAACATGCTTGCATTTGCACAAAGAGCAATGAATTACTAGCAACCACTAGACAAGCAACAGTAAATAGCCCCAACAGACAACCAAACATCATGAAATACAGAGAAGCACAATAAGTATCATAACCCCTGTATTGCTTTGATAAAACTGAAAGTAATAGCCCCAAATCAGCCATCAGACAAATACAATAAATATCAACCATCAGACAAGCACAATTGAGTAGTCAACCAACAGTAAATAACTTTTATAACATAACTTACATAGTGTTTATACAAAATAACCCATGTATTGCTTGCTTCACTAATCCAAATAACCTAGCAAGCTTTACTATAACATTAACCAAAAAATACAGAGCTATACCAAAAGTGGTCTTCATAAGCTATACCAAAAATGACTATCTTCATAAACTATACCAAAAATGGTTTTCATAAGCTATACCAAAAGTCCTGATATTCATAAGTTGTGACGTCCCCAAATCCGAGTTCCATAACCTCGAGTTTAGTGCTCACAATCCAATACATAAATAACAACTAAATACATAGTATTCATTAAACTTATCAGAATAATACATAATTGTTCCTTATAAAAGGTAATACAATCTCAAGGTCTTCTAACCTAAACATAATTAATACATATCTTAAGGGTTCACAAAAAATTTACAATATTAAACATTATCTACAAGCATGCAATTTCTACTCTTTGGCTTTTCCATTGCCTTTGTCTTTTCTGGAGCACTTGGGTTTAGCTAAAAAATAGTTCATGATATAGCAAGGGTGAGCAACTAGCTTGCTCAGCAAGTTTAAGAATAATTAATACAAGAATGATATATCATAAATTGAATAAAAATAACTTCAGAATTTTTAACAATATATAATAATTGTGAAGGAACGAGAGTCAAGTTTCAATTAAAAGAATTGATTGAGTCTTTATTGCTGAGTGGCCACTAAGGATCATAAACTAATACTTAAGGTAAATCAGATATATATCTGACCCTTTTATTATTTTGGTATTTGAGGGGATCAGCCTCTTGTACCCTATGTATATGCATAACATTCAGACATGTTGCGCAATGGTCGATTTTCCAAATATAATCCTCTTATTTAGGGTTGTTCATTCTCAGTCTTACTATAAGAATCTGCACCAACCAATGGCTTGATAATCTTTTAAAAATATTCAAGTTAATGAATTTATACATGCGGTGTCTAACCGAAATAATTAACTTAGACATTCTTAAACAGTTCATGAATCAAACAAACTATAAAACTTCATATGCACTATGTGTGAATACATAAACAACATTGATGTGGATTTAATTTTCAATTATTAAACCACTTATATCTCTTACAAAATAAATACGACTTTAAGTATAGGAAACTTGTCTTGATGGTTATCTACGACTAACCAACACAAATTTAATTTTCTTTAAAAGGACCTAACAATTAGTAAAGTTAATCTTCCAATTAGTATCACATCTAGGTTCATATAATTACCCCTATGCATCTTACATTACAAATATTTAATCAAATAATTAAATATTTAATAATACACTCAACACTTAGAAATATTATCTTCATTTGATAATATTTTAATCACATAGTACCAATATTAATCATTTGATATTCTTTAAACCTTTATTTAATATTATTAATTAAATAATAATATTTAAGTCATCTAGTAATATTATTAGTTATTTAATAATATTTTAACCTAATATTACATTAATCACTTACTAATATTATTAATCATATAATAATATTTTATTTATTTTATAATATTATTAATTATTTAATAATATTTTATTTCTTTTCTAATATTATTAGTCATTTAATAATATTTTATTTATTTACTAATATTATTAATTATTTTATTCATCTACTAATATTATTAATCATGTAATAATATTTTTTTTATTTTTTAATATTATTAATTATTTAATAATATTTTATTGAGTTTCTAATATTATTAATCATTTAATAATATTTATTAACTTTTTAATATTATTATTTATTTAATAATATTTTATTTGATTTTTAATATTATTAATTATTTAATAATATTTTATACATTTACTAATATTATTATTCATTTAATAATATTTTAATTATTTAATTCTTATCAAATATTAATATTATATTAAATTATATTTTCTGACCCATTTTATTCTCAAAATATTCGACCCGACCCGATTAATAAAAGTTAAATTTTTTAAAAAACATTCAGACAATTGCTACGGCGGTGGAAACCACCGCTGCGGCAGTGAAACCTACCGCAGTGGCGGTAGTTCTATTTTCTCAAAACCCTAATTTTTTCACCTTAATTTTTTTGGTTCAATCTTTTATAAAATGAAATACACACATCTAAAAGACACCAAATCAGATTTATTATCTTTTTAACTTTTTATTCTTTAATATTTTATGGATCGATCGTATTTTCAAAAATATTTTTAATATAAAATTTAGGATCGATCGACTAGAGTTTTAAAAATAACATATTTTGCGATAAAGACTATAATTTGCACATTTCAACACATTTTTCAAATATTCAAGTTGGGTTATTCTTATGACTCCTAGAGCTATCTTTCAAGCCATATAACTTATAAAAATAATATCTACAACTCATTTTACAACACATCAAACCACACAACAAGTTAAGGTTTTTACTAATAACATGTTTTCATGTATTTCCTTCTATCACTTTTCATACCAAACATATTAACACATCTATTAAACATATTAAATCATAGATCTACTATTATAGAACATCAAAATAGGTTTTGAACCATTAAAAATACTTTTTGACCATCAAAATCACTTAACATACCTATTAATACATATATACACATAATTCATATATAACTCCATCAAAAATCCTCCCTTATACCTTCTAACCCTTCATTGTTCCACAACACAGAAATTTCTCCCACAACCAACCATGACAAACATTTATACAATAAATATTAACCATAGAAATGAAAGAGTTTTAAGGATAGAAAATTTTTCAACCTTCTAAGCTTAGATGCTCTTCTTCTTCTTCCAAAGTATGAAACAAAATATGATAAATCCATTTTGGCTACTAGAACTACACTCTTAGTGTATTATCTCTCAAGAACTCACCTACAAAGCTCTCACTTCTCACTAGAATTCTCTCTCTCTCTCTCTAAAAGTATAAGCTAGTAGCAAATGAACCAACATTGCTCAAATGTTAGTGAATACTATTTACAGAGCTCAAGTTGTCCCTTTAATTAGGCTACTAATCATCTAACAGCTTTAATTAATCACACTTATGATGCTAATTCATGCTTACTATTGGATTGATTGACAACTTGGAATGACTAGGGTGGTTGAGAGTTAGTAAGAGTTGTTCACCAACTCTTGTACCATTTCAACACCAAATCAAGCAACATAAAATTTAAAATCCACTCACTTGTGGGACCCCCTCTTGGCTGGTCAAATGACCCTTTTTCTTTTCATTTTTGATTTAATTTTATATCATATATATACATATATACATCTATATATGCGTGTGTGTGTGTGTGTGTGTGTGTGTGTGGAATGCATTTTATATAATATTACAAAGGTGTTCCCCGCCACGTGGTGGCATTTAATTGGCTGAGGGAGAATATGCTACAGGAATTTGGGAGTGGAAGTAGCAAAAAAATTTATAGGGGCACATGCAGCGGGCACTGTTTTGTACGGTTTGGAGTGGAAATAGCAAAGATATCACTTTTTGCTATAATGAAAAGATACTTATAAGTCACTTTCGGGTCGGAGTGACTGAACAATGGTTAGAAGTGAGTTCCTGTAGCGTGTGTACTGTAGTTAAATGAAACGACACATAAGATGTCATTTTGAAAAGCAGTTGGGAAGCTTCCTTTTTACGCTTTATTAAGGCAGTGGGTCCCACTAACATGTTGTCAGTATTTTTGTCCGGCTAATGGGGAACATGTGATACATGCCTATTGATGTGTATCTTCTTTTTTTCTCTCCCTTCAGCTTTTTTACTGATTTACAAGATGGGTGTATATTTGTCCTTTCCAATAAATATTTACTCTGTTTTATCAAGTGATGGGTTTGAGACCCATTAACTGATGTTTAGTTATTCTTGTACTCTGAAAGGTCATAGTTTGATACTGACCCTGATTATTTCCTCCATTTTATATTGTATTATAACTGGGTACTTATTGTATGTTTATTATGTACTGAGATAATGCTCCGGTTGGCAGATTATTTCCTCCATTTTATTTTGTATTATAAAAGGATTAAAAGTAGTTTTAGGGATCGTGGAACAGAAGTTCGTGCGATCTATTCTAATTGTAAAGAGAATTGTCCCTTAATCTTTTGTGTATGGGAGAGTAGAGATAGATGTCGTATTTCTATTAATGTAAACTCAAGAATTGTGTATTACCATTAATGAAATAAATGTTTATGCAGTTTCCTTTTTTCATGATTCATTCTATACATTTCATTAAGTTATGACAGATAAGAAAGTACGAAATACAAAAAGTTAACAAATCCATTATTGATGGTGGTAAGCGCAGCTGGCCTTTTCAAAACCTTAGCAAATGATCCTAAATTTTATGTTACAAACGTTTTCAAAAATATGATCGATTTATGGAATGTTGTAGATCATTAAGTTACGAAGCTAACAGAACCTATTTGAAGTCATTTGGACATGTATTGAAGATTTTATACAAGTTGGAACCAAAGATGCAAAGTTGAAAAAATAGAACAATTAAAATTTCATCCTGACGCAGCTACACCAGTGTTCCACGCAGCTGCGTCGGACCATTCTGTCTGGGAAAAAAATGGGAGCAACTCTGGGTCGAGTCAGGCCATATGGTTCAGGTCGGATCTTTTAAGTCCAAAATGGGTCAGAAAATATAAATTAATATAATATTAATATTTGATAAAAAATAAATAATTAAAATATCATTAAATGATTAATAATATTAGAAAATAAATAAAATATTATTAAATGATTAATAATATTATAAAATGAATAAAATATTATTTAATAATTAATAATATTAGATAATGAATAAAATATTATAAAATAATTAATAATTTTAGTAAATAAATAAAATATTATTAAATATTTAATAATATTATAAAATGATTAAAAATATTAGTAAGTGTTTAATGTAATATTAAATGGTTAAGTTATTATTAAATAATTAATAATATTGGTAAAGAACTTAAATATTATTATTTGATTAATAATATAAGAGAAAGGTTTAAACAATATTAAATGTTTAATATTGGTTTTATGTGATTAAAAATATTATCAAATGACGATAATATTTTTAAGTGTTTAATGTGTTGTTAAATAGTTAATTATGTGATTAAATTAAGATGTACAAAGGTTATTAATATAAACCTATATGTGATTCTAATTGGAATATCAACTTGATTAATTGTTAAGTCTTTTCAAATGACATTAAATTTGTGTTGGTTAGTCGTAGACAACCATCGAGGCAAGTTCTCTATAACTAAACTTGTAATTATTTTTCAAGAGCTACACGTGGGTTAATTATTGGAAATTAATCAACATCAATATTATTTATGTATTCGCATAGAGTGCATTTGAAGCTTTATAGTTCGTTTGATTCATGAACTATTTAAGAATGTCTAAGTTAATTATTTCGACTAGACACCGCATGTATAAATTCATTAACTTGAATATTTTTAAAAGCTTATCTAAACCATTGGTTTGTGTGAATTCTAATAGTAAGACTGAGAACGAACAACCCTAAATAAGGGGATTATATTCAAAAAATTGACCATTGCACAAGATGTATGAATATTATGTATATACATAAGGTACAAGAGGTTGATCTCCTCGAATACCAAAACAATAAAAGGGTCAAATACATATCTGATTTATCTTAAGTATTAGTTCATGGTCCTTAGTGACCACTCAGCAGTAAAGACTCAATTAATTCTTTTAATTGAAACTTGACTCTCGTCCTTCACAATTATTATATATTATTGAAAACTCTAAAGTTATTTATATTCAATCATGATATATTATTCTTGTATTAATTGTTCTTAAACTTGCTGAGCAAGCTAGTTGATCACTCTTGCTATATCGTGAACTATTTTTCATTTAAGCCCGAGTGCTCCAGAAAAGACAAAAGCATGAGAAAGGCCAAAGAGTAAAAATTGCATGCTAGTAGATATTGTTTAATATTTTTTTTAATGTTGTAAATCTTTTGTGAGCCCTTAAGATATGTATTGATTATGTTAAAGTTAGAATACCTTAGGATTGTATTACCTTTTTATAAGGAACAATTATGTATTATTCCGCTAAATTTAATGAAGACTATGTATTTAGTTGTTATTTATGTATTGATTGTAAGTACTAAACTCGAGATTATAGAACCCAGATTTTGGAGCGTCAAATCTAGGGCTTATAAACAAACGAACAATACTACAACAAGTAACAAACAAATCATCAAATTCGGAGAATGTGACAAAAAGGGACCAAAATAAGACATACTTGTTGACTGTTAATGTCATACGACCTTCAATGGATGTCACACCCACTAATCAACCAGGTTTAAGGAAGTTTAGGGATTGCTTAACATATGCTTCTATTTACCGATCGACTTTGGAAGACTTGACTTATGGTTCAATTTTATGAAACGAGCAAACTGGAACAATTGATATGGCTTCTAACTGACATGTGGGATCCATCTGATAGTTTGGGAGGGAGTTTTTCCCTCCATATCCATGTAAGGCCAAGTAGGATTCTCCTTACCACATAAGGAGTTTTTTTACATGTTAATGGTTGTGTTGTTTATTTCCATTTAAAGTCAACTAAGTTAAAGGAATTACTAACGGTTTGTTAGGAAAATGGAGTTCAGTGAGTCGAATGTAAGAAGAAGAAAAAAAATCTAATTATCCACTTATAAGTTGACATAAAGTACAGTAACTTATTAAGCATTTAACCCTACATATATGTAAGAGTAATAGTTTAATAACATAATTTAATTAATAAATTCTAAAAAAATTGTCGTGAACTAGTTATTTTTACACAACTCAATTGAAACCAACAATTTGTATTTTAAGGAGAAATCAAGTAGTTTTAATTGTGTTAATAATAATTAAATCGATTTTACTATAGTTAATAATATTAAG
This sequence comes from Hedera helix, assembly GCA_947179155.2. NCBI lineage: Eukaryota > Viridiplantae > Streptophyta > Magnoliopsida > Apiales > Araliaceae > Hedera > Hedera helix. The sequence continues at coordinate 19,907,631 of OX359275.1, read as the reverse complement.
AATCAATTTGACTACCTGTAAATTATTACTATTTTTACACTATTTAGTAAAAGTTTCATAATCTGTTAAATCTTATGTAAGAAATCTCATAAATCAGTTATCATCATCAAATACATAATTACAATATGGATAAGTCTATAAACACAAATATTTTATACAAATTTCAACTATGTGTGACCCCACTTTTTAATAGTTTAGATGTAAGTTTGTGTTTGAGTTTGTGTATTTAGACTTTTCCTTACAATAATCACGATGTGTTTATGAGTTTGGAAATAAAGTGAAATGAAAGAAAATTTTAATCATTAAGAAAAGGTAATGGAGTGTGAGGTGATAATAATTTTCTTTTCTAGTATTTATAAGTTAAATAGAGGATGTGGTCATAGAATAAATTAAAATTTTGGCAATTTTTATTTTAATGATAAGTTTTAAATAGCCAAAATTATTTTCCACTCAAATCTTCCCATTTTTAGACTGAAAGTTTCAAAAAAGAAGATGAAAGTTATTTTCCACCTATTTCTCTCTCATTTTCTTTTTTTTTTTTAAATGGGGAGTGAAAATTAAAAATTCTATTAAATTCTACCCTTTTCAATTTCCACCCTTCTCAAAACTCACAAACACGGCTCAATTCCTTTCTTCCCCTTTTAAAACCCACAAAACAAGTAGTGTCCCAAAAAGAGTGTCAAGTTTAGCCCAAATAATTAGTCGGCCGTACAAGAACCAGAGAGATCGAATTAGATCATGAAATTGACATGGAAGAAGCAGATCAAGAACAAGAACAACAAGCGTCCTCTCTCCTCCATATCTAATTTCCCAAACCTTCCTTTTCAAGAAGACGATGATCACAAAAGTGAACAGAGCAAAGCTGACGGCACCGAGCCTGGTCTAAACGGCGACGTTTGCCACGGTACCCAGAATGCTTCTTCTTCTGATCGAGAGACCACCCAACTAGTCGAATCCTTTCGAGAGCAAGGGAACAAGCTCGCTGAGGTAATTTCACATTTTTCCCTCACGGGTTTTACATATACGTTCTAATTCTTCAGCAATTGCAGCAAATTGAATAATTAGTGTTATTTTGTACTGCAAATTCGTTTTGGGGTTTATGTTGAATTTGTATGTGAACACATGTAATTGAGCAAACGCAGAATTGGAACAACAAATTTTTTTTGTCTTTTTTTTAATCTCTAGAATCTTTGATTGATTGAGCTCCTGTTTCTGTTTGGATATTCGGGTTATGAAGGAAATTGAGAAAACGCTGTAGAATTATGCTTTTTTCCAAAAAAACAAATTTAGTCTATTTCCAAGTTATACTTTCCATGTGTGTGTCTAGACATATAAAAATACCCCAAGGCATAGGTTGTGTCATTTGTTTTAAATTTTAGTAGTTATTAAAAGAACTTGGATTGCGCTGAAGCCTGAAGATTATAAGAAAATATAAGGAACAAATAAAGAGATAATCAGTATATATGAGAAGTAATTAAATTCAACTATTTGGGTTCATTGTTCAAGTGTTTCCTTTAAAAGGCATATATGGTTAAAAATCTAAGCTGAGTTTGTTGACCCTTCGAATGACATCTGGCACCTCAATTCAAAAAAAAAACTTGGTGTGAGCTTTAAAAAGCTCTTGAGATATAAAGAGTCGAAATCTATCTTAATAATGATTTTTTTTAAAAAGAATAAGAAAAAAATGAGCAATATGCAATTGTATGCTAGAAGAAATTCATTTTTTTGGGATTTAGAAAAACATATAAATTTTTGTGTTCCCTAAAAGAATGGGTTAGTAACAGGTTAATACAGGTCCACTGTCGGTCCTACCCCAACTTAATTAGTAGGTTATAGATCTGAATGTTAAGTAGGTACGATATAATTTTAACATTCTAAAAATGTTACATAGTTGAGACTGGTAAATAAGATGAACTTCTAGCTTTCATTCCTATTTGCATCTCCCTTCTTTTGTTCTTGATTGGAAATGCCGCTTTTTATTTCACCGGGTTTCACTGAAGATGTTCAGTATCCCTTCTATGGCCATCTACTTAAAACGTTTAGTTCCTTGTTTATTTTTATGTATGAGATACTTATTACTCTACAATTTGTTCAAGAGCTCTTCAATTGTCCTTTCTCATGCTCGGAACTGAATTTCCTAAGATTCGAGCTATATTTCCATGGGTTAGGCTTCTTGTGGTCACCATTTTTCACTTAAACATGCCATGTCAAAAAGTGACACTTCTGCACTTACACTGGATGAGGAATCCAGAATCCACTTCTAGTAAGTTTACAAGTGTTGCAAGGCTACGAATAAGTTGGCGGGGTCCAGGGGCAGTGTCGGCAGCCAAAATTATGTAGACAGAATTTTACTTTCTAGCTGAATATAAATAACATATAATTGATTATCATGATAATAATTAATAGTAAAATTATATAATACATCCAAATTGACCCCAAGTAAGCATTTCTAGTCTAATAACAAATTTATCCATAAATACTTTTTTTTAACTGTTTCAAAAAAGGATTAGAGGATGATGTATATATAAAGGAGTTAGGAGTAATATGGGAATTAAGACTTTAGAGAGAGTTACAGATTTCAATTTGACACCATATATTAGAAATTTACAAAACTTTTACACCCAAAATTTACCAAAATTAATATATAGTAAAAAAGAAATATTCATTGGGGCCAGCTGACCCCAGTCCCCAACACTTGCCTTCGTCCCTGTTTATGCTGTATTAAGTCTGTTAACTATGCGTTCATGGTTTTCACGTTTCGGCTTGGCTTAATAGTGTTCCTATTTGCAACCTTTGACCTAGATTATTAACTTTCTGCTACTGTAATTATTACTTTAGCATTCCTAGGTAAAATACTAAAATGCATTATTGTATGCTTGAAGATTTCAAAGGAGAAATTTGCAAATGTGTGTGTTAGTATGTTTTGCAGAGTGATCAATTGCACAACATTGTTGTATTTATAGTTATAGATTTTATATATTCCCAATCTCACTTTGATGGATTTCATTCTAATGTAGCTTCTCTTTTTCTCTTTCTTTTTCTTTTCATATTTTGAAGGATGGGAAATACCGTGAAGCACTTAGTAGATGGGAAGCTGCTCTTACTTTGATGCCTGACAGAGCTGCTTTGCATGAACAAAAGGCTCAAGTTTTACTCGAAATTGGAGAAGCATGGAATGCATTGAAAGCAGCAACTCGTGTGTCCCTGCTTTTATTTTTCATCCCTTAAATACTTTACTTTCTAGTGAACTGTTAACTTTTCAATCATGCTGGTTATTTGGATTATCATTGACATGCTACTTCTTTTTTCCCATCATCTTAGTAGTATACTCTTTAGAAATCTTTTAGGCCCAATTCTAAGAAATATAATGTTCATATTCCATTTGCATATTGTTCCATATGCTTTTTCACAATAATGTTCACGATTATCATGCTTGCAGAAAGTTTCTTTAGTGTTGTATTTTTCTACAACTCAGCAAAACTTGTTAATTATTAGTATTTTTCACTTATATACAGTGTTTTTACTCATCGGCAGGAGCTACTGAACTGGAGCCTTCATGGGCTGAGGTTTGTAATATTTTGTTTTATTGTTTGAAAGGTCTGTTTGGTTCATTTCTTATCCTATTTATATTATTTGCTAAGGTTGATGGTTTATTTTTATGTTCTTTCATATCTAACTTTCCTTAGACTAGCAGTAAATTTACATATTGACCTAGTGCACATAATGTTAACCTCGGACATTAGATTCGGTATATTAATGAAAGTTGAAATTAAGAATCTGTTAGGGTTTCTTATCAAAATAATAATGATAATATGATAATGGTGTCGTAATTTTTTTATTTTGCTTTTTCTACCATTACCTCTTTCCATCCTTCAATTTTAATCTATTTTAACATAGACAACTTTTTTCTGCAGCAGTAAACATAAATATTTTTTTTCTGTGTTTCTATGTAACTTGTGCAATATCTTTATCAATTTTTTCAACTTCTCACTCACTTTCCTTGAGAATTTTTCTTTTCTATATTTAAATGTTATTTGCAGATTTTACAGTTTGATTAAGTGGCTGTATTGGATTATTATATTCACTATCTGAATCTATAAATTATAATAGTACGTCAGTATATTAAAACACACATATCTGCTGACTAAGTATGATAATTGCAACACATTTTGACGTGCTATAGTAACTCTTAAACTGAACTAATCAAATGTTTATGCTGGATTTATCTGCCATGGGCATTTTTTATGGAATGGCTTTGTCTAATTTACAAAGAGATTGGAGAGCTATTCTCCAAGGATGCTAGGCTTTTTTTACACTTGTTTTGGCCGTATTATTCACTTAGTTACTTATTCTGAGTCTTTGCATTGTATCCTCTCTTTCTCTCTCCTTCTCTAATAAAATCTTCTTCTTTTCTCTATTAGAAAAATAATAATCTATAAAAGAAATCTAACAATAATTTGTTTTTTGGTCAGTCCATCCACTTCCTTTTTGACAGTAAGCATCTATACACCTCTATCTTGAATTTCTCACTGTAACCAATCACAATGCTTGCTTCTAGAACATGGATATGTCTTCATGTTTCTGTCACTGAAGCGATTGGTGGCAAGCTTCAAATCCTTATAGTTCTAGTTTAATTCCTTTTGACATTTTTCCCATTAATATGCAGCCTGTAAATTGTTAAATTTCATCATTGACTAAATCCGATCACTGGAATTGCCAATGCTTCCAACTTGATGTTGGTGGCATGCCTAGCCTCAAGACCATTGTGCATTCAGTACAGCTTTTCTTGAAGGAAACCACTGCGCTCTTCTCTTATGATACATGCTTGCAATATCGAGTTTTCATATCAAAGATAGTGCACTCTTTTAGTTAGCTTAACCTTTAATCAATGCATATGTAAGCATTACAGAAGAACTTAAAAATCACTTTAAGTAACATATTAGCCGCACCTAGGACAATGAGATTCTCACCAAATTGTGTATCCAATTATATAGCATTATAAATTGCCTATCAACTAGTTTACTTGGTAACTATTTGGCCGCACCTAGGACAATGAGAGTCTCACCAAATTGTGTATCCAATTATATGGCATTATAAATTACCTATCAACTAGTTTACTTGGTAACTATTTGCTTAGCAATATATGATTATTTTTTTCCTGGAGGCTTGTTCATTCTGCTTTTAGTGGAATGATTTCTGGTTTTGTTTATGAATTTATTCTTTTAGGCCTGGATCACTCTTGGAAGAACACAGTTGAACTTTGGAGAACCTGACAATGCTATTGAAAGCTTTGACAGAGCATTAGCTATCAAGGTACGGTTTGGAAAGATGAATATGTCATGTGAATCATGAACTAACGAGATAGTTAATTCTTAACATACTCTCTCCGTCCGGAAATGAGTCCTATTCTTTTGTTGACCATTTTTTTCAATACGGTTTGCATATTACATGCTTATTTAGATTTAGCTTAAAAATCAATAATAAACTTTGTAGAATATATATTAGAAATTTAAAATTTTCTGAAAAAATATCCACATGAATCCTATGAAAATCTTAATATTCGGAAAATAAATCTTTTAGAAAAAGGGGCAAGACTCAATTCACAGTTGGAACGTTTATTTTTATTTTTTTTAATAGAATTTCCAGATTTTAAGGCAGGATATTCTCTAATCTTGTGATATATAATTATTCTAAGTTTTTTTTTTTTGGCATGTATATTTTGTGGGACTAATAGATCTTGCACACCAAGCCCATGAGTATGCTACTCAAGCTTCACCCTGCCCTTTGTGTTAGGCTTGTGTGTTCTTTATATTGCAATAAAATTTAACAAAAGTGCCCTGCTGCATGCAGCCGGATTCTGTGGAGGCACAGGATGACAGGCAAACTGCATTACATCTCGTAAAGAAGCGAAAGCAGCTCCATTTATCAGGCGTAAGTGATACAAAAAAACGATATGTAGTTGGGGAAAAGACTGAATACTCATGAAGTTCAAAAAGACTAATGTTTAGTCTTGCGATTTCATACATGCCTCAGCTGCGCCCAAGAGGAAAAGAACAGTTTACTCGCGTTCTTCTCGCCATAGGATCAAATTGGTTGGCTTGTAGGGAGTTGCTACAACTACCACATTCATATTATGTTGTGACATAGCTAGAAGTGTTCCGTAGCTTTGTAAGTAATCTTCAATTCTGTTCTGGGTTGGCATGTAGCGTTTCTGTATCATGTTCCTTTTTTGACCTTCTATTATCAGATAGCTGCTATCGATGTCAGCTGAATTCTATTGTAAGTTGCCCAGAATGTGAATCAGTGTTGATGATACATTTTTTTTAAGGAATGATCGACTTTTAGTAATGCTATGCTCTCCATGCCACCTGGCCTTTTGGCAATCTGTTTAGTAGATGGGTTTGTTGTTTGTTTTCATACTCCTTTTACTCATTGAAGTTTTTGGGCACATACAAGATAATTAGGGAGGGAAATGGGTCGCGTCATTTGATAACCATTTGATAACCCAAAAGGGGTATAATACCATCTCCTACTTGTTATTTTTTGTGATTTTTTTTTTACAGACCTTGAAAAAAAAGTAATAAAGATCCTAATTATATAAATAACAAAGTTGAGAAGGTAGATTACATAGGGAAATGATATTTTTATAAGAGAAATTAATATTTTTGTTTGGTTTTACTCATGAATAGAGTTTTACAGAAATATCAATTTTTCTTGTAGAAATATCAATTCTCATTATATATTCTAATCAAAAATGAAATTTCAAGAATCAAATAAGTTGAAAAGCGTTGGATTCTTTTTGAAACAATAACGGTTTTTTGTTATAAGATATGATTTTTGACATTTATTTATCTTTTTTATTTTATTAGAGAATTTCTTGTATACTTATTTTGATGTTCTGAGATGAACAACCGTCAAAGACCTCTGCATTCCGCATTCGATTCTAAACCGTGTCAAATGGAGAGGCAAACCAATGTATCGAAAGGAGAAAAAAAGAATCCATAAGACTGAATATAAATTATTATAAAAAGAGCCAACCTCAAATCAAGATAAAGCAAAATTCCACAAAAAGGGAAAAACACCATAAAAATAATAATAAGAAAACCTAGGGAGGGTCTCCATATCTAAATCAAAAGTTTTTGAGGACCAGGTTAGTTTTATAAGGCTAGAGAGAAAGAGAAGAGCCGAGAGAAAGAAAGTTACGCAAGTGCATTACGTATTAATCTAATACAAATAACCTATGCAACATAATTACAAATAAATATTCCCTAAAGCTATACAAGTACTTAGAAAGAGGAAGGTGAACTTAGGAGAGAGAGTGGTGCGGATACAAGGAGTATCTGTATTCATATATGTGCAGATATTATCTTCAAAAACTGCACTGCATAATCATACTGTGCATGCGGATACAGTGCGAATGCAGTGCGAATGCAGTTACAAATTCAACTACAAGAACTTTTAAATTTTTAAAAATAAATAATTATCACTTTAATCCATCAAGATAACAAATAAAATTACAATGACATGATTACAACTTTTGTTAAAGGAGACTAGTAACAAATAAGTTTGATAATTCATCACAATTACTATATATGATAAAATATTATATAACTTTAGTCAACTAGTAAAATCCAATAAGAAATTTAGAAAATATGATATTAGCTCTTAAGTGACAAAAACAGTGATGAAAAAGTTTTGACAAAAAAATGTAGAAAAAAATTCGACAAAAACAATCAAGTTATTGAAATTCAAATAACATAAACTTACAAAGACATGATTTTCTAATAGTTTATCTGGTAATTAATCAATTAATTAATGTACAAACCATAAAACCAATAATAAGTTTACACACACTACATTCAATCATAACATCAAAAATTATATCCCATCTCATCATTAAAAAGTGAGCCCTAACACGGAAATTCGTGTCAAAGCCCCACTTTTTAATGGTGAGATGGAATGTAGTGTTTGATATTGTGTTTGGATGTTATATATGTAAAATGATCCTAAAACCAATGCAAACAACACTTAGGTTAGCAAATAGATAGGAATATTCATATTGTGTATTATTCTAATTCATGTGAGGTATCTAGCACCTTAATCAACATTTTAGGATATCTAAAATAATTTGCCATATTCATGTGTTTTGATTTTTGACATTGTGTTTGGAGACTAACAAGAGAGTTATATTTAGATTTTAGGATTTCTAAATATTTATATATATATTATAAGTAAAATAACCTCGTTTTATATTATATTGAATTCTATAATTATTTTTAGTGTACTTGTATATATATAAAATAAATTATATATGTGCAGATACATGTGATACGATGTGGTGCAGATACTCTTTGAATCTACATTCGCATCTATATATATACGAATGCTAATTTTAAAAACCGCACCACACCACAACATACAGATTTTGTATATGTAGTGCGGATAATGTTACAAATGCGAATTATTGATGTCCCCTTCGTGAATTCACTAGTCTACTACCTTTCCTATCTATAGCTAATGTACACCCTTTATAGGAGACCTTATCAAAGGCAATCTCTCCCACATGAGTAAGAACTAAGAAGCAAGATCTGTTGCCATTTGAGTAAGAGGTAATATCTCCCTTGAATTGAATAATAGCAACTGCATAAAATAACCACACACACCAAAAAGAAAAAATGAAGATGAACCCGAGAATAGAAAGATTTAACCCAAGGGCAAAAATATCCTTCCATAATAATTTATCAAATGTTACACTGTAATGGTTACTTCATTTTACAACAGAAGCTGAAGCACAGGTTTCAAGTAACCCGGAAAGAATGCAATTACATTGTACACTAAGCTAAAAACATATTATCAGCCCTTAAAAACATTTCGAGGGTATGCAAAATTCACATCACAGTTCTACAGTTCAAAGTCAACAATTTTCATTATGTGGAATCATGTCTTGCGCAAGTTCTTTGTCCAAAGTCAACTGAGTTTAAGAGTTCACCACCTACGATTTTATCAGTCCTCTTAAGTATGCAACATAATCATATGCCTTTATACATTTGGATTATTCACGTACAGCATCAAAAAGAAAAACACTGCCACAGAATACTGAGGGCTGGCTCCCTCATGCTTGTTTCTTTTAAAACTTATTTCCTAATGAAGCCAAATTCTCTTCACAATTCAGAGTTTTAGCTGCAGTTAGAAGCATGTCAACTCCACCGGATTTATCAAGTAAATCTTCACCAATCTCTTTCTGTACATTTTTTAAATTCTCATGTGCTCCTTTTCCCTTTTCAGCACTCTTTCTCAATGTATATTCATATGCCCTTTTCGCCTTGCATATGCTCTGGATTCCTTCATCGCATTTTGCACAAAACCAATTTCCCTTGGGAATTGAAGCACGTGGTGGTTGCATGCAATAAATGTGAAAAGCTTGATCGCAACCATCACATAATACAATCTTATCATCATCTCGATCAGTTAGACAAACTCTGCATAGACAAGAAGGGCAATACCAACAAGAGGCATATGAATTTAGCTGCTTAACTGTTAGGCACCTCAAGTGGTAATACTTGCTAGGGCAGAAGGGATGACCGCATAGCCTAAACTTCTCATTTCCTATGTTGTCAGTACAAATTTTGCAGTTAGGCAAACTTTCCTCTTCTTTTCTTAGCCCATCTTCCTCTAAATCATCTGAGCTCTCCTCCAGTTCTAATTCTTCCTCGTTTGTAACAAGTCCATCAATTCCAGTAATTGAAGATCTTGGAGCATTTATACTCTCACACAGTACACAGTTCTCATGGGATGATCCAATTCCCTTTGCCCTGCAGTTGGCACAGTACCAACTTTTCAGAGGAATTTCCTGAACAGAAGGCTCAATGCACGAAACATGGTAAATCTCCTCACAACAATCGCATACTAGACAGTCACTACCCTCTGCTTTCTCTTCACAGCAACTGCAAGTACAGGCCCTGTACTGACAAGAGCCTTCTGTTTGCTCCACTTTGGCAAGCCCGTGAAATTCTTGCATAGGAAACTGTTGCAGTGACAAAACTCAACATATCATTTCACAGTGAACCAACATAAAAAGTCTAGAAGAGAAAAATATTTGTGATGCAGCAGTATTCAATACAAAGACAAACTACATACCCACTGTATAACTGAATAAGGGTACTACTGCCTTTGTTGAACTCTTAGAATATCAATTGGTCTGAGAACAGGTTAATGTGCAACCTAGTGCGAAGACCTACTTCAAAGTCTACAAGAATTAAGCAGGTTTAGGAACTCTGTTACATGGGTGTGGGTGTGGGGTGTGGTTGACTCCAAAATAGTGAAAAATATTATAAAAATAGGAGAGTCCAGTGTTGGGCACTTCTAAGGGTACTTCTAGGATTCCGACTCCATGTAACATAGTTTAGGAGTAAATATAAAATATAACATTCACAACATCCTTTATTGTAAAACTGCTGCATTAATATTTTACCCCAAGTTTAGGGTAAAACAGCAAAATTACTGATGAATGACTTGTCACAAGAAATGAGTAAAAATGGCTATGAGGAAAGAAGAAACAGGGTCTTCAGTTAACCTCAAATTTAACTTACAAGGCAGCATGCCCATCATCAAGGATAAAAGATGAAACATAACACTGAACGAGCCTCACATTTAGAACAAAATATGAAATCTTTGCTTTAGTCAAATTTATTATCTTTTATTCTCAAAGTAATGGAAAATACAACTCCAATCTGCAGAATAAAGCTTTCAAGAAAAAGCAGTTGCTGCAAGTCTTACAAGTTACTTATACTGTTATACATCATTTCCATAGTCATAGCAGTAAGATAGTGGTCTGTGAGAAATATCAGTTTTTCAAGTTATGTTCTAGGGAATCTACTTCCCCAGTGTACTAATGCAATCTAAGGACGATAAAGCTTATCCTTATCATCCTCAGACTATACCGATCCTATAATCTATGGAAGGAAAAAAATTGACTCAAAATGCCATTGCAAAAGTGACGTAGTTCAGATTAACTTGTGAACCATACAGTTGTAGAGCATACAGAATCAAGTCACCAAGTTAATTTCTTTTCCACTACCACTCCTCTCCCCTCCCCTCCCCTTCTAAAGAATGCCCACACACCCAACCAAGACACCCAGAGAGGGTAAAAAAAAAATTGCAAATCAATTAATCTGTTACCTTATCATGACAAGAAGCCATTGACTTCTCCAAGAGGTTCTTAGAAAGAGTAACCATTTCAGTGCCAATCTTTTGAAACTTTGTCCACACCTGCATAAAAAATATTTATATAAAAAAAGACAGAACTGAAGATACAAATCACATGAAGATAAAAGTTCCCCATCATCATGATACCGGAATGTACCATGCAACAATGCAAGTAATGGAGCACGTGTAAAATCTAGAGCTTGAACAAATGACCAATGCTCATCAAGACAATCAATAACACTAATGTCAACTACAGAATGACAACAAACATCACTTTTTACAAGTAATACATACAAATAAACAGCCAGAACTTGGATTCCAAACCTCCACTTTGGTGAATGGAAAAATATACAAATAAGCTAAACTTGGATAAGTGAGGAAGAAAAAAAACATCATACTCAAAAAATAATTTTCCACCCAATAAGAAGCTGATATCTACAAGATGATGTGATAAGCAAGGCCAGGATAGCATTCAACAAGCAAACAAGCGATATGAAAGAAACAATTTAATCGACAAGTATGGATTTGGTACTTATTAGAGGGTGGACGGCAAGCAAGGTGGTCCTAATGAGGGATGAACATTAACCATGGTAAAAACTGGCTGCAAATACGCAAAGTTTGCGTTTGAAAAATGTCTCAAAATTGACTTTTAATAGTCAATAATGAACTTATAATTTGAAACACAAGAAGCATATTAAGAACTGATTCCATCACAGAAGTGAGTTAGAAGATGCACAAAATCTGATTGATTAAGCTACCTCCTGCAGGAGTTGATTATTTGCAACAGGAAGAGAGAGAGAGACTTAAAAGCTTGATCATAAGAACAAATATAGCCAACTATATATCCAAGTTGTACAGGTAGGCAAAGTATAAATTCCTTCACAATATCTCACATAATTAGAAACGCAAAGTTTAATAAGTAAAATAGATGAACTTAAACTATACAACTGAAACGATACCTGTTGAATATCGGAATGAAATAGCACTGGTGAACTTTCATAAGCTCCCTCTTTAATCCTTGAACTTATCAGACTAAAGTCAAAAAGGCTGTTAATATTCATTCCGTGAAAGTTCCCAAAAAGTAGGTCACATAGTTCTGCAAACTTGGTTGATATTAAGACATCGAAAAGAGCACGTTTACACAGATCAGTGTTTGTACAGACAGATGATTCATCTGTTGATCCATTTGATGTTACACCCACATGATCCTTGGATGCATTATGAGTTCCATTATGCATTTCTTCACTAAAATTAACAGATTCCTGCAAATTATTCATTAATTTGAGTGAATTAAAGTAAAAGAAAAAATGATGTCTGGTCACAAGTGAAATAAGAACATGAAGAACCACGCAGTTACAGAGAAACATGTACCTTAATTGTGCTTGTGCAACCGCCTTGTGGATGAAATACAAGAGCATCTCGGATGCATTCCTGTAAACCACCTTCAGTCTCTTTAAGTGACTGATACATCTGTTCCAGAACAATCTTTCTCCAGTCTTTGATGGAGAAATCATCAGAACCATTTGTAGAATCATGTGAATCCATCCTAACAAGACTAGCTTGGTTGCATGAACTATTGCGAAAACGCATATCCAGTGGTTCTTTTATGTTCTGCAAAAAAAATAAAAAATAAAAAAATAAAAAACTGATAGCTGTTCTTACGAGCTAAACCTAAAATATGAATAGCTAAAGAGGGAGTAAGCAACAGATAAGCCATCAGATACAGAACGCTCAAGAGCTGACAGCAAAAACAAAAAAGGCAATGGCGTTTAACTGTTCTCATAATCCATAATAAATCCACCAAAAAATCAGCTCCTCATTAAGAGTCTTCGGAAAATATTGTATCCTTTAATTTTATAAAGTTTCTGTCTATTTAAAAATTATGAGAATTGGTATAGACAAGCAACTAATCACTCTAAATTGACAATTCCTTTAGCTGGACTCTAAATTGACAATTCCTTTAGCTAGACCCTTATACTTAATTATAGGGTCAACACGGTCCATCTCTAAGGCATAGGCCTTCGGAGCTACTTTTTTTCTTCTCCTCAAAGTTCTTTCAGAAAGACTTGCCATGGAAAGGACGAAGGGGGAAACAATACTTTCTCAATTTCTCTATTAATTTCTCTATTTCCTTATGACTGATACAACATACTTCAAGATTGTTTGAACATCAAGTCCTCTACATGTCAGAGGCACGTGGTGGTAGCCTGGTGGGATAAGTAGCATTCAATAAAAAAGATAGCCAACTAGACTATTCAATATCATGTCTGTTTGCAAGTTACTAATATTCTCTTTCCACCTTTTGTTGACCACATGTGACTTTCACAAAGTTTAGGAAAATGTGAGATCAGTGGGAAAAGTTATTTAGGATTTCAAATAACCCGTCACTGTATGCACAACATTTATAAAGAAACACCATTGCCCCTTTTGTCTGTTTTCCCTTGGCATAGTGTCCACCATACTCCCTGACTAAAAATATTGTAGTCTAGTTCAAGATTGGAAATTTAAAAATCCACCTTTCTACAAATTACATATCATATTCAAAAGAAACAATTAATGTATATAAACAAATACATACTATAAAAATTCTTTTGCAACGTAAGTAACCAAGCAAATCCAAACTGTCGTATGTATTCTTCCCATAGTTAAAGACTACTCGAGTCCATGGTTTCATTTCATTTTCCGTGATAAGTAACAAGTTTCATATCCAACTAATAAACCAACATGATTCTGTAAAAGTTTCATGTCAATGTATAAATTTGTAAAACAATTATTAATAGTAAAGTTCACAATCAACCAAAATCAATAAAATGAAAAGTCAAAAAATCAAAGAAGACAACGGAAGAGTGAAAAATGGCCTGAAATCCTATTTTTTATTCCTTGCATAATCACGAAACCACTGCGCTATGCTTCAGCATCAGTTTCTTGCAAATGTGAGCTTGTTACAAGATTGCTAAACTTCATGTTTCACACAACCAAATTTTCATGGGGAAAACAAAAAGAATATGCCAAACAAATTGATGAAAACAACAAAAGATTAAATTAAACAAACCTTATCCGTGAGGTGGCTGGCTGAATTTTTAGAAACCTTCCAATCCTCAAACAATTTGTCCTCTGAACTACTACTCATCTTCGCACGCTTCCGCCTCGTGTAGGTTTGAACCCCGGACGAACCCCCAGAGTTCCCCTCAACACCGCCCCCATCCCCATACTCCATTTCAATTACAGACCCATTATTCACTGCCTCACTATTCAACCCAATACCCACCACACAATCAATATCTCTTTCTCTTTCTTCACCAACCATGCTTTCAGTTCAAACAAATTAAACCCTAACTCACCAAAAATCTCACTAGGGTTCACCACAAAATCCCACCTGGTACACACAAAAAAATTTATCCCAAAGAAAATAAAGAGAGAAAAAATCAATCTCTGTAATACAAACAAAACCCATTATAAAAACAAACAATTCAAGCATAATCTAAACACATTAACCAATAAATAAATAAATAATCTATACTTTTTACATACGGAGATAGATAACCCAATTATACTCGGTAGTCAGTATACACAATATACTCCATGAAACAAACTGCAATTTATACACAAAAAAGTTCAGAGAGTAGAGAGAAGAGCTTACTTGAGCTTCGCAGCTTGAGAGGGAAAGAATTAGGGTATTGAGCCTTACCAAGATTTGGAAGAAACCTAAAGACTCTGCAAATGGAAAGGGCTAAATATTATCCGATAAATTTTAAAATTTTGATTTGAAAACAGAGGGGGTATTTTAGTTACTGTACTTTAATCGGTTACGGGTATGGATCGGTCCGAAACTTCGGCAACTGTGTTGTGTCTGAGGAACCCAACAGTCAACCCGTGTGTATGTTCAGGCCTTCTTCACCGTTTTTATGTTGTTCTAGTAGTAGTGAGTAACACGATCAATATTTTGATATTTTCGGTTTAATTTTATTTTCTTAGTTTTTAATTTTTGATTATTAAAATTTAATCAAATTCAGGGTTGGGAATTTTCATCAAGATGATCAAATCATGTCTTATGTATAAGTGGGCTCAAAATGAGATAAAGTAGTAATTTAAATTTTCTTCAAAATTAAGGCGTACAATTAGGATGGGCTGTGAAAAATGAGGGAGAAGAATTTTGATTCGATGAGATATAATGCTAGTTATGAGTTATTTTGCTTATATTTTAGTTTAGGCAAAAATTCCAGGGAAACAAAGAGAGAGAGTAGGAGCACATATATAATAAGGGAACGAATTTTGAATCTTTTATTCAATGAGATTTAAAATAGTTGTACTATAAAAATAAAAAAAATGCATGTTTCGTCATATCGTTCAATGATAACTAACTATGACAACTAGTCACGGTCTTAGATAATGCGAGACTCATTAATGGTTTTGACAAGTCAACTATCTGACATTGGCTAACTCTTTTTTTTGCGCAATTTTTTTTCTTCCTTTTTTGTACTTCATTCTTTAAGAAAATTTATTTTCTTTTCTCTTCTTAATCTCCTTACCAAGTCTTTAATGGCATCTTATATTTCTTGGTTTAAATCTTGCTCTCCTGCGTCCCCTCCCCCATTCAATTGCTACGTGTTTCTATCCTATATTTTTTTTCATCTTCTTGTTTTGAAGTGCCATTGTAATATTATATATATGCATTATTACCTCTCCTTTAAGAATCATCATGTCCCAAAGGTAAAATTAGGGTGACAAAGTCAAATTATGTAACATTCGTCCAAGTGGCTTCTTCATTCGACAATGACTATATCTAAAATTTACTTAAAATTCAATTCCTTGTCCTCCAATTTTTTTCTTGTATCTATCGAAATCGAAGTTTGGAATGTTGATTATTGTAATTGTGCTCAAGTAGAGATCAATGTATGTTCTTAAGCAATGGCGGAATTTGATTTTTATTTTTATTTTAAGGTAATTGAACATTATAATGTACTAACAGGTGAAATCGTGTCTAATATTATTTCCGTGGTGATAGGAGTAGAGAATAACACGTTAAGCTTTTAGGAATGTACGACGAACTAACTGAACTGCCCCGAGGCAAACACCTGTTTTTAGATTCTTTTGGTCCCTACTTCCCCTTCCCCTCTAGAAGACTTGAATAACGTGCATATTTTCAGTGCAAATATTCCTTGCGAGCTAGGGGCTGTTCTATGAACAGGGTATATTGATGGAGCCACAAGCTCCAAGGTACGAACTTCTTTGAATATTAGTATATAAAATTTATCTAAATATTATAATTGTAAATTTTAAAAAACGTGTATTATATATATTGTTAATTAATTCATTCATACACTGATCACGAAATTTATAAAAAATATGAAGGATCTTAATATTTAGACTTAATGACTAAAAAAATCAACTAACTTTACAAGTATTATCAATTTAACCAGTGTGTTATTTTTTTTAACAGATTATGTAAGACTCCGAATTTTAATAAATATATTTTAATTTTTTCTCATAATTTTATGCTTAATAGTAAGGTGTTAAATTAATAAAAATTAAAGTTAAGGTTGTTATGTGTAAAAAAATTATGTCGAACAATATTCAATTGGTCAATGAATATTCGCTCTGTCGAGGAATATTCGTACGACGACGCCGAAATATTCAGTTATGAGTGAACCCCACAACAAAATATTGTCGAATGTAGAAAACTATAGCAGTAGCCTTTTTAAATAAAAATGGTCAACGATATTATCACTTTTAACTGTTAAAATACCCAGTGATAAAAGTATGGTAGTATATGGTATTTTACAGTAGCACACGGTATTACACAACATTTAAATTATTGAACTGATAAAATGGTTATTGCACAATATTTCATCAATAATTGTCATTACACAGTATTTTACATTATTGAATCAATAATTGTCATTACACAGTATTTTACATTATTGATTGCATAGTATTCCATATTATTTAATCAATAATTGTCATAATGCACATCATCTTGCATTATTGAGCCAATAATTGTTATGGTAGTAGTCACGGGTATTAAACAGATAGACAGATTTATTATTTGAAAAATACTGTATATTCAATAATTAAGATATTAAATCAATAAAATAATATATAAGTGTGTAACGCGTGTAAATGTGTAACGTGTGTAGGCATGAAACGCGTGTTAGTCAACAAATGGTGCAGATTAAAGTATGAAACGTGTGTTGGTTAATGAATGGTTTAGATTAAAATATGAGATTAAAATGTGTGTCGTGTGTGTGAAAAAGTTGGTTAGGCTTTGACTATAAATAAGGGGTTTAGCATAAGGAGTTTCATGCATTCCTCATTCAATCTTCTTTTCACTCTCTAAATATTTCTTAGTATAAGTGTCTCTCTGAGTGTATTAAAATTATCTTCAGCATTAAAGATCTTGAATGGTACCAGTATTGTTCAAGTAAGTTTTTTTTTTATAAAAGTTATATAAACATTCACTCACACATATCAGTTTAGAACTATTCATTTAGAAGACTCTTCTATTAAAAGATTTATTTTGAAAAACTTCATTTGAGCTTTTAAAGGATTATGACCAAACCATCCAGTACTACCCAAGAAAGGCAAACGTGGTAGCTGATGCATTGAGAAGAAGATCATATGCGAGTACAAATGCAATACTAACAATACAAAGACGCATTTTATACGGTTTACAAAAGATGAAAATATAGCTAAAGTCACCAAGGACTCATATGAGGATCGCGCATGTGCGACTTTAATCGATAAAGTCAAAGTTGCTCAAGCTACTGATCCAGAATTGATGAATATGATGAGGAAAGTACAAAAATGTGTTATTTCAGAAGCAAGAATCGATGAGAGAGGGATACTCCGAGTCAACTCTCAACTCTGTATTCCTAACGACCATGAATTGAAGTATAAAATCATAATGGAGGCACACAATACGCCATTTACAATTCATCCTAGAAGTACCAAAATGTATTGTGACATTCGACATACATTCTGGTGGAGCAATATGAAGAAAGAGATCGCTGAGTTTATCTCGAGGTGTTTGACGTGTCAACATGTCAAGGCGGAACATCAAGTACCTAAGGGTCCATTACAACCACTTGAGGTTCCCAAATAGAAGTGGGAACACATCAATATGGATTTTGTGACGGGTCTTTCCAAAGTTTCTCAAGAGTTGGATGCGATTTGGGTCATTGTAGATAAATTGATTAAGTCTGGTTCATTTCTTGCCTATACGAGAAAACTATTCACTTGAGCGTCTAGCTAATATATACTTAAATGAGATTGTGAGAATGCATGACATGCCAGTATCCATAGTTTCTGATCGGGACCCTAGATTCACTTCACGATTTTGGATCAATCTACAAAAAGCTATGGACACCGAACTACGATTTAGTTCTGTTTATCATCCCCAAAAAAATGGACAATCGGAAAGGATAATTCAGACTTTTGAAGATTTATTGAGGCCTTGTGTGCTAGACTTCAAAGGAAGTTAGGACAAGTATTTACCATTGATTGAATTCTCCTACAACAACAGTTATCAAGCAAGTATAGGAATGACTCCATTTGAGGCTTTGTATGGATGAAAGTATCGTTCTCCAGTATGTTGTAATGAGGTGGGAGAAACAAAATTGTTAGGACTTGAGCTGGTGGGTATAATGATAGAAAAGATCCAAATGATCAGACGACGAATACAAGCTGCACAAGAACGACAAAAGAGTTATGCTGATTTTCATCGAAAGAACGAAAGTTTTAACATTGGAGATCATGTATTCTTACGTGTTTTCCCAGGAAAGAAATTATAAAGTTTGGAAATAGAGAAAATCTCAATCCTCGATTTATTAGCTCATTTGAAATCCTTGACCGAATATGAACTGTGGCCTATAAACTAACTCTACCACTAAACATATTTCGTATTTATAACGGTTTTCACATATCTATGTTACGTAAATATGTGAAGGACTCAAATCACATTATTGAGTTGGAGACAGATGAGATAGCGAAAGATTTAACGTATAAGGAGGTACCTATCAAGATCTTGGATAGGAAGGAGCATATCCTACACTCAAAGATTATACCTCAAGTCAAGATTTTATGAAAAAACCAAGATACTGAGAAAATGACCTGGGAGTTGGAATCTGAAATGAGAGCTAAGTATCCTAATCTCTTCGAAATGCCAGGTACGTAAATTTCGGGGATGAAATTTCATTAGAAGGGGAGGACTTAAGACCCCAAATTTTAATAAATAGATTTTAATTTTTTCTCACAATTTTATACCTAACAGTAAGGTGTTAAATTAATAAAATAATTAATAAAAATTAAAGTTAAGGATGCTATGTGCAAAAAATTTATGTCGAACAATATTCGATTGGTCGGGGAATATTCATTTTGTCGGGGAATATTCGTACAACGACACCGAAATATTCAATTATGGGTGGACCCCATAATGAAATATTGTCGGATATAGAAAACGATAGCAGTAGCCTTTTTAAATAAAAATGGTCAACGATATTATCACTTTTAACTGTTAAAATATCCATTGATAAAAGTATGGTAGCATATGATATTTTATAATAGCACACGGTATTACACAATATTTAAATTATTGAATCGATAAAGTGGTTATTGCATAGTATTTCATCAATAATTGTCATTACATAGTATTTTACATTATTGAATCAATAAGTATCATGATATTTCTTACTTGGCTATTTGAGCTCACCATTTCCTTTTTGTTCAATTGTTTAGGAAATAAGAGCATAGCCATGACTAACGGGGAAGAAAGGGGAATGGAGTAGCTGCCCGAGATAGTTGCTATAATAGTCTTCACAGTATTATAGAATAGTAATAATTATGAAGACTTAGTTGTATATTATTGGGTATTATACAGTGTATTGTAATAATTTTGTTGTAGTCTTTTGATGACTAAAATTGGGTGGTGTGGGCCAGATTTGAGGGCGTTACAGATTAAATATTGTACTATTAAAAATCTTTTCAAAATACCAAAACATAAAACCATAACGCCTTTATTGAGGTAGCTGCTAATGTGTAATTTTTAAAAAAATATGATGTAGCTACTGATATATAATTTTAAAAAAATATTTTTCTTTGCTGAATTAGACAGAAATAATGGCTTAGCAAAAAAATATATGCAGAGTTTACACATTTACAGATCAATTGAAAATGCAGAATTCGGATAGGCATTTTTTCATAAACTTGTAATTGTGTGTGTGTGTTTAAATTATGTTTAATTCAATAAAAAAAATATATTCAGAGTTTACGTGTTTACAGACCAAATGAAAATGCAGAGTTCAGATGAGCATTTTTTCGTAAACCCATAAACACGTAAACTCTGCATTTTCCCCTATAAACTTAGGGTTGTGAAAAAATGCTCGTCCGAACTTTGCATTTTCATTTGATCTACAAATACGTAAACTCTGCATATATTTTTTTTGTTAAGCGATTATTTCTATCTAATTTAGAAAAAAAAATATTTTTAAAAAAAATTACACATCAGCAGCCACGCAATACATATATTTTTAAATTACACATTAACAACCACATCAGGAGCCACCTCAATGAAAACTAACCATAGTTTGATTTTTTAGTATTCTGAGAGAATTTTAAATAGTACAATATTTAATCTGTTTAACACGTTAGTTAAATTGATAACAGTTGTAAAGTTGGTTATTTTTTTGTCATTAAGTTTAATATTTAATATATGTAGATTTGTTATAATGAATGATTCTTTACTTCTTTCAGGCTAGCTAGGGGGTGTTAAGGCAAGGAAACCCACTATCGTCTTATCTATTTGTCTTGTGTTATGAGGTGTTGTCCTTCTTAATAAGCGACGCAACTAGAAAGAATATGTTAGTTGGTGTACCATTTATTTTCCCCTAATGATAGTACACTATTTGGGTCTATTACCAGAACAGAATGTGAAGGGTTTGCTGATATTATAGATCTTTATAGCGGGGTTTCAGGGCAACATATTAACTTTGAAAAATCGATGGCCCAAGTGATTCTCACCTATTTTATATCTTGTTTCAAGCTGCCTCTTAATGTTATTTATGAGTTGGATTCAATGATAAGCAGATTTTGATGGGGGAAAACAGGTGGCGCCAAGGTTGTACATTGGGGACGATGGATGGATGTTTGTAAGTTTAAATTGCATGGGGGATTGAGATTTAGAGAGCTTTAATGATGCTCATTTGTATTTTAAAAGAACATAACTCTCTAGTTAGTAAGACCTTAAAAGGCTAAATATTTTCCTTCGAATAATTTTTTGGAGGCTAATTTGGGAAGGGCTCCTTCATTTATATAGAAAAGTTTTTGGGAAGCTAGATTATTATTATGCGCGGTGTTAACGCTTGAATTTTTCCGCACGTTCATCCGCCGACTTGGTCTTGAATCTACATAGAAAGAACCACCATAAAGTACTTAACGACTTCGACTATCAAGGGATACCTCCGGTGTGAGAGTAAGTACATGCTTTAAGATGTGTTAACAATAGAGATGAGAATATTTAGTAGAGTAGAATTAAATGTATGTACCTCTATTGTTCATCATGTATTTATAATACTCATATTACTCAACAGGATTCTAATTCCTAATAGAAATTGTGTAGTAGAAACTCTATTGGAGAAGGTAACTGCCACGCTAATCAATGTTGGATAGGTAACTCCCATACCAATTAGTATTGGATATGATAACTAATTAGTATTCGAATTGATAAAAAAAGCAATCCCAAACTTATCGGACTTAGGAGTCCTCTTTTGCATGTACTAGGCCTAATAGATTGTTGTGACGCCCCCAAATTCGGGCCTACACAACCCAAACTTGAGTCGTCAAATTACACAATAACTATTACAATACGGTACAAGTACGACAATACAATGTTTAATAATAGATAACTAAATATTCACTATTATTGTCACACTATTTTATAATATGTGAAGACTACTATAGCTATCACTCGAATCTTCACTCCATTCCCAGGCTAGTCCCAGCTACTCTCTCATCTCCTGTTGAAGAACAATGGAATAAAAAGAAAGGGTGAGCTCAAATATCCCAGTAAAGAATATTATGACTAAGATAATGATTAATAAATTATCAATAGTCTTCAACAGTGATGAGTTCTTGATAGAATAATATAAATGACAAGTTTTAAATCATCAACAACCGATAATTTCTTGAAAAAAGTATAGATCAACAACTGCAACGGAATAACAACCATTAGGAGAATCATGTAGATCATGTTGTCTATTAGCTTCTCTTTTTAAAAAAAAATCATCATCAACATTTATCATTTGAAATACCACTAGTCATGATCATACCAAACAACAGTACTTATTTATCTCAGGGCAAAGAGAACATTCATCATGTGCCCTAAAATACACATAATAATTATATTGCATTTATCCAATCATCTGTGCCTCAGGCCACAGATATTCATGACAACATGATTATGATGATTAGAACAAATAGTAGTGATATAAATGATTAACAGAAGAAAGAAAATAATAGGATAAACATAAGATATAGAAAGTTTATAATTTTACTTTGTGCAGATTCAAATAATGTCTAAATTGTCAACATGATAAGGAGTCAAATTCAAGAATGATACTTAAGATCCATAGTTCAAAAATAACGGTTAAAGTTTAATAGAAAGAATAATTTAAATAGGAAGGTTCACGTGAAATGATATTAAATGAAGCGTAAATTATTAAGAAAATTATAATCATTTCATGAATTTTACCCAACAATACTTACCATAGTAAGTTTAAGAGTGAAATAAAATGATATCTCTTATTTTATCACGTGAAAAGAGACTGTTTTAAATATAGTGGATCAACCTATATATTTATAATATAATTAGTAACTGCCACATATAAATTTCATGGTGTACAATAACTCGTATACTATAAAATTATCAAAAGTGTTTATATAACATAAATCTGTGCAGTGTATAAAATAAATTATAATAACTTCAAAATAGTTTTTGAAATAATATTTCAAAATAAAATCTTTCAAATGAAACTTTTCAAAATAAATATTCTAAAGGAATTGTCTTATAAAATAAGATTTGTGAATACCGTGTAAAGTGGGTAGTTGTGCAAATATTACTTCTTAAAGAAAAAGACTCACTTGAGAAATTCTTGCATCCCTTTTGGCTTTACCAAAATTTCAGAGTAATTTTACTACACTCAAAATATACTCACAATATATCAGTAGGAGAAAGAATTATGTGTGTAATTCGTTATCTGGGGTTCCCTTTATATAGGCCAGAATCTCGTCTGCCAAGACAAAATTATCTACTTAATTTTTATTATAATAACCCACTTTGCTCAATTTTCTTCCCCTCATTTATCACATTCTCTCAACAATCCTCATTTCCTGACTTTTTCTTCCTCATGTCCTTTCTTCTCTCGTGTTATCTTTCTTTTCTTTCCTCTTTTCTTCAATTTTTTTCACCCTAACGCCCCCACATGTTTCCCACAATATATATATATATATATATATATATATATATATATATATATATATAGACCTAAACCAGTCCATCATCAACTTAGAGTTATTAAAAAAGAATTTAAAATAAATGATCAATATTTGATTAATGATTTTAATTCTAAAGAAAATAAGCCAAAAAGACATCTTTTTCGTGCTAACCACAATGAACAAGAAAGGGAAAAAATAGTTAAAAAATGGCGAAGATTTGTAACTAAAGAAAAAATAAATATTACATTTTATTCATGGTATGATAAATATTATGGAAAATGTAATGTTATCACTAAACATAAATGGACAAAAGAGGATAAATCTACTATTTCTTCTAGCCACCCTCCTCTTGAGTCAATAATTATCACAATAAAAGATGCTCATGTTACTGCTAGTCCTTTTAAAGACCCAGAAGGTAATAACAAGAGAATTATTGAACAAAACAATTTTACTAACCAGTACCTTGCTTCTATAGGTAAACAGTTAGATAAAATTGAAGAAAAATTTGATGAAAAATTAAATACCCAACTAAGTAAACCTGAAAAACCTTTACTTAGTCTCCCTGAAAAGAGAGTAGGATTAAGTTTACCTACCTCAGACAAAGAACTTGCTAAAACCATTGACAAACTTATCAAAAAACTTGATAAGCCAGAAACTAGTGAAACTAGAATGTTAGCTGTGATTGACCAAACTCAAGCTCAAAGTCAGTCAGATACATCATCTGATGATTCTGACCTTGATGAAACAATTAATCAGTTTAGTAAACTAACCTTTAAAACTCCAAATCCTACTAGTACTACAAAAAATTGGTATACTAGACCAACCCCTCCAGACTTACAGTTTGAAGAAAGGAATCTAGATAATCAATTTTCTGTTTCTGCTAATAAGATTTATGAATGGAATATTGATGGTTTTAGTGAGCAACAAATTTTAAATAAATTAAATCATATGTCTATGGTTGCAAATAGTTACTTAACTAATTTCCCTGAAATACGTCAAGCTGATATTGTTGAGTTATTAGCTTCTGGATTTACCGGAACACTTAGAAGTTGGTGGGAGAATCATCTTACTGAAACTTCTAAGCATTCTATAATTCATGCTATCCAAGTGGATAATGATGGTAATCTAATAGTTAATGAAGTCTTAGGTATTGGACCCCCTGATGGTGTCAATACTCTTATTTTTACAATAATTAAGCATTTTATTGGAACTCCTAGCAACATTACTGATAGGATCCATGACCAACTTAGTAACCTTAATTGCCCTACCTTAAGTGACTTTCCTTGGTACAAGGATGTGTTTATTAATAGAGTTATGATGCGTGAAGATAGTGATAAATCATTTTGGAAAGAAAAGTTCATAAATGGTTTACCTAGTTTATTTGCGCATAAAATCAGAGAAGAGTTATCTAAAACCTTAGGTTTTATTGATTATGATAATTTAACCTATGGTGATATTGTTAGTCAAATTCAAAAAACTGGTTTAAAAATGTGTATTGATTTTAAACTTAGTAAGCAGGCTAATAAAGATAAAAACAAAGCTAAATATGAATTGGGGACATTCTGTGAACAATATGGTTTGCCGCCTGTTGCCCCTTCTAGAAGAAAACATATTAAACACTATAAAAAAGATAATTACAAACCTAGAAGAAAACATAAAAGCTATGATAATAAAAATGATTATTATAAAAAACAGTCACCTTATAAGAAAAAAGCTTATAAAAAACCTTCTTATAACCCTAAGAAGAAAAATTACAAAAAATTTGATAAAAGTAAAGTTATTTGTCACAACTGTGGTAAGCCAGGTCATTATAAAAATGAATGCAAAGTAAAAGAAAAGCTTAAACAGTTAAAAATCACTGAAGAAGATACTGAACAGATCCTAGAATTAATGAGAATAGAAAATCATTCTAGTGATAATAACTATGATGATACATTTTCTGATTCCTCTGATAATTCTAGCAGCAGTAATGATCCAGATGTCACCCTTGGATGTGTGGATAGTTGCTGTAATAAAAAACTTAATGTTATTAACAAGGTTAATGTTCTTACTACTAATGAAGAAGAACAAAATTTGCTTATTGAACTAATAGGTAAAATTACTGACCCTAAGTTAAAGAGAAGATATACAAAGCAGTTAAAAGACCTATTAATAAAAGATAACCCTGCTGATAAGCTTAATAAGGTTAAAGAGAAACCTGTTTTTAGCCTTAATAAAACTCTTGAAAGATTTAAGAATCCTGTTAAAGAGATTACTTTACCAGAGTTACATTCTGAAGTAAAAAATATGAAGAAAGAAATTTCTCTATTAAAACAAGAAATTGAAAACATTAAAGCTGAAAAGACTATTGCTGTAAATAGCAGTAGTGATGAAGAAGAAGCTGATATCCCTTCGGAAAATGAATCTCATTCTTCTAATAAGGATAAAGCTGAAACTTCAAATAGCCAAGTTGAACTAATTGATCAAGGTAATTCTTTAAAAATTTTAAAAGATATTACTATCCAAAAATGGTATATTAATATAACCTTAGTTATTAATAAAACCTTTATTTTGGAACTTCCTGCTCTTGTTGATACAGGTGCTGATCTTAACTGTATTCAAGAAGGATTAATTCCTGTCAGGTTTTATGCAAAGACTAATGAAAGACTTAGCTCCGCTAATGGTAGTCACATGGAAATAAAATATAAATTGCCTAAAGTTCATATTTGTCAAGATAATGTTTGTTTTAAAACATCCTTTGTTTTAATCAGAAACATGACTGACAAAATAATTTTAGGATTACCATTTATATATTTATTATATCCATTCACCACTACTACCAAGGGATTATCTAGTAACCACCTTGGACAAAAGGTTACCTTTAGCTTCATAACTGAACCTAAAGAGAGAGATCTTCGGAGTATTCAAGAACAGTCAATTACTAAATATTTAAATATTTTAAATAATAAAACCCAGCACTTAAATTATTTAAAAAATGAAATCGATTATAAAAGAGTTGAGGAACGATTAAGAACCCCTGAACTCAAAAAGAGAATAAAAGATTTCCAAGATCTTCTAAATAAAAATGTTTGTTCTAATTTACCTCATGCTTTTTGGCATAGGAAAAGGCATATTGTCAGGCTACCTTATGCTAAGGAATTTAAGGAACATTTAATTCCTACTAAGGCTAGACCTATACAAATGAATCATGAGTTAATGGAATTCTGTAAGCAAGAAATTAATGATTTACTTGCTAAAGGATTAATTAGGAAAAGTAAGTCTCCTTGGTCTTGCCCTGCTTTCTATGTCAATAAAAATTCTGAGATAGAAAGAGGAGTTCCCAGACTTGTTATTAATTACAAACCTTTAAATAAGGTTTTGGAATGGATTAGGTATCCATTACCAAATAAAAAAGATTTAATTGGTAGACTAAGTCAAGCAGTTGTCTTTAGTAAATTCGACCTTAAGAGTGGATTTTGGCAAATCCAGATTCATGAGGAAGATAGGTATAAGACAGCCTTTACCACACCTTTTGGTCACTATGAATAGAATGTCATGCCATTTGGCCTTAAGAATGCTCCTAGTGAATTTCAGAATATTATGAATGATATTTTGAACCAGTTCAGTCATTTTGCAATTGTTTATATTGATGATGTTCTAATTTTCTCAAATTCTATTGAAGAACATTGGAAACACTTAAATTCATTCTTTAAGACTATTCAAACTAATGGATTAGTTTTATCCCAGTCAAAATATAGTTTGTTCCAAACTCAGGTAAAATTTCTTGGCCTTAATATCCAGTACGGTCATATTTACCCCATTCATAGAGCTATCCAATTTGCTAGTAAATTCCCAGATGTCATTTCTGACAAAAATCAACTTCAAAGATTTTTAGGCTCTCTAAATTATATTAGTGAGTTCTATAAAAATCTGCGCATTATATGCAAACCTCTTTTTGATCGCTTAAACAGTAATCCTCTTCCTTGGACAGATATTCATACTTATGTTGTCCAAGAATTAAAAAGGCATGTTAAGACTCTTCCTTGTCTAGGAATAGCTAACCCTACTGCCTTCAAAATAGTTGAAACCGATGCCTCTGAAATTGGCTTCGGAGGTATTCTCAAGCAAAAGTTAACTCTTACTTCTTCTGAGCAACTTGTTTGTTTTTACTCTCATGCTTGGAATCCAACCCAGTTAAACTATTCAACTATTAAAAAAGAAATTTTATCTCTAGTTTCATGCATTAATAAATTTCAAAGTGATTTATTAAATCAAAAGTTTTTAGTCAGAATTGACTGCAAATCTGCAAAATATGTTTTGGAAAAAGATGTTGAAAATATTGCCTCTAAACAAATTTTTGCTAGATGGCAAGCTATTTTATCTATTTTTGATTTTGATATTGAATATATTAAAGGAAGTCAAAACTCTATCCCAGATTTTCTGACTAGAGAGTTTATCCAATCAGGTACCAAAAATGAGTGAGAGAGATAAACAAAAACGTGATCGAGGTAAAGCTCCTGTCTCCAGACAGCCAAGTAAAAATCCTGTTTCAGGACAATCTGGTAAGGGAACCATGGTTCCAATTCCTCATCCCAGTTATACAGTTAGACCTCCTACCACCCAATTCCAGGTTTTAGGCCAAATCCCTAAACCCTATAGTTCAGCCCTTGCCAGTCAACCCCAACCTTTTGACCCATTTGAATCCCAAGCCCAGAACCAGATTCAAAAACCTAGTCAATTCAAACCTACTTCTCAATATATACCGAATTATGAAGTTAACCTTTTCTTTGTTGAGCCTTACATGGACGACAAAAATGACCCAATTAAGCTTGCCGCCCAGTTTTTCCCTCCTGGTTGGCATTTTGCACCTCCAGCCCCTTATAAAACCCTTACTTATTATAAAAATATTTTAGTAAAAACTGAATCTGTCAATATTAAACCAATTTTTGATAAAAATGACAGTTCAAAAATTATTTTTCACTCACTTTATATTAAGAAAATCATTTCGGGGGAGGATTGGGAGAATCATCGATATACCAATCGTCTTTCTGATATGAGAGTTATTGAAGAAGGTCTTGAAGGATCTTTTAGTAACTATTTATGCTATTTTGATTACATGGAGGCTTGGAATAAGATCTTTCTTCACCAAGGCTCCAATTTCAATCATTCCTGGTTTCTCCAGTTTGACCACAAATTCAAAAGTCAGATCCCGATTTGGTTCACCCTTTGGTGGTCCAGATATGGCCTTTCTACACAAGTTATCCCTGAGTCTCTTCGTACTCAGATAAACCATTTTAGTAACAAATCCCCATATAACCCTAAAATGGAAGGTATCCCTGTGCTGCTCCGTTTTACCAGTAAGTACAAAATTCCTTGGATTTTGAAATGGCAGTATAACCTTCCTGCTTCATCTCAGCCTCCATCAGTTACCAGAATTTTCTTTAATAAATGGTGGGATAAATTTGACATTGATCGAATTTCCCAACAAGTTCAAAAGGAGTTTCCTCCGACTCCTATTACTCCAGTCAAATTGGAAAATGTTGGCTCTTCCAGCAAATCCAAAATTAAAGGATCCAGTTCTAGTTCCTCTGTTGCTGCTACTCTCGCAGGAGTAAAAGAATACAGTGCTGCAGAGCTAAATCTACTAGCCAAAGCAATTCAACAAAGAGTTAACACCATCAATGAAGAGGATACATCATCTTCCTCAAAGTCATCCCAAGCTTCTGTTAACCAGGACCCTTATGGCATCACTGACCTCCAGGATGCACATGATCCTTTTGCCTAGTCATCACTACTATGGCTCCTATTCAGCTCCCGTGAGCTCACAGTAATCTCCGGCCTGTGCCGACAGTCAGATTCCTTTCCACATGCTGTGGACCCTAGTCATCAGTGCCCGCGCACTCATTTAAGCATCCTATGCTTCCTGGCCCCTGCCTTGCACGCCGAGTCAAAAAGAATCCGGCTTTTCCTACTTTTGTAAAAGCAAATAGTAAAAGTTGTCTGTTTTAGTCAAAAGTGTCTACTGTTCAGCAATAGTAACGTGTCTGTAATCATTCTACTTTTGTTAAAGTGATTGACAATCTGTAATAGTAAGATTCCCCAGTAATTGTACGCAGCTCACTCCTTACTCTATAAAAGGAAGGCTTGCATTCAGAGTTAGGGGACTTCGCCTTAGGCAGAAACCTTTGAAAACTTAGTAAGACTCAGAGCTCCTTCTCTGACTAATCTTAAGTTTTATCTTCTGTTTTCCTGAGTCCTTCTGTCTTGTTGTTTACTTTCCAGTCTATGTATTTCATTTCGTGTATGTAAATATTTTTATGTAATCATATTAGACTGACATCTGTTGGCCAGATTAATTACATCTGCATTTCTACCGCCTAAATGGTCGGATTATACTTATAGTTATAATTTCAGTCTATATATTCAACTGTGAGGTCCCTTTCCTACTACCCCTTGCATCATGCATAATTTATTTATGATTATGAACTGTGAGTAGTTAACCCCTGTTCTGCAAGGTCAAGGTCACTATCTGCACACCCATTAGTATGGTGAGTGGTGAAAGCCCGTACTTTTGGTTCTCTGTTTCATCTTCTTGTCCTTCCGCCCTCTTGGTATCTATATATATATATATATATATTATAATAATTAAAATACTCACTATCAATACAATAATTAAGGTAATGCTACAACAGTGATAACAATAATTTAAAAATAATATAATAATACGTTACAGTGATAATTATAGTTTAATACAGCTCATGAACTATTGTAACAATTATTGGTTCAATAATTTAAAATACTGTGCAATAACAATTATTGACTAAATGATATAAAATGCAATGTAATGATAATTTTTAAATTAATAATGCAAAATACTGTGTAATAATAATTATTGATGAATACTATGTGATAGCCACTTTATCAGATCAATAATATGAAACACTGTGCAATACCATGTGCCACTGTGGATTACCACGTTCTACAATAAAATATCATGAAATACCATATGTTACTGTTCTTTTATCATCGGATAATTTTAACAGTTAAAAGTAATAGTACCATTGACTATTTTTATTTAAAATGGTTATTTCTGTCATTTTTTTATATCCTATAGTATTTTGTCGTGGGGTCCACCAATGATTGATTATTTTGGTGCCGTCGTACGGATTAAATATTTTTCGAAATAACGAATATTCTTCGACAATTAGATTATTGTCCGACATAATAAAATTTGCACATAACATCTTTAACTTTAACTTTTTTCAATTGAACCACTTACTGTTTTAAAAAAATATATATGAAAAAAAATTAAATTTATATTTCATAAAAGTTGAGGCCTTACAACCTTCCCTCCTTATAAAATTTTATCCCTGAAATTTACGTACATGACATTTCGAAGAGGTAATGATACTTATATTTCATTTCAGATTCTAGCTCTCTGGTCATTTTCTCAGTATCTTGGTTCATTTATAAAATCTTAACTTGAGGTATAATCTTTAAGCGTAAGATCTGCTCCTTCTTATCTAAGATCTTGACAGGTACCTCATCATACGTTAAATCCTTTGCTATAATGTCTGGCTCCAACTCGGGTCCCAATAATTTTGCTTTTCCTACCTCATTCTAACTTACTAGAAAGCGACATTTTTGGTTATACAAAACTTTAAATGGAGCCATTCTTATACTTGATTGATAATTGTTGTTGTAAGAGAATTCAACTAATGACAAGTACTTATCTTAACTTCCTTTGAAGTCTAGTACGTAAAGTCTCAAAAGATCTTTGAGAGTTTGGATTTTCCTTTTCGATTGTTTGTTCGTTTGAGGATGGTATGCAGAACTAAATCGTAGCTCAGTACCCATAACTTTTTGTAGGATGATCCAAAATTGTGAAGTGAATTTAGGATCTCAATCAGAAATTATGGATACTAACATGCCATGCAATCTCATAATTTCACTTATGTACATACTGACAAGATGCTCAAGTGACAAATTTGCTCGTATAGGCAAGAAATGAGTGAATTTGGTTAATTTATCCACGATGACTCAAATTGCATCTAAGCCTTGAGGAACTTTAGGAAGACCCATCACGAAATCCATAGTGATGTGTTCTCACTTTCATTCTGGAAATTCGAGTGATTGCAATGGACCCTTAGGCACTTAATGCTCTGCTTTAACACGATGACAAGTTAGGCATCTTGAGATAAACTCTGTAATCTCTCTATTCATGTTGCTCCACCAAAATGTATGTCAAAGGTCACGATACATTTTGATAGGATGGATCACAAATGGTGTCTTTTGTGCCTCCATCATGATTTTATGCTTTAATTCAGGATCGTTAGGAACATAAAGTCAAGAGTTGACTTGAAGTATTCATTTCTCATTGATTCTTGCTTCAGGAATAACACTTTTTTGTACTTTCTTCATCATGTTCATCAGTTCTAGATCAGTAGCTTGAGCAACTTTAATTTTATCAATTAAAGCTAGTTCTACTTAATATGTGTCATCCTCATGTGGGTCCTTGATGTCTTTAGCTTTATCTCCATCTTTTGTAAGTCATACAAAATGCGCCTTTATGTTGTCAGCAATGCACTTGTACTCGCATAAGACCCTCTACTTAATGCGTTAGCTACAACGTTCGCCTTGCTAGGATGGTACTGGATGGTGTGATCGTAATCCTTCAATAGCTCAAGCCTACGTCATTGCCGCACGTTGAGTTCCATTTGAGTGAAGAAATGTGACGACCCCAAATCTGGGTTCCTTGAATCCTCGAATTCGGTTCAACACGAGTACCACCTTTTCCTTATTGTTCATGAATTACAATAATATTATAATTAGTAAATAACCCTTTATTTACAATTTTACAACATCTCTTTATATTCCATAATCGAAATCTTTATACATTCCTAGTATGTCTCAATATCATACATGATACGACATTCTATTACAATCAATTTGAGTATCTAAGACTCATAATACATACCAACCAATTCTTATACTACACAATCATTTTACCTGTCTAATTCGGACTGATATCTACAATGG
This sequence comes from Hedera helix, assembly GCA_947179155.2. Classification (NCBI taxonomy): domain Eukaryota; kingdom Viridiplantae; phylum Streptophyta; class Magnoliopsida; order Apiales; family Araliaceae; genus Hedera; species Hedera helix. The sequence goes on along the minus strand of OX359275.1, from coordinate 19,874,922 downwards.
TCGTGCTAGACCTTCAGTGAATATAATACGCATTCCTGTTTCTTGATCCTTATCAAGATTTCAAATACTTGTACTATCTGAAAATGTTGGTTTAAGCAAGAGTGAGCACGACGGCTTAGCAAGTTTAACAGTTACACATAACACATTACATGTTTCACATATACTCTGCAATTTATACTTACATCATGCTTTTTATGCATATCAGTTTATGTCATACTGCTCATGTATCACATATAACATCTAGCATTTCATGCTTCATATTTTACATGTAATCATATCTCATGCATATCATAATTATCATCAATATCTTACTATTAACAATTTAATATCACATCATAGCATGTTAAGGCACATAGGAGCAAGTTCTGAAAAACTTGTCTGGTCGCTTCTACCATTTACGCTTATTTGCGTCATTTGCTCAACCTACAATTTATATAACAAATTGACATAATCATTAGCTATCAGGACTTTTAATTAGTCTTAACTTAAGACCTTAACTTCAAATTATTAACTCTTAAGATGTCCGACAAATGAACCCTTAAGTTCCGGACAAAACCCTAGTCCAAATACAGTTTGGACATATCAGGCATGCTTAACCAGCTTACGCTTTCTTTATAAAATCTTCGTACGACCCACTTTTAATAAGTTGTCTAAATTAGTCACAAATGGACTATTTACATTTGTTTAATTCAATTAAACTTTCTTCTTTTACATAACTTAATGATTCGGACATTTAACACTATATCAAATACCCCAACATATTATCTATCTTTGATAATATACCACTACGTTCAAATATTATTAACCATTTAATAATACTTTAATCTCTTATTAATATTATTAACCATTTAATAATATTTTAATCACTTACTAATATTATTAACCATTTAATAATATTTTAATCACTCATTAATATTATTAACCATTTAATAATATTTTAATCACTCATTAATATTATTAACCATTTAATAATATTTTAATCACTTCTTAATATTATTAACCATTTAATAATATTTTAATCACTTCTTAATATTATTAACTATTTAATAATATTTTAATCACATATTAATATTATTAACCATTTAATAATATTTTAATCACATATTAATATTATTAACCATTTAATAATATTTTACTCACTTCTTAATATTATTAACCATTTAATAATATTTTAATCACTTCTTAATAATATTAACCTTTTAATAATATTTTAATCACTTCTTAATATTATTAACCATTTAATAACATTTTAATCACTTATTAATATTAGTCATTTAATAATATTTTACTCACATATTAATATTATTAACCATTTAATAATATTTTACTCACTTATTAATATTATTAACCATTTAATAATATTTTAATCACTTATTAATATAATTAACCATTTAATAATATTTTACTTATTTAATAATGTCATTAATTATTTAGGAACATTTTCATCATATACAAATGTTATTACACATTTAATAACCTTTTAATCTTATACTAATATTATTCATCATTTAATAATATTTTAATATTCTTCAAACATTACCAATAGTTAACTTTTTAATTGTGTTAACTTTAGTCTTTATTTTATATCTTTAGATACCAATTAATCACTAATAGATTCAATATAAATTGATTTAGTATTCAAATACATTCATTTTATATGTATTTCAACTTAAATTTCCACTAAAAACTCAACCCGGGCTGACCCGACCCGACCCGGACCGATCCGACCCAACCCGGACGTCTAAAACTTGTTTCTGGCAGAATGTTTGACCGTTGCGGCAGTGGTTTCCACCGCTACGACGGTAGTACAAAATTTTCGAAAACCTAATTTGGGGACTGTCGGACCCTCTGACGCTCCGACAGCCATAACTTCTTCATTTCAAAACATTTTGGGGTGATTCTTGAGTCCATTCTCATCAAAATTTCCCCCTCTACAATTTCTCTTTGTATTACAAATCCAAATTCCAAACTTAAGTGGACTAAAAACTGCTCACAAGGACAAAGTGAAAACTAAAATCACAAATTCTTGGTTTTAATAGTTCAAACTTGAATAAAATAAACTCTACACATCCAAATGACACTAACTTAGTGTTGTTGTCTTCTTAACTTCTTGTTTTACAATATTTCATGGTTCAATCATATTTTTGAAAACGTTTGACATGAAATTTAAAGATCGAACCCCTTAGGGTTTTACTGGTAAATCGCAATATGAAATTTTCTTCCATTTATTTGCATACCAATACTTGTTTTAAACATACTAAACCATGAATTTACCTATATATCATATATTTAGACTTCTATAGTATCAAAATAACTTTTGATCGGCTAAAAATACATTTTAACTGTTTAAATCATATATAGACTATAAAAATGAACTAAATAAAGTTTAGAGCACTTTTTAACCTTTTATACATGGATGCTATCCTTCCTCTTGACATGATCTTGGCTTGTGACTCCACCTTGATCATCCTCCAACATTTTTCCATGGTGGATCATCAATATCACAAAGTAGCTCTTATTTTTCTCTAGAGCTTCTCTCTCTTCAACACTTAAACTAGCTAGCAAATGACTAAACTTTGCTATCTCTTTCCCTCTTCTCTATATATAGCACTCCCTTAATCACCATCAACTCCTACTAATCAACTAACATCGTCAAATTAGGAGTTAATTATGCTTACTATTGGATTGATTGACCACTTGAATGACTAGGTGATTGACTAGGGTTGGTGAACCACTTTGATATTGTGTACAAGTGAAGTAACCAAGCAAATCAAGCCACCCCCTTGTGGGGACCACTAAATCTCAGCAAAATGGGATTTAATCCCCCATTTTTGCTTTATTTTTATAGCTTAAATATACATTTATACACACACACACACACACACACACACACACACACACACACACACATATATATATATATATATATATACTTATATATATAAATGTTGACCAATTTTGACTATCATTTGGGCTCCACATTGGACTCCAGGATTTAAATATATTGGGCTTATCCATTAAATTTGGTTGGGCTCAATTTAATTGTTACATTGGGCTAACATTAAATACCCTATGTTACATTTAATTAAAACAAGCGTTGGGCTTGATTAATTATAACTTGGATCAAGGTTTATTTAGACTTACCATATTTTTCATATATGGTTAACTAATTGAATCTTATAAGGCTACTTCATTGGGTTTATTAAATAAACACATTAGCTTAATTACATAATCCAATTAGACTTGCTATTTATAAGTCCATTGGACTACTTAATTGAGTTAGTCGATTAAATTACTAACACTTAACATATCTTGAGTTTATTTTATTAAAACCCTAATGCTCATACTTACTTGTACTTCAATTTGATTCAATAAACTATAAATTTTCAAACAGTCTGTATCACCGCTGCGGCGGTAGTTCTATTTTTCACATTCCAGAAAGTTTCACCGCTGCGGCGGTGAAACCTACCGCTGCGGCGGTAGTTCTATTTTTCACATTCCAGAGAGTTTCACCGCTGCGGCGGTGAAGCCTACCGCTGCGGCGGTAGTGCTAATTTTAATACACATTAATACAAGTACTTTTACTTGATTCAATTTAATTCATTAACTAACTTTTATCATTAACTTGAGTTTATAATATAATTACCCATACCCATATAGTTATTCCTATATTGGGTTACACAATTAACTCATACATGGTTAATTCTCATCATCATACATATTTACCTAGCAATTAACCAATGTTTGGTTAATGCCCTCTCTCTTGTCTACCAACTAGGGTTATTCAACTTACCCTACATTAGTTAATTCTCTACACTCAATAATATTTCCCCACACTTTGACCAATATTGGACTTTTAAAAGTTTGGGCTACATATCTTACCTTCCATTGGGCTATCTTATTTAATTACCCACATTCATGCAAGTATTCCCATATTGGGCTAACACATATAATCTTTTTGGGCTAGTCCACTAGTAGTAATTAAATTACTTGGACTCATAACTAATATAATTAACCTAATTAATTATATTTTACAACATTCTTTTTTACTTTATATTAAAACTAATTACTTTATTAGTTTTGTTGAGTATTAATTACTCATCTTTTTATCTGGCTAACAAGCACACCTCTAGGAATATATAACTATGTATATATATCCTTATAACCGTCTTCACTTCTCAAATGAATTTATTTCCCTAATAAATTCTCTATATGCATCATTACAATATTCCCACATTTAATTTCTAACAAATAAATTATGTTAAAAAAAAAAATGTTCACCAAAATTCTACATATCTCACTTCTCAAACTCTAGGTTTTAAACCATAACCTTTAATTGATTATTTTAAATCTTATTTACAATTCTTGTAAATATATGGGATATTACAAGAAATACTTGAGGCTTTTGTAATCCGTATAGATATTCACTTTCTCCCTGTACAAATAGTGTCTTTAGATCTTCAACGTGAAAACAAGTACAATAGCAATTATGACTCAATGATATAAAATATAGTGTAATGACAATTTTTGAATTAATAATGCAAAATACTGTGTAACAACAATTATTGATGAATACTGTGTGATATCCACTTTATCAGATCAATAATATAAAATACTGTGCAATACCGTATGCAACTGTGGATTATCGCGTTCTACAATAAAATATCATGAAATACCATATGTTACTGTTCTTTTACCACTAGGTAATTTTAATAATTAAAAGAAATAGTACCGTTGACCATTTTTATTTAAAAATGTTACTTCTATCGTTTTCTATAGCCTACAGTATTTTACTGTGGGATTCACCAATGATTGGTTATTTTAGCGCTGTCGTAGGGATCAAATATTCTCCAACAGAATGAATATTCTTCGACAATTCAAATATTTTCTGATATAAGAAAAAGTACACATAATATTCTTAACTTTAACTTTTGTCAATTTAACCCCTTACTGTTTTAGAAAAATATATATGACGAAAAATTAAATTTATATTTCATAAAAGTTGAGGCCTTACAACCTCCCCTCCTTATGAGATTTCGTCTCCAAAATTTACATACCTAACATTTCGAATAGGTAAAGATACTTAGATTTTATTTCAGATTCTAGCTCTCAGGTCATTTCCTCAGTATCTTGGTTCCTCTATAAAATCTTGACTTGAGGTATAACCTTTGAGCATAGGATCTGCTCCTTCTTATCTAAGATTTTGACAGGTACCTCCTCATACGTTAAATCCTCTGCTATAACGTCTGGCTCCAACTCATTGATGGAAAAATTTCTTTGGGATTCCAAGGACGTCAGACCAAACGAAAAGGTTCTTCGGGATTCTAAGGACTTTCAGATCGAGGGAAAAGCTCATTTAGGAATACGAGGACGTCAGATAGAAAGGAAAGCTTCTTCGGGAGTCTGAGGATGTTAGACCGAAGGGAAAGCTTCTTTGGGATTCCATAGATGTCAAACCAAAGGGAAAACTTCTTTAGCATTCCAAGACTTCAAACCGAAGGGAAACCGAAGAAATACTACTTTCGAAAAACTGAAGAAAGTATGATTTCGAAAAATCAAAAAAATACTGCTTTCGAAAAACCAAAGAAAGTATACTTTCAGGAGACCAAAGAAATACTACTTTTAGAAAATCGAAGAAAGTATGCTTCCGGGAAACCAAAGAAGTACTTCTTTCGAAAAACCAAAGAAAGTATGCTTTTAGGAGACCGAAGAAATACTGCTTTAAGAAAATCAAAAAAAGTATGCTTTTGTGAGATCGAAAATATACTACTTTCGAGAACCAAAGAAAGTATGCTTTAGGGAGGCTGAAGAAATACTATTTTCGAGAACCAAAGAAAGTATGCTTTTGGGAGGCCGAAGAAATACTACTTTTGAGAATCGAAGAAACTATGCTTTCGGGAGGCTGAAGAAATATAGCTTTCGAGAATCGAAGAAAGTATGCTTTTAGGAGGCTAAAGAAATACTTCTTTCGAGAACCAAAGAAAGTATGCTTTTAGGAGACTGAAGAAAGTATGCTTTCGAGAGGCCGAAGAATATTGCTTTCGAGGACCGAAGAAACTATATTTTTGGGTACGCCGGGTAATTGGTCTAGGAGAAGGGGAATTTCCTCGAAGAGTTAGGCCTTGTTGTATTTGATGGGTAGCTTGTAAGTACTGAGCACTTGTGTAAATTTACAATCTTTAGTAAAATTTCTTTTCTTCTCATGAAAGGAGTTTTGTGTGTTCTTCTTTTTACTCTGTTTGATAATGTGTTAACACTAATACTTAGGTTTCCCTACCCTCCTTAACCTTAGTTAAATAAAACTGAAGGTAAGGCTAGAGAAAAATAAATGGTGTACCGGATTAAACAAAAATAAGATAATCTAAATAGAACTTTTATTTCATAAATATCGAAGAAGTAATATGATCGGTTAAAATAATTTTCAAAAAATATGAAGTACATAATTGATTGCTAATAATATCGCCAAAGCTGAACTGCATGCCCTATATAAGAGATAGGCTTTCTTTCCGTGGTCTGAAGCTCTTTAACAAGCATATGGAGATCTTCTTAGGCAGGTATAGGCATAGTACAATTTAGGAATCTGAGGACTGCTGATACGTAAGTTTTATACCTATGTATTGATTATCTTTTAGCTTAATAATTTATTATTTTTTAAGTACTTTATATTTGTTTTAAGTATTTTATATTACTTTTATGTGTTTTGACTTTGTTTGGTAGGAATTGAAGTAAAGGCTTGGCGGATCAAAGTTTGGGGTTGTTATGCTTGTATTTTCAGCTTGCCAATTATGCAACAGTCACTTCAGGATTACTTTTGACTTTTATTATGGCAGAATTTTCAAAATCCTATAACATGAAAGTTGTAGATCTACTTCTCAGCTTTTCGAAATATATTGGATCATCTCAATTGGAGTTTGTATGAAAAAATGATGACCGTTATACCAAAGGACGTCAATGTAGAAAATGGGTCAGCGCTAGTGGCGTTGATAATAGTACTAATCCAGCGCTGACAGCTCTGGTTGGTAGAAAGTTCAGCGCTGACAGTGCTGGGTCACGACCAGACTTATTTTTTACACATTTTTGATATTTTTAACTCTAAATTGGATTGGGTTATCCATATATGTTAGGAATTTGATGTGTAACCTATAAATACATGTCAAAACACATAAACCAATAGAAGTTAGGGTAGCTAAGGTAGAGATTAACATAGATTAAAGTAGGAACAAAGTATATGACACCCCCAAATCTGGGTTCTATAAACCCCGGGTTCAGTGCTCACGGTACAACATCCAACACACAACTATCTACTCATTCAATCATAAAATACAATGTTAAATACATTGTTCATTTCAACAACATGTAATATCCTAGGTTAACTAACTTTTAATACAAAATATGGCATCATAATAAAAAGTCTTAACAACATAATTTTAAATTTAAACGAAACAATAATACAACTACTCCTTAGCTTTCCTTTTTTCCTTGTCCTTCTTGGAACCATTTGAGAACTAGGGTTTAGCTGAAAGTTTTAGTTTTAAGCAAGTGTGAGCAACAATTGGCTCAACAAGTATATAAAATGGTTTACAACATTATAATCAGGAATAGCTATATCATCTCTGATAATTTTAACAACTGAACCTCAATTGAGGATAAAAGATGTATAAACATTTACTTTATAATTCAAGATTTAAAAATTAGGATGCTGATGGTCAAGTGACCTTGAACTTCGTTAAGATTATTGACATTATGTAAAGAATGACAATAACCGATAGTCATAAGACCAATATCGTTAAGACTATTAATAATCTATATAGCAATTGATAATAAACGAAGATGTGTACTTTGGGGGATCAACCCATCATACAGATACATTGTGCACAATATAAAATATCTAGCGATGCAACCACGTCATATAAGAATTTTATCCAAAATCATAGTTTTAAGCCCCTATTATGAGGGTTGTTCATTTCATTTTTAACAGATACTGCACCAGTATAATATGGTTTAGTTTAGCATTAAGAATTATAGAATTCAAATTTATCATGGCATTATTGATCTAGCCGAATAATGACTTAGACTCGTATTTCATAATGGTTTATGCATAAGGATTTTAATACTTAAAGTCAGTTCAATAATTGAATGACATTTGAAATGCACATAAGTGCGATAATGGCATAAGAGATATTTCAACCTTGAATAATTGGTTTGAGTAGTAATACTTGAAATCAAAACATTTGCACGGAATAGTAAAGTGTGCATCAGTAAAGAAAACTTGCCTCAGTTGTTTACACTTAACGTTAACACTTCATTACGTCTATCGCCTACATAGTTTAACAATGTCGGCCCACTAATTAGTTTTCGATCATAAACATTCGATCATAAACATCATTCTAGTCGTTTAAATTTGGTACGTGCTAGTTTTAATACATAAGTTCGATTTACTCCTAGCACGTAAACTTACAATCAATCATACATATATTGGTTATAACCCATATAACATGTAGCATTTATCGTCTACTCATGTAACTTGACTATCTTAAACACCTAGGGCAGGACCATTTATCAATCTCGCTTATACGCATTGGTTCGTATTGCTTGTAATCATTCTTACACATGCTTACACATACCACATAATCACATTGGTTATTCATGGCATGGGTCTAAACATCTTACCTAACGACATAGTACTTTAATTTGAAAATATCGCCTAATTAAAATTACATGTTATAACAATCATGTAGGTCAACTAGATCACATATATACATGCATGACGACCATATAACAAAAACATAAAAAATCACATAACCTGAAAACAACAGGGTCGAGTGTAGCTGCGCTGGACCCAAGCGCAACTGCAATGGGTTCATCGCAGGTGTGCTCCCCTAATCCGCAGGTGCTCTTAAGTTCAAATTATCGACAAAAGGTTTGGGTGCAACTGTGCTCACCCTGAGCGCAGCCGCGCTCTAGTACAAAGTCCAAATAGAATGCTCAGGCGCAGCTGTGTTCACCTTGAGCACAGGTGCCCTCAACCTAGATTCTAGAAACTCAGCAGATTTTTTGGACTTTTGATAAAGTAAAGCATACAAGTAACTTCAGATCATCATGCACTTCATATATACACCTATTTCTAGAATTATGGCATGCAATGGTTTCTTAGTTCGAATTTCATTAGTAAGGAAACAACCTTTTGTTCTTTTACAAAAATCAAGTTTCATTTCAAGACAAACACTTATGATTCATGCATTGTCTAACTTATACACATGTGACTCCTTGGTTTTGGAAAGCAAGCATTTGAATGGTAAAACATTTGAAACTTGCTTCATTAATAACCTTTATCAAACCTACAAGCATAACTCCTAGCTAACATGTAAGCACAGATGTAAACATACACCTCCTTGATATGAAGCATTCTCGATATGTCAATATGATTATCATAATGTCATATGCATATACCTTATGGATTTAAGCCTGTTATTTACAACACATAACAATTCCTTTGGTTAGAAATCAGTGTTTTGTATGCTCAGATTTAGTAAAATGATTCGTTAAAAACTTTAATCAAACACAAAGCATGCATGTATTATTTTATGGCAAATCACACATGCATATACCTCATAGAGCACATAAACTCCAGCCATATCATACACCTTATATCAACCGGGTCCTTCACGACCCCCAAATTCCCACTAAACTCCCATAGTAAGAAAAACACACCATAATCTATCTAGAAGCACAAGATAACTAGGAGATTTAGTTCAAGGTTACTTTTAAACCTTAAAAGGTGATGCTTGGTATATATTATGGCTTTTGAGCTCTAACAGTTGTAGCTGGGGTTCCTCTCCTTCTTCTAGACGAGTTTTCTCTATGAACCTTTTTCCTTTCCACTGGATTCTCTCTCTCTCTCTCTCTCTCTCCCCCCCTCTCTCTTTATTGCACTCTCCTTAAAAAGATAATAGAACAAAGGTTATGAGGAATGAGTTTATTTAGAATACAGAACTGAGCACTATTCTCCTTCAATCAGCTATTGCAAGCTATCTATGGCTCTATCATCAGCTCTATATTTACTCATCACAGCTGCAGCCTTGAGCAACCAAACTGGTCTGCCCCTACTATTCTTGGCTGTCGAAACCTTGGGCAGCAAAAAACTCAAGTTCAGCTGCACGAATCATGGCCTTCATGTGCAACAGTCTGATGGAGTATTTCACCTGGTTTAGTCCTGAAATGATTGTCCTAACTGAACTTGTACGCTTAAATCTTTAATCAAGGTCTTGGGCTGCTACACTTGAACTCAAGGTAATGTGCTGCTGACAATAGGGATGAGTGAAACCTCCCAATTAGCTTGGTAAATTGATCTTATTGGGCTATTGAATTCTCGTCTTCATTTGGGTCAAGGTTTGGGTTTAGTTAATTAAAACATTGGTTATAAGTGGAGCAATAAGGCTGGGTTGCTCTAACATCAAGTTTGGACTCACAAATCTAATGATACTCCAATCCTATTAATTACTAACATGGGTCAAATTGATTATCTGAAATTCCTTTTGAAAATCAAATCAACGACGAAGATCCCGGTCCATTAATTTCTAAAGTTGGGACTTTATCCGCACCAAATGTTATGTTAACAACTGAACAGTTGGGCGTACTAACGAGTGCAACTGTTAAATCAGCCATTTAAGCAATGAAGCAGCAGATGACACCACCCGACAAACCAAAATTTTAATTTTTCCTTTTTTTTTTTATTGTTGTAAAGGCCTACTACGCTTACCACCATTAATAAGAGATTTATTAAATTTTGATATTTCGTACTTTCTTATCTCTCATAACTTAATGAAATGTGTAGAATGAACATGAATTAAGGAGGTGGAATAAAAATTTATTTCATTAATGGTAATACACAATTCTTGAGTTTACATTAATGGAAATACGACATCTTTCTCTACTCTCCCATACACAAAAGATCAAGGGACAATTCTCTTTACAATTAGAATAGCTCCCCCGAACTTCTGTCCCACGATCCCTAAAACTACTTATAATCCTCTTATATTTGAGAGGAATAAATCTCTTCATAACTACACATCCGCCAACTGGAGCATGACAAAATTGAAATGTCTCACGAGACAAACCAGTGAACCGGCTGGTTACATCTGGACGGACATGAACGCTAACACGAGATACGTGTTCTCCTTCCCCTCTTACAAACACATCATCAAAACCAGGTTTAGACACATTGCTTGGTTCTCTGTCTAGAACTACGTAAATACATCCAACGCCAATTCTTCTAGGTTCAAAGCCCTCAGACATTCCAACATTTGCATTTTCAGATAAGGTTTGGGTACTTCCATTATCTCCTTCAAATTTGATAATGCCATCTTGATTTATTGAATACAACTTTATTCACCGACCATGTCTTTCTCTTTGTCCCTGACCAAGAGTTGGCAAACAGAAGTAATCAGAAAATGGAACATTAGTTTCAATCCTATATAATGGATCAAACATCTCATCCAGAATGCCTTTGTCATAAAAAGGAGCAGATCAAGTCCTCCGATAAACACGCTTTCTGTAGGGCCATCTAACAATTACTTTGTTTCTTGGAATAAACAACCTCCTCTTTCCACCGTATTTTTGAGGAGTAACCGGATCCAATCCTCTTTTACGTTAAGTATTCACTCTCATCTTAAAGATGATTAAAAGTACAATAATCTCAGTACACAATAAACGTATAATAAGTACCCAGTTATAATAAAAAATATAATGAAGAAAATAATCAAGGTCAGTACCAAACTATGATCTTCCAGAATATAAGAAGAACTAAACATCAGTTAATGGGTCTCAAACCCATCACTTGATAAAAAAGAGTAAATATATATTGGAAATGACACATATACACCCATCTTGTAAATCAGCCAAAACGCTGAAGGGTATCCAAAAAAAGAAGATATGCACCAATACACATGTACTTTTTTTTCCCTACTAACCAGACAAAAATACTAACATCATGTCAGTGGGTCCCACTGCTTTAATAAAGCATTAATTTCTGAAGTTGTGACTTCATCCGCACCAAATGTTATGTTAACAACTGAACAGTTGGGCGTACTAATAAGTACAACTGTTAAATCAGCCATTAAAGTAATGAAGCAACAGATGACACCACCCGGCAAACCAAAATTTTAATTTTTTTGTTGATTGTTGTAAAGGCCTGCACATTGTCCTTTTTTTCTGTACTTGGTGGGACACCGATGCCACATGTTAATACTTGATTAGATCACTTTAAAGGCTTGTCTTTCCTTCTGATGATATACAAAATTTCTATTTTACCACCCCCTGACCTTCCAAACTACATTTTTTTTTAAAAATGTCATGTAAGTGGACGAAATGTCCGGTACATGGCAGAGTACCAATTTTGACATTTCAGGATTTTTTTGATTTTTGCCAAAATTTACAGTATTTGGGCTTTAAACGAATGTTGAAGTTATATCATGAAGACATCAAGGAGCATGGTGATGCTGATGACTTGAGGAAGTATGCACTGGCATTAAAAGAATGCCAAGAAGAAGTTTACCGCTCGATGAATGATTTAAAAGATGCAGAGAAAAATGAGAAAGTCTCAACGGATCTAAAGTTAGGAACTAGTGAAAAATAAGATTTGTGAAGATAGTGTTTTTTTTGTGCTTTGATTTGCACAGTATTTATTAATGTAATTTGCAATAATATTAATAAATAATTAATATTTTCATTCCTCATCGTAAAATGAAATACATTTCCATTCAACAGTGTGATTAGAACATAATTTCCAATCAACACAACTTAAATTACATGAAAAGTACACAGAATCAGGATTAATTACTCCTAAATTATTAATCATCGAATAAATCCTGGCTTTGATACGCATGGTAAAGTAATCCTCTGTCACAGAGTTGGGAAAAATTGAATTCATCCAGGTTGTGATAGTCAGTATCACTGTCTTAATTCTCAGTGCCTTTCAGAGATTGTAATTAAAACATATTGTAGTTATGAACTGATTGTCGTTCATTGTTGTCTTGGAACGAAAGTGGAGGGTTTTTTTTTATTCCGTCTGATAAGATCCCTGTTTGCATGAGACGGTAGCAGTTGGTGGTCGACGCTGCAACCATTGACATGAAAGAGAAGGCAGCCGCAGTTGAATTTAATTTGCTTCCTCCTCATTTTCTTCTTTGATCTCGCGTGTTGGGGTTTGATTTTGGGAGGTATTGGAGAAGAACGATTGGGAGACGAAGAAAAATTATGCGTTTGACAGTGTCCACTCGTTGAGGGCGACATTCTCAATTTTATCTAGGAATTCTTTATACGAGCTTTCTGGCCCACTGTTGCATAGAAAAATGGTTGGTACCCCCCTTTTATCATAATAGGTTTGGTGTACTTACAATTTGATCTCCAGTTGTGCTGGCTTCCAAAGAACTCTCTCCAATGTTTGACGTACTTTGGAGGTACGTCATCAATGACGTTATAATAAACGTCATTGTTATGTTTGACTATATCTAAGTGTCCACAATAATAATTATGCCGGCCTAAGGACTGAGCCCACATAGTTTTCCCTAAGCGAGTTGGACCCTCGATCATAATAGACTTGGGCCTATAAGACCTGTGATCTTTATCACGAATGTTATCCCTGGCCCATTCTTGAAGGTACATAGGGACGTTGTTGAATTTTGTACAGGGACTGATGTACACTTTTGGACCTTTTTGGAACATCCGATCCCAATTGTATGAGAGTCTTTCCCAATTGTTCTAATAAGTTCTGGAATCACCCTCCATGATCATCTTCATAGCAATTTCCTTATCTTTGGTGGCAAGCGCAGCGTAATAAAGTTGATTTATGCTTTCAGCAGATACTTGTGTTTTGGAATTATCAATAAAAATATCATGCTCACAGTAATCCCCTCCTTTAGAAATATAGGATTGAACTGTAGTAGCATTTTTAGCAAATTGAATATTAGGATGGAAATGAGTGGAACGAGTGTTGGAAACCAAATCGAAGAATTTTTGGTTTGTTGTTTGAAATTTTGCACTTAATTGAATGAGGCAATGAAGATGCGAAGTTCCATCTTCATGGAGTTCAGCACACATACATATGTATACGGGAGTAATGGAGTAATTGATCTTGAGCAAGAGCTCAAGACACTCTATTTTTGGTAACGGGCATCTTTGATAGGTTAAGAAAATATTTCCAGATTGAATTCTGAAGGAATTCATTCGAGGCATTTTTTGGAAGAAGGCAGTTCATTACTCTAAACAGTAATAATCGTCAATAGCCACTAATTCAAAGTCCTATTTTGGCTGGAGCAGCAAAGTGATTTTTTTATAATAAAAAAAGTGCGTAAAGACGATCTTACCCTTGCTGTGTGGGAACGCCTCTAATATAATATTACAGAGGCGTTCTTCACCACGTGTCCGCTGGTGATTGGCTGAGAGGGAATATTCACTACAGTGAGGGTAGTACAGTGAAGGGCATTTTGGGAAAAAAATAATATGAATAGGGTACGCGCAACACCTTTTTGGACGAGAAGTGAGCTATTGTAGCAAAAAGTGAGTTAGTTAGGCACTTTAATCACATGCGCCACGCGTGCCACGTGTTTTTACTGTAGCAATCATTACTGTTTTGTAATTTTCACACTTTAAAATTCAAAATTCAAAATTTCAAAATTCAAAATTGAAATTTTGCTGAAGCTTCTAGAGTAAGCTTTGTGTCTTGTCAATTATTTTTTCAAATATAATAATAAATTAACATTAGTTACAGTAAGTGGGTTTTTTTTAAATTCAAACTTTTGAATTTCAAATTTCAAATTTTAAATTTGAACGTTTCTTCCTGCCCAAGTTTGGAATAGTACGCGTACTGCACACTGTCCTTTTTATCTGTACTTGGTGGGACACCGATGCCACGTGTTAATACTTGATTGGCTCACTTTAAAGGCTTGTATTTCCTTTTGATTATATTCAAATTTTCTTCTTTACCACCTTTGACCTTCCAAACTACATTTTTTTTTAAAATGTCATGTAAGTGGACGAAAAGTCCGATACATGGCAAAGTACCAATTTTGACATTTCATGATTTTTTTTGATTTTTGCCAAAAATTACCGTATTTGGGCTTTGAACGAGTGTTGAAGTTATATCATGAAGACATCAAGGAGCATGGTGATGCTAATGACTTGAGGAAGTATGCACTGGCATTAAAAGAATGCCAAGAAGAAGTTTAAAGTTGGGAACTAGTGAAAAATAGGATTTGTGAAGCTAGTGTTTTCTTTGTACTTTGATTTGCACAGTATTTGCTAATGTAATTTGAAATAATATTAATAAAAAATTAATATTTCCATTCCTCATTGTAAAATGAAATACATTTCCATTCTACACTGTGATTAGAACACAATTTTCAATCACCACAAATTAAATTACATGCTGAGTACACAGAATCGGGACTAATTACTCCTAAATTATTAATCATCGAATAAATCCTGGCTTTGATACGCATGGTAAAGTAATCCTCTATCACAAAGTTGGAAAAAATTGAATTCATCCAAGTCGTGATAGTCAATATCCTTGTCTTGATTCTCAGTGCCTTTCGGAGATTGTAATAGGTTTGACGTACTTACAATTTGATCTCTAGTTGTGCTGGCTTCCAAAGAACTCTCTCCAATGTTTGACATGCTTTGGAGGTATGTCATCAATGACGTTATAATAAACGTCATTGTTATGTTTGGCCATATCTAAGTATCCACAATAATAATTATACAGGCCTAAAGATCGAGCCCACAGAGTTTTCCCTAAGTGAGTTGGACCCTTGATCACAATAGACTTGGGCCAATAAGACCTGTGATCTTTATCATGAATGTTATCCCTAACCCATTCTTGAAGGGCCACAGGGACGTTGTTGAATTCTCTATAGGGATTGATGTACACTTCTGGACCTTTCTGGAATATCTGATCCTAATTGTGCGAGTCTTTCCCAATAATTGCACAAAATAAGTTTGCATAATTTTATTCCAAAAAAAAAATTACAGCGAATTTCTTGGTCATTATATTCTCCCCCCTATAAGGATTCCATCCCTGGAATCACAAACACGATGTTACATGAAGAGATGGGGATAATCTTTTTGCTTCTTTCCCATGTAACTTCCTCAGTATTGTGGTTCCTCTAAACTACCTTTACAGAAGGTATTATCTTATTTCTTAAAACTTGTTCTTTTTTGTCAATTATCTGAACTAGAACTTCTTCATAGGTCAAATCCCTTTCAAATTGGATCGGTTCATATTATATTACATGATTGTAGTCTTGTTTATAAGGCCAAAAACTGACACGTGGAAAATGTTGTGAACGTGTTCTAATTCTGGAGGCAAAGCTATTTCGTAAGATACCTCTCATATCTTTCTTAACATTTAAAAATGTCCTATAAATCTCGGACCTAACTTCCCTTTCCTATCAAATCTTATCTTCCCCTTCCAAAGAGATACCTTTAAAAACACATACGACCCTATGTCAAAATCCCATCTCTGTCGATGTAAATTGGCGCACTTCTTTTGTCTGTCTTGTGCTACAACTAGCCTTGACCTTATCACACTAACAATTTTTGTTGTCTTTTGAACCAATTTTGGCCCTAATAATTTGTGTTCTCCCACTTCATCCCAACACAGTAGAGTTCAGCACTTTCTTCCATATAAAGCCTCGTAAGGTGGTATTCTGATACTAGCATAATAACTATTATTATAGGCAAACTTGACTAATGGCAGATGATCATCCCAATTACCCTTACAGTCTATAACGCATGCCATCAACATATCTTCTAGCGTCTGAATTGTTCTCACTCTATCCGTCAGTTTGAGGGTTGTAAGCTGTACTCAACCTCAACTATGTTCTCATACATTCTTGAAAACTTTTTCAAAAATTAGATGTGAATCGCGGATCTCGATCTGACACAATCGATACCTGGACTCCATACCTGGAGACTATTTCCTTGACATACAGTTTGGTTAACTGATCCAAGTTAAATCTGATCTTGATTAACAAGAAGTGTGCTGACTTCGTAAGTCCGTCCACAATCACCCAAATTGTGTCATATCCTTTTTGAGTCGTTGGGAGGCCTACCACAAAATCCATTGTTATGTGCTCCCACTTCTATTCTGAAATTTCCAATGGCTATAACAACCTAATTGGCCTTTGATGTTCTACTTTAACTATCTGGCAGGTTAGACACCTGCTGACACACTCTACAACTTCCCTCTTCATATTGGGCCACCAAAAGTGTTGACGAAGATCTTGGTACATCTTTGTACCACCTAGATGAATCGAATATCTTGAACTGTGTGCCTCCTTTAGAATCTCCTCTTTTAGGTTGGGCACTGCCGATACACACACTCTACCTTCAATTCTTAGTACTCCATCCTTATCCAGCCTGAACTTGGTATCTTCCTTATCGATCACCCGCTTCTTTATACTTTTGCATTCCTCATCTTGATCCTGGGCTTCCTTTACTTAGTCCAATAAAGTTAGACGAGTTTCCATTATAAACAATTTTTCTTCTGACTCATTCGGATACTTCATTTCTATCTCCATTTTCTCAATTTCTTTGATTAGCTCCTCCTGAGCTGTGAACATTCCTAACTTTTCCCGACCCTTCCTACTTAAGGCGTCGGGGACTACATTGGCCTTCTTGGGATAGTACAAAACCTTGCAATCATAATCTTTGATTAATTCTAACCACCTTCTCTGCCTTATATTCAGTTCTTTTTGAATGAAGATATAATTCAGACTTTTGTGGTCTATGTATATCTCACATTTCTCTCCATATAAATAATGCATCCATATTGTTAAGGCAAAAACTACTGCTGCCAATTCCAAATCATGTGTAAGATATCCCTTTTTATACTTCTTCAACTGCCGTGATGCGTACGCTATTACCTTGCCATCTTGCATCAACACACAACCAAGCCCTTTGTGTGATGCATCACTATATACCACAAAACTACCCTTATCATCTGGCAATGACAATATTGGTGCCTCACCCAATCTCTTCTTGAGTTCATGAGAACTCTCTTCACATTTTTCTGACCACAAAAATTTCATCGCTTTTCGTGTCAAATTCGTCAATGGTCTTGACAACTTTGAGAAATCTTTTATAAATCTTCGATAATATCCTGTTAATCCCAAGAAACTCCTTATTTCTGTTGGCATCCTCGGTTGTTGTGATGACCCCAAATTCGGGTCTCTTGAACCTCAAATCTGGTTCACCACTGTACAACATTTTCCATATCGTTCATGACTTACAATAATATTATAATTGCTAAATAATCATTTATTTAAAACTTTATAAATCTCTTTTTATTCCAGAATCGCAATCTTTACAACTCTCTAGTATGCCTCAATATCATACACGATACGACATTCTATTACAATCAATTTGAGTATTTAAACCCCCACAATAAACGCTAACCATTTATTTAATTCACAATCAGTTTACCTGTCCAATACGGACTCATACTACGACAAGCACTTAAACTTTCGATGAAAGTAATACGCATTCCTGATCCTTGATCTTTAACAAAATCTTCGAACATCTCGCACTCATCTAAAAGTGTTGGTTTTATAGCAAGAGTGAGCACGACGGCTCAACTGTAATGACCATGAATTTCATTAGTCATTGTAATTATAATTAATAAATAATTAGCAATGAATTTAAAAATTTTGGTACTAATTAATTGTGCATTAGATAATTAAATAAATGTACTTATGTATGTGTATATTTATTTAAAGAATTAAAGCAAGGTGTATAATTAATTAAAGCAAATATAATTGGATTATATTTTAAATCCAAATGAGTTGTTAAACTAGGTCAAAGATATTAACTTAGTAGCCCATGTAATTAATTTAATTACTAGCCCATGTAATTAATTTAACAATCCCAATGCTTATTTTAATTAAAGGTAGCATAGTTATTTAAATGCTAGCCCAAAGTGTTATTTAAATTAAGCCCAAACCAATTAAATAGATGAGCCCAATATATTTAATCCTAAGATCAAATATGGAGCCCAATAGGAAGTCAAAAATGGTCAATATTGTTACATATATGAATATATATATATATATATATATATATATATATATATATATATATATATATATATATATATATATATATATATATATAATTAAAGCATTAAAAATAAATTAAAAATGGGTGATTAAATCCCATTTTTGCTGAGATTTTAGGGGGCCCACTTGGGGTTGCTTAATCTTGCATATTGCTTCAAACTCACACTAAATCAAAGTTGGCAAACAACCCTAGTCAATCACAATGTCACTCACATTGTCCATCCATACAATAGTAAGCTTAATTAGTTTGTAATTTCACCAACATTGGTTGATTAAGAATGTTAATGAGGTGTTAGTAGAGTACTATATAAAGAGTACTCCACACTTGTATCAAGTTTGCTAGTTCATTTCCTAGAGAATACAAGAGAGAAAGTGAGAGCATTTGTGACCATTTAAGAGATACACTTGGGTGTTGAGTGAAAAAGCTAGAGAAGGAGCTTGGTGAATGTCCACTAGCTTCACAACATATTTTGGTAGGAGAAGAAGAAGAGCATCTAAGACCACAAGGTTTAAAAGTGATCTAACTTATCTTAAATTTCATTTTTGTAGTCTAGAATGATTTTAAACGGTTAAAATATATTTTTAACCAATCAAAACTTGTTTTGATGGTCTAGAAGTATTTAACTATGTTATATATGTATATTCATAGCTTGATGTGGTTATATCATGTTGGTATGTGTAGATTGCATAAAAATGCAAGAAATGCTCATATTGATTTTTACCGGTAAAACCTAACTAAGCATGTTGTGTTTAATGTTGTATTTTGAAATTTACAAGTTAGAGATTGGATTTTTATGGCTTGAAAGTTAGATATATGAGTTTTAAAGAAAAACCCAACTTGAAGCTTTCAAAAATATTGAATAATAAAGAAGTTATAGCTTTTACTGTAAATGATGTCGTTTTAAACCCTAGATGGTTCAATCTTAATTTTTGTGTCAAAAATATTTTCAAAAATGTGATTGAACCATGAAATGTTGTAAAACAAGTAGTTAGGAAGACAACAACACTGAGTTAGTGTCATTTGAATGTGTAGATGTTATTTTGTTCAAGTTTGAACTAATAAAACCAAGGATTTGTGAAGTTAGATATCACTTTGTCCTTGTGAGCAGTTTTTAGTCCAGTTCCGTTTGGAATTTGGAATTATGATCTAAAGAGAAGTTGTAGAGGGGGAAATTTTGATGAGAGTGGACTCAAGAATCACCCAAAAATATTTTTAAATGAATAAGTTATGGCAATTTTAGTTAAAGAGGTCTGGACAGTCAAAACGAGCGCTGCTAGCGCTCAGACTTTCTACTTTGAGCGCCGCCGGCTCTAGAATAAGCCTAGGACCAGCGCCGCAAGCGCTGGTACAATGTTAAAAAGTCAAAATTTTGATATTTTAAAGTTTTATCAAGTCGTAACTCCGGTTTAACTTGTCGATTAATAAAAAGTCTAAACGAAACACCGTTAGGGACTTAAAACCTAAGATAAACTTGTAAAATGAATGTGTTTGAATATTAAACCAATATATGAAGTTTATTAATAATTAATGGGTAGCTAAATGTTTAAAATAAAGACTAAAGATAACACAATTAAAAAGTTAACTATTGGTATTATTTGTAATAAAATATTATTAAGTGATAAATAATATTAATATGTGATTAAAATGTTATTAAATGTTTATAACATTTGTAAATGATTAAATATTACTACATGGGTAATAATATTAATAAATCAATGAAATATTATTAAATAATTAATAATATTAGACAATGATTAAAATATTGTTAAATAATTAATAATATTAGATAATTAATATAATATTATTAAATGATTAATAATATTAAATAATGAATAAAATATTATTAAATGATTAATAATATTAGATAATTAATAAAATATTATTAAATGATTAATAATATTAGATAAGGTAATAAAATATTATTAAATAATTAATAATATTATATAATGAATAAAATATTATTAAATGATTAATAATATTAGATAATGATTAAAATATTATTAAATAATTAATAATATTAAAAAGGAAATAAAATATTATTAAATGATTAATAATATTAGATAATGAATAGAATATTATTAAATAATTAATAATATTAGAAGGTTAATAAAATATTATTAAATTATTAATAATATTAGATAAGAGTTTGAACTATATTAAATAATTAATATAGGTTTAATGTGATTGAAATATCATCAAGTGATGATAATATTTTCTAAGTGTTTAAATACCCGTAATTAGATAATTATGTGGTTAAGTATTAGAGATGTAAAATATATAAATATTATCATATGAATGTGTATATGATACTAATTTAAAGATCAACTTGATTAATTGTTAGGTCTATTTAAAGAGAATTAAATTGAATTGGTTAGCAGTAGACTACGCACGAGACAAGTTTTCTACACCTTAACTTGTATTTATTGTTGCAATTATTCTTCAACCTTATTTACATTGAACTATTCAAATTATTGTTGAGCAAATTCTACACTCGTAGTTATTTGACAGAACTTAAAGTGGATTAATTATCTAAAATTATTCCAGCTCATTATTTGTTACTGTATTCGCACATAGTGCTTTTGCAACTGTATAGTTCAGTAATTCACGAACTGTTTAAAAACGTCTAAGCTAATTGTTTCGGCTAGACAAATGCATGTTTAAATTCATCTAATTGAATATTTTAAAAGCTTATCCAAATTATTGGCTGGTGCGGATTCTTATAATAAGACTGAGAAAGAACAACCCTAGTTAAATGAGATTTTTATATTGTCGGGTAACCGAATTTGCGCAAGAAATCTAAATGTTATGCATATACATAGGACATGAGAGGACTGATCCCCTCAAGTGTCCCGTTATTTTTAACAAGGTGTCAGACATTGTATGTTTGTTCTACCTTAGTAGCAGTTTACGGTCATTAAAGACCACTCAGCAATAAAGAGTCAATCCATTCTTATATTGAATATTGATTCTTGATATCTTTCACAATTGCTATTGTTGAAAACCTTGAAGTTATTTCTCTTCATCATGATATATCTTATGTTGTTGTTTATAAACTTACTGAGCCATTTAATTGCTCATTCTTGCTATATCATGACTATATTTCAGCTAAGCCTGAATGCTCTAAATCAGACAAAGGTAAGGGGAAAGCAAATGCGTAGATTAGTAGATGCATGCTAGTTTTAAATTACTGTTATGTAATTACTGTGTAAATCTTTTGTATTTTCCTTAAGATATGTAATGTTACGATTAAGGTTAATAGACCTTGGGAAGTGTAGCCTTTTGATAAGGAACCTTTTGCATTATTTTGCGTAGTTTGAATACAATTTATGTATTTCATTGTTGTTAAGTATTGTACAGTGAGAACCAAACCCGAGGTTAAAGAACCCGGATTTGAGGTCGTCACATTAATAAGTCTAACAGTTATACATAACACATTGTATGCTTCACATATTAAACATACTTTGCCTTTTATACGTACATCATGCTTTTCATTTTATGAATGTTTCATTCTTCTTATGCATCACATATAATATAAAATTAGCATCTATCAAGTCATGCTTCATATATAATCATACTTCATGCTTTTCACATATCACAAATATCATCAATATATCTTCATATCAATATATAATTTATATATGAAATTGACATCATCATTAGTTACAATGACTATTACTTAGTCTTTATATAAGACTCTAACTTCAAATTATTAACTCTTTAGATGCCCGACAAACGAATCCTTAAGTTCCGGACAAAAACCCTAGCCCAAATACAGTTCGGACATATCGGGTACGCTTAACCATCTTACGCCTTCACTACACGTTCTTCATACGACTCACTTTTAAAAGTTGTCTAAATTAGTCACAAATGGACTATTTACATTGGTTTAATTCAATTAAACTTTTTTCTTTTACATAACTTAATGATTTTGACATTTAATAATGTACCAAATACTCAAAATATTATCTACATTCGATAATATACAACTACATTCAAATATTATTAACCATTTAATAATATTTTAATCACTTATTAATATTATTAATCATTTATTAATATTATTAACTATTTAATAATATTTTAATCACTTATTATTATTATTAATTATTTAATAATATTTTAATCACTTACTAATATTATTAACCATTTAATAATACTTTAATCTCTTACTATTATTATTAATCATTTAATAATATTTTAATTATTTTTTAATATTATTAACTATTTAATAATATTTTAATCTCTTACTAATATTATTAACCATTTAATAATATTTTAATCACTTATTAATATTATTACCTATTTAACAATATTTTAATCTCTTACTAATATTATTAATTAGGTAATGATATTTTAATCATTTACAAATGTTATTAATCATTTTACAACCTTTTAATCTCATACAAATATTATTCATCATTTAATAATATTTTAACATTCTTCAAATAATACCAATAGTTAACTTTTTAATTGTGTTAACCTTAGCCTTTATTTTAAAATATTTAGCCTTCAATTAGTCACTAACAGATTCTATAAATATTGGTTTATTATTCAAACACTTTTATTTTACATTTGCTTCAACTTAAATTTCCACAAAAAACTTGACCCGGATCGACCCGACCTAGACCGATGATGAGTGTAGTTTATACTTACGAATCGATGTTCTTGGGCTTAATAAATTGCTATAATTGAGTATTTTTATTTGCATTTTACTTGTTTTTATGTTTATATTGCAGAAAATAGCTTTGGAGGGTAAAAACGGTAAAAACGGAGCTTAATGGCAATTTTGTAATTATGAACAGTAACCACGACCGGGGCCGACTTTTTACAGTGCAATCCGTGGCCGGGGCCGTGGTCGGCGGAATTAATTTCAAGTGTCTGTGCGTTTCTAGAAGTTGAGCAAAAGAAGGATTGTGATGTTGCTGCGAGTTAGGAGTTTTTAGTAGAGTTATTAGAGATATAAATAGATAGGATTAGGATGGGTTTTAACAGAACTGAGGGAGGAAGATTTTCATTGAAGATTGATTGGCGTTTTTGACTATGTCAGGCTAAGTTTTCTATTTTCAGTTCTAAGGGATGTTGAATCTTATTTATTATCTATGAATTAATTGAGTTATTAGTATTTCTTCCTTCGTTTGTGGAATTTATTCTTGATAATCTATTAGAATTGCTTAATGATAATTGGTTTGATTAATTTGATAAGGGCCCATTGAATTGATTTGATTATTATCATATGCTAGATTAAGGTATAATATTAAGCAAACGATGTTATATCTGATCATAAGTAGCGAATAGTGATATTTGATTGTGGTCAAGCTTTTGAATATTGCTATGATGTCAAGAAGACAGGTTAAATAGTCTGCGATTGTACGATTATTGCTTGGAATAACCTAATTCCCTAATTTTTAATGCTATTGTCACATTAAATCTAGACTGATAGTTCTAGGTTGTATGATAATTAGGGTCTAGTGGGGGCGATCGTCACATTAGATTTAAAACCTAAGGGGAATTTCGGGTAACGCGGACTGTGGTTACCTAGGGTTATTAATTTTATTGAAGGAAAGATATTAATTGACTTAATTATATCATATTTATGAAAAGATGATACTGAACTGAAGAACTGAAGTTTGCAAATCATTGGATAATCTTAATTAATACTTCTTGTTTTCTAGTAGAATCATAGTTACAAAAATTCTTTTTTGTTTTATTATTACTTGTTATTTACTTTTAGAAACATTCGGATAAATCATAAAATACACTTCCCGTGGGTTCGACTCTTGCTTGCCATTATACCAATTTTATATTGATAGAGTGAAAGTAAGGAATAATTTTGGAGTGATAACGACAGCTTCTAACAGACCCGACCCGAACAGCTAAAATAGATCCTAGGCAGTGCGTTTGATCGCTGTGGTGGTGATTTCCACCGCTGCGGCGGTGGTACAAAAATCAAAAACCTTAATTTGGGGACTGCCCGACCCTTCTTCACTAAAATTGTCATAACTTCTTCATTTTAAAATATTTTGGGGTGATTCTTGAGTCCATTCTCATCAAAATATCCCCCTCTACAATTTCTCTTTAAATCACAAATCAAAATTCCAAATGGCAGTAGCCATAAAATCGCTTGCAAGGAAAGATTTAAAAACTCTAAGGTTTCAAAACGACATATTTTGCGGTAAAAGCCATAACTTCTTTGTTTTTTTATATTTTTGAAAGCTTCAAGTTGGATTTTCTTTAAAACTCATATATGTAACTTTTTAGCTATAGAAATTCATCTTCCAACTTTCACATTTCAAACTACAACGTTAAATAGCACATGCTCAACTAGGGTTTACCGGTAAAGTTCAATATGGACTTTTCTTCCATTTATTTGCACATCACACATACCAAAACTTGTTTTAAACATATCAAACCATGAATCTTCCAATATATCATAGTTTTAAACTTCTAGACCATCAAAATAACTTTTGATTGGTTAAAAATAGTTATTGACTTCATGATACTGCATCATCTTGATGTGCGTTAAGGATTCCGTCATTACTTCATGACTTCATGATACCGCATATCTTGACAGTACGTTGAGGATTTGGTCATTCTCATCACCACACCATGGCTTTAATGGCATGTGATGATTTCATAAATACATTTTGATATTTTTAAATCGATTTATCTAGCTGAAATAATTAGCATAGACTCTTCTTTAAATATTTCAAAATACTGAAAATTATTTTAGGTTTTATCATATCATCATAGGTAATGATGGACTTCTCCATCTCTCCTATTACTGCGACTTAACAATAAAACAAGAAAATTCATTTGTATTTTCAAAAGCACAAAAAGTGCAAATTTAGCACGATTTCAAAGTCTAGAATAGCTAGAAGATTTGGAATATCCTAAAATCTCAAAACACCTTAAATTTTTCCTCCGCATTCTTTTTCAACTTAATAACTACAGCTAGTATAAGTCTAATCTTGCTAATTAACTCTACCCGTACTCACTGTTTATCAAACTTACCACACATTAGGAGTTCAGGAACTTGCCACAATCATATGGGTTGAGGAACTTATCCTAGTCAGACCAAACTCGTTCATTCGCTGAAGGATTCCACCATACGATTATGAGTCACGAACTTACCATAAGTATGAATTTTAAGAACACGCACATACCTTAACATCCTCTACCTATCCGTTATACACATGAGAAAAGAATCACATTCTCAACATACATATAATGAATAGCGAAACACTAGGCTTAAATCGATTATCACTATAGGAAGCTAAATGGTTGTCAAACCAAACACAATCTCCTGCCCATACAAGAAATTGGTCAACTCGGCTACTAATCAATATAGGAAGTTAAGCGGTCGTTAAATCAAGAACAAGTCTCATGCCCATACAAAGAAATGTTCAACTCCACCACTATATTAATATAGGAAGCAAAGTGGCTCTAAAATCAAGCACAAATTCCCCGTCCATACAAGAAATCGTACAACTCAGCCACTAATACGAGTCCTCAATTAAAACCCATAAACCTCTAACTTTTCTTAACTTAATACGAATTTTCTTAATTCATATTTTAACATATATGACTCATTACGAGTTCATCTCTCTTGATCATATCATGACCTTATTCACATTTCCTTTCTGCTTCTCAAAATCTTATTGTAAGATATTTTCTACTATTTCTTCAAATTAGGTACAACATGACATTTTTCATTTCTTTTACATCTCCTTAAATCCACTTTTGGATAATCCTCAATATTTCATGTCATATGAATTTTCGAAATTCATCTTTATTACTTAAACTCTACTTTAGTTTATTCATTTACCATTTTATTTATCTTTTACTACGGTTATAGCCTAAGGTAATCTTACTTAAAGTTTTTAACCTATCAGCTCTTATGCCAACTTGTGCCGACTTCAAATCCGGGTCCCTTGAACCTCGGATCTGGTTAACCGCTGCACAACCTTTTCCTTAGGGTTCATGACTTACAACAATTTTATAATTGCTAAATAATCATTTATTTAAAACTTTATAACATCTCTTTCTATTCCAAAATCGCAATCTTTACAACTCTCTAGTATGTCTCAATATTATACATGATATGACATTCTATTATAATCAATTTAAGTATTTAAACCTTCATAATAAACACTAACCATTAATTTAATTACACAATCAGTTTACCTATCTAATATGGCCTCATACTACGACAATCACTTAAACTTTCAATGAAAGTAATACGCATTCCTGATCCTTGATCTTTAACAAAATCTTCAGACATTTCACACTCATTTGAAAGTGTTGGTTTTATAGCAAGAATGAGCATGATAGCTTAACAAGTCTAACAATTACACATAACTCATTGCATACTTCACATATTAAACATACTTTATATTTTATATGTATATCATGTTTTTCATGCTTTTTATTTTATGAATGTTTTATTCTTCTTATGCATCGCATATAATACACAACTAAGTATCTATCAAGTCATGCTTCATATTTTGTACATACTTCACATATAATTATACTCCATGCTTTTCACATATCACAAATATCATCAATATATCATCATATCAATAATTTAATATAACATTGTTGCATAGCAATACACATAGGAGCAAATTCTGAAAAACTTGTCTGGTTCGCTTCTACTGTTTACGCTTATTTTGCGCCTTTTGTTCAATCTACAATTTATATATGAAATTGACATCATCATTAGTTACAATGACTATTACTTATTATTTATATAAGACTCTAACTTCAAATTATTAACTCTTAAGATGCCCAACAAACGAATCCTTAAGTTCTGGACAAAAACCTAGCCCAAATATAGTTCGGATATATCGGGTACGCTTAACCAACTTACGCATTCACTATACGTTCTTCATACGACCCACTTTTAAAAGTTGTCTAAATTAGTCATAAATGGACTATTTACATTGGTTTAATTCAATTAAACTTTCTTCTTTACAATAACTTAATGATTTGGACATTTAATAATGTACCAAACACTCAAAATATTATTTACCTTCGATAATATACAACTACATTCAAATATTATTAACCATTTAATAATATTTTAATAACTTATTAATATTATTAATCATTTATTCATATTATTAACTATTTAATAATATTTTAATCTTTTATTAATATTATTAACCATTTAATAATATTTTAATCACATATTAATATTATTAATTATTTAATAATATTTTAATCACTTATTAATGTTATTAACCGTTTAATAATATTTTAATCACTTATTAATATTATTAACCATTTCATAATACTTTAATCTCTTACTAATATTATTAATTATTTAATGATATTTTAATCATTTATTAATATTATTAACCATTTAATAATATTTTAATCACTTCTTAATATTATTAACCATTTAATAATATTTTAATCACTTATTCATATTTTAATCTCTTACTAATATTATTAACCTTTTAATAATATTTTAATTACTTATAAATATTATTATCCATTAATAATATTTTAATCTCTTACTAATATTATTAACCATCTAATGATATTTTAATAATTTACAAATGTTATTAATCATTTAACAACCCTTTAATCTCATACAAATATTATTCATTATTTAGTAATATTTTAATACTCTTCAAACAATACCAATAGTTCACTTTTTAATTGTGTTAATCTTAGTCTTTATTTTAAAACATTTAGCTATCAACTAGTCACTAATAAATTATATATATATATATATTGGTTTATTATTCAAACACATTCATTTTACACTTGTTTTAACTTAAATTTTCACAAAAAACTCGACACGGACCGACTCGACCCGCCCGGACAAACCCGACCCGGACAGCTAAAACAGGTCTTAGGCAGTGCGTTTGGCTGCTGCGGCGGTGGTACAAAAATCAAAAACCTTAATTTAGGGATTGCCGGACCCTTATTCACTAAAACTGTCATAACTTCTTCATTTTAAAATATTTTACGGTAATTTTTGAGTCCATTCTCATTAGAATTTTCCCCTCTACAATTTCTCTTCAGATCACAAATCAAAATTCTAAATGGAAGTGGCCGTAAAATCACTTGCAAGGAAAGATTTAAAAACTCTAAGGTTTCAAAACAACATATTTTGCAGTAAAAGCCATAACTTCTTTATTTTTCCACATTTTTGAAAGCTTCAAGTTGGGTTTTCTTTAAAATTCATATATGTAACTTTTTAGCAATAGAATTCATCTTCCAACTTGTATATTTCAAACTACAACATTAAATAGCACATGCTCAACTAGGGTTTTACCGGTAAAGTTCAATATGGATTTTTCTTCCATTTATTTGCACATCACACATACCAAAACTTGTTTTAAACATATCAAACCATGAATCTACCAATATATCATAGTTTTAAACTTCTAGACCATCAAAATAACTTTTTTTCAGTTCAAAATATATTTTGACCATATAAAACGTATATAAACTAAAATATGAACTAAAGAAGGAGATAAAACACTTTTGAACCTTATGCTCTTGGATGCTCTTCTTATCTTGGCTAGGAACTTCACTAGGGACTCCACCTTGACTAATATCTAGCAATCTCCTTGATAGATTCTCACTTTATAAGAGTTCTCTCTATTTTTCTCTAGAATGCTATCTCTTTTCTCTCTATTTTGCTCTAGCAAATGACCAACCAACATAAAGCATTGGTGGAGCACTCTATTTATAGGACTTGGGTAATCCTTCATTAATATTTCTAATCAACTAGTGTTGGTCAATTTAGAGGCTAATTAAGATTACTATTTGATGGATTGGCATGAAGAATGACTAGGTGATTGACTAGGGTGGTTGAACCACTAAACATTTGTGTACAAAAGAAGCAACAATGAGCAATCAAGCCACCCCATGTGGCGCCCTAGAGTAGCCGGCTAAATGGCCATTTTTGGCTCAATTTTTGCTTTAATTTTTATTATTTATATATGTATATATATACTTATATATATACACACACACTTTGACTTCCTATTGGGCTCCACTTTAGACTTATGAATTAAATAAGTTGGGCACATTCATTTAATTTGTTTGGACTCAATTTATTTATTCCATTAGGCTACTACATTTATCCATTTAAGTCATTAACACTTGGGCTCCCAACAATTAAATCAATTGGGCTAATTATGTCACTTGAAATAAACAAGTATTGGATAATTTAAATTAATTTGGACTCACCATATATTATATATATGGTTCACTAATTAAATCATATAAGGCTACTACATTGGGCTTATAAAATAAACACATTAGTTTAATTACATAATCCAATTAGACTTGCTATTTATAAGTCTATTGGACTACTTAATTAAGTTAGTCTACAAAACACTAATACTTAATATATCTTGGGTTTATTTTATTAACATCCTAACGCTCATACATACTAGTACCTCAAGTTGATACCATAAATTTTCAAACAGTCTATACCACCGCTGCAGCGGTGAGGACCATCACTATGGCGGTAGTTCTGTTTTTTAAATTCCAAGGAGTTTCATCGCGGCGGCGGTGAAACCTACCGCTGCGACGGTGAAACCTACCGCTGCGGCGGTAGTGATGACTTTTTTCAAAACTCTAATACACATTAATACAAGTACTTTGACTTGATTAAATTTAATTAACTTTCTCTTATCATCCACTTGGGTTTATAATATAGTTACCCAAACACATACAATTATTATCGCATTGAGATATCTTTAATAAGTCATTTATTCCTTCATTCTCATTAATCATATAAGTAATTCACTTGTTCACTATTAGTAATTAAATACTTGGACATTTTATGAGGCTAAATCCTTAAATTTATTTGGACATCTTTATTATTACCAACAAGACTTATAATAATTAAAATATTAGGCTTATTTTAAATTCATTAATGGACTTTATACCATAACTTGATAGTTAAGCTAATTACTTACTTAATTAAATTCTTATTATTGGCATTCTATGTAATCATTCTAGCTTTTATATAACTTTAACTCATAACTAATATAATAAACCTAATTAATTATATTTCACAACATTCCTTTTTACTCTATATTAAAATTAATTAATTTATTAGTTTTGTTGAGTATTAATTTACTCATCTTCTTATTTGGCTAACAAACACACTTTAGGTATATATATACTTATCAATATAACCACATTTACTTCTTAATTGAATTTATTTTCTTAATAAATTCCCCACATACATCATTATAATATTCTCACATTTAATCCTTAACAAATAAATTAGGTTTAAAAAATATTTGCTCATTTTCTACACATCTCACTTTTCCAACTCTAAGTTTTAAACATTAACCTTTAATCAAATCATTTAAGATCTTATCTCCAAATCTTGTAAATATCCAGGTATTACAGTTGTTCCTAATTTTTTATCGCTTCCACCTTTATTGGATCTACTGATACTCCTTCCTTGTCAATGATGTGTCCTAAAAACTGCACTCTTTCTAATCAAAATTCAAACTTTAAGAATTTTGCATACAACTGCTCCCTCCTCAAAATTTCCAATACTACCCTTAAGTGTTTGGTATAACCCTCCTTCGTCTTGGAATAGAACAGAATATCGTCTATGAACACTACCATAAACTTATCCAAACAATTCTTAAACACTCAGTTCATTATATCCATGAAAGTTGCTAGCGCATTTGTTAATCCAAAAGACATCACCAGGAACTCGTAATGGCTGTAACGCTCCTAAAAGTTGTCTTTGGTACATCCTTCTTTCTAACCTTCAGCCGGTGATACCTGGTCCGTAAATTAATTTTTAAAAAATAACATGCCCCCTTTAATTGGTCAAAAGGATTGTTAATTCTACGTAATGGGTATTTTTGTTCTTGATCATTACTTTGTTCAACTCTCTGTAGTCGACACAAAGTCTTAATGATTCGTCCTTCTTTGTCACGAACAACACTGGTGCTCCCCACGGAGACACGCTCGGTTGAATATACTTTTTGTCTAATAACTCTTGAAGTTGAACCATCAACTCTCTCATTTTCACTAGAGCCATTCGGTACAGTGCTTTAGAAATTGGCGTCGTTCTTGATACTAAATCTATTACGAACTCGATCTCCCTATTAAGCAGAAAACCTATCAACTCTTCTGTAAATACATCCGTAAACTCACTTACAGCAGGTATTTATCTCATTTTCGCTTCCGTCATTCAAGTATCTATAATGTGGGCTAAATAGCCTTCACAACCTTTCCTTAACATTCCTCTAGCATGCATCATTGTCAGATAAACAGACTGTCTTAGTGACTTACTATCGTAAAACACTACCTTAGACTTGTTTGAAGTCTGAAGGTTTATAAATTGCTTCTAGCAGTTAATTACTGTCCCAAGGTTATACAACCAATTCATTCCCAGTATCACGTTGAATTCTACTAATCGGATAGGAATTAAATCCATGGACATTTTCTAACCCCTTATTTCTAGGCTACAATTTTTATGAACGTGACTTACGAGAATTGAGCAAATTCCTCAAATATAAATGAACAGGTAGCACTCGAATTAAATAATACATAAGCAGTTATATTATTGACTGGAATGGTACCTGACACAACTTCCTTTGATGCCATAGCATCCTGTACCGTCATATTAAACGTGCGTGTTGTTGGTCGATTGGGCTAGGTTGGTTCACCAATGCTGAGCTTTCCACTGCTGTTCCACTTATTTCCGCTAGCTCCTTCAATTTTCTTCTTTGGGTAATCCTTGATTTGATGACCCAAGTCACCGCAGACAAAACACCCTTTGTTCGACTTCAGAGTATGATAGTTGGGAGCGATGTGCCCTTCTTGTCTGAACCAAAAATATACGTTCTTTTCTCGCATACACACTCTTTGATGACTTTTCCCACAGTTACCACAGACTTCATTCTTATTCTTGAATTCCCCTTGCTTACACCCAGTATTAGTGTATGTTGTTCCACTTCCTCTTATTGAAGTTGCTTCCACCGCTACTCCCTTCTTTATTCCCGCCATCGAACTTCTTCCCTTTCTTCTCCTGATTGTACTTAGTTAGAGCATCACTGCCTCCCGCTATTATTGCCTTTTCTAGTATCTTTGTAAAGGTATGAATTTGGAATATCGAAACCTTATCGTAGAGCCAAGGTTTTAACCCCCCGCTCAAACCTTTCCGCCTTCCTTTCTTTAGTATCCACTTGGTATGAAGCAAACCTTGTCAGCTCTTTAAAATTTGCCGCATATTCTGGCACTGTCATATTACCCTACTTCAGTTCCAAAAACTGGACTTCCATATTTTCTTGAGTTGTCTGGGGGAAGTAGGTTTCAAAGAAGAGTTCCTTGAACCTCTCCCACGATATCACTCCCTCTCCTGCTTTACTCTTATTGGCCTGCCACCAGAAATCTGCCTCTCCCTTCATCATAAATGTGGCATAAGAGGTTATTTGTTCTTTTGCCACCCTGGCTACCTCAAAAATTTCTCCATCTTGTTAACGCACGTCTGAGCTTCAATCAGATTGGTTGTCCTTTAAAACTCTGGAGGTCCTACTGTCTTGAAATCCTTGAAGTTAGCCAAATGACCAACTGGGGGTTGTGCTACTACAAGGTTTGGAGTTCTATTTTGTAGAGCATCTACTAGCAAATCAATAAACGGCTGTATAAGGTTCACTGGACCCGGTACAGTGTTAACTGACTCCTCTTGAGTTGGTGGTGGTCGTGCTCTCATTCTTAACGGCAATTTTTATTTAATAAAAATTTATTTGGTTATTATTTTATCATTCACGTAGCACATTTTAATTTATTCTAACACGTAGTCATTTTAAGACATATATCATAAATATGCTTGTATTCATATGCTTTTCAAACAATGCCTAACACTTATATCTTTTTAATTCAAACAATAATATCCATTCGACTACATATGATCCGGATTTACATAACATTGCCCTTAACACAAAAGTTGAATTTTAACAGAATAACACCTAATAATACAGAAAACGGGGTATGAAACTAGTTATTCCACTTGATGCTTAAAAAGTCTTGGGATTCACAAAATTACATAACATAGGCATAAATATAAGAATTAAGGATAAAACATGCTGTGCTTTTTGGCGCTCTCGTATTCTTGATCTCCCATCTCCATCATCCTCTTCCGACTCACCAAGTGTTAGTTCTGTCCTTCTTTCACCGAATAGTGGTGAATCCTGGACTGCCACCTACTAAAGGCGGTCTTAAAAGCACATCTTATCCATCCTTACGCTCTAGCCTCTAACCTCGTTCTCCAGATCATAGATACTATCCATGGCATCATTTCGCTGATGACTTAACTGAATCCTAACTGCAACTTCCGTATCCCAATAGGCATGAATGGCTTCTTTCTCATTCTGTAGATCCACTATTTTAAGCTTTGCCTCGTGATGCTTCTCACTTAGCTCGACGTTTCTTGCTACTAGTTGATGTTCTCGCGACTTGTATTGTTCCTCCATGTATTGATGTACTCGATCCTCTACCTCAAGCTGTTGTACCCTAACCTCAAGCTCCTAAATCCTATCCATTTGCTGTCAATAGAAGTCTTCCTCTGATGGTGATGGTCCTTCCGAGAATCCTCCTAACTCATCTCCCTCATCTGCCTCCTCGGGCTCACTGTCAGAAGGAGGTGCCACTGCAGTAACTGATGTCGTTGCAATTGGTTCCTCTATCGCCACATGTTCCACTGGTGGATCTTCTTCACGAATCTAGCTAGACTCACCTCTCTCTGATATCCTATAATATAAATGACTTGATTAGTGATTTGTAACAATATTTTGTTTGCACCTAATCACATATATTCGTAAATTTTAGTATTTGATGAATTTTCACAATTCACCTCTTATAACTCGAAATGAGTTTTATTACAGTCATATTCCTAAGGTTCTTCCCCCACCTAAGGTTTATAACTTATCAGCTTTGATACCAACCTGTGATGCCCCCAAATTCGGGTTCTCTAAACCCCGGGTTTGGTGCTCACGGTACAACATCCAACACACAACTATCTACTCATTCAATCATAAAATACAATGTATTATTTATTTCAACAACACATAATATCCCAAGTTAATTAACTTTTAATACAAAACATATCATAATAAAAAGTCTTAACAACATAATTTAAAATTTAAATGGAACAATAATACAATTACTCATTGGCTTTCCCTTTTTCCCTATCCTTATTGGAACCCTCCGAGAACTCGGGCTTAGCTGAAAGTTTTAGTTTTAAGCATGTGTGAGCAACAATTGGCTCAACAAGTATATAAAATGGTTTACAACATTATAATCAGGAATAACGATATCATCTCTGATAATCTTGACAACTGAACCTCAATTGAGGACAAAAGATGCATAGGCATTTACTTTATAATTCAAGATTTAAGAATTAGCATGTTGATGGTCAAGTGACCTTGAACTTCGTTAAGATTATTGACATTATGTAAAGAATGACAATAACCGATAGTCATAAGACCAATATCGTTAAGACTATTAATAATCTATATAGCAATTAATAATAACTGAATATGTGTACTTTGGGGGATCAACCCATCATACGGATACATTGTGCACAATATAAAACATCTAGTGATGCAACCACATCATATAGGAATTATATCCAAAATCATAGTTTTAAGCCCCTACTATGAGGGTTGTTCATTTAAGCTTTAACAGATACCGCACCAATACAATATGGTTTAGTTTAGCATTAAGAATTATATAATTGAAATTTATCATGGCATTATTGATCTAGTTGAATAATGGCTTAGACTCGTATTTCATAATGGTTTATGCATAAGGATTTTAATACTTAAAGTCAGTTCAATAATTGAATGACATTTGAAATGCACGTAAGTACGATCATGACATAACAGATATTTCAACCTTGAATAATTGGTTTGAGTAGTGATACTTGAAATCAAAACATTTGCATGGAATAGTAAAGTGTGCATCAGTAAAGGAAACTTGCCTTAGTTGTCATTTACGCTTAACGTTCACATTTCGTTACGGCTATCGCCTACATAGTTTAACAATGTTGGCCCACTAATTAGTTTTCGATCATAAACATCGTTCTAGTTGTTTAACTTTGGTACGTGCTAGTTTTAATACATAAGTTCAATTTACACCTAGCATGTAAACTTACAATCAATCATACATATATTGGTTATAACCCATATAACACGTAGCATTTATCGTCTACTCATGTAACTTGACTATCTTAAACACCTAGGGCGAGACCATTTATCATTCACGCTTATATGCATTGGTTTGTTTTGCTAGTAATCATTCTTATACATGCTTACACATACCACATAATCAGATTCGTTATTCATTGCATGGGTCTAAACATCTTAGCTAACGACATAATACTTTAATTTGAAAATATCACCCAATTAAGTTCATCATGTCATTTCCTTTCATCTGAGGTTAAAATTACATGTTATACCAATCATGTAGATCAAGTAGATCACATATATGCATGCATGACGACCACATAACAAAAACATGAAAAATCACACAACCTGAAAACAGTAGGGTCGAGCACAGCTGCGTTGGACCCAAGTGCAAGTGCGCGCAAGTTTAAATTCTCGACAGAAGGTTTGGGCGCAGCTGTGCTCACCTTGAGAGCAGGTGCGCTCCAGTACAAAGTCCAAACAGAATGCTTAGGTGCAGCTACGCTCACCCTGAGTGCAAGTGCGCTCGACCTAGATTCCAAAAACTCAGTAGATTTTTTTAAACTTTTGATAAAGTAAAGCAAATAAGCAACCTCAGATCATCATGCACTTTATACATACACCTATTTTTGGAATTATGACATGCAATAGTTTCTTAGTTCGAATTTTATGAGCAAGGAAACAACATTTGGTTCTTTTACAAGAATCAAGTTTCATTTCAAGACAAACACTTATGATTCATGCATTGCCTAACTTATACACATGTGACTCCTTGGTTTTGGAAAGCATGTATTTGTATGGTAAAACATTTGAAACTTGCTTCAACAATAACCTTCATTAAACCTACATGCATAACTCCTAGCTAACATATAAGCACAGATGTAAACGTACAACTCCTTAGCATGAATCATTCTCGATATGTCAATATGATTATCATAATGTCATATGCATATACCTTACGGATTCAAACATATTATTTACAACACATAAGAATTTCTTTGGTTAGAAATCAGTGTTTTGTATGCTTAGATTTAGTAAAATGATTTGTTGATAACTTTGATCAAACACAAAGCATGCATGTATCAGTTTATAACAAATCACACATGCATATACCTTATAGAGCACATAAACTCCAACCATATCATGCACCTTATATCAACCGGGTCCTTCATGACCCCCAAATTCCCACCAAACTCCTACAGCAAGAAAAATCCAACATAATTTATCTAGAAGCACAAGATAACTAGGAGATTAAGTTCAAAGTTACTTTTAAACCTTCAAAGGCGTTGCTTGGTATATATTCTGGCTTTTGAGCTCTAGCAGTTACAGTTGAGGTCCATCTCCTTCTTCTAGACGAGTTTGCTCTATGAACCTTCTTCTTTTCCACTAGATTCTCTCTCTCTCTCTCTATTGCACTATCCTTAGAAAGATAATAAAACAAAGGCTGTGAAGAATGAGTTGATTTAGAATACAGAACTGAGCACTCTTCTCCTTTTATCAACTATTGCAAGCTATCTATTGCTCAATCATTAGCTCTATACTCACTCATCACGGTTGTAGCCTTGAGCAACCAAACTGTTCCGCCCCTGCTATTCTTGGCTTCTAAAAACAAGCCCCTTGGGTAGCAAAATGCTCAAGTTTAGCTGCACCAATCGTGGCCTTCACGTGCAACAATCTGATGGAGTACTTCACCTAGTTTAGTCCCAAAATGATTGTCCTAAATGAACTTGTACGCTTAAATCTTTAATCAAGGTCTTGGGCTGCTACACTTGATCTCAAGGTAATAGGCTACTGATATTAGGGCTGAGTGAAACCTCCCAATTAGCTTGGTAAATTGATTTTATTAGGCTGTTGAATTATCTTCTTCATTTGGGTCAAGATTTGGGTTTAGTTAATTAAAATATTGGTTATAAATGGAACAATAAGGTTGAGCTGCTCCAACATCAAGTTAGGGCTCACAAATCTAATGATACTCCAATAATATTAATTACTAATTTGGGTCAAATTAATTATTAGAGATTTCACCAACATCTTAGTTAATCAATTTAATTTATTAATTAGTATCATAAAACACCCAAATCTAGTTCAATATTTGAGTTGATTAATTAAATCATAACCCATGCAAATAAATAATTTAGATCACGTGGCCATTACTTTTGTTTCCTAATTAAATCAATTAATTCAATTCATTAGGTACAAATTAACTTAACACATTAATTGTAATCATCATGTAACGTTCTTAATTTAAACACACACACACACACACACACACACACACACACACACACACACCACATAATTGTACAAAATAAGTTTGCATTATTTTATTCTATAAAAAAAATTACAGCGAATTTCTTGATCATTACAGAGTAGATTCAAGCAAGGATTCAATTGGATCTGAAGACGAAAATCAAGCGAATGAGCAATGATTGGAGGAAGAATTGGGGATCTCTTTTCAAATAAGAATTTTCTCTCTAACTCTTATCTTTAATTTTTGTAACCTTGGATATGATTAATTATTTTTTGAATTTGATTTCTTCTTTAGTTTTGGGTTAAGTTTAATTACGATTGCAATTGAACCTAATGTGTAGCTTAAATTAATTTCTTTTCTTTTTAATTTTAATGATTATATATGA
This sequence comes from Hedera helix, assembly GCA_947179155.2. NCBI lineage: Eukaryota > Viridiplantae > Streptophyta > Magnoliopsida > Apiales > Araliaceae > Hedera > Hedera helix. Next base: position 19,835,984 of record OX359275.1, on the reverse strand, counting down.
ATTGTTTATCATATTTTTTGCGTTCATGTAATTAATTAACTACATTAATTAATTGTGATATCTTAGATGGAATTTTAAGAGAAAGTCTAAGATTAGATTCGGACATGATAACATGTGAATTTGCGGATTCTTCTAAGGAAGAGTAGCATGATAATGTTTAGGATAAAAAAATCTATAAGCCACATGTAACTTTATAAAAACTTATTCTTAATGATTTTATTTCAATTTATTTTGTATAGTAATATAACAACTTAATTGTAATAGATCTTTTTATTAATTTTTGAACAAGGTTAAAAAATAGTTAGACATTCTCAGTTAACAATTTTATATAGAATTAATTAATTAAAAATGAAGTGACGAGTAAATGAAGCATTGGGAGAAATTATGATCTTAACTATTTTTAATCTGATTTAATCATTGTCATTTAAATTAATTTAGTTAATAATTTTAATTAATTTTATTTTATAACATAATTGTGGTTGTTTAATAAAAATTAGTTTGATATAAAATTAGTATTTGGTAATAATTATTTTTAATTCCCTGTGGCTTTGACACTCTTCTTATCATTGTATTACTTGTTGGCCGCGTATACTTTCGTGTTAACTGCTAATTAAAAATTAGGCAAACAAGTTTTTAGCGCCGTTGTCAGGGAATTAATTTAATAATTATTTACTAATATTAATTTTAGCCAAATTAGCTTTAATTTAAACTTGTATATATTTTTTTTCTTTTCAGGTACGATGACTGTATTTAATTATCAATGGTCTTCTGAGAGGATGATTTAACCAAATGTGGCAGAAGTATTTGACCAATGGACTGCACAATTGGTGATGATTGAAAGAAAAATTGATGCTCTTGGGAATCAATCCATTCAGAATGCCAATAATTAGCAACAGTATAGTTACACCCCAAACTGTTATCATTTGGGTTGTCAAGATTATCCAAGTTATTCATGGAATAATAATGATCAAGATCAATTCTATACTCTAAATCTTTCATATCCACTTCTACAGCCACAAGCGATGAGATTGAATTTGGAATAACTTCTTATTGAGGCCACTGAACTAATGGAAGAGGACACTGAACAAATGAAGGAGGTTACTAAACGAATGGAGATGAGGATAAATAATCAAAAAAAATTTTGCTCCAAGTCCATCATACCCGTTAGACTTTTTATATCAACTTCATTTGTATGAAATCTCGTATCAACCTCTACCACAACAAGAGGAAAAATCAAATTTAGAGGAAAATCTTGTAAGCTTTATAGAGTATACTGAGATGAGTAGTAAACGTAATGAAGAATTAATGCAAGAGTGGAAAATTCAAAGGGGTGAAATGGAGATTTAAAAGGAATAGGATGAGATTCGAAATGAACAACTTGTCAATCTAGTTAACTGTTGCCTTCATAAACTTTTTACCTAGAAATATAGAGATAAATCTTAAGGAAGGTAAAGAGTAGTGTAAGGTAGATGCATTAGAAAAGGGCAAGGAGTTACACATGGCTAAAAGAATAAATCTAAAGAGGTCTCGCTCGGATGAGGAAGATAATGATGAGGTTGAAAAGAAGAGGAGCAAGGTTTGGGAAGAAGAAGAGAATGCTAAGGATGATCAAGTTGTGAGCTTGAATGGTATTAAGAAAAATCTGATGGTGTCGTTCGTGCAACAATTTCAGAATTTTGAGGAGTACTAACGGGTTGACTTTGTTGAAGAATATAGCTAGGATGAATTCAAGTTTGGTGGTGGTTCATGTGACGCCCCCAAATTCGGGTTCCAAATACCCGGATCCGGTCATCACGATCCAATACAAACATTCACCTCTAAACAACATACAATAACTAAATGCGGAATAATAAACATATGTTGTTCATTCAAAAGGTGTTACTAGTCCCAAGATACGATAACCTTACACAAAAGTACACAAATACCCTTAATATAGTACTTAGGGTTTATATTACATAACAATTAATTTAATTAACTACAAGGCTGCATCTCGAAGTCTATCACTTCATCTTTCCTTTACCCTTGTTCTTTCCCGAAGTCTCGGGTTGCACTGCAATAAGGTTTCATGATATAGCAAGAGTGAGCAACTAGTTTGCTCAACAAGTTTAAATAACAACAAGGAACAATATATCATGAATGAAGGGGAATAACTGAACAATTCAATAATGTGAATAACATAAGTAGGAATAATAATTTGCTTTTAAAATTAGGATAGTCAAATAGACTATGAACTATAAATATCCACTGGAGTCAATAGCAGGTTGACCCAATGGTTACTACCAGAAATATGTACCTGAGGGGATCAGCCTCAGTACAATATGTGTATACATAACATTTAATTTCTGTATTTTTGTACCTGATATTAGATACAGACTACTCCCCTATAATAAATGGGTGTTCATAATAGTCTAAGAATCCGCATCTTTAATGATTTGGATAGCTTTTAAAATCTTTAACATAAATGTTTAGCCGAACAATGGCTTAGACCTACTTTGAACAGTTCTTTAAACAATAGAACAATAATTAAGTACAAGTCAATGACTGTACGATATCAAGTGCAATAAGTGCGAATAATAACAATATCGATGTGGAATAATTGTAAAGTAATTAAACCACTCAAAACATGCTTGGAAATAACAGTTCAAGCTTAGATAAATAATTTGCTCAATGAAATGAGTTTAGAGATAAGGAACTTGCCTATACGCTCAGCTACAAATAATGTCTAGCTTTAACTAACTGACTTTGGAAAGACCTAACATTAATAAAGTTGGTCTAATAATTAGTACAACGTATTTGCACAACTATACGCTCACTAAGGAACTTATCTATCACATAAGTACTAACACATAAATTACATTAGTCAAAACAATATTATTAACCTTATAGACCTTTAATCATATTAGGTTAATAATTTAATAAGTTAGAAATATTTTTCTTAAGCGTTGGACACTTATTATTAAACCCTTAAACAACTTATTACAATTGTTTAATTAAAGCATAATTACTTTTAATTTATTTTATTAACTCGATCTCTATTTAATTACTATTTAATCTTGGTTAAATAGAAATTAATTAATTAACTCTAGTTATTATTTAAAATAAATAATAACTAATTGTACTTACTTATTATTTAATAATAATTAAATAATAAATAATTATTGATTTAATTTTAACCTTCTTTAATTTAATATTAATCAACTAATAGTTAATTAAGTAATTAACCTTACTTATTATTTAATTTAAGGAAATTAAATAATAGTTTACTCATTTCAATCCTCTTTAATTATTATTTAATGTCAATTAAATAATAATTAATTATTTAATTAATTTTAATTATTGTTTAAGATTAAATAAAATTTAATTTATTTATCCTTATTTATTATTTAAATTAAATAACTTAATTTCCCTTAATCATTATTTAATGCTAATTAAATAATAATTAATTACTTAATTATCCTTATTTATTATTTAATAATATTTAAATAATAAATAGTTAATTTATAAATTTTTATCTCTCTTTAATTATTATTTAATAGGAATTAAATAATAATTGCTAATTTATCACCTTTATTTATTATTAACATTTTAGATAATAAATAACTAATAAATTTATTTAACTTAACCATGATTTAGCTAACTAGATTAATATTTAAAATATTTAAATATTAAACTTAATAAAAAATATCCTCCCCAATATCATTTTTGTATTATTATATTTTTTGTTATAATTTTAAATTAGTTTTTAAATATTTAAATTAATTAAATTTAACCCGGATGACATTTCTGTAAATAAGTTGAAAACTGATCCGAGGGCAAAATTGTAATTTCGTCAAAAAAAACACAGAGGGGCAGTATTGTAATTTCCCCAGAAACTTACTCCCGCGCATTGCGCGCTTAATAGCAACCACGGACCGAAACGGTGTCGTTTTTGAAAAGCCGGTGACAGCTTCCGCGCATAACGCGCGGATGAAATTCTTATTTTCGCCAAACGACGCCGTTTGGCTCCGCATCCGGTAGTGAACAGTAGCTTGCGCGCATTGCGCGGAAACCCTTTAATTTTTTTCCCTTTGCAGAACGTGAACAGTGTTCCGGCAATACACACTTTAAATAAAAATATACCATCAAGTAAGCTTTAAATGCTCAATAAAAATCCAAAAAAATTACCAATTACTTAATATCAATTTATAACATGAAAATTTAATTTTTCATGATTTAATATCATTCTTTTTTTATAAATTTTTTTACATCACATAAACTACCACAAAATCATAACTTTTTGTGTATAACTCCATTTTGAGTGATTCAAACTTTGTTTTTCTCATGATTTAATGTTCTATAATATTATAACATTAAATCTAAATTTTATAAAAATATTTTTGGGTCATAAATTCCAAGACTTGATTATACACTACTAAACACATATTTTAGCATACAAAATATACCAAAATACAAATCAAACATATTAAACTCAAGCATGGCATAAATATTATCACTATACATTATTAACTATATTAACATATTTATACTCACATGTTAGTTTATTTAATTTAAAAATAAAAATTAGATTTAGAATAATCATTACCTTGATTTAATGGTTATTCTCCTTATTCTTCCAAAATAGGTGGTGAATCTTGAAGACATAAACCAAGAACTCCTTCTCTTGGTATTTTTGCTCTCAAAATATTTTTCTACACTCTCAAATGCTCTCTAGCTTGCAAAGTAGAAGAAGAAGAAATGACCAACATAAACTCCTAAATTGTAAGTGTACTTACAATTTGGATAGATATAAAATCTATATCTATTAAAATTGTCATTATGAGATAGCAAGGATACTTACACAAGCTAACATATTAGGTGAAAAGAGGCATGGTTTCATGTACTACAAAAATAAAACAAGCAACCATTTATTAAATAAATGAAAAATAAAATAAAAACAAAATATCACTTTTTCTCTCTCTTCCCTATGATGCTCGACTGACTTGGGACTTGTCCCAAAATGATAGTCATTTGTTTACTTTTGAATAATTAATAAGTTATATAAAGTATTTTCCATGTAATATCCCAGATAATTTCAAGATTTTAAATAATATCTTAATTAATTTTATTAAAGGTTAAGGTTTAAACCTAGAAGGTGAGAAGAAAGATGTGTAGAAAATGGGTAAACATTTTTTTTTAACATAAATTATTTGTTAGAAATTAAATGTGAGAATATTTTAATGATGCAGGTAGATAATTTATTTAAGAAAGAAATTCAATTGAGAAGTGAAGGTGAATATATTAATATTTATATATATACACCTATAGTTGAGTTTGTTAGTCAAACAAGATGATGTGTGAAGTAAATTAAATACTTAATAAAACTAATAAATTAATTAGTTTTAGTATGGATTAAAAAGAAAAGTCATGTAATATAATTAATTGAATTAATTATATAAGTTATGAATTAAGGTTATGAGTAACAAGTAAGGAAGTGGAATATTGCCTAGAAGGACAATATTAAGAAGTTAATTAATTAAGTAATTTACTTAATTAATAAGTTGTTATAGATGTAAGCCAAATATGGAGATATTTGCATGAAATGGGTAATTAAATAAGAGAGCCAATAAAAAGTAAGTTATGTAGCCCAAACCATTAAAAGTCAAATGATGGTCAACGGTTGGGAGAAGCATTTCAATTATTGATTGAGTGTAGAGAATTAACTAGTGTCTAGTTAATTGAATAACCCTAGTTGGTTGACAAGAGAGATAGCATTAACCAATCATTGGTTAATTGCTAGATAAATAAATGTGGGGTTAAGAATTAACCGTGGATGGGTTAATTAAGTAACCCAATGTGGTAGAATTAATTATAGCAAATCTAATTGGATTATATTATAAGTCCAATTGAGGTATTAAACTAGGTCAAATTAATTTAACCTAGTAGTCCATATAATTTAATTTGAACATGGATTTATGTAATAATTAACCAAGCCCAATGCTTGTTTAATTAAATGTAACATAGGGTATTTAATATTAGCCCAATGTAGTAATTAAATTGAGCCCAAACAAATTTAATTGACGAGCCCAATAGAAATATTAAATTGATCCAATGTGGAGCCCAAATGGTAGTCAAAGTTATGGTCAATATATATACATTGGTATATATATATATATATATATTGATACTTATATAATGATATAGGATATAAAAATAAAGCCAAATTGGTGTAATTTATTGGCAAATCCCGAATTTTGGAGGGGGCCCCACATGAAAATGTTGAGTGTGGCTTTATTTTACTTGTTTTACACTCTAAAAGTTGCTTCCAAGCAACCTTGATAGGAGTCATTCATCCTTGTCAATCATCTTGTCCATCCAAGCTATAGTAAGCATGAGTTTAAGCCTTAAATGTCCAAGTGTTGGTTGATTAGTAGGAGCTAATGGAGATTAAGGAAGTACTATAAATATAGTGCTTCACCAATTCATTGTGTTGGTTAGCCATTTTACAAAAATTTCAATAGAGAAAAGAGAGAGAACTCTAGAGAAAAAGAAAAAAAGAAAGTTAGATCTTGTGAGCATTGATGGTTGGATGATCTTGGAGCAAGGTTTAAAGATGGAGGTCTCATCAAGAGGAAGCTATCTATGTAAGAAGATTGATCATCCAAGCCTTTTCAAAGTTCTAACAAAGAGGATAATCAACAAAAGGTATAAAACATTCTAGCTTGGTATTGTTCTTTGGGTACTATGTAATTTCTTTGGTAGAAAACTAATTTTGAAAATCTAAAAAGGTAGAAACATGCTAGATTGATATATCTAGGGTTACATGGGTTTAATATGAATTTTTGGGTGTATTTATGTGGAAAGATTTCATCAAAATCATCAAATAAGTTTTTACCGACGAAAACCAAGTAACCAAAATCATGACAGCCACTCCCGAAATTTCTGGGCATGATCCGTAAGTCGGATTCATGATCCGTAAATTTCTGGTGTTAGATGTGTGGGATATGAAGATTCTCCAAGTGGAATCAATTCGATCCGATTTAAAATGAGCAAGTTATGATTTTTCAACCAAAACACACCCACTATTTTAGGGCTGTGCACAACAGTCCGGTTTAGAGCCAATTTTTGTGACCAAAACAAATCCAAATTTGATGTTTGATGACATAAAAATGTAGTTCGGGAAGTTACGAATCCATCGATACCAAATAGGCCTCAATCGGACTTGTGGATTTCATTTTATTCAAGTTCCCGTCGAAGACCCCAAGTCTGAAAAAGCATAAAAGTAATCTGCCTATTTTTTTTAAAAAACCGGCCGGTTCGGTTTTTTTCGGTTTTTCATGATTTTTAGGTAGGGCCGGTTCGGGCATTTTTAGGCCGGTTCTTGGGTTGGTTCCAAAAGAGAAAATGCTTATAATTTTATAAAGAAAATTATCAAAATTTAAAATCCGAATGTTTTTGTAATTTGATATTTATTAGAATTAATGGTGGATTAAAGCTTACTAAATTGCTAATAATTATGGGAAAATTATTTTTAATTTCAGAAAAATAATATTTGACCTATTGGCATGCTAGTTAAGTGTTATAAAATAAAACTTGAAATTATTGTAGTGATTCACTATATATTAGCTATTTATTAGTGTATAAATAGGCTAATAATCTAATTAAATATTATTTAATAAATATTAAATAATATATGAAGTTATGTAATTAATTAATTATGATTTAATGAATATTAAATAATAATTAAAGGATGTTAAGATGAATAAGTTAGTTATTTATTATTTAATTGTACTTAAATAATAAGTAAAGTTAAATAAATAATTAATTATTATTTAAATTAATATTAAATAATAATTAAAGAATATTAAAGTTAGAAAGCTAATTATTTATTATTTAATTAATATTAAATAATAAGTAAGGTTAATTAAGTAATTAATTATTATTTAATTAATATTAAATAATAATTAAAGGATAATTAAGGTTAATAAACTAATTATTTATTATTTAATTAATATTAAATAATAAGTAAGGTTAATTAATTAATTAATTATTATTTAATTAATATTAAATAATGAGTTCGGATAATTAGTTAATTAATTATTATTTAATTCATATTAAATAATAATTAAATGGTAATTAAGTGGAATAAATTATTACTTAATCGAAAGAAGATTATTAAGTAATTAAAATATATTGATAATATTATTGACTAACTATTAAATGATAATAGTTAAGAATTAAATCATTATTCAATAATTAATAATGATATGTAATTAATTTAAAATATTATTAAAGGATTAATAATATTATTTAGCATTTAATTAACTATTAAATAATAATAGTTAAGAGTTAAATCATTATTAAATAAATAATAATGATAAATAAAGATTTAGAATATTATTAAAGAATTAATAATATTGTTTAACAAGTAATTAACTATTGGGTAATAATAGTTAAGGGTTGAATCGTTATTAAATAATTACTAATGATACGTGAGGATTTCAAATATTATTAAATGATTGATAATATTGATGAACAATTAAATTATTATTAAAATGATTGATAATAATGAGAAGTCAATTAAAATATTATTAAAGGGTAATAATATTAGCAAGCAATTAAATTATTATTAAAAGATTAATAATAATGATTAAGGTAAACTATTATTAAAAATAAATTAGTAATAGTAATGATTATTTAAAGTGTTATTTAACAATTAAATAACATTATAAGTTATTACTAATTGATAGTAAAATTTAAAATATTATCCAAGGTGGGTAATATTATGATAAGTATCGAGATAAATGATGTGATTAAGTTAAACCAAGGGTATGGTCCATTAGTGATTAATTGGTGGATCGACCTAAATAAATATAGGGTCCAAGTTTTAATGCAGTGACATTAATAAATGTCAGAATTGCATAGTTTCGAACAAAAGATTTATGGTGTTGAATATGAAACAGTGAGTCAAGTCAAAGAGAAACTAAAATATGAAATTAACCTTATTAAATAAAGGGGATGATAAGAAGAAATAAATATATTTAAAATAAGATTTAGTATTGAGTCAAACTTTGACTGATATTGTGCACCGTTGATCTCACATACCGTGTAGGTGGTGCAAGGAACGTGAAAGATTAACGTAAGCTAGTTATACAAGTCCAGGCAAGTTTTTCAGAACGTGTTGTATTATGTGCATGAATTATAAGTTTGTTATTAAACTGAGATGTGCTCATACGTGGTTATGTGCAAAGATGTTTTAATGTGCCTTTGTGCAATAAGTTGATTTGAACTGTTGATATGCGGTAGTTGATTTAAGACAATTGTTCTGCATTGAACTATATGTCATGATAGAGGTTAGACATGAAGCATAGATTAAATGCGAGGCATGATATGCATGGGCAGTATGTCATAAACTGAAATGCATGAAAAACATGATGTTAGTATAAATTGTAAATTTTATGTGAAGCATGTAATATGTTATGTGTAGCTGGTGAACTTGCTGAGCCGTCGTGTTCACTCTTGCCTAAACCAACATTTTCAGATAAGGCTAGTTACCTGAAGTTCTCGATAAAGAACAAGGAACAGGAAAATATATTACTTCCATTGAAGATCTAAATATCTATTGTAGATATCAGTCCGAATTGGACAGGTAAATGATTCTGTAGCATAAGACTTAGTTGGTATGTTATATGAGTATTAAATACTCAAATTGATTGTAATAGAATGTCGTATCATGTATGATATTGAGACATACTAGGAATGTATAAAGATTTCGATTCTGGAATAGAAGGAGATGTTATATAATTGTAAATAAATGATTATTTAGCAATTATAATATTGTTAAAATTTACGAAAGATAAGGAAAAGGTTGTACTCGTGTTGAACCGGATCCGAGGTTCGAGGAACCCTGATTCGGGGTCGTCACATTCCAAGTGGACCAATTATTGGGCTTTATTTAAAATACCAATTGGGCTTCTACTAAATTGTTTGGGCTACTAATTTGTCAAATTTTATTATTCTCCACTTGGGCTACTAATTGACCCATGTTGGGCTAATTTAATAATTTACACATTAATTATTCAATCCATGATTAAATAAATAATTAGATTAAATAAATAATTAAATATTCTAACCCATTAGTATTAAATTACCAAATGGACTAATAAATATTATTATTAATATTTCACATTAGTTACATTAATTAATAATCATATTAATTAATTTATTATATTTAATTAACTCATTATATTCAATTTAATTGAATATTTAATTACTAGGAAATTTATCAATTATTCTGATATTAAAACTTTAGGGTTTGTTCACTAATTTAATAACATATTAGTGACCCCCTTTAATTAATTCTAGTAATTAATTACATAATCATTTAATTACGTAATTAATTAATCACATAAAAAGATTTAATTAATCTCGTAAAACTAACTCGTTGGAAATTAAATTAATAATTTAATTAATAATGACGTGGAAATTCTAGGACATTACAGTTCATGTAATACCCCAGATATTTACAAGATTTGTAGATAAGATCGTAAATGATTAATTAAAGGTTAAGGTTTAAAACTTGGAGTTGGAGAAGTGAGATATGTAGAAAATGAGTAAACATTTATTTTTTTAAACCTAATTTATTTGTTAGGGATTAAATGTGAGAATATTATAATGATGCTTGTGGAGAATTTATTAAAAAATTAAATTCAATTAAGAAGTGAATGTGATTATATTGATACATATATACCTAAAGTGTATTTTTTTTAACCAAATAAGAAGATGAGTAAATTAATACTTAAAAAAACTAATAACTTAATTAGTTTTAATATGGAGCAAGATGAAACATTATGAAATATAATTAATTAGGTTAATTATATTAGTTATGAGTTAAAGTTATAGAAAAGCTAGAATGATTGCCTAGGATGACAATAATAAGAAGTTAATTAATTAAGTAATTAACTTAATTATCAAGTTGTAGTATAGAATCCAATAATAGATTAAAACAAGCTCAATATTTTAAGTCTTGTTGGTAATTATAAAAAAGTCCAAATAAATTTATGGATTAGTTCTCATAAAGAGTCCAAGTGATTTAATTAAGTGACTAATGGACTAGCCCAAGCAATATGTCTCAGGGTAGTCCGATGAAAGAATTAATAAAAGCCCAAGTGGTTGAAAGGTAGTTAATATATGGGGTACTTAGAATGTATTATAAGTAATCCAATAGAATTAAGTAAGGTAGTCCAATTGAATTAATTACCTAGCCCAATTCATAAGAGATGGGTTAGTAGTATTAGGTAGCTAACCAATTTATATGATGAGTCCAAACAAATTATTATGGAAGTCCAATGGAATTAATGTAACAATTTAAAGTAATGAGCCCAAATAAAATAAACTAGTAGCCCAAACATTGAGTCCAAACTTAAAGGTCAAATGTTGGTCAATGTGTTGGGAGACTATTTTTCAAGTATTGGTGTGTAGAGAATTGACTAATGTAGGGTTAATTAAATAACCCTAGTTGGTAGGCAAGAGAGGGCATTAACCAAACATTGGTTAATTGCTAGGTGAATGAATGTGATAATGAGAATTAACCATGGATAAGTTAATTGAGTAACCCTATGTGGCAAATAAGTTAAAGGTTTAACTATGCATTAGTTAGTTGCTAGCAAAATGTGTAGCTACATAATTATATATATACATGATGGATGAGAATTAACTAAGGTGAGGTTGGTAGTTTCACATTGGGTTAGTTGTTAGAAGAGAGTAACCTTTCAAGGGTTAATTAGTTGAAGAATATTATAAATACAATTATGTATGTATATAATTTATCAAGATAGAATTGGTAAGTAATCATGGGTTGCTTGTTGTAGAGAATTAACCATACATTGGTTAATTGTTAGTAGAAATTGCAAGTATTGTATATATATGTATATATAATAAAAATAAAAGAAAAATGGTGGAGTGTTGACCAAATATGGGCCCCCACTTGGGGATTAAGTGTATTTCACTTAAAATGGTCATTCACTTTGTCAATTCCCTTAATTCATGCTAGGTGTTGGTCGAAATCAGAACTCTTTTATTTATATTTTATTTCACTAGATAGTTTCCGATCTCGAATTTATTTGAATGAATAGCGTGCAAGCATACACGGTCAACAAGTAATAAAGTGATAAGAAAAAATCGATCCCACGAGGAATTAGATCTAACGTTTTCCAACACTGATTCACTCAAGTCGATCTCATTTAAACGATTATCAATATTGGCAATAGAAAAGTAAATGCATAAATTAACATCTACACTAGAAAGCAATAAAGATATGTGAATCTGAGAATGCAATTTCCCCCAATAGCTCATTTAAATCTCCTAACTCTCTCTTCAATTATACGGACACAACGAATTATTAACCGAGAATTCATTATAGTATTTAAATGTCTCTGTCGAAACATATAAACAAATCCACCCAAATCCGACACAAAAGGCAACAGAAACGGGAAGGAACATCCTAATCAGGAAACTTACTATATCTCTATGAAAGTTTAACCTAAAAAGGATTTCAAGCACAGATTCTCCAATTGGTTACACGCGGCACATAGGTATATTTCTATCCTACATACAAATCATGCATTCCATCCTAAGATCAAACAACATAACACGTGTCATTGTAGTCAGGTCCAAACTTATAGTCCATCGTTCGATTTTATATAAGTTACCACATAAATTACTTAGGCCAAACAGATATTACAATTAACACAACATATGAAAACCCATTCACATGGTCGTAACCGATGAATGGTCAACCGAGAACTCCTAAGTACTCACACGCCTCTTTCGAGGTCACATAAGCCTATCCTGTCTAAGAAACCCGCTATATTTATATGAGGATTAACACTAAACAAGGATGATGAAGCCTAGGTTCTCAAATTGGTTGCACATGGCGCTAGGTATATGTCTATCCTAGCCACAAATCATGCATTCCATCTATGTAGAATAACACAATCACATGTTAACATATATGGGTCTAAACACTATAATCCCTTTGTCAAGTTCATATAGGTTACTAAATAATCGCTCGACCAAAGCATTATAAAGCACAAACACAATGAAGCAACTCCTACCATCCAAGAGACAAAAACCCAAGCAACGAAGCACAAACATATGCGAAATACAAAACAAGCTTCTCTTGGACATTTCATCGAACACTTGGCGTGCACAATGAATTTGTTCAATACTAAACAACTACACATATGCAACAACAACCAAAGAGAAGATCAAAATGATTATAACAACCTATTGGGCTCCCAAGCATTCAAAGATTCCATGTCAATCCAACATAATCGGAGAAAACAATATCCAACAAGAACAAACTAACCATTCAAGCTAAACATGTAAAACACCAATCACTATGAACAAAACATGCATTGGATTCAATAAAATACATAGACATTACATCCATGAATTACAAATCATCCAAGTTCATCAATATCAAAAGATAAAGATTGTTTTCTAAAAATTCATCATTCAATATAATACACAAAATAGAGAGATAATGAAAACATAAAACTCCCTCAATCAAGGCATCCGATTGATGAAGAACCACCAAGCTCGTCCTTAGAAGCACCACCAAGCACTCCCAAATCGCCCATGGTCGCCTCCTCCAAGAGGAGAAGAAGTTGTATTAATTAGGGCTTCAAAAATGACTTAAAAACTAAAATCTGCGCGTATGAATAGTGCACCGCCACGACGGTCAAAGGCACCGCCGTGGCAATCAAACTTTCTGCTAAAATCTGGGTTTGTACCACCGCTACGGCAGTGGAAACCACCGCTGCGGCGCTAGTACAAAATGCCCAGAAATGTTCCTTTTTTGACTGTCGCAGCCTCCTTCAGAGTTTTGGTCATAACTCTCTCATCCGACCTTCGACTGAGTTGATTTAAGATGTTTTGGAAAGTTGAGAAGTATATATACAACTTTAATGTTGGATAAATTGAGAGATAATGACTGGACCACGGTCCAAATTGAGCTGCAAGTGACTGCTGCGTAAACAGAGCGCAGAAAATGCGAACCGGACAATTCCAAGCCTTGATCCACCAAGCCCTTATTATAATTCCTACAAAATGAAATAGAAACACATAAAAACAATATAACACCACATCCTATACAATGTGGTATAAAAACACATACAACTAAACAAACACTTAACATATATAATACGAATAAATTACACAAAAACGACATAGATTACATAAAATACTTAAAAATAATATAATACACCATATTATACAATAACATAAAAACAAATATAAAATCACATAAAACACTTAAAGAACCACAAATTATCAAGCTTAAATGTATTCAATTCGTAGGTATAAAACTCACTCACCACTAGGATGTAATTTAAATAAAAGGTTATTGCTGAATATGTAGAGATATACATGTTGTAAGTATATGAATTGGCAGAGAGTTAACTAATGTTGGTTAAATAAATTAACCATGAGAAATAAGATGAGCTTTAACTGAGGTTGAGTATTTGAGTGACTAAGGTTTAGTGTAGTATTTTAATCTTAGGTCTTATGGAGAGTTAGAGAGTTAATCACATGTGAGTTAAGTGTTGGTGATGTGTTGTTTATTTTGCACTTCACCATCTATGTTGCTTGTAGTTGTTGTGCTGTCGCAGGCACCCAAAAATAAAATCTTACTTTGGAAAAATATTAATGTAATAGTGCAAGTAAGAGTCGATTCCATAGAGAATGATAATTTAATTTTATGTTTTGTAAACCAAAATTGGGGGTTTTTTTAATCAAAGAAATAATTTAAATAAAATTAACTAAAATAAATATGCAAGTAATTTAATGAAATAAGTAAGAATAAAAAATATTGGTTTAAGTTAACATTCACCATCAAGAATTTACAACTGATCATTGATGCAAGAATAACTCAATTCATATTTTAAATATTCAACGTGGAATAATTACTACTATTCGAATAATTTTTCTAGCTCTCCTTAATTTTAGATAAGTAGAAACAAACGATCTAAATAACACTTACTACTAAATAACCTAAAACAAGCGCTAAAGATTTAACTTAGTAGAAGCTTTAAGAATTAGAGAGATCGTTGAACTAAACAACACAATCTAAGCGTCTGCATTTAATTTAGATGAATATTTTTTCTAAGATATAACAATATTTTGATATGCAAAATAATTATTAATCTTAGTTGCTTCGCAAATTAAAGTGACCAAACAATTACGAATTTGATATTTAATTTAGCAATATATTTCAACGAATAATAAACTAGTGTGCACCCTAGCAATCAAACGAATCAATCATAAAATTAAACGCAGAAAAATATTCAATACTCAAAATATAAATTGAACAATTAAAATAAACTAGATCTCATAGTGTATTAATCTTGATGGCTTCAATCACTTAAACCAAAAAAAATAGTTTAGCCACACATAGCTTTGAAAAACACCAAAAAATAAAAGAGAGAATTTTTTTAATGGAAGTTGTGTATTACATTGTATCTCAAGCCCTCTATTTATAGGCTATATAATCCTCCTAACCCTAATAGGAATTACACTTTTGAAACCCTGATAGGATTTAAATTATAAATAAAATAAATATAAAAATTCTATTTATTTTCTTATTTTAGATTGCAATTGGAATAAATATAATCTGCCTTTTTAATGTATTGCTAGCTGGCACTCCGCATGAAAAAGGAAACTGCTGAAGCAACGCGCGCTGGCTGCTCTCTTTTTTATTTTATTTCCGACCGCGCATGGCGCGATTTATTTATTTTGCTTGGGCCGCCCCGCGCATGGCACAGAGTCTGCTGCTCACCTAATCACAAAACGACGTCGTCCTCATTTACTAGCTAATCCATTGCTTTGCGCGCATGATGCGGATCTGCCTTGCTGATGAAATTACCAAAATGCCATCGGTCACCAACTTCTCTTTAATTACAGAATTGCCATCCTCTTTAATTAATTTCTACAAAAATAAATTTAAATTGAATAAAAATAATCTAAAAATACTAAAAATAATAATAATGCATAAAATTAAATAAATTACCTAAAACACTAAAAATACTTAAAAATTCACAAATAATTATGTATAAAAATATCTAATAAATAGATATAAAATCAACTTATCAAATACCCCCACACTTAACTATTTGCTTGCCCTCAAGCAAAACAAGAATAAAAACCTATAAAAATGAAAATAATAACCAAACAACTTACTCGAGCAACAAATCAATATCAGCCTTAAAGATTTTTTAAATGATAACTCAAAGAAAATTTCAAAACATTTTGTGCGTGTGTGAATCTAAAACTTCAACATATTTATTAATCTTACTCTACTCAAGACATTTTGTGCGTGTGTGAATCTAAATGTATAGAACTAATCAAAACTCATATAAGATTAGGTCATTAATTACCTTATAAAAGATATACAACAATACTCAATATATTTATTTTTCACATCACTCTTTGCAAATATAGACAAATATATACCAGAAGATCAAAATGTTTCAAATAATTAGGCACACTAGTATTATTAATATCAATTTTTCAAGTATTTTTTCATTTTTTCCCCTTTTAATGGGTGCATTTTATGCTCCATCCCATTTTATTTCTCTCTCTTTTTTTTCTTTTCTTTTTCAGTGAATGCATTTTATACTCCATCTCACTTTTTCATGTATTTATGAGTGAGTGCGTTTTACACTCCATCTCATCGCACCACATAATTTTTTTCCTTCAATAATAATCCTAGAAAAATTGCCCTACATCATCTCTTCCAAATTACATTTTGCCTTATATTTCACTTCAAATAATGATCAAATAAGATATAGAGCTCTAAAATATCTTCCATAAGCATTTAACCATTTAAACTTTCTCTTAATTAAAACTAGCTCAAACAAATAGATATAAGTGCATAAAAATTTAAAGATCTCAAGCAAAGTAAATATCAACAATAAGTCAAAATTCAGACTAAGTAAAAATTTATTATGTTTTCAAGAGTTATTAAACAAAATTAAGATTTTATCATTGGCTAAAAATTTAAAATCCAATTAACTCATTGGTCAAGTAACACATCCTAAAAATAAAATAAAAAACTACCCCATTTTCGTAGGAAACACGGTTACACTTAGCATGTGTAACAAGCCTTTAAACCCCAAGTGGACGAGTTTTGTCTCGTGAGGGTTTACAGTGAATATACCCACAAAATTCAAATTTTCAAAAAAAATTAAATTGCCTAAAAAAAAATAACAAAAATCCTAAATCCCTTCCCCCACACTTAAAATTTACATTGTCCCAAATGTAAAGTAAAATACAAAGAAAAAGCAAAGATAACTAAAATATAAATGCAAAAATTAAAAAGAAAAAAAATTATACTCCGCTTGGGTTGCCTCCTAAACAGTGCATTTTTTTATTGTCATTTGCTCGACAACATGCTTCCCTTTTTTAAGTAGTATAAATCGGATCCTCAAAGTCCATTTTATTCGCGTCTTCTCCTCGAAAACTCTCATAGAAATGCTTGAGTCTATGGCCATTCACCTTGAATACTTTAGAAGTTTCCAAACTTTGAATTTCAACTGAATCAAAAGGAAAAACATTAGTCACAATAAAAGGTCCATCCCAACGAGAACGCAACTTACCTGGAAACAACCGAAGTCGAGACTGGTAGAGAAGAACTTTTTGACCAATTGTAAATTCTTTTCTAGAAATCATCTTGTCATGAAAAGCCTTTGTCTTCTCCTTGTAAATTCTTGCACTCTCATAAGCATCATTGCGAATTTCCTCCAACTCTTGTATTTGCAACTTCCTATGCTCTCCCCTATCACTCATTTTCATATTAAAACTCTTAATAGCCCAATAAGCTTTGTGTTCTAGCTCCACAGGTAAGTGACATGGTTTCCCAAATACTAATCTGTAAGGTGACATACCAATAGGCCTCTTATAAGCCGTCCTATACGCCCATAAAGCATCATCCAAGCGCAAACTCCAATCTTTTCTGTTTGGATTGACTGTCTTTTCAAGAATGGACTTAATCTCTCTGTTTGACACTTCCGTTTGTCCACTAGTTTGTGGATGGTATGCAGTTGACACCTTATGAGTTACATGGTACTTTTTCAACAAAGCTTCCACAGTTCGATTGCAAAAATGAGTGCCTCTATCACTTATTAGAGCTGTAGGAACTCCAAACCTGAAAAATATGTTAGTACAAAGAAAATTTGCAATAAATTTGGAATCGTTAGTCCTTGTGGCTTTAGCTTTCACCCATTTCGAAACATAATCGATAGTAAGTAAAATATAAACATTACCAAAAGATATAGGAAACGGTCCCATAAAATTAATGCCCCAAACGTCAAAAATTTCACAAAATAGTATGGGGGTTTGCAACATCTCATTTCGTTGGGATATATTACCTGTCTTTTGACAATTACAACATGACTTGCAGAACAAATACGAATCTTGGAATAGAGATGGCCAATAAAAACCACAATCAAGCACTTTTCTCGCTGTCCTCTTAGATCTAAAGTGACCACCACAAGCATACGAATGACAAAAAGTGAGAATATGATCAATTTCAGTTTCAAGAATGCACCTTCTAATTACTTGGTCCGCACAATATTTCCATAAGTAAGGATCATCCCACACAGTACTTTGCATCACTTTTGATTTTATCCCTTTGAGCTTTAGACAAATTAGAAGGCAAAATGTTAGTAACCAAATAATTGACAATATTTGCATACCAAGGTAATTTTTTATATACAGCGAATAATTGTTCATCAGGAAACGTTTCTTGTAGAGGAAGCTCATCTTTTACATTCGCTAAACGACTTAAGTGATCTGCATCACTATTTTCTGTCCCTTTTTTGTCCTTGATCTCCAAATCGAATTCACTTAAGAGAAGTATCCATCTTATCAACTTTGGTTTTTCCTCTTTCTTTGTCATCAAATAACGAAGAGCTGCATGATCAGAATAAACAATAACATTAGTACCAAGTAAATAAGATCAAAAATTTTCTAAAGCAAAAACAACAGCTAAGAGTTCTTTTTCAGTGGTCGAATAATTTCTCTGGGCATCGTTTAAAGTCCTCGAAGCATAATAAATAGCATGAGATGCTTTCCCAACTTTTTGACCCAAAACAGCTCCTATTACATAATCACTTACGTCGCACATAATCTCGAAAGGCATGTTCCAATCTAGAGGTTGAATAACTGGAGTAGAAGTCAATACTTCCTTCAACTTATCAAATGCTTTCTTACATTCTTTGTCAAAATTGAAATCTGCATCCTTTTATAGCAACATAGAGGTGATGCTATCTTGAAAAAGTCCTTTATGAATCTCCGAGAGAAACCTACATGTCCAAGAAAAGAATGCACTTCCCGCACACTAATGGGATAAGGTAACGATTGAATAATATTAATTTTTGCTTTATCTACTTCAATTCCCTTAGATGAAACAACATGACCCAAAACTATACATTGGTTAACTATAAAATGACATTTTTCAAAATTTAGTACAAGGTTAGTTTCCATGCATCTTTGAAGAACAAGTGTAAGGTTGTGCAGACAATTATCAAAAGAGTCCCCATGAACTGTGAAATCGTCCATAAAAACTTCCATGATATGCTCAATGTAATATCAAAATATACTAACCATACACCTTTGAAAAGTAGTGGGGGCGTTGTAAAGTCCAAATGATATGCGGCGATATGCAAAAGTTCCAAATGGGCATGTAAACGTCGTCTTTTCTTGATCCTCCGGAGCAATGGCAATTTGGAAATAACCTGAATAACCATAAAGAAAACAATAGTAAAAATGACCAGCTAATCGTTTAAGAATTTGATCAATAAAAGGTAAAGGAAAGTGGTCTTTTCGGGTTACAGTATTTAATTTTCTATAGTCTATACAAACCCGCCACCCATTTTGAACACGGGTGGGAATTAACTCATCATTCTGATTTTTGACCACATTTATTCCCGTCTTTTTAGGAACTGCTTGAACTGGGCTAACCCAACTGCTATCCAAAATAAGGTAAATCATGCTAACTTTAAGAAGCTTTTGAATTTCTTTTTTCACAACATCCATCATGGGCGGATTGAGTCTTTTTTGCGGTTGACGGGTGGGTTTCGATCCTTCTTCAAGTAATATACGATGCATGCATGTCGACGGTCTTATTCCCTTGATATCAACAATCGTCCAACCAATGACCTTCTTATGCTTCTTAAGAACTCACACGAGTCGTTCTTCTTGTGATGTACTTAGTTTATTGGAGAAGATCACTGGTAATGTCTTTTCTTCTCCAAAGAAAGCATACTTGAGATGATCAGGAAGGGGCTTTAAGTCTGGAGTGGGTGACTGCAAAACAGATGGTAAAGAGTCCTTGTTAGAAACTGGTAGACCAATATAAGGAACATTACCTGCTTTTGGAGAATCATTTAATGTTACAATAACATCCTTCAATTCAGTAGGCAAGGCTAACTCCTTTTCCTCCTCAAGATTTTGACTGATTATCATTTCTAACTCATCCTTTCCATCAAGTTCAAAAATTTTCTGTGCTAATGAGTCAATCACATCAATAGAATAAATAGGATTATCATCATTAGGATATTTCATGGCATCATAAATATTAAACTGAACAACTTTGCCATTAAATTTCATTGTAAGTGTACCACTATGAACATCTATCTTGGTTTTGGATGTCTTTAATAAGGGTTTTCCTAACAAAATAGGAGCATTAGATCACCATTCTCCATATCAAACACATAAAAATCCGTAGGAAAAATTAAATTATCTACTTGCACAATAACATCCTCTATCATACCCTTAGGATAAACATTAGATCTGTCAGCCAACTGAATCACCGTACCAGTTTTATTCAAAGGTTCAAGTTTTAAAGAAGCATATATAGAATATGGCATGACATTAATAGATGCCCCTAAGTCTAACATAGCTTGTTCAAATCTAGTGTCACTTATCTTACAAGGGATAGTAAACATTCCTAGATCTTGGCATTTAGTAGGAAGTTTTCTTTGAATTATTGTAGACACATTCTTTCCTACTTTTACCTTTTTATACCTTTTGAGTGCTTATTTTCTTTTGTGTGTACATAATTCTTTCAGAAATTTAGCAAAGTGAGGTATTTGTTTAATAGCATCTAATAATGGAATTTTTACCTCACATTGATGAAAAGTTTCATATAAATTTGAAATTTTCTCATATTTACCTTTTTTTTTGTGAAATCTAGAAGGAAAGGAGGTACCGGTTGATAATCAGAGAGAGGTGGAAATTTATGCTTAGGGGTACCATTGTCGCCTAGAACATTGTCTTCCGTTTTACTGTCGCCTACTTCTGTATTGTTTGCTTCGGCTTTGCTTTTCTCTTTTGGTGCATACTCTATTTTTTCTCGAGTTTGGATCTCTTTACCACTTCTCAAAGTGATTGCACTTGCGTTCTCTTTTGGATTCACCACCGTTTGAGATGGTAATTTTCCAGAACCTTGAGCCTCCAATCGACTGATTGCAGTTGTCATTTGTCCCATTTGTATTTCCAAATTTTGCATATTTGCCTTCGTGTCCTACTGAAATTGCAAAGTGCTAGTGGTAAGTTGTTTAACCAAATCCTCTAAAGACATATTAGAATTAGATGATTAGCCCTGTTGTTTGTTGGGATATAGCTGCTTGTATTGTTGGTATCTTGCAAGATTCTGATTTCTGGGTTGATTCACTTGTGGATTTCTATAGCTGAAATTCAGATGATCTCTCCAACCTGAGTTGTATGTGTTCAAGTAAGGATCATATCTCCTTTGTGGTTGATCAGAAAAACCACCTGTTGCATTTACTTGTTCATAGGACTCCTCTTGAAGAGTGGGGCACATATCTGTTAGATGTCCTACTACTGCATAAATTCCACAAGCTTTTACTTGTTGTGTATTACCTACAGCCACTTGACGAACAAGAGAGGTTAGACTATCAATTCGTTGCTCAAGGGAAGAAATATTTACCTCATTGACATTCTTGGATGAAAAATCAAGCCTAGTGCCAAATTATTGGGAATTAGTCGCCATGTTTGCAATCAAGTGCCTTGCAGCTTCGGGAGTTTTGTCCACCAAAGCTCATCCACTAGCAGTATCAATCATGCTTCTATTAGTAGACATTAGTCCTTCATAGAAATATTGGATAAAGAGTTGTTCGTTGATTTGATAGTGGGGGCAACTTGCACACAATTTTTTGAAATGTTCCCAATACTCGTATAGGGATTCTCTATAGTTCTGTCTCACATCGCAAATTTCTTTCCTTGTGTTGGCCGCCCTTGAAGCTGGAAAATATTTTTGCAAGAATAATCTCTTCACCTCTTCCCACGTGGTTATACTTCCAGATGACAGATAGTAGAGCCAATCTTTAGCTAAAACTTTTAGAGAGAATTGAAAAGCTCTTAATTTGATTTGCTCTTCAGTAACTTCGGGAGGTTTCATGCTCGTGCATACCATATGAAATTCTTTTAAGTGTTTATGAAGATCTTCACCTGAAAGGTCACAAAAAGTAGGCAATAAATGTATTAGACCAGATTTTAACTCAAAAGAAGTATTAACATCTAAATTAGGAAAAGTTATGCATAAAGGTTGTTGGTTCAAATCTGGGGCTGCAAGTTCTTTCAAAGTTCAATTTTCAGCCATGATGTCTTCTGCTTCAAGATTTGTTCGCCCTTGTTTCCTTAATCCGCGCAAAGTTCTTTCGATTTCTGGATCAAACCTCAAATCACTTTGATTAGTAGAACGAGTTATGGTCATAAACAGTTAACGAAACGAGGAAAAATAACTACGAAAAATTACTAAAATAAAAGAAGGATCACAGAAAAACACAAAAATAAATAAATCAATTCCCCAGCAAAGGTGCCAAAATTTGGTGTGCTGTCCCAGACACCCAAAAATAAAATCTTACTTTGGAAAAATACTAATGTAGTAGTGCAAGTAAGAGTCGATTCCACAGAGAATGATAATTTAATTTTATGTTTTTAAAACCAAAATTGGGGGAGGGGGGTTAATCAAAGAAATAATTTAAATAAAATTAACTAAAATAAATATGCAAGTAATTTAATGAAATAAATAAGAAGAAAAAACCTTGGTTTAAGTTAACATCCACCATCAAGAATTTATAACTGATCATTGATGCAAGAATAACTAAATTCATACTTTAAATATTCAACGTGGAATAATTACTACCGTTCGAATAATTTTTTCATCTCTCCTTAATTTTAGATAAGTAGAAACAAGCGATCTAAATAACCCTTACTACTAAATAACCTAAAACAAGCGCTAAGGATTTAACTTAGTAGAAGCTTTAAGAATTAGAGAGATCGTTGAACTAAACAACACAATCCAAGCGTCTGTATTTAATTTAGATGAATATTTTTCCTAAGATATAACAATCTTTTGATATGCAAAATAATTATTCATCTTAGTTGCTTCGCAAATTAAAGTGACCAAACAATTACGAATTTGATATTTAATTTAGCAGTAGGTTTCAACGAATAATAAACTAGTGTGAACCTTAGCAATCAAACGAATCAATCATAGAATTAAACGCAAAAAAAATATTCAATAGTCAAAATATAAATTAAACAATTAAAATAAATTAAATCTTACAGTATATTAATCTTGATAGCTTCAATCACTTAAACCAAGAAAAATAGTTTAGCCACACATAGCTTTGAAAAGCACCAAAAAATAAAAGAGAGAATTTTTCTAATGGAAGTTGTGTATTACATTATATCTCAAGCCCTCTATTTATAGGCTACATAATCCTCCTAACCCTAATAAGAATTACACTTTTGAAACCCTAATAGGATTTAAATTACAAATAAAATAAATATAAAAATACTATTTATTTTCCAATTCCAAATTGCAATTGGAATAAATATAATCAGCCTTTTTAATGTATTGCTAACTGGCACTCCGCAAGAAAAAGGAAACTGCTGAAGCAACGCGCGCTGGCTGCTCGTTTTTTTATTTTATGTCTGACTGCGCATGGCGCGATTCATTTATTTTGCTTGGGCCGCCCCTCGCATGGCGCGGAGTTTCCTGCTCACCTAATCACAAAACAGTGTCGTCCTTATTTACCAACTAATCCATTCCTTTGCGTGCACGGTGCGGATCTGCCTTGCTAATGAAATTACCAAAATGCCACCGGTCACCAACTTCTTTTTAGTTACAGAATTGCCATCGTCTTTAATTAATTCCTACAAAATAAATTTAAATTGAATAAAAATAATCTAAAAATAATAATAATTCATAAAATTAAATAAATTACCTAAAACACTAAAAATTCTTAAAAACTGACAAATAATTAAGTATAAAAATACCGAATAAATAGATATAAAATTAACTTATCAGTAGTCAAGTTGATGGGTGACATTTTAAAGGTCAAATATGAGAAAAATACAAGTATTGTGCATGTATAGGTGAATATGTATACATATATTGGTGTATATCTATATAGATGCTTATATAATTATATAAAACATAAAAATAAAGCTAAATTGGAGTAATTAAATATCAAATCCCAAATTTTGGGCCCCACATGGATGGGAAGCTTGCTTGTTGGTGAATTTTTAGTGCAAAAATGGTTCAACAACCCCCTAAACACCCTAGTCATTCATATAGTCAATCAAAGTGTCTATCAAGTGGTCATTCATGATAATAATAATAAGTAAGATTAGAGCTTAATTTCACCTATGTTAGTTGATTAAGCGAGTTAATGATGTAATCCTAGAGTGCTATAAATAGAGGAGGGTTGAAGACTTAAAAAAGTTTGTAAGTCATTTGTGTTTTACCAAGTATAGAAGAGTTGAGAGCATTTATAGAAAGAGAGCTTCTTTGAGAACTTTGTAAGAGTTCTAGAGAGAAAACAAAATACTTTGAGTGTTAGTAAATGTGAGCTAATGTTCTAGTAGTTGACTCAAGAAGGAGGAAGAGGCCTAGCAAGAAGAAGATCTCCGTAGAAGGTTAAAAGTTTTCTTAACCTAGATCTTTTTATTTTATGTTGTTAAATGTTTGAACTAGAGAGGTTATATATAATGTACGATATGTATGTGATGTATGTAGAGTCATAAAACATGATGGTGTAGCAAATAATGCTTGTAGCATTATGTTTGAACCAATCGAATCAAGAATTTATAAAGTTAGTTTTCATTCTGTCCTTGTAAGAAATTTTAAGCCTCCTTCCATTTGGAATTTGGATTTGTGATATGAATAGAAGTTGTACAGAGGGAAATTTTGATGAGAATGGACTTAAGAATCACCCCAAAATATTTTAAAATGAAGAAGTTATGACAGTTTTAGTGAAAGAGCGTCGGACAGTCCCCAAATTAGGGTTTTAGATTTTTGTACTACCGCCGCAACGGTAAAACACACTACGAAAAACATGTTTTTGCTGTCTGGGTCGGTCCGAGTCGGGTTGGATCGGTCCGGATCGAGTTTTTTATAGAAATTTCAGTTGAAATAGGTGTAAAATGAACGTGTTTGAATACTAAATCAATATATATATAGAATCTATTAGTGACTAATTAGTAGCTAAATGTTTAAAATAAAAATTAAGGTTAACATAATTAAAAAAGTTAACTATTGGTATTATTTGAAGTGTATTAAAATATTATTAAATGGTGAATAATATTAGTATGAGATTAAAAGGTTGTTAAATGATTAATAACATTTGTAAATGATTAAAATATTATTACATGGTTAATAATATTTATAAGTGATTAAAATATTATTAAATGGTTAATAATATTAATAAGAGATTAAAATATTATTAAATGATGAATAATATTAGTAAGCGATTAAAATATTATTAAATGGTTAATAATATTAATAAGAGATTAAAATATTATTAAATGATGAATAATATTAGTAAGAGATTAAAATATTATTAAATGGTTAATAATATTAATAAGAGATTAAAATATTATTAAATGATTAATAATCTGAATAAGAGATTAAAATATTATTAAATGATTAATAATATTAATAAATGATTAAAATATTATTAATTGATTAATAATATTAGTAAAAAATTAAAATATTATTAAATGGTTAATAATATTAATAAATTATTAAAATATTATTAAATGGTTAATAATATTTAAGTGTAGTTGTATATTATCAAAGGTAGATAATATTTTAAGGTATTTGGTACATTATTAAATGTTCAAATCATTAAGTTATGTAAAAAAAAAAAATTGAATTAAACCAATGTAAATAGTCCATTTGTGACTAATTTAGACAACTTATTAAAAGTGGGTCGTACGAAGGACGTGTGGTAAAGACGTAAGTTGGTTAAGCATACCTGATATGTTCGAACTATATTTTGGGCTAGGGTTTTTGTTCGGAACTCAAGAGTTCGTTTGTCGGACATCTTAAGAGTTAATAATTCAAAGTTAGAGTCTTATATAAAGACTAAGTAATGGTCATTGTAATTAATGATGATGTCAATTTCATATATAAATTATAGGTTGAGCGAAAGACGCAAAGATAAGCATAAAATGTAGTAGCGAACTAGACAAGTTTTTCAAAACTTGCTCCTATGTGTATTGTTATGCTACAATGTGATACTAAATTGCTGATATAAAGATATATTGATGATATTTGTGATATGTGAAAAGCATGAAGTATGATTACATGTGAAATATGTACAAAATATGAAGCATGATTTGCTAGAGACTAGTTGTTTATTATATGTGCTGCATGAGAAGTATAAAGTATTCATAAAATGAAAAGCATGATGTAGGAATAAAATGTAGAATAAGTATAACATGTGAATCATGTAATGTGTTATGTGTAACTGTTAAACTTGTTGAGCCATCGTGCTCATTCTTGCTATAAAACCAACACTTTCAGATAATTACAAGATATCCGAAGATTTCTTAAAGATCAAGGATCAAGAATGCGTATTACTTTCACCGAAAGTTTAAGTGATTATTATAGTTATGAGTCCGGATTGAACAAGTAACATAATTATGTAATTAAGGAAATAAATAGTATGTATTGTGAGTGTTTAAATACTCAAATTGATTGTAATAAAATGTTGTATCATGTATGATATTGGGACATACTAGAAATTTGTAAAGATTGCGATTCTAGAATAGAAAAAGATGTTGTAAAGTTTTAAATAAATGATTATTTAGAAATTATAATATTGTTGTAAGTTATGAATGATTAAAAAAAGGTTGTACAGTGATGAACTAGATCTGAGGTTCAAGGGACGTGGATTTGGGGTCGTCACAGTTCATAATTTTGGAATGATGCCATAAATATCAAAGAAAAGATGAAGTGGAGGCATGATATGACAATTTTTGCGATTGAGCCTAATTGAAGAGAAAGAAAGTAGTCAGACTGAGACTTTAAAACAAGCTCTTATTGAGAGGCAACCCAAGTTCCAGTTTTAGTTTTATTTTTAGTAGATTTCTTAGTAGTAAATTTTAGATTATTTAGTTATTTATTTTAATATTTTATTTTTATTTTGTTTTAGGTTTTTCCTATGCAGTGAAAGCTTATTAGATAAGAAAATTATAACATATTCAGGGGAGTCCTTTATTCTTAATTTTCTCTATTTTATACATTGACGACAATGACTGTTTTATATTTGGGGTGTAAGTAAATTTTTAAAAATTTTGGGTTTATTTTAGGTTTTGTTTTTGAATTTTGTGGGTATATTTAGTGCAAACCCTCACGAGACACAACTCGTCCACTTGGGGTAACTATGGGGTTTAAATGCTTGTTGCACGTACTATGTGTATCTGTGATACCTACGAAAATGGGTTGTTTAGGTTGTGTTTTGATTTCATGTTATTAGTTAGTACTTGAGTAATAAATTGTTTGAATTATGATATGGCCAATGATAAAAATTTGATTATTTACTGTTATTTAAGGAAAATTGATGAACATGCGGAGTTTATATTTTGACATTTGAGTTGATTTTACATACACAATTCTTTTTCATTCAAGAGCACATACTATGCTATTTGACTAGTTGTTATTTAGAAAATTTATTAGGCTATATGTTTATGAGGATTACCATTGAAAATTTAAAAATTCTATTTGAACATCTTTTCGTGCTAAGTTTAGGCTTTCATAGAAGTTTAGGGAATTGTTGGATAATATTTAAAATAGTTGGGGATAGTAAAAAGAAAAAATATATAATATTAACATAACTTGACTTAGTCAAATTTTTATGGCCTTTGTTACTCGAATGAGTAAGCCCTTAGGTGTGATGCCCCCAAACCGGGCTCATACCACCAAATTTGAGTTGTCAAAATACAACAACAAAATTATTATAATATCCTGTATAATATCCAATAATACACAACTAAATCTTCACATTTATTACTATTCTACAATACAGTGAAGACTACTATAGCAACTAACTCGGACAGCTACTCCATTCCCCCTTTCTCCCCGGTAGTCCCGACTACGCTTTCATTTCTTGAACAATTGAACAAAAAAGAAAGTGTGAGCTCAAATAGTCCAGTAAGGAATATCATAACTAAGATAATGAAAAATAAATTATTCTTATTCTTTAACAGTTGAGTTCTTAATCGAATACAATAGACAACAAGTTTTAAATCAACATCTGCAATTGAGTTGTTAATAGAGTAATATAAACAACAAGATTTAAATCAAAAATAACAGTTAAATTCTTAAACAAAGTTCAACTGCGGTGAAATAACCACCACTAAGAGAATCAATTAGATCACAATGTCTACCCGTCTCTTTTTAAGAAAATCATCATCAACTTTTATCATCTGAAACACTACTAGTCATGATCATGCCAAACAACAGTTCTTCTTTACCCCCGGATAACGAGAACATTCATCATGCGTCCTTGTCATCAGACCAAAGACACCCAATAATTATATCGCATTTATCCTATATTGCCTTTAACCTATATCACCTTTAACTTATCATTTGTGTCTTATGCCTCAGATATTCAAAACAACCTAATTCTTGATGATTGAAATAACAATAGATATATAAATAATGAACAGAAGAAACAGGATAAACAATAACATTAGGAGTTAGCAAATTTTACTTTGTCCAGATTAAAATAATGTCCAAATTGTCAACATGATATAGAGAAAAAGATGTTTAAGTCCAAGAGTAATGTCCAAGATCCAAAGGGAAGATGTTCAACGGTACAATGAATTAGTCCAAAATGTTCACAGTTCAAATGAATGTCCACAGTTCAAAAGTTCAAGGTCCATAAGTTCATAGTTCAAATATGACGAGAGAAATTTAATAGGAATGTTCTTGTCAAATGGTATTAGATGAAGTACAAACTATTAAGGAAAAATTAATGAATTATTAATTCAAGAATTTTCACCGTTTAATAATATTAGAGGTACAAATGAGATACTTTCTTATCGTAACAAGTTTAAGTGATAGAAGATGAAAAAGATGGTATCCCTTACAAGTAAGAAAGAAAATAATATCCCTTTATGATGATGAAAAAAATAATACCACTTATCATAATATGTTTAAGAGTTTGAAAGAAAATGATATCTCTTACCTTATCTTGTGACTAAATACAACTTTTATGAGGTTGATCAACCTATATGTATATTTATAATTTAATTAGTAAGTAACACATACCAAATTTATGTAGATAAAATCATCAAAGTGGTTATATAATATAAATATATTACAAAATAGTTTTTAAACAAAATAATTTTTCAAAGTAAAATCTTTTAAATGAAGTTTTTCAAAATGAATCTTCTAATATAAGAGTCTTCTAAAGGAAAAGTAGTAAACTGATATGTGTGTGAGTGTTTATATAACTTTTATAAAAATTTACTTGAACAATACTCGTACCCTTCCAGATCTTCAACGCTTAATATAATTTTAATACACTTAGAGAGACACTTATATTAAGACATATTTAGAGAGTGGAAAGAAGATTGAGTGAGAAATGTATGAAACTCCTTATGTTAAGCCCCTATTTATAGTCAGAACCTAACCAACTTTTTCACACACACGTTACACATTTTAATCTCATCTTTTAATCTAAATCATTTATCAACCAACACATGTTTCACACTTTAATCTGCACCGTTCGTTGACTAACACGCATTTCACGCCTACACGCGTTACACATTTACACGCATTATACATTTACACGCGTTACACATTTACGCGTGTTACACACATATTATTTTATTCATTTAATATCTCAATTATTGAACATACAGTGTTTTTCAAATAATAAACCTGTCTAACTGTTTAATACCCGCGACTAGTACCGTAATAATTATTAGCCCAATAATGCAAGATATTGTGCATTATCACAATTATTGATTCAATAATATGGAATACTGTGCAATTAATAATATAAAATATTGTGTAATGACAATTATTGATGAAATACTATAAAATGCTGTGTAATGACAATTATTGATGAAATACTATACAATAACCACTTTATCAGTTCAACAATTTAAATATTATGTAATACCGTGTGCTGTTATAAAATACCATACACTACCATACTTTTATTACTGGTATTTTAACAGTTAAAAATGAGTATACCATTGACCATTTTTATTTAAAGGCTACTGCTATCGTTTTCTACATCTAATAATATTTCGTTGTGGGGTCTACCCATAACTGAATATTTCAGCACCGTCGTACGAATATTCCCCAACAAAACAAATATTCCTTGACCAATCGATTATTATCCGACATAAAATTTTTGCACATAACATACTTAACTTTAATTTTTATTAATGTAACACTTTACTGTTAGGCATAAAATTATGATAAATTTTTTAAATCTATTTATTAAAATTTGGAGTCTTACATCCTCCCTTCCTAATGAAATTTTCTCCCCGAAATTTACGTACCTTGTATTTCGAAGAGATCATGATACTTAGTTTTCATTTCAGATTCTAACTCCCAAGTCATTTCCTTAGTATCTTGGTTTTTTCATAAAATCTTGACTTGAGGTATAATTTTTAAGTGTAAGATCTACTCCTTCTTATCTAAGATCTTGACAGGTACCTCCTCATACGTTAAATCTTCTGTTATCTCATCTGGCTCCAACTCAATAATGTGATTTGGGTCCTTCACATATTTACGTAACAAAGATATGTGAAAAACATTATGAATGCAGAACATGTTTGGTGGTAGAGCTAGTCTATAGGCCATAGTTACTATTCGGTCAAGGATTTCAAATGGGCCAATAATTCGAGGATTGAGTTTTCCTCTCTTTCCAAACCTTGTAATTCCTTTCCATGGAGAAACACGTAAGAATACATGATCTCCAATGTTGAAACTTTTGTCCTTTCGATAAATATCAACATAACTCTTTTTGTCGTTCTTGTGCAGCTTGTATTCGTCATCTGATCATTTGGATCTTCTCTGTTGTCATGCATACTAGCTCAGGTCCTAACAATTTTTCTTCTCCCGCCTCATTCCAATATACTGGAGAGTGACACTTTTGTCCATACAATGCCTCAAATAAAGTCATTTCTATACTTACATGATAACTGTTATTAAGGATAATTCAATCGATGGTAAATACTTGTCCTAACTTCCTTTGAAGTTTATCACACAAAGCCTCAATAAATCTTCAAGAATCTGAATTGTCCTTTTCGATTGTCCATCTGTTTGGGGATGATAAGCAGAACTAAATCGTAATTTGGTGCCCATAGCTTTTTGTAGACTGATCCAAAATGGTGAAGTGAATCTAGGGTCCCGATCAGAAACTATGGATACTGGCATGACATGCATTCTCATAATCTCACTTATGTAAGTATTAGCTGAACGCTCACATGAAAAGTTTTCTCGTATATACAAGAAATGAGTGGACTTGGTCAATCTATCTATAATGACCCAAATCGCATCCAAGCCTTGAAAAACTTTGGGAAGACCCGTCACAAAATCCATATTGATGTGTTCACACTTCCATTAAAGAACCTCAAGTGGATGCAATGAACCCTTAGGCACTTAATGTTCCACCTTGACACATTAACACGTCACACACCTCGAGACAAACTCAGTGATCTCCTTCTTCATATTTCTCCACAAAATGTATGTCGAAGATCACGATACATTTTAGTACTTCTATAATGAATTGAAAACTACATATTGTGTGCCTCCATCATGATTTTATATTTTAATTAAGGGTCGTTAGGAACACAGAGTCGAGAGTTGACTCAGAGTATCCCTTTCTCATTGATTATTGCTCATGAAATAGCGCATTCTCGTACTTTGCTCATCATATTCATCAATTCTGAATCAGTAGCTTGAGCAGCTTTGACTTTATCTATTAAAGCCGGTTCCACTCGTACTTGTGCGATCCTTATATAGGTCCCTGGTAACTTTAGCTCTATCTCCATCTTTTGTAAATCTTACAAAATGCGCCTTTGTGTTATTAGTATTGCATTCGTACTCGCATATGATCTTCTACTCAATGCATCAGTTACCACGTTCGCCTTTCCTGGGTGGTACTGGATAGGGTGGTCATAATCCTTTAAAAGCTCAAGCCAGTGTTGCTGTTGCATGTTGAGTTCCTTATGCGTTAAGAAATACTTGAGACTTTTATGATCTGTAAAGATCTCTACCTTTTCCCCGTACAAGTAGTGTCTCTAGATCTTCAATGCAAAAACGACTATTGCTAACTATAGATCATGAGTAGGGTAATCATTCTCATAATCTTTGAGTTGTCGAGAGACGTAAGCTATAACTTTCATGTGTTGTATTAGAACTCATCCTGGACCACTACCCAAAACATCGTTGTAGATAACAAATCCTCCTGATCCTAATGGTATAGTCAGAACAGGGGCTGAAACGAGTCTTCTCTTGAGTTCTTGAAAGCTTTTCTCGCATTCCTTACTCCATTTAAATTTTGTGTTTTTTTGAGTCAGCTGAGTTAGTTGAGTGACAATTCGAGAAAAACCTTCTACAAATCTCCACTAATAACCAGCTAGACCCAGAAAATTTCATACTTTGGTTAATCTCTTAGGTTGCTCCCAGTTTAAAATTACTTCAATCTTCACAGGATTAACCAATATTCCTTGTTTAGAAATCACATGCCCAATGAATGTTACTTCTTCAATCCAGAACTCGCAGTTCTTTAACTTAGCATATAACTTATTTTCACGTAACTTTTGGAGTATTAATCGTAAGTGTCGTTCATGATCCTCACGACTCTTGGAGTATATAAGGATGTTATAAATAAAGACAACCATAAAATGATCCAAATATTCTTTGAATATTCGGTTCATCATGTCCACATGTCCATGAAAGCTTTAGGAGCATTAGTTAGTCGAAAAGGAATTACTAAGAACTCGTAATGCCCATAACGAGTTCTGAAGGCAATCTTTGAAAAGTCATCAGCTTTAACCTTTAACTGATGATAACAAGATCAGAGATCGATCTTTCAAAAATACTGAGCACCTTGTAATTGATTATACAAGTCATCAATTCGAGGTAACGGATACCTATTCTTGATGGTGACATGAGTCAACTCTCGATAGTTAATGTACAATCTCACACTCCCATCCTTCTTCCTTACAAATAAGACAGGGGAACCCCAACGTGATGTACTTGGTCTTATGAAACCAGTATCTAGAAGTTCCTGAAGTTGGACTTTCAACTCTTGAATTTTTATGGGAGGCATTTGGTATGGGGCTTTAAAAATAGGTTTAGTACCGGGTTCAAGGTCAGTACATAATTTAATTTCGCAGTTTAGAAGTAAGCTAGGAAGTTCTTCGGGAAATACATCAGGGAATTCATTAACAGTAGGAATATTGTTCAAGTTTACTGAATTTTTATTTAGATCGGTGATATGAGCTCAGAAGGCTTACCATCCGTTTTTTAATAAACGAATGACTTTATGGCTAGAAATAACGGTTACGGATTTCAAAGGTTTAGTTGCTTGAATTTGCATGATAGGTTGGTCAGGAATATGAAAGTTAATAAGCTTATGGAAGCAATTAATTTTAACATGGTGGGTAGTCAATCAATCAATTCTTAAAATTACATCAAACTCATGCATTTCCAAAGAGATAAGGTCAACAGGTAGGGTAAGGTTATTGATTTGAACTAAACAAATTTATAAATAGTAGATGTAACGGCTATTTCACTAATGGAGTTTCAACACATAAGTCAAAGTCTAAATTTTCATGAATCAAATTTAAACGTTGAGCACATGTAGATGAGATAAAAGAGTGGGTAGAACTAGTATCTAATAGGGCATAGACTTCACAAAAGTTTATGAATAGCTTACCAGTTATCACCTTGTTTAGGTTTCGTGCCATCTGAGACGTTATAACAAAAGCTCTCCCCTAGACTATAGATTTTCTTTTTTCTGTTCTAGGCTTTGGAGCCATCATCGCTGCGGGAATTTATTTTGTAACAAGACAAAATCGAGCAATATGACCTGCTTTCCCATAATTATAACAAGACTTGGATTGCTGAGTACAGTTTGGCTGATGTCACCTTCTTAACCATACCTGTAGCATTTTACGGGTGGTCAATCCCCTTCTTTTAAAACTATTACCGGTGTTGATGTTGGTGTTGGTGCCTTTCCGTGATCATTATGGGATCTCTTTTTTTTGAATTGTTTTCACTTATTTCTCCCCTTCTGTTATCTGGACCAGAATTACCACCGAAGTGGTTACTATTTCTGAAATGGTGATTACAACGTCTACGGTTCTCATTCTGATAATTGTTATCATTATTTCTTACTCTTTGTTAGTCATTGGCTCTTGATTGCAATATTTCCTCTTCTTGTTCGACATTTTAAGCCATATCCACCACATCCGAATATGAATAAAGTTTGTGAGAGATGAGATATCGGCGAATTTTGGGTCTCAAGCCTCGTAAGAACATGCGAGTCATTCGGGTTTCATCTTCCACCAAATGAGGCGTGAATCTGGATAACTCCGTAAACTTGGCTGCGTATTGAGAAACAGTCATGTTCCATTATTCTAGTTTAATAAATTCCACCTCTTTCATACGGCGGACATTTTCTGGAAAATACTTTTCATTAAACAAATCTTGAAACTTCGTCCAGGACATCTCAAGTGTTGAATGATAGGTATGCTTTATCAATTCCCACTAATGGTCTGCTACTCCTCTTAGCATGAAGGTAGCAATGGGACCTTTTGATCATCGTGAAGCACAAAACATCAAATATCTTTGTCATTTGTTTCAGCCATGCTTCTACCTTAAGTGGGTTCGGCTTCCCGAAAAATTGAGGTGGTCCTAACTCCTTAAACTACTTTGTAGTGACCATCCTTGAATTACTAGCATTTCCACCGGAGGGAGTTCCCCTCGCTTGATTTTTCATGAATTGCATAAAGTTTCTAAAGAAATCATCATAATTCACATGGTCACCTACGTTATTTCTGGAAACTACAGGAGGATTATTTATAGCCTCCTGGTTTTCTGCTGCATAATTCATCCCTTGTTTTTCAAATGTCATTCTGCAATGTGGTCACAAAACAAAGCTTAGTTTAAACAAACTGACTTATCACTTTTTGTCGCTTCTTTTAAGTCAACTAGCAAAATTTAACTTAAGCAGGACACACTAACGAAAGATTCTAATCGCCTCTCCCCTCCTAGTTCTAATCTCAGATCTTCATGCAAGATCATATCCCTAAGCTTTGATACCAACTGTGACGCCCCCAAATCGGGCCCACACCACCCAATTTTAGTCGTTAAAATACTGCAACAAAATTATTATAATACATTGTACAATACGTAATAATACACAACTAAGTCGTCACATTTATTACTATTCTACAATACAGTGAAGACTACTATGACAACTAACTCGGACAACTACTCTATTCCCCCTGTCTCCCCGCTAGTCTCGGCTACGCTTTTATTTCCTGAACAATTAAACAAAAATGAAAGGGTGAGCTCAAATAGCCCAGTAAGGAATATCATGACTAAGATAATGAAAAATAAATTATTTTTATTCTTCAACAGTTGAGTTCTTACTCGAATATAATAGATAACAAGTTTTAAATCAATAGCTGCAGTTGAGTTGTTAATAAAGTAATATAAACAGCAAGATTTAAATCAAAAATAGGAGTAAAATTCTTAAACAAAGTTCGACTGCAGTGAAATAACCACCACTAAGAGAATCAAGTAGATCATGACGTCTACTAACATCTCTTTTAAAGAAAATTATCATCAACTTTTATCATCTGAAACACCATTGGTCATGATCATGCTAAACAACAGTTCTTCTTTGCCCCCGGCCATAGAAAACATTCATCACGTGTCCTTATCATCCGACCAAAGACACCCAACAATTATATCGTCTTTATCCTAAATCGCCTTTAACCTATATTACCTTTCACTTATCATCTGTGTCACAGGCCTCAGATATTCAGAACAACCGGATTCTTGATGATTGAAATAACAACAGATATATAAATAATGAACAGAAGAAATATGACAAACAATAACATTAGAAGCTAGCAAATTTTACTTTGTCCAGAATAAAATAATGTCCAAATTGTCAACAAGATGTAAAGAAATAGATGTTCAAGTCCAAGAGTAATGTCCAAGATCTAAAGGGAATATGTTCAATGATAAGGTTTGCGATATAAGAAATTAGTCCAAAATATTCACAGTTCAACTGAATGTCCACAGTTCAAAAGTTCAAGGTCCATAAGTTCATAGTTCAAATATGACGATGGAAATTTAATAGGAATGTTCTTGTCAAAGGGTATTAGATGAAGTGCAAACTATTAAAGGAATATTAATGAATTATTAATTCAAGAATTTTCACCGTTTAATAATATTAGATGTACAAATGAGATACTTTCTTACCGTAATAAGTTTAAGTGATAGAAGAAGAAAAAGATAGTATCTCTTACAAGTAAAAAAGAAAATAATACCCTTTTATGATGATGAAAAGAATGATACATTTTACCATAATAAGTTTAAGAGTTTGAAAGAAAATAATATCCCTTACCTTATCTCGTAACTAAATACAGCTTTTGTGAGGTTGATCAACCTATTTGTATATTCATAATTTAATTAGTATGTAATGCATACTAATTTTATGTATATAAAATCATCAAAGTGACTATATAGTATAAATATATTACAAAATAGTTTTTAAACAAAATAATTTTTCAAAGTAAAATTTTTCAAAAGAAGTTTTTCAAAATAAATTTTCTAATAGATAAATCTTCTAAAGGAAACTGATGTGTGTGTGAGTATTTATATAACTTTTATAAAAACTTACTTGAACAATACTCGTACCCTTCTAGATCCTCAACGCTTAATATAATTTTAATACACTCAGAGAGACACTTATACTAAGAAATATTTAGAGAGTGGAAAGAAGATTGAGTGATGAATACATGAAACTCCTTATAATAAGCCCCCTATTTATAGCCAGAGCCTAACTAACTTTCCCACACACTCGTTACATATTTTAATCTCATCTTTTAATCTAAACCATTCATCAACCAACACATGTTTCACACTTTAATCTGCACCGTTTGTTGACTAAGACGCATTTCATGCCTACATGTGTTACACATTTACACGCGTTACACATTTAAACGCGTTACACACTTACGCGTGTTATACACTTACATATTATTTTCTTTATTTAATATCTCAATTATTGAACATACAGTGTTTTTCAAATAATAAATCCGTCTAAATGTTTAAAACCCTTGACTACTAAGGTAAGAAAAATTGGCCCCATAATGCAAGATATTGTGCATTATGACAATTATTGATTCAATAATATGGAACACTGTGCAATTAATAATATAAATATTGTGTAATGACAATTATTGATTCGATAATGTAAAACACTGTAATGACAATTATTGATGAAATACTGTAAAATGCTGTGTAACGACAATTATTGATGAAATATTGTGCAATAGCCACTTTATCAGTTCAATAATTTAAACATTGTGTAATATCGTGTTATTGTAAACTACTATATGCTACCATACTTTTATCACTAGATATCATAACAGTTAAAAGTGATAATATCGTTAACCATTTTTATTTAAAAAGGCTACTGCTATCGTTTTCTACATCCGATAATATTTTGTTGTGGGATATACCCATAAGTGAATATTTTGGCACCGTCATACGAATATTTCCCGACAGAACGAATATTCCTCGACCAATCGAATATTGTCCGACATAAAACCATACTTTTATCACTAGATATTTTAACAGTTAAAAGTGATAATATCGTTAACCATTTTTATTTAAAAAGGCTACTGCTATCATTTTCTACATCCGATAATATTTCGTTGTGAGGTATACCAATAAGTGAATATTGTCCGACATAAAAATTTTGCACACAACAACCTTAACTTTAATTTTTATTAATTTAACACTTTACTGTTAGGCATAAAATTATGAGAAAATTTTTAAATCTATTTATTAAAATTCGAGGTCTTACATCCTCCCCTCCTAATGAAATTTTGTCCCCAAAATTTACATACCTGACATTTCGAAGAGATCAGGATACTTAAATCTCATTTTAGATTCAAACTCCCAAGTCATTTTCTCAGTATCTTTGTTTTTCAATAAAATCTTGACTTAAGGTATAATCTTTGAGCGTAAGATCTGCTCCTTATTATCCAAGATCTTGACAAGTATCTCCTCATACATTAAATCTTTCACTATCTCATCTGGCACCAGCTCAATAATGTGATTTGGGTCCTTCACATATTTACGTAACATAGATAGGTGAAAAACGTTATGAATGTAGGACATGTTTGGTGGTAGAGCTAGTCTGTAGGCCACAGTTCCTATTCGGTCAAGGATTTCAAATGGGCAAATAAATCGATGATTGAGCTATCCTCTCTTTCCAAACCTTGTAATTCTTTTCCATGGAAAAACACCTCAGAATACATGATCTCCAACGTTGAAACTTTCGTCCTTTCTGTTGAAGGTTGTTTGATTTGATGATGATGACTGTTGTGCAAAAAGGATTGTGGTAAATGTGCTTATGTGCTTACTTGATTCTGTGCGTAGATGTTCTAAATGTGCTTATGTGCTTACTTGTTTATGTGCACAGTTTGTCTAAAAGTGTTTATGTGGTTATTTGACAAAGTGATTATATGTTAATCTAATTACGTGCTTACACTGTTATAGGTGTATGATATATATTACCTATTTCAAATACTGTGATGTGCACACTTGTATAGCACAAATATGATCTTGTTATATACTATCTGCTGCTTATTAAAGAGAATGAAAAGTTATCTGGTTAAAATGTTGTAAAGTCCTTTTTAGATATATGTGTACAAAGGACTTAGATTTCAAAGATCAGAAATGTTAGGTTGATCTTTCAATAGAAGTCACTCTTCATAAACGATGTATGATATAAGCAGAGTTGCATAAGAATGAATCACTGTTGAATTTGTGCATATCAGAGTCTGTAAAAGTCCTTTCAATATGTAATGATATAATAATGTAAGAAAGGACTTAGTTAGAAAAAGATCAAATTTGTTAGGTTGATCAGTCTATATGATCGTAGAATGGACTCTACGATTCCAAGCAAAGAAGACTCAACGATTCGGCATGATCGTAGAGTGAAAGGTACGAATCTTAGCCCGGACGACTCTACGATCATCAAAGAGAGACAGACGTGCAAGAAGTCTACAGAATATTCATACAAAATCAAATAACTGATCAAGTACTAATCGTAAAGTTGAACTCTACGATCGTCGAACAGACAGCCAAGCTAGCCTGCAGATAACGCTGAACCAAAGAAGAGATATACTCTACGATATACACGCTCTTGCAAGATCGTAGAGTAAAACTTGAAGAGCAACCACATACAACTGAATGTGGCACAGATAGAAGAAGTCGTAGAGTGGAACAGAATGACAAGGCAATGAAGAATATTGTTATACACATGGAACAATCGTTGAGTAGAATTAAAGGATGAAGCAACAAAGACTACAACTCAACGATTTCACTAAGAAGCACGGCAGTTCACAAACTCTACGATTTGAACAAAAGGACAAGATCGTAGAACGATATCATAAAGCAAAGCACTGCAGACAAACTCTACGATCTGATTACAAAAGCAAGATCGCAGAGTAAAAGAGAAGTACGCTCCATCTCCACCATTTACCCGACATACTTCAAATGACGAGTGGAGATGAATTCGTAGAGTCCGAATGAGCAGACTATCACTCTACGATCTCAATAAGCAGCAAAGAATCATAACTGCAATATAGTGTGAGAGAAAAGAGAATACTCCCCGCCCAGATTCAAGAAAGAGTAAGTGCTCTTTGGAAATCAGATGCATGTCAGAGTCACAGAAGATTTTGTGACTAAACGACTATAAGTCAGGACCCACTGCTTAGGAAGATGGTGAATAAAGTCAGAAATGGGACATCTCTGAATACATCAGAACAGTTAGTTCTAAGAGTCAAGGAAGGTATTTATTGATGAATCAGAAGGTTAATTAACAAAAGAAATAATAATCCTTGCTGAACAAATCTGGGTGTGCAACGGCTATAAATTCAGAGAAAGCTGAGCTATAGGTCAATATATCAGAACATGTCAGAAAAGGGAAAAGCACTGACACAAGCGGCAAAAAAGTCAAACATCGAAGATATTTAAGATCTGCACAAAGCCAAAGGAAACCAACGGGATTTATCTCAACGGTAAAATATGCTCAGAGATATAAAGGCGTACATAACAAACAGAAAAGAAGTTGTTGAAAAAGTTACGAGAGAGATGATGGTAGACAACAACTGATCGTAGAGTGGAACAGAAATGAATATACTGAAAGACTCTACGATCCATCATAGCACTAACACTGAATTGAGAGAGACATAGAGATAAAGATCTCAATTACAAGAGAAGTGTTTAGAGCTGCTAGGAACATGGAAGAGAGAAGCTTAAACACCAACTTGATACATACATGGTAGCAACTGAGTACCAAAAGAAAGGAGCTTCACAGTCATCTCAGAAGCTCATATCGAGAAGCTATAATTTGTCTATGATAAAAAGGAACAACTGAGTACCAAAAGAAAGGAGCATCACAGTCATCTCAGGAGTTCATCTCGAGAAGTTATCAAGTACCAAAGAAGCTGAAGTACAAAAGCCTACCAGCACAATGGGTGATCACCAGAAGATATTGAGCATATAAAGAAGTCAAGCATCATTGCCAAACTCAATATTATTCCAGGAATGATCTCACCCTGCTACTGAGTGTTTAAAGACAAAAGGACTTAAAGTACAACTCAGTAGCAAATCCAACCTCTTTCAAACAAACAGGGGAACCAAGTCTGTTGGACTTGAAGAGGACAGTAATGTCCTTGTCTTTGTGACTAAACTAACCAAACCTGCTGGGTTTGAAGGGTTCTTAGTGAACCAGAGTTTCCAGGCTAATGAGCTTGAAGGGTTCCGTATGAACCATCCTTAGTGGATTTCCTACTCGTTGTAGTAGAAGAGTGGAGTAGGAGTTATTCAGTCTCCGAACCACTTAAAACTCTCTGGTGTTATTTACTTTCAGTCATTTACATTCTGTCTTATATATATATATACATATGATTGTTAATTGATTTACCTAACAAATGGCTTTCTCCAATTTAGTCTTAACTCAAAGGAGAAGTTTTACAAATCTTTCAGGGGTGTTTTCAAACTAATATTCCGCTGTGTAAACAAACATTGAGTAAATGAATTACTTGGTAATGAATTCTTAAAGTGAAAATTTCTAATAGATCTAATCAACCCCCCCCCCCCCCCTTCTAGATCACTTGTGTGCCTCTGGGAACTAACACTTTCGATAAAGATCAGCATAACTCTTTTGACCAAATAATGTAAGATATTGTGTAGTATGACAATTATTGATTCAATAATATG
The DNA here is from genome assembly GCA_947179155.2 of Hedera helix. NCBI lineage: Eukaryota > Viridiplantae > Streptophyta > Magnoliopsida > Apiales > Araliaceae > Hedera > Hedera helix. The sequence continues at coordinate 19,794,118 of OX359275.1, read as the reverse complement.
GAAACTGTGCAATTAATAATATAAAATATTGTGTAATGACAATTATTGATTCAATAATGTAAAATACTGTGTAATGACAATTATTGATGAAATACTATAAAATACTGTGTAATGACAATTATTGATAAAATATTGTGCAATAGTCACTTTATCAGTTCAATAATGTAAACATTGTGTAATACCATGTGTTGTTGTAAAATACCACATGCTACCACACTTTTATCACTGGATATTTTAACAGTTAAAGGTGATAATACCATTTACCATATTTACTTAAAAAGGCTACTGCTATCATTTTCTACATCCGATAATATTTTGTTGTTGGGTCTACTCATAACTGAATATTTTGGCGCCGCTGTACTAATATTCCCCCATTAGAACAAATATTCTCAGACATAACGAATATTCCTCGACCAGTCAAATATTATCCAACATAAAAAAAATTCACATAACATCTTTAACTTTAATTTTTATAAATTTAACACCTTACCATTAGACATAAAATTATGTGAAAATTTTTAAATCTATTTACTAAAATTCGGGGTCTTGCATCCTCCCCTCCTAATGAAATTTTGTCCCCGAAATTTATGTACATGGCATTTCAAAGAGACCAGGATACTTATATCTCAGTTCAAATTCCAACTCCTATGTCATTTCTTCAGTATCTTGGTTTTTTCACAAAATCTTGACTTAAGGTATAATCTTTGAGCGTAGGATCTGCTCTTTCTTATCCAAGATCTTGACAGGTAACTCTTCATATATTAAATCTTTCGCTATCTTATCTGGCTCCAACTCAATAATGTGATTTGGGTCCTTCACATATTTATGTAACAAAGATATGTGAAAAAAATTATGAATGCAGGACATGTTTGGTGGTAGAGCTAGTCTCTAGGCCACAATTCCTATTCGGTCAAGGATTTCAAATGGGCCAATAAATCGAAGATTGAGCTTTCCTCTCTTTTCAAACCTTGTAATTCCTTTCCATAGAGAAACACGTAAGAATACATAATCTCCAACATTGAAACTATCGTCCTTTTGATGAAGATCAACATAACTCTTTTGTCGTTCTTGTGCAGCTTGTATTCGTCGTATGATCATTTTGATCTTTTATGTTGTCATATGCACTAGCTCAGGTCCCAACAATTTTTCTTCTTCCTCCTCATTCCAACATACTGGAGAGCGACACTTTCGTCCATACAAAGTCGCAAATGGAGACACATTTCTATACTTGCTTGATAACTGTTGTTGTAGGAGAATTCAATCAATGGTAAATACTTGTCCTAACTTCCTTTGAAGTCTAGCATACAAAGCCTTAATAAATCTTCAAGAATCTGAATTATCCTTTCCGATTGTACATCTGTTTGGGGATGATAAGCAAAACTAAATCGTAGTTCAGTGCTCAAAGCTTTTTGTGGACTAATCCTAAATCGTGAAGTGAATCTAGGGTCCCGATCAGAAATTATGGATACTGGCATACCATGCAATCTCATAATCTCACTTATGTACATATTAGCTAGACGCTTAAGTGAATAGTTTTCCCGTATAGGCAATAAATGAGCGGACTTGGTCAATCTATCTACAATGACCCAAATCGCATCCAAGTCTTGAGAAACTTTGGGAAGACCCGTCACAAAATCGATCTTGATGTGTTCCCACTTCCATTCAGGAACCTCAAGTGGTTGCAATGGATCCCTAGGCACTTGATGCTCTGCCTTAAAACGTTGACATGTCAAGCACCTCAAGACAAACTCAGCGATCTCCTTCTTCATATTACTCCACCAAAATACGTTTTAGTACTTCCAAGATGAATTGCAAATGACGTATTGTGTGCTTTCATCATGATTTTATATTTCAATTCAGGGTCATTAAGAACACATAGTCGAGAGTTGACTCAGAATTTCCCTTTCTCATCGATTCTTGCTTCTGAAATAGCACCTTCTCGTACTTTCCTCATCATATTTATATGTTCTGGATCAGTAGCTTGAGTAGCTTTGGCTTTATCGATTAAAGCCGATTCTACTTGTACGTGCGCGATCCTCATATGGGTCCCTGGTGACTTTAGCTCTATATCCATCTTTTGTAAATCATACAAAATGTGCCTTTGTGTCGTTAGTATTACATTCGCACTCGCATATGATCTTCTACTCAATGCATTAGTTACCACGTTCGTCTTTCCTGGGTGGTACTGGATAGTGTTGTCATAATCCTTTAAAAGTTCAAGTCAGAGTCGCATTTTGAGTTCCTTATGAGTGAAGAAATACTTAAAGATCTCTACTTTTTTCCCATACAAGTAGTGTCTCCAGATCTTCAATGCGAAAACAACTGCTGCTAACTCTAGATCATGAGTAGGGTATTTTTTTCTCATAATCTTTGAGATGTTAAGATGCATAAGCTATAACTTTCCTGTGTTGCATTAGAATGCATCCTAGACCACAACTTGAAGAATCGCTGTAGATACAAATCCTCCTGATCCTAATGGTATAGTCAGAACAGGGGCTGAAATGAGTCTCCTCTTGAGTTCTTGAAAGCTTTTCTCGCATTCCTTACTCCATTCAAATTTTGTATTTTTCTGAGTTAGCTGAGTTAGTGGAGTGGCAATTCGAGAAAAACTTTCTACAAATCTCCGATAATTACCAGCTAGACCTAGAAAATTTCGTACTTTGGTTACTGTCTTAAGTTGCTCCCAGTTTAAAATTGCTTCAATCTTAGCAGGATTAACCGATATTCCTTGTTTAGAAATCACATGCCCAAGGAATGTTACTTCCTCAATCCAGAACTCGCATTTCTTTAACTTAGTATATAACTTATTTTCACGTAACTTTTAGAGTATTAATCGCAAGTGTCATTCATGATCCTCATGACTCTTGGAGTATATGAGGATGTCATCAATAAAGATAACCACAAAATATTTCAAATATTCTTTGAATATTTGGTTCATTATGTCCATGAAAGCTTTAGGAGCATTAGTTAGTCCAAAAGACATGACTAAGAACTCGTAATGCCCATAGTGAGTTCTGAAGGTAGTCTTTGAAAAGTCATCAGCTTTAACCTTCAACTGATGATAACCAGATCAGAGATCGATCTTTTAAAAATACTGTGCACCTTGTAATTGATGTAACAAGTCATCCATTTAAGGTAACAAATACTTATTCTTAATGGTGACATGATTCAACTCTCGATAGTCAATGCACAATCTCACACTCCTATCCTTCTTCTTTATAAATAGGATAGGGGAACCCCAATGTGATGTACTTGGTCGTATGAAACCGTTATCTAGAAGTTCCTGAAGTTGGACTTTCAACTCTTGAAGTTTTATGGGAGGCATTCAGTATGGAGCTTTAGAAATAGGTTTAGTACCGAGTTCAAGGTCAATACAGAATTCAATTTCAAGGTCTGGGGGTAGGCTAGGAAGTTCTTTGGGAAACACATTAGGAAATTCATTAACAACAGGAATATTGTTCAAGTTTATCGAATTTTTATTTAGATCATTGATATGAGCTAGGAAGGCTTAACATCCGTTGTTTAATAAACGAATGACTTTATAGCTTAAATAATGGTTACATATTTCAAAGGTTTGGTTGCTTTAATTTTCATGATAGGTTGGTCAGGAATATGAAAGCTAATGAGCTTATGGAAGCAATCAATTCCTTAAATCACATCAAACTCATGCATTTCCAAGGAGATAAGGTCAACGGGTAGGCTAAGGTTATTGATTTGAACCAAACAATATTTCTAAACAGTAAATGTAATGGCTATTTCTCCTAATGGAGTTTCAACATATAAGTCAAAGTCTAAATTTTTATAAATCAAATTTAAACGTTGAGCACATGTAGGTGAGATAAAATAGTAGGTAGAACTACTATCTAATAGGGCATAGACTTCACAAGAGTTTATGAATAACTTACCGGTTATCACCTCGTTCAGGTTTCGTGCCTACTGAGACGTTATAACAAAAGCTCTCCCTTGGACTATAGATTTTCTCTTGTCTATACTAGCCTTTGGAGCCATCATCGCTGTTGAACTTGATTTTATAACAGGACAAAATCGAGCAATATGACCTTCTTTCCCACAATTATAACAAGACTTGGATTGTTGAGTACAGTTTGGGCTGATGTGACCCTCCTAACCACACCTGTAGTATTTTACAAGTGGTCGATTTCTTTCCTTTGAAACTATTATAGGTGCTGATGTTGGTGCTGGTGCCTTTCCGTGATCATTGTGGGATCTCTTTCTCTTGAAATTGTTCCCACTTGTTTCTCCCATTCAGTTATCTAAACCGAAATTACCAACGAAGTGGTTACTATTTCCGAAATGGTGATTATCGCCTCTACAGTATTCGTTCCAATAATTGTTATCGTTATTTATTCCTCTAGGTTGGTTATTGGCTCTTGGTTGCAATATTTCATCTTCTTTTTCGACCCTTTAAGCCTTATTCGCCATATCCGAATATAGACAAAGTTTGTGAGAGATGAGATGTGAATTTTGGGTCTCAAGTCTCGTAAGAACGTTCGAGCCATTCGGGCTTCATCATCCACCAAATGAGGCACGAATCTGGATAACTCCGTAAATTTGGCTTCGTATTGAGAAACATTCATGTTCCCTTATTCTAATTTAATAAATTCCACATCTTTCATATGGCGGACACTTTCTGAAAAATACTTTTCATTAAACAAATCCTAAAACTCCGTTCACCACATCTTAAGTGCTAAATGATGGATGCACTTTATCGATTCCCACAAATGGTCTGCTTCTCCTCTTAGCATGAAGGTAGCAAATGGGACCTTCTAATCATCAGTGCAGTGCATAACATCAAATAACTTTGTCATCTGCTTCAACCATGCTTCTACCTTAAGTGGGTCCGGCTTCCCAAAAGATTGAGGTGGTCCCAACTCCTTAAACTACTTCGCAGTGACCATCCTTGAATTATCAGCATTTCCACCGGAGGGAGTTCCCCTCAATTGATTTTGTATGAATTGCATAAAGTTTCTAAAGAAACAATCGTAATTCACATGGCCACCTACCTTATTTTCGGAAGAAGCAGGAGGATTATTTGTAGCCTCCTGGTTTTCTGCGGCGTAATTCATCCCTTGGTTTTCAGATGTCAATCTGAAATGTGGTCACAAAATAAATGTTAGTTTAAACAAACTGACTTGTCACTTTTTGTCACTTTATTCAAGCCAACTAGCAAAATTTTACATAGGTAGGACACACTAGCGAAGGATTCTAATCATCTCTCCCCTCCTAGTTCTAATCCCAGATCTTCATGCAAGATCATATCCCTAAGAACCAACTGTGACGCCCCCAAATAGGGCCCACACCTCCCAATTTGAGTCCTCAAAATACTACAGCAAAATTATTACAATATATTGTACAATACCCAATAATACACAACTAAGTCATCATATTTATTACTATTCTACAATACATTGAAGACTACTATAGCAACTAACTCGAACAACTACTCCATTCCCCCTAGCTCCCCGTTAATCTTGACTACACTCTCATTTCCTGAACAATTGAACAAAAAAGAAAAGGTGAGCTCAAATAGCCTAGTAAGAAATATCATGACTACGATAATGAAAAATAAATTTATCTTATTCTTCAATAGTTGAGTTCTTAGTTGAATATAATAGACAATAAGTTTTAAATCAACAGTTGCAGTTGAGTTGTTAATAGAGTAATATAAACATCAAGATTTAAATCAAAAATAACAGTTAAATTCTTAAACAAAGTTCAACTGCAGTGAAATAACCACCACTAAGATAATCAAGTAAATCATGATGTCTACTAACGTCTCTTTTTAAGAAAATCATCATCAATTTTATCAAATGAAACACCACCGGTCATGATCATGCCAAACAACAGTTCTTCTTTGCCCCTGACCAAAAAGAACATTCATCACGTGTCCTTGTCATCCGACCAAAGACACCCAACAATTATCTCTCCTTTATCCTATATCGCATTTAACCTATATCGCCTTTAACTTATCATCTATGCCTCAGGCCTCAGATATACAGAACAATTTGATTCTTGATGATTGAAATAATAACAGAGATATAAGTAATGAACAGAAAAAACAGGATAAACAATAACGTTAGGAGTTAGTAAATTTTACTTTGTCCAGATTAAAATAATGTCCAAATTATCAACATGATGTAGAGAAAAAGATGTTCAAGTCCAAGAGTAATGTCCAAGATCCAAAGGGAAGATGTTCAATGGTAAGGTTTACGGTACAAGGAATTAGTCCAAAATGTTCACAGTTCAAATTAATATCCACAGTTCAAAAGTTCAAGGTCCATAAGTTCACAGTTCAAATATGACGATGGAAATTTAATAGGAATTTTCTTGTCAAAGGGTATTAGATGAAGTGCAAACTATTAAAGGAATATTAACGAATTATTAATTCAAGAATTTTCACCGTTTAATAATATTAGAGGTACAAATGAGATATTTTCTTACCGTAGTAAGTTTAAGTGATAGAAAATGAAAAGGATGGTATCCCTTACAAGTAAAAATAAAATGATATCCCTTTTATGATAATGAAAAGAATGATACCACTTACCGTAATAAGTTTAAGAGTTTGAAAGAAACTGATATCCATTACCTTATCTCATGACTAAATACAGCTTTAATGAGGTTGATCAACCTATATGTATATTCATAATTTAATTAGTAAAGAACACATGCCAATTTTATGTATATAAAATCATCAAAGTGACTATATAGTATAAATATATTATAAAATAGTTTTTTAAGAAAATAATTTTTCAAAGTAAAATCTTTCAAATTAAGTTTTTCAAATCTTCTAATAGAAAAGTCTTCTAAAGGAAACTGATGTGTGTGTGGGTGTTTATTTAACTTTTATAAAAACATACTTGAACAATACTCGTACCCTTTCAAATCTTCAACGCTTAATATAATTTTAATACACTAAGAGAGACACTTATACCAAGAAATATTTAGAGAGTGAAAAGAAGATTGAGTGAAGAATGCATGAAACTCCTTATACTAAGCCCCTTATTTATAGCCAGAGCCTAATCAACTTTCCACACACACGTTACACGTTTTAATCTATATCATTCATCAACCAACACATGTTTCACACTTTAATCTGCACCATTTGTTGACTAACATGCGTTTCACGCCTGCATGTGTTACACATTTACACGCGTTACACATTTAGACGCATTACACACTTACGCGTGTTACACACTTACATATTATTTTATTCATTTAATATCCCAATTATTGAACATACAGTATTTTTCAAATAATAAATTCGTCTAACTGTTTAATACATGTGACTACTACAGTAACAATAATTGACCCAATAATGTAAGATATTGCACAGTATGACAATTATTGATTCAATAATATGGAACACTGTGCAATTAATAATATAAAATATTGTGTAATGATAATTATTGATTCAATAATGTAAAATACTGTGTAATGACAATTATTGATGAAATACAATAAAATACTGTGTAATGACAATTATTGATAAAATATTGTGCAATAGTCACTTTATCAGTTCAATAATTTAAACATTGTATAATACCGTGTGTTGTTGTAAAATATCACATGCTACCATACGTTTATCACTGGATATTTTAACAGTTAAAAGTGATAATACCATTTACCATTTTTATTTAAAAAGGCTATTGCTACTGTTTTCTACATCGAATAATATTTCGTTGTTGGATCTACTTATTTACTGAATATTTCGGCGCCGTTGTACTAATATTCCCCCATTAGAACGAATATTCTCAAACATAACAAATATTCCTCGACCAGTCAAATATTATCCAACATAAAAAAAATTCACATAATATCTTTAATTTTAATTTTTATAAATTTAACACTTTACCGTTAGGCATAAAATTATGTGAAAATTTTTAAATCTATTTATTAAAATTTGGGGTCTTGCATCCTCCCCTCCTAATGAAATTTTGTCCCCGAAATTTACGTACATGGCATTTGGAAGAGATCAGGATACTTAGATCTCAGTTCAAATTCCAACTCCTAGGTCATTTTTTCAGTATCTTGGTTTTTCCATAAAATCTTGACTTAAGGTATAATCTTTGAGCGTAAGATCTGCTCCTTCTTATCCAAGATCTTGACAGGTAACTCCTCATATATTAAATATTCCGCTATCTTATCTGGCTCCAACTCAATAATGTGATTTGGGTCCTTTAAATATTTACGTAACAAAGATATGTGAAAAACGTTATGAATGCAGGACATGTTTGGTAGTAGAGCTAGTCTATAGGCCACAGTTCCTATTCGGTCAAGGATTTCAAATGGGCCAATAAATCGAGGATTGAACTTTCCTCTCTTTTCAAACCTTGTAATTCCTTTCCATAGAGAAACATGTAAGAATACATAATCTCCAACATTGAAACTTTCGTCCTTTTGATGAAGATCGGCATAACTCTTTTATCGTTCTTGTGCAGCTTGTATTCGTCGTTTGATCATTTCGATCTTTTATGTTGTCATGTGCACTAGCTCGAGTCCCAACAATTTTGCTTCTCCCGCCTCATTCTAACATACTAGAGAGCGACACTTTCGTCCATACAAAGCCTCAAATGGAGCCATTTCTATACTTGTTTGATAACTATTGTTGTAAGAGAATTCAATCAATGGTAAATACTTGTCCTAACTTTGGGAAGATCCATCACAAAATCCATATTGATGTGTTCCCACTTCTATTAGAGAACCTCAAGTGGTTGCAATGGACCCTTAGGCACTTGATGTTCTGCCTTGACACGTTGACACGTCAAACACGTCGAGACAAACTCAATGATCTCCTTCTTCATATTTCTCCACCAAAATGTATGTCGAAGGTCATGATACATTTTAGTACTTCTAGGATAAATTACAAATGGCGTATTGTGTGTCTCCATCATGATTTTATATTTCAATGCAGGGTTGTTAGGAACACAGAGTCGAGAGTTGACTCGGAGTATCCATTTCTCATCAATTCTTGATTCTGGAATAATAACTTCTCATACTTTTCTCATCATATTCATCAGTTCTGGATCAGTAGCTTGAGCAACTTTGATTTTCTCGATTAAAGTCGGTTCTACTCGTACGTGCGCGATCCTCATAAAGGTCCCTGGTGACTTTAGCTCTATCTCCATCTTTTGTAAATTGTACAAAATACGCCTTTGTGTTGTTAGTATTTTATTCGTACTCGCATATGATCTTCTACTCAATGCATTAGCTACCATGTTTGCCTTTCCTGGGTGGTACTAGTAGTGTGGTCATAATCCTTTAAAAGCTCAAGTCAGTTTCGTTGTCGCATGTTGAGTTCCTTATAAGTGAAGAAATACTTGAGACTTTTATGATCTGTAAAGATCTCTACCTTTTCCCCATACAAGTAGTGTCTCCAGATCTTCAATGCGAAAATGACTGCTGCTAACTCTAGATCATGAGTTGGGTAATTTTTCTCAAAATCTTTGAGTTGTCGAGAGGCGTAAGCTATAACTTTCCCATGTTGCATTAGAATACATCCTAGACCACTACCTGAAGCATCGTTGTAGATAATAAATCCTCCTGATCCTAATGGTATAATTAGAAAAGGGGCTGAAACGAGTTTCGTCTTGAGTTCTTGAAAGCTTTTCTCCCATTCCTTACTCAATTCGAATTTTGTATTTTTCCGAGTTAGCTGAGTTAGTGGAATGGCAATTCGAGAAAAACCTTCTATAAATCTCCGATAATAACCAGCTAGACCCAGAAAAAACTTCATACTTCGGTTACTGTCTTAGGTTGCTCGCAGTTTAAAATTGGTTCAATCTTTACAGGATTAACCAATATTCCTTGTTTAGAAATCACATGCCCAAGGAATGTTACTTCCTCAAGCCAGAACTTGCATTTCTTTAACTTAGCAAATAACTTATTTTCACATAACTATTGGAGTATTAATCGCAAGTATCGTTCATGATCCTCACGACTCTTGGAGTATATGAGGATGTCATCAATAAAGACAACCACAAAATGATCTAAATATTCTTTAAATATTCGGTTCATCATATCCATGAAAGCTTTAGGAGCATTAGTTAGTCCAAAAGGCATGACTAAGAACTCGTAATACCCATAGTGAGTTCTGAAGGCAATCTTTGAAAAGTCATCAGCTTTAACCTTCAACTGATGATAACCAGATCAAAGGTCGATCTTTTAAAAATACTGAGCACCTTGTAATTAATCAAACAAGTCATCAATTCGAGGTAACGGATACTTATTCTTGATTGTGACATGATTCAACTCTCGATAGTCAATGCCAAATTTCACACGCCCATCCTTTTTCTTTACAAATAGGATAGGGGAACCCCAAGGTGATGTACTTGATCGTATGAAACCGGTATCTAGGAGTTCCTGAAGTTGGACTTTCAACTCTTAATGTTCTATGGGAGGCATTTGGTATGGGACTTTAAAAATAGGTTTAGTATCGGGTTCAAGGTCAATACAGAATTCAATTTCACAGTTTGGGGGAGGCCAGGAAGATCTTCGGGAAACACATCAGGGAATTCATTAACAATAGGAATATTATTCAAGTTTATTAATTTTTTTATTTAGATCAGTGATATGAGCTAGGAAGGCTTAACATCCATTTTTTAATAAACGAATGACTTTATGGCTAGAAATAACGGTTACAGGTTTCAAAGGTTTGGTTGCTTAAATTTGCATGGTAGGTTAGTCAGGAATATGAAAGCTAATGAGCTTATGGAAGCAATCAATTTTAGCATGGTAGGTAGTCAATCAATCAATTTCTAATATTACATAAAACTCATGCATTTTCAAAGAGATAAGGTCAACGGGTAGGGTAAGGTTATTGATTTGAACCAAGCAAGATTTATAAACAGTAGATGTTACAGCTATTTCTCCTAATGGAGTTTCAACACATAAGTCAAAGTCTAAATTTTCATGAATCAAATTTAAACGTTGAGCACATGTAGGTGAGATAAAAGAGTGGGTAGAACCAATATCTAATAGGGCATAGACTTCACAAGAGTTTATGAATAACTTACCGGTTGTCACCTCGTTCAGGTTTCGTGCCTTCTGAGACGTTATAACAAAAGTTCTTCCTTGGACTATAGATTTTCTCTTGTCTGTGCTAGCCTTTGGAGCCATCGTCGCTACTGGACTTAATTTTGTAACAGGATAAAATCGAGCAATATGACTTTTTTTTCCCACAATTATAACAAGACTTGGATTGCTAAGTACAGTTTGGGCTGATGTGACCCTCTTAGCCACACCTGTAGCATTTTACGGGTGGTCGATCTCCTTCCCTTAAAACTATTACTAGTGTTGATGTTGGTGTTGGTACCTTTGTGTGACCATTGTGGGATCTCTTTCTCTTGAAATTGTTCCCACTTGTTTCTCCCCTTTGGTTATCTGAACCGAAATTACCACCGAAGTGGTTACTATTTTTGAAATGGTGATTACCGCTTCTACGATTCTCATTCTGATAATTGTTATCATTATTTCTTCCTCTAGGTTTATTATTAGCTCTTGGTTGCACTATTTCATCTTCTTGTTTGACCCTTTGAGCTTTATCCACCATATTCGAATATAGATAAAGTTTGTGAGAGATGAGATGTCGACGAATTTTGGGTCTCAAGTCTCGTAAGAACGTGCGAGCCATTCGGGATTTATCGTCCACCAAATGAGGCGCGAATTTGGATAACTACACAAATTTGGCTTCGTATTGAGAAATAGTCATGTTTCCTTGTTCTAGTTTAATAAATTCCACCTCTTTCATGTGGCGGACACTTTTTGAAAAATATTTTTCATTAAACAAATCCTGAAACTCAGTCCAGATCATCTCAAGTACTGAATGATGGATACGTTTTTTCGATTCCCCCCAACGGTCTGCTTCTCCTCTTAGCATGAAGGAAATAAATGGGACCTTCTGATCATCAGTACAACGCAGAACATCAAATATCTTTGTCATCCACTTTAGCCATGCTTCTACCTTAAGTGGGTCCGGCTTCCCGAAAAATTCAAATGGTCCCAACTCCTTAAATTGCTTCGCAGTGACCATCCTCAAATTACTAGTATTTCCACCGGTGAGAGTTCCCCTCACTTGATTTTGCATGAATTGCATAAAGTTTCTAAAGAAATCATCATAATTCACATGGCCACTTGCATTATTTTCGAAAGTTGCAGGAGGATTATTTGTAGCCTCCTAGTTTTCTGCGACGTAATTCATCCCTTGGTTTTCAAATGTCATTCAAAAATGTGGTCACAAAACAAAGGTTAGTTTAAACAAACTGATTTGTCACTTTTTGTCACTTTATTCAAGCCAACTAGCAAAATTTTACATAGGTAGGACACACTAGCGAAGGATTCTAATCATCTCTCACCTCCTAGTTCTAATCCCAGATCTTCATGCAAGATCATATCCCTAAGCTCTGATACCAACTATGATGCCCCCAAATCGGGCCCACACCTCCCAATTTGAGTCGTTAAAATACTACAACAAAATTATTACAATATATTGTACAATACCCAATAATACACAACTAAGTCATCACATTTATTACTATTCTACAATACATTGAATACTACTATAGCAACAAACTCGAACAGCTACTCCATTCCCCCTATCTCCCCGTTAGTCCTGACTACGTTATCATTTCCTGAACAATTGAACAAAAAAGAAAAGGTGAGCTCAAATAGCCTAGTAAAGAATATCATGACTACGATAATGAAAAATAAATTTATCTTATTCTTCAACAGTTGAGTTCTTACTTGAATATAATAGACAATAAGTTTTAAATCAACAGTTGCAGTTAAGTTGTTAATAGATTAATATAAACAACAACATTTAAATCAAAAATAGCAGTTAAATTCTTAAACAAAGTTCAACTGCAGTGAAATAACCACTACTAAGAGAATCAAGTAGATCATGATGTCTACTAACGTCTCTTTCTAAGAAAATCATCATCAATTTTATCATCTGAAACACCACTGGTCATGATCATGCCAAACAACAGTTCTTCTTTACCCCCGGCCAAAGAGAACATTCATCACGTGTCCTTGTCATCCGACCAAAGACACCCAACAATTATTTCGCCTTTATCCTATATCGCATTTAACCTATATCGCTTTTAACTTATCATCTGTGCCCCTCAGATATTCAAAACAACCTGATTCTTGATGATTGAAATAACAACAGAGATATAAGTAATGAACAGAAGAAACAGGATAAACAATAACATTAGGAGTTAGTAAATTTTACTTTGTCCAGATTAAAATAATGTCCAAATTATCAACATGATATAGAGAAAAAGATGTTCAAGTCCAAGAATAATGTCTAAGATCCAAAGGGAAGATGTTCAACGGTAAGGTTTACGGTACAAGGAATTAGTCCAAAATGTTCACAGTTCAAATGAATATCCACAGTTCAAAAGTTGAAGGTCCATAAGTTCACAATTCAAATATGACGATGAAAATTTAATAGGAATGTTCTTGTCAAAGGGTATTAGATTAAGTGCAAACTATTAAGGGAATATTAATGAATTATTAATTCAAGAATTTTCACCGTTTACTAATATTAGAGGTACAAATGAGATATTTTCTTACTGTAGTAAGTTTAAGTGATAGAAAATGAAAAAGATGGTATCTCTTACAAGTAAAAAGAAAATGATATCCCTTTGTGATGATGAAAAGAATGATACCCCTTATCGTAATAAGTTTAAGAGTTTGAAAGAAAATGATATCTCTTACCTTATCTCGTGACTAATTACAACTTTTATGAGGTTGATCAACCTATATGTATATTCATAATTTAATTAGTAAAGAACACATACCAATTATATATATATATATATATATATATATATATATATATATATATATATATATATATATATATATATATATATATAATCATCAAAGTGACTATATAGTATAAATATATTATAAAATAGTTTTTTAAAAAAATAATTTTTCAAAGTAAAATCTTTCAAATGAAGTTTTTCAAAATTAATCTTCTGATAGAAGAATCTTCTAAAGGAAGAGTTGTAAATTTATGTGTGTGTGAATGTTTATTTAACTTTTATAAAAACTTACTTGGACAATACTCGTACCATTTCAGATCTTCAACGCTTAATATAATTTTAATACACTCAAAGAGACGCTTATACTAAGAAATATTTAGAGAGTGGAAAGAAGATTGAATGAGGAATGCATAAACTCCTTGTGCTAAGCCCCTTATTTATAGCCAGAGTCTAACCAACTTTTCACACGCGCGTTACACATTTTAATCTCATCTTTTAATCGAAATCATTCATCAACCAACACATGTTTCACACTTTAATCTGTACCGTTCGTTGACTAACACGCGTTTCACACCTACACGCGTTACACATTTACACGCGTTACATATTTATGTGCGTTACACAATTACCCGTGTTACACACTTACATATTATTTTATTCATTTAATATCTCAATTATTAAACGTACAGTATTTTTCAAATAATAAATATGTCTAACTGTTTAATACCCGTGACTACTACCGTAACAATTATTTGCCCAATAATGCAAGATGTTGTGCATTATGATAATTATTGATTCAATAATATGGAGCACTGTGCAATTAATAATGTAAAATATTGTGTAATGACAATTATTGATTCAATAATATAAAATGCTGTGTAATGAAAATTATTGATTCAATAATGTAAAATGTTGTGTAATGATAATTATTGATGAAATACTGCACAATAACTACTTTATCAGTTCAGTAATTTAAACATTGTGTAATACACTGAGTATTTTAACAGTTAAAAGTGATAATACCGTTGACCATTTTTATTTAAAAAGGCTACTACTATCGTTTTTTACATTCGACAATATTTCGTTGTGGGGTCCACCTATAACTGAATATTTCGGCGTTGTCGTACGAATATTCCTCAACAAAACGAATATTCCTCTTCCAATCGAATATTGTCTGATATAAAATTTTGCACATAACATCTTTAACTTTAATTTTTAAAAATTTAAGATCTTCTGTTAGGTATAAAATTATGAATTTTTTTTTAAATCTATTTATTAAAATTTTGGGTCTTATATTAGGGATGTCTTTACATCTAGTGCCTTTAGCCAATTGATTTGGGAGTCATTGGTCAAAAATTCGTTGCATGGGTAACACTAAAATGCCTAATAAAATTAGACATCGCACAATTCAAGAATAAAATTATGAGGGTGAAATAGAGCCTAAAACGCATTCATCTATATACACGCATACAAACCGAGACGAGAAAAAACAAGTAATATATGCACTCACTTAAGAAAAATAAAAGTGCTCACATGTTAAATCCTTCTAATCTTGTACTTATATGATTGTCTTGCTAGTCGTTATTGATGTGAAAAATAAAGTTTTAAATTTGAAAAAGAGTCTTTCTTCAGGCATTTGATTGTATGAGTTTATCTAAATTCTGATTAGTTGAAACAGTGAGGCGCATACACACACTAAAAATCTTGAGTATTTGTTGAATTAGTGATTATGTTGGGATTTCAAATCTCGTGGTGTTCTGAGACTTTTCTTGAGTCATATAACATAATCTTTGAGTCTGTTAATCCAACGCATGTTGGTATCTTGCTTGAGTTTTTAGCTAGTAGTTTTAATTTTATTTTTTTAGTATTTTGCCTGAGGGCAAGCAAAAGGTTAAGTTTTGGAGTATTTGATAAGTGAATTTTATACATATGTATTGATTATCTTTTAGCTTAATAATTTGTGAGTTTTTAAGTATGTTATATTAGTTTTATATGTTTTGACTTTGTTTGGTAGGAATTGGAGTAGAGGCTTGGTAGATTAAAGTTTTGGAGTTGCTATGCTTACATTTTCAACTTGCCAGTTACGCAGTAGTGATAATGGGAATTTATTCATGTTTATTGAATATTTTTAGGCTTAATTATTTATGAGTTTTTAAGTATTTTAATTTATTTTAGATAATTTTTGTGTCATGTGTTTTTATTATTTTTATTTAATTTTTATGTTAATTTTGTAGGAATAAAGAGGGAATGGCAAAAGTGTAAATACGCAGTAAAACTGATGGCAAATTGGTAATAAAAAGCAATGGATGGCAATTTCATAATTAGAGGAACCAAGTTAGGCGTGCATGACGCTAAAGAGTATCAACGCAGCAGCTAAATGACGTCGTGTGACGCTCAGTTAGCAGCAAAGAGGTCAGCGCGCCATAGGCGAAGGGCATGGATTCAACATTGTTTGAAACGACGTTGTTTCGGATGGAAGTTTATATGGCTGGTGCCATGTGCGCCACGCATGCAGTCAGTTGACTGGTCAAAGAAGGATTAAGGGCGCGTTTGGCTGAAACAGAAATTGCACAGAACGGGATTTTTCAGATTTAAACCATAAATCTGATTCTGAATTGGATTTTTCTTTCACTTTTGCCTATGATTATTATTGTAAGCCTATAAATACATTAAAACTCTTATGTTTTCAATAGATTATTATACATTAACATAGATTTGAATAGAGAGTAATATATTTTAACATAGTTAGGAGTAGAATTATAAGCAAATTTTCTACGCGAATGATTTAAGAATTAAAGGCGGAGCTTGAGAATTGAAGAATGTGATCCGAGTGATAGACGGATAACAAAACACAGATTTGATTTGATTTCTTTTATTTTTATTTTTGTAATTTTGAGATGTTAAATTATTTGTGAATAATTTATTATTTAGTTATGGACTAATTTAATTAAGATTGCAATTGAACCTAATGTGTAATTTAATTTAATTTATTTTCTTTTTAATTATTGATGATTATATATAAAAATTTTATCATATTTTGTGCATTCATGTATAGTTATTTGAGCAATAATTAACGAGATTATTATATAACATAAAAAATGGATTATAGTTTTAGATTTGGATATGATAATATATAAATTTGTTTATTCTTTTTAGGAAGAGTAGTGTGATAGTGTATAGGATCAATATATCTATATACCACATGTAATATATTGAGAGTTTGTTCTTAATGAATCTCTTTTAAGTGTTTTAAATGAACATAGCAACATAACTGAAATAAGTCTTTTTATTAACTGTTGAAGAAGGTTAATAAATAATGAAGCATTCTCAGTTAATAATTCAATATAATTAATTAATTAAAAAGGAAGTGAAGAGATTTAAATGAAGCATTAGAAGAAATTGTGATCTTAAATATTTTTAATCTGATTTAATCTTTGCTATTTAAATTAATTTAGTTATTAATTTTAATTAAATTTTATTTTATAATTTAATTACGTTTATTTAAATAAAATTAATTTGATATAAAAATAGTAGTTGGTATTAATTATTTTTAATTTCATGTGGGTTCGACACTCGAGTTAATCACTTTATTACTTGTGTGCCACTTATACTTGTGTGTAAATTCCTAATTAAAATTAAGTAAACAAGTTTTTGGTGTCGTTGCCGGAAAATCAATTTAATAATTGTCGTTAATATTAATTTTAAATAATTTAGTTTTAATTTAAACGTGTATATTTTTATTTTTATTTTTTTTCTTTTTAGGCAATGGATGCGAGTAATTATCAATGGTCTTCTGAAGGGATAAAACAATCAAGGGCATAACTAATTGAGCAATTTCAAGCATAAGTTGCAACGCTTTTAAGAAAAATTGATGCTTTTGAAAGGCAGTCCATTTTGAATGCCTACTATCAGCATTAAGCCAACTATACCCCAAACTATTATCATCCGGTTGGCAAGATCATCCGAGTTATTCATAGAATAATAATCAAGATCAATTATTTGCCCAAGTTATTATCATCAGGATTTTCAATACCCACCTCCACAACAACAAGAGCAAAAATCTAATTTGGAGGAAATAATCAAGAAGTTTTTACTCCAAATTTATCATACTCATCAGAATTTTTATATCAACCTCAAACATATGAAGTTTTGTATCAACCTCTACAACAACAAGAGGAAAAAAAACAAATTTGGAGGAAATCGTTACTAAAGCCATAGAGCGATCCAAGATGAGCATTAAAAGCAATGAAGAATCAATACGAAATATGGAGATTCGGAGGGAACAACTTGCCAATATAGTCAATTGTTTCCTTCGCAATATATTACCTAACAATACAGAAATTAACATTATTGAGGAGGAAGGTAAAGAGTGTGAGGCAAATACATTAAAAATGACAAGAAATTACACGAGGCTAAAAGAGTAAATTTAAAGAGGTCTTCATATTAGGATGAGGAATATGATGATGGGGTTGACAAAAAGATGAGCAAGGTTTGAAAAGAAGAATAGAAGGATGAAGATGATCAAGCATTGGATTCGAATGGTATTAAGAAAAATTCGATTGTGCCTTTCTTGTAACAAATTCAAAATTCTGTGTAGTATTATCGGATTGACTTTGTTGAAGGCAATGATAACATGGACGAATTCAAGCTTGGGGGTGGTCCATAATTTTTCAAGAATGCCATAGAGATCAAAAGAAAGACGAAAATGAGACATGAAAATATAATTTTTGCGATTGACCCTGATTGAAGAAAATGGAGTAGTCAAGCTGACACTTTAAAATAAGCGCTTATTGAGAGGCAATTCAAATTTTATTTTTTATTTTTTATTTTTTTATTTTTAGTAGATTTTTTTAGTAGTAAATTTTTTGTTAGTTTTTTTTTTATTTAGTTATTTATTTTAATATTTATTTTTGTTTTGTTTTAAGTTTTTCAATACACTTCAGACTTAGCAGATAAGGATGGTGAAAATACTACATATTTAGGGGAGTCCTTTGTTCTTATTTTTCTTTATTTTATACATAGAGGACAATGTATGTTTTAAGTTTAGGTGTGTAGGTCAATTTTAGGTCAATTTTTTTAAAAAAATTAAAAATTTCTAGGTTTTATTTTAGTTTAAATTTTGGAAATTTTGTCAGTAAATTCACTGCAAACCCTCATGAGATACAACTTGTACACTTGGGGTTAAAGGCTTGTTACACATGCTAAGTGCAATCGCGTTTCCTACGAAAATTGAGTAACTTAGTTTTTAGGTAAAGTCACTTGGACAATGAATTAATTGGAATTAAATTTATGGTCGATGATATAAATTTTAGTTTTTATTTAATAACTTTCGAAAAAAAGGATAAATTTTTGTTAGTCCAAATGTTGGCTTATTGTTGGTTATTATTTTATTTGAGATCATGTAAATTTTATGCACTTATATCCATTTGTGTTGAGTTAGTTTAAACTTACAGAAGATTTATATGGTTAATTGCTTACGATAGATATTTATGAATTCTATAACTTATTTAATCATAACTTAAAATGAAATATAAGGTATAATATAATTTAAAGGAGATGATTTAGGTAAATTGTTCTAGAATTGTTTGAAGAATTGATACTTTTCGAGTTGAATTAATAGTCATATGATGAGTTGAGATAGAGCGTAAAACTCACTTAATTATAAACAAGTAAAGAAAATAAGATGGAACATAAAACGCACTTGTGGGCATAAAAAATGAAGAAGAGTGAGATGGAGCATAAAATGCACTCACCTATGACGAATGAAGAAAAAATATAATAATATGTTTGGAAAGGAATGTGGTGAAGTTAAAAAAAAATGATTCTAGTGTACGTAACGTGAAAAACGAAACCTTTTGAAGAGTGGTGTGAAAAGTGAGTTATAGAGTTTTACTTTGTAATTCTTTTATTGTGTAATATATTTTATGAGACATTTAATTACATGAATTTATTTGAGTTTTAATTAGTTGGATACAATTGGATTCACACATAAACGAAGGGTCTTGAGTAAAGTCAGATTAAAAAATATATTGAAATTTTTGACATTGCATATTTTGAAAATTTCTTTGAATTGTTATTCAAAAAAAATCTTTGAGGAAAATTTTATAATTCATATTGATTTATTGCTCGAACAGTTTTGGTCAAGTTAGTTGAGCAATTTTGGTTTAGTTAGTAAAGTCTTAGTTTTATTTTTGTTTTGCTTAAGGGCAAACAAAGAGTTAAGTTTTGTTTTGATAATGGGAATTTATTCTTATTTATTGAATATTTTCAAGCTTAATTATTTGTGAGTTTTTAAGTATTTTAATTTATTTTAGGTAATTTTTGTGTCATTATGTATTTTTATTATTTTAAGTATTTTTATATTATTTTTATTTAATTTTTATGTTAATTTTGTAGGAAATAAAGAGAGCATGATAAAAGTGTAAATACACAGCAAAGCTGATGAAAAATTGGTATTAAAAAGCAATGAATGGCAATTTTGAAATTATAGGAACCAAGCTGGGCGCACATGGCGCTAAAGAATATCAATGCATCAACCCAGTTAGCATCAAAGAGGTCAGCGTGCCAAGCGTGGAGGGCATGGATTTAACATTGTTTGAAATGACGTTTCGGCTAGAAGATTAGATGGCTGGCACCATGTACGCCACGTGTGCTATCATTTGACCGGTCAAAGAATGATCAGGGGCGCATTTGCCTGAAACAAAAATTGCACAGAACGGGATTTTTCGGATTTAAAGCATAAATTTGATTCTGAATTAGATTTTTCTTCCACTTTTGCTTAAGATTATTATTGTAAGCCTATAAATACATTATGACCCTTATGTTTTCAGTAGATTATTATACATTAACATAGATTAACATAGATTAGAATAAAGAGTAATATATTTTAACGTAGTTAGGAGTATAATTAGAAGCAAATATTCGACGCGAAGGATTCAAGAATTAAAAGCAGAGCTTGGGAATTGAAAAATATGATTCGAGTGACAGACGGATAACAAAACACAAATTTGATTTCTTTTCTTTTATTTTTATTTTTATAATTTTGAGATGTTGAATTATTTGTGGATAATTTATTATTTAGTTATAGGCTAATTTAATTGAGATTGCAATTGAACCTAATGTGTAGTTTAATAATGTATAATTATTTGCGCAATAATTAATGAAATTACTATATGAAATTAAAAGTGGATTATAAGTTTAGATTCGGATATGATAACATGTGAATCTGTTTATTCTTTTTAGGAAGAGTAGTATGATAGTGTATAGGATGAACATATTAAGAATTTGTTCTTAATGAATCTATTTTAAGTGTTTTGCGTGAATATAACAACATAACTGAAATAGGTCTTTTTATTAATTGTTGAAGAAGGTTAATAAATAGTTAAGTATTCACGGTTTACAATTCAATATAATTAATTAATTAAAAAAAAGTAAAAAAATTTAAATAAAGCATTAGGAGAAATTGTGATCTTAAATATTTTTAATCTGATTTAATCATTGCTATTTAAATTAATTTAGTTATTAATTTTAATTAAATTTTATTTTATAAGTTAATTACATTTGTTTAAATAAAATTAATTTGATATAAAATTAGTAGTTGCTATTACTTATTTTAATTTCTTGGGGGTTCGACACTCGGCTTAATCACTTTATTACTTGTGGGCCACGTATACTTGCGTATAAATTTCTAATTAAAATTGGGCAAAAAAGTAATCACTACTAGTAAGACTTGGTCTTTCTTGAAAGGAAAATGACTCTCAACAGTATTTAACACGTTAAGCAAATCACTTAAACTGACGTTTAGCTTATTAATGTTAAAGGTCATAACAAATTGTGAATAGAAGTCAACAAGTGTTTTCAAGATCAAATCTTGACCCTACTCTCTCTCTCTCTCTATGACAAAATTCAGTTATCCCAATTGATTAATCTAATTAATCATCTTTAGGACATGAGTCCTTACTATAGTATCATTAGTCATTATAGATCGGAAGAGCTCCTTAGATATCTTATATCTAGCTGACCTATTTTGCTCACAATACAACTCATGAAGGTGTAGCAATATAGTAGATGAATCCATTTTCTCATGTTTACGCTGTAATATCCCGGATATTTATGATGATCAAAAATGGAATCGAACACGATTAAAAGTTAAGGTTTAGGACCAAGACTTGGAGAAGAGAAAAGTGAGGAGAAGATAAGTAAATTAATACTCAACAAAAATAATAAATTAATTAATTAACTATAGAGGAAAGTTAGGTGATATAATTAAATTGATTATACGAGTCATGAGTTAAAGTTATGTTTGTGACACCCCTAAATTCAGATACCTGTACCTTGAATCTAGTGCTTCATGATCCAACTCAAACAATATTCTAAAAACAACTAAATGCGGAATAATAGAAATATTTACATTGAGTTAACATAAATATTTGTGTCCCAAGTGTCGCAATCGTTACTAATAAATGACAACACTTAAAATAACAAGTACTACATAAGTCTTAACACAACACTGAATGAAATTAACTACTACATTTCAATAAGGCTACTCGGCAACCTTGCCTTTACCTTTATCTTTTCCTGAGCTGGTGCCTTGTTCAGACTTAATTATAATGTTTAAGGGAAGTAAGGGTAAGCAACGAGTTTTCTTAGCAAGTATAAAAATAATAAAAGTAAGTGTTCATGTGTAGGGATTCATATATCAAGGTGTATAACAATAATTAAGAGCTCAGAAATTGAGTAAATGAATTGTGAACAATGTAAGTGTCAAAGGTTCCAATTCTGATCATTTCTTTTATTGAAGAGTCACTATGGACTGAAGGATATATATGAAATCAAGAAACCGCAATATTTTCAGATAAATAAATAAATTGTACTGAGTGGTCACTATGGACCGTGAATACATGCTTGAATTAACAGTATTTTTATTGAAAATTCACAATAATAAATAAGTACAATAGGTGATTAGCCTAAAGTACCATATGTTATGCATAACACTCAGACATGTTGTTCGAGCGTGTCTCGGTTCCCCGATGTAAAGTAGTTGTTCATCTCAGCGTATTATAAGAGTCATTACCAAGGCAATTAGTTTGGATAGCTTTCTCAAGAAAATATGATTGATTAACAATCAATCTTATAATTGGTCAAGCCGATACAAATGACATAGATATACTTCTCAACACAATTAAGAACAATTAATACATTCAATGTCTGCAAATAAGGTTTGAATAATCGTCTGAAGATATAATCATGATATTTAGTCAAGTTTCAAAGATAATAATTTAATCTTCACAATATAGATAAACAAGAATTGATTCATCAATTAATTCTACTTGTACGAATTGATAAAAGTACAAGTTAAAGTACTTGCCTGGATCGTCGACTCTATCGGACTGTAATTCATTATCATTTGAACAACCTATGTTCATCATATTCATCTAACGGTTAATTTCTATTAATCTTCACGTAACAATCTAGTAGATTTAACTTACAAGTTCTCTATAACTAGGAGTCTCAAGTCATTACACATATACTTCCAAATAAAATTATTTATTTATACATTATTGTCACTCACATTTCTTATTTAATTCATTTATTAATTATTACAAATAAAATAATACGTCGCATTATTCTTTATCATCTCTTAATGATTCACAACAAAATGTTATTACTTAATTTTTTATGACTTATTATTATATTCTTTGATCACCCTTTATTAATCCACAAATAAAATAATTTAAGTTATCATTTTATTTGTTTAATTCAAAATTAGAGTAACCCTTACTCTTATTTTAATTTAATTACGCTTCATTAGTACACAATTAAAATAATTCACAATTAAAATAATTGTTAACATAATTTTATTACTTACTCTTTATTGACTTACAATTAAAATAATTCTTAATATTATTTTAATTTTTTAACTCTCATCAAATTTACAATTAAAAAAACCTAAAATATTATTTTAATTGCTTACGTAATATTAATCCACAATTAAAATAGTCCTTTAGTATTATTTTAATTGTTTAAAGAAATATTTAACATTAAATAATCTTTATTATTAACTTACAAATAAAATAATTTTTAGTTATTATTTTATTTTTTTAATTAATTCACTAATAAAATAATTTTAAAGTATTATTTTATTTATTTAGTCAACTCACAAATAAATTAATTTTAAAGTATTATTTTATTTATTTAATATTATTTAATTAACTCACAAATAAAATAATTTTAAATTATTATTTTATTTATTTAATATTATTTAATTAAGTCATAAATAAAATAATTTTAAATTATTATTTTATTTTTTTAGTATTATTTTAATTAACATACAAATAAAATAATTTTTAATTATTTTATTTGTTTATTATTACTATTATTATTATTATTATTATTATTATTATTATTATTTATTTATTTATTATTATTATTATTATTATTATTATTATTATTATTATTATTATTATTAAAAATAAAACTTCTTTTTTTTCTGTCGGGTCGGGTCAGACCGGTCATGTGACGCCCCCAAATCGGGCCCACACCACCCAATTTGAGTCGTCAAAAGACTACAACAAAATTATTACAATATATTGTACAGTACCTAATAATACAAAACTAAGTCTTCACAATTATTACTATTCTACAATACAGTGAAAACTACTATAGCAACTAACTTGGACAACTACTCCATTCCCCTTTCCTCTCAGCTAGTCCCAGCTACACTCATTTCCTGAACAATTAAACAAAAAGGAAATGGTGAGCTCAAATAGCCCAATAAGAAATATCATGACTAAGATAATGAAAAATAAATTATTTTTAGCCTTCTACCGTTGAGTTCTTAATTGAATATAATAGACGACAAGTTTTAAAACAACAGCTGCAGTTGAGTTGTTAATAGAATAATATAAACAGCAAGATTTAAATCAACAACAACAATTAAGTTCTTAAACAAAGTTCCAATGTAGTGATATAACCACCATTAAGAGAATCAAGTAGATCATGATGTCTACTAGCTTCTCTTTTTAAGAAAATCATCATCAACTTTTATTATCTGAAACATTACTGGTCATAATCATGCCCAACAATAATTCTTCTTTGCCCCCGGCCAAAGAGAACATTCATCACGTATCCTTGTCATCTAACCAAAGACACCCAACAATTATATCACCTTTATCTTATATCACCTTTAACTTATCATCTGTGCCCCATGCCTCAGATATTCAGAACAACCAGATTCTTGATGATTGAAATAACAACAGAGATATAAATAATAAACAGAAGAAACAGGGTAAACAATAACATTAAGAGTAAGAAAAATTTACGTTGTCTAGATTCAAAAAATGTCCAAATTGTCAACATGATATAGGAAAAAAAAATGTTCAAGTCCAAGAGTAATGTCCAAGATCCACATGGAAGAAGTTCAACGGTAATGTTTACGATACAAGGAATTAGTCTAAAATGTTCATAGTTCAAATAATTATCCACAGTTCAAGGTCCATAAGTTCACAGTTCAAATATGACGATGGAAATTTAATAGGAATGTTCTTGTCAAAAGGTATTAGATGAAGTACAAACTATTAAGGGAATATTAATGAATTATTACCTTAAGAATTTTTACCGTTTAATAATATTAGAGGTACAAATGAGATACTTTCTTACCGTAGTAAGTTTAAGTGATAGAAGATGAAAAAGATGGTATCCTTTATAAGTAAAAAAGAAAATGATATCACTTTATGATGATGAAAAGAATGATATCCATTATCTTATCTTGTGACTAAATACAGCTTTTATGAGGTTGATCAACTTGCACAATACTCGTACCCTTCCAGATCTTCAACGCTTAAGATAATTTTAATACACTCAGAGAGACACACTTATACAAAGAAATATTTAGAGAGTGAAAAGAAGATTGAGTAAGGAATATGTGAATTTTTTTATGCTAAGCCTCCTATTTATAGCCAGAGCCTAACCAACTTTTTCACACACACATTACATATTTTAATGTCATCTTTTAATCTAAATCATTCATCAACCAATACACGTTTCACAATTTAATCTACATCGTTCGTTGACTAACACGCGTTTCACGCCTACACATGTTACATATTTACACGCATTACACATTTTCGCGTGTTACACACTTACGTGCATTACACACTTACGTGCATTACAGACTTACGCATGTAACACATTTACATTTTATTTTATTGATTTAATATCCCAATTATTGAACATACAATGTTTTTCAAATAATAAATATGTCTAACTATTTAATACCCGTGAATACTACCGTAAAAATTATTGGCCTAATAATGCAATATGTTGTGCATTATGACAATTATTGATTCAATAATATGGAACACTGTGTGTAATTAATAATATAAAATATTGTGTAATGACAATTATTGATTACATAATGTAAAATATTGTGTTATGACAATTATTGATAAAATATTGTGCAATAACCACTTTATCAATTCAATAATTTAAACATTGTGTAATACAGTGTGTTGCTGTAAAATACCATATACTACCATACTTTTTTCACTGTGTATTTTAACATTTAAAAGTGATATATTGTTGACCATTTTTATTTAAAAAAGCTACCGCTATCGTTTTTTACATCCGACAATACTTCGCTGAGGGGTCCACCCATAACTAAATATTCCAGCGTCATCGTACGAATATTTTTCGACAGAACAAATACGCCTCGACCGATCGAATATTGTCCAACATAAAAATTTTGCACATAACATCCTTTACTTTAATTTTTATTAATTTAACACCTTACTGTTAAGCATAAAATTATGAGAAAATTTTAAAATCTATTTATTAAAATTCAGGGTCTTAAGGGTCAACCTAACTGGTTTAACTGGCCTGGTCAACTAGAAACCTTGACCGGGGCTGCAGTGCCCCCAAATAACACTAGGGACGGCGCTGCAGCGCTTCTTGACAGAAACCAAGTTTGGCTTTTTTGATTTTTCTACCCTTTTTTATTCAATCCTTCATATCTTGCCCATTTTAAATCCAAAACAGTTATGTTATTTCATAAACTCATAACCCTTCGACATTCTAATTTTTACATTATTTTAAAAAAAAATATTTAACCAAAATTATTGGTTTTTCAAGCTAGAGTTCCATTTTGACATCATTTACTTCGTTCCACTTGGAATATCTACGTAATTCATAAAACTACAACATACAATTTTTAGATCATATAAATAAGTTACACATTTTATTCCATTTTTACCCAAATCACATATTTTTAACTAGTACACTTAGGATTTTAATGTTCATATGCATTTTTTTTGCTCACTTAGACATAGAACCCTCAACACACATATCAATCATATATTTTCCTTCATAATACCATCCTTATGTCTTCGGAATCCACCATGATTCCCATACACAAATCCTCCCATAACCAAGCATAAATATTCCAATATACAATAATATATGCACTTAACTTATAAAATCGAAACTAGGCTAAGATTATACATCCTACATGCTTTCTTTCTCTTTGAGATGAACCTTAAGTATGTCTCCACTTCTTTCTCTTGCTAGAGCTCCTTTTGAACCAACAAAGTGCAAGAGTTCTCCTAGATTTTCTCTATTTTCTCTCTCTTTCTCTCTAGAGCTCACACTTAGCAAAATGTTAGCAACCTTTGTAAATGAAATAAGGTGAGCCTATTTATAGGCAAATTCCATATACCCATACATAGGGGTGCACACGGTCGGTTTGGTCGGTTTTTTTGAAAAAAAAATAACCAAACCATTTAAGTCGGCTATAAAAAATTAAAAACCAAAATCGCCCAAATTTTTACATCGTAATCGGTTATCGGTTTATTCGGTTTCGGTTAAATCGGTCGGTTTATTCGGTTATTCGGTTTCGTAATTGATAATTTGATATTTATTATATTGTCAAGTTTTCATAATAATTAATAAATCACTAATTCAATAACTACTAATTATAATAGAAGTTCTCTAAATCCGAAAAACAAAAATCACCTAACTCACTCACTAAGATAGAAGTTTTGTAAATTCGTCACAATAAAAATATATAATAAATATATAATTATATAAAATAAATATTTATTAGAAAAGTATATAAATTATATTATAATTTTAAATTGTTCGGTCGGTTTGGTCGGTTTCGGTTTTTTGAGAAGCCAAACCAAACCGGCCGAACTAGTTTCGATTTTTTAGTTTTATAGTGTTCGGTTTTTCGGTTTTATATTTTTCGGTTTGAAATAGTAACGGTTTGGTTCGGTCCGGTCGGTTTTTCGATTTTGGTCGGTTTTTTGTGCACCCCTACCTATACATATACTAATACATGTATAAATACATGTATAAAATACACCCATATAAGTAATAACCATCCACCTACTTATTAACCATAGGTTATTCAAAGTTTGGTAACATACTCCACCTTGACCATTCTTTCCTTCATGATAGCCCTAAATTACAAAACAAAAAAAAATACATATAGGATATATAGGCCATGATAGGAGTACTTATTATTTGTTTATTTATCTATTTAATTTATTTATTTTGTGCAAGTATTATAGAAAATGGGTCATTAACTTGGCCATTCAATTGGATCATGATTTGGACTTATAATATTCCAACTTGGGTTAAATACATGGATCATCAATGATTCTCTACAATCCACTTAGTAGACTTAATATCAATTTCAAGTATTGGGCCAATTACTTTAAATCTAGCAATTCTACACATACGAACTTTTAATTTATAACATGTTGGGCTATGTCACATTAATTCATATGACTTCCTAATATTCACATTGGGCTTAATTTAATTACCCTCATTAATCCATGACATTATTTAATCATCCCATAATTGATTTAATTAATTAGTTAATCCATCTTACTCATTATGCCATATAAGAGATATTACATAAACTTAAATAAATTTTAATTTAAGTTTATCATCATCATCACTTAATTTATTATTTATCACATATTAATTGAATTATTAGTGCTTATAACATAATACATAAATGTATGAGCACACAAATAATTTTTCAAATAATTCCTTAATTTCATTAATATAAGCATTTACAAATTTCTTGGATATTAAAATGTTACTAGGTAATAAAGCTTTAATGTTGACCTTGAATGACGAATAAGAAGATTAATAATCACTACGTGAGTTACTTGTGTGATCTATGAAGAAGAATAAAATAAATGGAATATTGAAATTAAACCAATGGGGGAATATATGTGTGTCATGTGGTTAGTTATATCACAAGCCCTAAGT
This sequence comes from Hedera helix, assembly GCA_947179155.2. Taxonomy (NCBI): domain Eukaryota; kingdom Viridiplantae; phylum Streptophyta; class Magnoliopsida; order Apiales; family Araliaceae; genus Hedera; species Hedera helix. Next base: position 19,765,052 of record OX359275.1, on the reverse strand, counting down.
AATTGTATGAGGTAATTAATGAACAAGATTGATCAAGATCAATTACTTGTATATATGTAGGGTTTTAATTAAATCAATCACAATAGATCTGTGATTATGTCTACATGTTAGGGTTTTATAATTGAAATCAATCAAGTAGCCTAAATGGCTTTTAAATAATAAATCTAATTGGATTATGAAATTAATCCAATATGGTTATGAAGGAACTCGATGTGGTAAGTCTTATGTGATTTAATTATTACCTCAATAAGTTACTAAATGATATGTATAATTTAATTTAAACTAGCCAAGTCTTATAATTGTTAAGTCTTGTAAGTTAGTATGAACTAGCCCATGTAATATAAGATAAAGAGTTCAATTAATTTAATTGATGGAAGCATAAGGAAATTAGCTAATAGCCCAATTGGATTTAATATATTGAGTCTAAGCAAATTAAATAATGAGCCCAAAGGGGATTAAATATAGAGTCCAATAGGTAGCCCAAATTAATCAATATTGGGAGCCTTATAAATGTAACATGGAAACCCAAATAACATTAACTTAAACTAGCCCAACACTTGTTAGAATTTTAAGTCTTGTATGGTTAGCCCAAATGATTTAATTGTTGGGATCCCTAAACGAAGTAACCTTGTAGCCCAAATGGAGTATATTGAGAGCCCAAATCAATGTATAGGTGAATTGTAGAGAGTTAATCATTATGTGGTTTAAATGCTAGAAAGTTAACCTCACTTGGGTTAAGTTTGGAGAATTGGAAGGGAAAATAATTAGCTAAATTGCACAATACTCCAAGCATTCTCTTAAAAAGCACAAACCCTTAAATCCCTCTCATGCAATGTCTTATTTCCCAAATTTGTGGATCTTATTTTGTAGAGAATTAACCAAGGTTGGATGTTAGTGTGTAACCTTAGGTTATGTTTTGGTGTAAGTAACTACACAAGAGTTAGTTGTAAGAATGTTAGGTATAGAATATGTATGTAATGTTTCTACTAAATAGCAAGAGAGAGGGAGAGAGTTAGTCATTTTGTATTAATGAAACTATCCAAGTCTTAGAAAGTTTGAGGGAACAAGATAGAGAAAGAAAGATAAAAAGAAGATAAGAAAGCTTTAGAGAGAGAAGAGCTAGTCATTTTCGAATCTAGCCATTGAGGAGGAAGATGATCAAGCAATAGAGAAGATCCATCTAAGAAGAAAAGAAACTCTAGAAGGTTAAAAGTGTTCTAACCCCTAAAAACTCTAGTCTATCTTATATTATTTTTTAGATCTAGGTTTGTTGTGGGAGATCTATGATTTGTGTGGTGGTTCAGGGTGGAACCGAAGATACAAGGATGGTCGTATGTGATAGTTGATGGTGGTTATGTGTGTAATCACATAGATGTGGTGTATAGGATCATAATGATGTTTTTAATTAAAACCCTAATCTTGTTGGTTAGGTAACTTCAAAATAAAACCTCATTATAAAGGTGTATTTTTGTAGATTCATATGTTTATTGTATACATTTATAAGTTTTATAAATGAACTATTTTAATATGAACAAAAATGGAGCCTAGATGAGCTCATAGGGATTTGGTTATAAACTATGATATGTTTTGGTAAAAACCTTAGTTATAAAGTTTGAGTTTTCAATGGAATCAACTTATATTGTTAAAAATATTATATATCTATGAGTTTTGTCATAAATCTAAAGTTTTTATAAGTTGTGTTTCGAAAAAAATGTGTTAGAATGATTTGATGGTAACTTTTATGGTTATATATGCTTTTAAACTAAACCTTAAGGATTTTGCTCGTGTTCGATCATGATTGTGGAGTATGAAAAATGATTGTTGAAGTTTTTGGTACGTTATTGAATGTCTTAAATATTAAGTTACGTAAAAGAAAAAAGTTTAATTAAATTAAACCAAGGTAAATAGTCTATTAGTGACTAATTATTAGACCAACTTATTAAATGTAGGTCATACAAAGAACGTGTTGTATTGGTGTAAGTTGGATAAGCGTACCCGATATGTCTAAACTATGGTTTGGCTAGGGTTTTGTTCGAAAGTCAAAAGTTTATTTGTTAAATATTTTAAAACTTAATAAATTAAAATTAGTGTCTTAAATTGAGACTAATTAATATTCAGTGTAACTAATGATTATGTCAATCTCATACATAATTGTAGGTTGATCGAAAGACGCAAAACTAGCGTAAGACGGATAAGTTTACCAGACAAGTTTTTCAGAACTTGTTGTTATGTGTAAAAATTGTTATGTGTGTACTTGTTATATGTATACATGGATGTTAAATGTGAATTTTTGTTATGTGATAATGTGTTGATGTGCATTTGTGCATTCATGGGATATAAATTATTGATATGAAATTGTTAATATCAGTTTAACTGTTGAAGTTAAGCTACATGACATGTGTTAATTATAAAGCATGATTGGTATGAAGCATATATAAATGCGAATTATGGGAAGCGTGATGAATGAATAAAAATGTAATGTATGAGCCAAGAAAAGCATGTATACGATGTCATACATGGATATATTGTTAAGTACGCATGATGCATGGACTATATGTTATATGTTAAACTGTTAGACTTGTTAAACCGTTATGCTCACTCTTGCTATAAATCAACACTCTCAGATAAGTGCTTCAATAAAGATCAAAGAACAGGAATGCGTATTACTTTCACTGAAAGTCTAAACGATTGTTGTAGTTATGAGTCCAGTTGGACATATAAAGCTGATTATGTATTAATGTAATAGTTAGTGAGTACCTTAAGTGTTTTGATTCTCATAATGTTTGTAATAGAAGAAATTCATATCGTGTATGATATGGATATATAATAAGAAATTATAAAGATTGTTATTTTGAGACAAAATGATCAAAGAAAATAAAGAGGTTATAAAAAAATTAAATTTATTGAGTTTTTAGTAGCATTTAATTATATAATGTTGTAGATTTTATAAGAAGATTGTACATTAATGGGCGAGGTTGCCTGTAACCAGTACAAGGATTTCTAGGGCATTACTATTGGTATCAAAGCTGATAGGTTAAAAACCTTATGTAAGAGTAACTTAGGCTATAACCGTAGTAGAAGATAAGTAAAATAGTAAGGGATTAAACTCAATAGAGTTTAAGTAATAAAAGATGAATTTAGAAAATTCATATATAGAGGATTATCCAAATGTGGATTTGATGAGATATAGAAATAATGAAAATGGTCATGATGTACCTAATTCAAAGAAATGATAAAAGATATCTTATAATAAGATTTTGAGTAGCAGAAATAAAATGCTAATAAGGTCATAAAATGATCAAGAAATGTGACGACCCCAAATCTGGGCCCACACATCCCAAACTTGAGTTGTCAAAATACACAACAACTATTACAATACAGTATATTGTACAATAATACACAACTAAGTCTTTACTATTATTGTCACACTATTTTACAATATGTGAAGACTACTATAACTATCCCTCGGACCTTCACTTCATCCCCCGACTAGACCCAGCTACGTTCTTATCTCTTATTGAAAAACAATGGAACAAAAAAGAAAGGGTGAACTCAAATAGCCCAGTAAAGAATATCATGACTAACGACGAATAAATTATCGTTAGCCTTTAACAGTTGAGTTCTTAATAGAATAATTTAAACAGCAAATTTTAATTCAATAACTGTAGTTAAATTCTTAAACAAAGTTTAGATCAACAACTGCAGCAAAAAAAACAACCATTAGGAAAATCATATGGACCATAATGTCCATTCGCTTCTCCTTTTAAGAAAAACATCATCAATTTTTATTATCTGAAATACCACTGGCCATGATAATACAAACTCACAGTTCCTAGTCATAATCATGCAAGTTAACAGTTCATCTTTGCACTACAACCAAAGATATTCAAATATAACACCAACGGTCATAATCATACCAGTCTTTAGCCTTTGGTCATAATCATACCAAACAATAGTTCATCTTTGTACTACAAGCTGAAGAGAACATTCACCACGTGTCCTAAAAGACATACCATCAAATATATCGCCTTTAACCTAACAACACCCTTATCCAACCTGTGCCCCTAGCCATAGATATTAACAACAATTTGATTCTTGATTATTATAATAACAACAGAGATATAACTGATGAACAAAAGAAATAGGAATAACAATAAATATTGGAAGTTTACAATTTTACTTTGTACAGATTCAAATAAAGTCTAAATTATCAATTTAACCACTTACTGTTTCAGAAAAATATAAACTCTGCAATCTCTATTTTTATATTTTTCCACCAGAATGTATGTCGAAGGTCACGATACATTTTGGTACCTCCTGGGTGGATTGCAAACAACGTGTTGTGTGCCTTCATCATAATTTTATGCTTCAACTTAGGATCGTTAGGAACACAAAGTCAAGAGTTGACTCGAAGTATTCCTTCCTCGTTGATTCTTGCTTCAGGAATAGCACCTTCTTGTACTTTCTTCGTCATATTCACCAGTTTTGGATCAATATCTTGAGCAACTTTAATTTTATCGATTAAAGCCTGTTCTACTCGCACGTGTGCATTCTTCGAAAGGGTTCCTGGTATCTTTAGCTCTATCTCCATCTTTTGTAAGTCGTACAAAATGCTTCTTTGCATTGTCAGCATTGCACTTGTACTCGCATAAGATCTTTTGCTCAAAGTGTCAGCTACAACGTTCACTTTTCTCGGGTGATACTAGATGGTGTGATCATAATCCTTCAATAGCTCAAGCCAACTTCGTTGTCGCGTGTTGAGTTCCTTCTAAGTGAAAAAATACTTAAGGCTTTTATGATCCGTATAAATATCCATTTTTCCTCTGTACAGGTAATGTCTCCAGATCTTTAATGTGAAAACAACCGTTGTCAACTCTAGATCATGAGTAGGGTAATTTTTCTCATAATCTTTGAGTTGTCGAGAGGTATAGGCTATAACTTTTTCATGTTGCATAAGGACACAGCCTAGACCTTTGGCTGAAGCATCGCTGTATATGACAAATTCTCCTGATCCTGATGGTATCATCAGAATAGGAGCTGAAACAAGTCTCATCTTGAATTCTTGAAAACTTTTCTCGCATTCCTCATTCCATACGAATTCTGTACTTTTTCGAGTCAGCTGAGTTAATGGAGTGGCGTTTAAGAAAATCCTTCTACAAATCTCCGATAATAACCAGCTAGGCCCAGAAAACTTTGGACTTCAGTTACTGACCGAGGTTGCTACCAATTTAATATTGCTTCAATCTTTGCAGGATTGGCTGATATTCTCTAACTAGAAATCACATGCCCAAGGAATGTGACTTCCTCAAGCCAAAACTCACATTTCTTCAATTTTGCATACAACTTGTTCTCACGTAGCTTTTGGAGTATTAATCTCAGGTGTTGCTCATGATCCTCGTGACTATTGGAGTATATGAGAATGTCATCAATAAAGACAATCACAAAATGATCCAACTATTCTTTCAATATCCGGTTCATCATGTCCATGAAAGCTGCAGGAGCATTTGTTAGTCCAAAAGGCATGACTAAGAACTCATAGTGCCCATAACGAGTTCTGAAAGCAGTCTTTGGAATGTCCTCAACTTTAACCTTTAACTGATGATATCAAGAACAGAGATCATTCTTTGAGAAATGTTAAGCACCCTGCAATTGATCAAATATTTCATCAATTTGAGGTAACGGGTACCTATTTTTTATGGTGACATGATTTAATTCTCCGGAGTCAATGCACAACCTCATACTCCCGTCTTTCTTTTTCACAAATAGAACAGGAGCACCCCAAGGTGATGCACTCGGACAAATAAAACCAGTATCCAACAATTCCTGTAGTTGGACTTTTAATTCTTGAAGTTCAATGGGAGTCATTCGGTATGGAGCTTTAAAAATTGGCTTACTAGCGGGTTTAAGGTTAATATATAATTCAACTTTACGATTTGGGGGTAAGCCAGGAAGTTCCTCAGGAAAAAGGTCATGAAACTCATTAACAATGGGAATATCATTCAAATTTGACGTGTTTTTGTTCAAATCAATGATAAAAGCTAAAAAGGCTTGACATCCATTTTTCAATAAACGAATGGCTTTATGGCTAAATAACAGTTATAGATTTCAATGGTTTAATTATTTAAATTTGTATGACAGATTGATTAAGAATATGTAAACTAATAATCTTTTGAAAATAATCAATTTTAGCATGATGGGTAGTCAACCAATCAATTCCTAAAATCACATCAAATTCATGCATTTCCAAAGAAATAATATGAGGTTATTGATTTGGACTAGAAAAAATTTATATACAGTAAATGTGATGGTTATTTCTCCCAATGGGATTTCAACTGATAAGTCAAGGTTTAATTTTTCAGAAGTCAAATTTAAACGTTGAGCACATGCAGTTGAGACAAAAGAGTGGGTGGAGCCAGTATCTAACATGGCATAGACTTCACTAGAATTTATGAATAGCTTACCGGTTATCACCTTGTTCGGGTTCTGTGTTCTTTGAGATGTCACAACAAAAGTTCTTCCCTGAACTACAGATTTTTCCTTGTCCGTACTGGCTTTTAGAGTCATCATTACAGCTGGACTTGATTTTGTAACAAGGCAAAATCGCGCAATATGTCCTTTCCTCCCACAAATGTAGCATAACTTGGACTACTGAGTACAGTTTGGGCTGATGTGACCCTCCTGACCACACCTGTAGCATCTCACCGGTGGTCGATCTCCTCCCCTTAAAATTGGTATCAGTGTTGGTACTGGTGTTGGTGCCCTTCCATAATCATCATGAGATCTCTTCCTCTTGAAATTATTCTCACTAGATTCTCCTCTTCTGTTATTCAATGCGAGATTACCACCGAAATGCTGGTTACCTCCTCTATGGTTCTCATTCTTGTGGTTGTTGTCATTTCTCTCTCTACACTGGTCATTGACTCTTGGCTGCACTATTTCATTTTCATGTTCTACCCTTTGAGCCCTATCCACCACATTTGAATATAAACAAAATTTGTGAGAGTTAAGTTGTTGACGAATTTTGGTTCTCAAACCTCGCAAGAACATACGACTCATCCATACTTCGTCATCCACTAGATGGGTTGCAAAACGAGATAACTCGGCAAACTTAGCTTCATATTGTGAGATTGTCATATTTCTCTGCTCTAGCTTTATGAACTCCACCTCTTTCATTCTGAAAAGTACTTTTCGTTGAACAACTCTTGAAATTCCAACCAAGACATTTCGAGAGTCGAATGATGGATACATTTTACCGCCTTCCACCAATGGTCTGCCTCACCTCGTAACATAAAGGTGGCAAATGGCACCTTCTGATCACCTGCACATCACAGGACATCAAGTATTTTTTTCGTCTGCTTCAACCACGCCTCCGCTTTGAGTGGGTCAGGCTTCCCAAAAAATTCAGGTGGCCCCAACTCTTTAAATTGCTTAACGATGACAATCCTTGAATTATCAGCGTTTCCATCGGTAGGACCTCCCCGCACCTAATTTTGGATAAATTATATGAAGTTTTTAAAGAAACCATCCTGATTTGCTTGATCACCAACATTATTTTCTGAAGCTGTAGGAGGATTATTTGGAGATTCCTGGTTCTCAGCTACATTCGCCTCAGGCAGTGGATAGTTCATTCCCTGATTTTCAGAAGTCATTCTAAACTGCGGTCATAAGATAAAGGTTAGTTAAACGAACTGACTCGTCACTTCTTGTCCCCATATTCAAGCCAACTCATTAGATAACAAAATTTAATTTATATAGGACACATTAGTGACGTAATCTATTCGTCTCTCTCCTCCTACTTCTACCCCAGATCTCCATGCAAGATCATATCCCTAAACTCTGATACCAACTATGACGACCCCAAATCTGGGCCCACACAGCCCAAGCTTAAGTTGTCAAAATACACAACTATTACAATACAATATATCGTACAATAATATACAACTAAGTCTTCACTATTATTGTCACACTATTTTATAACATGTGAAGACTACTATAACTATCCCTCAAACCTTCACTCTATCCCCCGGCTAGACTCAACTACGTTCTTATCTCCTGTTGAAAAATAATGGAACAAAAAAGAAAGGGTGAGCTCAAATAGCCCAGTAAAGAATATCATGACTAAGATAACAACGAATAAATTATCGTTTAGCCTTCAACAGTTGAGTTCTTGATAGAATAATTTAAACAGCAAATTTTAATTCAACAACTGCAGTTAAATTCTTAAACAAAGTTCAGATCAACAACTGCAGCAGAAAAACAACCATTAAGAAAATCATATGAACCATGATGTCCACTCGCTTCTCTTTTTAAGAAAAACATCATCAATTTTTATTACCTGAAATACCACTGGCCATGATAATACAAACTCACAATTCCTGGTCATAATCATGCAAGTCAACAGTTCATCTTTTCACTACGACCAAAGATATTCAAATATAACACAAACGGTCATGATCATACTAGTCTTCAGCCTTTGGTCATAATCATACTAAACAATATTTCATCTTTGCACTATAGGCCGAAGAGAACATTCACCGCGTGCCCTACAAGACACACCATTAAATATATCACTTTTAACCTAACAACACCCCTATCCAACCTGTGCCACAAGTCACAGATATTAACAACAATTTGATTCATGATGATTAGAATAATAACAGAGATATAACTGATGAACAGAAGAAACGTGAATAATAATAAATACCAGAAGTTTATAATTTTACTTTGTACATATTCAAATAATGTCCAAATTGTCAATTTAACCATTTACTATTTCAGAAAAATATATATATGAAGAAAAATTAAATTTATATTTCATAATTTCGGGATCTTACAAGAAAGATGAACTTGTAATGAGTTGTATGTGTTAAAATATGGATTGATAAAAGTCATATTAAGCTAAGAAAAGTTAGAGGTTGTTGACTTTCAATTGAGGACTCATGTTAGTGACTAAGTTGAATATTCCTTTGTATGGGCAGGGGATTGTGATTGGTTTTACGACCACTTAGCTTTCTATAATGGTAATCGTTGAAATCTTATGTCGCGCTATTTGTTATATATAGAATGGGAAGGTGATTCTTTTTTCATATGTATATCTGATAGTTAGAGAATGTTAAGCTTAGGTGCGCGTTCTTAAAATTCATACTTATGATAAGTTCATGACTCATAATCATATGGTATATTTTTTAATCCCTCAGCATATGGATAGTCCGTGATTTGTTCTTGGACTACATATTGCTAGGATAAGTTCTTAAACTCATATTTTTGTGGTAAGTTTGATGAATAGTGAGGGGTATAGACTGAGAAAGGTCATGAATAGAAATTTGAGAGTTTTCTTTATTAGAGAACATTAATAGAATTGAGAATTAATAGAGATATTAAGCTGAAAAAAGACGCGGAGGACATTGAAAATCTTCTAGCTATGCTAGACTTTGAAATTCTTAAAATCGTGACAAATTTGCACTTTTGTGCTTTTGAAAAGACAAATAAATTTTCTTGTTTTATCAACTATGAGCGGTAAATTGGGTAGTTGAGATAACACATTGTTATCTGAGGTGACATGATAAAACCTAAAAATAATTTTAGTATTTTAAAACTAATCTAAAATGATTTTTAGTTCGTAATATACGAATAATTTAAAAATACAAGTCTCAGTCATTTGTTCCGGCTAGGTCAATGGTATTTTAAGTTATTGAAATCATATAATTTCTTTGAAGTTAGTCCAAACCATGTTGCTGTGGTACAGAATCCAATGGGAAAATATTGTGATGAACAACCCTCGTAGTAGGGGACTATAAATGTTGGATATCCGATGCGGTCAGAGCTTCATGTGATGCAAACACATGGTGTACAAGAAGTTGATCCCCTCAAGTATAAAATAATAGAGTAAAATATAAAAAGCTCAGTCGAATGATTGATTCCTTAGCAAAGTTCATGGTCTTTATGACCCCTCGGCATATTATGAAAGTTTTTAATAAATATTTTAATTTTTAATTTATTCTTCTGCAAGATATTGCAATATTCTGGAATTATAAATTTAGAAGTATGTATTTGGAATATGCATGTGAATGTTATTTCTCTATTATAAGATTTGATGATGTGTCTTAAAAGATAAATGAATCAATATGCAAATATGTCTGCATTAATGAAAGATGTAAAGTCCTTAATAGTTAATAAACATTATGTTCTAAGGACTTAGATTGACGAGGTCAAATTTGTTAAGTTGATATCACATGAGTTAATAGCATTGTACAGTCCTTCAAAAGATCACTATGTACAAGGACTATATATATATATATAGAAAGATCAAACTTGTTAGGTTGATCTTAAATTGTAATAGATAGACCTGATCGACCGAAAAGAACAACAGTCTGGCAAGGGAGTTAAAGCAAGAATCGCATACTACACTCACGATCGTAGTGTCTGCAAGCCATCAGCATAGCCAGTCATACGCTCACATTTCCAAAGCAGAATCATAGAGTGTCTACTTAAAGATCATCAGTATGAAGACCCTGAATGACCGGCAAGCAAACAGAAAATCCAAGCACCAACTCCATCAGGAAGACTGATTGAGAAGTGAAGTGTCATTCAGATAGAAGTCTTATGAAATCACTCAAAGGAAGATCATAGAGTCTCCTAGGAAGATTGTAGAGTTTGCCTGGTAAACGCAGAATAAGGCTCAAAAAATCGTAGAGTCCTCTCGGCAGATCGTAGAGTTATCTCAGCATCGTAGAGCTAACTCTCGGGATCGTAGAGTCCATATAGACAGTCACTCTACGATTCTCCTAATCTTGTCTACGAACCAAGCAGAGTCAAAGAGCAACTTTTACATGAGTATTCAGAATCATGACAGCAATCCTCATAAAGATTATTCAGTAGGCTGTCCTTAGGCTGTTAAACAAACAAACTGAATGAAGATCTCGTACATCTACAGCATCTAGTCTGAACTGAGATCGTAGAGCAGTTCAAATCATAACTCTACGATTACACTACGACTTACACCACAAGTTAGATAAGTCGTAAAATGATAAAGCAAGTTCAGATGTACAACGTTCAAAGCAATCAAGCTGAAGATATTCAAATGCTACCTGTCATAAACAACCTTTGATTGTACAGCAGAGAATGCAACTAAAAGTTCGTAGAGCAGTCCTCTACAATAAAGTTCTGGCACTTGAAGGTTCATAGAGCAGTCCTCCATGACATATAGAACCAAGCAGTTCGAGCAAGCCTGAAGTTCATAGAGCAATCCTCTATGATAAGAAATCATCTGTTAAAGCTTAAACCAGATCATAGACTTATGCTCTATATACATAAAGTACAATGAAGATCACGAAGCATGAGGAGCATATCGTCAGGACCGCAAGGCTCGGATAAAATCGTAGAGTTAGTAAAGTCAATCACTCTCTGATCTACACAGAGGCCTATGACAGACAAGTTCGTAGAGCTACATAGCAGAACCAGCAGATGACTCAACGATCAGAAGCAAGAAGTTACAACTGGATTAATCGTCGAGTACTTAAGTGCCAACAAGGTTTGAAGACATCTAAGCACTTAAGTCAGTAATCTAAAAATGAGTTGTTAATTACTTCAGAAACATCCACGTCAACACTTCTATGGCATCTACTATAGAAGAAGTCAGAAATATCAGAATACTGACTTATGCGTGCTGAGTGTCAGAGCAAAGACTTCTAGTATCATGTATCAGGCTCAAGAAATCAGTGGACTGTGTCTCAACGATCATATTCTACCTAAAGACCTGTCCACTCTATAAAGACTGGGAAGAACCCAAGACTGACATCTCTCTCCAGGGTTAAAGAAGACAAGTCAACAAGTCAGAATCTGCAGAGCACTAATACTCTGACTAAATGAATAAAGTATTCATAAAGAAGTCTAAACTAAACATGCTTCAACGGATGGATTTGCTACAGGAAGATTTGTATCAGGGAGATCTGCAACGAAAAGAAAATTCAAAGATCTACAAAAGAGCAAATCTGGAAAAAGAAAAAGGTGTGGTGAATAAGCAAGAACAATACATACACGACCGAATAGGTTGAGAAGCTTCACCAAGACAAAAACAAAAAATGCCGAAAGGCTGGCATATGAGCTAAGAATCGAAGGATCAAAGAAGTCAAGAACACTTTGAGAAAAGAAAAGAACATAATAGAATTCTGTGTGAAATACAAGCTAAGTGTTCAACAAAACTGCTGAGCAAAAAGCTTATTGAAAGAACTCAGCAGTACATTTCGGGTGATCATGGGTAGTTGCTGAATACAGAAAGAAGAAGAACATCAACGACAAATATCAGCAGCATTCAAAGGTTGATCACAAACAGCTGCTAAGTACCTAAAGATGAAAAAGAGCAAATGTTCTACTTAGCAGCACAACCCAACGAACAAACAACTCAAGTCTGTCATAGTTTCTCGACAGAGAGAACTAAAGAAATCAAGTCTGCTGGACTTGTTGAGTACCGAAGGGTACAAGAGATTCTAAGTCTGTTGGGCTTAGTCTACAGTCCCAAAGCTGTTGGCTTTGATGAGGGCAAGAGTGTCCTAGTCTTAATGTGACTGAAGAAACCAAGTTTGTTGGATTTGATGAGGGCGAGAGTGTCCTAGTCCGGAGGACTAAACCTTAATGGATTTCCTACTTGTCAAAGTAGAAGAGTGGAGTAAGAGTTGTTCAGTCTCCGAACCACTTAAATCTCTTGTGTCATTTACTTTATGTCTTTTACACTTTTGCACTATAACTGTTAAATCTGTTATCACCCAGACTGTAGATTAACACACTATTGAACTGACTCATATATCTTTAAGGGGTTTTTTAAAAGTATAAATCCGCTGTGCTTAAATTGATCCCATCATTAATAACTAATATGCTTTCTTAATAAATGAAAAAGTTTTAATGATCCATTCAACCCCCCCCCCCCCCTTCTAGATCATTATTGTGTCCACGGGAACTAACAGTATGAACTTCCTAAAGAAGAGTGGTCATAAAATTAAATAATCGAAGAGAGACCCGTAGAGAAAGAAAGAGGTGAATAGTTAGTAAAATGATAAGAAATCAAATATGATTAATTAAAGGTTGATGTGAAACCTAGTCATGTTGAATAAAATGAGTAGAGATATGTGTGCTATAATTTCTAGAATTAAATTCTTGTAAGTGTGAATGAATGTAATATCCCGAATATTTATGAGGTTAGAAAATGGAATCGAACACGATTAAAAGTTAAGGTTTAAGACCAAGACCTGGAAGAGAAAAGTGAGGATAAGAGGAGTAAATTACTACTCAACAAAACTAATAAATTAATTAGTTAACTATGGAGGAAATTTAAATTGATTATATAAGTCATGAGTTAAAGTTATGTTACTAGGTAATAAAGCTTAAATATTGACCTTTAATGGAATAAGAAGATTAATAATCATTAAGTGAGTTACTTGTGTGATCTGTGAAGAAAAATAAAATAAATGAAATATTAAAGTTAAACCAATCGGGGAATATGTGTATGTCATGTGGTTAGTTATATCACAAGCCCTAAGTAATGGTATGAGGTAATTAATGAACAAGATTGATCAAGATCAATTACTTGTCTGTATGTAGGGTTTTAATTAAAGCAAGCCCAAGAGATATGTGATTATGTGTACATGTTAGGGTTTAATAATCGAACAAAATCAAGTAGCCTAAATGTCTTTTAAGTAGCAAGTCTATTTAAATTATGAAATTAATACAATATGGTTCTGAAGGACCCCAATGTGATAAGTCTTATGTGATTTAATTAGTAACTCAATAAGTTATTAAATGATATGTATAATTTAATTTAAGCTAGCCATGTCTTATAATTATTAAGTCTTGTAAGTTATTATGAACTAGTCTATGTAATATAAGATAAAGAGTTCAATTAATTTAATTGATGGAAGCTTACGAAAATTAGCTAGTAGCCCAATTAGATTTAATATATTGAGTCCAAGCAAATTAAATGATGAGCCCAAAGGGGATTAAATAGAGTCCAATAGGTAGCTCAAATTAATCAATATTAAGAGCCTTATAAATGTAACATGGGAACCCAAATGAAATTAACTTAAACAAGCCCAACACTTGTTAAAATTTCAAGTCTTATAGGTTAATATGGTTAGCCCAATTGATTTAATTATTGGGAGCCCTAAACGAATTAACCTAGTAGCCCAAATATTAAGAGCCCAAATCAATGTATATGTGGAGCCCAAATATTCTATGTATTGGTGAATTGTAGGGAGTTAATCATTGTATGGTTTAAATGATAGAAAGTTAACCTCACTTGGGTTAAGTGTTAGAGAATTGGGAGGAAAAATAACTAGCTAAATTACACAATGCTCCTAGCATTCTCCTAAAAAGCACAAACCTTTAAATCCCTCCTATCCAATGTCCTTTTTCCAAATTTGTAGATCTTGTTTTGTAGAGAATTAACCAAGGTTGGATGTTAGTGTGTAACCTTAGGTTATGTGTTGGTCTAAGTTAACCACATAAGAGTTAGTCGTAGGAATGTTAGATATACAATATGTCTGTAATTTTTCTACTAGATAGTAAGAGATAGGGAGAGAGTTAGTCATTTTTGTATTTATGAAACTTTCTAAGTCTTAAAAAGTTATAGAGAAAAAGATAGAGAAAGAAAGAAAGAAAGATAAAAAGAAGATAAGAAAGCTTGAGATAGAAAAAAGCTAGCCATTTTTGAATCTAGCCATAAAAGAGGAAGATGATCAAGGAATGTAGAAGATCCATCCAAGAAGAAAAGAAGCTCTAGAAGGTTAAAAGTCTATCTTATATTATTGTTAGATCTAGATTTGTTGTGAGAGATCTATGATTTGTGTGGTGGTTCATGGAGGAACCAAATATATAAGGATGGTGTTATGTGATAGTTGATGGTGGTTATATGTGTAATCACATGGATGTAGTGTATAAGATCAAAATGATGTTTTGATTAAAACCCTAACCTTATTGGTTAGGTAATTCAAAAGAAAACCTCATTATAGAGGTATATTTTTGTAGATCCATATAATTATTGTATAGATCTATAAGTTTTGTAAATGATCTATTTTTATATAAACAAAAATAGAGTTCAGATGAGCTCATAGGGATTTTGTTATAAACTATTATATGTTTTGGCGAAAACCTTAGTTATAAAGTTTAAGTTTTCAATGGAATCAACTTATATGGTTAAAAATATTATAGATCTATGAGTTTTGTCATAGATCTAAAGTTTTGATAAGTTGTGTTTCGGAAAACTATGTTAGAATGGTTTGATGATAACTTTTATAGTCATGTATGCTTTTAAACTAAACCTTCAAGATTTTGCTCATGGTCAATCATGGTTGTGGAGTATGAAAAATGATTGTTGATATAAAAAATCTTCGTTTTTGGTAAATTTATGAATTCATAATGCCATGGTTCGAATTTGACCTCAATCTGATAAGAAAAATGTATAAGTTGTAAACTTTTGAACAAGCAAAACTATGAAATTAGTTTGCATTCTATGTTTAGGAGCAATTTTTACTCCACTTACAATTAGAATTTGGTTGTGTGATTTAAAGAGAAGTTATAGAGGAAGAATTTGCGGTGAGAGCTTAAATCACTTTAAAAAGTTAAGAAATGAGAAAGTTATAGCTATTGGAGTGACTGGGGGTCGGACAGTCCAAAATTTTAGATTTTTGGTTTTTGGCCTACTGCCGCAGCGGTCAAACACTCTGTCCAGAGCACGTTTTTGTTGTCTGGGTCGGGTCGGGTAGGGTTTTCTTTGAAAATTTAAGTTGCAATAAGTGTCAAATGAATATGTTTGTATAATAAACCAATATATATAAAGTCTATTAGTGACTAATTGGTATACATGTATTTAAAATAAAGAACAAGGTTAAAACAATTAAAAAGTTAATTGTTTGTATTGTTTAAAGATTTTAAAATGTTATTAAATGATTAATAATATTTGTAAATGAATAAAATTATTAAATGCTTAATAATATGGGTAAGCAATTAAAATGTTATTAAATAATTAATAATATTAATAAATGATTAAAATATTGTTAAATAATTAATAATATTAATACAGGAATAAAATATTATTAAATAATTAATAATATGGGTTAGCGATTAAAATGTTATTAAATGATTAATAATATTAGTAAATGATTAAAATGTTATTAAATGATTAATAATATTTGAATGTGGTTAATATATTATCAACTATTGGTAATATTATGAAGTGTTTGGTACATTATTAAATGTCCGAAATATTAAGTTATGTAAAAAAAGAAAATTTAATTGAATTAAATCAAGGTAAAGAGTCCATTAATAACTAATTATTAGACTAACTTATTAAATGTAGGTCATACAAAGAACATGTTGTATTGGTGTAAGTTGGATAAGCGTACCCGATATGTCCAAACTATAGTTTGGCTAAGGTTTTGTCCGGAAGTCAAAAGTTCACCTATCGAACATTTTAAAAGTTAATAAATTGAAGTTATGGTCTTAAATTGAGACTAATTAATAGTCAGTATAACTAATGATTATGTCAATCTCATATATACTTGTAGGTTGATCAAAAGACGCAAAACTAACGTAAGACGGATAAGCTTACCAGACAAGTTTTTCAAGACTTGTTGCTCTGTGTAAAAACTGTTATGTGTACACTTGTTATATGTATACATGGATGTTAACTATAAAATTGGTGTTATGTGATAATATGTGTTGATATACCTTTGCGCATTCATGGGATATAAATTATTGATATGAAATTATCGATATTAGTTTAACTATTTAAGTTGAGCTGCATTACATGTGTTAATTATAAAGTATGATTGGTATGAAGCATATATAAATGTAAATTATAGGAAACATGATGCATAAATAAAAATGCAATGCATGAGACAAGAGAAGCATGTATACGATGGCATACATGGATATATTGTTAAGCATACATGATGCATGAACTATGTGTTGTATGTTAAACTGTTAGACTTACTGAGTCGTCATACTCACTCTTGATATAAAACTAACACTTTCAGATAAGTGCGAGATATCCGAAATTTTCAATAAAAATTAAGGAACATGAATGTATATTACTTTTACTAAAAGTTTAAATGATTGTTGTAGTTATGAGTCCAGTTTGACAGGTAACGATGATTATGTATTAATGTAATAGTCAGTGGATATCTTGAGTATTTTGATACTCATAATATTTTTAATAGAAGAAATTCATATCGTGTATGATATGGACATGTAATAAAGATTGTAAAGATTGCGATTCTGAAGCAAAATAATCAAATAGAATAAAAAGGTTATAAAAATTTAAAATTTATTGAGTTTTCAGCAGCATTGCATTATATAATGTTGTAGATTTTGTAAGAAAGTTGTACATTAACGTGTGAGGTCGCATATAGCCAGTATGGGGATTCTCGAGGCGTTACAGACGTTGTAACTCAACACTTATGGACGCAAGTATGATGCATTGAGTCAAAGTTGCATTATCTTGCCACTTCATAAGAGTAGCAATCTCTTCCTCAGAGGCATTAGCTGCAACATTTGCAGTATCAGGTAAATTAAGAACATATACAAGCTTTTCAGCATTGAGAACTATTCTCAAATTTCTTTAACCAGTTTGATTAATTTGTTAGCATCCAATAAGCTATGCAGTATTAATGAATTAGGCATACCAAAATTCTTTAAGTGAATTTTTAATAACAACATCAGCATGTAATTGTAATGTCCTAGAATTTTCACATCTTTATTAATTAAATTATTAATTTAATTTTCAACGAGTTAGTTTTACGAGATTATTTAAATCTTTTTATGTGATTAATTAATTATGTGATTAAATAATTATGTAATTAATTACTAAAATTAATTAAAGGGGGTCACTAATATGTTATTAAATTAGTGAACAAACCCTAAAGTTTTAATATCAAAATAATTGATAAGTTTTCTATTAATTAAATATTCAATTAAATTGAATATAATGAGTGAATTAAATATAATAAATTAATTAATATGATTATTAATTAATGTAAATAATGTAAAATATTAATAATAATATTTATTAGTCCATTTAGTAATTTAATACTTATGGGGTAGAATATTTAATTATTTATTCAATCTAATTATTTATTTAATCATGGATTGAATAATTAATGTGTAAGTATCCATATAGGGGCATGGGCTAAATTATTAGATATATTATGTATCTATCATATTTGCAAGTATACTTACAATTTAGTAGTTTTTGAAAGTCATTTCTCATCTTTTATTTTCAAACAAAAGAGAGAGCTAGAGAGCATTTGAGAGGGTGAGAAAATTTGAGAGCAAAATACTAAGAGAAGAGAAGGAGTCTTGGTTCATGTCATCTTCCTTCACAACTTATTTTGGAAGAAAAAGAAGAATAGCCATTAAATCAAGGTAATGGTTATTTTAAATAAAGTTTTGTTTTTAAATTAAATAAATCATCATATTAGTATAAACATGCTAATATAGTTATTAATGTGTAGTTGTAATATTTATGTCATGCTTGAGTTTAATAGGTTTGGTTTGTATTTTGGTATATTTTATATGCTAAAATATGTGTTTAATAGTGTGTAAACAAGTTTTGGAATTTATGTCCAAAAATATTTTTATAAAACTTAGGTTTGATGTTCTAATATTATAGAACATTAAATCATGAGAAAAACAAAGTTTGAATCACTCAAAATGGAGTTATATACAAAAAGTTATGATTTGTGGTAGTTTATGTTATGTAAAAAATTTTATAAAAAAATAATGATATTAAATCATGAAAAATTAATTTTTTCATGTTATAAATTAATATAAGGTCATTGGTAATTTTTTGGATTTTTATTGATGATTTAAAGCTTACTTGATGGTATATTTTTATTTAAAATGTGTGTGCCGGAGCACTGTTCACAATCTGCTAAAAAGAAAAAAAATTTGTTTTTCCACGCAATGCGCGCAAGCTTTTGGCAATCGGACGCGGAGACAAAACGGCGTCGTTTAGCCTCAGAAAAAAAAGTTACGTCGCGCATACGCGCGGAAGCCAAAGCAGTGACTCCAAAACGGCACCGTTTTGGTCCTGCTACGGCATAACGCACGCAATGCGCGAGCAACTGTTTCCACGAAATTACCAAACTGCCCCTCCGTGTTTTTCTTGGCAGAATTACCATTTTGCCCTCGGATCAGTTTTCTGATTAATTACGAAATTGCCATCGGTCCGGTTTTTCAACTTAATTACGAAAATGCCATTCGTTTAAATTTAAATAATTTAAATATTTAAAAACTAATTTAAAATTATAACAAAAATAATAATAATACAAAAATAATATTGGGGAGGATATCTTTCATTAAGTTTAATATTTAAATATTTTAAATATTAATCTAGTTAGCTAAACCATGGTTAAGTTAAATAAATTTATTATTTATTATTTTAAATGTTAATAATAAATAAAGATGATAAATTAGCAATTATTATTTAATGCCTATTAAATAATATTTAAAGAGAGATAAAATTTATAAATTAATTATTTATTATTAAAATATTATTAAATAATAAATAAGGATAATTAAGTAATTAATTATTATTTAATTACATTAAATAACGATTAATGGAAATTAAGTTATTAGAGTAATAATTTATTATTTAATTTAAATAATAAATAAGAATGATTTGATTATTATTTAACCTTAAATAATAATTAAAATTAATTAAATAATTAATTATTATTTAATTGACATTAAATAATAATTAAAGAGGATTAAGATTAGTAAACTATTATTTAATTTCCTTAAATTAAATAATAAGTAAGGTTAATTACTTATTTAATTATTGGTTGATTAACATTAAATTAAAGAAGGTTAAAACTAAGTTAATAATTATTTATTATTTAATTATAATTAAATAATAAGTAAGTACAATTAGTTATTATCTATTTTAAATAATAACCAGAGTTAATTAATTAATTTCTATTTAATCAATATTAAATAGTAATTAAATAGAGATTGAGTTAATAAAATAAATTGAATTTAATTATGATTTAATTAAACAATTGTAATAAGTTATTTAAGGGTTTAATAAGTGTCCAACACTTAAGAAAAATATTTTCTAACTTATTAAATTATTAACCTAAAATGATTAAGTGTCTATAAGGTTAATAATATTGTTTTGACTAATGTAAATTATGTGTTAGTACTTATGTGTGGTAAATAAATTCATTATTAAGCGTATAGTTATGCAAATATGCCGTACTAATTATTAGACCGACTTTATTAATGTTAGGTCTTTCAAAGCAAGTTAGTTAAAGCTAGACAATTATTGTAGCTGAGCAAACAGGCAAGTTCTCTAACCCTTTCATTTATTGTTGAACAAGTTTCTATACTTGTATTTATTGTCAAAGCTTGAAGTGGTTTAATTATTTAAAATTATCCCACATCCATATTGTTTATAAAATCGCACTTAGTGCACTTGAAGCTTATTAGTTCTTGATTCATGAACTGTATTAAAAATGTCTTAAGCTAATAATTCAGCTAGACATTACGTTTCTAAATTCAATAACTTGAATACTTTTAAAAGCTTATCCAAACCATTGTTGGGTGCGGATTTCTTATATTAAGTCTGAGAATTGAACAACCCTAAATTAGGGGATTTTGTGTCGGGAAACCGACTTTGGGCGCCAGTGACTAAATGTAATGCATATACAGCGGGTTGAATAGGCTGATCCCCTTGAAAACCAAACAACTCAAAGGGTCAGAGGAAACTCTATTATACCCTCGTTAGTTCAGGGTCCTTAGTGACCACTCAGCATTTTAAGATTCAAATATTCTGTTTATTAAAATTTGAATCCTGTTTCATTCACAATTGTTATATCTATTGTTGAACCATTGATGACATTTCTCATTCATTCATGATATATTAAATCTATATGATTGTTCTAAACTTGCTGAGCAAACTAGTTGCTCATTCTTGCTATATCATGAACCATTTTTCAGATAATCTTGATTGCTCAAAGAAGGATAAGGGAAAAGGAAAGGCCAGAGCTTAAGTTAGTTTATGCATGCTAATTAGAAGCTTAAATTTGTGTTTACTGTTGTTAAACTTTTTGTAATTCCTTATGATAGGAACTGTTTATGTTAAGGTTAATAGACCCTGGTATTGTAACCTTTTTGTAAGGGAACCAATATGTATTATTCCGCGATATTTAAATGCAATGTATGTATTTAATTGTTAGTAATATGTTGAATAGTGAGAACCAAACTCGAGGTTATGGAACCCGAATTTGGGGTCGTCACAGTAATCATTTTATTAACCACCAAGTTAATTATGTCTTTATTTAAAATTGTGTCTCCCACTATTTTCATCAAACTTTATTAACCTCCTTATATAGTTCGATAAATCTAGTTAAAGATTTGTTAGTGAGATAAAGATCATATTGACATAAGTATAGCTTTTTGTGTGCACAATAAACTATAGCTTATTCAATAGGTAGACAACTTTTTGTCAATTACATTATCATGTAACTCATTTTAATTTTGCCTTTTAGATTATTATGATCAAGTGTGTGTACATCCAAATCAAAATTATCTAAGTTAAGTCCAACCTAGCATTTCATATAAGTGAAGAGTAAAATATAGTCCTTGTGTGCGCACAACAAAATGGTATTGTTCAATTCCTTATAAACATCCAATGTAATAAAATAACATTTCAAATAATCAATATAAGTTTGTGTGTGCACAACACACGTATATTGATTATTTGATGTTTTATTGTTTTATCATGCTAAAAAGCCACGTTTCATATTCCAAATATCTTTGAACGTTACAACTTAATATTATTTACCTTTAGTGGTTTATTATTAATTGTCTCATCTTATTTAGCGCGCATGTAAACACACACACTCTCTCTCTCTCTCTCTCTCTCTCTCTCACACACACACACACACACACACACACATATATATCTGTCATATTATTTAACATACGAAGTATATTTGATAATATAAAATATATACATAATTAATATGCACATATAGAATACTATATTCTTCTTTGATTGATTATAGACTTTTATTCTAGTTTGGTTTATTCGAGCCACCAAATAAGCCAAAAGGTTAAACATAGGGTACAAGAATAGATACATAAATGTAGTTATTGCATTTAACCCGGAATCCAATATAAACGGGTCTTTACACGCTCCTTGCTCTTCGGCTTCAATTCTTCAAATAAATCTAACTAATTCTATTACAAACTATTTTCATAAAATAGAAACTTTGATAAGCAGTTAAAGGGAAGTACATATAAGGGATATAGAATTTACATCAAGAAAAATTAGATAAAACGAAGTACGCAGACTCTATTTATTAAAATCTATTCATTCATGCATCCACATAAAATAAATACAATCATATTGATAAATAGTCCATAATCAATCCCTTGTATTGTTATACATATCATCATATATATCAATACATAATTTATATCATAATATCATACATATTATGAATTAAAATCATTCACAATATATATATATATATATATATCATTTAATGGGCAATTTAAAGTTGCATGAAATCCAATTTCATGTTGAAAATAAATAATTTATTTTAATTATAAAATCTTTCAAAATAAACTTTTATTTTATTTTTGAAAACCTACTAAAAACTTAAAAGGAAATTTATTTCTTTATTCGAGTCAACGCTATAGTGCCCAAATAGTACTTGGGTTCAGCACTGCAGCGCCTACTATAGCAATTCGCTGTTTTTTTCAAAAGACGTTTTTATTTTTTATTTTCTTCTTCCAACACATGATTTTTGCTTCTTGTTTTCAAAATCCATGATTTTATACAACAAATTATGCTCAATAAATTATTCTAAACACATACTCATACATATATAGAATCAAAACAATTAATAATTTACCTAAGTTTGGATCTTGATGCCATTGTTGGTTTACAAAAAATATGGCATACATACAATCAAATTGTAAAACGCAACAGAAGTAAGGCATAATTCATATTTAAAAAATTTTACAAACCAAAAATCATGATCTTTCTTATACGATAATTATTAATTGATGAATGATAAAAGTATTATACTTTTGTATATCCAAATCTTCAACAGGTACGAGTTAACCTCCTTTAATCTTTCGCTTTCTTCTTCAAATTCACCGATTAGAATCCATGAATCAATATTAGCTACTCAAGTGTATAGCCTCTATAAGTAATTCACCAAGAGATCAATGAATTAAAGAAGTAGATTTTGATTTCTCGAAATCATGGATAGCTAACCCTAATTTTCTTTCTTTTAATCCCTTAGATGTAGATAATTATGAAGTATTCTCCCAATTCTTATGAAAGAGTGTGTAACTTTAATCCATAATATTACTTCTCTTATTTATAGATATAGTTAACCCTCCTAAACTCTTTAGGATTAGAGTTTTAATTCAACTCATAATCTAATTAGAAACTAAATTAATTTAATATAATAATTATAATTTTTAAACCATTTAGGAACTTAATTATTTATTCTAAGAATAATTCTTATTAATTAATTCCTAAACCATTAAGGAACTATATTAATTATTATAATAATTTTAATTCCTAAACCATTTAGGAACTTAATTATTTATAATAATACTACTACTTATTAATTAATTCCTAAACCATTTAGAAACTAAATAATAATTAATAAGACTCCTCTTATTGATTTATAATTAGTATTTCCAAAATTCTAAATTATAAATATTAAGCTTTTTAATTTATTCTATCACCATAGTATAAATTAAATACACTTAATTTATTATTACCAAACCGGTTGTAAAATAAATAAATTAGAATCATTCTAATCTTATTTATATAAATAAATTAAACTATTTAATTCATTTAAATAAATAATATTTATTCCACAATAAGAATAAACCCACTTAGAGATCAACGACTTTTCAGATAATATGAATTTTAATATTTGATCACAAAGAAGTTATTCAATGAATAGTTGCCATACAATTCAATCATTCTACCACACAATGTCTTAATCAAAAATAAGACATGAAATTAATGTTAAGTCTTATTTTATTTGATCATATGTATTTCAATTCTAAAATGAACAACTCTAATGTAAATTAAAAACTTCTTTCTAATTGTCATTCCACCTTAGCCAAGGAGTTTTGAGTTGATATTTATCGAATTACATAAGACATTCTCTCCATTTAATGGAAGTGATAGATCATTTGTTGATTATTCACCTATCTCCATGTATAACTTATTATACCCGAGCATACCTTTTGTTATACTCTAAGAGTCTTAAGGAATATATTAAAGTATAACTCATCATACACAAGATACTATGATGATCTCAAGTCCAAGGATCACTTATACTACTATCAAATTAACAGGCAAGTAAAACTTCATTAGGTGTTTCATGAGCGAGTCACGTTCAGTGAACTTATTTTCTAATAAGCACCTACATACTTGTTTTGGTGTCTTCACACAAATGATTATGAGATCAATCATCCTCTTCATAAGGGCAAACATAGTATGTACTAATCTATTCAGATTCACTAATCTCCATTTTAGTGATCCCACGATTAGGAACATTTTAATTTTGAGCTATCTAGAATTTAAATCTCATTAGCATAATTAACATTATGATTCTAAAAATATTGATCAAAACTATGGGTTTATCCATTTAATTAATTCAACCAATTAATCATGAATAAGAAAATGCCTTTAAATAAAACTTTTATTAATAAACGAATAAGATTATAAAGTATATCTTTATCACCTCAAATGTGATTGGCTTGAGGGCATACTACTTTCATTTGTTTTCTCTTTTGTGTACACAATTCTTTTAGAAAATTAGCATAACGAGGTACTTGTTTCATTGCATTAAACAATGGAATATTTTCATCGCATTCACAAAAATTTTCATGTAAATCTGAATTTCTCTCATATTTCCTATTTTCTGTTAAAGCATGAGAAAAAATGGGTATCGGCTTATAGTCAAAAAGAGGTGGAAATTTACGCTAAAGTTTACCGTCATCACAAAGAACATTGTTGTCTTCATTGTCCATATTGCCTTGTTTTTGTGATGTAGACACCATCATTTCTGGATTTTCTACCTCTTTACCACTTCTCAACACGATTGCGCTTACATTATCCTTTGGATTCACCACTGTTTGAGAAGATAATTTACAATAACCTTGCGCCTCCAATCGACTTATTGCGATAGCTATTTATCCTATTATGTATTTAAATTCTAAATACTTGCTCGTGTTTCCTGTATATTTGCTCTTATTTTTCATTGAATTTGTAAAGTTCTAGTTGCAAGCGATTTAACAATATCCTCTAAAAATAAATTAGAATTAGATGATTGGCTCTGTTGTTTTTGGGGATATGACTGCTTATATTGTTGATAACTTTAAAAATTCTAATTTGTGGGTGGATTCGCTTGTGAATTCCATAACTGAAATTAGGATGATCCCTCCATCCTGAGTTGTATGTGTTCAAATAGGGACCATACTTCCTTTGTGGTTGACCACGAAAGCCACCTACTACATTCATTTGTTCATAAAACTTCTCTTGAAGAATGGAGCACATATCCGTTAGGTGTCGTACTGTCGCACAAATCTCACAAGTTTTCACTTGTTGCATATTACCTATAGCCATTTGAAGAACAAGAGAAATTAGGCTTGCAATTTGTTGTTTAAGTGAAAAAATTTCTACCTCATTAACATTCTTTGATGAAAAATCAAGTCTCGTGTCAAATTGTTGAGAACTGGTTGTCATACTTGCAATTAAGTTCCTCGCAGTTACGAGAGTTTTATTATGAGGATCCGAATTTTCAGAATTTCTTTAATAATATCAAATGAGAATTTAATTGATTAAATTATCAAGATTGTTCAAATTAATTATTATTTTATGTGATTAAGGTATATGATGAGATTTAATTAGTAAATTAAATCTGTACAGAGATTATGATAAACGGTATTGAAATTAAGTAATTGAAAAGTAAATAAATTATTTAAAGACAATTTATTAAGAATAAGAAAATTTTCAGGTAAATGTACAATAAATTTTACAATTAAATTGTTATGGAAATGCAGAATTATAATTTAATGGAAGGTATGTTGTAGTGTGAAATATATGAAATTAGATATATATATATATATATATATATATATATATACATTTATATATATATATATATATAAATGTATATGTTTAAGTGATAATTATAAATATTATTAATTATGGAGATTAAGGGATTAATAATTAAATTAATCCAATTTTAAATGAAAAGCGAATGGGGAAGTTAACAAAATTGTAATTATTGATTTTAGATTTAATTAAAAACAATTATGGTGAAAATTTAGAAATTGATTGAGAAAAAATGTAATTATATAAATTATATAATAAAAAATTATATAATTTATATAAGAAAATTTAAGTGATGTATAAAGGAAATTATAATTATATAAGGATAATTATATAATTAATGAGAGAGTTAATAAATGTGAAATTATTGATTAATTGATAATTATGGAAGAATTTAAGAAATTATTTAAAAGGAGAATGTAATTATATAAATTATATAATATTAAATTATATAATTTATATATAAAGAAGTTAATATGAAATGTAAAGAAATTGAATAATAAATAAGAAAAAGAAATGTTTTAAATTAATAAAAATTATGGTTATGTATAATAGAATTATTATGATCTTTATGAAGGATAATATTTTGGAAACGTGAACATGTTAATGTAACATGTTGTTCAAGTAACGAAGTAAAAAATTATAAAAAAATAATTTTTATAAGTTATATGAATTATTTTATGAATTTTGGAGGTATAAATTACCTCAAATAGTTTCATGCATGGCGTTATGCGTGTACAAAATTTGTCAAGTAAAGTGCCCAAAAAGGGTGTTAATATTATTCATAAATCATATTATGAATTTTGGTAAATTAAAATAAATATTTTATATTTATTATATAAAATATTTATTACACGAAATAATTACGTAATATAATTAAATATTTAATTTTTGCATGTTATGGAATATTTGAGAGAGAAAGCCGGATTGCGTGGGTTAAAGGCGGCGGAAGTGAGTTTGTTTTCAAAAATTGTTAAGTTTTGTTTGGCTATAAAAGAAAGAAAAAGCAAGAAAAGGAAAACAAAAAGGAACAAGAGGAAAAAAAAAAAAACAAAGAAATCCACTCCTTCTCCATTTCTTGATACCCGAAGCTACCACCACCACTCACCAGAAGCCATAGCCACCACTAAGTGAGAAGAAATGTTTTGGGCCAGCTAGAGGAAGAAGTATAAGCTTTGAAAGGTATAAATCCTTTTATTTTAATTATTTTGTGTAATTTTTATAACAAAATAATTTATTGAAAAATTAGAAAAATAATTAGAATAATTATTCTAAATAATTATTTGATGTATATGTATGAATTATGCAATTTTTGGAATGGTTTTGTGGAGAAAATTTGGTAGAAAAATGGTTAAAATAGCAAGTTGATACACTGGTTCTCGGCTGGAAGAAGAAGAATGAAAAAGGGGGTGACCGCGCATTGCGCGCGGTCAAATTTTGTTCCGCCAGATAAAAAACGACGTCGTTTTGGGCAGTAAGGCAGGGTCGCGCGTCGCGCAGTAGAAGTTTTCGGAACAGGCCACCAAACGACGTCGTTTTGGAACGACAGGGGAAGGTACGCGCAATGCGCAGGCCGAGTTTTTGGGCGAAAGTACTATTTTGCCCCCAGCCTTTTCCAGAAAGGACCAGCGTGTCCTTCAGTCTCGTCAATTTACGGATATGCCCCTGAGCTTTCCGTGAAATTCCAAGTGTGTCCCTAACGTTACTGAAATTACAAAAATGTCCCTGGACTTTTCGGGAAATTCCGGTTATGTCCCTAGCGTTGCTGAAATTACGATAATGCCCCCAGAAATAATTTTTTAATGAAACAAATGTTTAAAAAAATGTTTAAAAATCATAGAAAATTATAGAAAAATACTAAAAATATAGAAATGATGTTTGGGCATTAAATTTAATATTTTTGTAAAAATATTAAATATTGGGGATTAATATTTAGATATTAATCTATTAAGTTTAAAGGTTAGAAAATGATTAAATAAAAATCCGGACAACCCAATGTGCAAAAATTTATCCGATAAGCCGGGTTGTCCGTAGTGAATGTATTTGATATTAAGTTAAATTAATATATTAAGGGACGATGTTAATATAATTAACCGTATAAATTAAAAAATTAGTCCGGAGATGATATTAATTAAATAAATTAATATCATAAAGAGATGAATAATTATTATTTGATTATTTTATGGTCATAGGTTGATCGAGTTAAGGATTTAAGTTATCCATTTATTAATTGGACATCCAGGCAAGTTCTTCAATCCCTTTTATGTTAAATGTTGGACTGTATGATATGTGATTCTTGTTTTAAATGCATAAAAAAATTATGTGCTATGTGATACGTGATTAATATGACCACAATGTGTACTTTTGTGCAACGATATGAATATATATGAGATATATTGTTATGGTAGAAGCACAAGCACATGATATATGACACACACTGAGCATGTTAAGGTATGTGCTATATGAAGCATAAACTGTTGAACTTGCTGAGCCGTTGTGCTCATTACTTGCTTAATATACATTTTTGCAGGAAAGAAATAAATTTCAAGAATATCATATTAAATTAGAGATGAGTTGGCTAGAAGGTTGGAAACGTTATTGCTATATTTTCATTCAGTGTGGATAATTTGTCAAGGTTACATGAATATTTTGTATGTACATATATGTTGGATCCGAATAGGACGAGTAGTGTTATATTGTGAACCGTGAATGTTCAAATTAATTGTTACATTAGAAATTATTATACGTTTGATTATGAACGATGCAACAAAAAATATTTGTATGAAAATAAATGACTGTAAATTTTAAATCAATGAATAGTTATACGGATATGAAAGGATATTAAATTTTGAATGATGAGATTTAAGATATTGGTACAAGGAAAGAAAAGAAAAAGTGAATGTTGCGATCCAAGGACTAGGATCCGGATATAAAGATTTTAAATATCCAAATATTTTAATACAATGATTGAATTGAGAAAAAGAAAAATTTATACCGAAAAATTTGTACTTGATGATTTTGAAATCAGCTAATGGATCAATTAAGGAGATTAAAGATTTATTAACGAACCGAAATTTGGACGTTATGAAGATAAGGTATAATAAATATGAAATTTAAATGGGTTGAATTTCGGGGTCGTTACATTTATCCACCAAAGCTCCTCCACTAGCAGCATCCATCATACTTCTATTGGTAGACAGAAGTCCTTTGTAGAAATATTGAATAAGGAGTTGCTCGCTAATTTGATGGTGGGGGAAGCTTGAACACAATTTCTTAAAATATTCTCAATACTCGTAAAGGGATTCTCCATTATTTTTGCCTCACACCACAAATTTTTTTTCTAATATTGGTTGCTCTTGAAGTTGAAAAATATTTCTTCAAAAATAATCGCTTCATCTCTTACAAATATAAACTTTAACATGCTTTGACTTATCATATATCTCAGTTCAACATATCACAAATAAATTTTTAGTTCATGAATTTATAACACATTGTCACACAAAGAGTATAAATTATGTATATAACTTGTAAATACAATTTTCAGGTAGAAGACCTGCCTTGATGTGTAAATAAGTTAGATCGAAAAACTTAAACTCACATCGAAAACCCTATATACATGGTTACATGCATACACGGGTTAGTTTAGCGTATAATATTTCTTCATAAGTCTTAAACTAACTTATTTTAATTATTTTCATAGGAGTTGTGAATTACAAAATTCGTTTGCAAAAAATCTTATTTTTAAGCTCAAAATTCGAAAATAGGCAGCAAGGTTGGTAGACCAACCTAGTCGCACTAAAACAGTCATAACTCTTTTATAACAAAATATTGTTGGGTGATTTTTGAATCCATGCCCATTAGAATTTTTCCCTCTACAACTTTTATAAAGGTGACCAAAACAGATTCCCAACAAAACAATACAAAAATAACTTATAAGATCATAATGAAAACTTCCGTTTAGTAAAATATGATACCACAAGCAACAATTTGTTATGCCAGCATATTTTATCACTTAATAACATCTAATAATATAATCATAAATCTACTTAAACATACATTCATGATTTTTCTCAAGAAAACGAAGAACGAATCAAACATCGTAAAACCTAGCACTACACCAAAAAGGACATCTAGTGAAGGATAAATCCTTCACAAGACATAATATATCACTCACAATAGATTTATTGCGAAGAAATATTTCCTTCACGTTGTTGCTCGCATTAGAGCTCCTCACAATAGGGGATGCTAAGTTGAGACTATATATTTTTTGTGAATGATATATTGTAAATAACTTTTTATTCACAAATTATATTTGATAATTGAATATTGTTATTTAGTGAAAGGGTGGTTCCTTCACAAATAATATTTTGAGGACTATTTGAAATTAGTGAAAAACTTTATTCCCTCACAAATAATATATTATGACAAATAGATTTATTTAACGAGAGAATATTTTCCTTCACTAATTATAAATTGAGAATTTTTCTTCAATTTAGTGAGAGAAAAATTCTTCACAAATCATAAATTTGTAAATAAAAAAATAATATATAAATAATCAACATTCATTGCAAATTATAATTGATTTTCAAATCAGTGATTTCATATTTATTATTATTATTATTATTATTATTATTATTATTATTATTATTATTATTATTATTATTATTATTATTATTATTAATCTCTATAAGAAATATTAAATTTAATGTTTCAAGTAAATATAAATGTCATACTTGTTTCAAACTAATTGATAAACTAATGCATAAATAGCTAATAAAACCAATACTCCGCATATAAATAGATAATGATCGAGTCACGATAATTACAAAATATATTACTGTATATTGGTCTCCTAAGGACTATAATACCTACAATATTTATTAACTAAAATAAGAAAACTGAAAGAATAACAATTAACTAGAAAGAATAAAGTTTGTCATGTTAGATCCATAACTTCATCTATCATTTTCTTCGAGGAAATCAAGGTTGGGCCTATAAACTAACTCACTGACTCCTATTCACAATTTGTTGTGAACTTCAAACATTAATAAGCTAAATGTCAGTTTAACTGATTTACTTAAATATGTTGAAGACTGTTGAGAGTCACTTTTCTTCTTAGAAAAACCAAGTCTTACTCATAGATGAATCTTCTAAGCGGGGGAAGATGGCCAAAGGTATTTCTGAGGAGTTAGAAAGAATAGAAGGCAAAAGAAAGGCTAAACAAATGACATAAATAAAAGTGATCTCGAGGGCAAAGGAGTTTGCTTTCATTGCGATAAGCAGGGACACTGGAAAAATAACTGCAAGAGAGTTGCAGTAGAAGAAGTTTAGTGAAACTTCAACTACAGATATAGATTTGTTCATAATGAAATAGAACTTTCTATAAGTCAAGTTTCTACTTAGGTATTAGATACCGGCTGGTGGTCTCACATATGTACGTCATTGCAGAGACTAAGCAGAAGTAGAAAGCTAAACAAAGGATAAGTAATCCCGTACGTGGGGAATAAAGCAAAGGTTGCTGCATTAGCCATGGGAACTTATAGTTTAGCACTGCCTACGGGCAAGCCTATTAAGTTAGTAAGTTGTTATTATGTTCCAGTTCCTAGAAACATAATTTCAGTTCCATGTGATGACAAGGAAGGGTTTTTGATATTATAATATTGAACAATCGTTGTTTTGTTGATAATGATAATGTTTTATTTAAAATTGGTTGATTACTTAATGGACTTTATATACTTGACTTACATGAAAAATATTCTAATTTGAACAAACTAAAGGCAAAGAGATAATATGAATCATATCTTCATGCAATACTGTTAACTCGGTCATGTTAATGAAACAAGACTAAACAAGTTGTATAAAGATAGGCTTTTAGAATTTTTTTTTATTATGAATCAATACAACTTGTGAATCTTGTATCATAGACATTATGACTAAATCTCCATTTAGTGGACATGGAGAGCGAGTTGCAGAGTTGTTAGAGATGGTACACACAATCGTGTGTGGGACCTATAACAACAAATGCAAGATTAGGGTATTTATTCGTTACTTTCACTGATGATTCTAGATTTCGATATATGTATTTGATGAAATACAAATCCAAATCGTTCGAAACGTTCAAAGAATTCAAAAGTGAAGTATAGAAACTACATGCCAAAAGTATTAAAGTTCTTCGATTAGATCGAGAAGGGAATACTTAAGTAGTAAGTATCTAGATCATCTCAAGCGAAATAATATTCTTTCATAATAGACATGGCGATGATCTATGATGAGTTTTACCGATCTTCCAGTATCATTCTAGGGCTATGCCCTAGACACGACAGCATATCTACTAAATAAGGTACCTTCAAAATCCGTCCCTAAGATTTCATATGAGTTATGGATAGGGAGGAAACCAAGTCTTAAGCATTTTAAGATTTGGATTGCTCAGCTTATATCAAAAGGTTTGACATGATAAGCTAGGGACAAGATCTGATAAGTGTAAACTTGTGGGATATCCTAAAGAAAGTTTAGGGTATCACTTCTATAATCCAACTAACTAAAAGGTGTTTGCTGAAACACGCTGCCTTCTAGGAAAATGAGTTTTTCCTTAAAGGGTTTGTGGAAGTAAAATAGATCTTGAAAAAGTTCAAAAACCACAAAACACTACAGATCAACTGAAGGAATCTATACAAGTAGATAAATCTATTATACCACAACCAAGTCGTAAATCTGGTTTAGTACCGAAGATACCTGAATGGTATGGATTCATCATAGATGATGATGATATGGTACGCATCATAGTGGATGATGATCCAAATATATATGATGAGGTATGAGTATTAGATACTCAAGAGAAATGGCTGATGACTATAAAATCCGAAATGGGTCTTTTAGAAATACTAAAGCAGATGGCAAGGTAGAGACCTATAAGACTTGATTAGTGGTAAAAAGATTTCAAACAAGGTCAATGAGTTGACTATGATAAAAAAATTCACTAGTGAAAATACATATATCAATTCAAATTTTACTTACAGTTGTAGCTTACTATACAAAAAGATGTATGTATGATACAACCAAGAGGATTTGTCTCCATATAGATGGAGTAAATCAAGTATGAAAGCTACTACGATCTAATTATGGATTGAAGCAAATTTCTCAAAGATGGAACATGCGTTTTGATGAAACAATCAAAGGGGTTTGACTTTATCAAAGACGATGATGAACCAAGTGTGTACAAAGGTTAGCGGGAGCACTGTGACATTTTTAGTATTATCTGATGATATAATAACGATAAGGAATGACATACCGATGCTACAATCAGTAAAGTTGTGGTTGTCTAAAAATTTCTCCTTTAAGGACTTGGGAGAAGCATCCAAACAATCTATTCAGGATAAAGGTCTATAGAGATAGATCATAAAGGATGTTCGGCTTGACCCAAGGAACGTACATTGATTCGTTGATATGTACTAGACTTGATATTGCTTATGTATGATAAGCAAATATCAGTTCAATTTTGGAGAAGAATATTAGAAAAAAGTTTCTAATGATGGGTCTGATTTAAAACTAGAGAGTTTAACAAACTCAAGTTTGTTCAGACTAATCAAGATAACAGTATATTCGTTTCAGGTAATATGATTATAGTGAACGGTGCTGCAGTGAGTTGAAAAAGTTCCAAACAGCAAAGAGTTGTTGATTTAGTCACAAAGACATAGTAAATAACTATAAGTGAAGCTGCAAAGGTGATTGTTTGGTTCAACAAGTTCATTGTAGAACTTATAATGGTTCATAGCATTAAAAGAGTTTAATTCGCCAAGGAACCTAGGTCCCATCTGAAATCCAAACATGTGTTGCAGTACTTTCATATGATTAGATGAATCATTAAAAATGAGACGACACCATAAAAATGGTAGACTCTCAGAACAGCATTACAGATCCACTAACTAAATCATTTACTAAGCAATTTGTACGCCACTTAGAGAAGAATGGTATGGGGATACCAAAGGGCGATTGGCTTTAGTGCAAGTGGAAGATTGAAAGTAGTATGCCCTCAAGCCAATCACATTTGATGTGATAAGCATATACTTTGTAATCTTGTTCATTTATTAATAAAAGTATCAAGGCATTTTTTTATTCATGATTAATTACTTGAATTAATCAAATGGATAAACCCATAGTTTTCGAGCAATGCTTTTATAACCGTGATGAGGATCATGCTAATGAGATCTAAATTCAAGATAGCTCAAAAACTAAAATTGTTCTTAATCGTTGGATCACTAAAAAGGGGATTAGTAGCTCTGGATAGATTGGTACATACTACGCTTGCTCTTATGAAGAGGATGATTGATCTGATAATTATTTGTGTAGAGACACTAAAGCAGGTATGTAGGTGCTTATTAGAGAATAAGTTCACTGAACGTGACTCGCTCAATGAACACCTAATGGAGTTTTATTTGTCTGTCAACAGGAGTTCCTTATGTGATAGTCGTACAAATGATCCTTGGACTTAAGATCATCATAGTATCTTGTGTGTACGAAGTTATATTTTGACATATTCCTTAAGACTTGTTGGTATATCAAAGGATATGCTTGGGTATAATAAGGTACACATGGAGATAGGTGAATGATCAACAAAGGATCTACCACTTTTAGTAAAGGGAGATAATGTCCTATGCGATTCAATAAGTGACAACTCAGAAATTCCTGGCCAGGGTTGTATGGAATTAGAAATGAGTTTCTAATTTACATTAACTAGAGTTGTGCCATTGTGAATTGAAATGCATATGATCAAATAAATAAAACTTGACAGAAATTCCATGTTTTATATTTAATTGGGACATTGTATAGTAGAAGAATTGAATTGTATGGTAACTATTCACTGAAAGGTTCTTTTACGATCAAATGTTAAAATCTATATTATCTGGTGTGACGCCCCCAAATTTGGGTCCTAATTACCCGAATCCGGTCATCACGATCCAATACAAACATCCACCTCTAAATAACATACAATAACTAAATGCGGAATAATAAACATATATTGTTCGTTCAAAAGGTGTTACTAGTCCCAAGATACGGTGACCTTACACAAAAGTACACAAATACCTTTAATAAAGTACTTAGGGTTTACATTACAAAACAAGTAATTTTAGCTAGACGAATAAACTAAAGCCTGTCTCTTGAAGTCTATCACTTCATCTTTTCCTTACCCTTGTTCTTTCCAGAAGTCCCGAGTTCCACTGCAATAAGGTTCATGATATAGCAAGGGTGAACAACTAGTTTGCTCAACAAGTTTAAATAACATCAAGAAATAATATATCATGAATGAAAGGGAATAGTTGAAACAATTCATCAATATGAATAACATAAGCAGGAATAATGATTTACTTTTAGAATCAAGATAGTCAAATAGACTATGAACTATAAACATTCACTGGAGTCAATAGCAGGTTGACCTAATGGTTACTACCAGAAATATGTACTCGAGGGGATCAGCCTCAGTACAATATGTGTATGCATAACATTTAATTTCCGTGTTTTATAACTGATATTAGATACAAGGTACTCCCCTATAATAAATGAGTGTTCATAATAGTATAAGAATCCGCATCTTCAATTATTTGGATAGTTTTTAAAATCTTTAACATAAATGTCTAGCCGAACAATGGCTTAGACCTACTTTGAACAGTTTTTTAAACGGTAGAACATTAAATAAGGTACAATTCAAAGCCTGTACAAGATCAAGTGTACCAAGTGCGAATAACAATAATATCGATGTAGAATAATTGTAAAGTAATTTAAACCACTTAAAGCATGCTTGAAATTATAATTCAAGGTTAAATAAATAACTTGCTCAATGAAATGAGTTTAGAGATAAGGAACTTGTCTGTCTGCTCAGCTACAATTAATGTCCAGCTTTAACTAACTGGCTTTGAAAGACCTAACATTAATAAAGTTGATCTAATAATTAGTACGGCGTATTTGCACAACTATACGCTAACTAAGGAACTTATCTACCACATAAATACTAACACATAATTTACATCAGTCAAAATAATATTACTAACCTTATAAACCCTTAATTATATTAGGTTAATAATTTAATAAGTTAGAAAATATTTTTCTTAAGTGTTAGACACTTATTAAACCCTTACACAATTTATTACAATTAATTGCAATATTAATTTCAAATTATCTTATTAACTCAAACTATATTCAATTACTATTTAATCTTGATTAAATATAAAGTAATTAATTATCTTCAGTTATTATTTAAAATAAATAATAACTAATTGAACTTACTTATTATTTAATAATAATTAAATAATAAATAATTATTGATTTAATTTTAACCTTCCTTAATTTAATATTAATCAACTAATAATTAACTAAGTAATTAACCTCACTTATTATTTAATTTTGGGAAATTAAATAATAGCTTACTAATTTTAATCATCTTTAATTATTATTTAATGTTAATTAAATAATAATTAATTATATAATTAGTTTTAATTATTATTTAAGGTTAATTAATCAATTTATTTATCCTTATTTATTATTTAAATTAAATAATAAATTATTAACCTAATAACCTAATTTCCCTTAATCATTATTTAATGCTAATTAAATAATAATTAATTACTTAATTATCCTTATTTATTTTTTAATAATATTTAAATAATAAATAGTTAATTTATAAATTTTTATCTCTCTTTAATTATTATTTAATAGGAATTAAATAATAATTGCTAATTTATCACCTTTATTTATTATTAATATTTTAAATAATAAATAATTAATGAAATTTTTATTTATTTAACTTAACCATAATTTAGCTAACTAAATTAATATTTAAAATGTTTAAATATTAAACTTAATGAAAAATATCATCCCAAATATCATTTTTTTGTATTATTATTATTTTTGTTATAATTTTAAATTAATTTTTAAACATTTAAATTAATTAAAATTTATCCAGAATGACAATTCTGTAAATAAATCGAAAAACCGAACGAAGGGGCAAACTGGTAAATTCGCCAAAAGTTATCTCTCGCGCATTGCGCGTGCCTAACAGAGAGAACGGCCCAAAACGGTGTCGTTTTGAAAAACCGGAGACGGCTTCCTCGCGTACGCGCAGAGTAAAAATTTTCTCTACGCCAAACGGCGTTGTTTGGCTCCGTGGTCGGCAGACAACATGCTAGCGCGCAATGCGCGGCCAGCTTCTTTTTTTTTTTTCCTAAGCAGATTGTCTACAGTGCCGGTAAATACACCA
Organism: Hedera helix; assembly: GCA_947179155.2. NCBI lineage: Eukaryota > Viridiplantae > Streptophyta > Magnoliopsida > Apiales > Araliaceae > Hedera > Hedera helix. The sequence continues at coordinate 19,727,655 of OX359275.1, read as the reverse complement.
CTTAATAAAAATTATACCTTCATATAAGTTTTAACTTCTCAATAAAAATTCAAAAAAATTACCAATCACTTAATATCAATTTATAACATGAAAATTTAAATTTCTCATGATTTAATACCATTTTTTTTTCATAAAAATTATTGTACCAAATAAACTATTATAAATCATAACTTTTTGTGTATAACTCCATTTTGAGTTATTCAAACTTTGGTTTTTTTCATGATTTAATGTTCTATAATATTAGAACATTAAATCTAAGTTTTATAAAAAAAAAAATTGGTCATTAATTCCAAGATTTGTGTTTACACACTATCAAACCAAGCATATTAAATTCAAGTATGGCATAAATACAACTACTACACATTATTAACTATATTAACATACTTATATTCACATGTTGATTAATTTAATTTAACACAAAACTAGATTTAAAATAATCATTTCCTTGTTTTAGTGGCTATTTTTCTTTTTCTTCCAAAATAAGTGATGAATGGCATGAACTAAACTAGCTTATCCTTCTTCCTCCTTAATCTCTCAAAATACTTATTCTCACAAGCTATTTCTCTCAAACTCTCTCTTTTGGACTTGGAGAAAAAAATGAAGTGTAAATGTCTTACTAAAGCAAGTATACTTGAATAATTTTTAGATACAAAAATTATATCTAAAAGTCATGATGCACCTAACGTGGATACTTGCACAAGGAATGGGCTAAAGGACTTAAGTTAGTGAAAAGAGGGATGGTGTCCATGTACTACAAAAATAATGCAAGCAACCATTAATAAAATAAATAAAAATAAAACAAAAATAAATTCATTTTGCTCTTATACACACCATGCACGGTTGATGGGGATTTCTTTGTCCCAAAAAGGTTGTCCTCCCAATTTACTTTAATAAATAAATAGTTACATGATGTATTTTCCAAGTGGCCAAGCATTGGACTTCTCTTTAAATCAATTTAGGCTACTAGTTTGCCAAGTTTTATTATTCTTCACTTGGGCTACTAATTGATCCATGTTGGGCTAATTTAATAGGTTTACAAATTAATTATCCAAATTCATGATTAAATAAATAATTAGATTAACTAAATAATTAAATACTCTAACCCATTAATATTAAATTACTAAATGGACTAATAAATATTATTATTAATATTTCACATTTTTCACATAAATTAATAATCATATTAATTAATTTATAATATTTAATTCACTCATTATATTCAGTTTAATTGAATATTCAATTCATGGCAACTTATCAATTATTTTGATATTAAAACTTTAGGGTTTGTTCACTAATTTAAATAACATATTAGTGAACCCCCCCCCCCCCCCTTTAATTAATTATAACAATTAATTATATAATCATTTAATCACATAATTAATTAATCATACAAAAAGATTTAATTAATCTCGTAAAACTAACTCGTTAGAAATTAAATTAGTATTTTAATTAATAATGACGTGAAAATTCTAGGACATTACATCTGAAATGTCGACTAATCGCTAAGGGGGCTTACCCTTATTGCGGAATAATTATTTATTCTGAATTAAAGAGTTAATTCGTAATAAATAAATTAGAATTGTTCTAATTTATTTATTATACAATCGGTTTAATATGGAGAACCTAAATAGTCACACTACAAAATAGTAATATTTATTTTAGAAATGGATTGCATAATTGTAATAATAAATTAAGTATATTTAATTTATACTATGGTGATAAAATAAATTAAATAGCTTAATATTTATAGTTTAGTATTTTTGAAATACTAATTATAAATTAATAAGAGGATTCTTATTATTATTATTATTATTATTATTATTATTATTATTATTATTATTATTATTATTATTATTATTATTACTATTATTATTATTACTAGTATTATTATTTAGTTCCTAAATGGTTTAGGAATTAATTAATAAGTAGTAGTATTATTGTAAATAATTAAGTTCCTAAATTGTTTAGGAATTATAATTATTATAATTAATTAAGTTATTAAATGGTTTAGTAATTAATATATAAGAAATACTCTCATTATTAAATAATTAAGTTCCTAAATGATTTAGAAATTATAATTAATTAATTTGTTCTTAATTAAATTGGAAATTAAATTAAAACCCTAATCCTAAATAGTTTAAGAGGGTTGACTATATCTATAAATAAGAGGAGTCTTATCATAGATTAAGGTTACACACTATTTCACAAGAATAAAGAGAGTACTTTATAATTCTCTACATCTAAAGAGTTAGAGAAAGAGAGACTTAGGGCTAGCCAACCATGGTTTGGAGAAACCAAAATCCAGTTCTTTAATTCATAAATCTCGTGGTGGATCACCTCTAGAGGCTTCACACTTAGGAACTAACATTGATCCGTGAAATCTAATCGGTGAATTTGAAGAAGAACGTGAAAGATTAAAGAGAGTTGAACTTGTACCCGTAGAAGCTTGGTTCTACAAAGGTATAAATTCTTTTATCTTTCCTCAATTAATAATAGTTGCATAAGAAAGATCGTGGTTATTGGTTTGTACAAAAATTTTAAAATCTGATTTTTCTTGCTTCCGTTACACTTATATAATTTGATTATATGTATGTCATATTTTTGCAAACTAACAACAATGATCTTGACGGCGGCGCGGTGGTAGTGGCAACAGTGATGGTGATGGATTAGTTGGTTGTGGAGAAGAAACTTTGTCCATCTCTCTAATTGAAACATCAGCATGTGAATTTTGGCCAAGGAAGAGAGGTACCTTACTATTCTGAATCTCGTTTTAAAAAAAGGGTTGGATAATATTTTATTTTTTTTAAAAAAAAACAACTCTTTTAGAAATAACATTATATTTAAAATTATTATTTCAAAAATTTAAAGATAAATCAAAATTTAAATTTTAGGAAATATCATAGATTAATTATAACAAACTGAAATATAATTCTTTTGTAGAACAAAAAAAAGTATTATTTTAATATTTTTAATCTATTCCACAAAAGAGTCATAATTATTATAATTTTGTTGATTGTCAATTTCCAATATTTTTAAATTTAAATTATTGTAACTTAGTATTTTAATTAATACAATTAATATTGTAAATTACTTAAAAATTATTATTAAGAATAAAATTTCTATTAAAATATTAATTACATTACAATTTGAATTATAGTGTATCATAAATTAAAAACTAAACTCAAACTTAACTCTTTTTGTAAAACATATATATGAGTATTTTTTTTTTATAGCATTTGTGGTTTATTCCATAAAAGAGTGTCACTATCTTCTTCTTTTTTTTGGTCATGATCAATGTATGAAATTTTAAATTTTAAAGTAGTGTAAAATTATTTACTTTATATTTTATTAAAAGAAATAATCGATATTGTAAGTTACTTGAAAAGTGTTATTAAAAGTAAATTTATTACTGTAAAAAATTAATATATTTATATATAATACAATTTATATTCATTATAATAAATTCTATAAAAAATATTTTAACAAAATAGTGACCAATTTTATCTCTCGCAAAAAATCTCTCAGTAATAATATATAGCAAGTAATAATTCATTCATTAATAGTATTTCTTTCTTAAATTTTCATCAATGATTAGCGTTAAATATCCTTCTACCATTTCAATTTTGCAAAAGAAAAAAATCTAAATTGTGAAGGATGTTTCTTTCAGAATAACTATATTGTCACTATTTTTTTTTCCTTCATTGTTCCCTCGCTAGAAAACTCATCATGTGAAGGAATTCATTCCTTCACAAATTTTCCTTCACTATAACCCTAGTTTCTTGTAGTGTAGGGTTTTGATGTTTCCGACTCTACACTTGAAATAAAATAGACATTATAACTACTAGCGATTGTGATTATTTCTACTTTAGACATAAGATATTTTGAACATTATAACCACTAGAATGATGAACTTTCTAACCCTAAACATAAATCGAAATTGACATAACAATGACTAGGGTTTTACCTCTCAGAGTGCATGTTTTAACAAAATTTGTGCAAGGCTTCTTTACTCTTCAACAAAATTAATCTAACAATATCTCTCTCTAGCTTTGACACTCTAATTTACTTGGTGAAATGATAGAAAATAATGGAGAGCAAGAGCTCTTATTTATAGGCTACCAAGGGTTAGGGTGGAATGGTCATTAATGTGACACCCCAGGATTTTACAGAAATTCTAAATAAGGATTATGGATAATTAAGTGAAGGTTATAAAATAAAACCTAGTTAAAATGATTAAATATGATTATTATGTGATTAAATTGATTTAGTAAGTGATAAAGGTAATAGATGTGACCTGTGGGGTTGAAATAGTACAGATGGATCCGTCAGAGATTTGAAATATTTAAGAGACTGGAGATATGATGGAATAAGAATGAACATGAACGTTGATGACCAAATGGTAATATAACGGGATTAAAATGAATTATTGACTGTAATGCCCACAATAGGGTAAATTGGAAGGAATTATTGCAAGATATGATAGTGTGTGTCAACAGATTATGGGTTGTGTACGTGAATATGTGTATAGGAATATATTTGATAAGATATAGAAAGATGAGTTAAAGTTTAGAAGAAATGGAAATGGTGATGTATAATTGAATTGAGAGTTGATTATGAAAGTTAAGTGTAAGTTAAATGAATAGGCCTGGAGAGGCGAGGATATGAGAATGCAAGGTAAGTCAGTATGTGTGGAAAAGAATGAACGGTTGACCTAATTGGTCTACTAAAGATTTAAGGAATAATAAGAATATGATATGTGAATATAGGAAATTATTAAGAAATTGGTATCATTGATTTAAATGAGTTATGTAATTATATGACGTGTAGAAATGAAATGTAATATCCCGAGAATGAGTGGAAATCACATTTGATGTAAGAATGGTTTAAATTGCCATTAGTTGATATGTAAATTAGTGAAAGGACGTAAAGGTTGTAAATCGCCAATTTAAGTTTAAAGAGGAATGAATGACGATGAATTGTGGTATTTCGGTTGAGGTTCACTTCTCGAGGAAGCGGTTTATGGAAAAAAGTGAGTAATTCGACTGTTTGAGATGTCGGGAATTGAAATTTATGAATTATGGAACCAAGAAAGTTAGTAGGAAACGAGAAATTGTATTTATGATTAAAAGAAGGTTATGTAGTCGACTTATGATTAAATAGTTGATTAAGTCATAAAATGGGACTAGGTGAGTATAGCATAGCGGAAAACGGATGATCTAATTGGTCGATTGAAAGAAGAATCAATTTAAACGATTAAGAAATGAAATTATGGGGGGAAAATGTATGAAAGTTTAGTATGAGGGGGAAAGTTGCAAGAAATGAAAGTTTAGTTAATTTGACAAATTACCAAAATGCCCCTCAACAAATTAGATAATTACCATTGTGTCCTAAAGAGGTCAAATGACCAAAATACCCTTGAAAATTTGGATAATGACATATGTGTCCTAAGTGGAAAAATGACAAGAATGCCCCTCACTTATCATGTGAAATGACCAAAACGCCCTTGGAAGTGTTAACCATGGTTATTTGCTTAACCAAGCCTAGTTAAGCCTTAATTAACTTTATAAAGCAAGCATGCTAGCTCATTTCCAGCACTTTGCTGGAAATCAAGCCCTAAGAGAGAGAAAATGAGAGAAAGCCATGTGAAGAAGGAGAAAAGCTTGGAAAACATGGAGCTAAAGAGCTTAAATGTCCATGGAGCAAGAAGGAAAAGTGATGTACTCATCAAGAGGATCCTAGATATGTAAAGAAGTTTGACATACAAGAAGGTATAACCATGCTCTTGTTTCAAAGTTTGATGTTTATGAGTTTAAATTCAAGAATAGGGATAGCCATGCATGTATCTATAAATATACATGTTGATTATGTAAAGATTATGCATATTACATGTTATATGTATGTAAATGATAGAACCCTAGACACAAGTTGGTAGAACAAAGTTAATGGACAAGTTATGTTCATGTTACAAGCTAGAAATCATATTTTAAGTTTTGATCATATGTTATATGTGGTTGGTTTTGATGAAAACCTAGTTAGAAGGGTTGATCATGGTTGATGAAAGTAAATTATTGTGCTAGATGACAAGTTAGAATCATAAATGGTGTAAAAGTATGTTTTGTAAAGGAAAGTTGAATATTAGGCTATACTTTTTGTATAGATTTCATATTAATCTGTAAAGTGCTTTAGAACGTGCATGTAGAAGCTATGTGATGATACAAAGTAGTAAGAAGTATATGTGATTGCCTATGAGGTGTATTTGAGTTAAGGAATTAAGTTGAGGTTAAGTATTCAAGTTAAAAAGGTTTGAGAATTTTGATGAAAATCCAAGCCATAGGTGATTTTTGGCAATTTTGAGGATTTAAAGGTGAAATGAAATCAAATGAGTCATGTTTATGTTAATACACGTGTCTAGGTTATTTTGAAAGTTAACGGAATGAAAATTGAGTAAAATGGCGATTCGAACGATCGGAATCGATCGTTTCGAATCGAAATGGAGTTTAACGGACAAAAGTGGCCTCGTGCGAAATTTTATGGTTTTGAAAGTTTGTACATGTCACGTATAGGTTATTTGAGCTATGTCAAGTGTTGAAACGAAAATTGGAAGCAAATGGCCAAAAATAACCAAGTTGCAAAAGTTGAGTTTTGAAAATTCTGAAAAAAATTTTAAGTGTTGGAAATGTTTTGAACGGCCCTCCTAAGGGCTAGTGTATCTCTATTTTTAAGAAGCCAAATGAGTCAAGTAGTATTTTTGTAAAATACTAGGTAGTAAGGTCTAGATGTGGTCCAAATTTCAGCTCAATTGGAGTTAAGATGAAATTAAAAATCGGCAAAGGTAGTGCAAAAATCAGATTTCCAGATTTTGAACATGGCGCCCCCGCGCTATGTTTTGTACTAAAAGTGGCGCCCCGGCGCCATGTTACTGTTCATCGACCGAGAAGATTTCGCGGCCAGCGAGCTCTGGCGGCGCCGGGGCGGAGTTACTGTTCATTTGAAAAAAATTTAAGCTTCCGAAATGCTATATTTTGATATGGAATGATAAAGATGAGTTATGTAAGCCCTAAATAGATAAAGAATTATCAAAATAAAGGATGTTAAGGTATAATGGAATGACAAATGGAAGAACATAACATGCCTAAAGTTAAGCCAAAGCATGATTTAATGTTATGAAAAGGTCGGGGGCAATGTGGGATGTATTACTAACCTACATAGGGTGTAATACATGAAATGTAATGTGATTAGAGATTAATGGTCAAGCGATTATGATCTAAGTTTGATAAGTCATATGAAATTATGATCCTATATTAATGGATATAGGTTGTATATTTTCAGACAGCGCTCAATGAAGCAATCCAAGGCAATAAGGGATGGAAAGGCTAAACGAGGCAATAGAGGTTAAGTAATAAATGCGGTACAGGCAAGTGTTTCAGACTTAAAAGTATTAATTGAACTACGTGAATTATGTGATAGTTGAAATGGGCACTCTGTGCCACAACGTGATCTAACTGTTAAATGCAATACGTGATAATTGAACATAACATGGTAAAGTAATAGAAGCATGATGCATATTATAAAATGTGAGCATGAAAGGTGTTATCTGAATTACTTGCTGAGCCCATGTGCTCATTCTTGCTATGAACTAACGTTTCAGGTGAAGTACAAGAAGGCCGGAGGTTCCGGTGATGCTAAGGTAAAGAGTGTGAATGCATGGAGATGCGTGAAAAGATTTGAAATTGTATCTATGAGATATTCATGTAAAACAGATGTATGTAAATTTGTATATATGCAAGTTATGTAATAACTGATTTTAAATGTTAAACCTAGATGGTAGAAAGAACAGTATGATTTGCTAATTTGTGTTATCGGAGAATGAAAAAAATGTATGTATGTATGGCATAGAGTTGTGTAAACAGGATATATATGTATATATGATGCAAATGTATGAATACAGGAATATATAAACAGGGCCATATATAGATGAAACTATGGCGAAATTTTGTTACAAGTGATGAAATAATTATATATATGTATGTTTATAATAGGTCATAAACTATTAATGGGTGACTTAAGTTCTAATGAAAGGTAAATGAATGTTGCGATCCTGAGACAGGTAAGGATTATAAGATTAAGTTTTTAAAAAAAAAAATAGGGACCAAATTACGGTCAATTAAAGTTAAAGGTTAAGTTTGATGCACGAAATTCCAGGTTAATATGAATTTAAAGTTAATGAATATGATTTCCAGAGATAATCGGATAATTAAATAAGGTCGGGATTTCGGGCTATCACAATTAACCTAGCAAAATATCTAATCAAAGAACGAACAACTTGGCTTCCTCTTCTCTCAAAGTGGCCAACCATCTAGCTCCATTAAATGACAATTTAATGCTTCTTCATCATCACATAAAGTGACATCATCTTCTCTCTTAATTTGATTGGTTGATTTCTAGCCTACTATGTACAAAGGTAGAGAAAGCAAACTTTGCTTTCTCAAACCCTAAAGTGGTCGACTATGGAGGGTTATAATGATCATTTTTCCAAGATTAGATGGAGGGTAGTTTATTCATTGCATAGCTTAGTTTGATTGCTAGTTAGTTTGGTTAGGTTATAACTTGGTCTGATTTCTAGTTTGATTACTCCAACTTAGTTACACTTAACCTAGTTTGTTTACAACTAAATATCATTTAACTCAATTCATTTTCAATTAAACTTAGTTCATTTCCAACTAGTTTAATATACACCTAGTTCATTTTAAACTAAACTAGTTAGTTTTCTAGTTCAATCTCAACTAAATTAATTAGTTGTCTAGTTCCATTCTAACTAATTAGTTAGCTTTCTAGTTCATTCTCAAGTCTTATAGTTTGTTGACTTTTTTACTATTCATCGATTGACTTTTCGTATTTATATCATATAAATTTCGTATTATTATCGTATTATGTACGTATTTTATCCGTATACTTTTTGTATTATACACGTATTTATGAATAGTATTCTCTAGGGTTTAGGTTATAACCCTTAGGGTTCAACCCTTAAGGTTAGGGTTTAGGTTTTAACCTTTTCTAATTTAGGTTTTAACCCTAAAATATTTTTTTTTAATTTTAATAAGTGTTAAATGTTGAATACTTAAACAAAAACACAAAATCAAACACATAAAAATCACATATCACATTCTTGAAACATAATTCAATTTTTATTAATCACATAACACATAGTTTAGGTTAAAAGTTTTAATCTCTAGTCTTCTACGATCGTATCTTTGAGTCGTATTTATTCTTAACATAATTCAATGCTTACATGAACAATCTTTCCTTTGGTATTCGTTTAACAAAAACTAGGTTTTAATTAATAACCTTCATTTAATAATGTCTCAAGATCATATGTACTAGCTTGATAAATGTTTGGGACATTACACGATCAATTCGATAAGCTTAGGTTATCTATACAATTATAATCAAAATCAAAATCGGCTGCACTAGGTCGGTTTTATTTACTTCAGTTTGTTAGAAACTACATGTTTGATTTAATGATAACATGATCACTTACATTGGTGATAATTGATAAAAGTATATTTGTCAAAATAGTTTTTGTAAAGTCCTTTCCTATTTCGTATTGTACAAGGTCTTAGTTTAGAAAAGATCAAATGTGTTAAGTTGGTCTTATAAGAAAAATTATTGTATAGAGTTTAGGACATATCTTATTGATGACAACTCTGATTCGTATAACATTAGGAAGATCGCATTGCATGGCTTGATCGTATAGGAAGAAATGTTTGTATTGGAAGATAAATTCATATTACAAGTCAAGTTCATATAATAATAGGTGGATCGCATTGTGAAGTCAAAATCGTATTGCAACTCTAATTCGTATAGCAAGATCTATTCACCAAGCAATATGAAATCGTATTGTAAAGTTCAGACAGTGTAATGACAATATGAGCTCAAGACAAATTCCAGAACATATAGCAAAACGAAGATTGTATAGAAGCGTAGTTCGTATTAGGGTAACTCTAGTCGTATAGCAATGCATCTTCTACACGATTAGCTCATTTCGTATAGTAACCAGAAGTTGTTAGAAGACTGACAATGAAGATGTCTTTGATTGAAGGGCTTGATGCAATTTTATCTTATCAACGTTGAAATCCGCACTTCAAAGTTGCGCGTGTCTACTGGCTTGTTTGGCTATAAAGCACCAGTCATATAATATCTATATTTGGTGACCTAAAAAGTCAACACAGTAGAAAGCTATCTAGTCCATCCCCAAACTGTCTACGTCAAAGATATCAAGAATCGAAACATTAAATGAGCAAAGGCTATATTGCAACGGAAACATTTCTGAAGGACAATAAAAGATCGACCAAAATTCAAATATAAAATAACCAACGATCAAGGAAAAACTCTGAAGAAATTCAACGAGAATCAAAAACCACTATACGAAAAGTAGAACTAGTTATATAAGCTGCTAAATACCTGAGAATAGAATCGCATTGCAAGCTTAGCAATAACACACAAACATCTTTATTTACAACCTGCGTCTTAGTGACAATCTACCAAGTCTTAATGACTTGAAGAGATCTAAGTGATCTGGACTAAGTGTCCTCATTTTTTAAGACTAAGTGACTTAAAGGAACCTTAGTGGTTCGGTTGTAATTGATCTTTGTCATCACATCCTTAGTGGATTTTCTCTCGTAAAGTAGAAGAGTGAATTAGGAGTTATTCAGTCTCTGAATCACTTAAACTTTATTTTCTTTGTTATTATCTGCTTTCTGAATTTACTTTATGTCATATGCTGAACTTTGATTGGGCGTGACTCCATCTCAGAACTATATTTGTTAAATCTTATCTAAGGGGGATCTTTAAAATTATATTTCGCTATGCATAATCAATATTGATCAACTTATCATAAATTAACATTAAAGAATCCAAAAGTTTTAAAAGACTTATTCAACCCCCTTCTAGATCTTTTATGTGCCTTTGGAAAACTACAAATGGTATCAGAGAATACTCTTCTGATTATATATAGCTGAACTACTTGAGTAAATCTATAACACACAATAAAAAGGGTTCTGGAGGTGAAAATAAGCCACCATTGTAATATCCCAGATATTTTCAAGATTTTAAATAATATCTTAATTGATTTTATTAAAGGTTCAGGTTTAAAACCTAGAATTTGAGAAGTAAGATGTGTAGAAAATGGGTAAACATTTTTTTTAACATAATTTATTTGTTAGAAATTAAATGTGAGAATATTGTATTGATGCATGTAGAGAATTTATTAAGGAAATAAATTCAATTGAGAAGTGAAGGTGAATATATATATATATATGTATACCTAGAGTTGAGTTTGCTAGTCAAACAAAATGATGTGTGAAGTAAATTAAATACTCAATAAAACTAATAAATTAATTAGTTTAAGTATGGATTAAAAAGGAAAGTCATGTAATATAATTAATTGAATTAATTATATGAGTCATGAATTAAAGTTAAGATTAGCAAGTAGAGAAGTGGAATATTACCTAGAATGACAATATTAAGAAGATAATTAATTAAGTAATTAACTTAATTATTTAGTTGTCATATAGAGTCCATTAATGGATTTAATACAAGCTCAATATGAGAATACTTGCATGAAGGTGGGTAATTAAATAATAAGCCCAAATATTAAGTTATGATATAGTCCAAGAGGTAATTAATATAAGTCCAATTAAATAATATTGGAAAGTATGGTATATCATGGTGTGGAAGTCCAATTAAATTAATTACCAAGCCCAAGTTATATATGATATGTGAGTTGTGTTGGGTAGCCCAAGTAATTAAATAAAAGAGCCCAATACAAAGTAATCCATGTAGCCCAAACATATTAAAGTCAAATGATGGTCAATGTGTTGGGAGAATATTTTTCAAGTATTGATTGAGTGTAGAGAATTAACTAATGTATGGTTAATTGAATAACCCTAGCTGGTAGACAAGAGAGAGAATTAACCAAACATTGGTTAATTGATAGAGGAAAGAAGGTAGTGTTGAGAATTAACTATGAGTGAGTTAATTATGTAACCCAATGTGGTAGAATTAATTATAGCAAATCTAATTGGATTATATTATAAGTCCAATTGAGGTATTAAACTAGGTCAAATTAATTTAACCTAGTAGTCCATATAATTTAATTTGAACATGGATTTATGTAATAATTAACCAAGCCCAATGCTTGTTTTAATTAAATGTAACATATGGTATTTAATGTTAGCCCAATGTAACAATTAAATTGAGCCCAACCAAATTAAATAAATGAGCTCAATATAATTTAATTCTAAGGTCCAAAGTGGAGCCCAATGTACAAGTATAGGTGAATATGTATACATATATTGGTGTATATATATATATGGATACTTATATAATGATATAGGACATAAAAATAAAGCCAAATTGGTGTAATAAATTGCAAATCCCGAATTTTGAGGGGGCCCCACATGAAAATGTTGAGTGTGGCTTTATTTTGCTTGTTTTACACTCTAAAAGTTGCTTCCAAGCAACCTTGATAGGAGTCATTCATCCTTGTCAATCATCTTGTCCATCCAAGCTATAGTAAGCATGAGTTTAAGCCTTAAATGTCCAAGTGTTGGTTGATTAGTAGGAGCTAATGGAGATTAAGGAAGTACTATAAATATAGTGCTTCACCAATTCATTGTGTTGGTTAGCCATTTTACAAAAATTTCAATAGAGAAAAGAGAGAGAACTCTAGAGAAAAAGAAAAAGAAAGTTAGATCTTGTGAGCATTGATGGTTGGATGATCTTGGAGCAAGGTTTAAAGATGGAGGTCTCATCAAGAGGAAGCTATCTATGTAAGAAGATTGATCATCCAAGCCTTTTCAAAGTTCTAACAAAGAGGATAATCAACAAAAGGTATAAAACATTCTAGCTTGGTATTATTCTTTGGGTACTATGTAATTTCTTTGGTAGAAAACTAATTTTCAAAATCTAAAAAGGTAGAAACATGCTAGATTGATATATCTAGGGTTACATGGGTTTAATATGAATTTTTGGGTGTATTTATGTGGAAAGATTTCATCAAAATCATCAAATAAGTTTTTACCGACGAAAACCAAGTAACCAAAATCATGGCAGCCACTCCCGAAATTTCTGGGCATGATCCGTAAGTCGGATTCATGATCCGTAAATTTCTGGTGTTAGACGTGTGGGATATGAAGATTCTCCAAGTGGAATCACTTCGATCCGATTTAAAATGAGCAAGTTATGATTTTTCAACCAAAACACACCCATTGTTTTAGGGCTGTGCACAATAGTCTGGTTTAGAGCCAATTTCTGTGACCAAAACAAATCCAAATTTGATGTTTGATGACAGAAACATGTAGTTCGGGAAGTTACGAATCCATCGATACCAAATAGGCCTCAATCGGACTTGTGGATTTCATTTTATTCAAGTTCCCGTCGAAGACCCCAAGTCTGAAAAAGCATAAAAGTAATCTGCCTATTTTTTTAAAAAAATCGGCCGGTTCGGTTTTTTTCGGTTTTTCATGATTTCTAGGTAGGGCCGGTTCGGGTTTTTTTAGGCCGGTTCTTAGGTTGGTTCCAAAAGAGAAAATGCTTATAATTTTATAAAGAAAATTATCAAAATTTAAAATCCGAATTATTTTGTAATTTGGTATTTATTAGAATTAATGGTGGATTAAAGCTTACTAAATTGCTAATAATTATGGGAAAATTATTTTTAATTTCAGAAAAATAATATTTGACCTATTGGCATGCTAGTTAAGTGTTATAAAATAAAATTTGAAATTATTGGAGTGATTCACTATATATTAGCTATTTATTAGTGTATAAATAGGCTAATAATCTAATTAAATATTATTTAATAAATATTAAATAATATATGAAGTTATGTAATTAATTAATTATGATTTAATGAATATTAAATAATAATTAAAGGATGTTAAGATGAATAAGTTAGTTATTTATTATTTAATTGCACTTAAATAATAACTAAAGTTAAATAAATAATTAATTATTATTTAAATTAATATTAATTAAAGAATATTAAAGTTAGAAAGCTAACTATTTATTATTTAATTAATATTAAATAATAAGTAAGGTTAATTAAGTAATTAATTATTATTTAATTAATATTAAATAATAATTAAAGGATAATTAAGGTTAATAAACTAATTATTTATTATTTAATTAATATTAAATAATAAGTAAGGTTAATTAATTAATTAATTATTATTTAATTAATATTAAATAATGAGTTCGGATAATTAGTTAATTAATTATTATTTAATTCATATTAAATAATAATTAAATGGTAATTAAGTGGAATAAATTATTACTTAATCGAAAGAAGATTATTAAGTAATTAAAATATATTGATAATATTATTGACTAACTATTAAATGATAATAGTTAAGAATTAAATCATTATTCAATAATTAATAATGATATGTAATTAATTTAAAATATTATTAAAGGATTAATAATATTATTTAGCATTTAATTAACTATTAAATAATAATAGTTAAGAGTTAAATCATTATTAAATAAATAATAATGATAAATAAAGATTTAGAATATTATTAAAGAATTAATAATATTGTTTAACAAGTAATTAACTATTGGGTAATAATAGTTAAGGGTTGAATCGTTATTAAATAATTACTAATGATACGTGAGGATTTCAAATATTATTAAATGATTGATAATATTGATGAACAATTAAATTATTATTAAAATGATTGATAATAATGAGAAGTCAATTAAAATATTATTAAAGGGTAATAATATTAGCAAGCAATTAAATTATTATTAAAAGATTAATAATAATGATTAAGGTAAACTATTATTAAAAATAAATTAATAATAGTAATGATTATTTAAAGTGTTATTTAACAATTAAATAACATTATAAGTTATTACTAATTGATAGTAAAATTTAAAATATTATCCAAGGTGGGTAATATTATGATAGGTATCGAGATAAATGATGTGATTAAGTTAAACCAAGGGTATGGTCCATTAGTGATTAATTGGTGGATCGACCTAAATAAATATAGGGTCTAAGTTTTAATGCAGTGACATTAATAAATGTCAGAATTGCATAGTTTCGAACAAAAGATTTATGGTGTTGAATATGAAACACTGAGTCAAGTCAAAGACAGACTAAAATATGAAATTAACCTTATTAAATAAAGGGGATGATAAGAAGAAATAAATATCTTTAAAATAAGATTTAGTATTGAGTCAAACTTTGACTGATATTGTGTACCGTTGATCTCACATACCGTGTAGGTGGTGCAAGGAACGTGAAAGATTAACGTAAGCTGGTTATACAAGTCCAGGCAAGTTTTTCAGAACGTGTTGTATTATGTGCATGAATTATAAGTTTGTTATTAAACTGAGATGTGCTCATACGTGGTTATGTGCAAAGATGTTTTAATGTGCCTTTGTGCAATAAGTTGATTTGAACTGTTGATATGCGGTAGTTGATTTAAGACAATTGTTCTGCATTGAACTATATGTCATGATAGAGGTTAGACATGAAGCATAGATTAAATGCGAGGCATGATATGCATGAGCAGTATGTCATAAACTGAAATGCATGAAAAACATGATGTTAGTATAAATTGTAAATTTTATGTGAAGCATGTAATGTGTTATGTGTAGCTGTTGAACTTGCTGAGCCGTCGTGCTCACTCTTGCCTAAACCAACATTTTCAGATAAGGCTAGTTACCTGAAGTTCTCGATAAAGAACAAGGAACAGGAAAATATATTACTTCCATTGAAGATCTAAATATCTATTGTAGATATCAGTCCGAATTGGACAGGTAAATAATTCTGTAGCATAAGACTTAGTTGGTATGTTATATGAGTATTAAATACTCAAATTGATTGTAATAGAATGTCGTATCATGTATGATATTGAGACATACTAGGAATGTATAAAGATTTCGATTCTGGAATAGAAGGAGATGTTATATAATTGTAAATAAATGATTATTTAGCAATTATAATATTGTTAAAATTCACGAAAGATAAGGAAAATGTTGTACTCGTGTTGAACCGGATCCGAGGTTCGAGGAACCCGGATTCGGGGTCGTCACAACCATTTCCTATAAGAGAAAATTTTGTTAACTAAAAAGTTCATATGCAAACATATATATGGATGCAATTGATGATGAGTTGTTTGATGCTATTTTAAAAGGTCCATTTATTCTTATTATGATAAGTCCAACACATGATGATACTGGCAAAGTTGCAGTCAAGCAAAAAACTGAATGGATAAAAAATGACAAAAAGCAAGTCTAAATGGATAAAAAAAAGCTAAGAGCATTATGTTCATGACTCTAGAAGATAAGCTTTTTGAGAACATGGTAAACTGTACTACGGCCAAGGAAGTATGGGAAGCCTTGTTGGTGATGCATGAAGGCACTGAGGAAGTAAGGTAGAACATGTAATCCTTGCTGACTCAACAATACAAAATGTTTACTCATGTTCAAGGAGAAAATATAATTGCTACTTATAAAAGGTTCAATATACTCCTCAATAACCTAAGGGCTTATAGTAAGGTTTATCCCAACAAAGATCTTAACATAAAGTTCATAAAAGCATTGCCAAGTAAATGGGATGCAAAAACAACTACAATCAGATAATAAAAGAATCTGTATAAAATGACTGTCCAAAAGTTCTATGAAAACTTGCTTACCTATGAGCTTGAGCTAAACCAAAGAGCAGAAACAACTTCTGAAACAAAACGAAAGGATAAAGGTGTAGCCCTTAAAGCCATTGAAGCTACATCTAAAGCTGATTCAGATGATGAAAATGAAGAAGAGAGTGATGATGAAGACATTGCTCTTCTAGCATGAAGACTAGGGAAGTTCATAAGGAAGAACTACAGTAGAGGACCTAGAAGGAACTTCACAAACAAAGGGAATAGTAGTAGAGATCAAGAAAAGAATCTTTGCTATAACTGCAAAAAGCCAGGACACTACATAGCAGAATGCACCAAGCCACCAATAGAAGAATTGAAGAAGGACAAGAAGAAACCTTATTCAAAGAAAGAATTCAAAGATTACAAGAAACAACCCAAAAAAAGTAAAGGATTCATCGCTGAAGGATTATGGAGTGATTCTAAAAATGATACAAGTGTTGAATCCAGTGATGATGAGGAACCTCAAGTAGGTAATCTATGTTTAATGCCTATAGATGAGGACTCCATTAAAACCACTAATCATAAATCATTCAACATCAATGATGAATTTGATTTTAACTCCCCTGATGTTGATATTAATGATTTAAGAACAGCTTTACATGATATCACATTTGAATTACACAAGTATATGAAATGGTTTAGAGTTCTATCAACTGACTATTCTCTTCTTCAAAAGTAAAAAGAGAAAGTGCAAGTAGAGTTGGAAGCAACTCTCCAAATCACTGTCTTTCTATCCAAACTTGAAGTTGAGAATAATCAATTGAGACAGATAACTAACACCAATGCATAAAGAGAGTATGCTCAAATCATTAAGATAAAATAGCTTGAAAAGACAATCTCATTATGGAATAGATCCACCTCATCTACGAACAACCTGATCACAAGTCAGAAAATTATCTTTAACAAATCTGGGCTAAGGTTTGGAAAAATATCCTCATTCTCGAATGTGGAAAATAATTTAAAGATTAGCAATTATCACTCATCTTATCTCAATAAAGGAATTATGTTTGTGAAATCCACAAAAACTATTAAACCTACAAATGTAAGAAATTCACTCTATGCGGATCAAATTGTTGATCGTAAGAACAACAAATCACACACTGGTCTAGAATTTATAAAATCACAGATTAAGGTAAAGTCTACAATTGAACCTCGAAGGAGTGTAAAGCTAGGTAAGACTAACTGTAATATCCCGAATATTTGACAAGACTTTTAAATAAGATCTTAGATGATGAAATAAAGGTTGAAGTTAAAACCTAGATTTAGAGAAATAAAAGGTGTAGAAAGTGAGTAAACATTTTGCCCAAATTTCTGTTTTAGGATTTAAATGTGTGAAAATATAGGTTTTTAAATTTTAAAACCTAGAATTTGATTATTATGTATACTTGGAGGTATATTAAGAGTAAAGTAATATGATACCTTTAAAACTTGATTAACTATTCGACAAACAAGATTATGTAAAAAATTTATACTGAGGTATGTGGAAAATTTAATAAGTAAATAAAGAATTATCATGATAGACATGGAATATAATTAATTAATTTAATTATATTTGTGTAAGGTTAAATTATTTAACTAATATGAATAATAGCCTTGATGGGCTAAATTATGTATTTATTTAAGTGAGTAACTTAATTAATGTGTTAAGGAATAACATTAATTATTATTGGATAAACTACTCAAGTTATTTAGTTAACAAGAGGTTGTGTATAATGTGAGATTATACAAGTAATTTAAATTACTTTATGGTATGATCTAAATTATTGAAAATATTATAATAATATTATATAATTATTTTGATGACCCAAATTATTAATTTGGAAGGATAAAGAAAGTTAAAGGATTAATCACTCATGAGTTAGTTAGTGGAGAGTTGTGTTCTCGAGCCACGTGAAAGTCATAGAGAGTTATGTCCTCGAGCCACGTGAAAGACATAGAGAATTAAGAGAAAGAAAAGTGATGTGACCTAAGGTGTAATTAATGATGAAGTGATGCTTGCATTGGTAGGAGCAAAAAAAGGTGATGCAAGTGACTAGTTGGTGATGTGTGTAAGTGGTGTAAGAGATGTGAAGGCTATGAAATTATGATTATGGGCTATGTTATAGCTTGTGTGGGAGAAATGAATGATTGATGAGAGTTAACCATTGTGTGGTTTAAATGGTGGAGAGTTAACCCAACATGAGTTAAGTGTTGGAGAAATAAGAGAGAAAATAGCTAGGTTGGCACAAAGCTCCAAGCATTTTCCTAGAAAACACAAATCCCTAAATTACTCTCATGCAATGTCCTTTTCCCTAAATTACTCCCAAGCTTATCCTTTTTCCCTAAATTGAGGGGTCATGTTTCTTATGTAATTAAGCCTAATTTACTAAGTGCTAGTGGATTAGTAAGGGTTAAGTATGCTTAGGAGAGTTCTATATATATGACTCATCAACAATGCTAGTAAAGGTTGGTTCATTTTACCAAGTCTTGAGAAAAATAGATAGTGAGCATTTGAGAGCAAAAGTGAGATAACACTTGTGTTCTTGAGAGATAATCAAAGAGCACACCAAGAGGGTTTATAGATGAAGTGCTCGACAGCCATAGGTGGTGGTGTGAATGTCCAACAACTTCATTTCTTACCTTGGAAAAGCAAAGAAGGAGAGTTATTAAGAGCTAAAGGTATAAAACCTTCTAAAACCCTAATTTTGGTGTTTTATTTGCTCTATACTTAATTTTAATGGTAGAAAACCTTTTTCAAAGCTCTTGATGCTTAAAACCATGCTAGACTGGTATATTTAGAGTTTAATGGGTTTAACATGAGTTTTGGTATTCATTTATGTGAAAAAGTTTAACAAAATATGAAAGCGATTTTCGCCCGAAAAACTCAAAATGTAATAGTCCGTTCCCGGAACTACTATTCATGTTCCGTAACTCGTATTCATGATCCGTCAATTTTGGGTGGTAGTACTATAAGATAGGAAGAGATTTCAACTGGAACGACAAAAAAATATTAAACGAGCTATCCGTGGTGATTTTTCTCGTAAAACAGTTCCTGCAAAAAATACCCGAAAAGCTACTATCCAGAATTTTGCAAGGGCTGTTTTCTCAACTTATCTTACTCTAAAAATTCCAGAATTTTTATACATGATATTATATATCATATATCAGCTACTGTCCAAAAATGAGTTCCATCCAACCTCGGATGAGTGAGTTATGATCCGATGTTTATATATGTTTTCAAGTAAAGTTACGGTTATAACTTGAAATTTATAACTCCAAATATTGTGAAATTTTTACCGGAGGTTGTATATGGTGGCAGAAAGCTACCATACAAATTTAAAAATTTTATGATGAAAACCCAATTTTTAATAAATACGGTAAATGTTGGACAAGAATGAACTATTTAAAAATAGTAAATAAAGTTGGAAAATTAAAATAAAATTATTGTTTGTATGAAATGAAATGTACTATGTATATCCAAAAGCTACAAAAATTATAAGTTAATTAAGTATTTTTCATAAATACAAAGGACTAAAGAAAAACAAGGATAATAGAATACAATAATTATGTATTATTTAATTTTAATTAAATAATATATAAAGGTAATTATTTATTATTTAACTAATATTAAATAATAAATATAGTAATTAAAAAGAATTTAATTAATTATTTATTATTTAAATACTAAATAATAAATAAAGTAAAGGAATATATGGAGTTAATAAAATTATTATTTCTTATTTAATTAATATTAAATAATAAATAATGGTGATTAATTACCTAATTATTATTTAAAAGATATTAAATAATAATTAAAGAAAGGTAAAGTTAATAAGGTAATTATTTATTATTTAGTAAATAAGAATGAATCATTATTTAATTATTATTTAAAGGATATTAAATAATAATTAAAGGAAAATGAAGTGAATAAAATGATCATTTGTTATTTAATTAATATTAAATAATAAATGGGGTTAATTAATTAAGAAGTTATTATTTAATGATATTCAATAATCATCAAAGGAAATAAGGATAATTAATTATTTATTTATTTATTTATTTATTTAAATGATATTAAATAATAATTAAAGAAAAATTAGGTTAAAAGATAATTATTTATGTAATGATAAATAACAAGTAAAGTTAATTTAATTAATTATTTATTTAATTAATATTAAATAAATTAAGTGAAGAAATTAAGAAATTGATAAAGTGATTAGACAATTTACATTTAATTGTTTAAGACTTTAAATATTACTAAAGGAGTAAATTATTATTAAATATTTAATGATAATAGCAAGTGATGAAATATTATTAAAGAATTAATAATATTGGTAATTGAGTGAATATTATTAAGGGCTTAATAATATTAATAACCAATTAAGAATTTTTCAATACTTAATAGCATTTGTAATTGAATGAGGTATTATTAATGTATAATAATACTAGTCGGTAATTAAAATATTATCCAAGGGTGATAATATTATCCTATAATTTATGAGTTAGTAAATAGAGAAGTATGTGTTGTTGAGTCAATTCATTTTAGAATGATAAATGAATCCCTATGTGCGCTACTAATTGAAAGATAATCATATTAGGTCTTTCAAATGAGGTAAATTGAATTGTGTAGGTGTAAGCGAGGAAGCAATTCAGGCAAGTTTTTTAGAACTTGTTGCTATGTGCATTATTATGTTATAATGTGATATCAAATTGTTTATATGAAGTCATATTGATGTTATTGATGTTATGTGAATAATCAATGAGTATGATTATGTGTGGATTATGTGAACAACATGAAGCATGATTACATGTGACCATGAAAGGATATAAATTGTGAAGCATGACTTAAATGTTATGTTGACGAATAGAGAAGCATGATAAAATGTCATACATTGATATATTGTTAATCATACGTGATGTATGAGTTATGTGTTATGTGATAACTGTTAGACTTGTTGAGCCATCGTGCTCACTCTTGCTTAAAACAAACACTTTCAGCTGAGAACGAAGAAATCTGGAATTCACGGTAGCGCTCAGAAATCAAGAATGATTGTTGCTTAAGGAAAATTTAGGACTACGTTGTGGTCAATTAAACCATGTTATTATCTGATAGTTAATTATTATAGTTAGACGCTTATGTTTTG
Organism: Hedera helix; assembly: GCA_947179155.2. Lineage (NCBI taxonomy): Eukaryota > Viridiplantae > Streptophyta > Magnoliopsida > Apiales > Araliaceae > Hedera > Hedera helix. Next base: position 19,705,820 of record OX359275.1, on the reverse strand, counting down.
TATTTAAACTATCGTCGTCATAAATTATATCATGTGATTGTAAAACCTTTCAAATGAATTATGTTTCCTAGTTATGAGAGAAGATGGTTATAAATAGATAGACTTAATGTCACTGTAATTGTCAACAAATGAGTTTTATGCACTCACAATGATTATAATAGACTAGGTTATGTTATAAATGATCTAAGTTTCTAGAGCAGTGTAAAGATTTCGATTATGAGGTAAAGTTCAAGGGAATATTATAAAAGTTTAAATTTATTGAGTTTTAGCAGCATATTATTGTATAAAGTTGTGAATAGTAAGGAAGGTTGTTCGTTAACGACCGGGGGTTGCCCGTAGCCAAAGTGCGGGGATTCCCGGGGCGGTAAACTAACTATATGAACCAACAAGGTCCAAATTGTAGAGTTATTCCTTACTATACGAAACCTCAAAATCGTAGAACAATGTGGTGGCATAGCAAGGTTTAATTAAGACAAGCATATAAATCACATATATTCAAGATGAGTAGATATCCACACACACACACACACACACACACACACACATATGCAACATGTTGAATGTTATAACTGTCATGAATATGGGCATATTGCTGCATTTTGTTTTGGTTATTATCAAACCAGAATCAAACAGATTTAGGTTCCCAATAAAACTTACAAAGTCAAACCCAAACAAGTATGGGTACCAAATTGAATTATGGTTATTCTTGTAGGTTCCAGAGTCTATTGAATCAATATGGTATCTTGATAGTGAATGTTCAAAGTATATGACCAGAGATAAAGCTCTCATATCTGACTTCAAAGCCAAACATGGTCCTATAGTAATTTTTGAAGATAATAACTCTGAAAAAATCATAGGTTATGGATTAGTTGAAAATGGTATTGTCTTTTTCAACAAAGTAGCCTATGTTGAAGGATTAAAGCACAATCTTCTAAGCATAAGTTAACTATGTGATAAGGGTCTTCAAATCATATTTCTCAACAATCAATGTCAAGTTTGAGACTTGGATACAAACTCTTTGAAGCTATCTGGAGAAAGAAAAGAAAATGTCTATGTGATAAATCTTTCGAAGCTTAACTCCTCAATTACAGCTTGTTTCTTTGCCAAAGCCTCAAGAGATGTCAACTGGGTATGGTATAGAAGACTGTCTCATCTAAACTTCTAAAACATGTCAAAGCTGGTTTCTAAAGATGTAGTCAAAAGACTGCCTATGCTAGACTTCATTAAAGATAGGTCATGCAAAGACTGTCAACTTGGAAAACAAACCAAGAGTTCATTCAGAAGCAAAGAAAAAAACTCAAATGACAAGCCTCTTCGATCCCCGGCAACGGCGCCAAAATTTGGTGTGATGTCACAAGCACCCAAAAATAAAATCTTACTTTGGGAAAATAAATATGTAGTAGTGTAAGCAATAGTCGATCCCACAGAGAATAATTATTTAATTTTATGTTTTGTAAACTAAAATTTGGGGGTTTTTAATTGAAGAAATAATTTAAATAAAATTAATTAAAATAAATATGCAAGAAATAAATAAGAAGAAAAAGTATTGGTTTAAGTTAACATCCACCATCAAGAATTTACAACTGATCATTGATGCAAGAATAACTCAATTCATATTTTAAATATTCAACGTGGAATAATTACTCCCATTCGAATAATTTTTCTATCTCTCCTTAATTTTAGTTAAGCAGAAACAAGCAATCTAAATAACCCTTACTACTAAATAATCTCAGACAAGCGCTAAAGATTTAAACTAGTAGCAGCATAAAGAAATAGAGAGATCGTTGAATTAAACAACACAATTCAAGCGTCTGCATTTAATTTAGATGAATATTCTTCCTAAGATAAAATAATCTTTTGATATGCAAAATAATTATTAACCTTAGTTGCTTCGCAAATTAAAGTTACCAAACAATTACGGATTTGATATTTAATTTAGCAGTAGGTTTCAACGAATAATAAACTAGTATGCATCCTAGCAATTAAACGAATTAATCATAAAATTAAACACAGAAAAATATCCAATACTTAAAATATAAATTGAACAATTAAAATAAATTAGATCTCACAGTGTATAAATCTTGATGGCTTCAATCAGTTAAACCAAGAAAAATAATTTAGCTACTCATAATTGTAGAGAGCACCAAAGAATAGAAGAGAGAATTTTTCTTATTAGAAAAGTTATATGTTACATTGTGTGTCAAGTCCTCTATTTATAGGCTCCAAAATCCTCCTAACCCTAGTAGGAAATACATTTTCCAAACCCTAATAGGATTTAAAATACAAATAAAAATAAAAAAAAAACAAAATAATTATTATCCTAATCCTTTTTGGAATTAAAACCCAATTTGGAATCAAATTAATACTCAAACCGCGAAATAATCTGTTTCTGACCAATTAACGCACAACCAAACAGCCCCTTCGTTACAGTGACCCAGTCAACTCACGCACGCCCACGCATTGCGCGGCTCTGAGCTCCAAACGACGTCGTATGATACCTTTTCTTGCTACATACGTTAATATGTATGATAATAAAAAGGATTCATTATGAACTATTGATTATTGTGATTGGATCTATTTTTGTGGATGCATGAATAAATAGATTTTTATAAATAAGGTTTGTGTACCTCATCTTTTTAATTTTTTTAATGTAAATTATATCTCCCTCCTATGTATTTTTCCTTGGTTGTTGATCAATGTTTTTATTTTTATTAAAATAACATGTAATAGGTTAGTTATAATTATTTTGAAGAATTGGAGCCAATGAGCAAGGAGCGTTTAAAGACCCATTTGTAATTAAGCCCGCGTTTAAATATAATAGTTATATTTAATTTTGTTCTTGCACCCTAAGTTTGACCTTTTGGTTCACTTGGTGGCTCTAGTGAACCAAACTAAAATAAAAATCCATAATCAATTCAAGTAGAATATATATTATATATGTGCATGATAATTATATATATTATATATTATCAAACATGTTTTGCATGTTAAATAATATGACACGTATTTTATATATGTGTGCATGCGCGCCAAACAAGATGATGCAATTAATAACAAACCCCTTAATTTAAATATATTATGTTGTAACGTTCAAAGATATTTGGAATATCGAACGTCGCCTTCTAGCATCATAAAACGATAGAGCATTAAATAGTCAATATACTTGTGTTGTGCAAACACAAGGCTTATATTGATTATTTGAGATGTTTTATCACATTTGATACTTATAAGGAATTAAACATTACTGTTTTGTTGTGCACACACAAGGACGGTATTTTTCTCTTTACTATATGAAAGTGCTAGGTTGAACTTAACTTAGATAATTTAGATTTGGATGTGCACACATATGATCATAATAATCTAAGAGGCAAAATACAAGGAGTTACATGTTGATGTAATTAACAAAAGTTGTCTACCTCTTTATTTATATATAGTTTGTTGTGCACACAAAAGGTTATATACATTTGAAATAGGATTATTATTCTCACTAGCGAGTCTTTAGTTAGATTTGTCGAACTATATAAGGAGGGTAATATAATTTAATGACAATAGTGGGAGACACCATTTTAAATAAAGACCTAATTAACTTTGTGATTAATAAAATGAATACATGTTAATGTCGTTATTAATTCACTTGAAAAATATTGTTATGTTTAATTCACTAACACTGCATAGCATATTAGATGCTAATAATTTAATGAAATTGAATTGTTCAGAATGATTAAACAAATTTGAGGATAGTTCTCAATATTGAAAACTGATATATGTCCTTAATTTACCTATCCTTTCAAACATTGTAGACTAAGTCTCTAGGGAAGAGATTGCTATTTTAAGAAATGCCAAGATGATATAAAGGTGGCTCAGTGTATCATGCTCGTATCCATAAGTATCGAGTTACATTGTCAACACGAGAAAAATGGATGCACCTACTATATTGCTACACATTCAATAGTTGTATGGTGAGCAAAGTAGGTTAACTAGATATAAGATATCTAAGCTCTTCCGATCTATAATAACTAATGACACTACAGGGTAGACACATGTCCCAAAGATGATCAATCGGAGTGATCAAATTAGGACAACTGAATTTTGTCAATAATGGAAAGTTGAGTCAAGATTTGATCTTACATTCACTCACTGACTCCTATTTACAATTAGTTGTGAACTTCAACATTAATAAGCTAAACGCGTTAGTTTAATGGATTTACTTAATATGTTAAAGACTGTTGAGTCACTTTGATTCACTTTCCTTCCAAGAAAAACTAATTCTTACTCGTAGATGAATCTTCTAAGCCAAAGAAGATGGCTAAAGGTGTTTCTGAGGAGTTAAAAAGGATAGAAGGAAAACGAAAGGCACTAATTAAATGACATAAATAAAAGTGATCCCGAGGACAAAGGAATTTATTTTCATTGCGATAAGCCTAAACATTGGAAGAACAACTGTAAGAGAGTTGCAGTACCTAAGAAGAAGAAGCTTGGAGAAGATTATACTGCAGATATGGGTTTGTTCATAATGAAATAGAACTTTCTATAAGTTAAGTTCAGCTTGGGTATTAGATACCGGCTGGTGGTCTCACATACGCAAGTCGTTGCAGAGACTAGGCAGAAGTAGAATGTTAAACTAAAGATAAGTAATTATGTGCGTGAAAAATGGAGCAAAGGTTGCTGCATTAGCCATAAGAACTTACAGTTTAGCATTGCCTACAGACAAGTCTATTAAGTTAGTAAGTTGTTATTATATTGATCACTTGATGGACATTGTATACTTGACTTACATGAAAAATATTTCAAACTTAACAAACTAAAGGCAAAGAGATGATATGAATCATACCTTCATATTACACTATAAACTCAGTCACATTAATAAAATATAAAGTAACAAGTTATATAAAGAAAATGGGCTTTTAGAGCCTTTTGATTATTAATTAAATACAACTTGTGAATCTTGTATTATTGATAATATAACTAAATCTTCATTTAGAAGACATGGAGAAAAAGTTGCAGAGTTGTTAGAGTTAGTACACACAGTTGTGTGTGGGATCTATGACAACAATTGCAAGATGGGGGTATTTATTCATTACTTCCACTAACGATTCTAGATTTTGATATATGTATTTGATGAAATACAAATTCAAATTGTTTAAAATGTTCAAATAATTCAAAAGTGAAGTACAGAAATAAACAATCAAAAGTATTAAAGTTTTTCGATTAGATCGAAAAGGGAATACTTAAGCACTAAGTTTTTAGATCATTTCAAAGCAAAATGGTATTCTCTCACAATGGACATGATAATGATCCATGATGAGTGTTACCAATCTTCCAGTATCCTTCTGGGGTAATACCCTAGAAATAGTTGCATATCTACTTAACAAGGTACCTTCAAATTTCGTCCCTAAGACTTCATATAAGTTATGGGTAGGGAGGAACCAAGTTTTAAGTATGTTAAGATTTTGATTGTCCATCTTATGTCAAAAGGTTTGACAATGATCAGCTTGGAATAAGATCTGATAAGTGTAAACTTGTGGGATATTTTAAAAAAAAATTAGGGTATTACTTCTATAATCCGATTAATTTAAAAGTATTTATCGAAACACTCTGCCTTTTAAGAAAAATGAGTTTATCCTTAAAGGGGTTAGTGGGAGTTAGATAGATCTTGAAGAAATTCAAGAACACTACAGGTCAAATGAAGGAATTTGTTCAAGTAAATAAACCTATTGTACTATAACCAAATTGTAAATCTGGTTTAGTACCAAAGATACTTGAAAGGTATGGATTCATCATAGATGATAATGATGAGGTACGCATCATAGTGGATGATGATCCAATTATATACGATAAGGCATGAGTAGAGACTCAAGAGAAATAGTTGATGACCATGAAATCCGAAATGGGTTTCTAGAGAAAGACTAAAGCATAAGGCAAGGTAAATACCTATAAGACCTGACTAATGGCAAAAGTTTCAAACAAGATCAAGGAGTTGACTATTATGAAACTTTTTACTAGTAAAAATGTTTATATCCATTCGAATTTTACTTTCAGTTTCAGCTTACTATAGAAATGAGGTATGTATAATACAACCAAGGGGATTTTTCTCCATAAAGATGGAGTAAATCAAGTATGTAAGCTACAATGATCCGATTATAGATTGAAGTAAGTTTCTCAAAGATGGAACATTCATTTTGATAAGACAATCAAAAGAGTTTGATTTTATCAAAGACGATGATAAACCAAGTGTGTACAAAGGTTAGTGGGAGCACTGTGACATTCCTAGTATTATATGTTGATACACTACTGACAAGAAATGACATACCGATGCTACAATCAGTAAAAATGTGGTTGTCTAAAAACTTCTCCATCAAGGACTTGGGAGAAGCATCCTAACATTTTATTGGAGATAAAGATCTTTAGAGATAGATCGTAAAGGATGTTCGGCTTGACCCAAGGAATGTACATTGATTCGATGATATGTACAAGACTTAATATTGCTTATGTATGATAAGTAGATATCAATTCATTCCTAGAAAAGAATATTAGAAATAAATTTCTAATGATGGGTCTGGTTTGAAACTAGAAGGCTTAACTGACTCAAGTTTTTTCATACTAACCAAGACAACAACATATCTGTTTCAGGTTATATGATTACCTTGAACAGTGGTGTAGTGAGTTGAAAAAATTCCAAACAGCAAAGAGTTGTTGATTTAGTGACAAATACATAGTAAATAACTATAAGTTAAGCTGTAAAAGTAATTATTTGGTTCAACAAATTCATTACAGAATTTGAAATGGTTCTTAGCACTAAAGGAGTTTAATTTGCCAAAGAACCTAGGTCTCATCTAAAATTCAAACATGTATTGTAGCACTTCCGTATGATTAGAGGAATCATTGAAAAAGAGAAGACACCATAGAGATGGCAGACTCTCAGTACATCATTACAGATCCACTAACTAAAGCATTTACTAAGCAATTCATATGCCACTTAGAGAAGAATGGTATAGGAATACCAAAAGGTGATTAACAGATTGAAAGTAACATGTCCTCAAGCCAATCACATTTGATATGATACGCATATAATTTGTAATCTTATTCGATTTATTAATAAAAGTTTCAAGGCATTTCATTATTCATGATTAATTAACTGAATTAATTAAATGGATAAACCCATAGTTTTTTAGTAATGCTTTTAGAACCATGATGAGGATTATGCTAATGAGATCTAAATTTAAGATAACTCAAAACTAAAATGTTCATAATCGTGGGATCACTAAAATGGGAATTTGTGAATCCGAATAGATTAGTAGATATTATGCTTGCTTTTATGAAGAAGATGATTGAACTCATAATCATTTGTGTAGAGACACTAAAGCAAGTATGTAGGTGCTTATTAGAGAATAAGTTCACTGAACGTGACTCACTCAAGGAACACCTAATGGAGTTTTACTTGTCTGTCAATAGGAGTTTCTTTTGTGATAGTAGTACAAGTGATCATTGGACTTGAGATCATCATAGTACCTTGTGTATGATGAGTTATACTTTGGCATATTCCTTAAGACCTTTAGGGTATATCACAGGGTATGATTGGGTATAATAAGTTATACATGGAGGTAAGTGAATGGTTAATAAAAGATCTATCGCTTTTAGTAAAGGAAAAGAATGTCCTATATAATTCGATAAATGACAACTCAGAAATTCTTGGCCAATGTGGAATGAAAATTAGAAAGAAGTTTCTAATTTACATTATAAATGAGTTTCTAATTTACATTAAAGTTGTAAATTTGAGAATTGAAATGCATATGATCAAATAAGACTTGACAGGAATTTCATGTCTTATATTTGATTGAGACATTGTGTGGCAGAAGGATTGAATTGTTCGGTAACTATTTACTAAAAGATTCTTTTACGATCAAATGTTAAAATCTATATTATCTGCAATGTCGATTAATCGCTAAGGGGACTTACCCTTATTGTGGAATAAATATTTATTCTGAATTAAAGAGATAATTCGTAATAAATGAATTAAAATTGTTCTAATTTATTTATTATACAACCAATTTAATATGAAGAATTTAAAGGGTCAAACCGCAAAAGAGTAATATTTATTTTATAAGTGGATGACATAATCGTAATAATAAATTAAGTATATTTAATTTATATTATGGTGATAGAATAAATTAAATAACATAAAATTTATAGTTTAGTATTTTACAAATACTAATTATAAATTAAAAAGAGGAGTGTTATTATTATTATTATTATTATTATTATTATTATTATTATTATTATTATTTAGTTCATAGATGGTTTAGGAATTAATTAACAAATAATAGTATTATTATAAATAATTAAGTTCCTAAATGGTTTAGAAATTAATAAGTACTTTCAATATTAAATAATTAAGTTCCTAAATAGTTTAGGAATTGTAATTAATTAATTTAGTTTCTAATTAGATTGAGAGTTAAATTAAAACCCTAATCCTAAATAGTTTAGGAATGTTGATTATATCTATAAATAAGATGAGTCTTATCATAGATTAAGGTTACACACTCTTTCACAAGAATTGGAAGAGTACTTCACAATTCTCTACATTTAAGGAGTTAAAAAGAGAGAATTAGGGCTAGACACCCATGATGTGGAGAAACCAAAATTCACTTCTTTAATTCATAGATGTCTTGGTAGATCACCTCTAGAGGCTTCACACTTGGGGGGGCTAACATTGATCCGTGGAATCTAATTTGTGAATTTGAATAAGAACACAAAGGATTAAAGGGAGTTGAACTTGTACATGTGGAAGATTGGTTCTACAAGGGTATAAATTCTCTATCTCCTTCTTGATTAATTAATAGTTATGCATACAGGTCGATTCTGGTTATGGTTTGTAAAATTTTAAATTCTGATTTTACAATGCTTCCGCTGTTATTATGTAATTTGATTGCATGTTCATGGATATTACAAACCAATAACACGATCGCAGATGACGAAAGCGTAGAGGAAGACCAAACGATCGTGATACCCGACAAAGAAATCGTAGAGACTGCGACTCCTGAAATGGAAACATTACAAACTGGCGAAGCTGTTGTTCAAGAACCTAATCTTAAAGAACTTAGACAAGAAGGAACAAGGGCTGACATTCTTACAGGAAGAAGATAGGCAAATGATCACACTCAAGATCTAATCATTGGGGATCCAAATGCCAGAGTTAGAACAAAATCAGCCACTCAAAATGAATGTCTATATCTCAGGGTTTTTTTCTCACAAATGGAACCTAAGAAGATTGAGGAAGCTCTAGAAGATTCAAGCTAAATTGAAGCCATGCAAGAAAAGCTAAATTAATTTAAAAGAAATAAAGTGTGGAGATTAGTTTCAAGACCTGATAACAATCCAATGATTAGCACCAAATAGGTTTTCAAAAACAAGATAGATGAAGCATGCATTATTACAAGGAATAAGGCAAGGCTGGTTGTTAAAGGATATTCACAAGAAGATGGAATATATTATGGTGAGACTTTCGCACCTGTTGCAAGACTAGAGGCTATCAGAATATTCCTAGCCTATGTTGCTCACATGAAATTCAAAGTTTTTCAAATTGATGTCAAAAGTGTTTTCCTAAATGGAGAACTTCAAGAAACAATCTTCGTGGAGCAATCCCCAGGTTTTGTTATTCCAACTCTATTTAATCATGTTTATAAATTAGATAAAGCATTATATAGACTAAAACAAACACCTAGAGCATGGTATGAAACACTCACCACTGAAATAAAACCTTATTAGTTTAAATCTGTGCGGATGATATCATATTTGGCTCTACTGATGAAAATCTATATGAAAGATTTACTAAGTTAATGTAGAGTAAATTTGAGATGAGCATGATGGGAGAATTACACTTATTTCTTGGACTTCAAGTGAAACAAACTAAATAAGGAATCTTTATAAGTCAAGTCAAGTACATCAAAGATTTACTGAAGAAGTATGACTTGGAATCATCTACTACCATGAAAACTTTTATGGCTTCTACAACTAAACTTAACAAAGATGAACAAGGTAGAAGTATTGATATTACTCAATACAGATGTATGATTATATCTCTCTTATACTTAACTGCTAGTAGGCCAAATATTGTATTTTCCACTTGTATTTGTGCTAGGTTTCAATCTAATCCTAAAGAATCTCATTTAATTGTTGTTAAACAGATCTTCAGATATCTTAAGGGTACTCCACATTTGGGGTTATGGTATCCCAATGAGTCTCCCTTTGATTTAATTGGTTACTCAGATGCTGACTTTACAGGATATAAGATTGACAGGAAAAGCACTAGTGGAACATGCCAATTAATTGGAAACATACTTGTTTCTTGGTTCAGCAAGAAGCAAAATTATGTTTCCACTTCAACTGCAGAAGCTTAGTACATTGCTACTGGTAATTGTTGTGCTCAAATTTTGTGGATGAAGAATCAATTAGCTAACTATGGGTTTGACTTCAAATCTATTCCTATATACTGTGATAATACAAGTGTTATTTCTATTACACATAATCATGTCATGCATTCAATAACTAAGCACATTGAAATCAAATATCATTTTATAAGAGATCATATTCAAAATGGAAACATATCCTTACAATTTGTATCAATTAAGGATCAACTTGCGGATGTGTTTACAAAACCATTGGATGAGTCTAGATTCAATAAATTGATTAGTGAGTTAAGCATGTTAAATCTACATCCTTAAATACTATGTTTTGGAAATCACTAACAGTGTAGGAATAATTGTAATTCATAGAGAAGGGTTACGATCATGAGGTCAAGAACAAATCGTGGGAAGATCACTTGATCATATGACAAATCATTTACTAAGAGTAAATTCTATTTCGTATGGTTAAAATTTATAAATAAAAAAAATTATTACCATACGATTGATAGAAGTCAAATAAAAAGTTCATCAAGCGCATATGTTATACTACCATAAGAAGCAAGTTATTGGGTTACAATTATAAACTCGCAGAGCCGATGTAACATGTATCAAATAAGCCACTGCCATGTGTCGCACTTAACAAATAGAGGGAGGGATTATAAAAGTTGTTTTGAAATTTCAATCGCATCTCACCATTTCAAAACCTCTCTTCTAAAACTCTATATTTTTGGTTGATACTCAGATCTAAAAAGCTTAACCATCTTATTGACCTTTTCAGATTCCATCTCAAATAGAAATGGTAAGTTATCAAGTTATTATTGGAAATTAACTTTGCTTTGAGAAGTTCGATTCATCAGAAAAGAAGTTTAGAGATGTTCTACCTCTAATTCAAAAAGCTGGATTCAGAGAGATTTTAGAGGTCGACACCAAAATCTACACCAAACTCATTGAAAAGTTCTATGTAAATGCTACTATAACTGATGATGTTATTACTACGAAGGTGAAAGGTCACGCTTTAAAAATCACGAAAGAAGAGCTGAACATCCATATGATTTTGTGAGTAAATGCATCATTTCATTTGATGATATTAATGCTGAAGAAGGACAAATGATGATGAAAACCTTAAGAATAATACGAAAGAACTCAATGAACATCTAGACAAGATCGTTAATGTTACCGAGATTATTCCAGCTAATATGGGCAGAGAATTTACCATAAAGATGAGAAGAATGTTTCAAGAGATGGCTGATAGCTTTCATGAAAGGGATCAAATTTTCTTAAACACAATTAAAGAATAGAAGCAAGCTATCTTAGAATATCATAAAGCAAATAATGCAAGCATCAAACTCCTGAATGATAAAATTCTCCAGCTAAGTTCTCATCACATTGAACTCAATCAGCAGGTCACAAAGCAAATAATGAAAACTGATACAGCCTCGCAGCCACAGAAAATGTTATAGCCATGGTCCATCAGCAACAGATTGATGCTGAGCAAAGGTTGCAAGAAAACAGATAAGATATTGTCACGTCTAATCAACAACTACATAAGATTGTCGTTGGTGTTCAACAACTCACCAAAGATGTCTCCCTATTAACTGATGACTAAAAGGGGGAGAAGAAAGGTAGTCAAAGGACGAGATCTTCCACTTAGGGGGAACAAAGTGGACATAGAAGTCAAGGTCAGGGTGAAAGATCAAGGCGTTCATCTCCACTTATAGTACATGATTTACCATTGGAAGGTCATTCTTTAAGAGGTCAATCATCTTCTAGAGCTTCTTAAAGAGAGTCATGACAAACAATCACCAATACTGGTATGAGACCATCAAGTGATGATCCAATGTTTGTAAACAGGATGTCTTAAGGTGTCTACATTCCAGGAGAACAATAATTTAATATGTTTGATCTTGGTCCTACGAACACTGTAACGCCCCTAAATCCGGGTTCCTTAAACCTCGAGTTTAGTGCTCACAATACTATTCTACCATTCAATCACAATCATTCATTAAGAATACAATAACTTAATTTACAAGCTTATATAACTATCCAGTTTTACAAGCCTTTACATAGTACAAAACATCATCAGCCTGATCTATTACAAAAATATTACATTTATAAGAGTTCTATAACTAAACAACTATTGCTTGCTCGCTTTTCCCTTTATCTATTCCTGAACCTTCCGCGGATTCGGACTTAACTGAAATATCATGTTAAAGCAAAAATGAGCATAAACTAGCTTAGCAAGTACATAAACATATAATGGCATGATATCTTAGAAAGAATAGAAGAAACTTTTTCAATTAGCTTTAGCAATTTAATACTACAGTGAAAAGACTAGGAAGCATAATATAAAATACTTTCGCATTTGATTTGAAATATTACCATTATTTGTTGTACGGTCATGAGACCAAGAACTTGTTTAGAACAATACCAATCACAAAGACTGCTACTGTCTGACAATGTCATAAGACAATCTTTCCATTTAGATGTGTACTCTAGGTGATCAGCCTATCGTACCCTATATTGTGCACAATATAGCCATCTCTCTTTACTTTTCCTTTCCCTTTTATCAGGGTTGTTCTGTTACAGCATTTTCATAAATTTTGCACCACAACAATATGGATTAAAGAATATAAAATAAATATCTAAAGTCAACATAAACAATAACATATGTCTAGTCGGATAGAAATGACATCGACCTTTCTTAAATTAGTTGAACAATGAATGAACTTCACAACTGGCTCACAGGAATACATAATATGCATCACTGACAAATGAACTACAAACAAGAGTTTGGAAAGAATACTTGCATTTGCCATTGCTTACTTTAACTGTTACTACGTTACCACATTTACAACCTACATAACCATGATGTTGGTCCATGCATTAGTTATATACACATTACATGCTTTACTTTGACATACAAATTATCATTTATCTTTACATGTATTCTAACACATAACACGTCGTTCATTTATATCTTAATACCTACCACTTTGATCATTTTTATCAATTTATGATTTACAATACCTGTCTCTATCATATGAGATCAAAATACTTCATTTCTAATTAAAATAAAAAAATTTCAAAATCTAGAACACTACAGCTCGATGCAGTGTTTTACACTACACATCTCGCTGGCTGCGAAACCTTCTTAGTTACACTACGCCCCCAGCGTAGTGTTAGTACAAAATATCTCGTCGTCCGCGAGATTGACCGAAACCAATTTTTCATATTTTTTTTCCAAATTTTTCTCATGCTTTTTTTGGCCATACCTTGCACCTCTTTATTCCAACACATGATTTAGCATATATAACCTATATATGACTTGCCTAAGCTTTCAAAAATATTAAAAGTTTCCAAATGAATCTATTTTTCCATTTTAAGCTCTAACGAACGTTTTCGAACGTCCAAAATTCACTTTTATCGCCATATACGCCAAATTGATACAGACACGTGTATTTACATAAAATTTAGTTATTTAGCTTTATTTTACCTTTAAATACATAAAATGGCCAAAAATCACCATTTGATAGGAATTTGTAAACTTAACCTAAAATTTCTTACTAACCAACAACTTTGATTTAATAACCTATACATCCTCTATACTTTATAACAAGTTCATTTGTCACCATTATAGGTTCATACAACACATATATGACTCTACTACCTCATGCAATCATCTATATTTGGTTTTCATGCACATAAAACCTCAAATAATATTTTTAACCAAACAAAACCATGTTTTCTACATATCTAAATATCTAACAAACCATCTAGCATGCAAATACTCCTACCACCTTTGTAATACTACCCTAGCACTTAAGGTTTCATCATGTATCAACCATATATCACATAAACTCACAAAATTAACAATTTTAACCATTAAAACACTTATAAACACATATATACATGCATAACTTAAAGATTTAAGACAAGAAAACTTTTAAACCTTCTATAAAACCTTCTTCTCCTTGCTAGGAAACTCCTTAATGATAGATGATCCACTTTTGATGTTAGCTTTACTCTCTAGAACAATTATTTAACAATCTTTCAAATTCTCTCAAGCTTTTTCTTACTCTTTCTCTCAAGCTCTCAACACTTAGCATATAAGAATGTAATGAAGAAGAGATAACCTATCTTATCTTACTAAATCTATACATATATAACTTACAAGTATAATTCCTACCACTAACTCCATTTTGGTTAGCTTAATCATGCATAGTTAAGGATAGTCAAGGAAATTCCCATTCCCATTTAATTGTATTAAAGACATTACACACCAAAAAAGGATACCAAGGTTTTAATTTAAATTGCCAAGGGTACTAAGGACTTTTCCCTTTTTCTCTAGACAATTTAATTATTCCATACTCCATTTTTTTTAATCCAATTTTGCTTATTCAAGTCTCATTTGATCCAAATTTATTTCTTTAGGCTTGAACTTTATTTTATAATCAAATAATACCAAAATTGCTTGTCTCAAAACATGTCACATTTTAAAATTTTAATTTCATTATTTATTTATAAAATTTACAACATTGATCGAAATTACATATCATTACAGACACGATTGAAAAAATCTTTGAATTAAGAACGAGAGAAACAGAAGGAAGGAAAAATTATAATCATAGAAGAGAAACTGAAAGAAGAAGTCCGCCAAGCAGGAAGAGGAGTAGAAGATGAATAAATTTTTCTCTATAAACTGTGAGATTTTAAAGTTTAAAAATCATTGAATTCATACTTTTGATCTACAAATACAGTTTCTCACTGTATTCTAAGTCATGTTTAATTTCGTATATTACTGTATGTTTAAGTTTCGTACAATGATGCATGAGCAGATTAATATTTGAGACATCTGGTTTTGTCATCATTAAATAGGGGAGATTGTTAGGAACGGTATGTTTGATTTAATAATGACATGATCGCTTACATTACTGATGATTGATAAAAGTATATTTGTACAAGGTTTTTGTTTAGAAAAGATCAAATGTGTTAGGTTGATCTTATGAAAAAAATTATTGTATAAAGTTTATATCTTATTGATGGCAACTCTGATTCGTATAACATTAGGAAGATCGCATTGCACGGTCTGATCGTATAGGAAGACATGTTTGTATTGGAAGATAAAATCGTATTGCAAGTCAAGTTCGTATAACAACAAACGGATCGTATTGCGAAGTCAAAATCGTATTGCAACTCTAATTCGTATAACAAGATCTATTCACAGAGTAATGTGAAATCATATTATAAAGTTCAGACAATGTAATGAAGATATGAGCTCAAGACAAATTCTAGAACGTATAGTAGAAGGAAGATCGTATAGAAGTTTAGTTCGTATTAGAGCATCTCTGATCGTATAACAATGTATCTTCTATACGATTAGCTCATTTCGTATAATAACCAGAAGTTGTCAGAAAACTGACAATGAAGATGTCTTTGATTGAAGGGCTTGATGCAACTTTATCTGATCAACGTTGAAATATGCACTTCAAAGTTGCTCGTGTCTACTGGATTGTTTGACTATAAAGCACCAGTCATATAATATCTGTATTTGGTGACCTAAAAAGTCAACACAACAGAAAGCTATCTAGTCCATCCCTAAACTGTCTACGTCGAATCGAAGCATTAAATGAGCAACGACTATATTGCAACAAAAATATTTCTTAAGGACTATAAAAGATCAAGCAGAATTCAAATATAAAATAACCAACGATCAAGGAAAAACTCTGAAGATATTCTACGAGAATCAAAAGCCATTATACGAAAAGCAGAACTAGTTATATAAGCTGTTAAGTACCTGAGAATAGAATCATATTGCAAGCTTAGCAACAACACACAAACATCTATATTTGCAATATATGTCTTAGTGACAATCTACCGAGTCTTAGTGACTTAAAAAGATCTAAGTGATCTGGACTAAGTGTCCTTGTTTTTTAAGACCAGTGACTTAAAGGAACCTTAGTGGTTCGGTTGTAATTGATCTTTGTGATCACATCCTTAGTAATTTTTCTACTCGTGAAGTAGAATAGTGGATTATGAGTTATTCAGTATTCGAACCACTTAAACTTTGTTATCTCTATTATTATCTGCTTTTTGAATTTACTTTTTGTCATATGCTGAACTTTGATTGTGTGTGACTCAATTTCAGAACTATATTTGTTAAATCTTATCTAAGGGGATCTTTAAAATTATATTCCGCTGTGCATAATCAATATTGATCAACTTATCATTAATTAACATTAAAGAAACCAAAAAATTTAAAAGACGTATTCAACCCCTATTCTAGATCTTTTATGTGCCTATGAGAAACTATACAGTTATTCTGAATTATAAGATCAATATTTGATTTTCTAAAAATTAATTTGAGATATTTTAAAATTTTAAATTAAAATAATTTATTTAAGTTTTGAAAATAATAAATCTTATAATATTTTTAAATATAATAAATCTTATAATTAGTGATATTTTTTTAGATAGTTTATGATATCAACATAAACTAAATAAATTTATGTCGATTTTAAAGTTAAATTTTTTAAAAATTAACTTTTAAAAAATTAATATTAATTTTATAATTTAAAATAAAAATAATATAAATTAAGCAAATGATTTGCTGTAAAAGCCTAATCAACTTTCTCTTCGATTGAGTTAATTACTTGCACCACACTTTATCATTGTTTCAATTAAGATAGCTAATAAGTCGAGTAGCGTGCACGGTTCGAGTTTATATATGTATATATTTTAATTTTTTATTTTATTTATTAAAGGTAGGATTTAGAAAGAATAAAAAGATACATAAATTTTGTTTTGATTTTTTATTTAAAAAAAATATACTTTCACATGTAAAAAAAAAAAGAAAAAAAAAGATTTTCACATGTAAAAAAACACTTCAAGAGTTGACTTTAATTAATAGTTTGACCAAATTTTAATTATTACTGTTATCTTTTATGAAATATCATCTATTTAATTGAAAAAATAAAAGGTAACAACTTTTTCAATAAAAAAGGCAGATATTTTTTTTTTTGGGATTAAGGAAAAAAAATAAAAAATAAAAAACAATTTTTTTCTTGTCCTTTTTAAGACTCGCGATTCTCCGATCCATCAACAAACTGGTACTAAAAGACGACAGAAACTCCTCGGGAGTAGCAAAAGTTGAGTTCA
The DNA here is from genome assembly GCA_947179155.2 of Hedera helix. Classification (NCBI taxonomy): domain Eukaryota; kingdom Viridiplantae; phylum Streptophyta; class Magnoliopsida; order Apiales; family Araliaceae; genus Hedera; species Hedera helix. Next base: position 19,688,262 of record OX359275.1, on the reverse strand, counting down.
TCGTCCATTCATCGCCGCCGTTCTCAGATATTTTTTTTGTATATAAAAATGTATATATGAACAGATTCTTCCCCCTTAATTTTCCTTTCTCTGTAAACATTCAATCAACTGGCCCTAATTTAACTGATTGCTGAGTGATGGAGGTGGAGGTGAGAGTAGTTGCAGGGTTAGAGAGCTGCTTTGTCTCACTCCCACTCTTCTTAATTCAAGCCCTAGAATCAACTCACTCTAGCTCAGGCCCTCTCCCTCCATTTCTCGCCCTCGAGCTCCGCTCTCGCCATGGCGATCAGCTCTGGCACGTCTCTTGGTCTGGCTCTGCCTCTGCTTCTTCCGCCATTGAGGTACTTGTCAATTTCCCCAATTTCAGCTTCAATTCACTTGAAATCGTTGATTTTGTTTTTCCCGAAAAACAAGTAGAATAGTTCCGTTCTGTTTATCATTTGCAGAAATGGGTCAACAATATTTACTTTTATTATATCAACTTTTATGTCAGTGTTTATGAGTGAAATTGGTAGGTTTACACTGTTCCATAAAAAGAATCCCATTCGCAAAAAAAAATTTGTTCCCCCAAAAAGTACACAATGTCCTTATATTTAACTTCACAATTTTACTATCATTATCATGCCACCACTACTAAACAAAACGCTCACTATAATTGAGGATTAACATGGAAGAAAAATATAAACTTGAAGTTTACCAAATTTTGCAATGACTCTTTTTACAGAGCGGAGGGACTATTAATCTCTGTTCCTGTATGTTGGTCATGGAATGCTCATGTCAAAGTGTGAAAGGTGAAATTATACGAAAAATGGGCTTAGCTATTATACCTTTTCAATAGACAGTATTTTTAACAGAATGAATTGTTAATGAAAAGTGGTGTAAATTGGCAATTACAGTTGACTGTGCTTGTAGGCACTTATTACATGGGTTTTCAATTATCTTATATGACCTTGCCCAGCTTTACTTGTTCCCTTACTTGGAGTATGTGTGGCACAGATCAGAAGGGTTGCCACATTTGTATAATACTCCCTTGATCCCAAAATATAGGATCAAGTTTGAGTTTTTAAAGTCAATTTGAAATATTTTTAAACTAAAAATTGATGCAATTCATTTAATAACTCTAGAAAATATTAAATCTTTTCATTAGAAATATTATCTCAGTAATTTGCAATAGTCATAATTATATTTTCCTAAACTAAATAAATCCATATCAATTTTGAATTTGAAAATATTTTAAATTGACATTAAAAAGTCATATTTAATCTTATCTTTTAGAATATTACGTAGGGATGTCGGATCGTTAAAGCAACGGAATTTAAAATTTTCATATTGATTTTCGAAACCCTAAAAAGGATCCATGCGAAAACATATTAAATCAGAGGTTTAGATTTTTTTTACCGTTTATCCAAGCTTGAATGGAGACGATGGAGAATTCTGGAACACTTCGAATCTTCAACGCAATCCAACGGAATTGCGACTCTACGGTATCCACACGAACGCTCCGCGAATCGTCACACGATCTGCAGCAAAAGGGAGCTGCGGTACTAGCCACCAAGATCTGAATTTTCTGAATATTTTTCTCCGTAGTCTATTTCTAAAAGCAGCTAGGGTTTAGGTTTTTTTCTCTTATGTTTACTTTCTGTGCTGATATATATATATATATATATATATATATATATATATATATATATATATATATATATATATATATATATATATATATCAGTCAAAAGAATTAACCAAAACCTAATCCAATTAAAAAATAAATAAAATTCGAATTTATATATATATATTATATCTTAATTAAGTCTTACTTAATTAATATACATATATATACAAGTTATCTTATTAATTTAAATTCGTAATTTAAATACTATCAATCATATTGATATATTTAGATTCTTATAATTTAAATTAATTCTCTTTTAATTACGTTCTAAGTGTGTGACCCTATAGGTTATTATTACGTTGACAATAATTTTAAAATCATATTATAAAATTATAAACAGTGAGTGACATTTAGTAATACATCACTGCTACCTAAGTAATAATAAGATCGGTGATTCGATGCAACCTTTTCGTGATCAATGTTTCAATGTGATTTAATCATTTTAACCTTGACATTCTAGATTAAACTCGAGGCATGGAATGTGTCATACTCTTCATAATTTAATATTAGTTTTTTTGATCAATGAGTAGACTATATGAAACAAATCACTATTTGAGCATGACCATGCATTTCATAGACCTACTCAATCAAGAGGCTTATGGATATCACCCCTAATATATAGGAGGGTTAAATTCGATCTAGATCACTTATATTCCTCACACAATTCATGATGTACCCAATAATCACCTTTATTGTTTACCCTATAAAAGGTGACCTCTGATGATGTCAAAATACATAAATTCTGGTGTAATAATATAGTGATTTCAAGTCGGAGGATCATTATATCATTGTCACTATGAGAATTTCTACACTATGCATAATGCTCCACGTAGAATTCTCATGATGGGTCTGTCTAGTACATTGTTCTCTAACATGTACCTACCTATGCATTGACTCAATATCTCATATATTTATGACCAATGAGATTTGGTCATCAGTCAATCCACGTACTAGTCTCAATTCATCATTGTTGTCCCATTAACAATGATACTCGACTAGAGACATTTAAGAGCAATGATACTAATTGTAATTATATAATCTCATGTTCAAGTCACATACTTGAAGTTATATAATTCGTATCACTATTCTAAGGACTTTTATTATGCTAACATTTATATAACGCAGTAAATAAAATCATAATAAAATAATTCATTTATTCAATCAAATATAATATCAAAAATGTTAAGGAATTACATCAAATAATTGGCCACTAGGGCATGAACTCTAACATATTAATCTTATCTTTTAAAATGAATGCGCATGCTCAATATATTTATATGCTATATTCCATCTGTTTGGAAATAGTGTGATTCCTACTTCTTTTTTGTTGATATATTTGTCTCTATTAGACATAATTATTTTCTTATTTTCTAATTTTTAGTCCTTCGGTTAGTAAGTAAAGAAAATATGCAAAAAGTTTATTTCTAAATGTGACTATACAAACCTTAATATTCTGGAAAAAGTTAGCAAAGAAGTAGAACTCTTATTTACAGACAGAGAGAGAATCTCAAATTTGTTGATATAATATTTAAATATGTTTTCAACATGTCTTTGATGACCTGTCACAAATGTTCGAGAGAAAGGGACAGGTAAAGTCTAGCCTATGTAAAACTATGACTTTGGTGATGATTTTCACTTGTTTTCTAGTGTATAACTTTTATCCTGACGTGTTCACGGACAGGTCATCTTTGTAGAAAAAAATTCACCCATTTCTTCATCTACTGTCAATTGTAGATTGCTCAACAATTTGCAGAGTGCATTTGTCTGTCACATCATACAATTGTGCAAGTACGAGCTGTTCCTAATCTACCAAAAGGGACTCTTGTGACAATAGAACCCCATACTGAGGATGATTGGGAAGTTTTGGAGCTTAATGCGGAGCTTGCAGAGGCATCTATATTGAAGCAGGTGCGTTGTTGATCTCCAATAATTTTTTTATTTTTCTGCACTGCTAGTGACTCCCCTCTTCACCTACCGGATGATCTGTCCACTCTTAGTGCTTAATAATGTATGATGTAGTTGTTGAAATAGTGTGGGTTTTGTTCTCCATTATGGTAATTAAAAACCATGCTGTATTCTTAGAATTGAATTGAAATAAGTCCGAAGTAATTTTTTAGATTTATCTTTTGACATGGAAAAGTTTCCAAATGACTTAAATGCAAGCCTTCCCAAGGAAAAAATCACAACCAGAACCTACTGGATTAAGAGTTCGAAGGCTTCCTGACAGGATTTATGTATACTTATTTGGTAGATATTTATGTTCAGACTTGTTAATTAGTAAGCACGGCTACTTCAAAAAAGGTACTAACTGAGATAGTTCATGGACATTCTCCGACGTGTTCGGCACTTCTTAAGTTATCAATAATATATATATATGAAATACTTCGTGTTGTGGACGTGCTGACGCTTGTTGGCACTGCCCTATAGTGATATGATATTATATCTTAAGAAAGTATAGTTGTAGGAGAAATAAAACAAATGTTTTATTATTTCTGAGGTAAGACAAGGACAAACCGATTGAATTAATAGCATGGGAAAAGAAAGTAATCATCATAATTAGGTTTGTAAACATACGTATCTGTATATTTAATTTTGCATGCATATTTTCGTATTCTTAACTAATACTACATGGTAATTGTTCATTATGCCTCATAGCCTTTCCTATTGTCTTAAATTTACTTGTTATGATTAAGCATTTGTGAAAATACATTTCTCTATCAACCTTTCCTTTAATTATGCTTGACAAAATACATACTCCTGCCATGCTGGTTGAAATATCATGCAACCTAAGGGAAGAGAGAGGTGTTAAAATTTTCAGAATTTTCCATTTATTGACTCTAAATTTGGATTTTCTTAGGTGATAGTGTATGCGGTTGGAAACTTTATTCAAGTTCAAGTTCAAACATATAATGTTGTTACATGTTAATCTGTTAAAAAATAGAAAGAGAACACGGTATGGAACATCACAAAACAGAAAAGGGGATGACTAAAAGGGGATAGATGGAGTATATACCACGTTCTCAATGTGTCATCATCCTACTTTGTTAGGATTTTTAAACTCTCGGGGCCTTTTTAGTTGGATTTCACCTGTTGATGTTTCTTTATCAACTGAGGAAAATTCTTCATCGTGTTGTCTTGTTTGTAAATTAATGTCTAGTATCAAGATCTATGCTTCAAAAGAAAGGGCTTCAAATATATCTTGATAGGACAAGGTCCTAAGGGTACATCATATAAATTCGCCGCCCTTAATTTTTTCCTTCACATTTCAACCTCTTGACATCTAAGGATGCTAAAAAAGACGAGGGTAAAATACGAAGAATTGTAGGTGTGCTACCTTTTCCAATGTTTATGGACATTTATCAACTAGGTTTAACATGAACTTTTCTTATATGAACTTTTTTATTGATTTAGAGACCTATCTATACTATACCTCTTCTGTTCCAAAATATAGGATTAAATTTGACTTTTCAAAGTCAATTTGATATATTTTCAATTTTAAAATTGATGTGATTCATTTAACTTTATGAAAATAATAAATCTTGTAATTAGTAGTTTTATTTAGATAGTTCATAATTTTCAAAATTATAATGTCTAAAACTAAACTAATTTATATCAATTTTAAATTTGAAAATATCTCAAATTGATTTCAAAAAGTCAATATTGATCTTATATTTAGGAATGGATGGACTGAGAGAGTATTTTATATGAGAAGAGAACAACTTACAATTGATGTTTCCCGTGCATTCAAGGAGATAACTTAATAAACTGTTCAATCATCCTTATCGCCATTTTTTCTATTTACTCACTTGATTCATGGGGTTTGGAAGGCAGCAATTGTATTCTCCCGCAAAGCATCAAGATTCTCTACTTCTGCATTGAAACCAATTATGAATGTGGTGGACCTCAATTTTGATGATGGCTCACAAACGGACTTAAGAGACCATTGATTTTTAAGGTTTAAGAAATGAAACTGAAGAGGTAATGCTTTGAAGTCTGGGCTTTGTAACAAATGACAACAGACCCTTAGCCCCCTGATTCCCACTCCAGAATAGCTTAATGAAAAGTATCGACCCAGATGATTTCTGTAAACTTTTTCCTGGATTAGTTTTGCAGGAGTTTTTTTTTATACTTATATCCAATACCAAAGTTGTTGGCTGACATCATTACTATAATAGGAAAATTTCTCCATGCAGCACAGTATTTATCTCAAACATCCCGTTGCAACCCTTCCTAGAAATCAAAAGGACAAGCATAAAACCTTCCTTTCACTTATTTTATCTCCAGCCTATTGGGGATACCTGTAATGTTATGATATTAAAAATTTTAAAAGAAGAAAGAAAAAGAACTTATCTAATGATTTCAGCATCAAGTTTTGTCAAGCGACTGCCCTTCCTTACGAAAGTTCTTGATATTTTTATCTGAACACCTCTAGAAAGTGTCTATAGCTTCCCACTTTAATTGTATGCTCCCCTTCGTGTGCACATGGTTTTAACTTTCCTAATCTTTCCTTTTGAAGGGGTTGGAATTCTTGGTTTAGTTCTCCAGCTTAACAACAGAAAAAAAGATTGATTAAATTTATTGAGTCTGACTCATAGTGATCTTTTATCAAAGAATGACTTGCAGAAAAAAGAGGGATTCTAGCTAATTGAAAGGATCTTCTGATTAATCCAGAGATCCTTTAGATTCCATATGGGGAGGGGAAGAGATGAGAGAGAGAGATCATGTATTCTGTCCAAATATTGCTAAATACATGTTAATTAATGCAGGTGGGGCTTGTCCATGAAGGAATGAGATTCCCTTTGTGGTTGCATGGTCGAACGATCATTACGTTCCTCGTCGTCTCAACCTTTCCCAAGAACCATATAGGTAAGATAATACCACACAATCATTATGCTTTTTCTTCGTTATTTGTTGTTATCTGCTGCTCAATTCTGTTTCTTAGCTGAAGCTATTAGCAATTGTTGTCATCATCATTTTTGCTCTATACCCCCCCCCCCCCCCCCCCCCTTTTCAAATTATACGGTCATGATCAGCATGGGTGTGTAATTTAATGTTTTACGTATGTGATGCACACATACTTACATCACTATGCTTTAAAAGCAATACTGTTCATTTACATTATAGTTGTATTAGTTTTGTATATGGCCCAAAGATTTTTGGACATCCCCAAGAGAAAGCATGACAGTCAATTCAGCATGGAGGAACTATTACTGCTAATTATTACCACCACCCCAACACAAGGCCTATTTGAAACTCATTGTTTTTAGGGAAAATTTGTCTTAACAAAATCAACGTTTAGGAGCAAATCATACGGGATAGTTTGTCTATTCTTTCTTTACTATATAAACTCCGTCAAACCCAATAATAATCATACTTAGTATTGGCCATATTAAATGGCAGACATGGACATTTTAGCTATTAACACGTAGGATCTCATGAGTTTGAATTTAGATAATGATCAACATAAAAAGAATGTTCATTGTGAATATATATCTGACTTCTAAATATTGCAGTGCAACTTAAACCGGGAACTGAAGTTGCAGTTGCTCCAAAGAGACGCAAAACAAATGTTAATTCTTCTGGAGATTCCTCGGTACCACCTGAGGACAAATACCATCTTACTACAAAGGCACTTCTGCGTATTCAGGATCCAGATAGTAGATTTATTCACAACTGTGAGGTCAATGGTGTTGAAATGGGAGTGGTGATCACTTCTGCTGTCTTTATCCATCCAGAAACAGCTAAAAGTTATTCATTCGATTCACTTCAGTTTGTAATTATTGAGCCTAGATTGGCACCAAAGGAGAGCAAGACGAATCATGAAACAGATAAACAAAAAATTAGGAGCTCAACCGCAAAAGAAGTTAACCATGGAGTTCCAATTGGCAAGCAGGATCACCGCCAGACTATTGTTAGTCTTTTAATTTCAGGGTCAGTGGCTAAAGGACATATAATGCTTTCTCAGTCGCTTCGTCTTTATTTAAGAGCAAGTCGACACTCATGTAAGTTAATTTCCTTCAAGTAAATACTATCTTAATTGAACAGTCATTTTCTTTTCTTCTAACCACAATTAAGAAAAGGTTCATTCTCTTTAATTGATCAAATGAAAATGATCACCAAGTGCGTTCAGATTTTCTTTTAGAAATATCTAGTCAAGGATTATTGCAATTTTGAATTTGAGTCTGACATATATTTCAGCATTGATTGTATAAGGTGCTACATGCTAGTCAGCTGTTTGTTTCAAAAGAAATGTAATTTGTCAGTTGCATAAAATCAAGTACTCTACAGTATCATTTGATTAATTAGTACTCCTTCCGTCCTATAAAAAAGTCCAATTTTTTTTACTTAATTTTCAGTACTAGGGTTTGAATTGAATACACTTTGACATATTTTTTATAATAATTTCCCGATGATAAATTTTTGTTCTTTAAAGTTTAATATTGTTAAAGATAATCAAAAAAATTTATATCTAAGTTTGTCATATGTAAACCTTAATATTCGCAAGAAAAAGGCAACAAAAGAAATAGGACTCTTTTCTAGGACGGAGGGGGTATTGAATGCAATTCAATCATCATACTCTAGATTCGCTATTGGTTTGTGTGTTCTATTTGTTGCAGTTGGATTCGATTGTTGCCCATCCATGGCCTTTGATGATTCTTGAGAGCATGTGGCATTTGTTAACTCTTGTTTTAATTTGGTGTCTCCTTAATGTCTTAATTTGCTTAGTTGTAATTTCTGCTTATTTTCAGTCATAAAAATGCCCATCTTGTGCTTTTAGATTTTTTTCCTCTAAAAAATAATTTACATGTTTCACAGCACATATAGGTTTCTTCTATTCTTTTGGTCCCTCTTTTTCTATTACACTGAAGAATTTTTAAAACCCGCTGGAAGGGTCTGCTATCAGCAAATTTGGTTGAACCCATGTGACCCAGATTACCTCGAAGTGGGATAGTAAAATTGAGGTTATGTCGAATTTGGGAATGATCTCTTTCCCACACTTCCAATGTGGGATTTGGGAGTCTTACAATTTTATGAACTTACTAATCTTTTAGATTCTTTTGGCGTTCTTTTGGTTATGTTTCTAATACAATAAACTGTATAAAAGTTTCTTAAATGAGCTCTTCTAATTTCAGGGATTTATTTAAAGACATGCAATCTTAATTTGAGGAAAGATACTCCTTCATTTTCCATTTCACCTTGTCAATTTAAGATGTTCAGAAAGGAGGCCATTGAGAACAGTGATTTAGAAGTTTTGGATAGCCATAAGAATCGTCATAGTGAACATCACAATACCTACTCTGATACTGATATGGGTATAATTGATTGGTCAGCCCATGAAAGAGTTGTTGCAGCTCTTTCTAATGAATCCCCTGGTAATGAGAATAAGGAAGCTGCAACAAGACCAAACAGTAGAAAGGGTATACTAAGCCTTCTGCGTGCGTGGTGTTTAGCTCAACTTGATGCCATTGTTTCAAATGCAAGAGTGGATGTTAATTCATTGATTTTAGGAAATAAAACATTGCTTCACTTTGAAGTGAAGAATCATGAATTTGCAAAGCATGAAAAGCTAGCAGCATCATGTAATGGTTCTTCGGGAATCAGAAATAGAACTGGAGAACCGTCAGTTGAAATCCTGTATGTTCTGTCTGTTTCTGAGGAATGTCTGGGTGGAGAAAAATTTAACGCATATGAACTTCCATTTACTGAAAGAAACAGGGAGAACAATCAACAGAGAAGCTTGGAATTGTTGGTAGAAAAGCTGAATGTGAGTGAAGGTGTCTCTTTTGATTCTGTTAAGGAAAGAACCTCTGATAAATACTTGCACTCAGCTATTTCTTCATTGAGCTGGATGGGTACAGCTGCTTCTGATGTAAACAATAGTAGGTACTTCTCTTTGTGTCTGCTTTGAGCTATTATGAGCTAACTTATAATTGCTATTCTCAGACAACCTTGTTTGTTTTATTTTTCCACTTTTACTTGCATGAGAAGCAGCTATCCAATATTTTGGAGATTGTGAAAGATAGGTTGATGATGCTCATAGGGAGAATAATTTAAAACATGCAAATTCCATGCTAGATGGAGGAGTTTTGGTCCTCATATATATATATATATATTCATAATGACTATTCATATGATTTTGTACTCCCTTCTGAACTTATACATGAAAATATGTAAAATTTGATAATATTATTGGTTCAATTAGAGTTTTGTTGGAATAATTTTTCGTCATCTCAAACATCTTCTCATCTGTATCTTAGTCATTAACATTAGCTTGATCATTTATCCAAAATAAAATTGTCCTATTCCTCGAAAACTTTCTTCTGCTAAAGTTGCTGATATTGTAATTTTCTGTCATCAGGTATTTAATTCTTATTTACAGAATGTATATAAACACAATTTGAAACATCATCTATATTTATTATACATTTGTCAAATTAAATATTCCTAATATAGTAAAATTAAAACAGAGTATGGCAAATAAAATAAGAGAATAAATTATGTAAGGATGGCGTATGAAACTAAGGTTCTACTGCCTGTAGGTAAATTTAGGAATTTGAATTGTTGTAACAAATTATGTAATTATTTTACCATGGTAAAACCGTTTAACTAATCATACTAGATTTGAATCCCCTAGTTTTCTCTTAAATTACCTACGTGACATGTTGCTATTGGATGCTGTAAACACTAGTTTCACATGCCATCCTTATATAATTTATTCTCATAAAATAAGTTTATACTATTTGCAATATTAAAGTGAGGAGTCACGGAGAAATAGTAGATGAATTTCTGACATAACGGTTTCCTATTTATCACTGAAGATATGTTGATCTGGTGTTACCTTGGATGTGAAATGATTTAGGAAATTAATCCAGAACTGAATGAGATTTAAAAATATGGTTTGGTAGGATGAGGCACACATGTAAAATGACATGGTCATTATGGAAATGGGAGTGAGTTCTTTCAAATGAAAGATTATTTATGTAATCTGTATTTGTGAAATACTTAAACAATTTGTCTTGGATATAAGAAAATTGAGAAATAATTAAATTTTGAATAGCTTATTTAGTTATTGCAATGGAATGTGTTTGAAACATGCGATCAATAGTGCCAAGTGTTTCTTGTACTGTAGGTCCTGATTATGAATATTAGTTTTTTTGTGTTATTACCCCCTTAGATTTGCAATATCAGCAAATAGAAATGCTTGGAAAAAACCTAATGTACAAAAAATTGAACCCCAATCCCCAAAATGGAGATTCCTATTACATTTTTTGAGGGTAGCTCTTTTAATAAAAAAATATTTGTCATGGAGTGTTGATAGTTGAGGATGTAAAGGACAGAAGAAAAGGGAGAAAAAGAGAGAAGAAGCATGGGGTGTAAAGGAATGGAATATATTTTTCATACACAAAGTAAAAGGGGTCTAGAAGCTGAAGATCTAGTTAAAAAAATATTTCACCCTATTATAATGCAAGTTCCATGTCTTCAACAAGAACTTTTTTCTTTTAGCTAAAATATAATGGTACTTACTAAATCCCAAATACAAAGACTAAACAAATCAATTGTTAAGATAATTATCATTATTGTATATATAAGCTTTCATATGTTTAAGACATTCTACTTTGGTTCAAATCTATTTTGGTTCCCGATTCTTAAAAGAATTAACTTGAGAATTGAACGAACTTGTTTGTTCTTGGAATTTTTGAACCTGAAACCAAACCAACAAAAGTTGGATTTTGGCTTGGTTCTTGTCTTTCATGTCCAAAGAATTCTCTTGGGCTATGTTTGTTTGCAAAAAACATGTTTGAGATTGGACTATTTGTATTAATTTAACACTATTTCGAACTATTTTATCCCATGATGAGAGATCATTAGTTCCTTAATATTGGACTATTAGTCTCATAAAGCCATTAATAGTTTAAAATGAGGGGGACTATTAATCCCATATTTACCATGGGATTATATAATCTCTCATAAATAACCTTATAAATGGTAAAAAAATAGTCCATAGGACTATTTAAAGGACTATTAATCCCCTGTCATGGGATAAAATAGTCCGAAGTAATTTTAAATTAATACAAATAGTCCAATTCCAAGCATGTTTTTTGCAAACAAACGTAGCCTTGGTGCATAAATGGGGAAATACTGATTCATTTAGATCAGAGTTCTACGTTCCTTGAATATAAGAGTTCTGAAAATAATTTTTGTACCTAGTGCACAAGGCTCTTGCAGAAAAAGGATTAAAAATCTGTTAGGGACATCCCTTGCTGCATTTACTTCCAATTTACCAAATGGTAACATTGATATTTCAGGTGAATAGGAAAAAATGAATTTTCTTAAGATATAATTTGTTGATTTTTTTTAGTGGATGGATAAGAGCATTCTAATTTCTAGGTTAAAAAGTAGCATCTGGGGTGGTTGTGCATATTAGATATTCATAAACTTACAATCACATGATGTGGCTGTTATTGTATTTGCCTGATTGGATGGAGATGGGAGCATGTGGTAGGATTGGATAGAATTCTTTCCTTCATTGAGGGTCTTCATTCAGTTTGGCTTCCATCCAAGTTCTGAGAGTTGAGGCAAGTAAACCAATTAGTGTGTCTTCTCTTCATTTGTCAATATGGAAGACTTGAGTTCGCAAATTGATAGGGCTACAAAAGCGGGTGGGTGGATTGTGGATTTTCTTTCTTAGATAGGAAAAGTAGATTTTAGCGATAGAGAAGAAAAAATTGAATAGAGATGGGACAAGGAGTCCATCATAAGAGAAATAAGTGGAAACATACCAAAAACTAAGCACTCAAAAGAGTGTAGCTCTCCATTTACTTGTAATTCTGAAACTAATGAACTACGTAGGATGCCTATTTGCAGAAGACGAGAGGGTAGCTAAAGAAGTAATCCTATTCCTCAGTTAGGGGTAACGAAGATATTGGTCTTTAAAGATCTTGGCACTCCAGTAGAGCCACATACCCCATAAAATTGTAATTACATTATACTTCCAAATCAATCAATAGTAACTCGACCAAAAGAACAGCAAGCTAAAGTGTACCAATAATAGAATTCCATTAATTTCAAGCACCAGGACAATGCAAAAAATTGGTGGGTATGGGTTTCACTGCTTTGCTTACACATTATCTAGGACATTCTGTGTTCAATTCCCACGAGAGACAAAGCACTGGGCCTTAACCGCTACGTGATTTGTGGGATTAGTCTAATAAAAAAGGCATGGGGATTATCCAGAGTAACCAAAGAATTATTGAATAGTGTTCTGAACTTCTGATGACAGGTTAAATCTTACTTGAGTTTAACTTGATCTTAACTCCAGGGAAAAACACAACTTAATCCAAATTTTTATTTTTTTTTTGGAAAAAAAGACTAGATCATTTTGTAGCTTTTTTGGGGGAATTTGGCTTGGGTTCTACCGTTCTAGGTATTTCTTTTTGGATAGGCTCCTTGTATTGGGTGGATTTTGGTTTTTGACGGGCAAAGAAATGCCTGTTTTTTTTAACTACCTATCATACTCTTGTATACTTCACGTCTAGTTAAGTTATCCCCTTTTTTGAGCATATAGCGTAAAGAAACTACTAGTATTGAAAAGTTTTAGGAAATTGTTGGAAATTTAGCTAATAATAAATCAGCATTTTGAGTTTCTATTAGTTGAAAATAATTTTTTTTTTATTGTTCTGCCTTTTCATTTAGTTTTATTTTAGTTAAAATGCTATCAGATTTAAGTATGAAGTTGATTGGAATACACTTCGAGACTAAGAAATTGGTAACGAGACTGGAGTGGTTTCCATGAAAATTGGAATATATGATACATGATTGGATGTATCCAAGTGTTTCTTCCTATCTAGACTAATACACGAAGGAAGGACCTTTCTAGCGCACATCTCACTTGGTCTTGCATATTTCTACAATCTTTGGTTGACTAAACTTCCGTTAGAGCAATAATACACACTCTTAGGCTGATTCTCTAACAGCTTGTGCTTTTGAATCAACTAATAGTTTAATATGGTAACATGATATGGTTCCATATAAGGTTTTTAGTTTAAGTCCCCATGTATACATTTGTCCTGCTCTCGTAGACACGTAGTATATTAAGTATGTTCTATTTGTGTGATACGTATTTTTTTTTCTATGGAAAATGAAATTGATAAAGAGCTGGAAGATATAGGAGAAAGGACTAAAGTTCACCTAACTGAAAAGTCAGAAAGGAGAAAAAAGAACTACTTAATCATGGAGGTTTCTAGTCCCTATAAATAAATGACACTACCTTTGAAAGCTCTTAACTGGGGCCCACATTGAGACGAGAAGAATTACTGTATCCGTCTGAAAATGAAGAGGACATTAATAATCCTAATCCTTGTATTTCTCTCTCACCAAATACCCTAAATGAATACCACATTTTTAAAGAATTTGATCCTTCTTTCTACAAAACCATGAAACTTAGTTTTAAGAAAATTCTCCCTCAAAGATCTCAAACAATAAACTCTGAAGCATCCAAAATTTGAGCGTGCAAGAATAAATGAGAATTAGACTTGCTAGCATGCTTACACATGACATAAATATAAGTTATAAGACACATTGGCACAAATATTAGGTAGAAGAGATTTATGAGATTTTGAACCTGCGATAAATAATTGGTATCAGTCTATTAAGGAATCTGAGACAAAATTCTGGTTGCGTTTCTCCAGTTATAGAAGAGAAGTCACTAATTAGATCAATTGCTCTTAGAATTGATTAGAGCTATGCTTTAGCAACAATCTAGAGTTTAGCTTTCTAGCTTGCTATTGTTCTGCATTGTTGGTGCAGTTTTCACTCTATTCGGGTTGTACACTTGGTGGACCTTGCTTTGTTTTTTCCATGAACGACTTGGGATTGGGGGAGGGAGGGGAACTAAGGGACTATAGCAAAACTGATAGTTTCCTTTTCAACAATCTTAAATTTCCCAAGTTTACTAGGGCCACCTTAAAGTTAATTTTGCGGCACATATCATAAAAACTAAAATTCTGCTGTTTTTGTTTTTGTTAATTGGAATGAAATAACTGTGTAGGGCAGTGTAACTCATGATAGTCAAAATTCTTACCCAAATGATAAAACATTATTGATCCAAAGTCTTGCACTAGGCCCATTAATTATATGCTTAGGTGCTTGCAACTCGTACTAAAAGATAATTCTATTCACAACAGATATCATTCAAGTACATGACTTCTGGATGTTTTGATCTGGTGTACATAGCTGTGAAATTGCTTTATTTTGGATATTCTCAAACTCTTCTTTAGCATTGCTATAAGGGTTACTTTTCTTTATATAACTGCTGTACCTTTTTATGTTTAGTTCTATTATTGATACTGAGAAAATTCATTTCTGTTATGTGACAGAAGCCTGGGAACTCCTGACATACTTTCTTTCTCACACCTGCAGGGTTGACAGTATTGTTATCTCCTAGTTATGCAAAGTTGTTCAGTTCTTACAATCTTCCTTTTCCTGGGCATGTTCTGATATATGGGCCTCCAGTGAGTTCTTCTCTTCAAGTTTTATATTATCATTTTGGTGATGCCTTGATTGATTGGGCGAAGCTGCTCTTCATTACCACTAATATAATGTCACATTGTCACTTCATCAATAAATGATACATTTTTTTTGTTTGTTTTACTTTTTGACTAATTAAAAAGACAATTTCTTGCTCATCTTTATTTCTAATTTTTTTTTAGCATATCTAACATATCTTTACCTTGATCTGCAACATATTTCACTGTATTTGTGCTCTCATTGTTTATTTCTCTTCTGCCGCCAGCTATTTTATGTCAGAGCTTATTTGTTTCTTCTCAAGATACTTTGTGACATTTCTAGTTATTTTTTTCTTTCCCTCTTTTTAACATCTTGAAGCAAAAGTTAAGAACTTAATAAGAATGGTGTCTGAAAAATATTTTGAGTTCGACTAATTTTGTTGTCTATAATCGCTGATTAGTAAGGAGAGAAGTTGGGAAAGATGTTAAATCGAGGTTGTGATTGCCATATTGCTGTATACCTATCAAATTAAAAGGAGTCCTTTCTTTGTTCCCAGCTTCTTCCTGAACTGCTGATAAATTGAAATCTACTATGATTCTGACATTTAGATATAATATTATTTTCTTTGGTCCTATAAATAAATCAATAATATGGAATTTTCGCCTTCATAGAAAAATGTAAAGCTTTTTCAGCATTGGCAATCCTTGATGGTTGATGCGGAACACAAGAAGAGGATCGAAAGATTTTTTTTTTATTATTTTATATTGTTATTTAGGGTTACATATTTTGGTGATTAATATAATTATTTATTACTTATTAGTTATTAAGTAGGATATTCTAGAATTTTTTTATTTTGTTTAAAATTATAGAAGTAGATTTTAATTAGGAGATTAGTTTTAACTATAGTAGTAAATTATAATTAGGAGATTAGTTTTAATTATAGTAGTTGATTTTAATCAGGAATTCAGTTTTGATTATAATAGTAGATTTTAATTATGAGATTACTTCCTTTTTAAATTAAGGATTTTACTTGGTTGTTAAGTCCAGGTTCTCTGTATAGAGCATTAGTCTTTATATATTTTCAGATCATCGAATATATTAATTTGAGATTAAAGTTTCGTGCTTTTGTGTGTGTTTCAAATTATTAAATATATTAATTTGAGATCTAAACGTTTTTGTGTCTCACCATCTTCAAGTTATATTTACTCGTGTTAGAATCATATACGAAAAGATCTTAGCCTCTTACGTATACTTTCTGAAAATAAGGATGCTCACATAGTAATTATCAGTGCACCTATTTCTTTATCTACAATGTTGTATTTATTTGTTCGATTAGAAATGGATGACAATCAGGAAACTTTGTATTCAAGATTGATACTGAAAGACCTTCCAAAAATAGGTTTGACACTGAAAGGAAAAGTACTTTCCTATTTCTTTGGGTTGTACTGCATCATATGTTTGTAGCTCTATATAAGAATAAAATTCAGTTTGGTGGGTTTTTTTGTTGTTCTTTTTTTTGTGTGCTAGGGTTCTGGGAAAACATTATTAGCCACGGCTGTTTCAAAATCAGTTGCAGAACATGAGGACATCTTGGCACACATGTATGAATATATTTATTGCATTCATATTTTCCCTCTTTTTTCAACCTTGACTCTTTTCGAATTCATCCTTAACTTTTTAATTTTTATCAATGTCATGAAGTATTTTTACCAAGTGTAATGACATGGAGTTGTGATGATAAAATCTTCATATATCATTATAATGGAGATTCTTTTTGCAGAGTGTTTGTATGTTGTTCTAGACTGGCTTCAGAAAAATCTCCAACTATTCGTCAAATTCTTTCGGGCTACATATCTGAAGCATTGGAACATGCACCTTCTGTTGTCATTTTTGATGACCTTGATAGCATTTTAGCATCTTCCTCCGACTCAGAAGGATCCCAACCTTCATTGTCCCTTATGGCACTTACAGAATTCCTTACAGATATTATGGATGAATATGAGGTAATGAATTTGAAGTTAATTTATTCAAATTCATGCCTTGTTTTAGATGTCAGAAATAAATTATTATTGAGTTAGTACGCACATTGAATTTTAGCTTTATTTAAATACTGGAGCAATTCGTCAACATAATTGGTATGATTCAAGATGAATAAAGCAAGACCACTCTTAGAGCTTTAAACTACATGAGAGTTTGAATAAGCTATTTATGTATGTAGATCTGCTTTTGAAAAAGTAATCTTTCTTCTCTAACCAAACCTCCACCCCCCCCCCCCCCCCCCCCCCCCCCCCCCCCCGGTGCGCAGATGCGTGAGAGAGGGAGGGGGAGGCAAATCCTGACCTACAAGGTTATGCCTCCGACATTAGGGAGGAGAGTCCCTTGCAACTTGAAGACACCTGATTCTCAATTAAAACCTTCTTTTGTTGGGTAAAACTCCACTCAAAAGTCAAAACCATGTACCACTGACTATATAGAGAGAATGTCCGTTGGTGAAGAAAATTCAGTCACTAGGTTTATACAAAGTGATAATGATACATAAGAAGATATCAGGAATTAGACAAGATTCAAGGGTGTTTCTTTTTTTTTTTTTTTTTGATAAATTAAACTTTAATTGGAAAAAGGAAGCAATGTACAAGTCACATGGGCATAAAGATCAGATTCTCTCCTAATTAAAGTTTAGGTTTTCCAAGGAAGAAAATACTAAACAATGCAGGATTTACCCAGATATCCTGAATTCTATGGCTGATCTACGAGGGAAATGTTGTGGTTGATGACATTATGATACAGGGGATGATGGGTTATAATTGAATTTAAGCTTTGAGATACCGCAATAGGTCATAAATATGGCAATGCACATTTCTTTAAAATATGGACTTTATTAAGCATGAGATAGAATTATATAGAGCGGAGATTATAGAGTGAAGTAGTATCTTATATAGAGGTTTGTTTGAGATGCATGTCCAAATAAACTGATGATTGTTATACCCAATTTATGCTAGAGTCAAGGAGAAGCAGTTTAGTCATCTAAATATTAATCCAATTTCTAAACTAACAAAATAGAGCTAAATTGCATCATAGTAACGTGCATAAGACAGTAGATATATTTTTCTTTCAGCATGGAGAAAGTCTTTGACCTGTCATTTTATTTCGGGCTTGTATAGCACTATAGAATCTTTCAGGAAGTGAGAAACTGTGTTTGTGAATCTTGTTATCAAAAGAGGAGAGAGAAAAGAGTATAGGAGTGAGACTACACGTACTCTTAGATGTACATGCGCTAATATTCATTCACAGTACATACATTGTGCATATACTTTTAGATGGATCTGCGAGCGTATAAAGTCTTGTCCATTGCCTACTTCATAAGTGTTGAAGTACGATAATATTGTCTGTCAATTTTTTGGGTAAAAACATTTAGCTATGACACCTAACCATTTTTATTTGTAGCAGGTCAACAAAAAAGAGAGCATATTTTCACAAAGTTATGTTCTTGTCTTTAATTTGCATTTGATTCTTGCAATAACAATCTTTTCTCCATCCAGGATAATGATTTGTTTCCAGCACAGAACTTAAATTACTATTCCCTCTATCCCACATTGTTTGCCACTCTTTTTAGTGTTTGGTACAGATTTTTTATGTACCGAAAGTGCATCTAAATATTATTTTCTTAACATATTTGTAATATAGTTACTTATCAAAGAAGTTATTTGTAATGTAGTTAAAAAATATAACATTTGCATATATTAAAATATATAAATATAAATAGCTATGTGATATTTAAATGTGCTTTTGGCACTTGTTAAAATCCATTCTGCACACACTAAGAGAAGTGTTGCAAATAATATGGAGAGTAAAATAAATTTAGAGTTTTGCAGTTGTACTGTGTCATTTATATTAATACTAGTGACTTTTGACCTGGAAAATTTGTCAGGCATGTTACATTAATACTAGTGACTTTGACATGGAAAATTTTCCAGGCATGTTACCCTGTTTGCATGGTGTTTTATGAATTAGCAATGGCTTTACTCTCCAAAAGTTTCTTCATATGGGGAAGCTTCCAGTGCTGCTTGGCTAAATTCAAGCCCTGCCATGTTAGCAAAGTGATTTTTCTTGTATGCTTTCCAGGAAAAGCGAAGGAGCTCATGTGGAATTGGACCCATTGCATTCATAGCTACTGCGCAGTCCCTTACTAGTATACCTCAAAGTTTGAGCTCTTCTGGTTAGTTGCTCTGAATGTAAATGAAGTCCCACTTTATTTTTTCCCTTAATAGTTTCATATGCTTAACCCTATTAGTATAATTTTAATTCAACTCAGGGAGGCTTGACTTTCATGTGCAACTGCCAGCTCCTGGTGCCGCAGAACGTAGCGCTTTATTGAAACATGAAATTCAGAGGCGTTCCTTGCAATGTTCTGACAACATCCTGATAGATATAGCTTCAAAATGTGATGGTTATGATGCCTATGATTTGGTATTCTTCCGATCATTATCCATTTTGAAAATGATTTGTTAGCTCAAGTATTCATTATCATGATTTTAGTTCCACCTTTATTTGTTATTGAGCTCTATGGAGTTTTTTTGTTGTTGTGGTGTGTGATGTGTGTGTGTGGTATTCATATGACTGACATATAAGCATGTTTCTCCCTTATTCCAACCCAGAAAGTTGGAAATCCAACAGTTAATGACATTCCAGCAAAAGCTTTGGTTGACTTCTTCCTTGAATGGTAGATTATTCTTATAGAAAGCACCAACTGTGTACAATATACTTGAGAACGAAAAATGCCCAAACTGATTAATATACTTTTACTTGTTTAAGCAAGAAAGGGCCAAACTGTCTCGTATTCGAATATTTGGGAAGCCACTGGTTATATTTAGGCGGAGACAAAGTTCTCTTGTGGGTGGTATTGTTAGAATTGGAGCCGCAAGCAGCTTTTTGGCATTTCCCTGAGCAGTTTTAGTAATTCTGAAAGGAACACAAATACCAGATCTTACGCATTTTAGATCTTACGCATTATCTAGGGCAAGATATCATGTAACCAAAGATTCAGAAGGATTTTCAAGACTTTAAACTTGCGTCCATGAATATTTTGTATGAGCCTACTCTATGAGGTGGTATCTGGTGTTGAAAATGGTTCTTTGAGATGCATAAATCATGGGAGTCGTATCACTTACAGGTCTTGAGACACTGTTATTTGTGGCAGCTACTAGATTTGTTAACATGCTTTACGTGGGCTGTAGCTCAAGGAGCTATCTTGATGGTTGATAATTTGAGGATATAGAAGGTTTTGGAGAATTGGTGTGCATTAGTAAGAGAGATGAGCTTAAATGTCTGATTACCTATTAACTCTTTGGTAAAGAGGTTTGTGAGTCCAACTAATTTTAGTTATGACTTGCTTGTCCCTGATACTGTGAACAATTTAATTGTTACAGGAAATACTGGTTGATAGGTCTGTCCATGCTGCCATTTGCCGGTTTGTGTCGTGCGATTTGGATTCTGGTGAGCAGAAGACACCAACGCTAATCAAGGATGATTTTTTGCAAGCAATGCACGAGTTTCTTCCAGTTGCCATGCGTGATATTACTAAGGCTGCTTCAGAAGAAGGTCGCCGTGGTTGGGAGGACGTTGGTGGTCTTATTGACATCCGGAATGCTATCAAAGAGGTATAGATTTTTCCTGTTAACCGCCCTAATTTAATCATTCAGGTTTCTGAGATCTTGATACGGTGAGCATCAAGTCGATGGTTATTTTACCCTCAAACTATGAAAAGCATTTTCAATTAGCTATTTTGCATTGTTTGTCAGCTCAGGTGTTGCCTTAGCACCCTAAAGGAGTTGGTTGCAACTTTTCATCTTTTCTATTACCTAGTAGGTACCTTAGCTATTTTGTATAACTGATTGTCAATAGTATGACGTCAAACTTGATGTTCGACTTTAGCATTACTAATATAACTGCTATTGCGCTGCTTTAATGCAATAGATTCTACTAATGGCCTTTCATATATCCTACATATATGCTTAAAAATGTACAAGACTGACCTGTGTGTATTCTTGTAGTAATTTTTTCTGTATCGTTGTAAAACAACCGAACGGATGAATCTCCAACTCATAAAATTGGGGTTGATGTAGCCTTGGTTGTCATTATTATTAGGCATTCTGATTTTGAAATTTTATATAATCAGCAAAGTTTCACTAGCACTTATGAGTCTGTTTGATTCATTCTTCTAATAGAGTAGAAGCGTAAGTGGAGGCTCGGCAAAAGATGAATCAATAATTAGGTGAAGCATCACAGAAAAATGCATGTATTTCTGCCATATATGTTGAATAGATTTAGGTTATAATTATTAACCTGCTATGAAAATATACGAGTATTTCTCTGAGCTGAATTTTTTTCTCTTAGATTACTCTATTGTATAATACATGTAATATTTTTGTTACTTCGGTGAATTCAATTGGGATTGAACTTTCGTATCCTTCTTTTATATACAATGAGAGTTGAGACTCTATTAATCACAAGAATTGTGTAATTTTATTGTACTAGTTCAACCTAAAAAATTCCATGTAATTTGTTAGTACTTTGTACTCATTCTTTGGTTTGCATATTGTGGTTCTTCTTATGTCAGATGATTGAGTTACCTTCAAGGTTCCCAAATATCTTTTCACAAGCACCTTTAAGGATGCGGTCAAATGTTCTCCTATATGGACCTCCTGGTTGTGGCAAAACACATATTGTTGGTGCTGCTGCTGCTGCCTGTTCGCTTCGATTTATCTCGGTCAAAGGGCCTGAGCTGCTGAATAAATACATTGGCGCTTCTGAGCAAGCTGTAAGAAAAAATGCAGCCTTATTATGATTTCTAATGTCATTTTAAAAAATTATTGTCATTGATAGTGGTCATAACAATTATTTGGAAGAACTTTATTTCCACCCATGTGACTGGCTACATGATGTGGTGTGGCGCAGCTTTGTGTTTATGAGGAAGTTACGACATGTTTAGAAATGTGAGGTATAAAGATTGATTTTAACGGAGTTAGGGGAGATTGTTGGCTTGAGGAAGGGCTGGGGTTTTGTCTGAGTTTCTGATAGATAAGTGGGCTCGGTTGTATAATGAGTTTGAGGAGTTGGTTGTGAGGGAGGATATAACTTTGAGATAGAAGGCTAGGCTAGAGTTTGGTGGGTGAAGGATAGAGAATGTAATTCTAGCTTCTTTTTTGCAAGGTTGCTCGTAGTGTCTGGTGAGGTTGCTAAACTGTGTGTTTATTTGCTACAGAGATTACAAAATTATTTAGTAACCTTCTTGAGGAGGTTGAGATAAGTCCTATGGTCGAGGGAGAGAAGTGCTTGGTTGGAGAGGCCTTTTAAAGGTGAAGAATTTAGGAGGGCTGTTTCTGAGATGTATAGGAAGATTGGCTGGTCCTGATGGTTTTATAATGTCTTACTATCAATTGAGTTGAGATATGGTGAAGGAGGATCTTAGGAGATCTTTTGTGAGTTCTATGATAATGGTATTTTGGAAAAGAATATTATCTTGACATTTGTTATTCTATTTCCTAAGGAGCGTTCTATTTAAGTTAGCAATTTTAATCCCACTAGTCCAGACAAATGTAATATTTTGACTATCTCTCTTTCTACAAGACTGAGTTGTAGTGTTGGGGGAACAATTTCAGTTTCTCAAAGTTTACAAGGGAAAAGAAAAACTTTGTGCTTAAGTTGGATTTTGAGAAGGTTTATAATAGAGCTTGTTGGGGCTTTTTGGATATAGTTATTGATAACATTGGTTTTGCTGTAAGGTGGCTGTGTTAGATCAAGGTTGTTTTGTTTCGCCTCATTTTGCGATGATTGTTAATGGGGAGTGCAAGTTTTGATTTAGAGCTTCTAGGTCTTAATCTGTCGCCTTTTTTATTTGCGGCTGATGTATTGAGTATAATGCTTAAGAGTGGTGGGGAGTGTGGTTAAGGCTGTGGATGGGCCATGTTGAAGTGAGAGTGTCTCACCTTCAATCTGCTGATTACACCATCCTTTTTATTTCGAAGGGGTTTCAAGAATTTGTAAACAATTTTTCAAGTGTTTAAGACAATCTTTGGGATGAGGGTCAATTTGTCCTAGTCTCACATAGATGGGGACATTTTAACATATTCATCTTTGGTTGGGTGTACGCTTACTTATCTCGGCATATCCCTTGGTGCTAATATTAGCTCCATTGCATTTGGGGACCCAGTTATTTTTGAGCCTGATGGATGAAAAAGAGCATCTTTCTCTTTAGGGATAGGATACTTTGATTCAGTCTTGTTTAGCTAATATTCCTCTTTATTTCTCACATCTGTTTAAGATCCTGGTTAGCATTGCCGATTCTTAGACAAGATGATGAGATATTTCCTTGGTTTGGGGCTGGAATGAGAGAAGATTATTTGGTGGAATGGTAACTTCGGAAGAAGAGGTGCTCTCTTGTGTGTGTTGAAGTAAGAGAGAGTTGGGTAGGATAACTTGGTCTAAAAAATTGTCGCATTGGTAGGCAAGTGGATCTGGAGATTTCCCTTGGAATCTACTTTCTATGGGATGGCGTCATCAAGAACAAATTCGATATTCAAATGAATGGATGAGATGCTAACCTGGAATTCATTTTACTCATGCGAGCCTTGGAATTTCATTTCGCAAGGCTCTACCACTTTTGGGCCTCCTGTTTTTGGGGTGACATATGGGAGGGTCAGGTTCACATATTCACTATGCATAATGCTCTCATTTGTAATTTTATTGCTTGTTATACTGATTCAATATCTTGGGACTTCTATTTCTTGATAAACTGATTGATTAGGATTCCAATTAGTTGTCGTCAATGATTAATTTACTGAATTTGAGACATATTCATCTCTATTGAAAAACAAGTTCTGAAGCCAATCTCTTCTGGTAGCGCTTTTCTTGCAAGAGTTATTTCTCTTTCTTGACTCGTTCTTATGCACTAGTTTAGTTTCCTCTGGCTTTTGCCATTTGGAAGGCAAAGGTTCCATAAAAAATCAAAGCATTTATTTGTTCTGTGGCCTTACAAAGGCTGAATAGTAATGATTTTACCTAGTGCTACCGACAAGGCTCTCTCTAGACGTGCCTATGTTTTGTCTAAGCAAAATGATGAAGTGCAGCCTCATTTATTTTTACTTTGTAAAACTCTATTTTTGGGTATGTTGGGGAAGGAGTGGGTGTGTCGCCGTTGTGGTATTTATAGGTTTCAGATATTTTGAAGGGGGGAAAGGATGCTAAGATGCTTTGGAAGTATACATTCTTTACCCTTTTTCAGGAATCTGGACTCATCGTAGCACAACGCTCAACATGTTGGACTGACCATAACGTAGTGCTCGACATGTTAGATATTGGTATTTATCTTTCTCTTTGTTGTTAGTTTTTTTGTCTGATTCTTTATGAGCCTCTGCCACGGTGCCTTTACGGGTATTTGTCTGTCTAATCTTTTAAATGGTGGAGAGCTGCGATCTTTTTAGGGTTTTTTTACTACCACTTGCATAGAACAATTCAAACTGCATTCCAAATTTAAACTCAAATCAAATAACGACTATTCCTGGTATTTCTTTGACCTGAGAAGGCCATTGAGATTACAAATTTCTAGCAAATACCTCGAATAACCTTATAACCTTATACCGGGGGGGGGGGGGGGGGGGGGGGGGAGCTTCGTTTCTGGAAGCCCTTCTAGAAAAGTCATTATCAATATTTTGGACGTGTAATGGCTTCCAATACAGAAAAGGCCTTCTTTGAGCTTGCTAACCCTCTGCGAAAAGTATTGTTTTAATTAATCCACAAGAATTAGAGTTAAAAAAATATTTATATATATGTGGATGGGGATAGGTGGGGAGGGATGCCACATTTGCATCTCATGAAATTGGAGCCTTTGCTCAGTTACTTTTCGGAACCAAACCATCTCTATTTTCCGAGAGTTACAATTATAAAATGTGTTGTTGGGATACTAAAGGACTAATCCATTACATTGTTAGACTTGAAGTTATCGTTTATTGAGTCTCTTTACTTGGATTATAGTGATAAAGTTAAGTACTCACAATTTTTATCCTTCTATCATACATTTGGCACAGTGCTGAAAAATTGTCTTGTATCAGGTTCGGGATATATTCTCAAAAGCAGCTGCTGCAGCTCCATGCCTTCTCTTTTTTGATGAATTTGATTCCATTGCACCAAAGAGAGGGCATGATAATACTGGAGTAACTGATCGAGTTGTTAATCAAGTTAGTTTCTTGTTCAATTGTCCAGTATTCTTGATCTTTCGTGGTGGATCTTATATCGTCTTTGCAATCAACATTTGTTTTCATTCATCTTTGTAGTTTCTGACCGAGTTAGATGGTGTTGAAGTCTTGACTGGTGTGTTTGTTTTTGCTGCTACCAGGTGAGCTCTTCTCTAAACAATCTTTTCTGTTTAAGTCTCTTATTTTCTATTTTGGTGTTAGTAAGCATTATGTTATGTTTAACCTTCTATTTTTGACCGTAGAACTTATTATTGACCAGTGAGTAAAGTATATTGCTGTCTGTGGTAGGTGCTGGAATTTCAACAGAATAGTGCTAAAAAATTTCTTAAAAGCAAGTAGTTAAGATTTCTAGTGTTAGATTAAAGTTCGTTTAATAAGGAAGATGTAAATACTAGTGATTTAAATACTGAAATTGAGATTTTTCTATGGTTGTTACTTTAATCATAAAATTGTATCTACGAGAAGAAACCATTGAAAAGACAGAATAAGATTCTGTGAATTTTATTCAGGCTTCACCCTCGCTAGGTATGGTAACATCAGTGAAATGATTTTGCATTGTAATTGGAAGCTGTTGTTCACACTCCAAAATTAATCCTTATGAGCGATGGATATGGCAATCCATCCTGAGTAGTTCCTCGCAAATTCTTCCTAATAGATGTTTCAATCACATCGCCCACATTTATCTTCTTTTCTGTTACAATCACATATAACAACACCGTCCTTTCTTTCGTGATATCACTGACATGCGTAGACGGCATAAGCTTGGCACACAGAAACGCATATCAAAATTTTCCATAGCGGCTTAAATAGTTAAACGTGGATATCTTTGAGCCACGTTGGCCTCTAGGTGTCCAAACTGCATCGGCTTGCACAACTCTCATATGATCGTGTCATAGTTTAGATTTTCGATAACAAACTATGCATATTGGAAATATGCGGGTGGTAAGTTATAAAATTCATTAATTGCGTCTCCTCTAAAAGACACTATCTTGCCCTGAATCAGAATTGCACAACGTGACTTATCTTCAGCATTGGCATAGAATTCTTTGACGATTGATATAACCGTTGATCCGTGAACAAATCCCAACCTCGCTCCATTATCATAAGTGCCATTTCTCCATCCACTAATTCATCAGGACGAAGACCGCTGTAATATTCCAGATATTTTCAAGATTTTAAATAATATCTTAATTGATTTTATTAAAGGTTAAGGTTTAAAACCTAGAATTTGAGAAGTAAGATGTGTAGAAAATTGATAAATATTTTTTTGGTAACCATAATAATATTCAAAAGCTTGACTAGAATCAAATATTAATAATCGCTACTTATGATCAGATACAATATCGTTTGCTTAATATTATATCTTAATCTAGCAGATAATAAAAACTCAATCAATTTAACTGGCCACAATAAATCAATCAAATCAAATATCATTCATCAATTAAAATAAATTGTCAAAAACGAATCTCATATAAGAAGGATAAGATAAGAATAACTTAATCAAACAATTAATTGTAAATAAAGTTCAACATCCCTTTAGAATTGAAAAAATAAAGAACTTAGTCTAACATAATTGAAATTGCAAATTAACCTTCAATTGCACTAGTGAAAATCTCTCCCAAAAGTTAGGTTACAATCATAATGTTCTCCTCTATTTATATCCCTCTTAACTCTCGTAAAAGCTCTTAACTCGCAACAATACATTCCTTATTGGGCTCAACTTCAGTGAAATGCACAAATCATCCCAGTTAAGTTCGCCGACCACGGCCTCGGCCACGGAATTGCACTACAAATCTGGCCCTGGCCACGGTTCATGTTTAGAAATTACAAAAATGTCATTAAGTTCCGATTTTATCGTTTTGACCCTGCAAAGCCATCTTCTGCAATAGAACCATAAAAACAAGTAAAATGCATCTAAAAATAGTCAAAAATAGCAAATTATTAAGCTCAAAAGCATTCTATTCGTAAGTATAAAATCCACTCGTCAGTAATTTCTTCTACAAAATCTTCTTTAATTATTGGTGGAAAAAAAATTAAATCTAATGAGCTTTCAATTTACACTGAAAAAAGGGAAGAGAAAAATTATGCTCAGATAGTTTATATTTATTCATGCTACTTAAATGATTTTATATAATTATAAACATATTAAGCTGTCAATTTGATATTATTGGTTTCTGTTTTGCTCTATCATCTCTTAATTCAAACTTGTGTAAGTAAATGATTCCTGCTAAAGCTTACTCGAGTACAAGTATTCTAGCCACATGCATGTCAAAACTACTTATCATGAACAATTTAGTTCCCCCCCCCCCCCTTCCCCTCCCCTCCCCTATCCAAAAAAAAAAAACTCTCCCCCACCCGGGGATTGGAACCACCACGATCTATGTTGTTTTTAAGGCATTATATTGCATATAATAATCTTCCATTTGTTTTTCACATCTTATGAAATCCCCTTCATTATAGTCAGGGATTTTTAAATTAAAAAAACTCGACCTTGTAGCAATCAACATTGGTTAGATGACCTTGCTTCATGAAAGTGTCTGTACTTCAACGCTTAATGAGACCATTCTGAGTTGTAATGTCATAAGATCCTCTTCTCACTACTTCTCGATCGCAGGATGATAAAATTACAACATTTTTTTGTGCAGATCTCTTTCTTTATTTTATTGCTCGACTGAAAATTAATACTCTGCAATTTCTTGTTCAAGCAGTAGACCAGATTTACTTGATGCGGCGTTGTTACGCCCTGGCAGGCTAGATCGGCTTCTGTTCTGTGATTTCCCATCACAGAACGAGAGGTTGGATATTCTTACTGTTCTTTCTAAACAGGTTAGCATTTAATTAGTTAATGAAAGGACATATTTAAGTTTCACTTTGTTGTGAGTATTATTTGCAATACTTATATGAGTTGGAACCTGATTATGATATTATTTAACAGGTAAACTGTCATTTTAGTTTCTTCACTATCTTGAAATTAGCTGTGCATGAATATTATCACATGACAGTGACATCCAATTATGTTTCCATTATCTATTCCCTTGTTTAACATGTTGTCTGTGTTACCTATTTATTTAACTTGGTTTGAAAGCAAGCATTATATAAAAATTCAAAAAGAATCTTATATCAAGGTTGGGAATGTTGGATTTTTTACTATAGAAATCATATTTATCTATTTATTTAATGTTTATTAATGTTGGACATTTATTTATTAATAAAAGTACATCATTCGTCGTTCATTAAATGGTCATTTATTATGTTTAATATAAATCTCCAAATTTATATATATTATGATTTATGTGTATAAATAAGTATTATACATAGAAGATATAAATCATATGAAATATATATAAATAAAGATATAATAGTTTATAACCTATGATAATTTGAAGATATTATCATGTAGGTTATAGTGCTTTAATATAGATTATGGAAGTTGGATTTTTAATTAAAGTACTAGTGCAGTAACGGTGTGCATTAAACGGATCATGTGATAATATTTTATTTATAAAATATTTTTGCATAAATACTAATTTGTTAATGTTTTTTAATTTTGAAATAATAATGGACTTAATATTGTTAAATATATTAATTTAATATTCCAACGAGTAAAATTATATTGTGTTAATTAATACCTCGGAATATTAATTAATATATTTAATTAATACTAGGAACATTATTATTGTTAAAACATCTATAAGATTTTCATAAGATAATTTATTATTGATCATAGAATCTTGTCCAAGTCTTTTAATATTTATTATTAAAATGATTGATTTAATTGTTAAATCAATTTATGATCAAACGAAGATAAATTGTGGACTTATGAAATTAGTTTAAATATATTGGGATTATACTTAATTCTGAAATATTTATGTACATCTATAGAGGAAATATTTGCAGTTAATTAGTAAAGAGTTTATTTTATTTAATTCCTGGACTAAAGTGTAATTACAATTATTTAGTGGAATTAATTGTAATTAATATTTATTTAGTATATTATTATTAGATAATAATATATTAATAAGTACTGGAGTCAGAATAGGAATCCCTTAGGATCCCCATCCTAGCCTAATATGAATCAATATCATTAGAGAGATAATGATCAATAAGGATATAAATATACGAATAGAGGGTTATTATTCCATATCAAAGAAAAAATCAAATAGCGTATACTTTCTCTCTTCTCTTAGAAAAAACACGTAAAGTATTTTTTCAGAAGGGTACTTTGGAGACTACACTCCAGATTCAGCATAAAGTCGTAGGAATGAAGATCTTGAGGATACTCGAAGATTTAAACGTTTTAATCTAACCAAATACCAGGTAACAATTCATACTATAGATATATAGTATATATATAATTGTTCTTTTGTATAAAACTATAAAGATAATCCTGTTTTATTAAATTTTTAAAGTTGTTTTTCGGAGAAATTTTCTGACAGGGAAAAGGGTAGTAAGATAATTAATTGTGATGTACATTTTACATGTAATTTCGTTGGCTGGACTTGGGGGAGTTGGTTAATGTGGCTAACCAAATACCCTTATGTTAGAGTGCATTGGAGGTTTCTTAAAGAGGCCAAAACATGCATTAATATCACGCCCTTGCCATATGGGGATTGTGCTCTAATGGCTTTCCTAGTTAGTGCATGTAGGTTTGCTTATTTATCTCCTTCTTGTAGAAGGTTTCTCATACATGTATATCTCTAGTTCTCTATCTTTTGTTGTCATAGATCCTGAGGTTCCTCTGCTTCATTGGCATTCCCCAGATAATTTTTGAAGGGGTCCAAAACAGGAGAAATACTATAAACGAGGATTTGTTTTTTTTTAATTTACCTCAATTTTGAGCTGCTTGACTTGACTTGTAGAATGATGACAGCTTTTCTATACATGGGTTATGCCCCCTCCCACTTTGCACTTTTGTAGAATAATTATCTACTCAAGAAAAAAATTTGAGACTTGAGGTTAGCTGATGTTATTTAGATGGTTTGTGGAATTGTGATTGATTTGTGTTTGAAAGTACAAAGACCGTCTTCAGCTATTCTGTTGTTCCCAGTTACCGCTGGCCGGTGATGTTGATCTAGATGCCATCGCTTGTATGACTGAAGGATTTAGTGGAGCTGACCTCCAGGCTCTTCTCTCAGACGCTCAACTTGCAGCAGTTCACGACGTTCTAAGCTGTGCACAGGGCAACAAGCCTGCTAAAACTCCAGTCATCACTGATTCACTCTTAAAATCTATTGCTTCCGAGGCAAGGTCCTCAGTTTCAGAAGCTGAGAAGCGGCGATTATACACCATTTACAGCCAGTTCTTGGATTCTAAGAAATCTGCTGCTTCACAGGTCTCTAGCTCTCTCTCTCTCTCTCTCTCTAACCCCACCCCCACCCCCACCCCCACCCCCACCCCCACCCCCACATGGCTCCATGCACAGAATAAATTACTTTTTAAGTGTAGTAGATGGTAAATGTTAAAAGATAAATTACTTGTATACAGTCGAGAGATGCGAAAGGCAAAAGAGCAACCCTGGCATAACCATCACCAATAACTTGCAGTCAAAGGGACTTGAAAACCAAATGGAAAACGAAGCATCATTAGGACAGCTGCTGTTGCACTGAAGAAGTCATATTTTGTTTCAGTTTACCTTACCTCATTTACGCCGTTATTATTTGTATTAACAATTCACCCTGTTCTTTTTATTGTATCAATTTCGTACACTTGGGTAGCTGAAGTCACTTAATTTTCATGCCTTTATTCTTAGAATAAATTTTAACGACACCATGGAAGCTTACATAGTTGTGTATAGCCTTTCCTTTTTTAAAAAAATAATTAAATAATTTTTTTTTTAATTGCCTTGTTATCCGATGTAAATTGTTTCTAGTAGTTGAAAGGAGTGATGGTCGAACAAATTGGAGTGCATCATCAGTTATTTACTGTAGTTCAGTTTGATCCTAATGAGTAATGACCATTTCTCAAGAGTTTTTCATGTGAATTATGTTCTGCTCTTCTATCATGAAAAGTTAGTTGTGTAGTGGGTAGAGAATCTTATGTGATTATATTGTATGAAATAAATATTCCTTCCGTTTTAAAACAATAAATATACACTTTTGAAGTTAAATTGACATATATTTAAATTCAAAATTAATATAAATTTATTTAATTTTAGATAATACAATTATAAAAATTATAAATAGCTTCAAACATCCTCCAATAACATGTTAGAGTTTTATCTTTTCTAATAACATATTATGTGGGAATTTAGTATTTCATTATTTTTATTATATGTCTAAGACATAATCACATATATTAAAGTTTTATTAATATTAATATTAGGTAATTAATGTTGATTTGAAGTTTTATTATTATTTATGCATTAATTAATTATTCATCTTTTTATTTTTCTTAATTATTTCATCTTTAAAGGTAAAGTAAAAAATAATTAAATATTTTCTCTTTAGATATATATAAAACGTTTTATATTTTGGAAAGATTTTTTTTCTTCTAAAATGACTTGTATAATGAAAAGGAGGGAGTATAAAATTAAAGAATTTAAATTTTGTTAATCTATTTGATACTTAATATTTATCATGATAAGATTATTTAATTAATTATATTAAATTTTAAATTTTTTGTTTTTTTTTAAATAACTTACGTGGCATGTTAACTAAATAATCTTTTAAGTTTAAAAATATTTTATACCTGATTTTTAAAAATTCAAAGTTGATGTTATATATACATATATATATAGTTTGCTAATTAAGTTGATGTTATATTTTAAAATGGAGGCGGAATATGATTTAATAAACAAATGTTTATCCATAATGTGTATTCAGATCGCAGAGTATGTTTAGTGTCTTGGCTTTTTTGTAGAGTGCCAGAAAGACTGCTGTAAAATCATCGGACGGGACATGCACTCGTCTACGTGTAACACTTGGTCTTTCCGTGCTAAAATAAAAGATATAATTTATTTTTTAAAATAAAATAATAGTATATTAAATTTTAAAATTAATATAATTCATAAAAATTTAAAATAAAATAAAATTTATAATTAATAATTTTTGTTATCGAATAGTACAAACCATCAGACGATTTCTAAAAAGATGTCAATACTGCTGTGGTGAATGAATTTAATGATGATTTTGAATTCGCTCGGGAGTTTATTAGAGAGAGGTTATGACCCTGATGAACTTGGAATTGTTATGCTGATGATTAATTGTATTTTTTTCTTTTGTCTTGTTAATGAATTCTAAACTCATAATTTTTGTAATACGATTATGTATTCATCAGTGTTATTTTATTATCTTTTATAATGAGTTAAGTCTTATTATCTGCGTGTATAATTATTTATTTATACTTTCTTGTCACCCTCTAGCCTTTCGGATGAATTGTCGATAGGGATAGAGGATGAATTTAAAGTGTATGTAGCAAAACAGCAACACAAGGACAAAATATAAGAAATATTCTCATTTATTTCAAAAAGAATAATAATATCGACTAAAACATAGCCTCAAAATGACTAAGTACAAAATTATATCTACTGATAATAACTTCGGAGCCGAACAGCATACCAAGTATTGGGAACAATCTTCCCATCCATGCCTTGAAGCTTGTACATTCCTGCTCTTAATACTTCAATTATCATATAGGGACCTTCCCAAGTGGGCATTAGTTTTTCGATTTCTCGAGATGTAGAGGCTTTGGCTGCCGAAGGACTAGGTCTCCTTTGTTGAATGATCTGTTATTGACACTTTTGTTGAAGTGTCTTGCTATGTGCGATGTTGATAGGTAGATATTCTGAGGACAACGATATCACATTCTTCTTCCAACAGATCAAGATTTTGCCGAAGTACTTCGTTATTCAGAATTTCGTCAAAGTTTTGGACTTTGGATGAGAGTATCCCGACCTTAATAGGTATTAGGGCTTCGACCCCATAAGCAAGCTAGTAGGAGGCTTTTCCGGTAGTAGTCCTAGGAGTTGTTCGATAAACCCAGAGAACACGTACGAGCTCCTCAGACCAAGCCTATTTTGCATCTTCTAACCTCCGTTTTATTCCATTGAGGAGCGTCTTATTAGTGACTTCAACTTGGCCATTTGTCTAAGGGTGGGCCACTAAAGTCCGACGATGTTGAATGCTAAATTCTTTCAAAAATCATTCGAATTCCCTTACGACAAATTGTAGGCCAGTGTTCGAGACCAGAACCATTGGTATGCTGAACCGGTAGACTCCCTATTCTTTAAGAAACTGAAGAAATGTTTTTTCAGTGATTCTGGCTAGAGGTTTGGCTTCTACCCATTTAGTAAAATAATCGATGACAACGACCACAAACTTCACTTGACCTTTACCTTATGGGAGTGGTGCCAGTATGTCTATTCCCCATACTACAAAAGGTATTGGAAATAGTATTGGGGTGAGCTCTTCCAGAAGGTGGTGTGATACTGAAGCGAATAGTTGACATTTATGGTATTTTTTAACGAAGTCTTTGACATCTTGAAATATAGTCGACCAAAAATATCCTTGTCTTAAAATTTTATGTGCAAGTGTTTTTACTCCTACGTGATCTCTGCATATTCCTTCATGGACTTCCCGAATAACGTATTCGAATTCTTTGGGGTCGAGGCAACGAAGCAATGGAGAAGAATAAGATTTTCTGTACAATTAATTGTTGACGATGCAATACTTAGAAGACTTATAATTTATCCTTTGGACAAGAGTCTTATCTTTAAGCAGTTCGTCGGTTTTTAAGAATTTGAAGA
This sequence comes from Hedera helix, assembly GCA_947179155.2. Classification (NCBI taxonomy): domain Eukaryota; kingdom Viridiplantae; phylum Streptophyta; class Magnoliopsida; order Apiales; family Araliaceae; genus Hedera; species Hedera helix. The sequence continues at coordinate 19,654,094 of OX359275.1, read as the reverse complement.
TTGATGTTATCTGGGATTCTTCTTGTCCTATATCCCTTATTGTCTGAACAATTGTACTCGGATGTTGTAAATTTTCCAAATAGACCGATCCTTCTAACTCACCCTGATCTGTGGTTGCGAACTTGAAAAAGGCATCAACCATTGTGTTATCTATTCTCACCACGTCGACAATCTGATGCTTCGGAAACTGCATAAGCAACGTACGTACAAGTTGGAGATAGGCTTGCAAGTGTGTTTCCTTCACCTCATATTCTCCCAAGACTTGCGTTACCACTAGTTCAGAATCACTGTAAATCACCAGGTTTTTCATTTGAAGGTTTTTGGCCAGTTTCAATCCTACCACGAATGCTTCATATTCTACTATATTATTGGTGGCCAAAAACCCGAACTATATAGACTTTTGCACTTTGAAACCTTCAGGCGAAGTAAGAATTATACCGACTCCGCTCCTTGTCCCCGTAGAAGATCCATCAACAAACAAGGTCGATGCAGAATCTTCGACAGTTTGGTCGTTCGGATATTTCGGCTGATTCCTCTTCTTTTTCCTCAAGGAAGAAACATTCAATGATGAAATCGATAAGGGCTTGTGCTTTGATGGCTGTTAGAGGGTGAAATTTCAGGTTAAATTGACTTAGCTATACAAACCATACTGCTAACCTTCCTAATGACTCAGGACGATACAAAACCTTCTTAAGGGATTGGTTTGTGAAGACGATAATTGTCCTCCCTTAAAAACAATGTCGAAATTTTCGACTGAAAATAATCAAAATGTAAGCCAACTTCTCAAGATTCGGGTATCTAGTTTCTGCATCCCGAAGAACATGGCTCATATAATAAACGGGCTTTTCCCCCTGAGAGTCCTCTCTAAATAAGGCCGATCTAATTGCTAGATGTGTGGTAGATAAATACAATTGTAAATCTTCCTCGGGCAGTGCCTTGCTAAGTATCAGGGGGGAAGAGATATATTTCTTAATTTGTTCGCATGCTTTTTAGCATTCTTCGGCCCATAAAAATGTCTTTTGATTTTGAGCCCCCTTCAAAGTATTAAAGAAAGCAAGGCATTTTTCTGCCAATCGGGCCACGAACTGTCTTAGGGTTGCTAGTCTCTCAGTCAATCTTTGTACTTCTTTAAAGTTTTTTGGCGGCTGCATATTGAGGATAGCCGATATATTTTCGAGGTTTTCTTCTATCCCTCTTTGGCTAACCATGTATCCCAGGAATTTGCCTGACCCGAGGCCAAAAGTGCATTTAGTAAGGTTGTGCCTCATGTTATAAAATCTAACACTCTAGAGGCATTCTTTAAAATCAGATACGTGGTCTTCTTCCTTCATGCTTGGGACGATCATATTGTCGACTTAGACTTTCATATTTCTCCTAATTTGGTCTCTAAATACTTTATTTATCATCCATTGATAAGTGACTCCAATAGTAATGAGACCAAATGATATGACTCTATAAGTGTAGATGGTCCGATGAGTGATGAAGGATATCTTCGGGATATCTTTTTCATGCATAAAAATTTGGGAGTATTTGGAGAAAACATTGAGGAAGCTCATTACAGTGTGTCTCGAGGTAGAATCGATCAATTGGTCGATACTCGGAAGAGGATAATAATCTTTCGAACATGCTTTGTTTAAGTCAGTATAGTCTACAAACATCCTTCCCTTCCCGTTGTGCTTTTTTCACCAATACCACGTTGGCGAGCCATTCTGGATAAGTGATTTTAAAGATAAAATTAGCAACCAATAATTTCTCAATTTTTTCGTCAATTACCTTTTGACGTTCAGGGGCAATGTTTCAGCGCTTTTGTTTGACAGGCATGGAACTTGGATTCACACTTAACTTATGTACGACGACACTCCTGTCTATTCCTGGCATATCAGCTGAAGTCCATGCAAAGATGTTTGAGTATTCTCTTAATAAATTGATTAGTTAGGTCTTGATATCCAGATGCAGTCTTGTTCCAATCTGTATTGTTCTTTCGTCTTTTCCTCGAAACAAGTCTTTTTCCTCAGTCTCTTCAGCGGGTGTTGTTATTAGCTCAGTGCCCCCCTTCCGTAAAGGGTTCAAGCTCTATTTTCATCGCTATTTTTTGCTTGTTAACCCATACGGATGTTGCTTAAACAGCCTGGAGGTAACATCTTCGGGATAAATCCTAATCACCGACTGCCTCGCCGATCCCATTCTCAGTCAGGAATTTCATTTTTAAATAAAGAATCAAAGTGACTGCTCTAAGTGCTGATAAAGTAGTTCTCCCTAAGATGACATTGTAGTTACTTTTTACTTAGGCCACATAGAATCTGATCATAATGGAAGCTTGTTTTCGATGCATATCAAAGATCACAGATAATTCAATTGTCCCTGCAATTCGAATTAGGTTATTACTGAAATCGTATAGAGGGGACTCATTGCAGATCTCCAGCTTCCTCCCCCCCAAGTCCAATCGATTGTACGCATGAATGTAAAGTTCATAGACTGAACTCCCATTGTCGACAAGCATTCGTTTTAGATCCATACTTCCCACTTGTGCTGTAATGATGAGGGGGTCCTGGTGGGGTGTTACTAGCCTTAAGGGGTAATTGTCGTTTGAAAAGGTGATGGGATATATTTTTACATCCCGAGGTTGTCTGAACAACTGATGAACTTCACTTTTGAAGGCTTTCCTTTTTCTGTTAGACATGACGGATACCGATCCACCGGATATGATATCCATGACCCCTTTTGGAGCCGATGACGAAAGTGGTGGTGCTATTTGGTCAAAGGGCGATGGCTTATAATGCTCGGCCACATAGAAATCGAGATTATCATTATGAACTTGTTTTTCTAGAAAGTCCTTTAACTGGTAGCAATCTTTAGTATCATGTCCTTTTACTTTATGATAGGTAAAATATCTGTAGTCATTCTTTTGTCTGGCGAAAACACGAATTTTTGGGGGCTTCTTATAGAAATGCTGATTTTTTATTTCCTTCACGATGTCGGCCCTGCTACTGTTCAAGGTAGTGTAATCTTTATCACCATTTTTGTTTCCCCGATCCTTCGGGCTATCGTTCTTCTGTTACTGATTACCATTAAAGTCCCTTTTGCCGTTTCATTTTTTACAATTGGATTTTTTATCGGTATCATTGCCTCCGGGGTCTCTTTGGTGAAAATCACTTGTATTTTTCGAAGAACCCCGAAGATTGGTGAGTGCCTCTTCTAGTTCTACGAACTTGTCCACTTTTTCATATGTTTCGGGTAAAGACTCAGGTGCCTTGGAGATGATTTCTTCGATTAATTTGCTGGATTTATCTACGTTTAATCTCATGGTCAAAAAATGGATTATCTACTTCGAATCTATTCCATTGATCTCAACCACTACTTCTCGGAATCTTTTGATATACTACCGAAGAGTTTAATTTGTCATTTGTTTCACTTGTAAGAGAGACGTCATCATCCTGAAAGGTCTTTTATTGCTGCCAAAACGTGTGTGAAATTGCTCCTGCAACTATTCCCATGAGTTAATGGAGTGGGGAGGAAGAGAGATGACCCATTCCCTGTCCGTCTTCTTCAGAATGGATAGGAAAAGGTGGCACATCGCTGCTGCGTCGTGGTTGTGAAAATGCATGGCCTGTTCGAATGAGAAGGTGTGATCGTAAGTGTAATGACCATGAATTTTTTAAATCGAATCATAATTAGAATTTATAACTAATTATCAATGAAATAATTTTTTGTAAATTAAATGTGCATCTATGTGATTGATGAAATATAATGTGTATTTTATTTGTTATTAAATGTAACGAGGAAGATGATTTAATTATTTTAACAAGCCCAAACCATTATCGATACTAGGGTTTGTAGTTACACGAAGCTTTATAGTACAAATTAAATTAAAAGGCAAGTCTAATTTAATTAAACAATTAACTTAAATGTGATAATTAATATGAAATCCAAATGATTAAGTTAACCTAGCCCAATCGAATTAAAAATGGTGTAGCTGAACCTAATTAATATTGATAGCTTGATAAATGTAACATGGGAGCCCAAATGAAATTAATCGACAGCCCAACCCCAATCAAATTGTTGCTAATAGCCTAAAGGAATTAAATGCAAGTATGCAAATAGTGGCCCAAAGTGACGTGTTGGTGTATATATATATATATATATATATATATATATTATCAAATAAGCAATAAGAGAAAAGAAAAAAAATGGCGGAAATGGGTTAGGGTTGCCGGCAATTGGGGGGTTCAAAGCTCCAATCTTCTCCCTAAATTACTCCAAGGAAGAATTCCACCCAATGCAAGCTAGGTTCCATGAAAAATGGATCTTGTTTTCTCTAGGTTTTTGTGCTCTTAATTAACTATGTATTAGTTGATTAGAGAGACTAATAGCACTTACATATGTTCTATAAATAAGATGTTCCACCAACACTTTCAAGAGTTAGTCATTTTGAAGTTTCACCAAGGGAGAAAAAGATAAAGTTTTCAAGAGAGAAAAGTGTGAGCTTCTTGTGTTCTTGAGAGAGACGCCTTGAGTGTGGGTATTGTGTCTGTTGATCAAAGCTAGTGGATGTCATTTACCTTTTCAAACTATCCATCTAAAAGGAAGAGAGTATCAAGAACAAGGTTTAAAAGTGTTCTTATCTCTATATCTTTTTATTTCATGATTTAAAATGTCTAGATTATGTTTTGCCAATGTTGGTTGTGGGAGAAATATTTATGTAATGGAGCTATAGTGAGCTCGGAGGTATTAGGATGGAGATTTAATAGTGAATATGTGTATTTATGTGTCCATGTATGCTTAATATATTTTTCATGGTCAAAATATATTTTCTATAGTCAATATGTCATTTATATGGTCAAAATATATTTCTAATGGTTTAAAACATATTTTTATACTCTATAATAGTAGATCTATAATATTGATGAAGATCTATGGTTAAAGTTGCATAATATGTGTCTATGTGTTTGGTAGGTGAAATGATGAAAGAAAATTTCATAAAAACATGTTTGATTTTGAAACCCTAGCTTGATAACTAGTTTAATGAAATGTATTTTTGAAGCATGAAAGTTGGTTATGTGACGCCCCCAAATCGGGCCCACATCACCCAATTTGAGTCGTCAAAAGACTACAACAAAATTATTACAATATACTGTTAATAATACACAACTAAGTCTTCACAATTATTACTATTCTACAATACAGTGAATACTACTATAGCAACTATCTCAGATCGCTACTCCATTCCCCTTTCCTCCCCACTAATCTCGGCTACGCTCTCATTTCCTGAACAATTGAACAAAAAAGGAAAGGGTGAGCTCAAATAGCCCAGTAAAGAATATCATGACTAAGATAATGAAAAATAAATTATTCTTAGCCTTCAAAAGTTGAGTTCTTAATTGAATATAATAGACAACAAGTTTTAAATCAACAGCTGCAGTTGAGTTATAAATAGCAAGATTAACAACAACAGTTAAGTTCTTAAACAAAGTTTCACTGCAGCAAAATAACCACCACTAAGAAAATCAAGTAGATCATGATGTCTACTAGCGTCTCTTTTTAAGAAAATCATCATCAACTTTTATCATCTGAAACACCACTGGTCATGATCATGCTAAGCAACATTTCTTCTTTGCCCCCGGCCAAAGAGAACATTCATCACGTGTCCTTATCATCTGATCAAAGACACCAAATAATTGTATCGCATTTATCCTATATCGCCTTTAACCTATATCGCCTGTGTCCCAGGCTACAGATATTCAGAACAACCTGATACTTGATGATTGAAATAACAATAGAGATATAAATAATAAATAGAAGAAACAAGATAAATAATAACATTAGGAGTTAACAAATTTGACTTTGTCCAGATTCAAATAAAGTCCAAATTATCAACATGATTTATAGAAAAAGGTGTTCAAGTCCAAGAGTAATGTCCAAGATCCATACAAAGAAGTTCAACGGTAAGGTTTACGGTATAAGAAATTAGTCCAAACTGCTCACAGTTTCAAATAAATGTCCACAGTTCAAAAGTTCAAGGTCCATAAGTTCACAGTCTAAATAAATGTCCACAGTTCAAAAGTTCACAGTTCAAATATGACGATAGAAATTTAATAGGAATGTTCTTGTCAAAGGGTATTAGATGAAGTGTAAACTATTAAAGGAATATTAATGAATTATTAATTCAAGAATTTTTACCATTTAATAAAATTAGAGATACAAATGAGATATTTTCTTACCGTAGTAAGTGTAAGTGATAGAAGATGAAAAAGATGATATTTCTTACAAGTAAGAAAGAAAATCATATTTCTTTATGATGATGAAAAGAATGATACCTCTTATCGTAATAAGTTTAAGAGTTTGAAAGAAAAGTGATATCCCTTACCGTAATAAGTTTAAGAGTTTGAAAGAAAAGTGATATCTCTTACCTTATCTCGTGACTAAATACAGTTTTTATGAGGTTGATCAACCTATATGTATATTCATAATTTAATTAGTAAGTAACACATACCAATTTTATGTATATAAAATCATCCAAGTGACTATATAAATATACTTCAAAATAATTTTTAAAGAAAATAATTTTCCAAAGTAAAATCTTTCAAATGAAGTTTTTCAAAATAAATATTCTAATAGAAGAGTCTTCTAAAGGAAGAGTTGTAAACTGACGTGTGTGTGAGTGTTTATATAACTTTTAAAATAAAAACTTACTTGAACAATACTCGTACCCTTCCAGATCTTCAACGCTTAAGATAATTTTAATACACTTAGGAAGACACTTATACTAAGAAATATCTAGAGAGTGGAAAGAAGATTGAGTGAGGAATGTATGAAACTCCTTATGCTAAGCTCCCTATTTATAGCCAGAGCCTAACCAACTTTTCCACAAACACGTTACACATTTTAATCTCATCTTTTAATCTGAACCATTCATCAACCAACACACATTTCACACTTTAATCTGCACCGCTCAATGACTCTCACGCGTTTCACGCCTACATGTGTTACACATTTACACGCGTTACACATTTACGTGTGTTATACACTTACACGTGTTACACACTTACACGTGCTACACATTTACACATGTTGCACACGTACACGCGTTACACATTTTCATATTATTTTATTAATTTAATATCATACCGTGTTTTTCAAATAATAAATCTATCTAACTATTTAATACCCGTGATTACTACTGTAACAATTATTGGCCCAATAATGCAAGATGTTGTGCATTATGACATTTATTGATTCAATAATATGGAATCATGTGTAATTAATAGTGTAAAATATTGTGTAATGATAATTATTGATTCAATAATGTAAAATGTTACGTATTGACAATTATTGATGAAATATTGTGCAATAGCCACTTTATCAGTTCAATAATTTAAATATTGTGTAATACCGTGTGCTACTATGCAATACCATGAGCTATAGTAAAATACCACGTGCTACAGTAAAATATCATATGTTACCATACTTTTATCACTGGGTATTTTAACAGTTAAAAGTGATAATACCGTTGACCATTTTTATTTAGAAAGACTACTGCTGTCGTTTTCTTCATCCGATAATATTTCGCTGTGGGGTCCGCCCATAACTGAATATTTTGGCGCTGTCGTATGAATATTCTCCAACAAAACAAATATTCCTTGACAGAACGAATATTTTTCGACATAACGAATATTCCCTGACCAATCAAATATTGTCCGACATAAAATTTTTGCACATAACATCCTTAGCTTTAATTTTTATTAATTTAATACCTTACTGTTAAGCAAAAAATTATGAGCAAAATTTGAAATCTATTTATTAAAATTTGGGGTCTTACAGGTTATGTGTTTTTTGTGCCTTAAATGGAAGATTTATGTGTATCGATCGTAGTGAGACTTGAATCGTCAAGATCTATGTTAAAATGGATAAGTTGTATGATTTTTACCAAAATGTGTCATTTTGAAACCCTAGTATGTTTGATCTTATTTTTTATGGGTCAAAAGATGTTTGTAAATTGATTGGTTCTTAAAAATTGAAAGAATACTAAGTTAACCATAACAAAATAGGTTTGAGATCATTTGAACTTGTATGGAACATTTAATGAAAAATTGAACCAAAAAAATTAAAGTGAAAAAATTAGGGTTTTGAAAAAATAGAACTACCGCCGTAGCAGTGGTTTCCACCGCCGCAACAGTTGTCTGAAATTTTTGAAAAATTAACTTTTATTAATCGAGTCGGGCTGGGTCTATGAGTCCAACATAGGTCAGAAAATTGGCAAATTAAATAATATTACTATTGGACCCAATTAATCAAAATAGTGTAAATAAATAAACTGAGTTATTAAATTGTTAATAATATTAGAAAATAAATAAAATATTATTAAATGATTAATAATTTTAGAAAAATTAATAAAATATTATCAAATGATTATTATATTATAAAAATTAATAAAATATTATTAAATTATTAATAATATTATAAAATTAATTAAATATTATTAAATAATTAATAATATTATAAAGTCATTAAAATATTAATAATATTATAACATGAATAAAGTATTATTAAATAATTAATAATATTAAAAAATAAATAAAATATTATTAAATAATTAATAATATTAGTAAATGTTTAATGTATTATTAAATGGTTAATAATATTAGTAAATGACTTCAATATTATTATTCGATTAATAATATTAGACAAAGGTTTAAAAAATATTAAATGATTAATATGGATATTATGTAATTAAAATATTATTAAATGATGATAATATTTCTAAGTATTTAATGAATGACTAAATGTTTAGTTATGTGATTAAATATGTGGACAAATGTTATTAATACGAATCAATGTGTATTATGCTAATTGAATGATCAACTTTGATAATGTTAGGTTATTTCAAAGAAAATTAATTTGTCTTGATTAATCATAGATAACCATCGCTGACAAGTTTCCTATACCCAGATTTGTATTTATTTTACAAGATCCCTACGTTGTTTAATTATTGAAAATTAACCCACGCCGATATTATTGTTATTATTTGCACTTGCGTGCAATTGAAGACCTTTTCATTATTGAACTGTGAAACATTTAAATTTTGTCATTCCTGAACTGTTTAATAAATAGTCTATGCTAATTGTTCAGCTAGACCTTGTATGTATAAATTCAATCATCTGAATATTGTTAAAGTAAATCAAAATCAGTAATTGGTGCGGACTCTTATAGTAAGACTGAGAACGAACAACCCTAATAAGGGGAATATTATCGAAAAATCGAACTTGCGCACAGATGTCTAAATATTATGCATACACATATGGGTACAAAAGTATGATCCCCTCGAATACCAAAATACTAAAAGGGACAGTTGAATTACTAATTTGTCTTAGTATTAGTTCATGGTCCTTAGTGATCACTCAGCAATGAATACTCAAATCTTTCATTTAAATTGAATTTGAATATCGTTCTTTCACATATATTATATATTGTTGAAATCTCAGAAATTTATCATTTTCAATCATGATATACATCACTTGTGATTACTGCTTATTTAAATTTGCTGAGCAAAGTAGTTGCTTGCTATGTCATGATATTTTACAGTCAAGCCAAAAAGCTCTAAGAAGAACAAGGATAAGCGAAGGTTCGAGGGTAGAATAGTATGCATGCTAGTTAATTTATTAATTTTTGTAATTCACTAGTATAGTTTTTGAACACTTAAAGTGTATGGATTGTAATTATGTAAAGGTAAATAGACCTTGAGATTAGTAGAACCTGATGTAATGAATAATGTAAATATATTTCGTTTTAGTTTATAAAATGTGTTTAATATTGTTGGATTGTGAGCAACAAACCCGAGGTTATGGAACTCAGATTCAGGGGCGTCACAGTGATGGATGTATATTCCATCATACATCTCCAAAGTAGGGGGAATTTTAAGGCTCTGGTCAATCTTTACTTTTGCAAGTTCCTTCGAAAATGGAGAAGTATGAGTTTTATTTGTTCCGTAGTACTTGTTTGTGGCTTTCTTGGGTGAAGATTGCCCTGTATAGCTTTCTTTGCTATGTCGGTCTTCCTGGTCTTTTCTCGAGGGTGATCTCGCCCGTTTCCTGAGATCCTTGGCATAAATAGATTCAGAACGAACCGGCTCCCGATCTCAGTTTTGATGTCGCTCATAGCATCTGTCGTTTCACCGATCATGACGCTCTGAGCTGGAGGTCGAGCCTCTCTGGCTCAGAAGACCATGTCCCGCTTTATCTAACTCCTCGCACTGTTTGTCTAGCTCTTCTTGCTGGACATCAAGAGACTTCTTTTTATCGAGGATCTTTTGGAGGTGGCAATTCCTGCTTGCGTTCATTCTCGGCGAGTTTGTGAAGGGGCCTGGCCGTCGTGAATTATTCTGACTACGCTGTGACTGTGAAGTTGCCATAGGAATTAGGGTGTACTTCATGGTTAGATATAGAGATATCTACTAAACACTGCCCTTCTTTTAGTGCCAATGCTAACGCTTAAATATGTCCGCACATTCAACCACCTGTCTGGAGAGGATATCTGCACAAGAGTCTTGACGGCTTGGGCCGCCGACGGACTTCTCCGATGTAAGAGTAAGTGAAAGTCTCAAGATAAATCAACAATAGAGGTTTAGAGTATTTAGCATAAAGATATCCGTTCCCTTTATCTCCATCGTTCACCATATATTTATAATACTTACTTTGCTCTATATCATTTCTATTAGGAGTTACAATCAAAAGAGGTAACAATCATCCTAATCCATCTGGGGTATACAACTTTCACTCTAATTAGGATTAGGTATGATAAATAGTTAACATCCAAATCAGTTTAGGACTCTAACCCAAGACTATCAGATTGAAGAGTCCTCCTAAATAAACGTCAAGCTGATGGGCCACTGGGCTGAGCCAAATATAAATTGTCCGATCATGTCTAGCGAAATATACATCTTAACACTATGAAATTATAAGAATCGTGTTAACTAAAATTAAATAAATTTATATCAATTTAAATTTTAATGTCATTATTTGACCTCAAAAATTTAATTATATTTCTAATTTTAAAACAAGAGAGTATTTTTTTTTATAAAAAAAATTAACTGAAAAAATATAATTTAAAAAGTACAGTAGAAAATATACAATCCGTGGGTCCCAAACGATTAATCATGAAAACATTTTCTCGTCGGTTATCACTTACGAGTCACTCCCGCCGGTGATTATGGTCGATACGGCCAAAAGGGAGTCATTAACCGATGCTTTTGAGTATTAATTAAGCAATTTTGCTTGTTTATCCATCATTATATATTTATCTTATATTATAAGACAACAAAATTTATATTTATTATTCTCTTTCTTTCTTTTTTTTATTTAAAAAAAACTTCAACTTCTCAGAGAAAATTCTTAAAATTTTAAATTTAAAACTATTGCGATTCATCAAAATTTAAAATACAAAATTATAATAATTAATACTTTTTAACAATTTTCTAAAATCGATCGGTCTGTTTATCATTATTTATTCAATTTTTATTTAGTGTATATATATAAGTTTGACTACGAGATGTGTGTGATTTGAGAAACTCTTTTATGAACATAAAATAGTTTCATTTTATCATGATAGTCACATAATAAGTTACATAAATAAATATACAAACAAAATTTTAAAAAGAACTATCAAATAATGTGTTCATATTTCACTCAACATAAAGATAAATAAAGAGGATTAGTTGATAATAAATGAATACTGCATGAAATATGTATATATACAATACAGATATGTATAGTTGAGCTTAGGAGTGAGTCGGGAAGATAATATCCCATACCCTATTTTAACCATTTTTAAATTTAGATCTCATTAAAGTCAAGTTCAATTGAGTCTTGTCGAGATCAGATAAAATGGTCAGAGTTATGCATATTTGTATATATACTGTATAAAAATAAGAAAAAATATTTATAATTTTATATGAAAAATTAATAAAAAAATCTTAAATAAAATTTTATTTTAAGTATCATTGAACTTCAAACACTTTATTAAATACCATCGTAGTCATTATTTTAAATTCATATTTCTAGTCATTTCTTAGACAATTTGACTTTAATTTCAAATCTATTATTAATTGGTGAAGTTTATTTAACACTTCAAATAATAATAATAATAATAATAATAATAATAATAATAATAATAATAATAATAATAATAATAATAATAATAAAGTAGTATAGATTTCAGAATTATTGATTAAAAATGTGATATACATTATACATATAAACTTAAAATTTTAGAGTTATGACCTAATAAAATTAATCAAATATAAGGCATGAACGACTAAAATTAAATCAAAGGCATCAGATAATTAGAAGAATTTTTAGAACACCGTGTTTTAGATATTCTATAATAACTACAGTTCTTGTGACGACCCCAAATCTGGGTTCCTTGAACCTCGGATCCGGTTCAACATGAGTACAACATTTTCCTTATTGTTCATGAATTACAACAATATTATAATTGGTAAATAACCATTTATTTACAATTTTACAACATCTCTTTCTATTCCAAAATCGCAATCTTTATACATTCCTAGTATGTTTCAATATCATACATGATACGACATTCTATTACAATCAAATTGAGTATTTAACACTCATATAATATACCAACTAAGTATTATACTACACAATCATTTACCTGTCCAATTTGGACTGATATCTACAACAAATATTTAGATCTTCAGTGAAAATAATATGCTTTCTTGTTCCTTGATCTTTATCTAGAACTTCAAATAATTTGCACTATCTGAAAATGTTGGTTTAGGCAAGAGTGAGCACGACGGCTCAACAAGTCTAACAGATAGCACATAACACATAGTTCATATTTATACATGCTTCTCATGCTTCATACATTACATTATATGAATGCATCATACTTCTCATGCTTTGCATTTATTTATGCAACATACTGATCATGCATTGGAATGAATACATGACATACAGTTCAACTAATTCAATTAATTCAGATTTTCTATCATATAGAATCAACACACCTCATATGGTTTCACAAAAACATATTTAATTCAAATTCTCACATGCTTCAAGTGCACACACAACAGTTATACACATAGCAACAATATCTGAAAAACTTGTCTGGTTCGCTTCTACCAGTTATGCTCATTTGTGTCTTTCGTTCAACCTACAATTTATATAGGAAATTGACATAATCATTAGATGCAATGACTATTACTTAGCCTTTATATAAGACTCTAACTTTAAATTATTAACTCTTAAGATGTCCGACAAAGGAAACTTTACGTTCCGGACAAAAATCCTAGCCCAACAAACCTAGTTGGACATGTCAGTAAACTTAACCAACTTACACCTTTACTACACGTTCTTCGTACAACTTACTTTTAATAAGTTGTCTAAAATTTAGTCACGAATTGACTATTTACATCGGTTTAATTTAATTAAACATTCTTCTTTTACATAACTTAATGATTCGGACATTTAATAATGTACCAAATACTTTAAAATATTATCTACCTTTGATAATATACATTCAAATATTATTAACCATTTAATAATATTTTAATCACTTATTAATATTATTAACAATTTAATAATATTTTAATCATTTACAAATATTATTCACTATTTGATAATATTTTAATCTCTTATTAATACTATTAACCATTTAATAATATTTTAATCACTTCTTAATATTATTAATTATTTAATAATATTTTAATTACTTACTAATATTATTCACCATTTAATAATATTTTATTCATCTTAATATTATTACCCATTTAATAATATTTTAATCATTTATTAATATTATTAACCACTTAATAATATTATTAACCATTTAATAACATTTTAATCATTTATTAATATTATTAACCATTTAATAATATTTTAATCACTTATTAATATTATTAATCATTTAATAATATTTTAACCACTTATTAATATTATTAACCATTTAATAATATTTTAATCTCTTATTAATATTATTAACCATGTAATGATATTTTAATCATTTACAAATGTTATTCATCATTCAATAACTTTTTAATCATATTCTAATATTATTAATCATTTAATAATATTTTAATAATCTTCAAATAATACCAATAGTTAACTTTTTAATTGTGTTAACTTTAGTCTTTATGTTAAATATTTAGCTACCAATTAGTTACTAACAAACTTCATATATTGGTTTAATATTCAAACACATTCATTTTACACTTAGTTCAACTTAAATTTTCACTAAAAACTCGACCCGGACCGACCCGACCCGACCCAGAAAACTTACACATTCTGTTTTGAAAGCCGGGGTGCTCAACTGGGCGCCGCGGCGTCCAAAACAGAAACAAAACCCTAAAAATGGGTTGTTCGACCCTCCGACGCTCCAACAGCTATAACTTCTTCATTTTAAAATATTTTGGGGTGATTATTGAGTCCATTCTCATAAAAATTTCCCCCTCTACAACTTCTATTTAGATCACAAATCCAAATTCCAAACTGAAGTGGACTAAAACCTGATCACAAGGACAAAGTAAAAACTAAAATCACAAATTCTTGGTTTTAATGGTTCAAACTTGAATAAAATAAACTCTACACAACCAAATGACACCACCTTAGTGTTATTGTCTTCCTAACTTCTTGTTTTACAATATTTCATGGTTCAATCACATTTTTGAAAACGTTTGACATAAAATTTAAAGATCGAACCACTTATGATTTTACCGGTAAATCGTTATATGGACTTTCCTTCTAATTCTTTATGTACCACCCATACAAATACATGTATTAACTATATCAAACTATGAATATACCTATATATCATAGTTTTAGACTTCTAGAGCATCAAAATAACTTTTGATAGGTTAAAAATACATTTTAACCGTTCAAATCATATCTAAACTATAAAAATGAACTAAGGAAGAGATAGAGCACTTTTGAACCTCTTGGACATGGATGCTCTTCTTCTTCTTGATATGATCTTGCTAAGGACTCCTCCTTGACTATTTTCTAGCACTTTTTCTTGGTGGAATCATCAATCTCCCAAAGTTTACTTGCTTTTCTTTAGAATGCTTTCCATTTTCTCTCTAGTTGCTCTAGAAATTGTCTAACCAACACAACACATAGATGAGGCACTCTATTTATAGCCATTTGCTAAACCCTTGTTAACTCTCTTAATCCACCAACATAGTCAAATTAAGGCTTAATTGAGATTACTATTGGATGGATTGATTTGTTGAATGACTTGTGATTGACTAGGGTTGGTTCAACCACCAAAACATTGTGTACAAGTAAAGCAACATGAGAAATCAAGCCACTCACTTGTGGGTCCCCTAAATCTCAGCAAAATGGGATTTAATCCCCCATTTTTGCTTTATTTTTATAGTTTATATATACATATATACATCTATATATATATATATATATATATATATATATATAAATGTTGACCAATTTTGACTACCATTTGGGCTCCACATTGGACTCTAGGATTTAATATATTGGGCTCATCCAATTAATTGGTTTGGGCTCAATTTAATTATTACATTGGGCTAATATTAAATACCTTATGTTACATTTAATTAAAACAAGCATTGAGCTAGTTTAATTAATTACATGGACTAAGGTTTAATTAATTACATGGACTACTAGGTTAATTAATTTGACCTAGTTTAATACCTCATTTGGATTTATAATATAATCCAATTAGACTTGCTATAATTATTTCTACCACATTAGGTTACTTAATTAACTCATCCATAGTTAATTCTCATCACTACCTTTCTTCCTCTAGCAATTAACCAATGTTTGGTTAATTCTCTATCTTGCCTACCAACTAGGGTTATTCAATTAACCATACATTAGTTAATTCTCTACACTCAATAATATCTCCCAACACTTTGACCAACATTGGACTTTTAAGTGTTTGAGCTACATAGCTTACTTTGCATTGGGCTATCTTATTTAATTATTTGGGCTACCCAACACAACTCACACATCTTTCATAACTTGGGCTAGGTAATTTATTTAATTGGACTATCACCCCATTATATACAATACTTGCCAATATTAATTAATTTGACTTATATTAATTACTTCTTGGGCTGTTAATCAACATAACACTTGGGTTTATTATTTAATTACCCACCCTCAAGCAAATATTCTCATATTGGGCTTGTTTTAAATCAATTAATGGACTCTATACAACAACTTAATAATTAAGTTAATTACTTAATTAATTACTTCTCATTATTGTCATCCAAGACAATCATACTAAATTTTTCACAATTTTAATTCATACTAATATAATTAACCTAATTAATTATATTCCATGACTTCATACTTAAACTAATTAATTTATTAGTTTAATTGAGTATTTAATTTGCGCATCTACTTGTTTGGCTAACAAGCACACTTTAGGTATATATATGTATATCAATATAACCACCTTAACTTCTCAATTGAATTTATTTCCTTAATAAATTCTCTACATGCATCATTACAATAGTTCCACATTTAATTTCTAACAAATAAATTATGTTAAAAAAAAAAAATATTCACCCATTTTCTACACATCTTACTTCTCAAATTCTAGGTTTTAAACATTAACCTTTAATTAAATCAATTAGATATTATTTAAAATCTTGGAAATATCTGGGATATTACAGTTCTATTAACTAATGTAAAATGAACTTTGTTTGTATAATTATAATATTTATTTATTTTATAAAATGAGAGTACGAAATGAGTTTAAAAGATTAAAATGAAAAAAAATGATTGTTATCTCTTTTTTTTTTCTCCCTCTCACCATCTCAACTTCATCTTCGTTTTTCTCCACATTCTTTTTTTTATTATGTTGCGTTTAGATTGAAGAAATGAAATAAAAAAAATAATATAATTTTTAAGTATTTCAAATGTGTTTAATTGTTATTGGTGGTGGCGGGTGATGTAATAGATGACAAAATTATCACATATATTCATTCAATTATAATAGATTTTATTCTTCTATTTATTGGATGAAATAAAACTAAAAATTATGTAATGAATTTTCATTTCATTTAAATGATTTATCATTTAAAATGATAATTAAATACACTATTTTTTTATTTCATTCTTCAATCCAAACATAAAATTACATCTTTATTTACTTACTCCTTTTTTATGTAATACCCTTTTATTTTTACAAAAATAATCTCATTTGTTCTTGATCTAATTAATTTATAAATTTTTAAAACTAGTATGAATTTACTAAAAAATTTAAAACACCATTTTGTATTAATAACACTTTACTTTACAATATTAACTACTACATTAATAAAAATTAAATAAATTTAAAATTTTGCAAAATATTAATTTTTAATACTCATTTTCCCCCCCCCAAAATTAGAGATATTTTTTTTTCTTTTTAGTCTGTTATAAAATTAAAGAACATTTTTTTTAAAGAATTGTAAAGTGATGTGATATTCTGAATTTGCTATTATTATAATTATTATTATTATTTTTATTTTTAATATCAAAGTACCAAAGCCAATTCTTAGTTAATACTGAGATTATATTTGAAAATATAAAATTATTCTTAAAAATTATAGTTTAATGTACCTCTAACTTTGGAGCGAAGAGAGTATATTTTATATTTACAATAATATCAAAATTATTTTCAATTCTACAATTAAAAAAAATAATAACTAATACGTTTTAGCAATGTTCTAAAGTCAAGTTCAATTGAGTCTTGTCGAGATCAGATAAAATTACAAACTGATGAATGTTTGTATATATACTGTAGATACCCAAATTTTGCGTTTGTATACTAACCTGGGCAGGAGGGCAAAATCGTCATTTCGCATAGACTGTGAAAGGGAATGATGGATTTCAGCACGGTCAGGACAAGCAAACACGAAAACGAATCGACATTGAATTGCGCGATCTAGGGATACGAAGTAATCCAGACAGACCGAAACGACCAATACATCCTACCAACAGTCCCCAGATTGCGAGATACAAATAATACAGCGAAAATGATGATTTAAGACTACGTGACACGAGAATTGAGAAAAGGAAGTCGGGTGGTCGCAGATGCATCTGCGACCAACGACAATGTGGCATTTTCGTGACTCGAGAAAACACACGGCAGCCGAGGCGTCGGCTCAGACGGCGAGAGCAAGCAACCGTAGATGCACCTGCAACTGCTCCCAGACAACTATACAACGACAATTGGTTCAGCCGAGAGAGGGGAGGAAGAAAAAGAAAGAAAAATCTAAAGAGAGAAGGCGAGATATAGAGAGAGAAACACACGGGTTGGGCAAAAAAAGGAGGGTTTGTCTTCTTGTAGCTTCCATATTTATCCCATCTTGTGTTATACACTTAGTTGTGAGGTATAAAGCGATTTTTTGAAGTATTGCAAGGTGAAAAGGGGCATTTCTTGAAGTTTTATCTCATATTTTTCTTGTGATTTCTTGTTGTTGGATTGCTTGGATGTAGTATCTTTGTTATATTAGTGATGATCCAAGGATTAAGGATGATTAGTGAGGGTTCCATAGGAACGAAATTTTCTCCTAATGTCCCGATGATATCCGGGTGGTGATATATAGTTCATTGTGTTAATGTGTAGTTCATAGTGTTTAACTTGCGATTTTAGGTTATTGTGTTATAATAGTCAATCTAGTGCTGTTGAGTTTTCCTTTGTATGGTTGTGTGGTGATTTTGGGATTTGTGAGCCTAGGAATGAGATCTTTGTGATCAAATTCCGAAGATGGACAATTTGATATATGTAGTCACGGCAATGGGTCCTTTATTGTACATATGTAAATTTCGGGCCTTAAAATGATATATATATCGAAAATCAGGTTAAGGCCCCGTAATAGTGAAATATGTGATTGTGGATGTTTGGGGTTATTTAGATGACTCATATGCCCATGAATATTCCCGACACATTTTTGTGAATACTTGATTTGATTTGCGACATGGAAAACGGTTTCAAAAGGAAAAAAGCAAAATGAGAAATATTTTCTAAAAGTAAATTAAATTAGTGTATTAGAATCACAAGGCTAAAAAAGTTGAGAGTTTTAACGAATGTTGATTCCTATTTAACGAAAAGGCTGCAAACGTTTTTTTAAATATCATAAGAAATTGATTTTGTAAAAAATAGATAAACGTCTTCTCATTAAACTTTGGTGCATAGGGTTAAAGAGCTCCTAGAAGTTGCCTTCATTTTATTTTACTCTACATTCCAAAGGCAATGTATAGTCTCGATTCCTATTTGACGAAAGTTTAAAAAACCCTTATTTTCTAAAACGACACCTAATAAAAATCTCATCGCTTTCAATCTATATCTATTATAAAGCAAAGCCTTTGCGTATGGGTCAAAAGACGTTCTAAAACGCTTTCCAAATAAAGCACGTTTTCTACAGAAAAAATCAAAGCGGCCTTTTATGCAAAATTCCCCACAACATCCAGTTAAGCACACACACATACACACACGTTTTAAGGTTTTAAAAGGATAGGAAATCATCAAAATTGCGGTAACCATGTTTTCACGAAAGTCGGGGGGTGCCTAACACTTTCTCATTGCTTAAGCAAACCCACGAACTCTATGAATCTCGGTTCGTAGACCAATTAATTAGGAGTCACATATGAGCTATTACGATTATGAAAATCAAAAATCGGATGAGTTGGTACATCCATTTCAAATATACCAACTAGCGACTCTGGTCAATTGGCTCATCATAAAATCGATCTTTCAAATCTCGTCGACACTTTTGCCGATCTTTTCCAAAAATCACATCGTAATCAAAAGGCTAAAATTAGAAAGGGTAATTATTAATAGGAGACGATTTTCTCGGCGTCGACAGCTGGCGACTCCGCTAGGGACGTTAGAGGGCTTAAGCCGCGTTCAAATCTTAATGCTTTCCTATCCTTTAAAAAATCTAAAAATGTGTGGTTGCGTTATTTGCGTTGATTTACTTTTTGTGCGCGTATGAATGAATGTGCGAGTTTTGTGACTGCGTTATCTTTTTCAAGGCTTTATTTTATTGTCATCATATGCATGCAGTGAGGTATGATGAATGTATGATTGAGCAGTTCCTCCTCTTGAGGCTAACCCATCGGATGTGGATTACTGGACTCAAAGGGGCGCTCCCCAGCGAGGCTCAGAAAAAGCATCCACTCAGATCCAATCCAATTGAAAGACCGGATTTATAACCGTCTAGTATGTTGCGAAGATCTGGGAACCTTCATGCCAAAAAGCCCGCGAGAGTAACTTAGGGTAGGTTATCCTCAGATAAACCCGACGCATGGGAAGTCTCTTCATACCCTATTACGCTTTACGAACATGATGTCATGTTTAGAGTCAAACGTTTTCGTATATCTCCCACCTTGTCAAAATAAAGTGCTAACCTCTGTTTTACAGGGAAAGCTTGAAGAGCATCATAAATTCACATTTGCATATCTTGGTTGAAATAAAGTACCACTGACACTGTTTTGCAGGAAAAGATTAAAAAACGCAAAAACACAGAGATATTTGCTTTAGCATGCATCCACTTGTGTCATTCCCCGAAACTAAACTTAAGTTGTTTTATTTGTAGGATTGCCCCTCAAACCCGCATTCGATTTAAAAAAGCCCGGGATTCAACAATCGAGATTGCTGAAAATCCTAATCCTAACCCGGCTCCTATATCTCGGGAAGAGTTTGAGGCCGTAAAAAATCAAATGACTGAGATAACTACGTTACTAAAGGAGCATTTCAAGTTAAAACCGTGGCCGCAACCCGAGGATCCACCGGGGCCATCATCACAGGGGAACGACACGACCCAAGAAACTCCTAAAATCGAGCAGTCAAAGGAAGTTATTGTTATTCCCGAAGACGAAAGTACAAGAAATTTTAGCAAAAAGATGAAACAGATGGAAGAGGCCATCAAGACCATGAAGGGGATTGGATCATACGGCAGTGTCAATTATTCTGACTTGTGTGTTTTTCCGGGAACCAGATATCTCAAAAAGTTTAAAATCCCAGAGTTTAAAAAATACAACGGGGCGGGGGACCCCTACACTCAGCTAAAGGTCTACATTGGAGAGCTTGAGGCGTACGCTGAGGATGAATCATTAAGGATGCAACTCTTTCAGAAAAGTCTAACGGGAGAGGCTAGGACTTGGTATGCCAGGCTGGACAATGCGAAAATTCACAACTGGGAGGAGTTGGCCCACACCTTCCTGACCCAATACAGCTTTCAGTCACAACTGGCCCCTGATCGATACCAAATGACGAAGATTAAGAAGCAGCCCAAGGAGTCCTTCAGAGATTATGCCCAGCGATGGAGAAGAATGGCCGCGCAAGTAAACCCACCAATGAGTGAGACAGAGATGGTGATGACTTTTATAGATATCCAATAGGCTCCTTATTACGAGAGGGTAATAGCTAGAATCAGGAAACCGTTTGCAGAAATGATTAAACATGGGGAAATGGCCGAAATGAGATTGAAATCTGGAAAGATCCGAGACTTCACGGCTCTCGAGACTGTTGCAGAGCATATTCAAAGCGGAAATTATGGCAATACTTCACATAGGACACAGAAGAGAAAAGAGGAGGATGTATCCCTAGTCTTGCAAGGGCTGTCTGGGAAAGCAGAGAATAGTCCTCCTGTTCGGATGCAAAGGAGTATGCCCCCTTGACAGCCAACTTTCACCAATCAGAGGCCGGAGGGGCGAAGGAGGTTTGAAAATACCCGAGTTAGAGAATTTACCCCGTTGGGAGATCCCTTAGAGCAAATCTTGGCTGTGTTAATAACCCAGAAGAAGATTACGGAACTAGCACCACCGGCTGACCCAAACGGGAAGAGGTACGATCCGAGCAAGAAATGTGCCTATCACTCGGGGTCCCCGGGGCACGACACTCAGGAATGCTGGACGCTGAAGCACAAGATACAGAATATGATTGATAGTGGAGAAATTGTGGTGGAACAGCCGGAATCACCAAACGTCAAGGTCAACCCTCTGCCCGAGCATAATGGGGGATGTGTCAACGTAATTGAAACCAGCAAGGCGGAAGGGCCTTTGAAACTGAGATACGTAAGAAGAATCGACGAAGTGGTTGGTATGGCCAATGTCCAAGAGAGCACGCAAAGTGAACCACTTAAATTGCCTGGGGTGATCAAAGGTACCAAAGGGGCACCTATCCGTTTGTCAGCTCCGAGACCCCTCATTATAGTAGCCAGATCGTAAATGCCAATTACCAGTTTAAAATCTGTTCCATGGAGTTATGGGGGAAAGCCAGAGGAAATGGCCAGCTGTGCGTTAGTTACCTCCAAAGGAAATTCTTTGTATCTGCCGAGGCGAGTCCTTGAGGGCCCGGGAAAAGGAAGTGGGAGGATCTCGGAGGAGAAAGCCTTGGAGTTTTTTAAGAAAATGAATCACAACGAAGCCAGGGTGGTTAAGGTGTTGGAGGAGCAACCGCCTCTGACGTCGATCCTAGACCTGGTATTGGCGTCCAATGATCACCATCAAATATTGAGCAAGGTCCTGGAGGAGGCTCACATCCCTAAGTCAATCAACACGAAAAGATTCAACCATTTGGTGGGCCATTTATTGGACAGCAATGTGATATCATTCACCGATGACGACATCCTCGAGGAAGGGAGAGGGCACAAAAGGCCGTTGCACATTGCGGTCGTCTCCTCGGGGTATGTAATGAACGGAGTACTAATTGATGGTGGATCGGCTCTGAACATTTGCCCATACAGTACCCTGAAAAAAATGAAGATCAACCCCAAGCGCCTGCGGGCCAACCAAGTGGTGGTTTGGGCTTTTGATGGATCTCGGAAGGACACTGTGGGAGAAATAGAACTACCAGTCGAGATCGGGCCCTATACCTTCGACATTTCTTTCCAAGTGTTGGATATTGCTGCAAGTTACAATATGCTGCTGGGGAGACCCTGGATTCACATGGCATGGGCAGTCCCCTCCACCCTGCATCAGCAAATCAAATTCATCATTGACGAAAACTTAGTGACGATTGCCGCAGAGCCCGACTATCCTCTTTACTCTATGAAAGGCATGCCAGTGATCAATCTAGATGAGTCAGTCGAACCGGTCAGCTATCAAGCATTTGAAATTAGTACCCCTCAATACAGGCATCTCGGGACTCCAACTTTGAAGCCTAGAATATCTTTGGAGCTCACATTCGTCGCTCGAGAAATGATGGCAATGAAATTCTAGCCAGGGCAAGGATTGGGAAAGAATGGTTAGGGGATCACCAAGCCCATTCAGATGCCAACACAGTTAGGCAAAGCGGGGCTAGGATATTATGGAGGCATAGGACTGAAGAACCCGTACAAGAAGATGCCCACTCGGCTAGTCGGAATCCCAATTTCAAGAACCAACAAAGAACATTCCCCGAAAATAGTCAAACCTGCGTCTGAAGCAGAAAGTGAAGTAAAAGCTTCCCCAGCCAAGGAATTGGCCAAGCGGGAGGAATTCTTGTAAGAGATCACAGAACAGTTCGAGATAAAGTGCTATCTCCTAGGACAGTCAGCGCACAATGAGAAGGGGAGGAAGAAACTGTCAGAAGGCGAGCAGATCATGTCTTTCATCAATTGGGTCGGATTAGCAGTTCCCAAAGGAGGTATGAATAAAAGCCAAGACCAAGTCGCGGCTATCATTGAAGAGGTTCTAGATGCAGAGGCCCCCTCCATCACTCGCTTTAAAACCGAAGTGATCACCACAAATTGGACCATGCAGCCAGTGATATCCAAAAAAGGGTAAATCCAAAAGTGACAGGGAATCCCGTTCAATAGGGGGATCAAGGGGTTTTTAAAACGATATTTTTGTTTTATATACCTGCACGTCTATGTCATATTTTGTCATGATTATTGAAAAAGAAATTCATGTACTGAAATGTTTATATATATGACAAATATTTTTGTTTTATGTCAGGTATCCCGATTTGAATTATTCTAGCATAACAAACGATTTTCCAAATTTGAAAGATGATTACGATTTTGATATAGAACTGGATTTTGATTTGATGGGAATTGAGCAGGACGAGACAGGTAATGACGACATTACCGACGAAATCAAAGAACGGGTCGAGGATAAACCCAAACCCAACCTCGATCAAACCATTACCATCAACATAGGAACCCCTGAAAATCCCAAATAGCTGAAAATAGGGGCAGACTTAACCCCCAACCAGAAAGCGGAGATAACTAAGTTGTTAAGCCGATATGAGGATGTGTTTGCTTGGTCACATGACGACATGGTCGAATTGTCCACAGATATTGTGGTACATCGATTGCCCATTAAGGAGGGTTTCAAGCCGATTAAGCAAAAACTGAGGAACTTAAAATTGGAGTGGAGCTGAAAGGTGAAGGAAGAGATAGTCAAACAATTCAAAGCTGGAATTATCATGGTGTCCACTTACCCAGAATGACTTTCCAATATAGTCTTAGTGGCGAAGCCCAGAGGAAAGGTGAGAGTATGCGTTGACTATAGGGATTTGAACAAGGTTAGTCTCAAATATAATTTTCCAGTGCCTTTCATACACATCTTGGTGGATAATACGGCCCAGTATGAAATGTATCCATTTGTCAATTACTTCGCGAGATATCACCAGATAATGGTGACGGAGGAGGACCGAGAAAAGACTGTCTTCATCACCCCTTGAGGTGAAGTTCATTTGGCATTTCAAATAATAATAGTAAAGTAGTATAGATTTTAGAGTTATTGATTAAAAAATGTGATATACATTATAGATATAAACTTAAAATTTTAGAGTTATGACCTAATAAAATTAATCAAATATAAGAAATCAACGACTAGGATCAAATCAAAGGCATCAGATAATTGATCTAGGCGAGTGACCAGATTTTTTTTTAGAACATTGTGTTTTAGATATTCTCTAATAATTACAGTTCCACTAGCTAATATAAAATGAACTTTGTTTGTATAATTAGAATATTTATTTATTTAAATAAAAAATTTATTATTATCTCTTATTCTTTTTCTCCGTCTCACTGTCTCATCTTCATATTCTTTTTTCTCCACATCTTTATTTCTTTTATGATGCATTTAGATTGCAAAAATAAAATTAAAAAAATTATATAAGTTTTAAGTATTTCAAGTGTGCTTGATTGTTAGTGGTGATGATAGGTGGTGTAATAAATGATAAAATTATCATATGTATTCATTTCATTATAATAGATTTTATTCTACCATCTATTAGATAAAATAAAAATTAAAGGGATGAAATAAATTTTCCTTCCATTTGAATAGTTTAACCTCTAAAATAATTATTAAATATCTTATTTTTTTATTTCATTATAGCAATCCAAACGTAGCATTACATCTTTAATTTCTAACTCCTTATTTATGTAATACCCTTTTATTTTTACAAAAATAATCTCATTTGTGCTCGATCTAATTAATTTATAAATTTTTAAAACTAGAATTGCAATATGAATTTATTTAAAATTTTAAAACACCATTTTGTATTAATAACACTTTACTTTACAATATTAGCTATTGTATTAATAAAAGTTAAATAAATTTAAAATTTTGCAAAACATTAATTTTTTATACCTTTTTTAAAAAAAAAATTAGAGATATTTTTTTTTACTTTGTTATAAAATGAAAGATATGTTTTTATTTTAGAATTATAAAATGATATGCTGTTTTGAATTTGTTATTATTTTTTTATTATCATTTTCAATATCAAAGCACAAAAGCTGATTCTCAGCTATTACTGAGATTATATTTGAGAATATAAAATTATTTTTAAAAATTATAATTTAATATATCTTTAATTTTATATTTTATATTTACAATAATATCAAAGTTATTATCAATTCTAAAATTAAAAAAAGGGTTATTATCATGTATAGTAATAGTAGTAGTTTGAAAAGAAATATAAACAGAAAAGAAACTGTATTGAAACAAATAACCTGATTCCCCTGCTCAGTTTTAGCATTAAACTTATCCTTTCTTTTTTGATTTATTACAAAATTCTCTCACTTCCGAATCTTTTAGAACTTCATCTTCTTCATGGCTTCATCAACCGTCGAATCAAAGCTCCCAAACCTCGACATCAATGGCGATTGGATCTCCTCCGTTCCAAATCTGCGCAAAAACCTCTCCATTCTCTCTCCTCGACAGGTTTTATTCCTTATTTCGCACAAGCATATGCCAAATTCTTGTGAATTATGATGTGTTGATTGATGCAATTAATGGAATTGTAAATCTGATTTGAAGTTTTGATTGATTTGGGTGGGTAGATTAAGCTAGCGAAGATGTTATTGGAGATGGGACAAAGTCATTTGTTTCAGCATTGGCCTGATCCTGGTGTCGACGATGATCAGAAAATTGCTTTATTTGATCAGGTAGCTACATTCTCTTTCTGTCTGGATATATATATATATATATATATATATATATATATATATATATATATATTTGAACTAATATGTAAAATTCATTGTTTATTCCAGCCTTGAATGCATTAAGTTTTGATTTTTCACTGATGTGTTGTTTGGTTGTGTACCACACCATCTTGAGAAGGACTCTTTTTTCTCATTCGGATTATTCTTATTTTTTCCTTGTAAATTACTTTAAATTGAAGTAGAAATAGTTTCTATAGTATTTTAGGTGATGTCAATAAATCTTACTCAAAAAAGGGAATTCACAATTTCCCACTAATGGATATAATTTAGGGAATTCAGCAGAAATTAATTGGGTTTTTAAGTTAGAGTTTATCAGTGGCAATGTTGTTTGATGAATTATTGCTTTTACTTCTGCTCTGCTGTTAATTCTACTACTAGAATTGCTACTGATCGGAGTTTTGTTTATATTATTTTGAGATGCACATATGTTTTATGGTGTTTCCTTTGATTGATTATATGTCCAAAATAATGTTCTTTACATTTATTACTTGGTGTTGCCTTGTGTTAGGCATCTGTTAAAGGACTGCTTGTCTTGTGGGGTTAAATTTGCTTGTTTTTGTTTATCTTAATGATATGAAACTGTTTATTTTAGGTGGCTCGGCTTGATGGGAGCTATCCAGGAGGTCTAGCATCATATATTAAAACTGCTAAAGAACTCTTAGGAGATTCAAAGGCTGGAAAGAACCCTTTTGATGGCTACACACCTTCTGTAAGTTACTAGACTTATATTTTGGTATTGTAAAAGCATGTCTTTAAGAGCTCGTGAAATCAACTTTCAGAGGACCTCTTTAAGTGTCTGCTTAAGAATGAAAATGAGAGTTTGGTATAACATTAATTACACATCTGCAGGTCCCATCAGGAGAGGTTTTGACTTTTGGTGATGCCAACTTTATTCAATTTGAGGAGACTGGTGTCAAACAAGCACAGAATGCTGCATTTGTTCTTGTTGCAGGAGGCCTTGGGGAACGTCTAGGTTACAATGGAATAAAGGTAAAATATTCATTTGGCCAGTCACTCAGTCTAGTTCTAGTTTAATTTTACCATTTAGTCCCTTAACTTTCACACTTTCTCTGGTGGGATTTGAACTTTCAATTCTTGTCAATCACTACCTTAAACTACTGTTTCAGTTGAGATGAATCGTAATTTGACGGAAGAAAAAGTATTCGTAAAATGATGAGATGACCTTGATGGCCATGAATGTGGCTTACATGTAGCACTTAAACTATAGTCATTACTCATTTGTGCTTCCATGTACCACTTAGAGTCATGTGTGCTTTTTACTGTGACAGTCTTCATCCCTTCTATGGCTGCAATAAATGACTCAATTTGACATATTGCAGACATTGACCACCATATAAGTATATAACACAACTGCTGCAAGGGTCAGTCTCTCCTCTCTCTCTCTCTCTCTCTCTCTCTCTCTCTCTCTCTCTCTCTCTGTCTCTCTCTCTTTTCTCCACTGTATAACTCCACCACTCCACTTCCATCATCTTCTCTGTTCGTCTTTCTCTCTCTATTCTCTAAAATACATACATACATAATAACACATATACGGTACATATATGTATACCATTTGTATCAGGACAAATACATGGAAGGTATAAACTGTCAATCTCTTGGCCTCCTCTGCTTCCTCAATTTCGTTAGTCTTGAGTCCATCATGTACAAAAATGCATCCAAATTAGTCTCCTGCTTCTCAATCTCTTTGTCGGAAACGGTGTTGTTGACGGTAAGGAGAGTGGACTTTTGAAGATTTGGGATTTGGAAGGAGTGGGGTTCCAAACCTCTTCAGATTATATAAGATGGGGACTGTTGGTGAATCAATTTATGTCTAGTGTGTATATATGTACATGCCTACCTTTACATCAAAGAGGGAATCTGAGAAGAGTGTGTGTGTGTATTATACTGGCTTTAGGTGTGAAATTAGTACAGATGAATCATGAATGTATTTAGTTTAATATATTTGGTTAGTTAAACATTAGATCTAATTGAATCTTTAATTCTTTTTAAACGGAGTGATTGCAAAAACTATTTAGTATTATTTAGAATTAAAGTGGTTGCTACAGATTGCATTAATTCTTAAATATTGCAGTTGGCTCTTCCTTCAGAAACTACTACAGAGACATGTTTCTTACAGCGGTACATCGAGTGTATCCTAGCTTTACAGGATGCTAGCAATAGACTAATGCAAGGTTAGGCTTATAGTTGTTTCTTCAGGTGTTGTTTTAATTTTTCCCTAACAGCCTTGAGATACATTGTTTTGTTGACTTTTATAATTGCTCTGATTTAGTAGGTTTTGACTCGAGGCTTACCATTTGATGATTGTTTCCCCATTCAATTAGTTTCTTTGCAGCTTTCCCTGTTTGTGTTTGTAGTATACTAATATGTTCTATAGCCTTGTATTGTGCAGGAACCTTTTTTCACAAGAAGTTTGAAGATAGTTATTATAATTAATAGGGAAATAATAGTTACTTAAAATTGATAAACAATCAAAGTTAACAGACAGCGTTCATCTTTTGACTTTTGAAGATTCTGTATTTGATGAGCTCCACGTCGGACGCCGGTCAATAAATTCTGCTTACTTTGAAATTGTAGGAGAATGCAAAAGAGACATACCATTTGTTATAATGACATCAGATGACACTCATTCACGTAATTTGGAGCTGTTAGAATCAAATGATTATTTTGGAATGAAACCTACGCAAGTTCACCTTTTGAAGCAGGTAAATCACGTATTGTTAGGTGATAAATTTTTCTTGGTCCTAAGATTACAATGGTCTATTAAGCATCTTATCTTTATCCTGGTTCAGGAAAAAGTTGCTTGCTTAGATGATAATGATGCCAGGCTTGCTGTAGACCCACATAATACATACAGAATTCAGGTGTTTTTTTATACACCATATCCTTAATGATAATGCTTCTTAGTTTGCTCATATTTTCAATTATATCTGAACCTAGTTTGTTTTAAAAAATATTTCCAGAAAACTGCTTCTTATTAGTGCTTTTTCCTTATCTGTTTTAGACAAAACCTCATGGACATGGTGATGTTCATTCACTTCTTTATTCAAGCGGTCTTCTTAAAGCTTGGTATGTTCTGCACTATGTCCTTGTTATCTTGGCTATCTTTGTGATTTGTTCATTGCAGTTTCCATTCTCTATGATTAGTTCTCTAATAATGTGTATTTTGTTTCCCATGTGTATTGCCTTATTGAAATTAGAAGGCATACAAATATTTTGATGCCTAATGCCTTGTTAACTGGATTATGCTCACTTTCTTATGAATTAAAATAATCATCTACACATAGTTTGTTCTGCTAAAATTATTAAGTGTTTCTATGATCATGATTTGGACTGTTGAATTTTTGACTTTTCAGATGTCTCTTAATAGATAAATGCTAATAGTGTCCCTGGGCACTTGTTAAGAAGCATTTATTGTGTCTTAAAAGCTCCTTTTAAAGAAAGTGTTGGAAAATGTTGTTATTTTTCAGAAAGTATTGTTTTGGGAAATTGTTAACATGTTCTGAATGTTGTGTACCTGATTTTATTTGTGGGAGTTTTATTAGTGAAAGTATATGTTACCCAAGTATCCCTATGAAACTTGTAGCAACACCCTTTGTAATTTTATAATGTAAACTTCTTAACACTAATACTAATTTTGCTTCAGTGATGCAACACAAGATTCCTAATATAGCAAAAGTTTTGGCATATACCCATACTAAGCTCAGACACTGATATTTGTCCTTTCAAATAATTCAGATGCTACATTATCATAACAGGTTTGATAACCTGTGCCTCGCACGGGTTAGTTTGTATAACTTTTTTCATAAATATTTAATAATTTTTTATTAATATATTTATTATTTTGTTTATTGTATTCTACTACAATTGAAAGGAATTAAATTATTTTTAATATTATGTGATTAAAAATTATAAATTAATTGTTAAGAATAAACTTTTTATATTTCTATGTCCACAAATTGAGAGAAATCAATTACATTTATTTAAGCAAAATTATGTATAATTTTTAATATTTCAAGAAGAAACTTTTCTTATTCTTCATCCATAACTCAAGTGAAATTAATTGTATTATATATTATGCCACATTAAATGTAATAATACCATTCGAGTTAACTCATCAAAATGAGTTAACTCATTTTAATTGATGAGTTAGTTTGGTTGGTCATTCAATTGATCTCCTCTTGTGACTTTATATTATAGTATAGTTTTAATTGATGAGTTAATTCGGTTGGTCATTCAATTGATCTCCTCTTGTGACTTTATATTATAGTATAGATTTCAACTGCATTTCATCATTGTCAGGCATGAGGCAGGTTTAAGATGGGTTCTGTTTTTCCAAGATACAAACGGACTTCTCTTCAAGGTTCGTTTAAGCTCTTAGGTCTTCGTATTTTTTTTTGGAGCATGATGTCTGTCTCTGCTAAGTGGGTACTTATCTCCTTCTTTTCATGTATTAGGCAATTCCAGCAGCATTGGGTGTTAGTGCCATCAAACAGTATCATGTTAATTCTCTTACTGTCCCTCGCAAAGCAAAAGAAGCCATTGGAGGCATTACCAAGCTCTCTCATGCAGATGGTATTATATTTAGTAGCCTATGGGAAAAACAAAGTGTGTTGATGCTATTCTTTATCTTTTTGGTAATTTATAACTATGCTTCTTGAGCTCTGAGGCTTGTCACAGACTCTATGGTATTAACTCAACCTCCTTCCTTATATATGTATCTAGTGTCAACTTTGAAAGTAAAGGATCATTAAATAGATTATTCAAAATTCCTTTACCTGTATATTGGATTGACATGTGTACTACTCCTCTTCCTCTTAAACTCTCCTGCTAACTGCAAATGTTACATGTTGGTATTGGGTTTTACTGTGACATTTCCTTCTTCTCAAGTTATAGCATCAAGAACTTTAAGTAGGAAGCCGGATAAACTTAACAAGCATTTTGTATGGTCACTGGAGATTTTTTTTGGATAAGTATGTTAGCGTGGTTTTTGATATCCTTTATTTAACATTACTGATATTAAAGAAATTGACTGCAGGGAGGACGATGGTAATCAATGTAGAATACAATCAACTTGATCCTCTGCTGCGAGCAAGTGGGTACCCTGATGGTGATGTCAATGACAAAACAGGCTATTCTCCTTTTCCCGGAAACATAAACCAAGTATTATTTTGTCTGAACTCATTTAATATTCATTTCCATTTCTTTGACATCCAGATATTCAAACTCAGTTTCTTTTCTTTCCTCTTCTTTTTCCATTACACATCTTGCCAACACTCTTTTGCTACTCTTGTTTATGAAGTGATTTTGTTTATCACTGAACATCTCTTGGAATTTCATTGATTTTGAGGAATTAGCAATTTTACTTCATCGAATTTGGATAAGTTTGGGACTTTGGACATGCCATCATAGTGTTTCAGGCTTTTTGGCCGTCATTTGTCAATAATGCTGGACTCAATTCTAGTGAAGAGGACTGCACAATGCTGACAGTTGCATATAACCCATAAAGCTAAAGAACTTAACATATTGACTGTTAGCTTAGACAATTTCATTACTCTAAATAAACAACGACAATGGAAAAACAGAAAAGAGAAGAACACAAAGGATGACGTGGTTTGGCTTCTGACCTATGTCCACGGGCAAGAAAGATATTAATCCACTATGCTGAAACAGACAAGTACAAGAACTGTGAAAAACACTTGCAACTGAGAGAACCTCTCTCAAAACCACAAGCCCCGCATTATGCCCGATCCTCATTCTCTTTGTTACTAGTGAAATCTTTTTTCTCTTTGTTAGTTTCGTTTCCCAACCCATAGAATACACATAGGAAAAACTAAATCTTTAGTGGGCTAGGAAATCCTAATCTGAGAAGGATAGGAAATAATTACCAAATACAAATCCAAAGAGGAAAAGTATTGTGGGTTCAAGGCATACGCAACATTACTATTATTTTTGGGACTTTTTGAGCTAGGCTAAATCATGGGGTCTCTTCAGTGTGTGCTGTACTTAGAACTCTTTCAAGTTGCAGCTATTGTTGTCAAGGAGGCTATTATATTATTCTACCATCTTCAGATACATTGTATTTTTTCATATCCTAGCTAATATGATTCAAGAAAACACTACAACTGCTAAATTTCTTGTAAAAATGATGAAATGGCGGATATTGCCTCGTGCAATTCCTTAATAACTCTATCTTGTCATGTTTAATTTCTTATTTAGATACTCCCTTTGTTCTAGGGTAATTGTCCTCATTGACTTTTATGGTCAAACTGACCATATCATTAAATCATATATTCTCTTAGAAGAGACTATTCCCATAATAAACTACATAGTATAATTTATTTCTAATCTTAAGGTTTGTCAGTTTGAAAATCTAAATATGTATGCTTAATAACTAAGTTTAAAGATGATCAATGTTACCATAAAAGTCAATAGCGGACATGTATCTGAGGGAGTTTTAATTTTTAGAGTGTACAGACATGAGCCTTCTTTTTAGACTCAAGTGATGCCACTCTTCTCTGTGCATGTGCATCACAAATATCTTTGCTGATTACAGGATGGGGTCTCCATTTTTATTAAATCACCAATTGTTTAAGAACTTCCATTTCAAAGAGTAGTGACCACTTAGAGCCCTTAGTGTTACATAATGGATGAGTTAATAGTCCAGTTTTAGGACCTTGATCGTCTAAACTTATTCAATCATTCAGATATCGCCCCTCTTTGCATGTGGATGAGTTAATTTTTTTATTCATTTGGATAAATTATCTTGCTTGGTATTGACTTGTACAATTATTTTCTCTTTGCAGTTAATTCTTGATCTTGGCCCTTATATTGAGGAGCTCACAAAAACAAGAGGTTCTATACAGGAGTTTGTTAACCCCAAGTAAGAAGTCTGTCTCCGTACTGTCATATGCTTTATGTCAGAGCTATATAAGATTTCACAGTGATGAGGCCTTTGTTAGCCTTTAGGTGTTTAATTTAACATCGTCTTCCTCTACCAATTTGTAGAATTTTTTGCTCAAAAGAGTGATCACTGAGTCTAGAGTAAACAATACAGTGATTTGCAGGCACTGTCTGAATCATGATAATATCATCTATGCTACACATAAGAGCTAAAATACCTTTATTGAACGTATTACAGATGGCATAGCAACTTATGTGCTCTAATTACAGATATTCCCCCCTTGGACTAGGTAAGGAAATGATTGAATTAAAGAAAAACGCATACATGACACACGCTTGAAGAAGCTCCACATGAATTCAAAATATACCCATCATCTCTACTCAACAATACGCCTTTTATCCAAAATAGTTGGAGGATGAAATCAATCCCATATTTAATCCTAAAAGTAGAAAGGTAAGGAGAAAAGTAAAAGATATTCCTACAACAGATAAAAAGAATAAAATAAGTAAAAATAAAACAGAAGAATAGAAACAGATGGAAATAAATGAAACAAAAACACCCCTCATAATCCCAATGAGTGGGAGAAATAGTAAAGGCCTTAAGGAGTGATCTCCGTGCAATCCCCATACGTCAAATTGTGAATCGTATCATGTTATTCATGTAGTGAAAACTAATATATTGTGTTTTATGTAGTGTATCATGAATCGTATTGTAAGTACGAAAAATAAATGAAAATGTAGTTATATATCTGGACATATACAATAAAGCATAATAGCTCGACTATAATCTAAAAGCAATTAAATAAATATTATTACAACCTAGAAATAAACTTTAAATAGTTAATAGTGGTCAAAATGCTCCAAATTCTAGTATTAACTAATATTCAGTATTATCTTAGTAATATTCATAGATTAACTCGAGAAATCGAAATTAGCTTCACCTTTGAACTATAGAACCCAAAGTGAATGCCATAAATTACCAATTCGAGAGAAGATCTTGATTCTAAAGCTATTGATTTATGTTTCTTTATATTAAAAATGGCATATGAGAATAATAAAAGCCCTTTTGTAGAAGAAGGTAAAAAATTCTAAAAAGTATATTAAGATTTATCAACTTGTATAAGATGCGTGCACATCGAAAAGCTTCTTCTGTTGAAATGGTAAAAAGCTTCAAAGTCTTATTTTAACCATTTTGGTTCTCCAAAAAAAATTCTTGAGTCGGTTACTAACTTTAAAAGCGTATCATAAAATACTTATCCTATCATAATCAATACATGCAATATTTTGCCATTTTTGGTTCACCTGCAATACCGTATCAAATTGTCTCTTTATCATTATCGTATCGTACGATACATATGATTTAGATAACTATGACGTTACGTTCATATATATTAAAGGGCTTGCGGGAGATACCTTTTAGGTTATATAAGATATATACCTTAGTTTTATAAAATGAGTTTATCTCAAGTTTTTTTAATAATTTAACCATACAGATGAAAATATCAAGCAAAATTATGAGTAAACGTAAATTTTTATTTAACTTGTGGTTATGTAGCACCATTATTCTAACATTATAAAATAAATATATTTTTTGATGACTTAGATTTATTGAACTTTCATTACTGTAAAATCAATGATAGACATCACCAAATCATATAAAAGTTTATATATTCAAATATTTTTTATATGTTCTTTATATCCGTAAGGTTGAATTTATCAAAAACCTCCTAAAAATTGACATATGAACCCTATATGGCATACTAGTTAGATACCCTAAGGTATATCCCTTTTTATAAAAAGCTAAAATGAAAAAATTATAAAGGAGGGAAAAGAGAAACTTCATTAGGATGCATTTTCATAGAGGTAGCTAATTCTTAAAGTAGGATTTTCTTATGATACTCGTAAGAAAACCAATCAGTATGTTTAACCCACACATTAACAAGGTTACTTAAGTTTAAAAGTGGTGGAGGCAACCTCTTAGATGAACTTTCCCACCTCTCCCAACCAATTTAATATTGAATACTTGTCTTTTCTTTTTGACACTAGTAAGGTCACTAATCTGCAAGTCTTACCACAAACTATGACTGACACTTTGAATTTTAAAGTAGAGGCAATAGATATATTCCACTAGCCAAAATAAGAAAGAAAAAAGAGAACACTTACCTTTATAGCGGTGGTAGTGGTGGAGATATGTTTGTTCGCTAACTTATCTTTATCTTTTCTAAGAGCAATTACTTTACATTTAGTTACTTTCATAAAAAGTGTCTTGTTCTGACCTACTCGTTGTTTCTTCCGCAAATTCAATTATGGAGCTTTATAGAATTTCTTCTTATAGTGAGTAGTTCGTATCATCCCTCACATATAATTTGTATTGTTTTATCAAATTACAGATACAAAGATTCCTCAAAAACTTCATTTAAGTCCTCTACTCGATTGGAGTGCATGATGCAAGATTATCCCAAAACATTGCCTCCTTCAGCAAGAGTTGGGTTCACCGTAAGTTGAAGCTATAATTACTTGGTCCATTATTCTTTATTGCAAAATTTCTTATCACTCTGTTCTCGTAGGAAGCTGTAAGCGTATGTTATGAAGCTTCTCTATTATGTGTTTACCTCTATAGAATCAAAGATTTTTATGATTGCATAGGTAATGGATGCATGGCTTGCTTATGCACCTGTGAAGAACAATCCTGAAGATGCTGCTAAGGTAATATTTTACCATCATTATTGAAACAAATTGTTCCCAAGTATGATGTGATTATAAACTTATGACAACTTATCAAAAGACGAGTTTTTTATTTCAATTTTCAAATCAGCAACTTGAACTACGAAAAATTCACACAACTACTTTACTGTTTATTAGAGTTGCTACAAGAGCAAAGATGGGAGAAGCTCTTATTGTTTGGAATATATAGGCAGTGATGGGTCTAGCTTCTATAGGACAAGAAGTTTGGCTTCCTAATTATTTCCTCCCTAAACATTTTTACTGGGAAAGTTGTAAAAAAAAATCATTTTGATTGGGAGTTTTGAGTAATTCCTTCGATAATTCCGTGACGCATTATTTGAAGCACTTAGCATGGTAGGTTGAGGCCTTGCAAAGTAGGAATCTAAAACTAATTGATCGTTTTGGAAGTTCTTGTATGTAAATTACATTGACTATTTAATATCAGTAAAGATTAATTTTTGGTTAAAATCCGATATTCAATAAAATTTAAGTACAAAATCTGAAATTTGGTAATATTTAGTTTAATGCACCAATACTAATTTGTTATGACAAACTACAACAGATATAGAAATCAACAAAAATAAAACAAGACACAGATTTATGTGGAAAACCCATAGATCATTGCATTGATAGCATAACTAGAAAATGATCTAAACCAAGGGTAAGAGGCAGAAGAAATCCACTGAATAATTTGAGGAGTACAAAATTGTAGGATTGTACATAACCTAATCCCCAATACACTCGATCTCAAAATGATGACAAAAAGTTGAGAATACAATTGAAACCTTACGCTATCGCATATATAGCGAGGCTCAAAATCTGAACAAGTCACCATTATACCTCAGCTTTCTTTTCTTATGGGTCTCCGCGAATTTTATCTTGTCTGAACATTAATCGAAACTGGAATTCGAGACACTAAACATAATCCATGTTATTTATTTATTTTCTAGCTTTACTTCTTTTCTCATTAATAACATTTCTTTTTCTGAACATTTAAGACTGTGATGATAGTTCTTTGTTGTGAGGAAACTTATATCATACTTTATTAATTTCCTTTAAATGGATAAAAGGTACCCAAGGGAAATCCATATCACAGTGCCACTTCTGGAGAAATGGCCATCTATCGGGCAAACAGCCTCATTCTAAGGAAGGTACCTATTCAATTGTCCTGAGATTTTTAGAAAGATATTAAACATGTTAATTAGTTACCTTATTTTGTTTCTGCTGCTTTTTATTTGTTTTTTGTGTTCTAATAATGAACTTGGAAACTACAAAACATTGCTCTGGGATATATGAAGTTTCAGTGACTTCAGCCTGTAGGAAGTCTTTTAACATTGATTCTGTTTTCTCTGACAGATGGTCAACAATTCATCTGGACAGTGGGGGAGGGGGGATTGAAACATGTACCCAAGGATTTTTATGAGCAATCAATATATGGTTGAGAGAAATGATATACAACCTTCTTTCCCTAAGAATTCTCAGACCCCTAAATTAACAACTCCCACTACAATCACAATGTACCATATATGCTAGATTGTCTTACGTTCTTGCTAACGTTTGCTACTTGTTAAATGTCTAGTCTTTGGTACACCAATCAGGAGATCCATGTTGGTGGTAGAATAGCACGTTGGAAATAATTCAATCAAGATTTAATCTGAAGAAAGGATCCTGTGTTTTAATTATAGGGATACTTTGAACCAATACCTTCTTTCGTCACACCACAATCTTCACCATTGTTTTAGTATGGTTAATAAAGTTACGATTATGGAATGATATATTACCTGATCACAAAAGTAAGAGTAACCAAACTCTGAGTCATTGTCTAAGAAAATCATTAATAATAGTTTTCTCCTGTTTCCCTCAAAGAACTTCAAACAAAATTTCCATCACTTTAGTCTTTTAGATATACTTCTTGCTGCTTCAGTAAATCCTCTCTTCAATACCCAACATGGCACCCTGTTTTGAAACGCTAATGATGTTCATTCAGATATATTTGTATCACAACTCTTATTTTATTTGTTCATCTGTTTTGTTTTTTTATCAGGCTGGCATTAAGGTAGATGATCCAGTACAACAGGTGTTCAATGGACAGGAGGTGGAAGTATGGCCTCGTATTACATGGAAGCCAAAATGGGCACTCACATTTTCTGAGGTTAAAAGTAAAGTGACCGGAAGCTGTTCCATTTCTCAGAAGTCTACCATGGTTATGAATGGTCGTAATATCTTTGTTGAGGATCTATCCTTGGATGGGGCTCTTGTAATCAACTCTGTTGACGATGCGGAGGTATATTAACCCTTATGACACTCATTATTTATTGTAATGAGGTTTGGATCACTTGATACTTTTTCATCAAATATACATTACTTAGTTTGTTGGTTATAAAGGAGAGTTAACATGATAGTGATATGTGATTCCACTAACATTTAACATATCTGATTGGACGTGACTTTAACTACCACTCTTCGCGTATCTTGAGTATTGTTAGTTGTCATTACAAAGAACCTTTTCTTTAGTGTTATAAAAATTGTTCGCTGAACCTATGTGGGGGTGCCTAGTCCACCTAGGCGTTTTCCTAGGCGGACTAGGCATTCTCTTAGATGGTCTCTTTTTATTTATATTTTAGCTATATTATACAAAGCATATAGTAGATGTAATTTTTAAATAAAAGTTTACCAAAAAAAAAAACAAACAATCTTTTAAGGCTAAACAATTTCTTTTCAAATATTGTAGAGCTTCAAAATCTTTATTAAATTGATGCGGTAGATGTATGATGAAGCCTAGGCGGAGGCCTAGGCAGTATAGGACCTTCCTAGCACCTAGGTGGGGATTAAGCAAACCTAGACAGAGATTTTGAGAACACTACTTTTCCTCTATTGTTGTCATGCTTATTTCAGTCCCATCACTACAAAACCCAAGTGGTTTTCGCCAAGTGAAGCATAACTCCCAAATCATTTATGGATTGCGTGTGAGCCAATGTTTTGATTATGCTTTTGGCTTTACTGAGGTTGATTCTTAGCTACTATGTGCCCTGTTAACAGGTAAAAGTGAGTGGTAATGTGCAAAATAAGGGCTGGACAATCGAAAATGTTGATTTCAAAGATACTTCAGTGCCTGAGAAAGTGAGGATCAGGGGTTTCAGAATAAACAAAGTTGAGCAGTTGGAAAAAGCTTACAGCGAGCCCGGAAAGTTCTCCTTGAAGTCCTGAGGTTGAGTTTTTAGTAAGAGATTGCGTACATTCTTCTGCTAATTTGTTTTGATTACCAAGTGATTTGTTAATAAAATCTCCTTAACGTTTGCATTCTGTCATTCATTTCATCTAGCAGCCCAACATAGTGTTTCGCTCTCTATTTGCAACTTATTAGGCAGGTAGTGTAAAAATGGGTTGCCAATGTAATAATTAAGGAGAAAATAATGAAATGGTGGTGGAGTAAACCTAATATTTTTTGTATTTTCTTTTTCTTTTTCCCTGTATGCTAAAATTGTGTATTAATATATTAATTTCCTTCATTTGTGTGTTGGGTGGGGGATAAAATTAGTAGGCAGAGCAGTGTACGTAGGTCTTCTTTACTCCTTTCCCAACAAAATGGAAAGGGAAGGAAAATAGAATCTATGTAGGCGCTGTTTTCTGTTCTTATTTGAGAAAATTACGTGAAAATTACGAAATCAAACTTAGGGCTTGTTCGTTTTGGTGCGTTTGGGGAATTGAAAAAGTGTGTTTGGATGATTTTTAAGTTCCAATCGCACTGCACTAAAACTAATGCATGCGTTTGGGACTTCAAAACTACATTTGAGAGTTTAAAAAAATTCCGTCTAGAATAAGTTATGTTTATATTAATAAAATTCTCTGGTGCGTATTGACTCTAAAAATCCCAAAGCAAACAGGCGCCTAGTCAGTCATTAGATTTTTTCCAATTTCTTTGGGTGCTTGGAACAAGTCTGATAAATTTGTCACTTATGTGTATTTGAAAGGTTGAGAATCAGCCGACAAACTTAATCCACCAAATGGTCCAGTAATCACCCCATCTTTCAAGTTATGGGCACAGGTCTCTGGCGTTGACCAACTCTTTATTTTGGGAACACAAACAAAAATGATAGTTTTACGATTTTTCTTTTGCATATGAATGATAAATGGTTATTACGTTCGTATGTTCGTATGAGTGAAAATTTATGAAAATATTAAAATTTACTTGTAAAAATATCTATTTCTTCTGTTTAAAGTCGCATTGAAGTTGATTCCTTTCTATTCTTTCACTTGAATGGGTTATGCACTTGGACAAATAGCCCGTTTGGCTGGAGGGGTGAAGTGGATTAAAAGAAATTTTAATTTAAAATTAATTATTTTTTTTGCTTTGGTGGTTATTTGGAAGTATATTTAACGAGTAGAAATTTTGATTTTGGAGTATTTTGGACGAATATAAAAAAATTGTGTTTAGAGAGTGTAATGGTTATTCTAATATTTCACAAATATAAAGGTTTGTCATAATTGTTGAAGAAAAATTCCAAGTCTACACCATTGTACTTCACCATCGACTTATATTTTTCCCTTACATTTTTTATAAAGCATTTTTTGTAATTAGGTAGAGAAAAATCTTTGAACTTTTGCCTAAAAGAATTTTTGTAAAGAGAGTAATTTTATTTGTACCAACATATTATGCACAAACACTATTACTCATGTATTGAATAGTAAAAATATAATAATTTTATTAATAATTTAAATGATATAACTCAAATATTAATAATTTTGAGCTCGAAAAGGGTGTACTTCCACATTCTCACCCAATATTTTTTGATATGCATTAGGTTGAAATTTTTTAAATTGAATATATATTTTACCAGCATTAATAATTGTATCATTAGTACGGTGGTTAAAAAATTACTCGTCACAAAGAAAAAATTATTTCATACTTTTGGAACACATGAATATTATACTTTTTCTTCTCACATATTTTTAGGTCTTATTATAGACGGATTTTATAAATATATGAGAGGAAAGAACATATAATTCATTTATCCCAAGAATATAAAATAATCTCTCGTCACAAAAGGATTTATTTTCTGTGACTACATGTTTAATAAATTTTTGTATTTCGATGGTCCAGCAAAAGATACATCTTTGACGGCTTTTCAAACATACACCAAGTTGGAGTTCAATGGACGGCTTTTCATAGTTATGATTGGGTAAGTTGTATTACCCCCCTCAAAAGGGTTATTTAAATTTGAACTTTTAAGGTTTGTTTAGGTCGGTAGGTTTAAAATAAAATAAAAAAAGGTCGGTAGAGGTCGGTAGACTTTTGTGATATTCTCGTTCATAGAAATAGACTGATAATCGGTGAAATCAATTTAGTATCGATAATATAATTTAAAATTATGATATATAATATTTAATGTTATAATTTGTATAAATAATATAATACACAAAAAATTAAAGAGTTATATGAATATTAAAATTATTGTATATATTTTTTTATTATATACATGTACATCTTTAAAATAATATAATAAAATATATAAAAAAGTTGGTATAATATATAAATATGAGATACATTGTATTAATAGAGATGATGACCTAGAGTCTCACTCGGTATTAACTTAGAACTAACTCGACGACTAACTAACTAATTCGGTGCTCAATCAAAATGACTCAGTTAATTCAGATAAAAATTTTAATTGTCTTGTTATATATTATATTAGCTCGGTGAAAAATCCTACCGATTCTCATACATAACTTATGAGATAATATAAATAAAATAAAAAGAAAATATTAAATAATTAAATTCA
The DNA here is from genome assembly GCA_947179155.2 of Hedera helix. Lineage (NCBI taxonomy): Eukaryota > Viridiplantae > Streptophyta > Magnoliopsida > Apiales > Araliaceae > Hedera > Hedera helix. Next base: position 19,612,244 of record OX359275.1, on the reverse strand, counting down.
AGTATAATTAAATTAGTTAACTCAATTCTGGATCAATCAAAATATCCAAAAGTAATTAGCAAATAAGCCGAAAGGTTTACCTCTGAACCGGCACAAAGAAGTGGGGCGGCTCATCTACCTAAACCAATTTTGTCTTTAAAAGTTATATAACATTATAACCCAAAAGTGATGCTACGGTCTTCGCATGACGCCGACACTCTTTAACGAGCGATAAAAGCCAAAGACCATAGAAAAAAAGTTTCTCAATAGACTCATAAAAGGCTGTTCAATCCTCCAATTTTGCAAATTAAATCAATTTAAATTTATTCATTCTCTTCTCCAAAAAGATTCTTATTTTAATTTTTTTAAATAAAATTAATTCACAATATTAAAAAAAAAATGTTCACGTATGAAAACAACAAATTTTCTAACTTATAATACTTTTGAAATAATACAGAACAATTACGTTTTACAAATACAGCTAAAAAATCGTAATCAATTTTGTTTTTAAAATTTTATAAATTAATTTTAAAAAGTTAAAATGAACTCTTTTGTTCAAAAAAGGGGTTATAAATATAAACGCAATAATTACAATTCTTTTATATTTTTAAATATCATATTTTAAAACAAAAATAATTGTAATAATGGTCTCATATCCCAATGAAAGGAGTACAATAAATTAAAGCTTGCGCGTATGATGTGAGAGATCCTCCAAAGATATATAATTAATTATATTTATCTCAACTCGCGTGCTATAAATAAATTCATACCATTTGATTGATTAATAATTGTGGTACTCCAGACCACTATGTTCTCTGAATGTTTGTCAATGAAGACAACACAAAGATCTTGAGAATATCTAAAGTTTTGGACGGTGGATCTATGGATACTCCTTTAACCATAAAGAAGAAAATAATTGTCAAAATAGAAAAACCAATATTTTGTTATTACATAATGAAAACAACAATCTCCATAATATTTGCCTCTGAAAATTTCATACACTTGGCGTTGGAGCTTAGTAGTCCTGATATAAAAAACGTTAGTTCTCTTTTATAGGTTGTTTTCAATAGACTAAAATACAAAAGTGTATTATGAGTTTATCATCTTGTAGAGAGGTGATATTTAATTATATATATAAAATGATAATGGTGTAAAAAGTAGTGCAAGATTAATTATATATTTTGGATCATTTTTCCCTACAAATTATACTTAAAAAGATGTAATGTTGCGCTGATAATTGTACTTTGAAAGAAGAATTTGCTAATTAGTCAGATTTTTTTCTCCTAAAAATCCCACCTTTTAGATAATAAAATATAATTTTATAATCAAGTATATAATCACTATTACAATTTCAAAAATTAATCGAACCCACTAAAAAAGAAATAATTAAACTCACAAACTAGCCTAGACCTGACAAATGGATGAGCTAGGTCACCAACAGACTGGGGTGTAATGGGTCGGATTTTTTTGAACTAAGTCAAAAACATCCCGTTATTTAATAGGTCATTAGCGTATGAGTTAAGGTCTATAAAAATATAATTTATTAAAGAATGAGATATATATACATTGATACAAACATATGATAGAGTTTTATATTCTAGTCCATCTCTGATTTTATGTAATCCATTTGAGCAATATATAAAAATATTTTATATTTAATTATATAACAGAGATTTATAGATTTATATATATAATACTTGTATAACAAATGTGCATAAAAATTTAACATTAAAAAAAAAAAGGTATATAAAAATTTAACTCTATCGATATAAAATAAAATTTATTTTTATAAACATGTCCAAATAAATTATCCATTTACAACCACATGAATCCATATCCCTCTTACATGCACAACAAAAACATTTTCAAGACTCAACTCTTGAGCTCCCGTCTCTCATTTGATAACTCTTCTTCCTCCTCTTTCATGAAGCTTCCTGCAAATTTCTTCAAAATAGTTCAAACACAATAATATTCTCCATTGTTGTACTTAAACTCCGTACAAATAAAGAACAATACAGGTTTCTCAAAACCTTATCCTCTTTTCTCTTTCTCTATCCTTCTCTCCTCTATATAAACATACATCCATGTACATTATTTTTATAAGCAGGCTGCAGGTACATCTACATATATGTACACAAAACCATCTTATTTTCCATCAAAATGTCTTCTCTTAATTACGAAGAATTGGACCGAATTTTCAAGAAGCTCGACAAAAATAGAGATGGCTTTGTAAGCATCGACGAGTTTGTTTTGCTTCTGGAAAATATTGGAGTCCATGCAAGCTTAGATGAGCTCGAATTGTTAGTGGGAAAGACTAGCCTCGACCTAATCGATTTCTCGTTATTTTATGAAATAATCATCATTAATCGTCGTGGTAATTTAGGAGAAGATCAAGGCAAGGAAGATCAACACAATTTTGAGAGTGATCTTGCTAAGGCTTTCAAGATTTTTGACTTAAACGACGATGGATTTATCTCTTGTGAGGAGCTGCATAGCGCGTTATTGAGATTAGGTTTATGGGATGAGCATTGTGTAGGGAGTGATTGTAGGAGTATGATTAGTGTTTTTGATACAAATTCTGATGGGGTGCTTGATTTTGAGGAGTTCAAGAACATGATGATAGTTACTAATTAATTAATCCTTGAGGATATATATTGTTGTTCATAATTCGATTATGAAAATATTGTGATGGTCTAATAGATTTTTAAGTAGTTGAATTATCTAGTTACAATGAAAACTTCGTATTCCATTGTTGATTGTAACTATAGTTATAGCTGTTGTGATAATATATTATTTATTTTAATGAGTTGTTTAAGTAGTACAGGCATTGCTTAATTTTAGTTTTTTTTTTGGTTTATTGTTGAGTTGAATACCTCCAGACCAATTATCCGTTGGTCCAATGGTATAAGTGGGGTGTTTATTTTGTTCAAAATTTAGCTTTAATTTTACTTGCAATAATGGTTTGGTAGTAATTTTACGTTCTACATGCATGTTTCTTGCGGAGGATTCTTGAATTTCGGTCCCAACATAAATGCGATAAAGTTGTTTATAAAATTTGGAACAGGGGAATTGAATACCATCACATTTCATATGAAACATGAAAAACGCGTGAGAAAGGAAAAGAAGGGTAAAAACAGAAGCGGCCCTCTTAGTCTTAAAGAATGCAAAGTACTAATTCATAGTTTTCATTTCTCATTTTCTTTTCTTTTTCTAATTTCTTACCCTGCATTTTTCGTATTCCAAGCAAACGTTGACAAAAAGAAACAAAAATACCCCAATAAAATTTTAAACTTCATTTTCCACTCCTTTTCCTTTTGTTTTCCTTAAATTTTCTAAATTCCAAATGGAGCTTAAACACAAATATAACTATATCTATATTATAAAGCAGACATGCCACTATCGGTGATTTTGGGTCATGTTTGACCCTTTTTTATTTTGTCATTTTTAATTTTAAATATATTATTATTTTGTCATTTTTAATTTTAATATTTTAATTTTTATATTTAGTCTTTCAAATATTATAAAATTTAAATTTATCCCATATAATTTACACTTGTAACAGGTATGCCACCGAATATTAGTAAAAAATGAATTTCCCCCCAGAATAAGGAAAAGAAGATTATGTTTCCAGGGAAGTTTCAGCCATTTTTAATTGGCCCATAATTTTGTGATACCTTCCCTACGGCTAAGGTCAATAACCGTACAATTGGTTATTACAAATGTCTTTACATTTCTAAACAAATGTGAGAGGGTAAAATAAGACTATTATTATGGCATACTAATTATATATAGAATTCATGCGATAAACGAGTTAAATATCATTTGAAAATTCTGAGAAGTTGCATATAAACTTATCTTTTCAAAGTCTCAACTAAGTTACCTCTAAATTTCCAACTCCCTACATGGAAAGGAATCACCTCCAATGGTAAGTTGATTTTTCTAAGTTCTAAATTAAAACATTGGCAGCTGAGGTCTAATTGACAGCTAAAAGTAGATGGTGTAGTTAATGGTCAAGGCACACACAGAGACTCAATATTTCCTTGATTTAACTATATTTTAAACCTTTAATCTTTTTGTATTTTAAAATTTATATCCTAGTGTTTCAATTTTAAGGCGTTGAACTTTAATAGTCCAAAATTTTCATATATAATAATTGATCAAAATGAGGGTATAATAGATTATTTCACAACTTAATATTTTTGGTAGGCCAAAAATTGTAAACACGCGATTACTTAATTTGTGATGAAAGAAAAAAAATAATATCAAATCATTCCTTACCGGCCAAAGAAAATAAGAAAAATCCATAAATCACCTTGTGCCTTGGACTTTAAATAGTTAAACACGACTTTCATTGTTGAAGCTAAACGACTAATTTGTTCGGGAAAAAAATGTCAGATCTTCTGAAGTATGACCGTGTGAAAACCGGATGAAGATGACCTAATACGATGATGATCACTTGACGAGGGAAGAAGAGAAGTATAAGGATGAGATCATCATCATATGTAATCTTAAGGAGTACTTACTGTCGAAAAGAATGTATACTTACATATGTAATTTTTAGTGTTCTGTAAGACTCTATATAACTTGGAAAAGTCGAGTGAAAAAAAAGGAAAATGAAATCAAAAATTTTTATAGGAGCATTTTCATTCATTGTTTACACAATATATTTAAATTATTTCTATTAAGATTAGAACTTTTTAAGTATAAATTGCTCAATTTATCTTGGTTGACATGGATTTTTTTTAGTTATTTCTACTGTTCTTATTTGTTTTTTCCATCCACATATACCAATTTTCAAATGGAGTCTAAGAACACCATAAAAAATTTGAGAAGTACTGTAACACCCCGAAAATTTTTGTATCTTCCGCAAGCGACCTCGTGCGTTAAAATACAACCTTATTCTTAATAACCATATCAGACCACAATAATATAGTTAACACAAATACAATTATTTAAAACTTTACAACGCTTCAAATTCAGAATCGTAATCTTTATTACATTTTAATACCACCTAGATCATATATATAGCATGACCTAATTTATTACAATCATTGTGAGTATACAACTCCTTAATCAACTATAAGTCTAACTGTTTATACAAATCTTTCTCATTCAACTGAGTTTGCCAAAAACAACACTCGCTTAGCTTAGCCAAAGGCTATACTAACATTACAAGTTTTCTAACATTTGTTATTACAGAAACATAGCTCGTTTGAAAGGTTTTACAACCACATATTACAATTTCTGACGACGAAGTTTAAAACAAAAAACTAAAAGTCTGACACTACCATTAACTACCAAATAATAACATGGTTTAGATGACAACAATGTAGTCCTTAGTTGTTTTACGCAGTAAGCATTCCTAATTTTTTGGGCTCTACCGGAACTCCGGATTTCTTGAACTTTGCTAAAATATTAGTTTTAAGTAAGGGTGAGCATGACGGCTCAACAAGTTTAACAGTTATCACATAGCACGTTTCATATTACATGCTTCATAGTTCATATCTGATTTGCATTATTATGTATGCAACATACCTCTCACGCTATGCATTTTTTATATGCATCATATTACTCACGCTTTGTATTTTATATACAACATATATCTCATACTGTGCATTTTATCAAGTCATAAAAATACACTTAGAACAATCAACTTCGATTATCAACTGGACAACAACAGTTATAATCACAACGTTACACACAGTGCACATTTTAAACATGCTTACAAAAAATTCACATAACACATAAAATCTTGCACATAACTATACAACTAGCTTACACATAACAACAATTTAACACATAGTACAAGTTCTAAAAAACTTGTCTTTCAAGATTTTTGCCAATTACGTTAGTTTCCTCGTCCAACCTACACGGTATGCGAGATCGACAATACTCATTAATCAGAACTTGACTCATAACTAAATCTTATATTACAATTTTTAACTTAATTTATTGTCTTTCGTGCGACTTAGACAAGTATGTGGGATTGACAATACAATGTCAGACATAGCTTGACTATTTGTTTAGTCATATTTTAAGATTTTAAATCCTTTTTGTCTTAGTGTTCATTGAAAAACTTACACCAATTATAGGTTCGAACTACCAATTAGACACTATTAAGTCATTCGTATTGGTTTAAAGTGCTCAAGTATTTAGCTTATACATTACAGACTTTTAACTTATAGAAAAATATGACCTGAATCCAACGCTACTCAAAAAACTAAAATTTTAAGCATCAGGCCTGAGTGCAGCTACTCTCGGCACCTAGCATAGCTACGGTCACCACCACAGATGTGCTCCCCTGCGTCTGCAGGTGCGCTCCAGTTCAAACTCCTGGACAGTAGCTTCGAGCGCAGATGCGCTCACCCCAAGCGCAAGTGCGCTCGACTCTGATTTTTGAAAACTTTGATTTCCAATTCTAATTTTGAAAACCTTAAATCATTTGATCTTTTAACAACATACACCAATATTTTAAGTTTTGAAAATACATCAACCAACATAAAAATCAACTTTTGTTTCCATATACAAAACATGATTCTCTAGAAAATATTATCAAACCATCTTAATCCATTTTCCCCCATTCATTCCAGTTAGGTCATGTTCAAGTTTCTAAGCTTGACACATCCTTTAACACTACTCATTTTGAGCTTATAAATCTTATAATACCTTGTTGAGTTCAATAAATCTTCAACCCAAAAGCTTTGGTTTATCACAAAGCATTTTCTTTGAAAATCTTTAACCAAGATCACACTAATTCCTTCTCATCCAATCATGCCACTACGTTAGTCATTCATGAAACCAACAAGATTCTTATCATGTTAGATACACTACCACTTGATATTCTAATCGATCAACTACATGGAGTATCAAGGTTTAGAAAAACGTTTCCTATAGGTTTTTTATCAAACATGTACAAGGCATTTGAGCCTTTCATGCTCAACATTCACCATAGTTTATCATTTTAAACTTTAAAAATACCACATTATTAGGCTTATAGATTCATGAAGAAAACTCACGGGTTATCTTAAAACTTCAACCATAAAAGGTTATCTTCTTTTGAAAACAAGTATTAAAACTAAAGTTTTCATTAAACCAAATCACCTATGATTTCTTTTAATCTAGAAAATAAAATCTAATACATTTTCACCATTAAAATCTCCTAAAGTACCATATGTTATGCATAACACTCAGACATGCTATTCATGCGTGTGTCGGTTTCCCGACGTAAAGTAGTTGTTCATCTCAGCATATTATAAGAGTCATAACCAAAGTAATTGGTTTGGATAACTTTCTCAAGAAAATATGATTGATTAACAATCGATCTTATCATTGGTCTAACAGATACAAATGACATAGACATACTTCTCAACACAATTAAGAACAATTGATCCGTTCAATGTCCGCAAATAGGGTTTGAATAATCGTCCGAAGATATAATCATGATGTTTACTAAAGTTTCAGAGATAACTATTTAATCTTCATAATATAGATAAATAGGACTTGATTCATCAATTAATGCTACTTGTACGAATTGATAAAAGTACAAGTTACACTACTTGCCTGGATCATTGACTCGATTTGACTGTAATTCCTTATCATTTGAACATCCTATGTTCAACATATTCGTCTAACGTTTAATTTTTATTAACCTTAACGCAATAATCTAGTAAATTTGGCTTACAAGTTCTATATAACTTGGACTCTCAAATCATTACACATAATTTCAAATAAAATTATTTGTTTATATATTATTGTCTCTTACATTCCTTACTTAATTCATCTATTAATTATAACAAATAAAATAACACTTCATATTATTCTATTTATTTCATTATCCTTTATCATCTCTTAATGATTCACAACACAATGTTCTCACTTTATTTGTTTATGACTTATTATTATATTCCTTGATCACCTTTTGTTAATCCACAAATAAAATAATTTAAGTTATCATTTTATTTGTTTAATTTCCAATTAAAGTAACCATTACTCTTATTTTAATTTAATCATGCTTCAGTAGTGCATAATTAAATAATTTTTTGATATTATTTTAATTGTTCATCCTTTGATAATTCATAATTAAAATAATTGTTAACATTATCTAATTACTTACTCTTTATTGATTTACAATTAAAATAATTCTTAATATTATTTTAATTGCTTAACTCTTATCAATTTACAATTAAAATAACCTAAAATATTATTTTAATTGCTTATGTAATATTAATCCATAATTAAAATAGTCTTTTAATATTATTTTAATTGTTTAAAGAAATATTTAACATTAAATAGTCTTTATTATTAACTCACAAATAAAATAATTTTTAGTTATTATTTTATTTGTTTAATTAACTCACAAATAAAATAATTTTAAAGTATTATTTTATTTAATTAGAATTATTTAATCCACTCACAACTAAAATAATTTTAAAATATTATTTTATTTGTTTAATAGTATTTAACTAACTCATAAATAAAATAATTTTAAATTATTATTTTATGTGTTTAATATCATTAACTTACAAATAAAATTATTAATTTATTTTTAATATTATTTTAATTAACATATAAATAAAATAATTTTTAATTATTTTATTTGTTTATTATTATCATTTTTAATTATTTTTATTATAATTAAAAATATTTCTTTTTCATTCGGGTGAGTCGGGTTGGACCGGTCAACCCAATCGGTTTGACCCGCTTTGACCAGCCTGATCAACCGGATATTTTGACCGGCACTGCAGCACCCCAAATAACACTAGGGGCGGCGCTGCAGTGCCCCTTGACAGAAACCAATTTTCATTTTTTTTTTATTTTCTACCATTTTTTATTCAATCCTTTATATCTTGCTCATTTTAAATCCAAATACGCTCAAATCAGTATTGTTATTTTATGAACTCATAACTCTTTAATATTTTAATTTTTACATTATTCTTAAAAATATTTATTTAACCAAAATTATTGATTTTTCAAGTTACAGTTCTATTTTGACATCCTTTACAAGAAAATTTACTATAAATCCATTTTAGTTTCGTTTTTGTTCGTTCTACTTAGAATATCTTCGTATTTCATAGAGCTACAACATACAATTTTTAGATCATGCAAATGAATTACCCATTTTATTCTATTTTTACCCAAATCACATATTTTTAACTAGTACACTTAGGGTTTTAATGTTCATATGTATTTCTTTTGCTCACTTAGACATAGAACCCTTAAAAACACTTATCAATCATATATTCTCCTTCATAATACCATCTTTATGTCTTCGGAATCCACCATAATTCCCACACATAAATCCTCTCATAACCAAGCATAAATATTCTAATATACAATAATATATACAATCAAAACTAGGTTAGGATTATACCTCCTAGATGCTATCTTTCTCTTTGAGATGAACCTTAAGTAGGTCTCCACTTCTTTCCCTTGCTAGAGCTCCTCTTGAACCAACAAAGTGCAAGAGTTCTCCTAGATTTTCTCTCACTTTCTCTTTATAGCTCACACTTAACAAAATTTAGCAACCTTTGTAAATGAAATAAGGTGAGCCTATTTATAGGAAAATTTTATATACTCATACATATATTAATACATGTATAAATACATGTATAAAATACACCCAAATAGGTAATAACCATCCACTAATTTATTAACGATAGCTTATTCAAAGTTTGGTAACCTACTCCACCCTAACCATTCATTCCTTCATGATGGCCCTAAATTACAAAAATAAAAAAAAATACATATAGGATATATAGGCCATGATGGGAGTACTTTATTATTTATTTATTTATTTATTTCATTTATTTATTTTGTGCAAGTATTCTAGAAAATGGGTCATTAATTTGGCTACTCAATTGGATCATGATTTGGACTTATAATATTTCAACTTGGGCTAAATACATGGACCATCAATGATTCTCTACAATCCACTTAGTGGACTTAATATCAATTTCAAGTATTGGGCCAATTAATTTAAATCTAGCAATTCTACACACATGGACTTTTAATTTATAACATGTTGGGATATGTCACATTAATTCATGTGACCTCCTAATATTCATATTGTGCTTAATTTAATTATCCTAATGAATCCATGACATTATTTAATCATTCCATAATTGATTTAATTAATTAGTTAATCAATCCATCTTATTCATTATGTCATACAAGACATATTATAGAAACTTAAATTAATTATAATTTGTTTATCATCATCATCTTAATTTATCAATTTAAATTGAATTATTAATGCTTATAACATAACACATAAATATATGAGCGCACAAATAAAATTTTCAAGTAATTCCTTAATTTCATTAATATAAGCATTTATAAATTTCTTGGATATTACAATTTTGCTCCCACAAACTCTTTTAGGAAAAACTCATTTTCCTAGAAGGCAGCGTGTTTCAATAAATCCCTTTTAATTAGTCGGATTATAGAAGTGATATCTTAAATGTTCTTTAGGATATCCCATAAGTTTACACTTATTAGATCTTGTCCCAAGCTTGTCATTGTCAAACCTTTTGATATAAACTGAGCAATCCAAATCTTAACAACTTAAGACTTTGTTTCCTCCCTATCCATAACTCATATGAAGTCTTAGGGATGAAATTTGAAGGTTCATTGTTTAGTCGATATGCGGCTGTTTCTAAGGTATAACCCTAGAAGGATACTGAAAGATTGATATAACTCATCATGGATCATCACCATGTCCATTGTGAGAGAATACCATTCCACTTGAGATGATCTAAAAACTTACTGTTTAAGTATTCCCTTCTCGATCTAATCGAAGAATTTTAATACTTTTGGCCTTTAGTTTCTATACTTCACTTTTGAAGTCTTTGAACGTTTCAAACGATTTAGATTTGTATTTCATCAAATACATTTATCGAAATCTAGAATCGTCAATGAAAGTAATGAATGAATACACTCCTATTACAAGTGTTGTCATAGATCCCACACGACTGTGTGTACCATCTCTAACAACTCTGCAAGTCCCTCTCTCTATGTTTATTAAATGGAGATTTAGTAACATTGTCTATGATACAAAATTCAAAAGTTATTTTTGATTCATAATCAAAAGGCTTTAAAAGCCTATCTTTATACAACTTATGTAGTCTTGTTTCATTAACATGACCGAGTTAACAGTGTTGCATGAAGGTATGACTCATATCATCTCTTTGCCTTTAGTTTGTTCAATTTTTAATTATTTTCATATAAGTTAAGTTTATAAAGTCCATCAAGTAATCAACATAGTAACATCTTACTAACTAAATAGACTTGCCCGAAGGAAATGATAAACTGTAAGTTCTTATGATTCATGCAGAAACCTTTTGCTTCATTCCTCACGTACATGATTACTTATCTTTAGTTCAGCCTTCTAGTTATGCCTAGTCTTTGCAACAACTTGCATATTTGAGACCACCAGCCGGTATCTAATACCAAAGTAGAACTTGACTTATAGAAAGTTCTATTTCATTATAAACAAATTTATATCTGCAGTAGTAGCTTTACTAAGCTTTTTCTACTTAACTACTACAAGATACTCCTTGCAATTCCTCTTTCAGTGTCCCAGTTTATCGCAATGAAAGCAAACTCCTTTGCCCTCGGGATCACTTTTATTTATGTCATTTGTTTAGCCTTTTCTATTGCCTTCTATCTTTCTTGACTCCTCAGAAATACCTTTGGCCATCTTCTTCAACTTAAAAGATTCATCTACCAATAAGACCTGATTTTTCTTAGAAGGAAAGTGACTTTCAACAGTATTCAACATATTTAAGCAAACCAGGTAAACTTACGTCAAGCTTATTAATGTTAAAGTTCACAACAATTTGTGAAAGGGAGTCAACGAGTGACTGCAAGTTCTAATCTTGACTCAACTCTCCATCCTTGACAAAACCTAGTTGTCCTAATTGATCAATCAGATTGATCATCTTTAGGACAAGTGTCTTTACTGTAGTGCCATTGGTTATTATAGATCGAAAGAACTCCTTAGATATCTTATATCTAGTTGACCTACTTTACTCACTGTACAACTATTGAATGTGCAGCAATATAGTAGGTGCATCCATTTTCTCGTGTTGACACTGTTACTCGATACTTATGGATGCGAACATGATGTATTGAGCTATCTTTTCATCATCTTGCCATTTTTTAAAATAGCAATCTCTTCCTCAGAGGCTTAGTTTACATCGTTTGCAGAGATAGACAAATTAAGGACATTTGCTAGCTTTTCAGCATTGAAAACAATTCTCAAATTCCTTAACCAGTCCGTGTAATTCAGTTCGGTTAGTTTGTTAGCATCAAGTATGCTACGTAGTGATAGTGAGTTTGACATTTATAAAATTCTGCATGTGAAAAATCGACATATTTTAACATACATTCATTTTATAAATTACCAAAATAAATTAGATCTTTATTTAAATTGGTATCTCCCACTATTTTTATCAAACTATATTACCCTCTATTTATATAGTTCGACAAATCTATTTAAAGATTTTCTAGTGAGAATAAGGATCCTATTTTAAATGTATATAACCTTGTGCGACACAACAAACTATATATAAATAAATAGGTAGATAATATCTTGTCAATTATATCGACATGTAATTCCTTTTATTTTACCTCTTGAATTATTAAGATCATGCGCTACACATTCAAATCAAAATTATTCAAGTTAAGTCTGACTTATCATTTTCATATAAGTGAAGAGAAAATTACTGTCCTTATGCAACACAACAAAACAGTAATGTTCAATTCCTTATAAACATCTACTATGTAATAAAACAACATATCAAATAATTAATACAAACCTTGTGTGATACAACAAACTCATATTGATTATTCGATGCTCTATTGTTTTACAATGCTAGAAGGCAATGTTTGATATTCCAAATATCTTTGAACATTACAACTTAATATTCATTAGTAGAATAAATGAATTAGAACAATTCTTATTTATTATCATTGAATTAAACTCCTTTAATTCATTAATTAAATAATATTTATTCCACAATTCTTATTTTTTCTTTCTTTCCATAACTCTTGATTTTGTATTCTGTAGACTAAGGAGGTGTATTCAAGAGACGATTCAAAATCAAGAGAAAATGGCTAACGAGGACCAAAAGTTATTGCGGGATTATGCTATGCCGCTAGTGACTGAAATTCAATCTAGTATCACGAGACCTGCGATTAATGCGACAAATTTTGAGATCAAACCAGGCATAATACAGATGATTCAGAACTCGGTACAATTTAGAGGCCTGCCGAAAGATGATCCGAATGATCATCTAGTTAGTTTCTTAGAAATTTGTGATACCTTCAAATACCACGGGGTGACAGAAGATGTGATAAGGCTTAGGCTATTTCCATTTACACTAAGAGATAAAGGAAAATTTTGGCTCCACTCATTACCACCAGGCTTAATCACGACATGGAATGATTTAGCACAGAAATTTTTAGCAAAGTTTTTCCCACCAGCTAAGATAGCGAAGATGCAGAATGATATCAGTTCTTTCATTCAGCACGATGCAGAATCACTCTATGAAGCATGGGAAAGGTTTAAGGATTTATTGAGAAGATGCCCTCATTAAGGGATTCCTAAATGGATTCAACTGCAGACTTTTTATAATGGACTATTCAGCATAGTGAGGACTAGCATAGATGCCGCTGAGGGAGAAGCTCTCATGGTCAAGAATTGTGAGGAAGCATACATGTTGCTGGAGACAATGACAACCAATAACTATCAATGACCAACTGCAAGGATTAATCAACCACAGGCAACTGTGATATTAGAAGTGGATGTAGTGACATCTTTATCGGCTCAAGTGGCAACTCAATTTTCTGTACTTTCAAAGAAGATAGATACACTTAGAGGTCAAAATGTTCAAAAAGTGGAACTGGTTATGAGTTATGCGCAGAGAATCATTTCAGTGAGCAATGCACCATTAGTGCTGAATCTATGCAGTATGTGTCTAATTTTAATCGATAACAAGGCAAAAATTCAAATAGTTATAATCCAGGATGGAAGAACTATCCAAACTTTCTTGGAACAATAACCAATTATAGCCTCAAGTTCAAGCTCCAAGGTAAACTTATCCACTAGGATTTCATCAACAACCTCAACAATACGATAATAAGATATCTTAAATAGAGGATATGATAGTTAAATTAGCAAGTCAGTTGAAAGTGAACACAAAGACTTAAATGGCTACCATAAGGAATCTTGAGAATCAGATAAGACAATTGACAAGTGAAAGGAATAATTGACCTTAAGGTACTCTACTGAGTGATACTGAGAAGAATCCAAAATGGGTTGGTAATGAACAGTGTAAGGCGGTCACCCTTAGAAGTGGAAATGAGTTGACAACGGATTTTGATGAGCAAAATAATGCTAAAAAATTGAAGGCATCTGGCAATGATGTTGGAGATCCAGAAAAGAAGGTTGAGGACAAGACCGTGGAAGCTAGAAAAGGGGACAAATAGAATATAGTGATACCATTCGTGCCTTTTCTATAGCAATTTCCAAAAGTAAAAGATTGACATACAGTTTTTTAAATTTCTAGAGGTGTTTAAGAAATTACAGATCAATATCCCATTCGTAGATGATTTAGAACAGATGCCTAGCTACGTCAAATTCATGCAGGACATTTTATCAAGGAAGAGGAAGCTAGGGGAGTTCGAAACAGTAGTATTAACAGAAGAACGTAGAACAATACTACAAAGGAAGTTACCACCAAAGTTAAAGGATCTGGGTAGCTTCACCATTCTGTGTACCATAGGGACTTAATTTTTCAACCGGTGCTTATGTGACTTGGGAGCAAGTATTAACCTCATTCCTCTTTCGGTTTATCAACAACTTGGATTAAAGGAAGCTACACTAACAAACGTGACTTTGCAGCTGGCGGATAGATCCCTCACTTATCCAAAGGGAATTGTGGAGGATGTGCTTGTAAAAGTGGACAAGTTTATAATCCCTGTAGATTTTATAGTACTTGATTTTGAGGAGGACAACAACATATCAATCATTCTTGGGCGCCCATTTTTAGCTATAGGTAGGACGTTGATCAATGTGCAAAAAGTAGAGTTAACGATGAGGGTCTAAGACCAGGAGGTGGCTTTTAACATATTCAAGGCTATGAAATTCCCTAAGGAAGATGAAGAATGCTATCGAGTTGATCTACTTGAAGAAGAAGCTAAGGATGCGTTTATGGAGACTAAATTTAAAGATCTTCTTTAGACTATAATGATAAACGATGAGATTTTGGATGATCCAGCTTTGCTAAAATTGGCCCAAGTGTTAGATGTAACTCCAAAATTTGAGCGGATTAAAATAAAGTTCGAATCCTCGAACTATTCAGAAAAGCCATCGGAAAGGGTAAAGTCATCTTTGGAAGAACCACTTGTTTTAGAACTCAAACCGCTACCTAATCATCTACGGTACGCCTATCTTGGGTCTTTTTCTACGTTACCAGTCATAATTTCTGCGTCTCTCGATGAAGTTCAAGAGGATAAGTTATTAAAGGTGTTACGTGCGTACAAGACAACTCTATGATGGATTCTTACAGATATAAAAGGGATAAGCCCATCAATTTGTATGCATAAAATTCTACTTGGAGATGAGGCAAAACCTACCATTGAGCAACTACGAAGACTTAATCCTATCATAAAAGAAGTGGTTAAAAAGGAGATCATCAAATGGTTAGATGTAGGTATCACTTACCCCATTTCGGATAGCTCATGGGTGAGCCCGGTCTAATGCGTGCCAAAGAAAGGAGGAATGATGGTAGTTGCGAATGAAAACAATGAATTGGTCCCTACAAAGACAATTACGGGTTGGAAGTATGTATGGACTACAGAAAGTTGAACAAGGCCACTCGCAAAGATCATTTTCCATTACCATTTATCGATAAGATGTTGGATAGACTCGTGGAACATAAGTATTAATACCTTTTGGATGGATACTTGGGATACAATCAGATTACTATAGCCCCTGAGGATCAAGAGAAAACCACTTTCACATGCCCATACAGAACCTTTGCTTTTAGACGGATGTCTTTTGGATTGTGTAATGCACCAACAACGTTTTAACGGTGTATGATGGCTATATTTTTCAGATGTGGTCAAGCGTAATCTAGAAGTTTTTATAGATGACTCTTCAATTTTTAGGGAGATGCTCAAATCATGAATATTGAGTTCGTGTCCATTTTTTTTTATCAAATATAATTTCATTCTAAAAATTAAATAATATATAATTTACATATCCCAAAACATCTGTCAAATTCCAAGAATCTATTTTCATTATTTATTTATAATTTTTGAAATCGTTACCAAACTACAAATCATTACAGAACCCTTAGCTCATAAGAGGCCACGTCTCTCACTTAATAACCAATGAAACCAACCAAAGAAGCCAAATCTCATTTTGCTTCAAAAAATGCTAGCCAAAATAAATATTTACATGATATATAATTATTCTAAAATTCCATAAAGACCAACATGCCCTCATTTCTCTACCAAAAGTAACCAAACTACCTTAGTCTAACTTGATTAGCTCTAGTTTGGTTTTTCCAACTTAGGTACACCAAACCTAGTTACCTTCCTAGTTTAGTTTCTCTAGCTTACTCAGTTTGCTTCCTAACTAAGTTACTAAGTAACTTAGTTAGCTCTCTAGTTCGACACTAGCTAATCTAATTAGTCGTAATTGTTGATTTTATTTTTCTAACTGTGACTTTTTCTATTAGTTACTCATATTTTATTCTGTATTTATGAATAGTGATTTTGTATTTATACATCATATAAATACTTAAAACATAATATACTCCAAAGTATGCTAGTTTAATAATTTCTAGGTCAAAACAAGTTTATAGATTCAACACTTGCAAAAACACATTTAAATCCCTAACACATAAGTTAGGTCAAAAATGTTTTAATCTATATTAATCATATAACATATAGCTTAGGTTAAAAGTTTAACCTCTAACCATATACGATCGCAATGTAAGAGTTTTATTTAGTCTCAACATAACTTAATGTATACCCGAACTATCATTCCTTGGGTATTTACTTCACAATAGGTTTTAATTTCTAACCTTTATATAAGTCTTTTCAGATCATGTTTTACTAGTCCCATAATATCTGGGATATTACATGTGGTCTATAAATAGAAGTGACCAAAGTCACTTACAAGAGTTCTTGTATTTGTTAAATTCACCAAGTATTATAGAGAGAGTCTTGAGAGCTAGAGCTAGAGAGCATTTGTGAGAGCTTAATAGAAGCACTAATCAATAGAAGGAGAATTTATAGTAAGCCACTGAGTAGCAAGGAGATCATATCCATCAAACTATCTAGATAGAAGAAGCTTCATTGAAGGTTTATAAGATTCCCTAACTCAAACCTAGTTTATGATTCTAATTTGTAGTATAGTATAAGATTTATATGATTGGTTGTGGGAGTTGTATGTGAAGAGGAACCATGGTGGGTTACGAAGGTATAAGGATGGCTTGGTGATTGAGTTATATGATTATGTATGTTATGATTCATGAAAAGGTTAAGTAAAGGCATGTAGAGATCATATGTTGAAAACTCTAAATGAAAACTATTTTCTAAGACATGTAACTCAACATATATAGTTATTTTTGTGACCTATAAGTTGTGTATCATGTATATATAGGTTAAGAAGATAACCTAAGTGGAATGAGCAAAAAATATGCTATAAGTGATTTATAGTGATTTTTATAGGAAACTATGTCATGTTAATAGTTGTAGTCAATTTCGATCATGGTTGAGGATAATAAAAATGTTTAAAAAATGGAAAACTCTTTGGATTTTATAATTATATTAATTCAACAAGTCATGGTCCAAATTTGAGCTCAATTGGAGTAAAAATAATCAAGATATTAAATGTAAAAGTAAGAAAAATCAAAATTAACAAAAATTGAAAAAAAGGAAAAATTAGGATTTTTGAAATTTGAGCTGTAGCGACATGGCACCAAAGGCTAGCATAGCAGTGCTGGACCTCACTATTTTTGGATTACAATTTTGTTCGGGTCGGGTCGAATCCGGGCCGGGTTGGGATGGGTCAAATTTTCTTTGAAAATTAAAATTAATTTTTGTATAGAATGAATACTTGAATACATTAAACCAAATTGTGAGGTCCAATAGTGACTAATTTATAGTTCGATCTTATTAATAATATGTAGGTTATACGAATAAAGACAAGTTAAAGTTAGCTTTAGATGATGAAACAAGAAAATGTTCTATTCAAACTTACTCTTGAAGTTCTTGAAATTGCATTTGTATGTCATATTCACACTCATGTGCATTTGAAAAGATTGTTCAAATTATTGAACTATTTAAGCTTTTGAAGTTCTGTTATATATGAACTATTTTGATAAAGTAAGTTTATCTCATTTGATTCAGCCAAACTAATGTTGAGATAAGTTATTGAATTCTTAAAATTCTTTGAAACTAATCCAATCCAAATAGTTTGGTGTGGACTCTTGAGTAAGACTGAGATGAACAACCCTTTTAAAGGGGTATTTTATGTTGGAAAATTGACTTGCGCGCTAAGAATTGAGTGTTATGCATAATATAGAGGACAATAGGTTCATCTCCTTGAGTACTGGTTTGAGAGTGTTTGTGATTGTTAAATACTCCGAAGGTGTTCAGTTGAATAACTTTAAAGCCTTATAAGCGTTCATGGTCCTTTATGAGCACTCAATATGTAAATTAAGAAAATATTCTTAATGATGAAAAGTTTTATTGTTCATATTACTTCATAATTATTGTTCAATTGTTGAAGATTCTGCCAAGATTATTCTTTATTCATAACTTATTGTTATTGCAGATTTTAAACTTACAGAACAAAGTAGTTGCTCACCCTTACTTAAATTAAATATTTTTAGTTAAACCCGAGACTTTCAAAAGTACTAAGAGGGATAAGGGCAAAGGAAAAATGGAACAATTGTATATGTATTGTACTTGGTTTATCATATTAACTAATGTAAATCTTTTGAGATAGTTATATTTTTTATTTAAGGTTAAATACCTTGGATATTGTAAAGATATTAAGTAATTAATGTATTTACTTTATGTTTTTAAGTTATATTGTGATAGTTAGATGTGTTGGAAGAGTTGTACCGTGAGTGCCATATTCGGTGTTTAAGGAACCCGATTTGGGGACATCACAGGTTGGCATTAGAGACATAAAGAAAGAGCCGCGAGCCTCTAACTAGTGACTCCCTTGTGTGGGACGCATCAAAGCTGGACTTTCTGTAAGGGACGCCAAAAAAAATGGTGGCATACTGATAAGTACCCCTACGAGGTGTTATCCCTAGTGTGGGATATGAGTCATAAGTTAGTATCAGAGTTGATATATTATAAATCTTAGGTGGGAATACCTTAGGAAGACAGCCTTAAAGAAAGAAAGAAGATAGTGAGTAAATGACTCGTATAGTGTTTTAGAGGACGAATTGAGGAAATTCATCAGCAAAGAATAATTATTTTGTTAGTTAATGATGTTAGATATATTTTATTTTGAGATACTAATTAAGTGTTAAATTTGTGATTGTAAGATGCCACAAATTTGAGAGTCTAACCAGATTAGAGAGGAGGAGCCTTATGACATACATGCCGTATAGGAGGAACCACTAGCTGCTGAGCTGTTCACAGCAATAGCACTGGTAGATGATGGTTATGAGCCAGATAAGGATCTTAAGACTGAGCTAGAGGAAGAACCAGTTGAAGAAGAAAAAGAAAAAGAGCTAGTAGAGAACTCAGATGGAGCATTTTATGAGGTTGCACCATTCGAGGATGATTTGATAGCAGGCCTGGTAAACCGAAACATCGAGCTAGAAAATAGAGTTTGAGGAGTAGGCACAGGGGCATCATGATGCCTTAGATTAGTGAGAGTCCTTGGTACATCACCTCATAGGATGAAATGTGGAGATTAGAGACAAGTTGCATGAGGCAGAGCATAAGGTTTAGGAGCTGCAGGTAGAGAAGTAGGCTATAGAAGCATATTGGGAGGAAAAGATCACGGATAGAGTGAAGGTAGTGGAACAGTGGGATAAAGCAGTTGAGAAAATAGGTGAGTTGGAGATAAAAGTGAGATCAAAGAAAGTGAAGATTGATAGTGTAAGTTATGTCTATCGTTCTTCATTTGACAGATTCCAGAGTAGGGTGTTTTATCATCCAGTGGAGGATGGGAAGACTCGACAGAGTATCAGCGAGAGTCAGGTTATGGCTATAGGAGATGAAGAGCACGAAGATGTAGTCAGATGTGGGATACACCCGTATTAGGTTATATATATATATATACAAATCCCAATTTTTGTTCATGTTAGCGGGATATGTTCTATGAATTCCAACGTTAGTAGTGTGGGACATGTTTTATAAATCCCAACTTTTTAAGTGTTAGCAAGATAGTTTATGTTTATAGCAATATGCTATGTGATACCATGTACTAACATTTGGCACATGAATATAAATATGTTATTAAATATGTCTTGCTATGATTAAGTTTTCGTATTAACTATAAATGCCTTAAAGTAAATGATAAAATAATAATATAAAACAGAATCATGCTACCTAATAGATGACAACAAACAACACAGAAGGAATCAGTTAACGTAGATAGGGATCAAATAGATCATATTCAAAGATTTATGGACCTTTTAGTATATGCCATATAGAATAGAAACCCAACTGTAATAAATCCAAACCCTTTAGTGGGCCATTTGGCAAATTTTACAGACTTTAAAGTAGTAAGACCCCTAGAATTTAAGGGAACTTTAGATCCAATAGAGGCTTAGATATGGGTCAAAGAGATGGAGAAGGTATTCATAATCGTTAGAGTAGAGGAAGAGCAAAAGACCGCTTTTACTACTTTCATGATGAATGGAGAAGCTAACTATTGGTGGGAAGCCAATCAAAACAGAGCGAGATCGGGAGTAGTTTTGTGGGAGCGATTTAAGGAGTCATTCTATGAGAACTGCTTTTCGAGGAGCATGCAAAGTAAGATGGAGGTGAAATTTCTAAAAATAAAGAAGGAAAATATGACAGTACCTGAATATACTACTGATAAGTAGATTTTATATCTATTTATTAGGTATTTTTAAGCTTAATTATTTATAAGTTTTTAAGTATTTTTAGGTAATTTATTTAATTTTATGCATTTTTATACTATTTTTATTAATTTTTATTTTTTTTTTGTAGGAAAAATAAAGCTTGGATGACAATTTAGTAATTCCAACAAGAGCTGAGGGCAATTTCGTAAATTAAGCAGAAAGTATGGCGTGCCAGGCCACGCTTGTGACGCCCCCAAATCTGGGTTCTTTGAGCCTCAGGTTCAGTGCTCACGATACTATTTTACCATTCATTCATTATCAAATACAATAACTTAATTTACAATAGTACATAACTATCCCAAGTTTACAAACCTTTATACATTATAAAACATTAACTGCACGACATATTACAAAATTATTAAATTTATAAAAGTCTAATATCTAGACTACTACTGCTTGCTCGCCTTTCCTTTTACCTGCTCGGGCTTAGCTAAAATATTATATTTAAGCAAGAATGAGCATTAACTAGCTCAGCAAGTAGGCAAACAAGTAACGACATAATATAAAGAAACTTTTTCAATTAACTTTTAACAATTCAACACTACTGTGAAGAAACTTGAAACCATAACATTAGATTCTATCATAAATAATTAGAAAAATTATCATTACATGTTGTACGGTCACAAGACCAATAATTCATTTAGAACAATATCAATCATAAAGACTGAAACTACTCGACACTATCATAAGATTATCTTTCCTTTTAGATATGTACTCTAGGGGATCAGCCTATTGTACCCTATATTGTGCATAACATAATCATCTAACGACACAACCGCGCTATAGGATTTATATCCCTATTTACTTTTATCCCCTTTTTATAAGGGTTATTTTGTTATAACATTTTCATAAATTTCGCACCATAATAATATGGATTGGAGAACATACAATAAATATCTGAAGTCAACACGAATGACAACATACGTCTAGCCGGATAGAAATGACATCGACCTTTCTTAAACCAGTTTAATAATGAATGAATCTCATGAATGACTTACAAGAATACATAACATATATAACTATCAAATGAACTACAAAAGAGAGTTCGAAAATAATACTTGCCTCTGTCCTCGCTTACTTTTACTGTTATTACCTTACCACGTTTATAACCTACATAACCACGATGTCGGTGCATACATTAGTTACATACACTTTATATGTTTTACCTTAACATATTAATCATCATTTACCTTTACATTTAACTTAACACATAACACGTTGCTTAATCATACCTTAATACCTATCACATTGATCATTTTTATCAATTTAAAGTTTACCATACATGACTCTATCATATAAGATCAAAACACTTTATTTTGCATCAAAATAATTTTTTTTCAAAAAACCAGGATATTGCGCACCGGTTCTCAGTTGACTGCTCCCGGGCGCAGTCTTCAGTTCAAAACATCTCACCCACAACGAGATTGTCTTAGCCACATTATGCCCCGACGCAATGTTTAGTACAAAACCCCGGTGCAGTTCTCAGAAACCAGTTTTTAAGAAACTTTTCCCAAACTATTCTCATGCTATTTTTGGCCATACATTGAAAGACTTTATTCTAACACTTGATTTAGCATACGCAACACATATATGACTTGTTTAGACCTTAAAAAACATTTTTAGTTTTCAAATTACCTTATTTTTTTGAAATTCACTTTTTAGGTTCCGACGAACGTTTTCGAATGCCTAAAACACACTTTTATTGCCATATACACCAAATGACCACCAAATTAAGACGGACACGTGTATTTACATAAAACTTAGTCATTCAACTTCATTTCACCATTAATTATGTAAAATGGCCAAAAATAACCCTTGATGGGATTTTATAAACATGACCTAAATTTTCATAAAAACCATACTTTGAGTTCATAACTTCACTTCCTATATACTCTATGAAAAGTTCATTTACTAACACTATAGCCTTGCATTACACATATAAAACTCTAATACCACATGCTACCATTTATATTTGATTTTCATGCACATATAACATCTTATAAGATTTTTAACCATACAAAATCATGTTTTCCATAATTATAGGCATCTAGCATCCAATATAACATGCAAATACACATACCACCTTTATAATACTACTTTATCAATTAGGGTTTCATCATGAACCTATCACATAACACATAAACTCACATAACTAACACTTTTAACCATTAAAACACCTATACACATGTATATATACACATAACTTAAAAGTTTAAGCCAAGGAAAACTTTTAAACCTTCTTTGAGCTCTCTTCCTCTTTGCTAGAAAGCTTTTCAAGGTTGGATAATCCACTTTTGTTGCTAGCTCTTACTCTCTAGAACACTTCTTTAATAATTTCTCAAGCTCTCTCAAAACGCTTGCTTTCTTTCTCTCTTCCAAGCTCTCAAGCACTTAGCCAACTTATGAAATAAAATGAAGAAGAACCAACCTAGCTAATATCTTCCAACATATTACATACATAGTTTGTATGTATATATCCTATAACTAACTAACATTAGTTAGTTTTAATCAAGCATGGTTAAGGGCATGCAAGTCACTTCCTATAATAATTTAAGGATAAAATGGACATTACTCACCAATTAGGACACCAATGTCATAATCTAACTTGTCAACGATAACATGGACATTTTTCACTTTTTCTAGACAATTTACTTATTCAATAAATCATTCTTTCTTCTTATTGGGTCATTTAAAGTGCACATCGATTCATCTTTTTGCCAATTCATTTCCTTAGCTTAGTTCATTCGAATTGTGCTATTCTTACTTAATTATAATTAAATTGCTTAATTAGTTAATTAGTTATAATCTAACTAACTCATCATTTTTAACAAGAAAACCATCCTAGTTACCTACAAATCAATCCAATTACATACTTTACCAATTCAAATTTCTATCATTTCAAATAATACTTAATTTGCTTGTCCCAAAACATCTATCATGTTTCAAAAATCTAACTTCATTATTCATTTATAATTTTTATATCATTTAATGAAAATACGCATCATTACATTTTCCCTTCTTATAAGGATTTCATCCCGGAATTAGTAATATAAAGTTATGTAAACAGATCGGGATAATTTTTTTTTTATTTTCTCTTCAAGTTTTCACGTTGCTTTCTTAGTTTTGTTGTTCCTCCAAACTACCTTAATAGAAGGTATTACCTTGTTCCTTAGAACTTGCTCTTTCCTGTCAATAATTTGAACATGAGTTTCTTCATATGTTAAATCCTTCTCAACTTGAATAAGTTCATATTCTATCACAAGCTTATAATATAACTTATAAGGCCTCAATACTGATACGTGAAATGTATTATGAATATGGTCCAACTCTAGAGGTAAAGCTACCACGTAAGCTACCTCTTTTATCCTCTTTAGCACTTCAAACGGTCCAATAAATCTCGGACTTAACTTTTTCTTCTTTCCAGATATTATCTTTTCTTTCCAGGGAGATACTTTTAAAAACACCTATAACCCTACATCACAATATCTGTTCTGTCGATGCAAGTCTACATAATTCTTATGTCTGTCTTGTGTTGCTATGAGCCGTGATCTTATCACACTGATAATTTCAGTCGTCTGTTGAACTATTTCTGGTCCTAACAACTTACATTCGCCCACCTCATCCCAATACAGAGGTGTTATGCACTTGCTTCCATACAATGTCTCATAAGGTGGGATACCAATACTTGCATAATAACTGTTGTTATATGCAAATTCAATTAATGGTAAATGGTCATCCTAATTACCCTTGAAATCCAAAACGTATGCTCTCAGCACATCTTCTAACGTTTGAATTATCATTTCACTATGCCCATTTGTTTGAGAATAATACGATGTACTCAACCTCAACTGTATTTGCATACGCTCTTGAAAACTCTTCCAAAACTTTGATCAAATACCGTTTTGCTAACTGATCAAAGTTGAATTTGATCTTGATTGACAAGAAGTGTACTGACTTCATGAGTCAATCGACTATTACCCATATCTAGTCATATCATTTATGAGTAATTGGAACCACAAAATCCATTATAATGTGCTCCCATTTTTATTCTAACATTTCTAATGACTGTAGTAAACCACTTGGTCTCTGATGTTCTACCTTAATCCTTTGATAAGTTAGGCATCTACTGACACACTCTACAAAGTCTTTCTTCATATTAGGCCACCAAAAATGTTGACAAATATCTTGATACATCTTCGTACTACCCGGATGAATCGAATATCTTGAATTGTGCGCCTCTTGTAAAATTTAATCTTTCAATTCGGATCCCAACGGTACCCACACTCTTCCTTTGAACCTTAGCAATCCACTATCATCTAGTTGAAATTTAGTCTTTTGACTATCAAGCATACATTCTTTTATTCTGCCATATTCCTCATCTTGCACTTAAGCTTCTTTTACTTTATTCAATAACGTTGGATGAGCGTCCGCTATATACAACTTCTCTTTCGACTCCATCGAATACGTTACTTCTATTTCCATTCGTTTCATTTCTCTGATTAGCTCTTCCTGAGCAATAAAAATTTCTAATCTTTCCCGACCCTTTCTACTTAAAGCATCAGCCACCACATTAGCTTTTTCCCAGGTGATACAGAATTTCATAATTATAATCTTTGATTAATTCTAACCACCTCCTCTGCTTCATGTTCAAATCTTTCTAAGTGAAGATATACTTCAGAATTTTATGATCTGTATATATCTCATACTTTTTTACATATAAATAATCTCTTCATATCTTCAAAGCAAAAACTACTGTTACCAATTCTAGGTCATGGGTAAGATAACATTTTTCATAGTCCTTTAACTATCTTGACGTGTATGCTATGACTTTGTTGTGCTGCATCAAAACACAACCAAGTACCATATGCGATACGTCGCTATACACCACGAAACCTTCCGTATTATCAAGTAGTGATAACACAGGTGCCTCGCTCAATCTTTTCTTGAGTTCTACGAAACTCTCCTCGCATTTCTCCGTCCAAGCAAACTCTACAGTTTTTCTCGTCAAATTCGTCAGAGGTCCTGACAACTTAAAAAAATCCTTAATGAATCTTCTATAATACCTAGCTAATTCAAGAAAACTTTGCACCTCCGTTGGTATCTTAGGCTGCTCCCAATTAATTATTGTTTCTACTTTTGCTGGGTCTACTGATATTCCATCTTGATCAATAACGTGCCCAAAAAACTGCACTCTTTCCATCCAAAACTCACATTTTAAAAACTTTGCATATAACTTTACTTCCCTTAACGTATCAAAAACAAATCTCAAATGTTCAGCATAATTTTCCTGAGTCTTAGAATAGATCAGAATATCATTGATGAACACCACTACGAACTTGTCCAAGTATTGCTTGAACACTTTATTCATCAAATCTATAAATGCGCCTGGCACATTCGTCAAACCAAACGTGTGACGACCCCAAATTCGGGTTCCTTTAATCTCGGATCCGGTTCAACACGAGTACAACATTTTTCTTATTGTTCATGAATTACAACAATATTATAATTACTAAATAATCATTTATTTATAATTTTACAACATCTCTTTATATTCCAGAATCGAAATCTTTAAACATTCCTAGTATGTCTCAATATTATACATGATACGACATTCTATTGCAATTAATTTGAGTATTTAACACTCATATTACCTCCCAACCAATTCTTATACTACACAATCATGTTACCTGTCCAATTCGGACCGATATCTACAATGGTCGTGCTAGACCTTCAATAAATGTAATATGCATTCCTATTTCTTGATCTTTAACAAAAACTTCGTATAACTTGCATTATCTGAAAATATTGGTTTTAAGCAAGAGTGAGCACGTTGGCTCAACAAGTTTAACAGTTACACATAACACATTACATGCTTCACATATAATACATACTCTGTAATTTATACTTACATAATGTTTTTCATGCATTTCAGTTTATGTCATACTGCTCATGTATCATATATATTCATATTTATACATATTTTACATGTAAGCGTATCTCATGCATATCATAATTATCATCAATATATCTTTCTATTAACAATTTATCATCATTTTATAACATAACAATGCATATAGGAGCAAGTTCTGAAAAACTTGCCTGTTCGCTTTTACCATTTACGCCTATTTGCGTCATTTGCTCAACCTACAATTTATATAACAAATTGACATAATCATTAGCTACCAGGACTTTTAATTAGTCTTAACTTAAGACCTTAACTTCAAATTATTAATTCTTTAGTTGTCTGACAAACGAACTTTTAAGTTCTGGACAAAAACCCTAGCCCAAACCTAGTTTGGACATGTCGGTACACTTGACCATCTTACGCCTTCACTACATGTTCTTCGTACGACTTACTTTTAATAAGCTGTTTAAATTAGTCACAAAGTGACTATTTACATTTGTTTAATTCAATTAAACTTTCTTCTATTACATAACTTAATGATTTGGACATTTAATAACGTACCAAATATCTCAAAATATTATCTACCTTTGATAATATATAACTACATTCAAATATTATTAATCATTTAATAATATTTTAATCACTTATTAATATTATTAACCATTTAATAATATTTTAATCACATGTTAATATTATTAACGGTTTAATAATATTTTAATCACTTATTAATATTATTAACCATTTAATAATATTTTAATCACTTATTAATATTATTAATTATTTAATAATATTTTAATCACTTATAAATATTATTAACTATTTAATAATATTTTAATTATTTAATAATATTTTAATCACATATTAATATTATTAACCATTTAATAATATTTTAATCACTTATTAATATTATTAATTATTTAATAATATTTTAATCATTTATAAATATTATTCACCATTTGATAATAATTTAATTATTTACAAATATTATTCACCATTTGATAATATTTTAATCTCTTATTAATATTATTAATCATTTAATAATATTTTAATCACTTCTTAATATTATTAACCATTTAATAATATTTTAATTATTTATTAATGTTATTAATTATGTAATAATATTTTTATCATGTACTAATGTTATTAATCATTTAATAACTTTTTAATCATATACTAATATTATTGATTGTTTAATAATATTTTAATAATCTTCAAATAATACCAGTAATTAATTTTTTAATTGTGTTAACTTTAGTCTTTATTTAAACATTTAACTACAAATTAGTTACTAATAAATTTCATATATTGGTTTAGTATTCAAACAAATTCATTTTACACTTATTTCAATTTAATTTTATCACAAAGATCCGACCCGACCCGACCCGGACCACAAAAATCTGCCAAAGTGGCGCGGGGCGCGCTGTACAAGGCTTAGGAGAGGCATGGGGTGCGCCACTCTTCCAGAAATTGGGACTGCCCGACCCTCCGACAGCCATAACCTTTTCATTTTTTATCCGTTTTGAGTGATTCAAGTGCTCACGCATCTGTAACTTCTTCCTCTACAACTTCTCTTTATATCACACATCCAAATTACGAACAGAACTAGACTAAAAACCGCTCACAAGGACAAAATAAAAACTAAAATCACAAATCCTTGGTTTTAATGGTTCAAACTTGAATAAAATAAACTCTACACATCCAAATGACACCAACTTAGTTTTGTTATCATTATAACTTCTTGTTTTACAATATTTCATGGTTCAATCATATTTTTGAAAATGTTTTGACAAGAAATTTAATATCGAACCGTCTAGGGTTTTACCGGTAACACAATATAGAATTTTCTTCCATTTATTTGCTTACCACACATACCAATACTTGTATTAGATATATTACACCATGAATCTACCTATATATCATAGATTTAGACTTCTAGAGCATCAAAATAACTTTTGATCTGTTAAAAATATATTTTGACCGTTTAAAACTTATATAGACTATAAAAATTTACTTAAGGAAGAGATAGAACACTTTTCAACCTCTTGAATATGGATGCTCTTCTTCTCTTGGACATGAAGATGCTAAGGACTCCTCCTTGACTATTTTCTAGCCTATTTCCTTGGTGGATCTTCAACTCATAAGAGTTTACTTGCTTTTCTCTCAAAGAATTCTCTCTTTTCTCTCTAAATTTCTCTAGCAAATGAACTAACAAACTTGACACAAGTGTAGGATGTCTTATTTATAGCCCTATACTAATACCTCATTATCTTTCCTAATTCACCAATGTTGGTGAAATTAAGGCTTAATTGAGCTTACTATTGTATGAATGACCATTTGGAATGACTAGCTTGATTGACCATAGTGTGACATGTTACTTGCAAATTTTCCAAGCTAGCAAAACAAGTAACCAATTGAGTATATAACACTCAATCACCAAACTCACAAACATTTAATCTTGGTCACACAATACTCAACCTTAGTTAAGGCTCATCTTATTTATATATACATATTTATATATCTCATAACAACTAACCACAATGTGGTTAACTCTCTACATTAAAATGACCTAGGTTGGTCCACACACCCAACTATGGTCTAAACTCATCATATAAATAGATATACATATTTTATCATTTCCTCAATTAACCAAGGTATTGTTAATTCTCTACAATATCCAACCCAAGGTTACCTACCAGTTCTACCTTGGTGAATTATATACTTACATAATTGTATCTATAATATTCTTCCTACAACTAACCCATGCATAGTTAAATCTTTAATTTATTTACTACCTAGGGTTACTCAATTAACTCATCCATAGTTAATTCTCAACACCACCTTTATTTACCTGCAAATTAACCAATGATTGGTTAATGCTCTCTCTTGTCTACCAACTAGGGTTATTCAATTAACCATACATTAGTTAATTCTCTACACTAAATCAATACTTAAAAATATTTTTCTAACACATTGACAAGCATTGAACTTTTAAGTGTTTGGGCTACATAACTTACTTTGCATTGGGCTCTCTTATTTAATTACTTGGGCTACCCAACACAATTCACATATCATTTATAACTTAGGCTTGATAATTAATTTAATTGGACTACCACACTACTTGCCAATATAATTTAATTGGGCTTATATTAATTACCTCTTTATAATTATCAACAAGATTTACAACAATTAAAATATTTGTTTGTCTTAATCCATTATTGGACTCTATACAACAATTCTATAATTAAGTTAATTACTTAATTAATTACTTCTCATTATTGCCATCCTAGGCAATCATTCTAGCATTTCTATAACTTTAACTCATAACTAATATAATTAACCTAATTAATGATATTTCATGACTTTCCTTCTTACATCATAGTAAACTAATTAATTTATTAGTTTTAAATGAGTATTAATTTACTCATCTTTTTATTTGTCTAACAAATACACTTTAGGTATATATAAAATTTAATATAACCACCTACACTTCTCAATTGAATTTATTTTCTTAATAAATTCTCTACATGCATCATTACAATATCCTCACATTTAATTTCTAACAAGTAAATCATTTATAAAAAAAATATTTGCCCATTTTCTACATATCTTACTTTTCAAATTTTAGGTTTTAAACCATAACCTTTAATTAATATTTAAAAATCTTATTTACAAATCTTGTAAATATTTGGGATATTACAAAACGACATCACTAGGAACTCATAATGACCATATCAAGTCATAAATACTGTCTTAGGCACATCATCAGGTCTCACCTTCAACTAGTGATAACCGGTCCTTAAATCTATCTTCAAAAAATATTTTGCTCCCCTCAACTGATCAAATAAATCGTTGATCCTTGGCAACGAGTACTTATTTTTTATTGTCACTTTGTTCAACTCTCTATAGTTGATACAAAACCTTAGCGATCTATCATTCTTCTTTACAAATAACACTGGTGCTCCTCACGAAGGCACACTTGGTTGAATATACTTCTTATCTAATAATTCTTGCAGTTAAACCATCAACTCTTTCAATTGGACTGGAGCTGTAATAATCGCGAATATTTTCACCTATATTAATAGAATTAATTATTGATGAGTTAAATTTTATGCTATTAAGATTAAATCATTATGTGATAGTCTAATTTACATGTTTATGTGGTAAATAGGTACCAATTAATGGGTTAACTAACTTAATGGACCAACCTAGGTAATGTCATATCAAATTATTGGTAATGTTAGTAAAGTTATGTAATAATTCAATTAACTTGATTCGTAGCAAGTCTAATTGGATTATGTAAATTAATTAATAAGGTCATTAATTAATGTCAATGTGTAATATATTAATAATAATAAATTATAGCTCCACTAAGAATTTATTAACAGTGGACTAACCCTATTGATTATTAAACAAGCCCAATCCAAATTAATTGCTAGTGGACTTGTAATTGGACAAGTAAATAAATTAATTGGCCCAATATTGGTAAATATGGCAAGTTATATAGGTGGCCCAATGATTTAAATTATTTGAGCCTAACTGGATTTAATTACTAGTCCAAAAGAATTACCCAAGTTGGAAATAAAGTCCAAGTCAAAGTTGGTCAAATGTGCTACTAAATTAAGCATTAAAAATAAAA
The DNA here is from genome assembly GCA_947179155.2 of Hedera helix. Classification (NCBI taxonomy): domain Eukaryota; kingdom Viridiplantae; phylum Streptophyta; class Magnoliopsida; order Apiales; family Araliaceae; genus Hedera; species Hedera helix. Next base: position 19,580,590 of record OX359275.1, on the reverse strand, counting down.
GAAAATTTGGGGGAAATTAGGGGAGGTGGTTAACTCTAGGGAGGGAGTATTCCAAGGTGCTTCAAGGCTCAAGGTTGCTTTGAAAATATCATCCCTCAATTCACTCCAATGTTGTCCTTGATTCCCCAAAATTATGGAAGTATGTTTGTTGACTAATTAGCCTTAATTAACTAACATTGGTGGATTAGTAAAATATTATCATGTTTAGAATTTGGCTATAAATAGAGCTTCACCCAACCCTTGCTAGAACTTTTGGTCATTTGGAAAGTTTTTCTAGAGAGCAAAAGAGAGAGAAGGTTAGAGAGAAAAATAGAAAGTGAGAAAACACTTGTGTTCTTGAGAGTTATAGGTATAAAACACCAAGAGAGCTTGAAGGGGTGGTGCACGTCAGCCTTGGTGGGATTCTTGGATGTCTTCAAACTTCATCTTATACTTTGAAAAGCAAAGAAAGCAAGTCACCAAGAGCAAGAGGTATAAAAACCATAGTTTTCAATTCTTCTTTGTACAAAATATGATTTTTGTATTAGAAAATAATTTTTGAAACTCTCTTTACTTAGAACTATACTAGACATGCTAAGGTAGAGTTTCATGAGTTTAAGATATATATTTGTATGCATTTATGTTGAAAAGTTTGACAAAAACCTAAGAAATCATTTTTACCGACGAACTAAATCGAACGCTTGGATCGTAGTTTTTCATTTTGAAACTTACAAATGATTTTCTTTCTTGGAATGATATATATGTAAGTTAAGAGCAAAACCTCTTTGGAATCATGTAAAAATGAGCAAGATATGAATTTTTGATATAAAAAAAAAACAGCTCACTATTGGAAGTCTGTGCACAACAGTCCACTTGATGACCATTTTCAGTAACCAAAACTTGTCCAAATTTATATTTTCATTATGGAATCATGTAGTTCGGAAAGATAGGAATCCAACCAGACTAATTTGAGATTAATCGTACTTTTAGATTTTATTTTATTCAAGTTGGAGCAAGAGAGGCTAAATCTGGAAAAATCTTAAACATACTGCTGGTTTTTTTTTTTTTTTTATATTGTGGGGTCCAGTTCGGGTCTTTTTTGGCCTGTTCTCTGGTCGGGTCCTGAACAAAATATTTTTATAATTTAATGATTGAATAATACATTACTAAATAATAATACTAGTAGATAATTAATTATTATTTATTTCTAAATAATAATTAAACTGATTATTTATTACTAAATAATATGTAAGGATAATTAACATTAAATAATAATTAAAGAGGATTAAATTTAATAAACTAATTATTTATTATTTAATTAAGATTAAATAATAAGTAAGGATAACTAATTAACATTAAATAATAATTAAAGGGGATTAATGTTAATAAACTTATTATTTATTATTTAATTAAGATTAAATAATAAGTAAGGATAACTAATTAATTAATTATTAGTTAATTAATATTAAATAATAATTAAAGAGGATTAATGTTAATAAACTAATTATTTATTATTTAATTAAGGCTAAATAATAAGTAAGGATAATTAATTAACATTAAATAATAATTAAAGAGGATTAAAGGTAATAAACTAATTATTTATTATTTAATGAAGATTAAATAATAAGTAAGGATAATCAATTAATTAATTAACATTAAATAATAATTAAAGAGGATTAATGTTAATAAACTAATTATTTATTATTTAATTAAAATTAAATAATAAGTAAGGATAATTAATTAATTAATTAATTAATTAACATTAAATAATAATTAAAGATAATTAATGTTAATAAACTAATTATTAATTATTTAATTATGATTAAATAATAGGTAAGGATAATTAATTAATTAATGATTATTATTTAATTAACATTAAATAATAATTAAAGAGGATTAATGTTAATAAACTAATTATTTATTATTTAATTAAGATTAAATAATAGGTAAGGATAATTAATTAATTAATTAATATTTAATTAACATTAAATAATAATTAAAGAGGATTAAAATTAATAAACTAATTATTTATTATTTAATTAAGATTAAATAATAAGTAAAGATAATTAATTAATTAATTAATTAATTAATTAATTAACATTAAATAATAATTAAAGAGGATTAAAGTTAATAAACTAATTATTTATCACATCATTAATGATTAATGATAAATAAAAAAGATTAATAGCACACGAATAATTAATTATTGAGTAAAGATAACTAAGGATTGTTATTATTTATAATAATTAATAATAAATGAGGTAATGAAATAATTATAATAAATTGTTTAAAGGTTGAAATAATTTTATAGGTGATATTTTAAGTTTATTAAATTAATATTACTTAAAGAGAAGTAATATTTGACTGTTAAATCATTTACCTAAATACAATTAATGGTATTAACAAGGTTAAATGATATTTAAATTATTTACAATGTGTTGTGTGATAGTCATATGTGATTTAATGCTATGTAATTAATAAACTTAACTGTTTAAAGTGAACGGTTATATGTAGTACTGATTGATAGGCCAACATTATAAATGTTAGGTCTTTAAGAGAAGTTTAAATTAAGCGAATTAGTTGTAATTTGACAGACAGACAAGTCCCTAACCTTACTCAAATTTATACTGAGCAAGTTTTCTAACTCAAACTCGAGTTATATTTTCTTCAAGAATTCTATGTGGTTTAATTAATGCCAATTATTCCACATTGTTATTATTATTGACATTCACATATAATACACTTTAATTCATGTTCCTTTGTTGAACTGTGGAGTATTTAAAGTTAATCATGAACTGTTTAAAGAGTAGTCTATGTCTTTGATTTCGGCTAGACTTTTCATGTTAATTATTTTAAAAGTTATTTCAAACTAGTTGTTGGTGCGAATTCTTAGACTGAGAAGAACAACCCTGAATGAGGAGTAACCTAAATATCAGATATATGATAAATGTTATGCATACAAATATTGTATAAGAGGCTATAATTAAAAGCAAAATATTATACGATACATATAAACAAGAACTTTCTCATATGAACTCTATATCTTATTTGATCATAATGTAAAGCAAAATATTAGACGAATTATAATTTGGGAGAGATGATTTTGGTGATTTTTCTAAGATTATTAAATATTGAATTTCTCAAGTTAAATTAAAAGGAGGAAGAAATATGGTGAGTTGAGATAGAGCATAAAACGCACTCACGCATAAACACATGCAAAAATGAGATGGAGCGTAAAACGCACTCGTATTTAAAAAATAGGAGAGATGGAGCATAAAATGCACTTACCTATGAAATAAAAGAAAGATAATGGAAAAAATAAAAACTAAAAAAGGATGGCCACCTATTTTAGTTATATATTTGGGAAATTGTGTGGTTAATGCAAATAATGATCCTAGTGTATTTAATATGTTGAAACATTTTGATCTTCTAGTTATATTTTGCCTATTTATTAGCTGAAAGATGTGTAAAAGTAAGTTTATAGAGTTTTGCTTTGGAATTTTTTTATTGTGTAATATCTTTTATGAGACATTTAATTGCATGAACTTATTTAAGTTTTAATTAGTTTGATACATTTGGATTTACACACACACAAAGAATCTTGAGTAAAGTAAGATTAATAAATATATTAAAATTACAGGTCGTGCATGATTTTGAAATTTTCTTTGACTTATCATTTAAAAAATCTTTGAGACCAAAGTTGAAATTCATATTGATTTATTGCCTAAATAATTTAGGTTGAGTTAGTAGAGTCTTAGTTTATTTTTGTTTTGCTTGGGGCAAGCAAATGGTTAAGTTTGGGGATATTTGATAAATGAGTTTTATACCTATGTATTGAGTATCTTTTACCTTAATAATTTGTGAGTTCTTAAGTGTTTTATATTAGTTTTAAGTGTTTTACGTTATTTTTATGTGTTTTGATGATTTTTGGTAGGAATTGGAATAAATGCTTGGTTGATCAAAGTTTGGAGTTGCTATACATGCATTATCAGCTTGCCAATTACGCAACAATAACTTCAAGCCTAATTTCGGCCTTGATTCAGGAGAAATTTATCAAATCCTAAAACATAAAAGATGTAGATCTACTTCTTAGCTTTCCAAAACATCTTGAATTATCTCAATCAGAGTTTGGTATGAGAAAGTTATGGCCATTTTTCCAACTGATGCTGAAGCAGCCAAAATTCTGGAATGGTGAGCGCAGTTGCGCTCGAGTGAACGCAATTGCGCCCGAGCAATTTGCTAATTTAATGAAAGGAGCGCAGCTGCGCCCTGGACGTGTCCAAACTTGTTTTTAATGCGATTTTGCATGTTTTTGACTCCGAATTGGATTTGGGTGTCCTTCTATGCTAGAATTTAGACTTATAACTTATAAATACACTGTAAGACTCTTATTTTGAGGGGATGCGAATAGAGATTAACATAGTTAGGAGTGGATTAGCATAAAAAAATCAAGGTTTCTATCAAGATCTAAAGGATGATTCACACAATGATTCAAGATTGAATGAAGAATTAGAGATCGCGCTTCAAGACTAAGATCTTTTCTCTCTAAATCTTTTCTTTTAATTATTGTTATTCTTGGGATGATATTTAATATTATGAACGTGTTTTCTTCTTTAGTTATGGGCTAATTTTACATTAAGATTGAAATTGAACCCAATGTCCAGTTTATATTAATTATATTCCTTTTTGATTATGTATGATTATATATGAATTCTTTATCATATTTTGGGCATTCATGTAATTAATTAATTGCAATAATTAATTGAGATTAATTTATACAAAATTGAAAGATGGAGTATAGATTTAGATCTGAATATGATAGCATTTGTTCATAAAATCTGATAGGGTTTATATGATTAGTATATAGGATAGGAATATACCTATGTATCTTTTGCAGCTATAAAGAAAATTTGAGCTTAATATTCTAATTAACATATTTCACATAGGAATATAGTGATTTAATTAATTAGAGCGTTCCTCTCTAGTTCTGTTGCCTTAGGGCCAGATTTAGAAGGATTTGTTTATATGTCATTGGAAGATGCGTATAAATACTATAAAGAATTCTCGGTTAACAATTATATATAATTAACTAATTAAAAAGAAATTGAAGAGATTTAAATGAAGCATTAAAAAAAATTGTAATATTAAATATTTAAAACCTAATTTAATCTTTTTCATTAGTTTAATTTAGTTGTTAATTTTAATTAGATTTTATTTTATAAATCAATTGCGTTTGTTTAATTAAAATTAATTTGATATTAAATTAGTGTTTGGTAATTATTATTATTTAATTCTCTGTGGGAACGATACTTTACTTACTATTATATTACTTGTTGACTGTGTATACTTGCACGCATATATTCATATAGTAAATACCCAACACTGATCCCCTTGAATACTGTTATAAAACTTTAACTTAAGAGTGTTATTCAAGTTAATGATACCTCATTGATAGTTCATGGTCCATTTGACCACTTAGCGGTTAAATAATCAATTGTCATTTCTTTATTTTGCGCATTGATTATATTGTTCATTGTTAAACTCTTATTATTAAATCATTCAGTTGATATTTCTATTCATTTATGACATAATTCTTGTTATTCATTTAAAATTGCTGAGCAAGTTAGTTGCTCATACTTGCTATGTCATAAAATATTTTTACTGCTAAACCTGAAGTATCGGGTAAGGATAAATGCAAGAAAAAGATAAAGTCTAATTAAGCTGACTACTTGATTTTCTATTTATCTTTTGATAGATATAAGTAACATGAACTATTTGATAACCTTTTGTAGTTTATGATGTATGTATTTGGTAAATATTGTAGACCTTGGGACTAGAAAGTCATTGTAATAAATTACATCTGTTTATTTATACTTCTGCATTAGTATTACATGTTGTTTAGTAGTGTTTTGATGTTTGGATCGTGAGCATTGAGTTCGAGGTATTAGTACCTGAATTTGGGGGCATCACATGAACCATTCTATATGGTGCATTTGAAACTCGCGCCGTCCTTAGTACTAGGTCTATGACAAACTCGATCTCCTTTTTTGGAGGAAGACTTGACAAATCGTCCGAAAATACATCCCTATATTCATTTACTATTAGTATTTGACCCATTTTTGACCTCACTTTCTAAGTATCAACAACATGAGCCAAATATCCAACACATCATTTCCTTAACAACTTTTTGCCCTGTATCATCGTCAAACAACAAGACTTTCCTGGCGACTTGCTACTATCAAACACTACCTTAGATTTATCAAGAGTTTAAAGGTTCACACATTTCTTCTGACAATCAACCATTGCACCATGGTTATATAACCAATCCATTCCAAGTATTACGTCAAACTCTCTTAATTGAATAGGAACTAAGTCAATTGTTAACGTATGTTGTGACGCCCCTAAATCCGAGTTCCTTGAATCTTAGGTTCAGTGCTCGCGATACTATTCTACCATTCATTCACATCCATTCATTTAAGAATACAATAACTTAATTTATAATATTATATAACTATGCCAAGTTTACAGACCTTTATACATTACTAACATAGACTTCAAGATATAATACAAAATTATTACATTCACGAAAGTCCTATAACTAAACAACTACTGCTTGCTCACTTTTTCCTTCCCTGTATCAGTTCCTGAACCTTCTGCCTATTCGGACTTAGCTGAAATATCATGTTAAAGTAAGAATGAGCATAAACTAGCGCAACAAGTATATAAACAATTCAACACTATTGTGAAAAGACTTGAAACTATAACATAAAACTCTTTTGCATTTGATTTGAAACATTATCATTATATGTTGTATGGTCATAAGACCAAGAACTCATTTAGAACAATACAAATCATAAAGACTGACATTGCTTGACACTGTCATAAGATTACATTTCCTTTTAGATGTGTACTCTAGGTGATCATCCTATCGTACCCTATATTGTGCACAACATAACCATCTAACGATGCAACCATACCATATGATTTATATCCTTCTTTACATTTTATCCCCTTTTATAAGGGTTATTCTGTTATAGCTTTTCCATAGATTCCACACCACGACAATATGGCTTAGAGAACATACAATAAATATCTGAAGTCAACATGGATGACAACATATGTCTAGTCAAATAGAAATGGCATCGACCTTTCTTAAATCAGTTCAACAATGAATGAACTTCACAAATGACTTACAAGAATACATAACATACATAACTGTTAAATGAATTATAAAAGAGAGTTCGAAAAGAATATTTGCCTCTGTCCTCGCTTACTTTTAATATTACCACCTTATTGCATTTATAACCTACATAACCACGATGTTGGTCACCACATTAGTTACATACATATTACTGCTTTACCTTAACACACATGTCACTATTTACCTTTACATTTAGCTTAACATATAACACGTTACTCATTTATAAGCGAATACCTACCACATTAATTATTTTTATCAATTTAAGGTTTACTATCCATGTCTATATTATATAAAATTAAAACACTTCATTTTGAATTAAAATAAACGTTTTTTTAAAAATCAGGACACAGTGCTCCAGCACAGTGTTTTGTTTTAAACATCTTGCTGGCCGCGAAATCGTCTCAGTTACACTACACCTCGGCGCAGTGTTTAGTTCGAACAGCTCACCGCCAGCGCAATTGACTGAAACTAGTTTTCCAAATTTTTTTTCTAAACTTTTTTCATGCTATTTTTGGCCATACATTATATTTTTTTTATTCTAACACTTGATTTAGCATACATAACATATATATGACTTGCCTAGGTCTTCAAAAATCTATTAAGTTTTCAAATGATGTTATTTTTCCAAATTTCACATTTTAGGCTTCAACGAACATTTCCGAACATCTAAAATACACTTTTATCGCCATATACACCAAATGACCACCAAATCGATGCAGACACGTGTATTTACCTAAAACATAGTTATTCAACCTTATTTCATCATTAATTACTTAAAATGGCAAAAAAAAAATCACCATTTGATAGGATTTTATCAACTTAACTAAATTTTCCCTAAAAATTAACTTTGAGTTCATATACTACATCTTTAACGTACTTCATCACAAGTTTATTTACCAACTTTTTATGTTCATATAACACTTATATGAACCTTCTAATACATACTAACAACTTTGATTTGGTTTATATGCTCAACATAGCCTAATGTTAGGTTTTCACATAAAACCATATTCTTGACATAATAAATTATCTACCATGCCCTATAACACATAAATACAATATTTTTAAGATGTTCATGTCTCTATCTTAAGGTTTCATTATACCCTTCACTACAAAACACATAGTCCTACTTTCTAGCCAAAAATACATGCATGCACACCTAAATACCTACATAGATGAGAGTTTATAGACAAGAAAACTTTTAAATCTTCTTAGAGCTCTTCTTCTTCTTGCTAAGAACCTCCTTAAGGATGGATGATCATAGGGTTAAATTATACTATATTTTTATTCCCTAATACTTAGTTTTTATATTTATTGTGTGCTTAAATATTTAATTATTTAGCTTATTTTCGTTTTAATAGGTTTTATAGATTTTAGTTAATTTATGTTAATTTAGGTAATTTTATAGTATTTTATATTTCTTTTTATTTATGTGTTTTTAGTTATTTTTAGTATTTTAGGAATTTTATTTATTATTATGTGTTTTTAGTATTTTTATATTATTTTTATTTATTTTTATATTTTATTTTGTAGGAAAAATAAGCTTGGGGGCAAATCTGTAAATTCTGCAAAAGTTAAATGGCAATTTCGTAATTAATCAACTTCGATGGCAGAATCGTAATAAACAGAAAACTGATCTCCGAGCAAATGCGCGCAAGAAATTCGAATCAGCACCGGAATTGAAACGACGCCGTATTGAGTAACAAATCGAAAGGCTTCCGTGCAATGCGCGCGAAGAAGCGGACAAAGCAGGTGCGGAGTAAAGAAACGATGTCGTTTGGCCAAGCTTCCGCCCAACACGCGGAGGAACCCTGACGTCACCAGATGTGGGAGCGCGTTGACCGGGTCAACTGTGGCGTGTTTGGCAAGCGCGTTAATGCTGGGAAACGGGATTATTCGCGAATTTTGCTACTTTTTGATTCCAAATTGGATTTTAATTCCAATTAGGGTTAGGATAATAATTATTTTATTTTTTTTTATTTTTAATTATAAATCCTATTAGGGTTTGAACAAGTTAGATGCCTATAAATAGAGGACCAATCTCTCATTATTCATTGTAAGTTTTTGGGAGATATTTCTTCTAGTTTCTTGGAGAGAGCTTTTCAACTAGTGGAGATTAATTTGAAGCATGTCAGGCTAAGTTTTTATTTTCAGTTTTAAAGGGATGTTGAACTTTATTTTTAATTGATGTTTTAATTGAGTTTCATAATCTACTCCTTCATGCATAAGATTTATTCTTAATAATCTGTTTTAATTGTTTTATGATATTTTCTTGATTAATTTGATAAGGGCATGTTAAGTTAATCAATAATTTATCATATGCTAGATTAAGATTTGATATTAAGCAAACGATATTTTATCTGATCATAAGTAGCAATTAATAATATTTGATTATGGACAAACTTTGGAATATTGTTATGATTATCAAGATGGCAAGTTAAATAATCTGCGATGTTATGATTGTTGCTTGGAATAATCTAATTCTCTAATTTTTAATGCAATTGTTATATTAAATCTAGACTGATAGTTCTAGGTTGTATGATAGTTAGGGTCTTTTATGAGCGATTGCTGCATTAGATTTATAATTTAAGGAGGATTTCGGGTAGCTTGGTGATTGTCGGTTATCTAGGATTATTAATTTCAATTGAAGAAAAAGATAATAATAACTTGATTAATTTGTTGATTAAAAGAAGGGGATACTGAATTGAGGAACTGAAGTTTGTTTTAATTAATTTCTCTCATCTTTATTATTTGTTATTTAGTTTTATTTATTTGAATTTTAATTTGTTAAATAATTAATTCAAAACCCCCCAATTCTGATTTACGAAAACATAAAATTAAATTAATCATTCTTTGTGGGATCGACTCTTGCTTACACTACTACATTAATATTTTTCAAAAGTAAAATTTTATTTTTGGGTGCCCACGACAGCATCCCAGATGATTCACTTTTGTTGCTAGCTTTAATCTCTAACACTTCTTTATCACTTCCTCAAACTCTCTCAAGCACTTTCCCTCTTTCTCTCTTTAGGTTTCTCTCTTCAAGCTCTCAACACTTAGCCAACTCATGAAAATGAAATAAATAAAGAGGAAATAACCTAATACTTGAAAAAACTATACGTACACTCCTTATATCTATTCTTTCAACAACTAACCATCCTTAAGTAAGTTAACCAAGCATAGTTAAGGGCATGCAAGGCATTTTCCACCAACATTTAATGGTAGAATGGACATTTCACACTAATTAGGACACTCAAGGTCATAAGTTAGTTTGTCAATGATACTATGGACATTTCCCTTTTTCGCTAGATAATTTACCTTTTAGTAAATCATCCTTAATTCTTATTGGTTCATTCAAGTGCACATGGCTCCACTTTTACTAATTAATCCAATTAGCTTGGTTTTTCACCAATTGTGCAACTCTCACTTAATCACAATAAAATGCTTAATTAATTAATTAGTTATAATATAATTAACTCATCATTCTTAACTAGAAAATCATCCTAATTACATACATATCAATCCAACTACATAATTCACCATTTCAAATTCACATCATTTCTAATAATACTTAATTCTCTTGTCCCAAAACATCTATCACAGTTCAAAAATTTTACTTCACTATTTATTTATAATTTTTACAACATTTAACGAAAATATATATCATTACATATGCCTTCTCATCTCCATACAACAATTTCGATAAATATTCTCCACCTAAATTACTTCCTTATTCGCTACTTCTATATTTAAAACATTCTCTAACTTTACTCGAGGTAGATTTAATCTTTTTGCAAACTTATAGACACAAAGGAGCACGTAGCACCCGAATCGAATAATACGTAAGCATTTATATCATTGATAGGAATGAAACCTGACACCACATCTTTCAATGCCACCACATCTTGAACTGTAATATTAAACGTACGTGTTGTCGACTTTCACGGCTGAGTTGGTCCACCAATCGCAAGCTTTCCACTGTTGTTACTTTTGCTTCCACTTCCTCCTTTAGATTTCTTCTTACGAAAATCTTTTATTTGATGCCCTCCATTGCTTGATTTCGGGGTTGGACAATTAAATGCAATGTGCCCCTCTTGACCGCACCTATAACAAACATTCTTTCCTTTAGGATATACTCCCAAGTGACCCTTTCCACAAGTACCATATGCTTCCACTTTCTTCTTTTTCTCACCTTGTTTATTCCCAGAGTTCTTGTTGTTGTTCCATTTTTACTTGTTGGAGTTGTTTCCCCCACTGCTTCCTTCTTTGTTAACTCAATTTTCTTTTCACGCTTATCCTAATTGTACTTTGTCAAGGTCTCGCTGCCTTCTTCTGCTAAAATAGCCTTCTCTAATACCCTGGTAAAAATTTTAATCTGAAACATTGAAACCCGACTATAAATCCAAGGCTTCAATCCTTGTTCAAAACGCTTCACTTTCCTTTATTTAGTGTCCACCTGATGTGGAGCGAACCTTGCTAATTCATTGAACTTAGTCGCATACTCGGCCACCGACATATTCTCCTATTTTAACTCGGGGAACTTCACTTCCATCATATCTTGTGTAATCGGAGGAAAGTCGACCTCGAAAAATATTTCTTTGAATCTCTCCCATGGCGCTATTCCCCCTCCTAATCTTCTTTTGTTGGCTCCCCACCAGTAGTTGGCTTCTTCCTTTAACATGAATGTAACGAATGCGGTTTTCTGTTCCTCTACCACATTAGTTACATCGAAAACGTCCTCCATCTCAATCACCCATGTTTGGGCCTCTATCGTATTAGTAGTCCCTTTAAACTCTAGGAGTCCTACCGCTTTAAAATCTTTAAAAGTGGCAATACGGCCAACTGAAGGTTGAACCACTGTAGGATTAGGATTCCTGTTCTCAAATGCTCCTATCAACATATCTATAAACTTTTGCATGGGATTAACTGGCTCCTCTAAAGCATTAACTAACTCCTCCGGTGGAGGTTGAACATTCTGCCTTCGTCTAGGTGACATTCTTTATTTAATAACAATTCATGTCATGATTATTATCTTAACATTTACATATCATATTTTCATATTAACTTAAACACATAGCAATTTCAAAACACATTAAATAATCAAGTTTATATTCATATTCATTTTGATAAGTGTCAAGCACCTTACATTAGATACAGTATATTACTATAAATTTTTATATCCCTTTAGACCACAAAAGTCAGGATCTACATTTTATAACCCTAGACAACAAAAATAGGGCTTCCCTCCTTAAAATAAAAGATGGTTACATAACACTATCTATCCCAGTTTATAACAAAAGACTAGGGATTTACATTTCACACACACACACACACACACACACACACACACACACACACACACACACACACAACTATATACATCTCCTAAAGCTTTCAACAGATGCATTCCCCGTTGAATTGCATCTCCAAACTCCTCATTCATGATATTTATCATTTTCCATCGACTCAAAGTACTACAGGTCTGTCCATGTTCAACGGGATACACCCTATCTTGTGTCCTCCCAAAAGCTGTGTGAAAGATATAGTTCATATAATCCATTCTTACATTCATACTATCAATTTTGGCCTTCTTAACCCTCACTTTATTCTCCACGATGTTTATCCTTCTTCCTACTTTAACCCGTGCATTCCCAACTCTAACGGTTATAACAACCTCTTCTTTCAACTTGGCCTCTAAGACATCATTTTCATTCTTCAGACTTTGAACTTTTTGTTCCTCTTGCTGAAGCTTAGTTCCTAACTCTATATTCCGTGTGGCCATCAATTGTATCACCACCTCACTCTGTTCAATCATTCCTTGACATTCTACTATCTGAGTCTCCAACTTTAGGATTCTATCTGCAAACTTGTTGTTTTGTTGTATCAGATTAGTTACCCATTTATTATTATTTTCTTGCTTGGGTGAAGCATTTTCAGGTAATGCCCTATCAGAGTCTCCTTCCAGCTCATTTGGATCTTCTTTATACTTATTGTTGTCAGCGGATGCAATTGCAGTAATTGGTACAACAACTACTACATCCACTAGAATGTCACACCATTCTTCCCCTACTGCCCGACTGGATTCTCTAATCTCTAGCATACTATAAAATTATAAGAACAATTATTTAGTTCAATGCAATTTTCTTATCTCTATTACACATAACACATATTGTAAAATTTTTATCTTTGACGAATCTCCACGATTCACTCCATAGAACTCTAAATGAGTTTTACTATCTTTCTTTCGGTCATTTCCTAAGGTTTTTTCGACATAAGGTTTATAACCTATAAGCTCTAATACTAACCTGTTACGCCTCCAAATTCGGGTTCCTTGAACCTTGGGTTTATTACTCACGATACTATTCTACCATTCATTCATTATCGAATATAATAACTTAATTTACAATATTACATAACTTTCTCATGTTTACATATATTTATACATTACAAAACATTAACTGCATGACATATTACAAAATTATTACATTTACAAAAGTCTAATATCTAGACCACTACTTCTTGCTCGCTTTTCCTTTTCCTTTATCTGTTCTTGAATCTTATGCCTGCTCGGGCTTAGCTAAAATATTATGTTTAAGCAAGAATTAACATTAACTAGCCCAACAAGAATCTAAACAAGTAACAACATAATATCTCAAAAATAATGAAAGAAACTTTTTCAATTAGCTTTAACAATTCAACACGATTGTGAAGAAACTTGAAACCATAACATAAGACTCTGTCATAAATGATTTGAATCATTATCATTACTTACTGTACGATCACAAGACCAAGAACTCATTTAGAACAATACTAATCATAAAGATTGATATTGTCTGACACTGTCATAAGACTATCTTTCTTTTTAGATGTGTACTCTATGGATCAGCTTATCGTACCTTATATTGTGCACAACATAACCATCTAATGACGCAACCATGCAATAGGATTTATATCCCTCTTTACTTCTATCCCCTTTTTATAAGGATTGTTCTGTTACAGTATTTTCATAGATTTCACACAACAACATTATGGTTTGAAGAACATACAATAAATTTCTAAAGTCAACAGGAATGATAACATATGTCAAGCCGGATAGAAATGATATTGACCTTTTTTAAACCAGTTCAATAATGAATGAACCTCAAGAATGACTTACAAAAATACATAGCATATATAAATGTCAAATGAACTACAAAAGAGAGTGAAAAAAGAATACTTGCCTCTGTTCTCGCTTACTTTTACTATTACTACCTTACCACACTTATAACTTACATAGTCATGATGTCGATGCATACATTAGTTACATACTGATAATTAGATTTTATATCTATTTATTTAATATTTTTAGGCTTACTTAATTGTGAGTTTTTAAGTATTTTTAGTAATTTAAGTGTTTTATTTAATGTTATGAATTATTATTATTTTTAGCATTTTTATATTATTTTTATTTATTTTATATTTTATTGTGTAGGAAATAAAGAAGGAAGGGCAAAAGTGTAATTCTGCAAGAAGCCGGTGGCAATATCGTAATAAAGCAGAATCCTGAGGGTGCTAACTGTAAAAATCCAGCGCGGTGGCATTCTCGTAATTAACTCTTCCGGACTCCCGCGCCATGCGCGCATATAGATAATAGAAACCGGAGATCAAACGGCGTCGTTTCAGGGGACGCGGCAGAAAACATGCGCGCATTGCGCGGATGTTCAGCGGAAGGAAGAAACGCATGGAAACGGCGTCGTTTTATCGAGCGGTGCTGGGACAGAAGCCGCGCAATGCGCGCGGCTGTTTTGAGCGGGCGTTGACCAAGTCAACGCCGCGTTTGGCGACACGGAAATTTTCCAGAAGTAGATTATTCGCGATTTTTGCATTTTTTTTGATTCCAAATTGGATTTTAATTCCTATTAGGGTTTGGAAAAATAAATCCTATTAGGGTTTGGATATATTTGAGGCCTATAAATACATGCCAAAGGGAGAGCACCTACACACAATTACCTAGAGCTACATTGAAGCAAAGGAGGCAACATCAAGAGTTCAAGATTTGGAGATTGAAGAAGTGCTACAAAATAGTTTATCCTTTATTCTTTTCTCTTTAATTTTTGTTACGATGTTGTTTAATTTGTGGAATTCTTTTTATTTAGTTATGAGCTAATTTTATTTTAAGATTACAATGGAACCCAATGTTTAGTATAAATTAATTCTCTCTTGTTTCAATTATTAATCTTTATAATTCATTTATCATATTTTGTGCTTACATGTTATAATTGTTTGGCCACACAATTATTTGATTTCCTAGATGGCATTGGAAGATGAAATCTAGATTTTGATCTAAATATGATAACATGCATTACGTATAAAATATGAATATATTTATATGTTGCATGTAAGTGCTTTGGGAATTTAAACTTAATGAATCTATTCTTAATTATTTTACATAGGAATATAGTAAATTAATTGGAATATATATTTTTGTCAAACTCTTGGAAAAGGTTTAATAAATACTTATGAATTCCCGCTTAATGAATTATATCGATTAAATAGTTGTCAAGAGAGTGAAAATATTTATGCGAAGCATTGGGGGAATTTGTAGTCTTAACTTTTAAATCTGATATTCATATTTGTTTAATAATTTGCTTATTTTAATTAGTTAATTTAATTTCATAAAACTTGAATCGGTTGTTTAAATAAAATTGAGTTGATATAAAATTAGTACTTGAATATTATTATTATTATTTCCTCGTGGGATCGATACTCTACTTTACTTACTATTATATTACTTGTTGGCCACGTATACTTGCGTGAATTTGTCTATACATAAAATTGACAACAAGTTTTTGGCGCCGTTGCCGGGAAAATATTTTTAATAATAAGTTCAATATTAGTTACAATCAATTCGATTTTAATTTAAACGTTTCTAATTTTCAGTATTATTTGCTTTTGCAAGTTTTCATCAAGTGTTAGCAATTGCAAATCATCGATCATAGCTTAAAATTCCGCTAACGTAACATTACGTTTTCCCGGAATCTTAAGGTTTGAGGATACAAAATTTGTGTATGAACACGAGATCGAAGGGACAAGAGCCAACTCCATACATAGACGAAATCGAGAGGAGGTGCCGAGCCTTGAAAAGAGTTTGCCAAGAAACCGAACAGGAACAAGGCAACATGGAGGCTGAAGAGCAGAAATCATTGAGGGACTACGCAATGCCACGAGTCACGGAGATCCAATCAAGCATTCAAAGGCCCGCAATTCAGGCTAATACCTTTGAGATCAAGCCTGGTACGATCCAAATGATTCAAAACTCTGTGCAGTTTGGGGGTTTACCGAATGATGACCCAAACGATCACTTAGTTAGCTTCTTGGAGATTTGTGACACCTTCAAGTACAATGGTGTTACGGAGGATGCAATTCGACTCAGACTATTTCCTTTCACACTCCGTGATAAAGCAAAGAGCTGGCTTCATTCACTACCGCCAGGTTCCATCACTACATGGAACGATTTGGCGCAAAAGTTCCTCGCAAAATTTTTCCCACCAGCCAAAACAGCTAAGATGAGGAACGATATCACTTCTTTCGTTCAGCATGACGCAGAATCACTCTATGAAGCGTGGGAAAGATTTAAGGACTTGCTGCGACGATGTCCTCACCATGGCATTCCCAAATGGTTGCAAGTCCAGACGTTTTACAACGGTTTATTTAGTAATACAAGGACGAGTATCGATGCTGCGGCAGGAGGAGCATTGATGGCCAAGAATTTTGATGATGCCTACGAGTTGCTAGAAACAATGGCAGCAAATAATTATCAATGGCCATCGGCAAGGATGAATCAACCAAAGGTGGCTGGAATTTATGAGGTAGATGCGGTGACGGCATTGGCAGCACAGGTCGCTACATTAACAAAGAAGATCGATGCTTTAGGAGTGAAGCCGATACAGAATGTTGCAGCTATTTGTGATTTATATGCAGGAAGCCATCCAAGTGACCAATGTGCAATCACCGCAGAATCAGTTCAATTTGTTGGAAATTACAACAGGCAGCCAAATAGCAACAACTATAATCCTGGATGGAGGAATCATCCCAATTTCTCATGGAACAATAATCAAACGCAACAACCTGCTCCAAAACAACTATACCCCCCTGGATTTCAAAATCAAGTCCCACCACAGCAGGAGAAGAAGACAAATTTGGAGGAGTTACTTTCTAGGTACATTGCACAGAACGAGACAAGGATAAACAGTCAAGAAGTCTCAATCCGGAACCTAGAAAATCAGATGGGGCAGCTTGCTAACGCCATCAACAATCGCCCCCAAGGCACCTTACCAAGCAGCACAGAGGTCAATCCTAGACGAGATGGTAAAGAACAGTGCAAGGCAATAACACTTCGCAACGGTAAGAAGTTACCCGAAGTTGTTGAAGAAACTCCCAATCAGACACATGAAGATGATTGTGAGGGTGACAAGCAAGATGAAAATAATGGAACGCATGAGGCCCCAATGACAAAGCAAGATACAGCCAAACAGAGCTCTAGTGCACCACCTGTGCCTTTCCCCCAACGACTGCAGAAATCAAAGTTGGATAAACAATTCTCAAAATTTTTGGAAGTGTTCAAGAAGCTGCAGATCAACATTCCATTCGCCGATGCATTGGAACAGATGCCAAGCTATGTAAAGTTCATGAAAGATATTTTATCCAAGAAGAGAAAGCTAGGCGAATTTGAAACAGTGGCGTTAACTGAGGAGTGTAGCGCAATACTTCAAAAGAAGTTACCACCAAAGCTCAAGGACCCGGGTAGCTTCACAATCCCCTGCACGATTGGCAGAAAATTTTTTGGAAGAGCATTATGTGATTTAGGAGCCAGTATCAACTTGATGCCGCTCTCAATTTATCAGCAGTTGGGATTGAAAGAAGCAAAACCTACGAATGTTACACTGCAGCTTGCGGACAGATCACTCACTTATCCACGAGGCATAGTTGAAGACGTCTTAGTCAAAGTGGACAAATTTATTTTTCCAGCTGATTTCATAGTCTTAGACTTTGAGGAAGATCGGGATATACCGATTATTCTTGGGCGCCCATTCTTGGCCACAGGGAGAACACTGATTGATGTACAAAAGGGTGAGCTAACTATGAGAGTCCAAGATCAAGAGATTACATTCAACGTATTTTCAGCAATGAAATTTCCAAACGACACAGAAGAATGTTTTCAGATTGATGTCATTGATGAGACGGTGAATGAAGTATTCGAAGGCAGTTGTTTCTTAGATTCTCTTGAGACATCATTAGTTAGTCAATCTGCTTCGGACTTCCCAGCTTCCTTGGAGTATGTGCAACTGTTGAACTCGTCTCTACCATTTGTTAAGTTTAAAAAACAATTTGAACCTTTGGAGCATTCAGAAAGTTCAACTACTCGTACAAAGTCATCAATGGAAGAACCACTTCCATTGGAGCTAAAACCTCTTCCTACTCATTTGTGGTACGCATATTTGGGAGATTCATGTACTTTACCGGTTATTATCTCTGCTTCACTCGACGAATCTCAAGAAAGCAAACTCTTGCGAGTCCTCCGAGAATACAAAACAGCGTTGGGATGGACTATTGCCGATATAAAAGGGATCAGTCCTTCGTTTTGCATGCATAAGATCCTGCTTGAAGATAATGCGACACCTGTGATTGAGCAACAACGTCGATTGAATCCGATCATGAAGGAGGTTGTTAAAAAGGAGATCATCAAATGGTTGGATGCTGGAATTATCTACCCCATTTCAGACAGTTCGTGGGTAAGTCCAGTCCAATGTGTTCCAAAGAAAGGAGGCATGACGGTCGTGGCCAATGCAAATAATGAGTTGATCCCTACTCGGACAGTAACCGGATGGCGAGTTTGCATGGACTATCGCAAACTTAACAAAGCAACTCGCAAAGATCACTTCCCTCTCCCATTTATTGACCAGATGCTTGACAGATTGGCTGGCCATGATTTTTATTGTCTCTTAGACGGATATTCGGGCTACAATCAGATTGCAATAGCCCCTGAAGATCAGGAAAAGACCACCTTCACATGCCCATATGGAACATTTGCTTTCCGAAGAATGTCTTTTGGACTATGCAATGCACCAGCAACGTTTCAGCGATGCATGATGGCAATATTCTCAGACATGGTCGAGCAAAACCTTGAGGTATTCATGGACGACTTTTCAGTATTTGGGGATAGTTACGATTTGTGCCTAGAGAATCTAATACTTGTGCTAAAAAGATGCGTGGAAACTAATCTGGTGTTGAATTGGGAGAAATGTCACTTCATGGTTCGTGAAGGTATAATTCTGGGGCATAAGGTGTCGGCTAATGGAATAGAGGTGGACAAGGCAAAAATAGAGACTATAGAAAAGCTTCCACCACCTGCATCAGTGAAGGGGATTCGAAGTTTTTTGGGACATGCAGGTTTCTACAGGCGCTTTATCAAAGACTTTTCAAAGATCACAAAGCCTCTTTGCAATCTTCTAGAGAAAGATATACCCTTCAAATTCGATAAGTCATGTTTAGAGGCCTTTGAAGTATTAAAAGAAAAGTTGGTTACTGCCCCCGTGATAACTACACCAAATTGGGATCTTCCATTCGAGCTAATGTGCGATGCTAGTGACTTTGCGATTGGCGCGGTCTTAGGCCAACGTAAAGAGAAAATTTTTCATGCTATATATTATGCTAGCAAAACATTGACTGATGCACAGCTTAACTATACGACCACCGAGAAAGAATTACTAGCGGTTGTATACGCTTTTGACAAGTTTCGTTCCTACCTCATTGGCACAAAGGTGATTGTGTTCACGGACCACTCCGCCATCAAATACTTAATCTCAAAGAAGGACGCCAAGCCACGCTTGATTCGATGGATCCTTTTACTGCAGGAATTTGATCTTGAAATTCGGGATAGAAAAGGGACCGAAAATCAAGTGGCGGACCATCTCTCAAGACTTGAGAATCCTGACCAGCAACAAAGAGCGGGCACATTAATTAATGAATCATTCCCAGATGAGCAGCTATTTTCAATCACAACGAAAACACCATGGTATGCGGATTTGGTGAATTATATTGTGAGTCAAGTGCTGTTAGAGTTTATGCCCTAGAGGCTAATTATTTGATGTAATTGCTTAACATTTTTGATATTATATTTGATTGAATAAATGGATTATTTTATTATGGTTTCATTTACTGCGTTAAATAAATGTTAACGTAATAAAAGCCCTTAGAATAATGATACGAATTATATAGCTTTAAGTATGTGACTTGAACATGAGATTATATAATTATAATTAGTATCATTACTCTTAAATGTCCCTAGTCGAGTATCATTGTTAATGGGACAACAATGATGCATTGAGACTAGTATGTGGATTGACTGATGGCCAAATCTCATTGGTCATAAATATATGAGATATTTGAGTCAATGCATAGGTACATGTTAGAGAACAATGTACTGGACTGACCCACCATAAGAATTCTACATGGAGCATTATGCAAAGTGTCATAAGAAATTCTTATAGTGACAATGATGTAATGATCCTCCGACCTGAAGTCACTATATTATTACACGAGAATTTATGTAATTTTATATCATCAAATGTCACCTTTAATAGGGTGGACAATAAAGGTGATCATTGGGTACATCATGAATCGTGTGAGGAATATGAGTGATCTAGATGGAATTTAACCCTCCTATATATTAGGAGTGATATCCATAGGCCTCTTGATTGAGTAGGACTATGAAATGCATGGCCATGCTCAAATATTGATTTGTTTCATATAGTCTACTCATTGATCAAGAAAACTCAGATTAAATTATAAAGAGTATGACACATTCCATGCCTCGAGTTTAATCTAGGATATAAGGTTAAAAGGATTAAATTACATTGAAACATTGGTCACGAAAAGGTTGTATCGAATCACCGATCTTATTATTATTTGGGTAGCAGTGATGCATTGCTAGATGCCGCTCACTGTTTATAATTTTATAATATGATTTTAAAATTATTGCCAACATAATAATAACCTATAGGGTCACACACTTAGAACGTAATTAAAAGGGAATTAATTTAAATTGTAAGTATTTTAAATATGTCAATATGATTGATAGTATTTAGAAATTACGGATTTAAATTAATAGGATAATTTGTATATATGTATATTAATTAAGTAAGACTTAATTAAAATATAATATATATAAATTCGGATTTTATTTTTCTATTTATTTTAGGTTTTAGTTAATTCCTATTAACTACTATATATATGATATATCAGTAGTCTAAAAGTCACGTAAGGAAAAACTAAAACCTTAGCCGCTTTCAGAAAGAGGCTAGAGAGAAAAATAGGTTAGAAATCCTGATCTTGGTGGCTAGTACCGCAGATCCCTTTCGCTGCAGATCGTGTGACGGTTCGCGGATCGTTCGTGTGGATACCGTAGAGACGTAGTCGCTGGATTGCGTTGAAGATTCGAAGCCGTTCCAGAATTCCATCATCTTCTCAACATCTCAGATAATCGGTAAAATAATCTAAACCTCTGATTAATCTGTTTTCGCATGGATCCTGTCTTAGGGTTTCAAAAAAATTTTAAATTCCGCTGCTTTCACTGTGTCGAAACCCTAACAAGTGCTTCCTCCTGAGTTGAGCTACCAGCAGAGAAAAAAGTTCTTACATGATGTCAAGAATTACTTGTGGGATGAGCCATTTTTATTCAAGCAGTGTGCAGATCATATGTTAAGAAGATGTGTACCCACTGAGGAAATTGAAGGTATACTTCACCATTGCCACTCATCCGGCTATGGAGGCCATTATGGAGGAGAGAGAACGGCAGCAAAAGTTCTTCAATCCGGATTCTATTGGCCCACTCTCTTCAAAGATGCCCATACTTTCGTGTCAAGGTGCGATAGATGCCAAAGGGTTGGCAACATTTCAAAGCGACATGAGATGCCCTTGAACAACATTTTGGAGGTGGAGATTTTTGACGTTTGGGGTATCGACTTCATGGGCCCATTCCCGTCCTCCTACAATAACTTGTATATTTTGGTTGCGGTTGACTATGTCTCAAAATGGGTTGAAGCAGCGGCATTGCCAACCAACGACTCTAAAGTGGTGTTAAATTTTCTGCGAAAGAATATCTTTACCAGGTTTGGCACACCAAGGGCGATCATTAGTGATGAAGGTACGCACTTTTGTAATAAGCAGTTTGCAGCCCTTCTAGCTAAATATGGAGTTACTCATAAGATTGCCACAGCTTATCACCCCCAGACGAGTGGTCAAGTCGAAATTTCAAATAGAGAGGTGAAGCGTATTCTGGAGAAGATTGTTAATCCAAACAGGAAAGATTGGTCGAAGAAGCTTGATGATGCTTTATGGGCTTATCGTACTGCTTATAAAACACCAATTGGAATGTCCCCATACAAGTTGATCTTTGGGAAAGCTTGTCATCTGCCAGTCGAATTAGAGCATAGCGCATATTGGGCTATTCAGAAGTTAAATTTTGACTTGCATGCGGCTGGTGAGAAACGTGTCCTACAGCTCAATGAAATGGATGAATTTCGTCTTCAAGCATATGAGAATGCCAAGTTGTATAAAGAAAAGACCAAGAGGTGGCATGACAAGCGGATCATTGAGCGGAGGTTCGAACCAGGTCAAGCTGTACTCCTTTTCAACTCCAGGTTAAAATTGTTCCCAGGTAAACTCAAATCAAGGTGGTCTGGTCCATTCATCATTACTACAGTCTTCCCACATGGAGCAGTTGAGGTCGAAGAGCCAAACACGAAGAGAACCTTTAAAGTGAATGGTCAACGACTTAAGCATTATTGGGGTGGTGACATTGCTCGTCAAAGAACCTCCATTAATCTTGACGACCCAGAATGAGAAAAGGGAGTAGTCAGGCTGAGACTATAAAACAAGCGCTTATTGGGAGGCAACCCAAGTTTTAGTTTTGAATTTTAAACTTGTATTTTATTACTAGTAAATTTTAATTTATTTTAATATTTTATTAGTGTTTTTGTTTTGTTTCAGGTTATTTATGCAGCTCAGACTTAACAGATGAGAAAAAAAAAATGCTACATATTCAGGGGAGTCCCTTGTTCTTAATTTTCTTTATTTTATACATTGAGGACAATGTCTGTTTTAAGTTTGGGGGTGTGAGTAAATTTGAAAGAATTTAAAAAAAATTAATAATAATAATATTAATTAAAAAAAAAAAAAAGTTAGGTTTTATTTTAATTTTAGAATTTTGTGGGTAAATTCACTGCAAACCCTCACGAGACAAAACTCGTCCACTTGGGGTAACCATGGGGTTTAAAGGCTTGTTGCACATGCTAAGTGCAATCGTGTTTCCTACGAAAATGGGGTAAGTTAGTTTTTTTTTTAGTAGTGTGACTTGGGCAATGAATTAGTTGAATTAAATTTTTGGTCGATGATAAAAATTGGTTTTTATTTAATAACTTTTGAAAATTGGATAAATTTTTGCATAGTTTGAATTCTGGCATATTGTTGGTTATTATTTTATTTGAGATCCTTTAAATTTTTATGCACATATCCATTTGTTTGAGCTAGTTTTAATTTAAGGGAAGTTTATTGGGTTAAATGCTTATAATAGATATTTTTGAATTCTATATTTTTATTTGATCATAACTTGAAGCGAAATTGTGGTAAAATATGATTTAGGAGAGATGATTTAAGTGAATTTTCTGGGATTATTAAAATTAATTTATCTTGTGAAGGAAATTATGTGATGAGTTGAGATGGAGCGTAAAACGCACTCACTCATAAATATGTGAAGAGAAGCGAGATGGAGCGTAAAACGCACTCGCTGGTGAGATGGAGCATAAAATGCACTCACCAAGGTTGAAAAAAAAAAAAAAAGAAAGAAAAAAAAAAATGGGATGGAGCATAAAATGCACCCATTTACTTGAAGAAAAAAAAAACTTAAAAGAAATTAATAATCCTAGTGGTGCTTGAAAGATTAAAAACTTTTTGATCTCCTAAGTCATATTTGCATGTATTAGCTTTGAGGGATGTGAAAGATAAAAGTATAGAGTTTTGTTGTATATTTTTTTTATCTTTTATGAAACATTTAATTTTGTGAGCGGATCTAAGTTTTTTTCGTTAGTTTGATACATTTGGATTCACACACACACACGAAGGGTCTTGAGTAGAATAAGATTAATAAATATGTTGAAATTTTATAACATTGCATAATTTTGAAATTTTCTTTAAGTTATCATTTAAAAATCTTTGAGGTTAAAGTTGAAATTCATATTGATTTATTGCTTGAGTTGCTCGAGTGATTTTTGGTAATTTGGTAGAATTTTAGTTTTGATTTTTGTTTTGCTTGAGGGCAAGCAAAGAGTTAAGTTTGGGGGTATTTGATAATTAGATTTTATATCTATTTATTTAATATTTTTAGGCTTACTTAATTGTGAGTTTTTAAGTATTTTTAGTAATTTAAGTGTTTTATTTAATGTTATGAATTATTATTATTTTTAGCATTTTTATATTATTTTTATTTATTTTATATTTTATTGTGTAGGAAATAAAGAAGGAAGGGCAAAAGTGTAATTCTGCAAGAAGCCGGTGGCAATATCGTAATAAAGCAGAATCCTGAGGGTGCTAACTGTAAAAATCCAGCGCGGTGGCATTCTCGTAATTAACTCTTCCGGACTCCCGCGCCATGCGCGCATATAGATAATAGAAACCGGAGATCAAACGGCGTCGTTTCAGGGGACGCGGCAGAAAACATGCGCGCATTGCGCGGATGTTCAGCGGAAGGAAGAAACGCATGGAAACGGCGTCGTTTTATCGAGCGGTGCTGGGACAGAAGCCGCGCAATGCGCGCGGCTGTTTTGAGCGGGCGTTGACCAAGTCAACGCCGCGTTTGGCGACACGGAAATTTTCCAGAAGCAGATTATTCGCGATTTTTGCATTTTTTTTGATTCCAAATTGGATTTTAATTCCTATTAGGGTTTGGAAAAATAAATCCTATTAGGGTTTGGATATATTTGAGGCCTATAAATACATGCCAAAGGGAGAGCACCTACACACAATTACCTAGAGCTACATTGAAGCAAAGGAGGCAACATCAAGAGTTCAAGATTTGGAGATTGAAGAAGTGCTACAAAATAGTTTATCCTTTATTCTTTTCTCTTTAATTTTTGTTACGATGTTGTTTAATTTGTGGAATTCTTTTTATTTAGTTATGAGCTAATTTTATTTTAAGATTACAATGGAACCCAATGTTTAGTATAAATTAATTCTCTCTTGTTTCAATTATTAATCTTTATAATTCATTTATCATATTTTGTGCTTACATGTTATAATTGTTTGGCCACACAATTATTTGATTTCCTAGATGGCATTGGAAGATGAAATCTAGATTTTGATCTAAATATGATAACATGCATTACGTATAAAATAGGAATATATTTATATGTTGCATGTAAGTGCTTTGGGAATTTAAACTTAATGAATCTATTCTTAATTATTTTACATAGGAATATAGTAAATTAATTGGAATAGATATTTTTGTCAAACTCTTGGAAAAGGTTTAATAAATACTTATGAATTCCCGCTTAATGAATTATATCGATTAAATAGTTGTCAAGAGAGTGAAAATATTTATGCGAAGCATTGGGGGAATTTGTAGTCTTAACTTTTAAATCTGATATTCATATTTGTTTAATAATTTGCTTATTTTAATTAGTTAATTTAATTTCATAAAACTTGAATCGGTTGTTTAAATAAAATTGAGTTGATATAAAATTAGTACTTGAATATCATTATTATTATTTCCTCGTGGGATCGATACTCTACTTTACTTACTATTATATTACTTGTTGGCCACGTATACTTGCGTGAATTTGTCTATACATAAATCTGACAACACATACACTTTATATGTTATACCGTAACATATTAATCATCATTTACCTTTACATTTAACTTAACATATAGCACGTTGCTAAATCATACCTTAATATCTACCACATTGATCATTTTTATTAATTTAAGGTTTACCATAAATGATTCTATCATATAAGATCAAAACACTTCATTTTGGATCAAAATAATAAATAAAAAAAAAACCAGGACAGTGCGCCCCAATACAGAACATCTCATCGCTAGCGAGATCTTCTCAATTGACTGCGCCTCGACAAAGTCTTCAATTCAAAATATCTCACCCTCAGCGATATTGTCTCAGCCACACTGCGCCCCGACGCAGTGTTTAGTACAAAAAACCCCGCCCCAGCACAGTACCCAGAAACTAATTTTTCAGAAAATTTTCCAAAACTGTGCTCATGCTATTTTTGGCCATACATTGAAAGACTCTATTCTAACACTTGATTTAGTTTATGCAACACATATATAACTTGTCTAGGCCTTTAAATATATTTTTAGTTTTAAAATAACCTTATTTTTTCAAATTCACTTTTTACGTTCCGTCGAATATTTTCGAACGCCTAAAATACACTTTTATCTCCATATACACCAAATGACCACTAAATTAATGCAGACACGTGTATTTACATAAAACTTAGTCATTCAACTTTATTTCACAATTAATTATATAAAATGACCAAAATCACCCCTTGATAGGATTTTATAAACTTGACCTAACTTTTCAAAAAAACCATACTTTGAGGTTATAACTTCACTTCCTATATACTCTATGAAAAGTTCATTTACTAACATTATAGGCTCATATTACACATATAAAACTCTAATACCACATGCTACCATCTATATTTGGTTTTCATGCACATATAACTCCTATAAGATTTTTAACCATACAAAACCATGTTTTTCATAATTATAAGTATCTAACATCCAATATAGCATGTAAATACACATACCACCTTTATAATACTACTTTATCACTTAGGGTTTCATCATAAACCTATTACATAACACATAAACTCACATAAGTAACACTTTTAACCATTAAAACACCTATATACATGTATATACACACATAACTTAAAAGTTTAAGCCGAGAAAAACTTTTAAACCTTTTTTGAGCTCTTTTTATCTTTGCTAGAAAGCTTTTCAAGGTTAGATGATCCACTTTTGTTGCTAGCTCTTACTCTCTAGAACACTTCTATAATAATCTCTCAAGCTCTCTCAAAACTCTTGCTTTGTTTCTCTCTTCCAAGCTCTCAAGCACTTAGCCAAGTTATGAAATGAAATGAAATGAAGACGAACCAACCTAGTTAATATCTTCCAACATATTATATACATAGTTTGTATGTATATTACTTACAACTAACTAGCATTAGTTAGTTTTAATCAATTATGGTTAAGGGAATCCAAGTCACTTCCTATAACAATTTAAGGAGAAAATGGACATTACTCACCAATTAGGACACCAAGGTCATAATCTAACTTGTCAAGGATAACATGAACATTTTTCACTTTTTCTAGACAATTTACTTATTCAATAAATCATTATTGCTTCTTCTTGACTCATTTAAAGTGCACATGGATTCATCTTTTTGCCAATTCATTTCCTTAGCTTAGTTCATTCCAATTGTGCTACTTTCACTTAATTATAATTAAATTGCTTAATTAGTTAATTAGTTATAATCTAGCTAACTCATCATTTTTAACTAGAAAACCATCCTAGTTACCTACAAATCAATCCTATTACATAATTAACCAATTCAAATTCCCATCATATTAAATAATACTTAATTTATTTGTCTCAAAATATTTGTCACATTTCAAAAATCTAACTTCATTATTTATTTGTAATTTTTACATCATTTAACGAAAATAGGTATCATTACAGTGCTAGGCGCGAAAATGGGATTAGCAGGCTAAGGCAGAAACGACGCCATATGCACTTGTGCTGGTTTAGTATGTGCCTGCACCCTACGCGGGAATGGCAGTCCAATAATGAAGTAGGCACAATGCACGACTGGGATTTGTTTGGGATTTTCATAGTTTAATTGAGTTATGCAAGTTAAGTGTGGAAGTCATGTCTGATTATGTTAATAAAGTAAATATTTCTTCTGTTGAGCAACAAATTGAGAGTCTAACTTCTCTTGTTTATTAAATGACTATATGTGCTTGTAGGATTTGTGCGGCAATAGGACACACAACTGATATACGCCCAATTCTTCGAAAAGAGTCTTATGAATAAGTCAATGTCGTAGGTGGTTTCCCTAGTCAACCACAAAGGAGATATGATCCTTATTCAAATGCCTATAATTTAGGATGGAATGATCAACCTAATTTTAACTATGGGAATCCACAAGTGAATTGGTAAACAAAACAAAACTTTCCAAATAATTAACAGTACAATCAGCCATATCCCCAACAATAATAGGGCAATTCGTCTAATTCTAATATGTCTTTAGAAGATATAATTAAAGCTCTTAAAACTAACCCTTTGCAATTTTAACAGGAAACGAGGGTAAAAATTCAGAATTTAAGTACAGAAATAGGACAAATAGTAACTGCACTCAGTCAGTTGGAGGAGCAAGATTGTGAACCATTACCCTCTCAAAAATGGTGGAGAATCCAAAAAAGAATGTAAGTGCAACGATTTTGAGAACTGGTTAAGAGAATGAAAATTCAGAAAAGACTGTCCCTACATCGCAGAAGTAAGAGAAAGCAAACAACATCAATGTAGAAGTGGACAGTGTCAATATAGACAATGATGTTCTTTGTGGTGATGACATACTTAAGCTGGAGGAAGTTGTTGGGGAAATAAACAAGGAGAATTTGGAGGTTACGATTACCAAAAGTGTGGAGTTAGAGAAAGAAGAAATTGAGCAAAATAAAGATCTAAAGGAGTTTGTGGCTGCATTACATTCTTTCCCAGTGATTTTAGATAAGTATGCAGTATCTTCCATTCAATTACCTGTTACTTACGAGAAATTTTTATCTTTTGTTTTGTAGGTTCCCATTCCAAATTTAAAAATCTCCCTAGTCATTTTAAGTATTTGTTATTTAAAAAGGATGTTAAACCTTTTCATGGATCGCGAGGGAGATTGAACCTATCTATCTATGAAGGATAACGCAATGGATGGGATACTCAAAATTCATGAAGTTGGAGTAACGTGATGTTTTAGCCTATTGTCGAGCCAATGACAATAAACAAAGACGTTGTTTAGGAGGCAACCCGAGGGGAGTATAATTTTTTTTTCTTTTTCTTTTTGCATTTATGTTTTAATTATTTGTGTATTTTTATTTTTATTTTTTGTATTTTACTTTACATTAGGGACAATGTAAGTTTTAAGTATGGGGGAATAGATTTATGATATTTTTTATTTTTAAATTTAGGGAATTTTACAAAAAAAATTAAATTTTAAATTTTATGGGCAAATTCATTGTAAACCTTCACGAGACAAAACTCATCCACTTGGGGTAACCTTAGGGTTTAAAAGTTTGTTGCACATGTAAAGTGCAACCGTATTTTCCTAAAAAAATGGGGTAGTTTTTTATTTAGGATGTGTCACTTGAGTAATTTAGTAATTCCTACAAGAGTTGATGGTAATTTCATAAATTAAGCAGGAAGTAGGGTACGCTAGCTGTGAAAATGGGTTTAGCAGGCTAAGGCAGAAACGACGTTGTATGCACTTATGTTGGTTCAGCATGTGTCCGTGCCATGCGTGGGCGAGGCAATCCAATAATGAAGCGGGCGTAATGCGCGACTGGGAGTTATTTGGTAAACTTGGCGTGTGCAGATGGCAGCTTGTTTCTTTTCCTCTTTCATGGCGTAGGTCCTACAAGTAACGGTAATATAGCAAAGGTGTGCTAGCATTAATAGATTCCCTATATCACGGCAGGGTCCACCTTATTCATACTTGCATCAGAATATTTGGTTGATTATTAAGTCCGTGTGGGTTCCAGCAAAGCACAATTAAAGGATTTATTATATTCCAATTACAATTTGGAATAGAAAAATAAATAAGGATTTTTAAAGAGTTTACTTTATTTAGTATTTTTAATTCCTATTAAATTTTGGGATAAATTATGTAGCCTATAAACAAAGGTTATTAGACACAATTATGAGAATCTCATATATCTAATCTAATCCAATCTCTTATATCTCTAAATTCTCTTGTACATTATTTTTATTCTTCTTTTATTATGAGTAGCTAAGTTTTTCAATTCAGTTTTAGCAGATTTCAAACTCGATTGCAATTAATGGTTTAATCAATTCAGTAATATTATTTATTCATCCTGATATGAAATTATTCATGATAATCTATTTTAATTATTTTATTGATATTAGGTTTGATTGTTTTAATTTTGACTTGTTGAGTTGATCAAATTATTATTAATTACTAGATTTAGGAATTATATTATGTGTAATTGATATTGTTCCTAATCGTTGGTAGTGAATAGTGATAGATGATTGTGGTTAAGTTTTTATTTATTTCTATGGTTATCATGATATAAGTTAAGTAGTCTGAGCTTATGAGATTATTGCTTAAAATAATATAATTTTCTTGATATTAATACTTCCATAATATTTTTTCAAAGTATGATTTTATTTTTGAGTGTCTGTGACAGCACACCAGCTATGAAGTTCAATGAACTTTGCTTAATATCAAATGAACACTAAAGAGAGGAAATCGATAAAGTTTGAGCTAGGATTGAAACCCTGGCTTTATAGTAAAGTTTCTATGTCGTAAATCATTTCATTTGGAACAATGTTAGAGAAGACAATAATCGCCGAGGGAGGAACCGAGGCTTTGTCAAAGTATAATCAAGAAAAGAAGAATAAGAGAGGAGAAGTAGGAAATAAAGAGGGTAGCAGCGAAGGCAGCAACTCGAATGAGAGGAAATAGAACAACAATAATAGTAACCACATCGGAGATAAATAAGGAAAAGTGAAAAAGAAAGGGAACACGTGTAGAAATTGTGGAAATAATCATTAAAGAGTATGTCGCAAGGGCAAAAGTGTTTGCTACAACTGTGGGTAAGAGGAACACATCTCTCCTAATTGCCCCAACTCAAAGAAAAACAACGGATATTTCATATGTGGAGTTGAGTATCATCACATGAAGAACTACACGAAGAAGAGAACCAATAGAGGAAGTAGCAACAAAGGACGCAACAACAGTAAGTTGACTATAGCTGGATCAGCACAGACAAACCGACCAATAGCTAGGACTTTTAATATGATGGCCAAGGATGTGGTGGCATCCAGAGATTTAGTGTCAAGAATTATTCCGATCAATTGAAAGTAGTATACCCTCAAGTCAATCACATTTGATGTGATAAGCATATAATTTGTAATCTTATTTTTTTATTAATAAAAGTTTATTTATATAAAGGCATTTTCTTTATCCATGTTTAATTGATGATATTAATTGTGATAAACCCATAATTTTTTAGCAATGTTTTTATAATCATAAAAATGATCATGCTAACGAGATCTAAATTTAAGATAGCTAAAAACTAAAATTGTTCCTAATCGTGGGATCACTAAAAAGGAGATTAGTGAATCCAGATAGATTAGTACATACTATGTTTGCTCTTATGAAGAGGATGATTGATCTCATAATCATTTATATAGAGACACTAAAGCAAGTATATAAGTGTTTATTAGATAATAAGTTCACTGAACATGACTCGCTAAAGGAATACCTAATAAAATTTTACTCGCCTGTCAATAGAAATTCCTAATGTGATAGTAGTACAAGTAATCATTGGACTTGAGATCATCATAGTATCTTGTGTATGATAAGTTATACTTTGACATAATCCCTTAAAACCTTTAAGGTATATCAAAAGGTATGCTTGGGTATAATAAGTTGTATATAGACATAGGTGAATGGTCAACAAAGAATCTACCACTTCTAGTAAAATGAGAGAATACCCTGTGTGATTTGATAAATGACAACTCAATAGTCCTTGACCAAGGCAGAATGAAATTAGAAAAGAGTTTCTAATTTGCATTAAACAGAGTTGTGCATTTGAATCAAAATGTATATATTCAAATACAATAAGACTTGATGGTAAATCAATGTCTTATATTTAATTGGAACATTGTATGATAGAAGGATTTAATTGTGCTGTAATTATTCGTTGAAAGGTTCTTTTATAATTAAATGTTAAAATCTATATTATCTGGAAAGTAGATGATCGCTAAGGAAGTTTACCCTTATTGTGGAATAAATATTATTTATATAAATGAATTAAATAGCTTAATTTAATTATTTAAAAAAGATTAGAATTATTCAAATTGATTTATTCTACAACCAATTTAATATAGAGAACCTACATGACTACACCGCAAAAGAAAAATATTTATTTAAAAAGTAAATGGCATAATCGTAATAATAGATTAAGTATATTTAACTTATACTATAGTAATAGATTAAATTAAATAGCTTAATATTTATTATTTAGTATTTTAAAAATATTAATTATAAATTAATAAGATGAGTCTTATTATTATTATTACTATTATTATTATTATTATTATTATTATTATTATTATTATTATTATTATTATTATTATTTATTCCTAAATAGTTTAGAAATTAATTAATAAGAGTGATCTCATATAAGTTCCTAATAAGATTAGGAGTTTAATTAGAAATCCTATTCATAAAGGTGTTAGGATGGTTGACTATATCTATAAATAAAATGAGCCTTATTATGAATTAGGGTAACATACACTTCTACAAGATTTGGGAGAGTATTCATCTATTCTATAAAGAGAGAAAGCTAGGGTTTGCCATCACCACTTCTTGGATCCTTATTCTTCCTTAGTGGATCACGTCTAGAGGTCAAACACTTGGATGGCTAACATTGATCAAAGGAATCTAATCGACGAAATTCAATGAGAACACGAAGGAATTGGAGTTGAACTTATACCTAAGGAAGCTTTGTTCTATAATGGTATAAATCTCTATCTCATTCTCGTTAATTAATAATTGCACATAAAGATCGATCTTGGCTATGGTTTGTATAATTTTAAATTCTAATTTTGTTATGCTTTCGTTGTTATTGTGCAATTTGATTGTATGTTTATGGATATTACAAACCAAAATTAATAATATAAATGCTTATGTATTATTCGATTTGGATGCTACATGTTCTTTCATATTGAATGAATTTACGCAACGAATAGACTTACCCCAAGAGAAGTTAGAATTCCCATTGAACATAGAAGTAACTATCAAGGAAATAATTACTGTTAGATATGTGCATAGGAACTGTTGCATGGATATAAGGGGACACAAGTTGTAAGTGGATTTAATTCCAATTCGACTAGGAGAGTTTGACGTTATCTTAGGGATGGATTAGTTATATAACCATAGGGCAATAATAGATTGTTAAAAGAAATGTGTAAACATGAAGACTCCAAATAAGTCTAAGGTAGTATTTTATGATAGCCAATAATCGAGATAATCTAGTTGTCTAACGATGATGCAGGCCAAAAAGTTGTTAAGGAATTGATGTGTAGGCTATCTAGTATACATAGTTGTAAAAAAAAAGTGGAAGTAGAGATGGGCAAATTCTTGTGGTGAAGGAATTTACGAAAGTATTTTTGGAGGATTTACCAGGTCTTCCGCCATACAGGGAGGTCGAGTTTATGATAGATATAGTACTTGGGATGACGTCTGTATCGAAAGCACCGTATAGGATGACTCCGATAGAAATAAAACAGTTAATGATACAATTGCAGGAGTTATTGGATAATAAGTATATCCAACCGAGTGTGTATCTATGGGGAGCACCAGTGTTATTCGTTAAAAAGAAGGACGGGTTGTTAAAGCTTTGTATCGACTATCGGGAGTTGAACAAAGTGACGATCAAGAATAAGTACCCATTATCCAGGATCGAAGATCTTTTTGATCAACTAAAGGAAGCGTGATATTTTTTAAAAATAGACTTAAAAACGGGGTATCATCAATTAAATGTAAGGAAGGAGGACGTACCTAAGATGGCATTCAGAACTCGTTACAGACACTATAAGTTTTTGGTGATGTCGTTTGGTTTAATGAATGAGCCAACAATCGCCAACAACATTTATGGATATGATGAACAAAGTGTTCAAACAGTGTCTAGATAAGTTTGTAATGGTATTCATAGACAACATTTTGGTTTATTACAAGACCCAAGAAGAGTATGCCTAGCATCTAAGGGTGGTGTTGGAGATGTTAAGGAGGGAGAAACTATATGAAAATTTTTTGAAATGCGAATTTTGGTTAGAGATACTCCAATTTCTAGGATATGTGATTGATAAGGAGGGAATCTCAATAGATTCTGCGAAGGTGGAGGTAGTAATCAATTGGGAGCACTTGCGAACACTGACAAAGGTGCGTAGTTTCTTAGTTTTGGTGAAATACTATTGGCGACTTATTTCAATTTTTCCAAAGATAGCTACTCCATTAACTAATTTAACGAGAAAGACAGTGAAGTTTATATGGACGAAAAAATTTGAGTAAAGTTTTTAGGAGTTAAAGAAAAAATTAATTGAGGCACCTGTGTTAACCTTACTAGATAATGTAGGATTTTGTGGTATATAGTGATGCGTCGCATAAGGGACTAGATTGTGTACTAATACAGCACAGCAAGTTCATTGTGTACTCGTCATGACAGGTAAAAAGATTAAGAGAAATGTTATCTTACCCACGACATAGAATTGGTAGCGATAGTTTTTGCCATTAAGATTCGGAGACACTGTTTATTTGGTGAGAAATGTGAGATATATACAGACCACAAAAGTCTGAAATATATCTTCACACATAATGAGTTGAATATAAGACACAGGAGATGGTTAGAGTTGATAAAGGATTACGATTGTGAAATCCTATATCATCTGGGGAAGGCCAACGTAGTGGTCGCTTTGAGTAGGAAGGGTAGGGAGAAATTATCAATGTTGATAACCCAAGAAGAGTTAATAAATGAGATGGCGAGAATGGAGATGGAAGTAACATGTCCAAATAATTCAGAGGAGAAGCTGTTTATGATGGCAGTTCGTCCAACCTTAATGGACAAGGTAGAAGAATAACATAATAAGAATGAGGAGTGTGAGAGAATAAGGAATAAAGTGAGTTTCTGAAGGTGAAGAGGTTAAGTTCAAGATAGATAAAGAACGGATTTTAATATTTAAAGAGCGAGTGTGGGTACCTGCGGTACCTAAATTGAAGAAAGAAATTTTACACGAGGCCCATAGTTCGAGATATTTGATTCATCCAGGTGCTACAAAAATGTATCAAGATCTTCATCAACATTTTTTGTGGCTGAACTTGAAATGAGAAGTCACAAAGTGCGTTAGTAGGTTCCTAACTTGTTAGAGAGTTAAGGCCAAACATCAGAGACCAAGGGGTCTATTACAACCCCTAGAGAACCCAGAATGAAAATGGGAGTACATTACGATGGATTTTATAGTAGGGCTTTCAACTATTCATAAAGGTTACGATGCGATATGGGTTATAGTAAATCGACTAACAAAATTAGCACATTTCTTGTCGATCAAGATCAGGATCAATTTGGATCAATTGGTTAAGTTGTACATGAAGAAAGTTGTGTCGAGACATGGAATGTCGGTATTGACTGTGTTAGATCGAGATCTGCACTTCACATTAAATTTTTTGAGAAGTCTTTAGGAAAGAATGGGGATGCAATTAATGTTGAGTACGGTGTATCATCCTCAGACAGACGGTCAAAGCGAAAGAACGATTCAGGCATTAGAAGACATGTTACGAACCTGTGTCATGGATTTTAAAGAAAATTGGGATGACCACCTATCGTTAATAGAGTTTGTGTATAACAATAGTTATCATACGAGTATAGTCATGCCGCCTTATAAAGCCCTATATGGGAGAAAGTATAGAACGTCATTGTGTTGGATGAGGTAGGGGAACGTCAACTTTTGGGACCAGAATTGGTTCAACAAACAAAGGAGATTATCAGAGTAATAAGAGCGAGATTGATAACAGCTCAAGACAGACAGAAGAAGTATGTGGACTTGCATAGACGGAAGAGAGGTTTTGATGTAGGAAGTTTTGTATTTTTAAAAGTATCTCATTGGAAAGGGAAGATAAGATTTAAGAAGAAATGAAAGTTAAGCCCTGGGTGTTAAAGAGGATATGAAAAGTGGTGTACAAGGTAGCTTTATCTCCTGAACTGGAACAAATTCATAATGTGTTTCATGTGTCAGTGTTACGACCATATAAGCCAGATTACAAGCATGTAATAGAATATGAACATATTCAGGTTGAAAAAGATTTAACGTATAAAAAAATTACCGTTCAGATAATTGGTAGGAAAGAGCAAAATTTTAGAAATAAAGTAATACCTTCTGTTAAGGTAGTATGGAGGAACCATAAAGCTAAAAAAGCTATATAGGAACTCGAAGAAAAGAGGAAGAAGAATTATCCGAATCCTTTTTATTAACCTTGTAGTAGTGATTCCGAAGATAAAATCTTTATAAGGGGAGAAGAATATAATGACCGAGAATATTATGTGGCATAGTAAACATAATTATGATATATTATTAATGAATTGAGTATTAAGAAAAATTATTGTGTGTGTGTGTGTGTGTGTGTGTTTATTTTTTATTTTTTTTATTTACCAATTAATTAGGGAAAGTCATGATGAGTAATTAATTAAGTTGATTATATGTGAACTAAGTTAAAGCTTATGTTATGAATTAACAAATGTTGAATGTTAGCCTTGTGTGGCTATGTTAAGGATTAAGAATACTTAAGTGGTTAACTTATGTATGATGAAATGAAGAGAAGTCCAATTAGTAATGTAAGATAGCCCAATATATTAAATTGGAAAGATATAAGCTAAGTCTTGTGTTGGTAATTAAATAAGCCTAACTAACTAACCCAAATGTTATGTTTAATTATAAGTCCAATCAATTGTTATAAGCTAACCAATGTGGGATACTTGTAAGTATGATGTGAGATAAATTGGCCAAATAGAATTAAATGAGAAGCCCAATGGAAGTTAATTATCAAGCCCAACTATAAAAATCAAATGGTGGTCAATATATTAGGAGATTACAAGTATTGGTGATATATATATATATATATATATATATATATATATATATATATATATATATATAAGTTGCTTGTACTCAATTTAAAATGGTCATTCATGTCATTCAAGTGGACAATCCAAAGTCAATCTTTAGTTACTAATCTTGTTTAATTAAGATTATTAGTGGACTAGTAGAGGATTAAGTGGGGCCACTTGTGGTCTATAAATAAAAGTGACCAAAGTCACTTACAAGAGTTCTTGCATTTGTAAAATTCACCAAGTATTGTAGAGAGACTTGAAAGATAGAGTTAGAGAGCATTTGTGAGAACTTGAGAGGAGCACTAGGGAAAAGAAGGAAGATTTGCTAGAAAGCCACTAAGTTGCAAGGAGATCATCCATCAACCTATCTAGCTAGAAGAACCTTCATTGAAGGTTTAAAAGTTTCCATAACTCAAACCTAGTTTATGATTCTAGTTTGGTAGTATAGTATAAGATTTGTATGATTGGTTGTTGGAGTTCTATGTGAAGAGGAACCATGGTGGGTTCCGAAGGTATAAGGATGGCTTGGTGATGGAGTTATATGGTTATGTATGTTATGATTCATGAAAAGGTTAAGTAAAGACATGTAGAGATCACTTGTTTTGAGAACTCTAAATGAAAACTATTTTCTAAGACATGTAACTCAACATAAATAGTTATTTTGTGATCCATGAGTTGTGTATCATGTTTGTATGGGTTAAGAAGATAACTTAAGTGGAACGAACGGAAAAAATGATATAAGTGATTTATAGTGATTTTTCTAGTAAACTATGTCATGTTAATAGTTGTAGTCAATTTCGATCATGGTTGAGGGTAATCAAAATATTTGAAAAATGGAAAACTATTTGGATTTTGTAATTATATGAACTCAACAAGCCATGGTCCAAATTTGTGCCTAATTGAAGTTAAAATGATTAAGATATTATGTGTAAAAGCAAGAAGAATCAAAACCAACAGAAATAAAAAAAAAAAAAATATAGGGTTTTAAAATATGGGCTGCAGTGCCAAAGGCTAGTGTAGCTGTGCTAGACCTCTTTATTTTTAGACTGTAGTTTTATCCAGGTTTGGTCGGTCAAGTCGAATCGGTTCGGATCCGGGTGGGGCTAGATCTGACTGAATTTTCTTTTAAAATTAAAATTAATTTGTGTATAGAATGAATACTTAAGTACATTAAACTAATATGTGAGGTCCAGTAGTGACTAATTGATAGTTCGGTCTTATTAATAATATATGAGTCGTACAAAGAACGATAAATTAAATTTAACTTTAGACGACGAAATAGGCAAATGTTATATCCAAACTTATTCTTGAAGTTCTTGAAATTGCATTTGTATGTCATATTCGCACTTATGTGCATTTGAAAAAATTGTTCAAATTATTGAATTATTTAAATTTTTAAAGTTCTATTATGCATGAACTGTTTTAATAAAGTAAGTCTATGTCATTTAATTTGACTGGACTAATGTTGACATAAGATATTGAATTCCTAAAATTCTTTGAAATTAATTCAATTCAAATAGTCTGGTGCAAACTTTTAAGTAAGACTGAGATGAACAACTCTTATAAATGAGTATTGTATGTCAAAAAACCAACTTGCGCACTAAGAATCGAGTATTAAGAATTTTTCTTCAATATAGTGAGAGAAAAGTTCCTTCATTGATGACTAACGAATTAACCGTAAAAGATTATAGTAAAGGGAATAATCCTTCGTTAATGTCCATTTCTCAAGTAAAAGCATTCACAAATTATAAATTTGTAAATAAAAAATTAATTGTTAAATAATCAATCGATATTATCAGCAATTAAGAACAGATTCTACAAGAAGAATACATGTTAGGACAAAATCATGAATTCCAAAATCAGAAATTGAGCAGCACTTTCATTAAAAATGAAATCATTTAGTTACAAACCACAATTTCACACATTTATATAATTTATAAATCATTCACATCACAATTGTTAAATACATCAAATCATAGTTAACCAAAAGTAAAATAAAAGAATACGAAAAAAATAAAAAAGATTTTATATTTGATAAACATTTGCTGTCACTGCATATTCCTCCTTTGTTGAACTCAAAACAGACTCCAGCAACATCAGGTCTTCTTTTTGAAAACGTAATAAGACAGTAAGCTCTTTTAGTCTGAGTAAACTCTGCAATATACATACAACTGAGTACCAGTGATTTGATTACCAAATTTTATTCGTAAAGCATGTTAAAGATCATGGATCAGAATTTTTAAGTGTGTCCATTTCAATTTGCACAAGTCCATTCTACTTTTCCACTGCTTTAGAGCACCAAGAGTGAAATTTTCATAAAAGTAGTGTGTTTGTGTGTGTGTGTGTGTGTGTTGAAGACACATTTTGCCGTCTGTAGCAATATCAACAGTAATCAATGATGCGATTTAAAGGAACAAAAATCTTCCACAATAACTCCAGCTAGAAAATGAAAGTAGTATGCCCTCAAGCCAATCACATTTGATGTGATAAGCATATACTTTGTAATCTTGTTCGTTTATTAATAAAAGTATCAAGGCATTTCTTTATTCATGATTAATTACTTGAATTAATCAAATGGATAAACCCATAGTTTTCGAGCAATGCTTTTAGAACCATGATGAGGATCATGCTAATGAGATCTAAATTCAAGATAGCTCAAAACTAAAATTGTTCCTAATCGTTGGATCACTAAAATGGGGATTAGTGAATCCGGATAGATTAGTACATACTATGCTTGCTCTTATGAAGAGAATGATTGATCTCATAATCATTTGTGTAGAGACACTAAAGCAAGTATGTAGGTGCTTATTAGAGAATAAGTTCACTGAACGTGACTCGCTCAAGGAACACCTAATGGAGTCTTACTTGCCTGTCAATAGGAGTTCCTTTTGTGATAGTAGTACAAGTGATCCTTGGACTTGAGATCATCATAGTATCTTGTGTATGATTAATTATGTTTTGACATATTCCTTAAAACCTTTAGGGTGTATCAAAGGGTATGATCGGATATAATAAGTCATATATGGAGATAGGTGAATGCTCAACAAAGAATCTACCACTTCTAGTAAAAGAAGAGAATGTCCTATGCGATTCGATAAATGACAACTCAGTAGTCCTTGGCCAAGGCAGAATGAAAATTAGAAAGTAGTTTCTAATTTACATTAATTAGAGTTATTCATTTAAGGATCGAAGTGCATATAATCAAATAAAATAAGACTTGACAGTTATACCATGTCTTATATTTGATTGGGACGTTGTGAGGTAGAAGGATTGAATTGTACGATAACTATTTGCTGAATAGGTTCTTTTGTGATTAAATGTTGAAATCTATATTATCTGGAAAGTCGTTGATCGCTAAGGGGGCTTACCCTTATTATAGAATAAATATTATTTATTTAAATGAATTAAATAGTTTAATTTATTTATATAAATAAGATTAGAATAGTTCTAATTAATTTATTCTATAACCGGTTTAATATGGAGAACCTAAAGGGTCACACCGCAAAAGGAAAATAATTATTTAAGAAGTAAATGGCATAATTGTAATAATGAATTAAGTATATTTAATTTATACTATGGAGATAGAATAAATTAAATAGCTTAATATTTATTATTTAGTATTTTAGAAATACTAATTATAAATTAATAAGAGGAGTCTTATTATTATTGTTACTATTATTATTATTATTTAGTTCCTAAATGGTTTAGGAATTAATTAATAAGAGTACTCTCATAATTAATAATTAAGTTCCTAAATAGTTTAGGAATTATAATTATTATATTAAATTAATTAAGATCCTAATTAGATTAGGAGTTTAATTAAAAACCCTATTCCTAAAGGTGTTAGGAGGGTTTACTAAATCTATAAATAAGAGAAGTCTTATTATGGATTAAGGTTACACACATATACTTCCACAAGTATTGGGAGAGTACTCACATATTCTCTAGAGAGAGAAAATTAGGGTTTGCCATCACCCACTTCTTGAATTATTGTTATTCCTTGGTGGATCACCTCTAGAGGCCAAACACTTGGGTGGCTAACATTGATCATTGGAATCCAATCGGTGAAATTTAAGGAGAATGCGAAGGATTTGGAGGTGAACTTGTACCCGTTGAAGCTTTGAGTTCTACAAGGGTATATCTCTAATTTCTTCTTTATTAATTAATAATTGCGCATAAAGGTCGATCCTGGATTATGGTTTGTAAATTTTTAAATTTGATTTTACCATGCTTCCGCTATTTTGTGCAATTTGATTGCGTCTATGAATATTACAAACCAACAGTGGTATCAGAGCCAAACTTTATGCGAATTATTAATTGTTTTGATTTCATATGTGTATGGGTATGTGTTTTAAAACAATTTATTGGGCATAATTTATTGTATAAAATTATTATTATTTTACCGAATTGAATTTGAAAAACAATTGTTGTTTTGGTTTATACCGTAAAAGGTTTTCGGTAATTGATAACTGATTTGAGCAGTTCCGGTTTTGGTTAAGTATGCAGCAGTCATCGCTGAATCATTAAACCAGGCACTCTTTTTTTTTTCGGTAAAACAATTTTGCTGCCGCCGCACTGTTTTTTTCGGTAATGATATACCAAGCAAGCCACGGTTTTGCAGCACTTTCGGATTATATATATATATATATATATATATATATATGATATATTGTAGCAACAAAGCAGCATCCGAATTTGGCTTTATATGTATATATATATATTAACGGAAAGTGGTTTTATTTTCCGGATTTGGTGATGCCAATAGTGGATTGTCCCGAAATAAGTGTCACCCACAACGTGTACCTACTGTTTTGGAATTTATGTACATATGTTAAGTGAAAAGTCACTTTTTGTAATATATGTATATGTACTACCGAATTGTTATATATATATACTAAATGGGTTATTATATAGTATATATATATATATATATACTTTCGGGTGTGTAATATATATATATAGTAGACGATTAATTATATATTATTAATATATATGATATATTTATAATATATATTAATTAGCCAAACAGTTTGGTAATTTTATATAAATTTTAAAATTTCAAAATAAAAGAGTTTATTTTGGGTAATTTTAAAATAATAAAAATAAATAGTTATTTTCTAAATAATTTTATAATTAAAATAAAATATTTATTTTAAACATGAAATTGGATTTCATGCAACTTTAATTGCTCATTAAATGATACCAATACATATATGGAATGATTTATTTAATTCATGCGATGAATATTATTTATTTATATATATGTTGATATATATGATAATAAATGGGATTGATTATGAACTATTTGACCAATGTGATTGGATTTAATTTTAAATGGATGCATGAATGAATGGGTTTTATAAATGGGGTCTGCGTACCTCATCTTTCTAATTTATTGTAAATAGTTTTGTAATAGGATTAGTTAGAATTATTTTGAAGAATTGGAGCAAAGGAGCAAGGAGCGCATGAAGACCCGTTTGTAATGGAGCCCGAATTTAAATGTAATAGTTACATATAATTTAATTTATTCTTGCACCCTAGGTTTGACCTTTTGATTCACTTGGTGGCTCTAGAGAACCAAATTAGAATAAAAGTCCATAATCAATCTAAGTAGAATATAGTATTCTATATGTGCATGCTAATTATATATTATATTATATATTATCCAAACATGTTTCGCATGTTAAATAATATGACGCGTATTTTATATATATATGTGCATGCGCGTTAAATAAGATGAGACAATTAATATTAACAAACCCCTCAAGATGTAGAATAAATATTATTTATAAAATGAATTAAACTGTTTAATTCATGAATTAAAATGAGTTTATTTCAGTTAAATAAAATTAGAATTGTTCTAATTTATTTATTCTACTACTAAAATATTAAGTTGTAACGTTCAAAGATATTTGGAATATCGAACGTTGCCTTCTAGCATGATAAAACGATAGAGTATCAAATAATCAATATACGTTTGTTGTGCACACACAAGGCTTATATCGATCATTTGAGATGTTGTTTTATCACATTTGATGCTTATAAGGAATTGAACATTACTGTTTTGTTGTGCACACACAAGGGCAGTATTTTTCTCTTCACTTATATGGAAGTGCTAGGTCTGACTTAACTTAGATAATTTTGATTTGGATGTGCACACACATGATCATAATAATCTAAGAGGCAAAATACAAGGAGTTACATGTTGATATAATTGACAAAAGTTGTCTACCTATTTATTTATATATAGTTTGTTGTGCACACACAAGGCTATATACATTTAAAATAGGATCCTTATCTCACTAGCAAATTTTTAAATAAATTTGTCGAACTATATATAAAGAGGGTAATATAGTTTGATGAAAATAGTGGGAGACACCATTTTAAATAAAGACCTAATTAACTTGGTGATTAATAAAATGAATGCATGTTAATGTTATTAATTCACTTAAAGAATATTGCTATGTTTAATTCACTAACACTGTATAGCATATTAGATGTTAACAATTAATCGAACCGAATTGTTTGGATTGATTAAACAAATTTGAGAAAAGTTCTCAATGCTGAAAAACTAGCAAATATCCTTAATTTGCCTATTCTTGCAAACGTTGTAGACTAAGCCTATGAGGAAGATATTATTATTTTAAGAAATAGCAAGATGATGCAAAGATGGCTAAATGCATCATGCTCGCATCCATAAGTATTTAGTTACAGCGTCAACATAAGAAAATGGATGCACCTACTATATTGTTGCACATTCAATAGTTGTTTGGTGAGCAAAGTAGGTCAACTAGATATAAGATATCTAAGGAGCTCTTCCAATCTATAATAACCAATGGCATTACAGTAAAGACACGTATCCTAAAGATGATCAATCTGATTAATCAATTAGGGCACCTAGGTTTTGTCAAAGATGAAGAGTTGAGTCAAGATTCGATCTTGCAGTCACTCGCTGACTTTCTTTCACAAATTGTTGTGAACTTTAACATTAATAAGCTTGAAGTCAGTTTACCTGATTTGTTTTAATATGTTGAATAAGTTGAGAGTCACTTTCCTTCCAAGAAAGACCAAGTCTTACTAGTAGATGAATATTTTAAGTTGAAGAAGATGACCAAAGGTGTTTCTGAGGAGTCAGAAAAGATAGAAGGCAATAGAAAAGGCTAAACAAAGGACATAAATAAAAGTGATCCCGAGGGCAAAGAAGTTTGCTTTCATTGCGATAAGCTGGGACATTGGAAGAGAAACTGCAAGGAGTATCTTGTAGTAGTTAAGTAGAAGAAGCTTAGTGAAGCTTCAACTGCAGATATAGATTTGTTCATAATAAAATAGAACTTTCTATAAGTCAAGTTCTACTTGGGTATTAGATACCGGCTGGTGGTCTTGAATATGCAAACCGTTGCAGAGACTAAGCAGTAGTAGAAGGCTGAACTAAAGATAAGTAATCCGGTGCGTGGGGAATGGAGCA
Source organism: Hedera helix (assembly GCA_947179155.2). Lineage (NCBI taxonomy): Eukaryota > Viridiplantae > Streptophyta > Magnoliopsida > Apiales > Araliaceae > Hedera > Hedera helix. The sequence goes on along the minus strand of OX359275.1, from coordinate 19,535,927 downwards.
AAAGGTTGCTGTATTAACCATAGGAACTTACAGTTTAGCATTGCCTACGGGCAAATCCATGTAGTTAGTAAAATGTTACTATGTTGATTACTTAATGGACTTTGTATACTTGACTTACATGAAAATATTTCAAAATTGAACAAACTAAAGGCAAAGAGATGATATGGATCATACCTTCATGCAATACTGTTAACTCGGTTATGTTAATGAAACAAGACTAAACAAGTTGTATAAAGATAGGTTTTTAGAGCCTTTTGATTATGAATCAAATACAACTTGTGAATCTTGTATTATGGAAAAGATGACTAAATCTTCATTTAGTGGACATGGAGAGCGAGTTACGGAGTTGTTAGAGATGGTACACACAGTCGTGTGTGGGACCTATGACAACAAATACAAGAGGAGGATATTCATTCATTACTTTCACTGATGATTCTAGATTTCGATATATGTATTTAATGAAATACAAATCCGAATCGTTTGAAATGTTCAAAGAATTCAAAAAGTGAAGTATAGAAACTAAAGGCCAAAAGTAATTAAAGTTTTTCGATTAGATCGAGAAGTGAATACTTAAGCAATAAGTTTCTAGATCATCTTAAACGAAATGGTATTCTCACATAATGGACATGGTGATGATCCATGATGAGTTATATCAATCTTCCAGTATCCTTCTAGGGTTATACCTTAGAAACGATCGCATATCTACTAAATCAGATACCTTCTTATTTCCTCCTCAAGACTTCATATGAGTCATGGATAGGGAGGAAACCAAGTCTTAAGTATGTTAAGATTTGGATTGTCCAGCTTATGTCAAAAGGTTGGACAATGATAAGTTTGGGACAAGATCTGATAAGTGTAAACTTGTGGGATATCCTAAAAAAAGTTTAGGGTATCACTTCTATAATCCAACTAACTAAAAGGTGTTTGTTGAAACACGCTGCCTTATAGGAAAATAATTTTTTCCTTAAAGGGTTAGTGGGAGTAAAATAGATCTTGAAGAAGTTCAAGAACCACAAAACACTACAGATCAAGTGAAGGAATCTGTATAAGTAAATAAACCTATTGTACCATAACCAAGTCGTAAATATGGTTTAGTACCGAAGATACCTGCATGGTATGGATTCATCATAGATGATGATGATGAAGTACGCATCATAGTAGATGATGATCCAGTTACATACGATGAGGTATGAGTATTAGATACTCAAGAGAAATGACTGTTGATCATAAAATCTAAAATGGGTCTTTGGAGAAAGACTAAAGCAGATGGTAAGGTAGAGATCTATAAGACCTGACTAGTGGTAAAAAGATTTCAAACAAAGTCAATGAGTTGACTAAAATGAAATTTTTCACTAGTGAAAATGCATATATCAATTCAGATTTTATTTGCAATTGTAGCTTACTATACAAAAGGATGTATGTATTATACAACCATGATGATTTATCTCTATATAGATGGAGTAAATCAAGTATGTAAGTTGCAACAATCCAATTATGGATTGGAGCAAATTTCTCAAAGATGGAACATCCGTTTTGATGAGACAATCAAAGGAGTTTGATTTTATCAAAGACGATGATGAACCAAGTGTGTACAAAGGTTAGTGGGAGCACTGTAACATTCATAGTATTATATGGTGATATAATACTGATAAGGAATGACATACTGATGCTATAATCAGTAAAGATGTGGTTATCTAAACACTTCTCCGTGAAGGACTTAGGAGAAGCATCTTATATTTTGGGGATAAAGATCTATAGAGATAGATCACAAAGGATGCTTGGTTTAACCCAAAGACTGTACATCAATTCGTTGATATGTACTAGACTTGATATTCCTTATGCATGATAAGCAGATATCAGTTCATTTCTGGAGAAGAATATTAGAAAAGAGTTTCTAATGATGAGTTTGATATAAAACTAGAGGGCTTAACAAACTCAAGTTTGTTCAGACTAACCAAGATAATAGCATATCCGTTTCAGGTAATATGATTACCTTGAACGTTGCTGCAGTGAGTTGGAAAAGTTCCAAACAGCAAGGAGTTGCTGATTTAGTGACAAAGACATAGTAAATAACTATAAGTGAAGCTGCAAAGTTGATTGTTTGGTTCAACAAGTTCATTACAGAACTTATAATGGTTCCTAGCATTAAAGGAATTTAATTTGCCGAAGAACCTAGGTCTCATCTGAAATCCAAACATGTGTTGCAGCACTTTCATATGATTAGATGAATCATTGAAAATAAGACGACACCATAAAGATGGTAGACTCTTAGAACAACATTACAAATCCATTAACTAAAGCATTTATTAAGCAATTTGTACGCCACTTAGAGAAGAATGGTATGGGGATACCAAAAGGCGATTGGCTTTAGTGCAAGTGGGAGATTGAAAGTAGTATGCCCTCAAGCCAATCACATTTGATGTGATAAGCATATACTTTGTAATCTTGTTCGTTTATTAATAAAAGTATCAAGGCATTTCTTTATTCATGATTAATTACTTGAATTAATCAAATGGATAAACCCATAGTTTTCGAGCAATGCTTTTAGAACCATGATGAGGATCATGCTAATGAGATCTAAATTCAAGATAGCTCAAAACTAAAATTGTTCCTAATCGTTGGATCACTAAAATGGGGATTAGTGAATCCGGATAGATTAGTACATACTATGCTTGCTCTTATGAAGAGAATGATTGATCTCATAATCATTTGTGTAGAGACACTAAAGCAAGTATGTAGGTGCTTATTAGAGAATAAGTTCACTGAACGTGACTCGCTCAAGGAACACCTAATGGAGTCTTACTTGCCTGTCAATAGGAGTTCCTTTTGTGATAGTAGTACAAGTGATCCTTGGACTTGAGATCATCATAGTATCTTGTGTATGATGAATTATGTTTTGACATATTCCTTAAAACCTTTAGGGTGTATCAAAGGGTATGATCGGATATAATAAGTCATATATGGAGATAGGTGAATGCTCAACAAAGAATCTACCACTTCTAGTAAAAGAAGAGAATGTCCTATGCGATTCGATAAATGACAACTCAGTAGTCCTTGGCCAAGGCAGAATGAAAATTAGAAAGTAGTTTCTAATTTACATTAATTAGAGTTATTCATTTAAGGATCGAAGTGCATATAATCAAATAAAATAAGACTTGACAGTTATACCATGTCTTATATTTGATTGGGACGTTGTGAGGTAGAAGGATTGAATTGTACGATAACTATTTGCTGAATAGGTTCTTTTGTGATTAAATGTTGAAATCTATATTATCTGGAAAGTCGTTGATCGCTAAGGGGGCTTACCCTTATTATGGAATAAGTATTATTTATTTAAATGAATTAAATAGTTTAATTTATTTATATAAATAAGATTAGAATAGTTCTAATTAATTTATTCTATAACCGGTTTAATATGGAGAACCTAAAGGGTCACACCGCAAAAGGAAAATAATTATTTAAGAAGTAAATGGCATAATTGTAATAATGAATTAAGTATATTTAATTTATACTATGGAGATAGAATAAATTAAATAGCTTAATATTTATTATTTAGTATTTTAGAAATACTAATTATAAATTAATAAGAGGAGTCTTATTATTATTGTTACTATTATTATTATTATTTAGTTCCTAAATGGTTTAGGAATTAATTAATAAGAGTACTCTCATAATTAATAATTAAGTTCCTAAATAGTTTAGGAATTATAATTATTATATTAAATTAATTAAGATCCTAATTAGATTAGGAGTTTAATTAAAAACCCTATTCCTAAAGGTGTTAGGAGGGTTTACTAAATCTATAAATAAGAGAAGTCTTATTATGGATTAAGGTTACACACATTTACTTCCACAAGTATTGGGAGAGTACTCACATATTCTCTAGAGAGAGAAAACTAGGGTTTGCCATCACCCACTTCTTGAATTATTGTTATTCCTTGGTGGATCACCTCTAGAGGCCAAACACTTGGGTGGCTAACATTGATCATTGGAATCCAATCGGTGAAATTCAAGGAGAATGCGAAGGATTTGGAGGTGAACTTGTACCCGTTGAAGCTTTGAGTTCTACAAGGGTATATCTCTAACTTCTTCTTTATTAATTAATAATTGTGCATAAAGGTCGATCCTGGATTATGGTTTGTAAATTTTTAAATTTGATTTTACCATGCTTCCGCTATTTTGTGCAATTTGATTGCGTATATGAATATTACAAACCAACAGAAAATATATATATGCATTTTGAACCATCATTTAGTTGATAGGAGTCGCTAAGTAATGCTAAACTGAATACATGTTGAGAAACTATATTGCATGAATTTCATATAAAAGATTATAAACTCAGAAGTGGCAGGATAACTCATGGATCTCATCGAATTTAATTAGATAAATCCATTATTTAGAAAAAGACCATACAATACAATTTTTATTTACCCAAAAGACAGTATAGAGATAAGTAAATTAGTGATAAGAAGGCACTGCTTTTTCTTTTTTAAAATCACTAAGTAACAAAGCATGAATTGCTTCACATACAAAGAGTTGCACTAAAATAGAAAAAATGACCTATTTCCTGTGATCCAATGTGACTAGCTATTCTTTTTCAAAAAAATGCAAAGTTCGACGAAGTTGCCTTGAGTGCATTTAAAGTCTTTTGCCAAATCTTATTCTTTTACCCATTGATGCCTGAAATAGAAAACAGAGATACATATTTCTTTACAGTTGACCGTCTTAGTTAAATGACAGTTAATAAACTATAGTTAATGAGTTGTTAATCATAGTTCGTTAACTGTTCATATCTTGGTTAAATGTTTCAATTAGTCGTAGTAAATTCAGTATAAATAAGACTGAGTCATCTGTAACAGGGATACATTTATCTAATTGATAGTGAAAACTCTTCTTGAAGCGTTTTTTCTTTCTGAATATTGGCTCGTTCATTTTCTCTTATAATAGATTAACATTTTATTTCTTAACCTAAAAACCAATCAATCAGAAGTAAATATTTCTACATTCAAATACAAAACATATTCCTAATCATCAAAGCCCCATAAAAGTGAAAAGATAACACATTGCACATTATGATATGGCTAATTTGCATAGTAGAAATACTAATCCTATTTGCCAATATAGTAGTCAGTTAATTCCATAATGTGCCCAATTCAAATGCCCTAGTATCCAATACACAGATGCCCTAGCATTCAATTCATAGATGCCCACAAATTTACTATTACTTGTCTATACAATCATTCAAGTACAAAGGCGTAGATATATAGAAAGTTGAATACCTAATGAGGGCATAAAGTACCACCGCTGTGATTCCCCTATTATCACTCCTTCAAGTTTTGGGCTGATTATCACCTTTCGTAGTAATGTCATCATAAAAAGCTCTGGCAGCTAGCTTTACCAGCCTATCAAATAATTCCTAATAATAATTATAAAAAAAAAAAAAAAGAATCTAAACATGTATAAGTACTGAGTGTGAAGAAATAACAATACTTTACTGATTAAATGGATTAAATGATTCGCCCATCTTGTGTTGTTTCCCTTCTAGGGTTTGAATTCTGTGTATGTAAAACCTAATTGAAATCGGTAGCGAGTACAAAGTGGAACTTTTTATGCCCAAATTAGTCAATAAATGTATGAATCATGACCAAAACAAGCAAGAATTAGCTGAATTGGATGATCAGAATTTTGGTATCAAACAAATTGAACCGTTGGGGAGATTTAAAAATGGACTGGGCATGAAAAACTAATCCCATCAATGAGAAGCTCCAACTACTCAAAACTTCATCTATGCCTTCACAAGAGTACTAAAAGCACCACCAAACTTTACAACATGGGAATCCATATGAAACTTTACCACCAAACGCAGACTCTACAGCTCTGATCGGGCATCCAGAAGTCCTTTGACACGTTTGCAGGTTCGGCCCTTCGAGGGATCCATGACTTCACCTTATAAATTAGTTTAGATACATTCCCATAAACCAAAATATCCTCTAATTCCACCCATCATCATTAACTACTCATTGTGCTTTCCTAATGCAAACGTCACAGAATCGCCGGCTTGCTAATCCCCTGAATGTTGTCTCGAAGAACCTTACGGTGCCGTTTAGCTCCGCCTTTTCCACACTTGCCTCGGCCTGACATTTCTAAATTGGAGAGAGAATTTGATTGGAAATCAAGGTTAGGGTTTAATCGAGCAACTGGATTTTATTTTGCTTTGAAAGTGAGGTCACGGGAGGGGGTTTTGGTAGGGAATATTTCAGGTGGGGTTTTGAATTTAGGTAGAGCCCAGCTTAATGTTTGGAGTTTTAAGTGATCCATGAGGTGAGTATTGATTGATTTTGAGACGTTGATTACTATGAGAATCGACGGTTGAGAGTCATTTGTTATTTACTTTATAGTTTAAAAAGTAATCGATATTATAAACTATTTAAAAAGTGTTATTAAAAATAAATTTAGTAGTGTAAAAAATTTAATGTATTAATATATTGTAGACACCCAAATTTTGCAATTTTCCACTAACCCTGACAGGAGGGCAAAATCGTCATTTGACCCGACATGCAAAAAGGAAGGTGGACCCCAACACAAAGCCACCCCAGCGATTTACGGTCAAAGCCGCCACAACGGACAACAAGCATCCGGTCACTTGAGGCAAGGCAAACATTTGATCCAGAAAAACCTGAGCTGATCACAAAAGGCGACTAATGGCCACTACGCTTACGATGTTCGGGGGTCTCGCTCCCCGGTGAGCGAGCGGCTGCCCAGCTCGCCGGTGAGCTGGCGGGGGTGGAAGGGGGCAGCGCCCCTGGAAGCCAAGCACAAAGAACGATTTATGTATCAAGAAACAGCCTTCCAAAATAATACAGCAAAAATTGGCGATTTAAGACCGCGTGGCACGGAAATCGAGAAAAGCAAGGCGGACAGCCGCGGATGCACCTGCGGCCACTGACAAACGGGACAGTGCGCGGCTCGAGGACGGCACACGGCAGCCGATGCACCTGCGGCTGCCTGCAGATCAGCTATACATCGCCATTGTTGCGTCCGAGAGGAAAAAGAGGAGAAAAATTAAGGAGTTTTTAGAGAGAGAAAACGCGAGGAAGGAGAAGAGGGAGCTCGGGTTTGACAAAATCTAAGTGAAAATTTCATTTTCTTTGCTAAGATAGTTGAATATTCTTGTGGTTTGGTCCAAATCGTGATATATAAAGCTTTCGTTGGTTTATTGCAAGGTGAAAAGAGTGTTCTTTTGATCTTTTCTTGGTTGTATTAATGTGATGATCTTGTGTTTTGAATTTGTTTAGCATAGTATGTTGTTGTATTAATGATGATCCGTGGATTAGGGATCATTAGCCAGGGTTCCTTTGGAACATAATTTCCTCCTAATGCCCGATGACATCCGTACTGTGAGATGTAATTTGTTGAGTTCATAGATAGTTGTAGTATTGACATTAAGATTTGTGATCCATATAGTACCGTAATGAGTTTAGTATTGTTAGATTTGTTGTAGTGTTGATTGTGTAACGATTTGGGTGAATGTGAGCCTAGGGAGGAGATCCTCGTGGTCAAATCCCGATGATGGACATTTTTGGATGTATGTAATCGTTAGATAGGATGCATGGTTGTAAATATGTAAATTTTTGGGCCTTAAAACGACATCAAGTCGAAAGTCGGGTTAAGGCCCCGTAATAATAAAGATATGTGATTGTGGGTGTTTGGGGTTGTCTAGATGGCTCACATGCCCATGGATAGCTCCGACACGTTTTGAATGCTTATTTTGATTTACAAAGCAAAAAACGATTTTCCAAAAAATAAAGCAAACGATAAGGATTTTCTAAAAGGAATCAAATTAGGATATTAGATACACGAGATTTAAAAAGTAAAGAGTTTTGGCAAAAACTTTGATCCTTGTTTGACAAAAAGGTTATATTTGGTTTTGAAATGTCACAAAAGATGTTTTTTCGGAAAAATAAATAAACGTTTTCATTAAACTTTGTGCATAGGGTTAAAGAGTTCTAGAAGTTGCCTTCATTTTATTTATATTTACTGTTAGAGGGAAATGTATAGTCTCGATTCCTATTTGGCAAACGTTTAAAACTATTGTTTTCTAAAAATGACATCTAATAAAAACCTCATCGTTCTCAAAATTAAAATCAATCTTTCTTATAAAAAGCGAAACCTCGTCATTTGGGTCAAAAGACGTCTAAACGTTTTCCCGACAAAACACATTTTGCCATATAAAATCAAAACAACTTTCTGTAAAAGGACACCACAAACATTCACTTACGCACACACACACACACACACAGACACATGTTTTAGTATTTCAAAGGATAGAAAAACATCAAGATTGCGGTAACTGTGTTTCACGGAAGTCGGGGGGGTGCCTAACACCTTCCCCTCGCTTAAGCAAGCCCCCGAACTCTATGAATCTCGGTTTGCAGACCAATTAACTCGTAGTCACATATGAGCCGACGATTACGAAAACAAAATTCGGATGAGTTGGTACATCCATTTCAAATTTACCAACTGGCGGCTCTGGTCAATTGGCTCATAAAGAAATCGATCTTTCAAAACTCGTCGACATTAAGCCGACCCTTTTCAAAATCACATTTAATTCAAAAGACTAAAATTGGAAAGGGCTTTTAATTATTAAAAAACGAAACGACGAAAATCCCGGCATTGACATATATAATACAGTTTATATTCACTATAATTAATTTTAAAATACTTATTTTAATAAAATAGTGACTAACTTTATCTCTTGCAAAAAATCTCTCAATAATAATATATAGCGAGTAATAATTCCTTCATTAATAGTATTTTTCTTTGTAAATTCTCATCAAAGATTGGTGCCAAACATCTTTCTATCATCTTACTTTTGCAAAAGAAAAAATCTAAATTGTGAATGATGTATTTTTCAGAATAACTATATTGTCACTAATTTTTTTTCCCTCGCTAGAAAACTCATCATGTGAATGAATGAATTCCTTCACAAATTTTCGTTCACTACATCCCTAGTTTCTTGCAGTGAATGAATAATATAGTTCCTAAATGGTTTAAGAATTATTATTATTATTATTATTATTATAAATAATTAAGTTCCTAAATAATTTAGAAATTATTATTATAATAATAATTAATTTAGTTCTTAATAGATTTGGGAATTAAATTAAAACCCTATTTCTAAAGAGTTTAAGAGAGAGAAACAAATCTATAAATAAGAAGGATGCGTCTTATTATAGATTAAATTTACACAAGTTGAAGTATTATTGAATACTTACAATTCTCTACAATCTAAGGAGTTAGATAGAGAGATTTAAGACTAGCCACCCAAGATTTGGAGAAACCTAAACTTACTTCTTCAATCAATAATTTCTTAGTAGATCATTTTTAGAGCGTACACATACTGAATAGCTGATAATGATCTGTTGGTCTGAAGGAGTGAGAAGGAACAAATGATTGGTGTTTGTAGATCAGTTCGTGGTTTTATTTAATCTATATAAATGTATAATCTTTTATCCTTACTCGATTAATAATATTACATAAGGTTGATTCATGGAATTAGGATTGCAAAAAAAATTTAAATCTAATTTATGTTATGTTTCCACTGTGTTAGACAATATGATTATATGTATATGAAAATTCTGCAAACCTTCAAATATGTCTCAAGGTAAATGGTTCCCCTCAATTCCTTTCTTCTTTTGAATTCCATCCTCCCCCATGGAACCCGTTATAACCTCCCCCCTTAATAGTTGATCCTATTGCCTTTAACCTCTTTTAAACTTTGCTAAACCTTCATTAACTTCCTAATATGCTAGCATTGGTCAATTTATGAGCTAATTAGAGTTACTATTTGATTGAATAACATGAGGAATGACTAGTTGATGGACATGGGTGGTTGAACCACCAACACCAAATGTGTAAACAAAGCAAAAGGAAGCAAGTAAGCTATCCAAGTGGGCCCCCCTATAATTCTCAGCAAAATGGCATTTTTCAAGCCATTTTTCCTTTAATTTTTCTACTTTAATTATACATACATATATATATATATATATATATATATATATGTACATTTATATATGTAACAATTTTGACCAATTTTGACTTCCTATTGGGCTCCACTTTGGACTCTAGGATTAAATATATTGGGCTCATCCATTTAATTGGTTTTGGCTCAATTTAATTAACGCATTGGGCTAGCATTTAAATAACTATGCTATCTTTAATTAAAATAAGCATTGAGCTTGTTTAATTAATTACATGGACTAAGGTTTAATTTAATTACTTGGGCTACTAGGTAAATTTAATTGACCTAGTTTAACAACTCATTTGGATTTAAAATATAATCCAATTAGATTTGCTTTAATTAATTAAACACTTTGCTTTCATTCTTTAAATAAATATACATATGCATAACTACATTTATTTAATTATCTAATGCACCATCAATTAGTACAAAATTTTAAATTCATTGCTAATTATATATTAATTATAATTACAATATCTAATGGAATTCGTGGTCAATACATTCTCCCCCCCCCCCCCCCTATAAGAATTATGTCCCCGGAATTACAAATTTAAACTACTAAAAAAGATTCGGATAGTTAGCCCTCATCTTTTCTTCAAGCTCCCACGTAGCTTCCTCAGCGTTGTGGTTCCTTCAAAGGATTTTGACAGAATGTATAACCTTATTCCATAGTTTCTACTCTTTCCTATCTAGTATCTGGACAGGAATTTCCTCATACGATAAGTCTTTCTCAACTTGTATTGGCTCATAGGATATGACATGCTTGTAGTCTGGTTTGTATGGTCTCAACACTGACACGTGAAACACATTATGAATATGCTCCAATTCATGAGGTAAAGCTACCTCGTACGCCACTTCACCCACTCTCTTCAATATTTCGAACGGTCCTATGAACCTTGGACTCAGTTTCCCCTTCTTTCCAAATCTGATCTTCCCTTTCCAGGGAGATACCTTCATGAATACAAAACTGTCAACTTCGAAGTCTCGCTTATGTCGATGTAAATCGGCGTATTTCTTCTGACGGTCTTGAGCTGCTACTAGTCGAGCTCTTATTATCTTGATAATTTCTACCGTCTGTTGAACCAATTCTGGTCCCAACAGTCGGCGTTCTACTACCTCATCCTAACATAGAGGTGTTCTGCATTTTCTGCCATATAAAGCTTCGTAAGGCGGCATGCCTATGCTCGCATGATAACTGTTGTTGTATGCAAACTCAACTAGTGGTAGATGGTTTTCCCAACTGCCCTTGAAATCCATCACGCAGGCCCTGAGCATATCTTCCAATGTCTGAATTGTTCTCTCACTTTGCCCATCGGTCTGCGGATGATACGCTGTACTCATTCTCAACTGTGTTCCCAATCTCTCCTGAAGACTTCTCCAAAATTTTGACGTGAAGCGCGGATCTCTGTCTGACACAATCGATACTGGCACCTCATGTCTCGAAACTATCTCCTTGATGTACAATTTGGCCAACTGATCCAAACTGAACCTAATCTTGATCGGCAAAAAGTGCGCTGACTTTGTTAGTCGATCCACAATCACCCATATTGCGTCATATCCCTTCTATGATGCTGGAAGTCCTACCACAAAATCCATTGTGATATGCTCCCATTTTCACTCAGGAATTTCTAACGGCTGTAACAATCCACTTGGTCTCTGATGTTCAGCCTTTGCCCTTTGACAAGTTAGGCATCGACTGACACCTTCTGCAACCTCCCTTTTTAAATTCGGTCACCAAAAATGCTGACGTAGATCTTGATACATTTTCGTACTTCCCAGATGTATCGAGTATCTCGTACTGTGGGCTTCTTACAAAATTTCTTCTCGTAATTCAGGTACTAGTGGTACCCAAACACGATTTTCAAATCTCAGCAATCTCATGCTATCAATTTTAAACTTGACCTCTTCTCCATCGGTCATCCTCTTTCGGATTCTGTCGCATTCCTCATCTTTATCTTGAGCCTCTTTTACCCTATCTAATAAGGTTGGGCTCGCCTCTCACCTCCAACTCCATTCGAGTCATCTCTTGAACCAATTGTTCCTGATCTGTCAATATGAACAATTTCTCCCTGCTCTTTCTACTTAGAGCATCTGCTACTACGTTGGCCTTGCCGGGATGATATAGAATTTCACAATCGTAGTCTTTGATCAATTCCAACCATCTCTGTTGCCTCATATTCAACTCCCTCTGTGTGAAGATATACTTCAGACTCTTATGGTATGTGAATATCTCACATTTTTCTCCATACAAATAATGCCTCCAAATTTTAAGGGCAAACACTACCGCCGCCAACTCCAAGTCGTGGGTAGGGTATCCCTTCTTATAATCTTTTAGTTGTCTGGACGCATACGCAACGACTTTGTCGTTTTGCATAAGCACGCAGCCAAGTCCCTTGTGCGATGCATCACTGTAGACCGTAAAACCTCCTGTATCGTCCGGTAAGGTCAATACAGGTGCTTCACTAAGTCTTTTCTTTAACTCCTGAAAACTTTTCTCACACTTCTCCGTCCATACATATTTCACCGTCTTTCTCGTTAAGTTAGTCAACGGTGTTGTTATCTTTGAAAAATCCTAAATGAATCTCCGATAGTAACCCGCTAACCCTAAGAAACTTCTTACTTCCGTCGGCGTCCTTGGTTGTTCCCAATTCATCACCGATTCAACCTTTGTCGGATTATTTCCATATGTCGACGCCGGGATTTTCGTCGTTTCGTTTTTTTAATATTAAAATGTCCCTTTCCAATTTTAGCCTTTAGATTAAGATGTGACTTTTGAAAAGGGTCGGCTTAATGTCGACGGGTTTTGAAAGATCGATTTTATTATGAGCCAATTGACCAGAGTCGCCAGTTGGTATATTTGAAATGGATGTACCAACTCATCCGAATTTTGTTTTCGTAATCGTAATGGCTCATATGTGACTCCGATTTAAATGGTCCGCAAACCGAGATTCATAGAGTTCGGGGGTTTGCTTAAGCGAGGGGAAGGTGTTAGGCACCCCCCGACTTCCGTGAAATACGGTTACCGCAATCTCGATGTTTTTCCTATCCTTTTAAAATCCTAAAGATGTGTGTGTGTGTGTGTGTGTGTGTGTGTGTGCGTGTACGTGTGTGCCTAAATGAATATCGTTGGAATGCTTTACTTTGAAAATGCTTCAGAATCTCGTTAACCCTATGCACGAAGGATTTTACTTAATCGAAAAGTTCATTTTTATTGCTTTTTTGTTTCGATAATAAACCGGTGATATTTTGTAAAACATATTTTCAAACCCTTCGTCAAATAGGAATAGAGTTCATCCGACACTTACAATTTTATTTAGCCTACGGACGATCTAATATCCTAATTTGCTTGATTTTATGCAAAGCTTTATCATTTGTTCCAAAATCATTTTCTCGCGTTAAAAGGAAAATCAAGCATTTAAAATAGCGTTGAGGCTATTCACGGGCATGTGAGCCATCTAAATAACCCCAAACGCCCACAATCGCACATTTCACTATCACGGGGCCTTAAACCCGATTTTCGATCCGACATCGCTTTAAGGCCCAAAATTTTACATATTTACAATACAAATGCATCGCCATTGCTACATACGTAAAAGCTAGAAAATAAACTAAAGGATATCATCGGGAGGTTATGAGGAGATTCCATCCGCAATAAATCCTCTCTAACCATCCCTAATCCATAGATCCCAAAACAAATATCGACTACATTGGATCTAACTTCCACATACACTAAATCAAACTATTTAAATAGCAATGCACCAAATATTTTCGGATCCACAGAAGATCCACCCAACAAAAGCACAAATAAACAAATATTTACCGATTAAACTACCAAAACAAGATAAAATATTACATCTAATAGATCTATAAAACATGCACCAATACAAAGAGAGATCGAATTTTTTGCCTTGATATTGATGGAAAATAACACACTAGCACCCAAATCTAATGTAGGATAACATATGTGGTGTAAAGATTGGACAAAACAAGATGAATCCTCACATTTTTTGCCTAACCCGAAGGCTTTCTCTCTCTATTTCCGCCATTTTTCTCTCTCCAAAACCTTCAAAACTCTTCTCTCTCTCGCTCTCGGATGGAAATGGCGATCTATAGCTGATCGGAGGCAGCCGCAGATGCATCTGCGGCTGGCCGCAGATGCATATGCGGCTGCCTGCTGTGGCCGTCTGAGCCGCCGCCTCGGCTGCCGTGTGCCGCCCTCGAGCCACGCGAAGCCCCAAAAGTCGTTGGCCGCAGATGCATCTGCGGCTGTCTGGCTTCCTTTTCTCGATTTCCGTGCCATGCGGTCTTAAATCGCCAATTTTTGCTGTATTGTTTTGGAAGGCTGTATTTTTGCAATCCGGAAATCCCTGGGAAACGTGCCATATTGTTCTGGGAGGCTAGTTCGGCGGGCTGCGACTTGATATAGAATTTGATAATTGTGCCTGGCTTCCAGGGGGCGCTGCCCCCTTTCCACCCCCGCCAGCTCACCGGCGAGCTGGGCAGCCGCTCGCTCACCGGGGAGCGAGACCCCCGAACATCGTAAGCGGAGTGGCCATTAGTCGTCTTTTGTGGTCAGCTCAGGCTTTTCTGGATCAACTGTTCGCCTTGCCTCAAGTGACCGGATGCTCGTTGTCCGTTGTGGCAGTTTTGACCATAAATTGCTGGGGTGGCTTTGTGCTGGGGTCCACCTTTCTTTCCGCATGTCGGGTCAAATGACGATTTTGCCCTGCTGCCAGGGTTAGTAGAGAAAGTGCAAAATTTGGGTGTCTACACCATATATATTGCATGCCGTCCTTTTTTGAACATTTCCTTGTTGATTCCCCGAGCTCTTGTCGCTACTGTTGTTGTCCCATTTGCGCTTGTTGCTGTTATTGTTATTATTATTGCCCCCACTGTTACTGTTCTTACTTCCCCCTTCACTCTTCTTCTTATTCCTCTCTTGATTAAATTTGGTTAACGCATCATTTCCCCCTTCAGCAATGATTGCCTTCTCCAGCAAGGTTGATAATGAGTCAATCTGCAGTACTGCTACCTTGTTGAATATCCAAGGTCTCAATCCGTTTTCAA
This sequence comes from Hedera helix, assembly GCA_947179155.2. Lineage (NCBI taxonomy): Eukaryota > Viridiplantae > Streptophyta > Magnoliopsida > Apiales > Araliaceae > Hedera > Hedera helix. The sequence goes on along the minus strand of OX359275.1, from coordinate 19,520,839 downwards.
ACCTTCTGCCTTGCATTCCTCCGTGTCCACCTGATGTGGAGCGAACCTGGCTAGCTCATTGAATCTTGCTGCGTACTTCGGTACCGACATGTTCTCCTGCTTCAGTTCTAGAAATTTCACTTCCATCCTACTTTTCATACTCTTTGGGAAATAATTCTCGTCGAATATTTCTTTAAATCTTGTCCATGGCACCACACCATCACCAACCCTATTCTGATTGGCTTCCCACTAGAAATTAGCTTCTCCTTTCATCATATAGGTAGCAAAGATTGTCTTTTGCTCCTCAGCTACTCTCGCGATAACGAACGCTTTCTCTATTTCCTTTATCCATGACTGGGCTTCTATCGGATCTGACGTTCCCCTAAACTCTGGCGGTCCCACCGCTTTAAAGTCTTTGAAATTCGATAACTGATTTAGTGGTAGTGGCGGATTTGCTACTACTGGGTGGCGGTTTTGCATTGCCTCAGCTAGCATGTCGACGAAGTTCTGCATTGGGTCTATGTTGTGTCCCCCCTCGTCGTTGTTAACTGACTCTTCTACCCCCTGGTTCATTGGTAGTTGTCTACGTGGCGGCTTTTTCTGTTATAAACAAAAATTTACATTATTATACTTGTTTCATCTTATTGTTTTGTATCTTAGACAACATTTAGCTAAAATACAAGTAGTTATCTCAACACACATATAAACATAAATTTGACTGCATTTATATTCATATGCTAAAACAGTAGTGCATGGCACTTTACATCGAAAGCATACTGCTATAAATGCTTCTATCCCGTAGAAGCTACAAAAGATGGGATCTGACATATCCTACAACTTCCTAGAGTTGGGATTTAGTGACATATTAACCCTCTAATAAAACAAAAGTTGGGTTCTACTGCATCTATTTACATACATAATTAGAAAATAACTAATACTACTGGCTGCGCATCCCCCTACGGATCGCATCATCATACTCCTCATCCCCGATGGCCATCACCACATTCTTGCTGATGGTGTGCATAGACTGGCCCTCCTCAGCTGGGTAATAGTGCACCCTGCTCTGAAGTCTACCATATGACGATCGATAGACATAACTAAGTTGATCCGTCCTAACCCACTTCTCACGGATCTCCTCCTCCAGCTCTATCATCTGACCATGAGTGGCATCCCGCTGTGTTTCCATCTCCATTCTGTCCTCTATCGCCTCCTGCCAGTGTGCACGGATTGCGATTTTCTCTGCCTGAACCTGTTGAACCTTCAGCTCAGCCTCGGCTAACCTAGTCTCAGCCACTGCCAACTTGGCCTGCAGCTCCACATCCTGATCTACGAGCTGATGAGTTAGCACTGCAAAGTGTTCCACCGAATCCTCGTACCCCTGTACCTGATCCTCCAGTCCTACTATCCTCTCTTTCAGCTCCATGTTCTCGCCAGAGAACTGGTAAGCTGCATCCTTGTACTGATCCTCCATATGCTGGTGGGTCAGATTCTGCTCCTCTAAATGATGGACCCTCGCCTCAAGCTCCTCGTTCCTAGTAGTCAAGCCCTCTATGATGTCAGCGGCAGTAGTGTCCATGCCATCAGCTGACTCATCTTCCTCAGACTCATCAGACTCTGCCTCTCCTCACTGTAAGGCCTCATCACACTGCCCCAAACGGGCTCCACTCAATCTCTCTCCTCGGGATCTGACTCCGGCTCCTCAACAGGTGCAGCCACCAGCGGTTGTGCAGTATTCATATGGATATCAATGTAATCCTCCTCAACAGTGTGACTCGACTGCCCGATCTCTGTCATCCTATATCATGAAAATAACACATGTCAATACAGCAATAAAATATATTCATTGATGAAATGAAATGATATTTTATCATGTACATCTCGGCTCGATGAATTTTCTCAATCCACCTCAAAAAATACACAATATGATGAATCTCCCCGATTCATCTCCTAACGCACTCGATATGAGTTTAATACTAAGGTTATAACTTAGGTTTCGCAAATCCTAACGTTTCTAACCTACAACTCTGATACCAACCTGTGACGACCCCAAATCCGGGTTCCATAACCTCGGGTTTGGTTCTCACTGATCAATACATTACTAATTAAATACATACATTGCATTTAAACTTAGCGGAATAATACATATTGGTTCCTTACAAAAAGGTTACAATACTAGGGTCTATTAACCTTAACATAAACAGTTCCTATTATAAGGAATTACAAAAGATTTATCAACAGTAAATACATATTTAAACATCTAATTAGCATGCATAAGCTAACTTCAGCTCTGACTTTTCCTTTTCCCTTATCCTTCTTTGAGCAGTCAGGTTTACCTGAAAAATGGTTCATGATATAGCAAGAATGAGCAACTAGTTTGCTCAGCAAGTTAAGAACAATCATAGAGATTTATTATATCATGAATGAATAAGAGATGCCATCGATGGTTTCAACAATAGATATAGTTGTGAATGGAACAAGACTCAAATTTTATTAAACAGAATATTTGAATCTTAAAATGTTGAGTGGCCACTAAGGACCTTGAACTAACGAGGGTATAATAGAGTTTCCTCTGACCCTTTTAGTAGTTTTGGTTTTCAAGGCGATCAGTCTATTCAACCCACTGTATATGCATTACATTTAGTCAACTGGCGCCAAAGTCGGTTTCCCGACACAAAATCCCCTAATTTAGGGTTGTTCAATTCTCAGACTTAATATAAGAAATCCGCACCCAACAATGGTTTAGATAAACTTTTAAAAGTATTCAAGTTATTGAATTTAGAAAGGCAATGTCTAGCTGAACTATTAGCTTTAGACATTTTTAGTACAGTTCATAAATTAAGAACTAATAAGCTTCAAATGCACTAAGTGCGATTTTATAAACAATATGGATGTGGAATAATTTTAAATAATTAAACCACTTCAAGCTTTGACAATAAATACAAGTATAGAAACTTGTTCAACAATAATTGAGTAGGGTTAGAGAAACTTGCCTTGTGCATGGTCTACTGCTAACCAATTCAATTTAAATTCTCTTTAGATAGACCTAACAATTAATCAAGTTGATCTTCAAATTAGTATCATATACGCATTAATATGATAACATCTATACATGTTATACCTAACCACATAATTAATTAATTAAAAGTATATTAAACACTTAGGAAATATTATCATCACTTGATAATATTTCAATCACATAAAACCTATATTAATTACTTAATATAGTTCACATTCTTATATAACATTATTAACAATTAATAATATTCTATTAGTCTTGTAATATTATTAATCATTTAATAATATTCTATTATCCTTCTAATATTATTAATCCCTTAATAATATTTTATTAATCTTTAACCATTTAATAATACATTATCACATTATTAATATTATTAATTATTTAATAATATTTTATTCATTATCTAATATTATTAATATTTTATTCAATATCTAATATTATTAATCATTTAATAATATTTTATTATCTTATTAATATTATTAATCATTTAATAATATTTTAATCATTATCTAAAATTATTAATCATAATATTTTATTTCATTTACTAATATTATTATTTATTTAAAAAATATTTTATTGACTTATTAATATTATTACTCATTTAATAATATTTTAATCTCTTACTAAAATTATCAATCATTTAATAATATTAAATCACTTATAAATATTATTAACCATGTAGTAATATTTTAATACTATTTAAATAATACCAAAAGTTAACTTTTAAATTAGGTTAACCTTAGTATTTAATTTAAACATTTAGCTAACATTTATTTATAATTAGACTTCATATATGTTAGTTTAATATCCAAATATATTCATTTTATACCTATTTCAACTTAATTTTTCAAAGAAAACTCAACCCGGATCGACCCTGTAATGTCCTAGAATTTTCACGTCATTATTAATTAAATTATTAATTTAATTTCCAATGAGTTAGTTTTTCGAGATTATTTAAATCTTTTTATGTGATTAATTAATTATGTGATTAAATAATTATGTAATTAATTACTAAAATTAATTAAAGAGGGTCACTAATATGTTATTAAATTAGTGAACAAACCCTAAAGTTTTAATATCAAAATAATTGATAAGTTTCCTATTAATTAAATATTCAATTAAATTGAATATAATGAGTTAATTAAATATAATAAATTAATTAATATGATTATTAATTAATTTAAATAATGTGAAATAATAATAATAATATTTATTAGTCCATTTAGTAATTTAGTAATAATGGGTTAAAATATTAAATTATTTATTCAATCTAATTACTTATTTAATCATGGATTGAATAATTAATGTGTAAATTATTAAATTAGCCCAACATGGGTCAATTAGTAGCCCAAGTGGAGAATAATAAAATTTGACAATTTAGTAGCCAAAACAATTTAATAGAAGCCCAATTGGTATTTTAAATTAAAGCCCAATGATTAGCCCACTTGGAAAAACAATTATATAACTATTAATTAATTAAAAAGGAGAAAGTGACTATGATTTTGGGACAATTCTAAGGTCCATCAGCCGACCAAGACATGGAGAGGAGAGAGAAAAGTGAGGTTTTGTATTATTTGATTTTTATTTATTAATTAAAAGGATTGCTTGTTTTATTTTTAAAAGTACATGAAACCATGCTTCTTTTCACCAACTTAGTACTTAGCTAGAATTCTTGCACAAGTCTCCAACCACCCTCATTATGAAAATTTGATAGATATAGATTTTATATCTATTCAAATTGTAAGTATACTTACAAGTTAGTAGTTTTTGTAAATCATTTCTCATCTTTTATTTTCAAACCAAAAGAGAGAGCTAGAGAGCATTTGAGAGTTTGAGAAAATTTGAGAGTAAAATACTAAGAGGAGAGAAGGAGTCTTGGTGCATGTCATCTTCCTTCACAACATATTTTAGAAAGAAAAGGAGGATAGCTATCAAAACAAGGTAATTATTTTTAAACCATAATCTTGTTTTTCTTTCAAGTTTAGGGTATAAATATTTGTGTAATAATTTTTATGGTTAATATCATGCTATGTATGTTTATATAGTTGATCATGTGTTAACTTATGTTTTATGAGTGTTAATGATGGAAAACATGTATTTGGTGGTGTGAAAATAAATCTCAAAATAAATCTCAAAAATAATTTTTGATAATATTTAGATTTAATGTTCTAATATTATAGAACATTAAATCATGAGAAAAACAAAGTTTGAATCACTCAAAATGGAGTTGTACACAAAAAGTTATGATTTATAGTAGTTTATGTGATGTAAAAAATTTTATAAAAAAATATGTTATTAAATCATGAAAAATTAATTTTTTCATGTTATAAATTAATATAAGGTGATTGGTAATTTTTTTGGATTTTTATTGTGAAGTTAAAGATGTATTGAAGGTATAATTTTGTTAAAAATTGCACTGTTCACATTCTGCTGGAATTAAAAAAAAAAAGGGGTGGCCGCGCAATGCGCGGACCACTGTGCACATGAAAACGCGGAGGCAAAACGGCGTCGTTTTGCCTCAGAAAAAGTTACGCCGCGCGTACGCGCGGAAGCCAACAACAGTGACTCCAAAACGGCACCGTTTTGGGTCTTGTTTCAGCTTGACGCGCGCAATGCGCGAGCAGCAGATTTCGCGAAATTACCAAAATGCCCCTCCGTGTTTTTATTGGCGAAATTACTATTTTGCCCTCGGATCAGTTTTCAACTTAATTACAGAATTGCCATCGGTCCGGTTTTTCAACTTATTTACGAAAATGCCATTCGGGTAAATTTTAATTAAATTAAATATTTGAAAATTAATTTAAAATTATAACAAAAATAATAATAATACAAAAAGAATATTGGGGAGGATATTTTCATTAAGTGTAATATTTAAATATTAATCTAGTTAGCTAAATCATGGTTAAGTTAAATAAATTTATTATTTATTATTTTAAATGTTAGAAATAAATAAAGGTGATAAATTAGTAATTATTATTTAATTCCTATTAAATAATAATTGAAGAGAGATAAAATTTATAAATTAATTATTTATTATTTAAATATTATTAAATAATAAATAAGAATAATTAAGTAATTAATTATTATTTATTTAGCATTAAATAACGATTAATGAAAATTAAGTTATTAGATTTAATAATTTATTATAATAAATAAGAATGAATTGATTATTATTTAACCTTAAATAATAATTAAAATTAATTAAATAATTAATTATTATTTAATTAACATTAAATAATAATTAAAGAGGATTACAATTAGTAAACTATTATTTAATTTCCTTAAATTAAATAATAAGTAAGGTTAATTACTTAATTAATTATTGGTTGATTAATATTAAATTAAAGAAGATTAAAAATTTAATCAATAATTATTCATTATTTAATTATTATTAAATAATAGGTAAGTACAATTAGTTATTATTTATTTTAATTAATAACTAGAGTTAATTAATTAATTTCTATTTAATTAAGATTAAATAGTAATTAAATGGAGATTGAGTTAATAAAATATATTGAATTTAATTATGATTTAATTAAACAATTGTAAAAAGTTGTTTAAGGGTTTAATAAGTGTCCAACACTTAGAAAAATATTTTCTAACTTATTAAATTATTAACCTAAAATGATTAAGGGTCTATAAGGTTAATAATATTATTTTGACTGATTATGTGTTGGTACTTATATGATAAATAAGTACCTTAGCGAACGTATAGTTGTGCAAATACGTCATACTAATTAATAGACCAACTTTATTAATGTTAGGTCTTTCAAAGCAAGTTAGTTAAAGCTAGACATTATTGTAGCTGAGCAGACAGGCAAGTTCCTTATCTCTAAACTCATTTCATTGAGCAAGTTATTTATTTAAGCTTGAACTGTTATTTCCGAGCATGCTTGAGTGGTTTAATTACTTTACAATTATTCCACATCGATATTGTTATTATTCGCACTTGTTGCACTTGATATCGTACAGTCTTTGATTTGTACTTAATCATTGTTCTACTGTTTTAAGAACTGTTCAAGGTATGTCTAAGTCATTGTTCGGCTAGACATTTATGTTAAAGATTTTAAAAGCTATCCAAATCATTGAAGATGCGGATTCTTAGACTATTATGAACACCCCTTTTATTATAGGGGAGTACCCTGTATCTAATATCAGGTACAAAATACGGAAATTAAATGTTATGCATACACATATTGTACTGAGGCTGATCCCCTCGGGTACATAATTCTGGTAGTAACCATTGGGTCAACATGCTATTGACTACAGTGGATATTTATAGTTCATGGTCTATTTTGACTATCTTGATTTTAAAAGCAAATCATTATTCTTGCTTAGGTTATTCATATTATTGTTCAGCTATTCTCTTTCATTCATGATATATTGTTTCTTGTTGTTATTTAAACTTGTTGAGCAAACTAGTTGCTCACCCTTGCTATATCATGAAACCTTATTGCAGTGCAACCCGAGACTTCGGGAAAGAACAAGGGTAAAGGAAAGATGAAGTGATAGACTTCAGGATGCAGCCTTGTAGTTAATTAATTTAATTGTTATGTAATATAACCCTAAGTACTTTATTAAGGGTATTTATGTACTTTTGTGTAAGGTTATCGTATCTTGGGACTAGTAACACCTTTTGAATGAACAACATATGTTTATTATTCCGCATTTAGTTATTGTATGTTGTTTAGAGGTGAATGTTTGTATTGGATCGTGATGACCGGATTCGGGTATTTGAAACCCGAATTTGGGGCGTCACAGGTTGGTATCAGAGCTGTAGGTTAGGAACGTTAGGATTGCGAAACCTAAGTTATAACCTTAGTATTAAACTCGTATTGAGTGTTAGGAGATAAATCGATGAGATTTATCCTATGTGGTTTTGATGAATTGGGGAATTCATCGAGTTGAGTCGTACCCAATGAAATATAATTTCATTTCTTCAATGAATATATTTTATTGCTGTACTGATGTTAGTTTTCTGTTGTGTTGTAGGATGGTTATAGGCGAGACGAGCGGAGCTCGAGAGGACGTGGTATTCATTAATATACCAGTGGATACGCAGCAGTTGGTAAGGTATGCACCCGTTGCACCTGTAGCACCAGTAGGAGAGTCCGATCCGGAGGAGGATGATAGTAGGGATGCCGCGGAGCCCGTCAGGGGTGGGGTGATGAGGCCCTATAGTGAGGAGGAAGCCGAATCTGAGGATGAGGCCGATTCTGAGGATGACGAGCAGGAGGAGCCAACAGAGTATGCTGATGGCATGGGCACTACTGTCAATGACATCATCGATACTTTGACTACGGCTAATGATGAGCTAGAGGAGAGGGTTCAGCACCTAGAGGAGCAGAACCAGATTCACCAGCAGACTGAGGAGCAGTATAGAGACGCAGCTTACATGTTCTCTGGTGAGAACATGGAACTTAAGGAGAAGATGGCCGATTTGCAGTCCAAAATTCAGCAGTTGGAGAGCGCTGCACCTCCGTTGGGTCCTACTGTGCAGCAGCTGATGATCCAGAATAGTCAGCTGAGGCAGACGGTGGAGAGGTTGGATGCTAGGGAGATGGCTAGTCAGACAGTTCTCCAGACAGTCATGGCTGAGCTTGATAGGGAGAGAGCTGCTAGGGTCGACACCTTAGAATATGCTCTTGGCACTTCGTTTGATCGACTGAGGCGTCGGGTTAGGAGGCACCCTAGGGAGGCGGGTAACAGCAGACGCTAGATTCGTCGCCGTACAGTGGAGGAGTTGGCCCAGCAGGCGTTACGCAGGGCTATTCGTAGGACTGTTCACCGCAGCAGGCGGTGATTTATTATTGTTATCTTATTTGTACCTAGAAGTAGCGAGTCCCACATTTTGTTTCTATTAGGGATATTTCAGCTGTTGTAAGCCTTTATGTTTTGAGGTATGCATAGTATGTCAGTTAGACCCCAACTTTTGTTCTGGTAGAGGGGTTGATGGTAGTGAACCTCACTTTTGTTCGTCAGAGGATAGTCGTTATTAGGCAACTTGTGCCTTGAGCGTTTATAGAAGTATGCCATTTGTTGAGTCTGTACTAAAACATTGGTATATGAATATAAATGCAGTTATTTCCTTGTTTAAATCAAATATGCTTGATATATAGTTTTAAATTTAAATGTTAATTTGGCTAACATAATGTGTAGAACTATAAGCATAAGTCTAAGATTTGCTCTTTAGCAGATCATGCCGAGAGGTAGACCACGCAATCAACGTATCCCAGAGTCAGTGAGGTTGGGGATCAACCCAATCCTATGAGAATGTTTGCAGAAATGCTGGTCGAAGCCATGCAAACTAGACCCCCACCAGTGGTAGTACAACCAGCACCGCAGCCAGCGCCGCACTTGGCAAACTTTAAGGACTTCAAACTGGTTGGACCACCGGAGTTTCAGGGAACTCTAAACTCGATCGAAGCACAGACTTGGATCGAGGAAATGGAGAAGGTGTTTGAGGTCGCTAGGGTGGCCGAAGCACAGAAGACTAGTTTCGCTACCTTCATGATGAAGAGGGAGGCAAACTACTGGTGGAAGGCCAACAAGGGCCGTGCGGGAGAAGGCGTCATCACCTGGGCACGCTTTAAGGAAATGTTTCTGGAAAACTACTTTCCAGAAAGCATGCAACAAGAAATGGAGGTGAAATTCCTCGAGCTAAAACAGGGGAGTATGTCTGTGGCCGAGTATGCGGCCAAGTTTAATGAGTTGGCAAGGTTTGCAACTCATCAAGTGGATACGGAGGCTAGGAAGGCTCGGAGGTTTGAGCTGGGACTGAAGCCGTGGGTGTACCGTTCTGTAGCGGTATTAAAAATCAAGAGCTTTGCAGAACTATTAGAAAGGGCAATCATTGCAGAGGGTGGCAGTGAGGCCCTGGCTAAATTCAACCAGGAGAGGAAGAAAGGTCATGAAGGACAGAAGACGGGGAGCAGTGGAGGCAGCAACCCCAATAAACGAAAGTGGAATGAAAGTCAATCGTCCGGAGGTAACAAATCTGGAGGAGAGGCTAAGAAAGTAGGCAAATGCAACAATTGTGGTAAGAACCACACGGGCGAATGCTTGAAAGGGAAGAGTGTTTGCTATAGCTGCGGACAGCCAGGGCACATGGCTCCACAATGCCCGAAGAAGATGAAGGGAGTATGTTTCTCCTGTGGAGCAACCGATCATCATGCCAAGGACTGCCCAAAGAGGAAGGGAGACGCTGGGAGTGGCAACAGAGGCAACAGCAGCAACAACAACAATAATAACAACAACAACAGGCTGAGCATTGGAGGGCCAGCCAGTCAGGCCAACCGACCCACAGCGCGCACCTTCAACATGACTGTGCAGGATGCAGTCGACTCCAAGGACGTGGTGTCAGGTATCATCCCGATCAATGATATTAATGCATATGTATTGTTTGATTCGGGTGCTACCTGCTCATTTGTTTCTGAAGATTTTGCTAAGAGATTAGATTTACCTCAAGAAAAGTTAGAACACCCTATGAACGTAGAAGTAACAAACAAAGAAATCATTCCCGTAGACTACATTCATAGGAACTGTTGTGCTGAATTACGAGGGTTTAGACTTAACGTAGATTTGATACCGATTCGTCTGGGGGAGTTTGATGTAATCCTAGGGATGGATTGGCTATCGAGTCACGGGGCGGTTATTGACTGTAAGAAGAAGTGTGTGCACTTAAAGACTCCGAATAAGTCTAAAGTTATATTTTACGGTAGTAAATCGCCGAGACAATCAAGCTGTCTGACGATGATGCAAGCACGAAAGTTGCTCAGGAAAGGGTGCGTAGGTTACTTGGCTCATGTGGTCGATACTCAACGTGTCGAGGGCGAACTGAGTCAGATACCTGTTGTACGGGAATTCGCTGATGTTTTCCCAGAAGAGATTCCGGGGTTACCGCCGGACAGAAAAGTGGAGTTTGTTATTGATTTGGTACCGGGGACCGCACCGATATCAAAGGCGCCGTATCGTATGGCACCAGTAGAAATGAAAGAATTGATGGTTCAGCTGCAGGAACTGTTAGATAAAGGTTACATCAGACCAAGCGTGTCACCATGGGGAGCGCCGGTTCTGTTTGTAAAGAAGAAGGATGGTTCGATGAGGCTTTGTATTGATTACCGGGAGTTGAACAAGGTCACCATTAAGAACAGATATCCGCTGCCCAGAATTGATGATCTGTTTGATCAACTTAAGGGAGCGAAATACTTTTTGAAAATAGATTTGAGGACGGGTTATCATCAACTGAAGGTGAGGGAGGAGGATATCCCGAAAACGGCATTCAGAACTCGTTATGGTCATTTCAAGTTTCTAGTGATGTCATTTGGACTGACGAATGCACCAGCGGCATTCATGGATATGATGAACAGAGTGTTCAAGCAGTACTTGGACAAGTTCGTGGTCGTATTCATTGATGACATATTGGTGTATTCGAAGACGGAGGAAGAACATGCAGAACACTTACGGATCGCATTGGAGGCTTTGAGAAGGGAGAAGCTGTACGCTAAGTTTTCGAAGTGTGAATTTTGGTTGCAGAGGGTGCAGTTTTTAGGTCATGTTATCGACAAAGACGGTGTTTCGGTGGATCCAGCGAAGGTGGAGGCAGTTATCAATTGGGAACAACCGAAGACGCCGACTGAGATCAGGAGTTTCTTAGGGTTAGCGGGGTATTATCGGAGATTCATTCAGGATTTTTCGAAGATAGCATCACCGTTGACCAATCTTACCCGAAAGACTGTGAAGTTTGTTTGGTCGGAAAAGTGCGAGGAAAGTTTTACGGAGCTGAAGAAGAGGTTGAGTCAGGCACCAGTGTTGGCTTTACCGGACGACACGGGAGGTTTCGTAGTGTACAGTGATGCGTAGCACAAGGGTCTTGGTTGTGTGCTAATGCAACACGGCAAGGTCATTGCGTATGCGTCACGTCAGTTGAAGAATTATGAGAAGGGTTATCCGACTCATGACTTGGAGTTAGCAGCGGTAGTTTTCGCCTTAAAGATTTGGAGGCACTACCTGTATGGCGAGAAGTGTGAGATATATACAGACCACAAAAGTCTGAAATATATCTTCACTCAGAAGGAGTTGAATATGAGGCAGCGCCGATGGTTAGAATTGATCAAAGACTACGACTGTGAGATTTTGTACCATCCGGGCAAGGCCAATGTAGTAGCAGATGCCTTGAGCAGAAAAGGCAGGGAGAAGTTGTTGAAGCTAACAAATCAGGAAGAGTTGGTGAGAGATTTTGAACGTTTGGAGTTGGATATCAAATATCCGATGGAGCCAGACGAGAAGTTATTTACAGTAACAGCAAGCCCGGCCTTATTAGACAAGACCAAAGAGGCTCAAGAAAAGGATGAAGATTGTGATAGTATTAAGAAGCGACTTGCTGAAGGCGAGGAGCTTAAGTACAAGATTGATAGCACATGGTTGCTAAGGTTCGAAGGGAGAGTCTGGGTACCGTTAGATCCAGAGCTTCGAGAAGAGATTCTTCAGGAAGCTCACAGTACGAGGTACTCAGTACATCCCGGGAGTACGAAGATGTATCAGGATTTAAGACAATATTTTTGGTGGCCGAATATGAAGAGGGAAGTGGCAGAATGTGTCAGCCGATGTCTGACATGCCAGCGGGTTAAAGCAGAGCATCAGCGGCCGAGCGGACTGCTTCAACCACTAGAGATTCCGGAGTGGAAGTGGGAGCACATCACAATGGATTTTGTGGTGGGTTTGCCACCGACACATAAAGGTTTGGACGCCATCTGTGTGACGCCCCCAAATCTGGGCCCACACAGCCCAAACTTGAGTCGTCAAAATACTACAACAAAATTATTACAACAAAACACAACGTACAACAATACAGTGTATAATAATACACAACTAAGTCTTCATTATTATTGCCACACTATTTTACAAAACGTGAAGACTATGATAACTATTCCTCGGACCCTCACTCCATTCCCCGGCTAGACCCTGTTATGTTTTCATCTCCTGTTGAAAAACAATGGAACAAAAGAAAGGGTGAGCTCAAATAGCCCAGTAAAGAATAGCATGACTAAGATAATGACGAATAAATTATCATTAGTCTTCAACAGTTGAGTTCTTGATAGAATACAATAGACTACAAGGTTTATATCAAAAACTGCAGTTAAATTCTTAAACAACGTTCAGATCAATAATAGCAGCGGAATGAGTAATCTATTAGAAGAATAATGCAGACTATAATGTCCACTCGGTTCTCTTTTTAGGAAAAACATCATCAACTTTTATCATCTGAAATATCATTAGTCAAGATAATACAAATTCACAGTTCCTGATCATAATCATGCAGATCAACAGTTCATCTTTGCACTACGGGCCAAAGACATTCAATATAACACCAACGGTCATGATTATACCAGATTCAGCCTTTGGTCATAATCATACCAAACAACAGTTCATCTTTGCACTACGGGCCAAAGAGAACATTCACCACGTGCCATAAAAGACACCGAACAGATGTATCGCCTTTAACCTATTATATCGCCTTTAACCTATCATCTGTTCAACAAATATATCACATCTGTGCCCCCGGCCACAGATTTTCACAACAGCTTGATTTTTGGATGATTAGAATGATATAAATGATGAACAGAATAAATAGGATAACAATAAGTATCGGAAGTTTACTTTGTACAGATTCAAATAATGTCCAAATTGTCAACATGATGTGGAATGAAATTTAAAAATGATATTCAAGATCCACAGTTCAGAATAACGGTTACAATTCAATAGAAAGGTTCACGTAAATAGGAAGGTTCAGTTGAAATAATGAAGTTCAACTATTATGGAACATATAATATTTTCAGGAATTATAGAAGCAATAGTTCCATAATAAATTTCGATTTAGGAGTATGAAAGAAAATAATATCCCTTACCGTAGCAGGTTTGATTAACAAAAGGTGAAGGAAATTAATACAAAGGGTTATTCACCAACAGGCGGCAATCCGCTCCGTAAGGTTATTCCCACAATTTAATAGAATTTGAGTACAAAGAGTTATTCACCAAACAGGCGGCAATCCGCTCCGTAAGGTTATTCCCACAATTTAATAGAATTTGAGTACAAAGAGTTATTCACCAAACAGGCGGCAATCCGCTCCGTAAGGTTATTCTCAGAGATTAATAATGAATGAATACGAAAGGTTATTCACCAACAGGCGGCAATCCGCTCCGTAAGGTTATTCCCACAATTTAATACATGGAAATAAAAGGCACGTCTTATGAGTAAGGAAGAAACAATATTATTATCAAGAATCAAATAATGATAATCCCTTACCATAGTATGTTTGAATAATGGAAGATGAAAAAGATGGTATCCCTTACCGTAGCAGGTTTGATTAACTTGAACAGTACACGTATACTTATAGATCTTCACAAATACTCAAGATGACTTAAGCACACTTAGAGAGAACTTTCACAAGAAGTATTTAGAGAGAGAAAGAAAGAACAAGTAAGGAAGTTTATGAAAAATCCCTAAGTTAAGGCTTCTATTTATAGCCAAAAATCTTATCATTCATTTAATCTAAACCATTCATTTAAAGATCATCTTTTAATCTACACCATCCATTTCAAATATTATATTATCTTTAATCTACACCATTCATTTCATATCACCTAATAATCACCTAACTTTATATTATAAACAAATCAATTTAATTATTCAACAATAATTCACACTTTAATCTACACCATTCATTTCATATCACCTAATAATCACCTAACTTTATATTATAAACAAATCAATTCAATTATTCAACAATAATTCACACTTTAATCTACACCATTCATTTCATATCACCTAATAATCACCTAACTTTATATTATAAACAAATAACTTTATCAATTCAATTATTATGACTAATTGTTATAAATATAGTATAGTTAGCTCTTAGATATCAAGTCAATAAATTAATGAAATACAACTGTTTAAATAACATCATAATAGAGATAACAATAATGTAAAATAAAGCATACGTTACTGTGTAATGACAATTATTGATTCAATAATGTGAATTACTGTGCATATGTTACTGTGACAATTATTAGGTTCAATAATTTTAAAAACAGTGCAACAACAATTATTGACTCAATGATATAAAATACAGTGTAATGACAATTATTAAATCAATAATGCAAAATACTGTGTAACAACAATTATTGAATTGATAATAT
The DNA here is from genome assembly GCA_947179155.2 of Hedera helix. Lineage (NCBI taxonomy): Eukaryota > Viridiplantae > Streptophyta > Magnoliopsida > Apiales > Araliaceae > Hedera > Hedera helix. Next base: position 19,505,640 of record OX359275.1, on the reverse strand, counting down.
AAAATATTATGCAGTGACAATTATCGATGAAATGATGCGTAACAGTTACGGTGTCAATTATCAGACCAAAAATATGAGACACTATGCAATACCGTGTGTTACTGTAGAGTACCGTGTGCTACAGAAAATACCATAAACTACCGTATGCTACTATTCTTTTATCACCGGTATTTTAACAGTTCCGTTGACTATTTTTATTTAAAAAGGTTACTTCTGTCGTTTTCTATATCCGACAAATATTCCGTTGTGGGGTCCACCAATAATTTATTATTTCGGCGCCGTCGTACGGCACGAATATTCCCCGACCAAACGAATATTCCCCGACAAAGCAAATATTGTCCGACAAAATAAAATTTGCACATAACGTCCTTAACTTTCAATTTTGTTAATTTAACCACTTACTGTTTCAAAAAATATATATATGAAGAAAAATTAAATTTTGTATTTCATAAAATTCGGGGTCTTACAATCTGGGTAATAGTGGATCGTCTGACCAAGTCAGCCCATTTTCTACCTATCAGAATACGGTACAATCTGGAGTAGTTAGCAAAGCTCTATGTGAAGGAGATAGTGTCACGACATGGGGTGCCGGTATCGATTGTGTCCGACAGAGATCCGCGCTTCACGTCAAATTTCTGGAAAAGTCTGCAAGCAAGGATGGGAACACAGTTGAGGTTAAGCACAGCGTACCATCCTCAAACTGACGGTCAGAGCGAGCGAACAATTCAGACCTTGGAGGATATGCTCCGAGCGGTCATGATGGACCTAAAGGGCAGTTGGGATGACCACTTGCCATTGGTGGAGTTCGCTTACAACAACAGCTACCACGCTAGTATCGGTATGTCACCATACGAAGCGCTTTATGGAAGAAAATGTCGAACACCGTTGTGTTGGGACGAGGTCGGTGAACGAAGACTGTTTGGACCTGAAATGGTACAGCAAACTGCAGACACAGTACAACTTATCAGAAATCGACTGGTAGCAGCTCAAGATCGTCAAAAGAAGTACGCGGATTTGCATCGTCAAAAGCAGGACTTCGACGTGGGCAGTTTCGTATTTCTGAAGGTATCTCCCTGGAAGGGGAAGATCCGTTTTGGTAAGAAGGGCAAGCTGAGCCCTAGGTTTATAGGACCGTTTGAGATCTTGAGACGAGTCGGTGAAGTGGCGTACGAGGTAGCATTACCTCCTGAACTGGAGCACATTCACAATGTGTTTCATGTGTCAGTGTTACGGCCATATAAACCGGACTACAAGCACGTTATCTCCTATGAACCAATTCAAGTCGAGAAGGACTTATCATATGAAGAAATTCCTGTTCAGATACTCGATAGGAAGGAACAGAAACTGAGGAATAAGATAATTCATTCTGTCAAAGTACTTTGGAGAAATCACGCAATTGAAGAAGCTACGTGGGAACTAGAGGAAGAAATGAGAACGAATTACCCGTTTTTATTTGAGTAACCTTATTTTACAATTCCGAGGACGGAATTTTTATAAGGGGGGGGGGGGGAATGTAATGTCCTAGAATTTTCACGTCATTATTAATTAAATTATTAATTTAATTTCCAATGAGTTAGTTTTTCGAGATTATTTAAATCTTTTTATGTGATTAATAAATTATGTGATTAAATAATTATGTAATTAATTACTAAAATTAATTAAAGGGGGTCACTAATATGTTATTAAATTAGTGAACAAACCCTAAAGTTTTAATATCAAAATAATTGATAAGTTTCCTATTAATTAAATATTCAATTAAATTGAATATAATGAGTTAATTAAATATAATAAATTAATTAATATGATTATTAATTAATTTAAATAATGTGAAATAATAATAATAATATTTATTAGTCCATTTAGTAATTTAATAATAATGGGTTAAAATATTAAATTATTTATTCAATCTAATTACTTATTTAATCATGGATTGAATAATTAATGTGTAAATTATTAAATTAGCCCAACATGGGTCAATTAGTAGCTCAAGTGGAGAATAATAAAATTTGACAATTTAGTAGCCAAAATAATTTAATAGAAGCCCAATTGGTATTTTAAATTAAAGCTCAATGATTAGCCCACTTGGAAAAACAATTATATAACTATTAATTAATTAAAAAGGAGAAAGTGACTATGATTTTGGGACAATTCTAAGGTCCATCAGCCGACCAAGACATGGAGAGGAGAGAGAAAAGTGAGGTTTTGTATTATTTGATTTTTATTTATTAATTAAAAGGATTGCTTGTTTTATTTTTAAAAGTACATGAAACCATGCTTCTTTTCACCAACTTAGTACTTAGCTAGAATTCTTGCACAAATCTCCAACCACCCTCATTATGAAAATTTGATAGATATAGATTTTATATCTATTCAAATTGTAAGTATACTTACAAGTTAGTAGTTTTTGTAAATCATTTCTCATCTTTTATTTTCAAACCAAAAGAGAGAGCTAGAGAGCATTTGAGAGTTTGAGAAAATTTGAGAGTAAAATACTAAGAGGAGAGAAGGAGTCTTGGTGCATGTCATCTTCCTTCACAACATATTTTGGAAAGAAAAGGAGGATAGCTATCAAAACAAGGTAATTATTTTTAAACCATAATCTTGTTTTTCTTTCAAGTTTAGGGTATAAATATTTGTGTAATAATTTTTATGGTTAATATCATGCTATGTATGTTTATATAGTTGATCATGTGTTAACTTATGTTTTATGAGTGTTAATGATGGAAAACATGTATTTGGTGGTGTGAAAATAAATCTCAAAATAAATCTCAAAAATAATTTTTGATAATATTTAGATTTAATGTTCTAATATTATAGAACATTAAATCATGAGAAAAACAAAGTTTGAATCACTCAAAATGGAGTTGTACACAAAAAGTTATGATTTATAGTAGTTTATGTGATGTAAAATTTTTTATAAAAAAATATGTTATTAAATCATGAAAAATTAATTTTTTCATGTTATAAATTAATATAAGGTGATTAGTAATTTTTTTGAATTTTTATTGTGAAGTTAAAGATGTATTGAAGGTATAATTTTGTTAAAAATTGCACTGTTCACATTCTGCTGGAATTAAAAAAAAAAAGGGGTGGCCGCGCAATGCGCGGACCACTGTGCACACGAAAACGCGGAGGCAAAACGGCGTCGTTTTGCCTCAGAAAAAGTTACGCCGCGCGTACGCGCGGAAGCCAACAACAGTGACTCCAAAACGGCACCGTTTTGGGTCCTGTTTCAGCTTGACGCGCGCAATGCACGAGCAGCAGATTTCGCGAAATTACCAAAATGCCCCTCCGTGTTTTTATTGGCGAAATTACTATTTTGCCCTCGGATCAGTTTTCAACTTAATTACAGAATTGTCATCGGTCCGGTTTTTCAACTTATTTACGAAAATGCCATTCGGGTAAATTTTAATTAAATTAAATATTTGAAAATTAATTTAAAATTATAACAAAAATAATAATAATACAAAAAGAATATTGGGGAGGATATTTTCATTAAGTGTAATATTTAAATATTAATCTAGTTAGCTAAACCATGGTTAAGTTAAATATATTTATTATTTATTATTTTAAATGTTAGAAATAAATAAAGGTGATAAATTAGTAATTATTATTTAATTCCTATTAAATAATAATTAAAGAGAGATAAAATTTATAAATTAATTATTTATTATTTAAATATTATTAAATAATAAATAAGAATAATTAAGTAATTAATTATTATTTATTTAGCATTAAATAACGATTAATGAAAATTAAGTTATTAGATTTAATAATTTATTATAATAAATAAGAATGAATTGATTATTATTTAACCTTAAATAATAATTAAAATTAATTAAATAATTAATTATTATTTAATTAACATTAAATAATAATTAAAGAGGATTACAATTAGTAAACTATTATTTAATTTTCTTAAATTAAATAATAAGTAAGGTTAATTACTTAATTAATTATTGGTTGATTAATATTAAATTAAAGAAGATTAAAAATTTAATCAATAATTATTCATTATTTAATTATTATTAAATAATAGGTAAGTACAATTAGTTATTATTTATCTTAATTAATAACTAGAGTTAATTAATTAATTTCTATTTAATTAAGATTAAATAGTAATTAAATGGAGATTGAGTTAATAAAATATATTGAATTTAATTATGATTTAATTAAACAATTGTAAAAAGTTGTTTAAGGGTTTAATAAGTGTCCAACACTTAGAAAAATATTTTCTAACTTATTAAATTATTAACCTAAAATGATTAAGGGTCTATAAGGTTAATAATATTATTTTGACTGATTATGTGTTGGTACTTATATGATAAATAAGTACCTTAGCGAACGTATAGTTGTGCAAATACGTCATACTAATTAATAGACCAACTTTATTAATGTTAGGTCTTTCAAAGCAAGTTAGTTAAAGCTAGACATTATTGTAGCTGAGCAGACAGGCAAGTTTCTTATCTCTAAACTCATTTCATTGAGCAAGTTATTTATTTAAGCTTGAACTGTTATTTCCGAGCATGCTTGAGTGGTTTAATTACTTTACAATTATTCCACATCGATATTGTTGTTATTCGCACTTGTTGCACTTGATATCGTACAGTCTTTGATTTGTACTTAATCATTGTTCTACTGTTTTAAGAACTGTTCAAGGTATGTCTAAGTCATTGTTCGGCTAGACATTTATGTTAAAGATTTTAAAAGCTATTCAAATCATTGAAGATGCGGATTCTTAAACTATTATGAACACCCCTTTTATTATAGGGGAGTACCCTGTATCTAATATCAGGTACAAAATACGGAAATTAAATGTTATGCATACACATATTGTACTGAGGCTGATCCCCTCGGGTACATATTTCTGGTAGTAACCATTGGGTCAACATGCTATTGACTACAGTGGATATTTATAGTTCATGGTCTATTTTGACTATCTTGATTTTAAAAGCAAATCATTATTCTTGCTTAGGTTATTCATATTATTGTTTAGCTATTCTCTTTCATTCATGATATATTGTTTCTTGTTGTTATTTAAACTTGTTGAGCAAACTAGTTGCTCACCCTTGCTATATCATGAAACCTTATTGCAGTGCAACCCGAGACTTCGGGAAAGAACAAGGGTAAATGAAAGATGAAGTGATAGACTTCAGGATGCAGCCTTGTAGTTAATTAATTTAATTGTTATGTAATATAACCCTAAGTACTTTATTAAGGGTATTTATGTACTTTTGTGTAAGGTTATCGTATCTTGGGACTAGTAACACCTTTTGAATGAATAACATATGTTTATTATTCCGCATTTAGTTATTGTATGTTGTTTAGAGGTGAATGTTTGTATTGGATCGTGATGACCGGATCCGGGTATTTGAAACCCGAATTTGGGGCGTCACAGACCCAACCCGACCTGGACTGCCCAACATTGCCCAACAGCGTGTTCTGGCGCAGCTGCGTCAATTCTGATGCAGGTGCGTCAGGACATTCTGTCCGAAAATCAATTTTTTTGACTGCTCGCCCCTCCGACGCTCCGACAGCCATAACTTCTTCATTTTAAAAAATTTTGAGGTGATTCTTAAGTCCATTCTCATTATAATTTCCCCCTCTACAATTTCTATTTATATCACAAATCCAAATTCCGAACTTAACTAAACTCAAAACTGCTCACAAGGATAAGGTAAAAACTAACTTCACAAATCCTTGATTTTATTGGTTCAAACTTGAAGAAAATGTGATCTATATGACCAAATGACACAAACTCAGTTTTGTTAACCTTGTAAGTTCTTCTTTTACAATATTTCATGGCTCAATCACATTTTTGAAAACGTTTGACACGAAATTTAAAGATCGAACCACCTAGGGTTTAAAAATGACATCCTTTGCGGTAAAAGCTATAACTTCTTCGTTATTCAATATTTTTGAAAGCTTCAAGTTGGGTTTTCTTTAAAATTCATATATCTAACGTTCTAGACATAAAAATCCAATTTTCAACTTGTACATTTCAAAATACAACATTAAACACAACATGCTTAGTTAGGTTTTACCGGTAAAAATACACTATGAACATTTCTTATGTTTTTATGCAAAATACACATACCAAATCATGATATAAACACTTCATACTATGAATATTCATATATTACATAGATAAACACTTCTAGACCATCAAAACGAGTTTTGATCGGTTAAAAATAGATTTTAACCCATCAAAAGTTATCTAGACTACAAAAATAAAGTAAAGAGATGTTTAGAGCACTTTTAAACCTTTGAGATTTGTTTGCTCTTCTTCTCCTCCTACCAAAGTATGTAGTGAAGCTTGAGGACATTCACAAGGACCTTCTCTAGTTTTTTCACACAACTTACAAGTGTTTTCTCTATTTTCTCTAGAAAGCTCTCACTTTTCTCTTTAGAATGAACTAGCAAAATAGCCAACCAACATAACACTTTGGTATATCATTCTATTTATAGGACTTTGCTAAACCTTCATTAACTTCCTAATATGCTAGCATTGGTCAATTTAAGAGCTAATTAGGGTTACTATTTGATTGAATGACATGAGGAATGACTAGTTGATGGACATGGGTGGTTGAACCACCAACACCAAATGTGTAAACAAAGCAAAAGGAAGCAAGTAAGCTATCCAAGTGGCCCCCCTCTAATTCTCAGCAAAATGGCATTTTTCAAGCCATGTTTCCTTTAATTTTTCTACTTTAATTATACATATATATATCTATATATGTACGTTTATATATGTAACAATTTTGACCAATTTTGACTTCCTATTGGGCTCCACTTTGGACTCTAGGATTAAATATATTGGGCTCATCCATTTAATTGGTTTGGGCTCAATTTAATTAACACATTGGGCTAGCATTTAAATAACTATGCTATCTTTAATTAAAATAAGCATTGGGCTTGTTTAATTAATTACATGGACTAAGGTTTAATTTAATTACTTGGGCTACTAGGTAAATTTAATTGACCTAGTTTAACAACTCATTTGGATTTAAAATATAATCCAATTAGATTTGCTTTAATTAATTAAACACTTTTTTTTCATTCTTTAAATAAATATACACATTCATAACTATATCTATTTAATTATCTAATGCACCATTAATTAATGAACTATAAAATGGAATGCTCATGATTATGCAATTTGGCTCGTGTCTGTGATGTTTTCGTCTTATCGTAAAAAAAACTTGGCATCGAGATGGATCTCTTTTTTCGTAAATCGTGAGTGGATTAATTTGACATTGAATGAATTGTGAATGTATTAAGTCACTCTCGATTTCACTTTTTTTTTTTTTTTTTTTTTTTTTTTTACATTTGACGAGTTATGAAATCGTAATAAAACATTTAAGAATTCATGGTCAATATACGTGAGTATGATTAAATTCAAAAACTACCTTCCTTTATCAAACGTATTCCGACTTCATTCTCGCTATCGTTATTCACAGAATTAGCGTCATATGGCAAGTGCACCGTGCGATGCATCCTTCAATTAAGGGCCTCTTTTCCGTGACTTTAAATGAGCTTTTTCTCCTCTGGTCGAACATTTTTTTTTCTTTTTTTTTTTTCGACTTCGCATTTCCCTTTTCGTATCCATTTAACTTGTCTCGTTTTCTTAGGCTATTCAAAGTTACCCATTTAACGAGCTTTGGACCAATGATTCCCAAACTAGGCGGCTTTAAGGCATTAGGTGTAAAGACACCTCTTCGGGTTTACTTGCTCGAGTAACAAAGGTCACGCTTCGATACAAGTTAAGTGATTTACTACATTTATTCCTCGTCTAACTCTGTGCAAGATTCGTTTTCTTAGGCTTGAGTTACCCGTGTAGCGAGCGTTGGGCCGGTGACTCCCAAATCGGACGACTTTAGGGCACCAGGTGTAGAGACACCCTTCAGGCTTAATTACTCGAATAACCCATGCCACGATTCGAATCTGCTCAGGTCTCTGCAGTTGTAATGCTCGCTTTCTTAGGCTCTGAGTTACCCATGTAACGAGCGTTGGGTCGGTGACTCCCAAATCAGACGACTTCAGGGCACTAGGTGTAAAGACACCCCTCAGGCTTAATTACTCGAATAACTCAGGCCACGATTCGAGACATTTGATTCACTTCTATTTACCCTCCGACTCCGCATCAACTGTCATCATTATCGTCATAGCTTTATACCCCACATCTGAAAGTTGGCGCAAACGCAAAGTGCAGACTTGCCTATGAGGTGGATTCTGCTTCGAACGACACTTCGAAATCAGGTCTTTGTGCAGATTTAATAGGTTGATCAGTTTTAATCGTCTAATCATACTCATGAGTCTGCTCCACGGATGTTTGTCAGAATTAATTCGATTCCTAACAAGTCAAATAAAAATCTTCTTTTTCCAAAAGTAATGTTAGAGTTAAACTATGTGCAGTCTTAATATATGTACAGGGAGACAGGAAAGAAATAAAAAGATGGAAAAAGTTGTACCTTACCTACGGGTCATTGTATCCTGGAAAGACTCTGATTGGAAGAGACCAATTGATCATACGGCTCTGGTGATGTTGTCATACGCAGACGGGATCGCACCATAGATGTCGCGTTATGCACTATCCTTCCATGGATGGTTGATGAATGCCCCAGTGTCGAGTCGTCCTTGATTTCGTAAAATGCCCCATCCTTGATGGTCGTCAGGGCCATCTCTTCGTGATGTCTTTGACAGGTGGGCTGATGAGATGCTAGGAACCCAAGAATCATTTGCCTTTGATTAGGCTGGAAGTGTACTCCGATGGTTTGACAGGAGAACAGGTTGTCTAAGTCATTGATCGTTTAATTGTAACATTATCGAAGGGTTTTATAGATTTTTGCAAGGATTAGACCGCGCCAAAGTGGCTGCCTACGTACTCCTATAAGAAGAGGAGATCAGGTCTTACGTAGTTCAGACCCTTTTTTAGCACAACTGTTTTTTTTTTTTTTTTTTTTGCTGAGCTCGTCAATCCCTTTGTCGATGGTCATGCTCCCTTCAATAGAGGTTACTCCTATGTTTGAGAATATCTTCAGTGATTGTCATAACTTGATCACCACTCAGTTTGTCGCAATTCTCTGGGACGTTCAGGCTAGCCCCGTCGATGGAAGGAGTAAGTACTTGATTCTTTGACTGGAATGCCCTCCTCCAACTTTCTCGCAACCTCTGCTTTACTGAGTCCCATTTTCTTGAGGAACTCGACTGCCTTTTCTTCTCATGAGACATTTTCAACATTTTAATCGCTCGCTTTGGCAGGCAAATAGGGTGGTTATTTGGCAGGACTGACCCACATTCTGAGGTACATTTTGATCCCTTCCCTTACTTCCAGGGGATAACTTTCAAGTTCACAACAGGGCATTCAGGCTCGGATACTACTATTTTCGTCGGGGCACCTCTCGTTTCTTTTGCCACTCCTTGGATTATGAGGGATCAGCCTCGTATCTCGTTGCGGTTGGTGACTATATCCATCCCTTCATCTGAACCTTCCCTCTTTGTTGGGTATGCTAGATTCTTCATTTATATGCTGCTTTTACCCATAATGGTGATCTCACTGTTGCTTGCCATTTTTAGCTCTTCACTTCCGATGGAATTTTGGATTTTATGTCGTAATGCCCCACATTCTTTCGTGTCATGCCCTGGTGAGTTGGAATGTATCTTTGTGCAGGATCGTATCTTTTAGTCTTGGGGTCTGTAGGAGGCAACAACTCCCTAATCTTTCCTCGGCTGATCAGAAGATACCGTATTTCTGCCTTTGATTGTTCAAGGGGTGCACTTTCAATCTATTATAGATATTGCTTGACCCTCCCTTTTAGGGTTTCACATTTTCCCAAGAGAATTCAAAGCTCCACTGGTGGGATTGTCTCGTAACTTCATCGATTCGCTTTCCCTGTCCTTTCAATCTGCCTTGATCTTCTCCGGTCAGATGGATTTCCTAGAAGAGATCTGGTTCTCCCCCTATGATGATGACTCAGGCGGAACATTGGGTTGCGGACCCTGGTTTAGCTGCCCCGTTGCTTAGATAATATGGCCATTTCAACCATCTGCCTCTTGAAATTTTCAAAATCCCCCTAATGGATGGGAACCGGATTCGGAGTTGGATTCTCAGCCATTCTGATCGGTGAAATTCAGATTCGTTTAGATCGTAGGTAGGTTTAAGGAACAATCTGCAAACAAAATAATTTGAAATTTAGTTTTGAGAAATGGAAAAAACGGATGCATGCTAAAGCGCTATTTCCATGTCATAAGTATTTTAATTTTTTCCTGAAAAACAGTGTTAGCATTTTTTTTTTTTTTTATTATTATTTTTTTTTTAAACTATGAGGTACTTAAATCGTAATGTCAAACATTGTGCCTCATCAATTCTTCCCTGCAAAACATAGGTCGGTGATTCTAATTGACAGGATGAGAGATAAAAGATGATTAACTGAAGTACGACATTATGTACGTAAAACGTGATAGGGTATGAAGAGACTTCCCGCGCGTTTGGTTTATCTGAGGCTGACCTACCCTAAGTTACTCTCGCGGGCTTTTCGACATGAAGGTTCCTAGATCTTCGCAACATACTAGAAGGGAATAAATCCGATCTTTCAATTGGATTGGATCTGAGTGGATGCTTTTCCTGAGCCTTGCTGGGGAGCGCCCCTTTGAGTCCAGTAATCCACATCCGACGGGTTTGCCTCAAGAGGAGGAATCGCTCAATCATACATTCATCATTCATTCATCGTTCCTCGCCGTATGCATATGATGCTAATAAAGTAAAGCTTTGAAAAGAAAACGCAATCACACCATTCGCATACACGCACCAAAAGGTAAATTAACGTAAGCAACGCAACCACATATTTTTAGATTTTTAAAGGATAGGAAAACATCGAGATTTTAAACGTGGCCTAAGCCCTCTACTGTCCCCAGCGGAGTCACCAGCTGTCGACGCTGGGATTTTAGTCGTTTCATTTTTTAATATTAAAAAAGCCCTTTCCAATTTTAGCCTTTGGATTTAAGATGTGATTTTTTTGAAAAGGGTCGGTTTAAGTGTCGACGGGGTTTCGAAAGGTCGATTTTATAATGAGCCAATTGACCAGAGTCGCTAGTTGGTATATTTAAAATGGATGTACCAACTCATCCGATTTTTGTTTTCGTAACCGTTGGCTCATGTGTGACTCCGAGTTAATTGGTCCGCAAACCGAGATTCATAGAGTTCGGGGGCTTGCTTAAGCGAGGGGAAGGTGTTAGGCACCCCCCGACTTCCGTGAAACACGGTTACCGCAATCTCGATGTTTTTCTATCCTTTTAAATCCTAAAACATGTGTGTGTGTGTGTGTGTGTGTGTGTGCGCGTGTGCGTGTGCGTGTGTGCCTAAATGAATGTTGTTGGAATACTTTATTTTGAAAGTGCTTCAGAAATCTTGTTGACCCTATGCACGAAGGATTTGATTTAATCGAAGAGTTCATTTTTATTGTTTTTGTTTCGATAATAAAACCGATGATATTTTGTAAAACATATTTTTTCAAATCATTCGCCAAATAGGAATAGAGCTCATCTGACACTTACAATTTTATTTTAGCCTACGGATGATCTAATATCCTAGTTTGATTGATTTTATGAAAATCTTCAGCTTTTCATTCCAAAATTCTTTTTCCGTGTCAAAAGGAAAAATCAAGCATTAAAATGACGTTGAGGCTATTCATGGGCATGTGAGCCATCCAAATAACCCCAAACGCCCACAATCACGTACTTCACTATTACAGGGCTTTAACCCGACTTCGATTCGACATCGTTTTAAGGCCCTAAAGTTACATATTTACAATACAAATGCATCGTCATGACTACATAAGCTCAAAATCGTCCATCTTCGGAATTTGATCGAAATGATCTCTCTCCTAGGCTCACAACAAAGAAAACGTCACAAGGCAAGCAATAACAATAAATCTAACGGGAAAACATAATAAACTAGTTCAACACCCAAAATGATAATAAATGATAATGGAAATCTAAACTAACAATAGATCCCAAATAACGCAAAATGGACATCATCGGGTGATTATGAGGGAACATCGTACATTAGGAACCCTCGCTAATCACCCTAATCCAAGGATCTATGCAAACCCGCTAAGAGAACTACATTTATTCTATCCAATAGCAACAAAATCAATATTAAGAAAAACACAATAAAATGCTACAAAGATGGGATTTCAACCTTGCAAAGCTCTCAAGAACTCTTTGATATTTCAATAACAAGGCAATACACAAGATATGGGAGAGATTGGAGTAAAAGGAAGACAAAATCAAGCCATTATATGCCTAACCCGAAGCTTTCTCTCTTTAAAACCTCACTTTCTCTCTCTCTTTTCTATTTTTCTTTCTTTTCCCTTCATCTCTCGGGTGGAAATGGCAATGTATAGCATTCTGCAGGCAGCCGCAGGTGCAACTGTGGCTGGCTGCAGGTGCATCTGCGGCTGGGTTCCCTAGCCGCCCATGCCGAATCCTCGGTTGCGTGGTTGTCTCCTCGAGCCACGCACTATCCCCTTTGTTGGTGGCCGCAGGTGCACCTGCGGCTGTCCAGCTTGCTTTTCTCGATTTCCGTGTCACGCAGTCTTAAATCGTCAATTTCTGCTGTATTATTTTGGATGACTGTTACCTGACGTATAAATTGCTCTTTGTGTTTAGCTTCCAGGAGGCGCTGCCCCCTTCCACCCCCGCCAGCTCACCGGCGAGCTGGGCAGTCGCTCGCTCACCGGGGAGCGAGACCCCCGAACATCGTAAGCGTAGTGGCCATTAGTCGTCTTTTGTGATCAAATCAGGTTCTTCTGGATCAACTGTTTGCCTTGTCTCAACTAACCTGATGCTCGTTGTTCGTTGTGGCGGCTTTGACCGTAAATCGTTGAGGTGGCTTCGTGTTGGGGTCCACCTTCCTTTTCGCATGTCGGGTCAAGTCACGATTTTGCCCTCCTGCCAGGGTTAGTAGAGAAGTGCAAAATTTGGGTGTCTACAACTACACCCTAAGAATTTTTATGGTGAGCAAAGTAGGACTGCTAGATATCAGATATCTAACAAGCTCTTCTAATTTCGGATAACCAAAGGCACTACCGTTGAGACTCATGTCCTAAAGATGATCAATCTAATTAAACAACTTGGATAGTTAGGGTTCGTGATGGATGGAGAATTAAGCCAAGATTTGATCTTGCAGTCACTTTCAGACACCTTCTCACAATTTATTGTGAATTTTCACATGAATAAGTTTATCAGTTTGCCTGAGTTACTTAACATGTTGAAAACTGTAGAGGGTCACTTCCCATCAAAGAAGGATCAAGTTTTGTTGGTAGATGATTCTTCCAAGAAGAGGAAGAGGCCCAAGGATTCTTCTGAAAAGAAGAAAAAGAAGAAGGCTAAGGGCAAGGCAAATGTTAAGGATAATAAGAAGACTGATCCTGATAGTAAAGAAATATGTTTCCATTGCAATAAGCCAAGGAATATGCTTCCATTGCAATAAGTCAGGTCACTGAAAGAGAAATTGCAAAAAGTATCCTGCAGATTTAAAGAGGAAGAAACTTAGAGAAGTTTCAACTTCAGATCAATGTTTGTTCATGATTGAAATAAAAAAAATTGTAAGTCAAAGTTCTACTTGGGTATTAGATACTAGTTGTGGTTCTCAAATATGTAATATTATGCAAGGACTAAGCAAAAGTAGAAAGCTAAACAAAGGCAAAGTTGTCCTACGCGTGGGGAATGGAGAAAAGATTATTGTATTAGGCATAGGAACTTATTATTTAGCATTGCCTACGAGCAAGTGCATAAGTTTAAATACTTGTTATTATGTTTCAATACTTACTAGAAATATTATTTCGATTCCTAAGATAGACAAAGACGGTTTTGATATTATAATAAAGAATAACAGTTGTTCTATTTATAATGATAATATTTTGTATGATACTGGTAAATTGCACAATGGACATTACTTACTTGACTTACATGCAAATATAGTACAAATTAAACAAACTAAGAAAAGAAAAAGAGATAATGTAAACTATATTTTTATGTGTTACTGTAGACTCAGTCATATTAATGAAGTAAGATTAAACAAGTTGTATAAAGATTGGTTTTTAGAGCCATCTGATTATGAATCATATCCAACTCTTGAATTTTGTCTCATGGGTAAAATGACTAAATCTCCTTTTAGTGAAAAATGAGATAGAGTTATAGAGTTGTTATAGTTAGCATACACAGATGTTTGTGGACCTATGACAACACACGTACGATGAGGGTATTCATATTTTATTACTTTCACTGATGATCATTCTAGATTTGGATATGTGTATTTGATGAAATACAAATCCGAATCGTTTGAAAAGTTCAAAGAATTCAGAAGTGAAGTAGAGAAATAAACTGGCAAAAGTATTAAGATTCTTCGATCTGATCGAGGAGGGGAATACTTGAGCAATGAGTTTCTCAATTATGTCAAAGAAAATGATATAATATCACAATGGACTCCACCAGGAATGCCGCAATTGAACGGTGTATCTAAAAGGAGAAATCGAACCTTATTGGACATGGTTCATTCCATAATGAGTTTTACCGATCTTTCAGTTTCTTTATGGTGTTATGCCCTAAAAATAGTTGCATACCTACTTAACAAGGTACCTTTAAAATCCGTCCCAAAGACCCCATATGAGTTATGGACAGAGAGAAAACCAAGTCTTAAGCATGTTAAGATTTAGGGTTGTTCAGCTTATATAAAGAGGTTTGAGAATGATAAGCTAGAGACAAGATCCGACAAGTGCAAATTTATGGGATATCCTAAATAAAGTATAGGATATTACTTTTATCAACTAACTGGTCAAAAGGTGTTTGTTGCGAAACATGTTACCTTTTTGAAAAATGAGTTTATCCTTAAAGGGGTCAGGGGGAGTAAGATAAATCTTGAAGAAGTTCAAGAACCACAAAATACTACGGGTTAAAGTTAGGTACCTAACCAAGTAAAGGAACCTATTGTACCAAAACCTATTTGAAAGTCTGGAAGAGTACCGAAGATACCTGATAGGTATAGATTTATCATAGAGGATGATGACAAGTTACTTATTATAGATGATGATGATGATCCATTGACTTACGAAGAGGATATGAGTAGTAAAGATTTAGAAAAATGGCTAGCAGCCATGAAATCCGAGATGGACTCTATGTATGAGAACCAAGTATGAAATTTGGTTATTCCACCAAATAGCATTAAACCTATCGGCCACAAATGAATCTTTAAGAGAAAGACTAGAGCAGATAGCAAGGTAGAGACCTATAAGTCTCGACTAGTTGCAAAAAGTTTCAAACAAAGACAAGGTATTGACTATGATGAAACCTTCTCACCAATAACAATGCTCAAGTCCATTCAGATTTTACTTGCGATTGCAACTTATTATGACTACGAAATTTGGCAAATGAACATAAAAACGGCCTTCCTCAATGGAAAACTAGAAGAGAATGTATATATGATATAGCTGGAGCGTTTTATTTCAAAGGTTGGAACAAATCAAGTTTGTAAGCTACAATGATCGATTTATGGATTGAAACAAACTTCTCGAAGATGGAACATCCGTTTTCATAAGACAATAAAAGAATTTGATTTTATCAAAAATGTGGATGAATCATGTGTGTACAAGAAGGTTAGTGGGAGCGCTATGACATTGCTAGTATTATATATTGATGCTATATTACTGATAGAGAATGATGTTCCAATGCTATAGTCGATCAAGATATAGTTATCTAAACACTTCTCCATAAAGGACTTGGGTGAAGCATCATGTATTTTGGGAATAAAGATCTATAGAGATAAATTTAAAAGGATGCTCGACTTGTCCCAAGGAACATACATTGACTCGATGCTAAAAAAACTTAGCATGGAAGATTCCAAGAAAGGACTCATACCGATAGGTCCTGAAATATATCTCTCCAAGAAACAAGCCTTAAAGACACCTGAAGAGAGAGACTGTATGGGTAAGATTTCATATGCCTCGACAATAGGATCTGTCATATACAGGATGATATGTATTAGACCTAATGTTGCTCATGCACTTAGTGTAGCAAGCAAATATCATTCGAATCCTAGATAAGAATATTGGAAGGAAGTAAAAAACATCCTAAAATACTCAAGAAGAACTAAAGATGTAGTTCTTGTCTACGATGGGTCTAATTTAAAAATAGAGAGCTATACAGATTCGAGTTTTCAAACAGATCAAGATGAAATTAAATCCGTTTGGGGTTATGTGTTTACCTTAAATGGTGGTGTAGTGAGTTAGAAGAGTTTCAAGCAGCAAACAGTTGTTGATTTAGTGACAGATGTAGAGTACATAGCTGCAAGTAAAGTTACAAAGGAAGTTGTTTAGATGAAAAAGTTCATAACCGAACTCGGGGGTGGTTCCTAGCATTTAAGGACCAGTGTTTTTATTTTGTAACAACACGGGAGCTGTTGCACAAGCCAAGGACCCCAGGTTTCATGAAAAATCTAAGCACGTGTTGCTGCAGTTTTATTTGATTAAAGAGATCATTGAAAGCGGAGACGTCACCCTGGAACATGTGGACTCTAAAGACAACATTGCAGATCCATTTACTAAAGTTTTAACTCAACAGCAGTTTGATCGTCACTTAGAGAAGATGGGTATTAGATACCATGGCGATTGGCTTTAGTGCAAGTGGGAAATTGAAAGTACTATGCACATAAGCTAATCACATTTGATGTGATGTAACATATACTTTATAATCTTATTCATTTATTAATAAAAGAATTTATTTATACAAAGGGATTTTTTTATTCATATTTAATTGTTGAATTAATTGTGATAAATCCATAGTTATTTAGCAATGCTTTTAGAATCATGATGATGATCATGCTAATGAGATCTAAATTCAAGATAGTTCAAAATTAAAATTGTTCCTAATCGTGGGATCACTAAAATGGGAATTAGTGAATTTGGATAGAACTAACATACTATGTTTGTTCTTATGAAGATGACGATTGTTCTCATAATCATTTGTGTGCAGATACTAAAGCAAGTATGTAGGTGCTTATTAAAGAATAAATTCATTGAACGTAACTCCGTCAAAGAACACCTAATGGAGTTTTACTTGCCTATCGATAGGAGTTCCTTTTGTGATAGTAGTACAAGTGATCCTTGGACTTGAGATCATCATAGTATCTTGTGTATGATGAGTTATACTTTAACATATCCCTTAAGACCTTTAGGGTATATCAAAGAATATTTCGGGTATAATAAGTTGTGCATGGAGATAGGTGAATGCTCAACAAAGAATCTACCACTTCTAATAAAAGGAGATAATGTCTTATGTGATTCGATAAATGATAGCTTAATAGTCCTTGGCCAAGGCAGAATGAAATTAAAAATGAGTTTTCAATTTGTATTATTTAGAGTTGTGCATTTGAGAATCAAAATGCATATGATGAAATAAAATAAGACTTGACAGTAATTCCATATCTTATATTTGATTGGGACATTATATGTTAGAATGATTGACTTGTACGGTAACTAGATTACTCTTCCTCTTAATTAGGAGTACTTGGCTACTTGCCATGGTTTTATTTTATTTATACGACACTCTTTATATCATGGTACATTTGGTAGTTGCAATTTGTTCTAACATATATATATACTAGGGATAACCCGTGCCTGAAGGCATGGTACAATTAATATAACAGTTGAGTATTGTATTTAATATTTTTAAATTGAAATATCTAAAACTGTTGTGGCCAACCATTAATACAAAAAGATTAGTACTCAATCCAGTCATAGTTTATTTTTGAGACAAACATTAGTGTACTACTCATTCCCAA